>CAVLGL010000057.1:40545742-41924596 GCA_963668995.1 Parnassius mnemosyne | reverse complement strand
AATGCTACAGAAAATGCAAATAGATGCAATATCTTTCCGAAGCGCCAGGGAATCGAGCCAATCAAAAAGAACTCGGACTTCAACGATTTGTCCCGATCTCGTTGGATGCGATCAAGTAGAGGAGTTATACGTGGTAGACCCATGCTGCAGCTATGTTAATAGTGTAGTTGTAGTACGAATGGGTCGGCTGGGTCAGATCGGGGAAGGACCACGCTCTCACAGAATACCGGCGTAAAATAGCAGCTTATTGCTGCTGTGTTTCAGAACCAGTTGTGTTAGAGAACCGGTTTTTACTGGAAAAGAGCCATTATATCTTAGACCTCACGGCTGTCAACGCATCTGTTTTTTTGTTCGCAAACGAACGCACTTACCATAAGGTTGACTGTTTGCTCGTTTGTCACCCTTATTCTATAAAAAAAAATATACTGGGGTGCCCCTATCCAGAGATTTAGTGAACTCATCAGGTAGTTGCAACTTTTTTGACTTTTTTATAGGAATAATATACATAGGCAACAAGCTTCGCATAACGTGGAATGGGCATATATTGTTTAAAGCTGGGGCCAGTTTAGATAAACAACGCAAGTTAAACTGTCGATATGCCTATAAAATATTCATACATGGTAAATAGGGAAGCCTCGAAATGCTTTGGGATCTGGTAATTTAATTTTAGTATAGTCCTTCTTGAAACAGTGGTTAAGATTAACAATTTTAAAGGAAATTAATTCGAACTTTGATATCGTTTATATCTCACAAATAAATGAATAATATACTGCATTTTGGGAGTGGAAAATCATTCGTTTCTTTTAATTTTAGCCGACTTAAGAAAATGAGGAAATTGTCAATTCTTTTTGTTTGTATGTACGGAGCAAATATTTGTATGGCCTACAAATAACCGTTTGTCTTAGTGAAATTTATGTATGTAAAACGATACAGGAGAAAATCCTAGCGTGGAGTAATAAAAAAATTGTATACCGATATTAGCAGGCTTCAAAAGAACATTCTACATTTTTATTATTATACTTAATTAATTTCTAAAAGTTTGATTAGCATTTTGGTCTCTTGACAAAGTGGGGAGGATAGAATAGAATTGCAAATGCCTACTTTGTGGTTATGCAAAAGTGACATATTTTGCCTATGTACCTCGTTCCGAACACACTACGTCAAAACATGGTGCACATCTTCTACAATGTGAGCTACTCTGAGCTAACTCTGAGCAGTTAGGGGAATCTGATATTCCCATCAGAAATCGCAACTTATTAACAAGTAACAAGTAGGTTGACACTGAATTGTCTTGTACCATATTCCCTTACTAAGTGAGCGTTCATCAAAATACTCTTCTACTTTAACCTCACGTAATAATTCGCTGTGTACTGGTAATATATTGTATGTAATACCGTCGCTTAAAGCTTGGTTCGCAGTTCTATCAGCCTCCTCGTTACCTGTGATGCCTCTATGAGCAGGTATCCATTGTATGATTACCACCTTATTTAATGAATTAAGCTTACGAATGGAATCTAGGATACTGTAGGCTATCGGAAATCCTCGAATACTCGAGAGTAGCCGAGCCAAATGTAAAAGGGCACTTTTGACATCGGATAATATTACAAATTGATTGTAATTCAAAGTTGTAACATAAGATAAAGCCTCGGAAATCGCGATTAGCTCACAGTGCATTATAGAAACGTCAGCACTAATTTTGAATCTTACACAGATATTCATCTGCTGGTCAACAAAGGCTGCACCGCATCCTGTTTTATACTTTGATCCATCTGTGTAAATCTTATAGTGTGTGTTGTATTTACTATTTAAGAAGTTGCAACATAAATTACGTAAACTATTTATATCGATATGCTTCTTTGGGCGTTCCATTCCATCAATGGTTGTTTTAATGTGATAAGATATTTCATATCTACTAATACAATCGTTGAAAGAGTAAATCAATAGTTTAAGATCAGAGTTGATAGGAAAATTACAATATTTATTATGAGTTTGAACCAATAACGGAACTTTCGTTCTCCTCTAGTATACGCCCTGGCACTGACCATTTAATTCTTCTAGAACACGTATAGGTATGTTATTTTTAAATGACCTAGACTTAAGGTAAAATTTTGCAGCAAGGTATCGTCTACGAATGGACAAGTGTTGTAGACATAGTTCACTTTCCATCACGTGGATAGATGTGCTTCTTATAAATCCGCCTATCACTCTTATCGCTTGATTCTGTACTTTATCTAGTTTGTATAAATGATTTTTTACACTGCTATCATATAAAAAACAACTTTAGTCTAATCTGCTTCTAATTAACGTCTTATAAAGACGTCTCAAATGTTTTGGATGAACACCCCATTTGCAACCTGCTAACACTTTAAAGATATTTAGAAATTTAAGTATTTTTTCCCTCCTTTCATTTATGTGTCGACCCATAATACTTAATATTATCGACTCTTTCAATATGTTCATTACTGATATTTAAAGTAAAATTATTACTGTTTGAGTTTCTCGAATGACCTCTTGTGAATATGCAAACTTTGGTTTTTCTATGAGAAATTTGAACCGATATCTGTTATCATGATTTTTAAATCCGCTAACGCATCTTGAGTAATAGAAACCGCATCCATTATATTTTTATGGATAGTGTAAAGTACAAAATCATCAGCGTATTGAGATATGAATACTTGATTCAGATTTTAACAGATATTGATAGTTGCTGCGTTAAATAATAATAGAGATAAGGGTTCACCTTGTGCTATACCGCTTCCAGTAAATCTATTTATATGCTCTTCATTATTTAGTGCAAGTATTGATAGAGGTAATTACATATTATGGTACCCACTTCTAGAATATCTAACGCAGCTAAAATACTTATAACATTTATATTGTTGTATGCGCCGTCGATGTCTACAAAACATCCTACAGTGACGTTTCCGTTACCAAAGCTACTTTGTATTCGTGATAATAATCTAGTCAAATTGTCCATGCAAGATCGTGACCTTCTAAAGCCTACTGTTTCCTCTAATAAACAGTTATTTTTTTCAATGTACCATTCCAGTCTGCGCGTAATAATTGTATGAAATATCTTGCATAGATAAGATAGCAGGGCAATAGGACTAATACCTGAATCTGAGATATTGTCAGTTTTCGGTTTCGGTATTAGAATTATTTTCACATCTCTCCATTATCTTGGTACAAAGCTTGAAAGCAAAAATCTGTTGTATAAAGATATGAGAATAGTTTTGGCAGCATCTGGCAGGTTCCTGATCATAGAATATGCAATGTCGTCTGCGCCAGGTACTGCATCGGACTGTTTAATTGTGTTTGCGAGTTCATGTACCGAAATAGGTGAGGATAGATGAGCGTTCTCACTAGTAAACACAGGATCCCGTGGATCTGCATAATCAGGTGCTAAGCTACATAGAAAAGAGTCAGCTAGCTCACGGGGAATATTACTTTTTTCTGTCTTGCACCCCTTTAGCGATCTCATTTTAGCCCATATTTCACTTGAAGTTGACATACTATCAATGCTTTCACAAAAAAAAATTGCCATGACCTACCTTTACTACTACGGATAATTTTTTGTGCCAACCTGAACTTGTTCTGTAGTGCTTCTAAATTTATTGGTGTGGAGTTTTTCCTAAAAACAGCAAGTGCTCGACGTCATTTTGCTACAGTTTTTGAAATATCCGAATTCCAATATGGTTTAGGAGTAAATTTCTGTTGGTGAAAAGGGTTTTCACATATTTTGATGAATGGGATACACTTATCGGCTGCCCCATTAATAATATCAATGAAAGCGGCATACGCAGACTGATGATCATCTGATAATATAAAGCCTTCTAGTTCTCTCTCTATGTTTGTCTTGTACTTTGACCAATCCGCCTTTTTAAAATTGCGTTTTCTTTTATGGGAATAGGATGTGCCAACATTAGTTTTCATCTTAATCATTAAATGATCACTTGCCAGATTTTCATTTAGTACTATCCAGTCGAACTTCAAAGCTATATCCAGAGAAACTAGAGATAATTCGAGAGCAGGTCTTTGTACTATACCGTTAACCAAATTAATTCTAGTATGTGTGCCGTCATTCAGTGAAACAAAATTGTTTTCTAAGATAGAATCCAAAATTTGATCAAGCAATATAAGAGAAACATGTTATTGGCCATACTTTTAATTTGTTACATTGTACATGTTAATATATACTATATACGCTGTTGGTTTTCTAAATAAATAAAATACATAAATTAACATGTCCACAATTATCGTAGGTAAAATTACGATACCGGCATTAACGCCAACTATGACGCCAAACGCCACAAGTTGTGCAGTTGCCCATTTGCGCCACATTTACTTTATTAATATGACGGTTAACATCTATTGAGCCAACACTTTGCCGCTCCCGTTTAAGTGAATCTACTTCATATCCTTCCTCGGCGATACTGCATGGGCCCGTGCCGTATACCGCCAATAAGTCACGCTGCGTCGCTTCCATTGTTTAGCCAATTTCACGGTGCATTCCCAACTCAAACAGTCTTCAGCAAATAATCTTTGACGCATTGATTCACTGCGCAGACCACATATTATACAAATTGATCCCTCATATTTTAATCCAGACAGCTTTTGAAGTCATATGATTTTGCCAACCGTTTAAGTTCCGTTTATTTATTTATTTATTATTAGATACATGCTTATACGCTAACAGATGATAGCATCCAACACGCTTGTAACAATTGATACATTCAATTAACATTAAATCAATTTTAAATCATTATCGTAATTACACAAAACGCATAAAATTAAATTTCCAACATCAATAATTAAAATAATTGCCTCTAATTAAACAAATTAAATAATAAAATGAAACGAAATTATTCAAATTAATATTACACATCACTAAATAGTAAATAAACTCAATATCAGGATGTCAGGGTTAAAAAATTATACACTGTCGGTTACAATATATCTTAATTTACTAATAAGTTTCCTCAATCCATCAGGGAATAAGTCCAGATCATTGTATTGAGTAAGTATGTCACAATCATTCGTAGTTCGCGGACAGTGGGCGTGTGTTTGCTACGCCTGGTGCGCGCGACAGGACGCGCCAGCCCACGAGGCCGGCGGCGCGGGGCTAGCTGCAGCCCTGACTCCTGCCGTATATTACGGAGAACTAAGGTGCATACACTCTCTAGTATCTGCGGACGATCGATCTTGTGAGTATAGAGGGATAGTGTATGAGCATAAGCATAACCCTCCTAAATTTCAACGTTTCCATATCAACCATGCCCGATACGAACAAAGAAGGATACAGGTGAGGATAGTACCCGTATCACTTCCTAAAGCACCATCGGGCAAGCTTACGCTGTATCTTCTCGACTATAAGGACATACTTATCCTCAAATGGGTCCCAGACAACAGCACAATACACTAGCTTGCTACGTATAAAAGCGTTAAATAGTATTTTAGCAACTACTTCATTGTCAAATTGTGTTCCAGTCCTAATAACAAAACCTAACATTCTATGTGCGTTCTTACAGATACTTATCATGTATAGATGAAAGTCTAATTTGAAATCTAATAACAACTCTAGGTCTCGAATGTCATTTAAACTTTCCAGAGGAGCGTCATGTAGGCTATACAGAGAACAATGGCAGAAAATAGTTGACAAAAAATATTGCGTCTAGAAATAAGTTATATTTATTTATTTATATAATTTGCATGCCACAAGAAATACATCATACATCAAGTGACGCCCAGTAGGGGCATAGCAATTTAAAAATTTATAAGAGGGTGGTTTTTTTTTATTATACTAAATGGAACTTCGTGAAGCAATCACTGGAGTTATATCCATCCACTCGCATATACTGACATCTACTATTCAGATAGGATTCGAAAAACTGGATAAGTTTGGGGGTAAAGCCAATAAATGCGTACTTTTCTAACAATTTGTCGCTGTCGACGAGGTCATAGGCCTTTCTGTGTCCACTTGTTTGTAATTGTCCATCTCCTTATATATGTAGTCTATATGCGCAATTAAGTTCGTAGGAGTAGAACGCGCCTTACGGAAACCATGCTGGCTATTGTGTAACAAATGACCATCCTGATTATTAATGTGTTTGGTGAGAATAGACTCAAATATCTTGGCAAACACTGATAAAACAGCAATTGGTCTAAATGCTGACACGTCCATACTCCCATCCCCTTTCGACACGGGGGTAGCCCTGGAACGTTTCCAAATTTGAGGGTATCTAGTATTAGATACTGATAGGTTAAAGAGATGCAAAAGAGGCCCCTCTAGTGCTTCTATATAATCTTTAGCCAAGAAACCAGGAATTCCATCGGGCCCACTAGATGAGCGCGGTTTGAGACGTTTCACAGCCTCCTTGAAATCTCTCGCATTGACCGCGTTTAGATACGGACGTAATGTCCTGGTGAATATGTGCAGTTTTGAGCACCCTTATTAGGATCCAAAAAGAGTATGTTCGGATGAAACACAGATCTGAAAAATTCTGCAAAGGTATCAGCAGCAGCCTGCACCTCCACCTCGGTATCTCTATAAATATAAGTATCCGTACGTCTTCTGACACCTGATTTTTTGTCTTTAACGTAATCCCAAAATTTTACTGGGTCGTTAATAATATTCCGTTGTACTGATTTTAAATATTGCTTATATTCCCTGTCAATCAGTTTTTTTACCTGCTTTCTATAATACTTAAACATTTGCCGATGAGTTCTTTACCTTCCCTTTTATACTTCTTAAGATGATAGTGTTTATATTTAATATTATTTATAATTTCAGAAGTATACCATTTAGGATATACATATCAGTGATTAGTGGTAGTGCGTAAAGAAACGGGTACAAAGAGATTTATATACAATCGTACAATGTCTCGTAGTACAACTGAACAGCACAGTCAATATCAAACTTTTTAAATAAAACCGACCAATCTCATTTGGACAAAGCCGCATATAGACCTTGATAATTTGCCTTACGCCAGTTTCAGCTGTTGCTCTGAGTATTGGAAAGGGATGACGTAGGCGAAGCAGGAGAAAAAAATCAATGTTGGACAAGTATATGGTAGCTTGATTATAGTTTCAAGCGCGGGATGATACTCATCAATTTCTACCAGAGGGTCTAAATTTAGAGAAACACTTAACTTACTGGGCTCTAAATTGCTCAGCACGAGATCCAACATACCGCCTCGTCTATTAAATACTGTATTAAATTGATAGAGCGAACTAAAATTACAAAAAAACAAATTGGGTTTTTACATTTACGGTAAAATAATTCAAATTGAAATTACCTAAAATTAATACTTTCATGTCAGTGTAGGTAAAAATAACATCTTCCATACAGGCCAAAACATTTGAATATTGATCATAATTCGAACCATTAAAGAGAATAAATTCGGAACTCATTACTAAAATAATGTATAATATAAAAATGAATCGCTGAATGTGCTGCTAAGCGCAAATCTCGAGAGCAGCTGGACCGATTTCGCTAATTCTTTTTTTATAATATTTCTTGAAGTACAAAGATGGTTCTTACGGAGAGAAAAATTAAAAAAATTGCCTGAAAAAGTCTAAAAACAACACTCTTCTATATTCCCGTACAAAAGATTCGTAATAATACTTAAAAGTCAATTTGAACTTTAATACCATATCATAAGGTTTAAGTATTAGTGTAGGGGTTCCGGGAAGACAAAACAATTGAGTGACTTTAGTATCGTTGAGGCTTGGTTGTAGTGGCTGTAGTTGGCTTCTTGCCCACAGAACATCTGACTTCGAATGAAAGTGTTAACTAAGGTTTTCATAGATCCCCAAATTTCTGACTATACGTGTTTTTTAATATTTCATACTTGGTAGAGTCAAGCCAGCCATATTTTGGTTGGAGTACGTATGGGTTGTTATGGGCATAGTACAATTAACTTACAGTAGGTGGCGCGCTTATAGTACCGACGCATTTGTAAGTTATATCATTCAACATCAATGAATGCATTGTCATTCCTAATAATACGAGTATAAGTCTTCGAAATTTAAAACGATATTACCATAATTATTTCTTCTGCGGCAGCAATGCGACGGGTACCAGCTAGTTTTTAATAAAGTCGACATAGCAAGAACCGCTTTATGAAAAATAAATCAATTAAAACTCAAATGATTAACTTCGTATGTTACACTTCGTATATTCTTCTTTTTAAAAAAAAATAATTTTGTATTAAGCAGCATCGACACCAAGGTAAGCTAAATCATCTAATAAGTTGAAATATCATAAGCGTCCCTCGCCCATTTCTAACTCGTGATTGACACCTCTTCTTAAAATGTAGGCCGTCGCGTACAAGGTTTTTATTCGAATATTAAATTAAAATTATAATTTCGGGCCGCATATTAAGCGGAGAAGCCATTTTGTAAGACGGAATTGTTCATTTTGAACTTCAAAGAGGGTGGAAGGAAACCAAGATCATTAATTAAGAAGTCAGTGAAGAATTCGCGTTCTTTATTTTATATTATAGTTTAATGAGGTAAGTAAACAAAAGATTGTTTTGTTTGAAATTTTATTTTAATACATAAATTCATGGAGTATAAAAAACTACTTTGAATGAGAATTTATTATCCCATTCCATTTCCTAAGTGATGTTAGAGATGGCAACCGTGTAATTGCGCTGCAAAAATATCCACTACCCCATATCATCCAGTGGGTAACGTAAAAATTGAAAGAAGAAAACAAATCAGAAGATAGGCAGCAACGTCTTCCTAATAACGACTAAAACTAAAAATAAAACAACTGCGGTTGCCAACCCGTTTGCCAAACGGGGCAACTATGGCAAATATCTCCCCTATGAGGCAATCTCTAGGGAAGGGGCGGGGCTAGAGGGGGGCTAGGGCTTAGAGACAAAAATGAGCAAAACGAAAAAAACCTGAGCATGGAGCAGAAGAGCAACCTGCCTGCGAATTGAGGCTAGAGATAACTATAGACAAGGCGAAACATACCTATGCAATTTTCAATCCAACCGATAAGCTCCTCGGGAAGTTCGTTTAAAATGAATTACTAAATTCCACCCGGAACCACAGACAAGTGACAATAAAAACGTGGTAAAAATGGCATAAAGATGATTAATTATTCATGATTTATGGAAACTCTATCAATTATTAATTACTTTGTATACTGATTAGAGATTAAATGCAAAAATTAATAAGAAAGAAAATTAATAAAAATATTTCTTCAGCATTCTACTGACGAAACTAAGACATCAGAAACTTAGAATATTTTACGACAATTTTAACTGACGCAGATGAGTTTAAGCTTGTATAAAATATTAAAATCCATTCCCCACTTCTATTTGTATCTTATAATGTTACCAAGCAAATCCTTAAGATTATTACGGCCACATATATAATCTATGTGTGGTGGCGAAAGACCTCAATATTTCGCTGCTTATCCCCCTTGTCATAAGCCAGCAGCTGGTCTTGAAGTAATAATTTTACGATATCCCTCTTAAGTTCGTACCTAGCATTCGCGGTGATTCTTAGATCGACTTCTTTGCTACATTGTTTTCATGTTCATTTTGACGATTTTGCCTGTATATTTTTAATACATATTTAAATGGTTAAACGAACTTACCTTAAGTAAAGTTCAACCATAATTATACGAAGCTCCTTGTCCGAGACGTTCTTTACAATATGTAGTACGCGGTATTTTATACCAGTTCATAACAGTTATATCCAAGCTCCTAAAAAAAAATTTGGAACGGCAGAACGTATGCACATCACTATCTCCATCCGTCCGTCAAATGCAATGTCATTATGTTTAAAGCAAGGAATTTGATGAGCAACCCTCAACCAGGGAGGGCTGGGTGGGAGTTACGTCTCGGACAAGGAGCTTCGTATAATTATGGTTGAACTTCACTTAAGGTAAGTTCGTTTAACCATTTAATTATACTCTCTCCTTGTCCGAGACGTTCTTTACACTATGTAGATGTTTGAAGACAGGGTTGCGAATTTTAATACCAATGAATGGAAAAATTTAGCAATTTTCCTTATTTTATAAGGGAAAATTTGAAGGTATTATATGTATATTACATATTTGATTTAATAACTGAAAATAAATTATCCTTATATTATAACATCTCCTTAAACACGTTAGGTCATTTTGATAGCAGCAGAAGTGGCATGTAGAAAAACTATGATTGCGAGAAAACACAATAATCTGGAATATCTGTTTCAGTTCAATTTAAGTAAATTTTAATTTAACATCTTATAACTTGAGTAATGCTTTTCTAAATGGGTTTTTGTGAATTAATGTTAAATTTATCCATATCTTGTGTTATGCTTTCTATAAAATATTCACAGAAAAGACTTAAGCTTCTCTCATTTATTTTTTCCCACGCAATCGCTGTTGAAGTGAAATTCTACCTTATATCTTAACTATACCTCTGAACTACACTTGGGATAAATGTAATATTTATGAAGGACAATATTTAATAAATTTTATGACCTGTGAATCATCACAGCTAAGCTGTTTACTAGTTTTGTAAAATCAAATCTTTCTTGCAATATTTTGATGTTAGTAACCTAAACTAACTTATTATTAAATCTATGTTTATAACAAAAGCCTAAGTAAAAAATCACAAAGCCCAGGAATTACATTACACTTACTGCAAAATTGGTACTATAGAGAAATAATAATTTTATAATTTATATTATAATATTTAAGTATGGATTTGGAGTGCCATACTTTTACAAATGCTTTACTAATAGTACCTATGATATGTGTGAGATGCCCATGAGGTGATAATAACCTGTATATAACATGATAATAACAATAGTAGTGTATGATTTTCTGTCAAGTGGTGTTAATAATTTGTTATTTTATTCAAATGAATAATTTGAATCTTTAATTTAACATGCCTTTGCACTTGATTCATGTTTAGTGCCCTTGTGGACAAACAAAAATAAACTTAATTTTTTGACAGCATATTAACAGCATAGCAATTGTGGAAATGCATAGAATAATCACCCCCAATCTAATATAACTACCATGGTCTCTGAGTCATACCTATAGAAAACGATTGTTCTGTATAATAGTATTATTATTTCTCAGTGCTAATTGATCAATTTTTAGTTTTGACACCACTTTATGATCTTGTTGAATACACTTGAGCTACTTCCCATGACTATTCTTTGTTTACTTGGCTCAATTTCAGATCTATATATAATTTCCAATATTTGTCATTTAATTGATAGAATTGAATCCTCAATAATTAATGAAAGAGAACCCCCTCTATCGTGCCAATGTATGAAACAGTGGTTTTATCAACTCTGAGTGAATTTGTACACCATAAGTAGTATTTATTTGTAGTAAGTATTATTCATATTATCTATATTATTGTTTTGTTTTAAAGTTTTTGTATTGTGGTCTACAATTTTCAAAATTATAAGCATATACTTCTTTCATACTAGACTAAGACCCAAATTTTGTCTCAGTTCCAATGGCTTCTTTCCATCCAGTTGAGAAGTGTCAGTTTTTATTTCAACCAACTTTTTGCTTTTTAATAATATTATTACTTGCATATTATTCACTACCCTTATATATACTTAACATAGACTTAACAGAGCTGCAGTACTCCACATTAATATTAGAATTGAAAGTAAGTAACAGGACAGTATTGTAAGGCATCACTCAGCGGTTCTCCAACTCAATTTCATCATTTTTTAATTGTGTAACCAACTCTTGCTGGAGACAACCTTCTGTATTGCGGATATCCATCGTCTCCTGTCTGTGTCTCCTTGAGAAGCGGTCGAGGATACCTCTTACTGCAGCTACCATCTTTCATGCAGGGTGATTTGTGGTTTCACAATATCGTAGAGTAAAGGGTCTTGCTCAGGATCAGGTATTTCAGCTCTAATAACATTGTCAATCTTATCTGGGGTGATACGCTGCTCTAGCCATAGTAAGATGCGGAAGACCACGTTTTTGCCATTCGACCGAGTATATAAAGCAACGCATCGCCCCAAATAGATTGCCTTTGGTTAGAAGAGCCATCATATTTTTCACCTCAAGATGGATACCCTGGCTATAATGTCATGGCGATCATGTGACTTTTGGCCAGGTAAAAGCACATCTGTGATGTCTTTCCATCGGGTGTTACACAAAAATGTTATAAAAAGATCGTCCTGAGACGGCCGTATTGGCGCACGTATGTCATGGCGTCTTGTGTACGCTCGTGCATATTTTTTTATAGGATAAGGGTGACAAACGAGCACACAGTCCACCTGATGGTAAGTGGTTGCTGCGGCCCATAGACATCTACATCTATCCTCTATTACAAATCAAAATGCAGATGCGTTGTCACCCGTGAGGACTAAGATGGAATGCCTCATTTCCAGTAAAAAGGGCCTCCGGCCACCTGCACTCATCAAGAGAAACGCAGAGGTAAACCTCTACTTCACGCTGGTATTCTGTGAGGTCGTGGTACCACCCCGGTTCGAGCCGGCCCATCCGTGCGACAGCACAAGCCGCCACGTGGCTCTACCACTGTTTAAAGTGGTCGATATAACGTGGTCGCCCGGTAAAAGATGACGGCAGCACCACCTTTTGACCTAACTGCTCACCATCGGCATCCTGCCTCTCTATAGCATCCCGCAAGTGTATGCCTGCCCTCAGCTGCGCCTGGTTATTCTTGATATAGTTCAGGCCGAGAAACTCTCTCTTGTACCCGCCAAACAAACTTTCAACTGACCTGAACTGCCTCCTGGCGGCTCAGGCCGAATCTTCTTAAATTTGCCTTAGTAGGCTCCCCCTCAGCGGCTCGTAGCCGCCTGCGCCCCCTTTTCTCAAAAAAGGGTCGCTTTCGATTCGGCAGAAAGGCCTCATAAGCCAATGCCAGTGTCACAGGTGGTGTTTAGTGAGTACACTCAGAGTGGTTAGGTTAGGTTAGTCACAGTGGGTCCCACATAACCACGACAGCCGGCTGTCGTGGTTATGTGGGCATAAAGCATTCACCACCTCCTCGCGTTAACGGGGTTGCCCTTTTAAATTGCTTCTGGGTGCAAAAAAAGGGCCTACTCATTATAAATGCAACAATTGTCTCGATAACACCTGTAGCCCAAGCGCTGCGATCGTTAACTATACTATTGAACAGTAATTTGTAGTCTAAAACTATCTTTTTAAAACTGTGCTTTTCATCGCATTTTTTTGTGTTCCGAATTTCTAAAATTGATACTCAAAATTTCTAGTACTTTCAATTTGATTTTCTTTTGCTTTTTAGGGTTCCGTACCTCAAAAGGAAAAAACTGAACCCTTATAGAATCACTTTGTTGTCCGTTTATGTCTGTTTGTCAAGACCCTTTTTTTAGGAACGCGTATCGAGCGAAGAGGTATCAAGCTGAAATTTATATCGAATACTCAAGTCTACTGTCACTTGGAGCTGTGAAAAAATCTAACTTATAAGCCAACGCAATCAAAAGATACAGCCGTTTATGGCGCAAATTTTCGACATTCGCAAGGGAATCAAAACCTACAGGGAATTTTTAGTTACATCATATAATAAAAATATTTTTAATAATTTTAAACTTATATACCTACGGATTTGTTCGGAACCCTCGGTGCGCGAGTCAGACTCGTACTTGGCCGGTTTTTTTATAAAGTCTGCATTTCAGCGCAAAATACTGAATATATTGAATATATAGATTTTGTTTGTCGAGGCGGCGTCGTTTATAATCGAAATGAACGGCGGAGCTCTTCTCCGGGTTCACATGGATGCGCCATTTTTGGAACCAAGCTCCTAGGTCATCAACTGACTTTTGGATCTTGTTTCGTATGAAAGGTAGCGAGATACCTCTACAATAGAAGGCAGTGTCGTCTGCGAAGAGGGAGTGCTGAACACCTTTCGACGGGATGGGAATTTCGTTTGTAAACAGGACAAGTACTGAGCACTGAGGGACACCAGCTTTGATTGGGGCGCTGAGAGTAGAGCGTGCCTTCGTGTCTAAAACGAAAGGTACGAACCTTCAGGTAAGAGGCCACGAAACGTACAAGACGATCGGGGAGACCTATTTTATATAATTTGTAGATAAAGCCTTCGTACCTGACTCTATAAAATGTTTTTGCAATGTCTAAAAAAGACCGCGATGGTCTTATGAAGACGAGGATAAAAACCGCTGAGGGTCACCGTCTGTGGGAAACATATGGAGCCTCATGCAATTGAGGATGACTCTTTCGAAGAGTTTGCCCATAGCCTTGAGGAGGCTGATGGGACCATGACTGGAGGGGAGGTTGAGAGGCTTTCCTGGCTTGAGAATAACAATGACAGTTGCTTTTTCCACGTAGTGGGAAAGTAACTAAGATTTTAGCAGGTGTTGAAGATAATAGCTAAAAGGGTTAACCACCTGCTCAGGAAAGTGTTTAAGGGCTTGGTTGGAGATGTCATCCGCGCCCGGAGCCTTTTTGGACTTAAGTCCTTTGATTAGGAATGAGATCTTATCATTGGACACAGTGGAAGGGTCAGAGGCTGTGGGGGAAGGGGGGTGAGTTTCGGCGGCGGACCTCATCCTCTACTGTCTGCATGTGGGAGGGGACAGTGGGTTGAGAGCTAGGAGAGAATTCTGCGGCAATGCTGTCTGCAAAGCACTCAGCCTTTTCCTCGTCCTCGAAGGCAACCGTACAGTCAGGACGGGAGAGAGGGGGAGTGTGGGTGATAGCGTCTATGCGGAGGGCTCTTGCCATCTGATAGTATGCTGTATGAGAGGGAGAGATATTCTCCATGAGATTACTCTTTTCGAGATCTCGAAGTTCGAAGAGGCGGAAACGGACTTCTCGTTGAAGACGATTGGCCGTACGCCTATATTTGGGGGTGGGATATATTGCTGCTCTCCGGAAAGCAGCTCTCTTGGCTTTCAATAGGTTGATAATATGTAGGGGAAGACCATCATTGTTAGCAACCGGGACGACCCTTTCATTCTCCTTAAGGGAGGATTTTATAAGGGTGGAGAGGAAATCGACCGTGTCGATTTTTTCGGGACTGTCGGAGTCCGACGAGAGGGAGATGGGGGAGCCATAGCTTTAGCTAGGGACTCCTTGAAGCCCTTCCAGTTAGTGAAGGTTTTCGTGGAGAGGGTTGAGGGAGATGGCTGATGGCCAAGAATGAGGGAGACAGGTCAGTGGTCGGATCCTAGATCGTCTAGAGTCTCGATTGTCCTAAGGTTGAGAGAAACTCCTTTGATTAACGCAAAGTCTAGCATGTCAGGAGCGTGGTCGGTGTTGTTGGGATAGTGAGTGACACCGAGGGAACTGTGGACGGTAAGGTCAAGAGACTGCGTGATATCAAGCAGTTTCTTGCCACTCTGAGAAATAGTACGGCAGGTCCATTCAGTATGCTCGGAGTTAAAATCTCCAAACATAATAAATGAGTTGCCTAAAGATAAGATAGCCTCAAAATATTTTTTGAGGGGGAGGATTCCACTGGGGATGTAGCAGGAGGCTATGACGATGAACTGATGTCCAGTCATAGCTAGCCTGCATACCGTGGCTTCCATGTTGGTAAGCTGCGAGCAGGCCCGTCTTCTAGCACTGCTTATATACAGTCAGTAGTCAGGGAAGCAACTGAAATCCGATTGCTGAGGCAAATTTCCTAGAAAAGAAATTAAAAGAGAAAGAGAAATTTAGAGAAAGAAAATTCTTAGAAATTTCTTAATGGGTTGGAATATTTGAATTTATTTTAAACTAGACATTGAAAATTTAATATCTCGGGTAAATGTCAACCGATTTTCAAAATTCGTTTTGCGTTTTACTTAGTGTTACTATTTCGAAATCTCTAAATTTTATTTCTGTGAGGTTTAGAAAAATCGGGGTAAATGAAATTATAGCACAACGATGCCAGAATTATCGAATTTTGGGGAAAATTATGGTACAAATTGTAGTAAGTATACTCCAGCACAAATAAAAGACTAATTCAAATCAATGTTATAATGATGTATTTGAAGTTTGAAAACTTATAATTACTTATTTTTTCATTGGAGTACACCTACGAAGGTTCGAATTGAATAGTCACCCCATAGTGGTGAAACGGGAGTTCAGTTTGTATTGGGTAACATTTTAATTAATTTTATGTCATGTCTGCAGTTTTAGACTTCGAAATAACTGCAATTTTCGCAATCAACCTAAATAAAGAAACCCATGTCGAATATTAGGTTTATTTACCCCATTTCACCTACTAAGGAATTGGTTTTCGGAAAATCATAAAAGACATATTTGCTTATTTATATTTGGGAGTACTCCTACGAAGTTTCGAATAGAAATACAGAAACAGAAACAGAAACTTTTTTATTCAATATAGATTATAAATAATACTTATTGAAAGTCACTCTTTTGTATAATTATCACTGGTTCGGAAAAAAAATCTCTGTCCTGGGAAGAACCAGCAAGAAACTCAGCGGGACATTTTTTTTAAATAACAGCTTACAATCATGTATGTTATACAAATTAACAACACAACAAATTAGAAATAGCCTGGTAGCGATCACCTCATTTCCAGGGGTTATTATCATCTATAAATTCTTTGATATTATAACAACCCTTTTTATACAAACTTAGTTTAATAAAGTTTTTGAACTTTGGGCAGGTCAAATTTTGTACATTTTCTGGAATTTTGTTGTAAAAGCGTATACATCGCCCCAAGAATGAATTACTAACTCGATGGAGTCGAGTAACTGGTACTACTAGCTTGTGTCTGTTCCTAGTATTTACAGAATGAATATCACTTATTTTTGTAAAACTACTTTTATTGACTATTTAATATTGATTCGCCATACAATTTTTGAACCACCATTTTAACCCTTTAGGGGTGAATTTTGAAATTTCATTCCTTATTCCTTGTATTATACATCATAAAAGGAAACTGTGCAAAATTTCAGCTTTTTGGGCCCAAGGGTTTGGGCTAGGCGTTGATGAGTGAGTCAGGACTTGTCTTTTCATATATATATATATATGAGATATCGACCAATGTATATTTTTATTTATAATAAGTGGGTTTAAAAATTATTTTATTTTGTTAGAGGATTACATACTTATTACATAAAATTAATCACATTTATAATGTGATTTATTTTAAAATATTTTTTATTCGCTTTAATAAGTCAAAATTTTCACTTTACAAATCAAAGATTGGCGATAAAATCTACCAAATTATGTGTTATTAGTAATATAATGTTTATTCTAGGTATATTTTTAATTTACTCGTGTCTTTGTATGATAAATAAAATTTATTTCATATGACTCAATGAACTGTTCCTAAGGTTCTGAAAGCTGTCCCGACGTGAAGACTTATCGGAGCTGGACCGGGCTTAAGTCCCGTCGTCTGCCAATCTGTTCGCGGTACGTCGACAAGCGTATGGTACAAGTTGTAAAATTATGAAATTAGGTATAGAAGTTCTCATGCTGTAACATTGTTAGGACTGAAAATGCCATTATTTACACAATACAAATAAATAAACTGTTAAAGCCCCTAACATTGATTTACCGTGACTAACCAACGGTGAACAATATCCCAACTTAAGTAAACAAATTAAATGGAAAAAAACGTCTCTTGGGTTTCTTTTCTAGCAATTTCTACCAATTTTTACGTCGCGTTTTGTAATTACAGCTAAAAAACTTATAGAGAAGTAGTTGACCTATTACTGTAGATGTTTGGTTGTTAATAGTTAGCTGATTTAATATACTAGTTGGCTCGGCAGATTTTTTATAGTAATACTCGATCACGACGCCGCCTAACGGGTCGAAATTTTTTGGATTTCTTTTCTAGCACTTAACCAATATAGTTAATCAATTCGAGTCATTTCAGTCCATAAATAAAGAATTTATTTAGAACTTGACTACAGCGCTGTCTATCGGTAATTGCTCGCTATGCTCGTCTTGACAAAAATATAACGAATAAATAATACATCAGTCTAGTAGTTCAGAAAATGCATGATTATTAACAAACTTACCATTGATTATACATACATATTCATACACATTATAATATACATATTCTTTTCCGTAAAAATGCTAGCAGGTTATTGCGTGTGATGAAAGTTGACGAATTAATTCTGGGGTGTTAACAAAATACTCATCTTCACTGCAATTAAGCATAGAAAAAATGCAATAAAATCATTTTCTATTTATTTAAAGTATTAAATGTGAAATATTTTTTATAGTCTTATGCTAACAAAAACGCTACTAGCTATTATCTTAAACCACGTCGTCGTCGTCGTCGAGTCGTCTTATAACTTAAAAATACTTTTGTATCGGATTAGTCTACGTATCAACACTGAATTCTCATCTGTGTTCTTAAAATTGTAAGAATTTCGTATTGGCTCTAAATCTATAGCAAGAAAATATATACTTTAACGCTTGTTTTTCAAAGGATAACTAAAACAAAAATAAGAGTACATTAGAAAGTGTCGGTAATTTTTTAATTATATTTTCAAGTTTTTGTATGCTAGAGCCATGCTCTATGTTTTATGGCTGCATCTTGAATATGTCGCTTAGACCGAGTAAGGACCATGCTATCACGAAATACCTGCGTAAAACAGTAGTTTAATACTGTTCTCTTATGGTGAGTGCAGAAAAATAGGCTTTAAAATAAGAAATTAGAGAACCAGACTAGATTCTTAATCGAGGATAGATGTAAGTGTTTATAGGCCACAGCATCCACTTACCATCAGGGAGACTGTGTACTCATTACAACATATTTACCCGTAGGGTGACACCCTTATTCTTAATAAATTTAATAAATAATTTTTTGTACGGAATTCTGAAATAAAAATAACCTAAATTAATCCTTATAACAACAGCTCCCGGCGTGATGCGTGTTCACGAAATAAGAGCTTGCAGATGACAGATCTTTTTCAAACTTACAATTATGTATACTAATTATGTAATATAACTATATATACACAATTATGTAAATATATATAATATA
The DNA here is from genome assembly GCA_963668995.1 of Parnassius mnemosyne. Classification (NCBI taxonomy): domain Eukaryota; kingdom Metazoa; phylum Arthropoda; class Insecta; order Lepidoptera; family Papilionidae; genus Parnassius; species Parnassius mnemosyne. The sequence continues at coordinate 41,905,646 of CAVLGL010000057.1, read as the reverse complement.
TTTTGAGCAATTTACAAAATATTTTTATGATTTATAGCTTATGTGTTATTCTGATGTCTAAGCAATATTATTGTAGTTTCATTAAAATCCATTCAGTTGTTTTTGCGTCAAAGAGTACTCGAAACAAACATTCATACATCCTCACCAACTTATAACACACACATTTATAATACAAGCTGGCCATGCAGACGTTGTTCTGCCCTTTTCGACGACCCTTCATATAAAAAAATCCTTAAATTCGTAATAAAAATATAGAGTCACTTATCAGGATAAAAACTATCCTATCTCTCAAGTTGGACCAAACTGCACAGAGTGTGCAAAATTTCATTGAAATCAGTTCAGTAGTTTAGGAGTTCATCGCGGACAAACAACGTGACACGTAATTATTATATATAAAGATTAGTAGGATCATAAAATTTAAAAGTTAAAGTAACAGCTTATCTACGTCCCACAGCTAGAAACAGGCCCCTTCTCATTTCTTACAGTGTTTTAGAGCTAGGAAATGATCGCCACGCTGTCCCAATGCGTGTTGGCGAACTACACATGTCTTCGAAACATTTTTTTCTTATTTTTTATATATGGAGGTTTCCTCACGATGTTTTCCTTTACCGCCGAGTACGTGGTAAATTAGCTCTTAAATTTGCAATTAACAATTTCATCGGTACCTGCGTGGATCTAACCCGTTTTGCTCACGTACTGTGAAATTACGAGAGTGACCTACCACGGCTCATGTATACTCAAGTAATATAAGTACATAAAAATGAATATAAAAAATAAGTTTAAAATATTTTAATCTCTTTAACATTTTCTGTATTGGACTCCTTTTCTGCCTGTGAATCTATCCGAATATATACTTTTACTTAATTCTGCCACCAATTAGCAGTACGTTCAATGCTGTGCACCGATTTGAATGGCATATAGAGCCAGTATAAAATATGTTTTTATTAAAAATATTTTAGAGTAAGAGATTAAAAAGTAAAACGCAGATTAGTTCATCCTTCAGAATTAAAATGTAATGCCTCATTACCAGTAGTAGCCAGAAAAGAACTGCTACCACTTATATATTTTTATAGGATAAGGGTGACAAATGAGCACACAGTCCATCTGATGGTAAGTGGATACTGCAGCCCATAGACATCTTCATTTATCCTGATTAAGATAGAATGACTTGTTTTAAGTAAGTAAAAAGGGTCTCCGATTTTCTACACTCACTATCTGAAACACAAGTGCATTATGTTTCTCAGGCGATCCAATTGTGCATCTATAATAAACATTTATACAAATAAATAAAATTGAAGTGTCTGTTTGTAATGCCAACATTACAACTTTTTACTAATTGCATATGAAAGTATATACGATACTTATAACAAAAACACAATTTTTAAAGTCTTTCTGTTTGTTCCGGCTAATCTCCCAATCGGCTGGACCGATTTTGACGGGGCTTTCACTGTCAGGTAGCTGATTTCATAAGGAGTAACTTAGGCTAATTTTATTTTAGAAAAATAATTAGGGTTCCGCGCAAAAACATAACAACCCTAACACGCGAGCGAAGTCGCGGGAAACAGCTAGTCGAATATATATATGCAGCGTGACTTAACTACGTCAAACATTATCAAATCATTCATTACTTTAATCTTAACACTCGTACTTGTTCATAATTAATAAAAACATTGACAATATTGCGTAATTATGCAATTTAAAAGCTTGAATGTTTATGACTTACGCCTATCTCATGTTACAATAAAATATTATTTTATTTACATTAGACTTACACGGTGTTATGATAAAAACTCACCAAATACCTTCTCAGAAAACGTTTTCGCCATCTGCGCTATGATTTATATTCAGTGTTTTGCGAGAAATGCGTGGCTGCGAGGCGATAAATCAAGCCAGTCACGAAGTTGTAAGTCGCCGTGTCGTAAATAAAGAAATCCGTCCCGCGATCTCCGCAATAATACCGTCTGTATCGCGCCGAGTAATAGATAACTGATCGTCTTTAACGCTATGGTTGTCTAAAGTCACTGGTACTATTGTAGAGCCTATAAAGCTTAGGTTGTAATTTATATTTCTTCGTCAGCTCGTAATATTCCACTGCTTGCAATGGTTAAGCCACGCCCACGTAATTTGAAAATCTATAAAAGGAATACAATGATAACGATTTAAATTGAAATACATGAATAAACCAGTACTTAGTTTCGTTGCGTCGCAACTACGCGGTTATCGTATTTTTGGAGTAAGCCATAAATAGCACAACGATTACCTTCAACATAGTATAATAACTAAATTTTTCTGCCTTGTATTCCGTCTGGGTATGTAACACCTCTCAGCTATTTCTGCCGCCAAATAGCTGTGAGATATAAAGAATATAGATCGCCATTAGAATTGCGGTTATATAGGTTTAAATCAGTGTATAAAGGTTTACAGGCTGTGATGAATTCCATGTTTGTTTAGAGGTGACTACGCATATGACAGCTTATTTCTTAACTCGGTAGTTAATGGTACGAGTCTCTGCGCCTGCAACTACTTGGTTTCTGCAAGTGATAAAAAATACAATTGCGTGTTTATTAGATTTAGTGAAAATGTGTATTTCAATTTAATAATTTTGTACTTAAAAATGTCTCAAATACCAGCCTCGAAGACCTGGTAAGAGATATTTTGATTGAATTAGGATGCATTTATGATAATGTCCAACAAAAACTCTACAGGTTGTTACAAAACTACCAGTAAAGACGAAAGGAGGTTAAATGGGGCCTCATAAAGAGTCCATTCAAAATATTTAAGAATCGTAGTAGCGCTGTATAACATATCCCAAAAAATATATTTATTTTCACTGATGCGCAAACCCTATTTCAGTAAAATTAAACAGTAAACTACGCAGAATGTACCTACTTTTCTACCTAATTCGCGGAACGAAAAAATTTTAAAAAACCTAACCTAACGAAATAACCTAACCCAACACTTACTTTTTCATAACAAATTACAGAAACGGCTCAAAGTGTGCTCTGCTCCGCCTTGCTCAATACACAACCTCGCTCGTCGGGATATGGCTTGTGTGGCATTTTGCACCATCGTTGGTGTTATTGATGCGCTGATCTAATACGCTGTTCCATCTCGGCAACCGTTGGGCAATCGAAGAAATACACTCTGTTCTTCACGTAACCCCACAAAAAGTATTCCAAGGGTATGAGGTCCGGAGAACGAGCAAGCCATAGCACCGCTCCCCCGCGGCCAATCCATCCTTGCGGAATGCGAATGTTAAGATGTTCTCGCACGTTGCGAGCAAAATGTGCCGGAGCTCCATCATGCTGAAACACCATGTTTCTTTGGTTCTCAAAGTAATCTCAGTCAGCCACAGGAAAGTTGTCAATTGTCAATTGTCTCTACGAATTCCGTTTGTAAAAACGTTAGATAGTTGCTACCGTTCAGACGTGATGGCATAATGACGGGACCGATGACATGCCCGTCATAAAGGCCAGCCCACAAATTTAGCCGCCACTGGTGTTGGAATCTGCCCTGCCGTGAAGCATTTGAATTCACGCGATCTCAAAAGTGATCGTTATGCATAATTGAAAGTCCTGGCCTCGTGAATGTTGCCTCGCTCGTCCACAGAACATAGTTTACGTAATTAAGGTTTTCCTCTAACTGCCTGAGGCAACACTCGCAGAAGTTCCTCCTGGTTGCAAAATCGGAGGGTATCAGCTCCTGTGTACTGCGATAGTGATAAGGTTGACGATTGTCATCACGAAAAATTTGCCAAACTGCAACATGGTTTATACTGAATCTTGTTTCGGCTAGCTTCGTACTTGTGGTCGGCTCTTCTTAATAATGCTCTTACACTAATTCAGCCTGCCTGGCGTCGACTGTGCTTGGACGTCCACTTCCAGTAGACCGATGAAAAGAGCCGGTGGAATGTAGTCGTCTTGACATGTTCAGAAAACACTGATACTCGTACGAAGGCAGCCGTCGCTGTTCAGTAGTCTGTTCAGGGAGTCTACCATCGATAAATCGTTGCCGATACAGTTGGCGAGCACGATTTAAATTGCTATCTTCGTGTCCTATGCACAACATCATATCGTAATATTCCGAGTTAGAAAGCATCGTTATTTTTCAAAAAATGTTGAAAAAAACTCGAAACAGTTGTAGGATATCGATTAGAAGATTCGAAATTGACAACATATTTTTTTTCAACTTGACATTTTTTGAATATAATGACATCCTTGTATTGAGGTAGCAAACATTTATGAATGAAAAATAGACAAACTATTAAAGTAGACAATTAGTAGGTAAAATAGGTACGTAGGCCTTTCTGTTAAATACTCTGGTTCTGTGACATGACAGCTTACTAGGGTTGACAAAATGTTTGTGCTTGCACTTCTATGTTCCGGCCTGAGGAAATAGAGAGCCAGGATAGTCACAGTCTGTGAGGCGGTGCATCTTAGTCTTTAGGGTTGACAACGCATCTGTAGGCTTCTTTGTTAGAAGTTGGCTGCAGCTGGAGTGCAGTAGCCACTTACCATCGGCGGACTGTGAATTGATTTGTCATTTATATTTAATATAAAAAATACACGTAGATAGTTTCGATATTTCTAATATTTAGCGGAAGCGAGGTTCACAAAATTTTTTATCTTCTTCATTTGTATTTACTAATAACATTCTTTAGATTACGTTATAATTTAACAATTGTCTGAATTTATAAGCCCGGCCTGACTTAATCGTCGAGTCAGAGTTGCACCGAATCGTCTAAACAAATTAAGGAGATTACGTAAATTTAATTTTCCGCTTGTTCTGACTTGTCTGACAAATTAGTAGGCTTACATACTTTAGCAAGTGCTTTTTGCTAATTTATTGTGATTAAAATGATAGAATAGCATTCTATCAAAACAATATCGGTATATTAATAACTTGTTTTCACAAGTTCACGTTGCGAAAACGAGTTCAACAAAGTATAATAAATGAAGTTGACAAATAAGTGCATCTGGTGGAGCTACGCTGCAGCTATGTTACCTATAGTTTTAGCAGGACTGGGGTAGGACCACGTTCTCACAGAATTCCGCCGTAAAATAGCAGCTTATCGCTGATATGTTTTGTATGGTGAGTGTAGAGAACCGGAAACCCTTTTTACAGGAAATGGGGCATTCCATCTTAGCCCTTATGAGTGACAACGCATTTGTATTTTGTTTCGTAATCGAGGATAGATGTAGATGTCTATGAGCCACAGCATCCACTTAACATCGTGTGGTCTGTGTGCTCGTTTGTCATCCTTATTCTTAAAAGGAAACACAATCCACCGGATTGTAAGTGAATTCTTTGACTCAAAGATATCTAGGTACATCTATGTTTGGTTTAGAAATAAGGTAACAAGGTACCCTTAGAGTAACAACGCTCCTACACGAGGAGCGTTATTACCCTAAGGGCTAAGATGCAATAACGCATTACTAATAAAAAGACTTAAATTTTTATGTTTCCTTACGAAATATAGCAGTATAATGCTTGGCCTTTCGAGCGGTGTTGTGGTTATAATACGCTGCAGCTTGGCTCTATTACATAATGAAATGCTATGATTACATCTATATTTTGATAATATCTTTCTCGAAAATAGAAAAAAAGCGAACATACTAACCTCGCGTGCGAGTCCAACCTCAATGGGCATTGCTGAAAACCAACGCTATCGCAATTCTGCGATAGAATTATGTTGCGTCAGTGCCCTTTTCAGCACCATATCACTCATTCAATGGGATCATTTTATGACTGTTTTTTCTTATTTACTTTTGATGTTTTTATGTATCATTTTATTTTCTGTATCAAAACTGTATGAGTGTAGGTTGCTGAATAAATGTTTGTCTATGTCTATGTCTATATCTATGATGGTTATTCTCTCGAAAAATTTACTGCATAGAACATTTATTACAGTACCACACATGTACCCGCAAAAGTAAAGTAAAGCTGCAGCCCATAATATACGTCTCTTGTATTTAAGTTATTAAGTTTATCCACAAAATCATGCACATTTTTCTCTTTAGATTCATTATTAAAATGCCAACTAAAAAGTTAAGTATAAACTGATAAAATGAAACCAGGTGAGGTATCAATATACATGTGGAGGGTGTATGCAAGGACGATAATAAATACGGACGTAATATTACACTAAAAATGTGAGAATGTACACCTACCTACAATGTTGTTTGTCTTATGTAATATACGCTCACACATTATATGCAGTGAGTGTCCTGCTGCGCGCAACATACTGGTACTGATTGTTGGACTATCTAGAGTAATATTACGACCATATTGTTAACGTCCGTACGTACATGTGACAGTAATTATTGAATAAACAATCAATACTACATAATATATTATAGTGCTGATAACTAAGCAATAACTGAAGGTCAATATAAACCATTGTATTTAAATATTTAAGATGAGAACAACTTTAATGTATGAAATTAATCTCATTGACAGAATTTAATTTTTTCATAATAAAAATTAGTCAGTTAAACTTAAACTCTGTTATCTACTGTGTACAAAAGAAATCAAAACTTCCATAAAGCCGCGTTTTCACTATGCGAGTTCTCTTGAACCGAGTGCGCTCATACGAGCTAAATCGTATAGGAGTTCTCTCTGAACTTAGTTGACACTTGACACGTTAAGAGTACATCAGCGTCAAAGTAGCATTTAATTTGTCTCCTTGTACGTGATGACGACTGATCAGCTGCTGCGAGATATAGAAGTTGTGGCAGATATGTTAATCACTGAAGTTCAAAATAATGAAAAAAAAATCAAAGCATGCGAAAAATTTGGGCCCGGAACTGGATTTTAAGACGTGACGAACTGGGTGCTTCAAATAATTTTGTTCGTGAAGTGGGAGAGGAAGATAAAACCACTTTTAGAAATTATTTGAGATTAAACAGCGAACAATTTGAGTATCTGCTAGAAAAATTAGCACCAAGAATACAGAAATCAGATAGCCATTTGAGGAAAGCAATATACCTGCTAATGTTTACTTTTATTTGAATTAAAGTAAGTGCTCACAACAGACTGAAATTATAAAATAATAATACTTAGGCATTAAGTGCCTAATAAAAATAAAATTATTGTTCTGGTTTTTGAGTAATCCCACATATGTTTTTCATTGCTTGCTTTAATAAAGTATTACTATTCTGTTCCTGAATTTAATTTTCTAATACATTGTTAGTTTCCAATGCTGAAGTGTCATCGTGATTCTGCTGTGGCAGAAACATAACAATATGTTCTGGTATTTCAATACAATATTCTGATTCATTGCATGAAGAGTCGGTTTGCGGAGGTCTTCGGAGAATAGATCTTTGAGGCATGACACAGATGTTGAGACAAAGTTTCTTTTTTTTCTGCTTGATGGCACAACTAATTGAACATTGTCTGGTGTTCTTGTTGAAAAGATGGTTGATGGTGAACAAAATTGTAAAAGCAACTTGTCTACATAATTGGCTCATGAAGACAGCCTTGCACCATTACGCACCGGCCGGAACGATGGACATAGATGATAGACCTGGTATGTGGAAACAATAGCCTAGTTCACATTATTTTGCAAATATTGAGCATGATATTATATTATTTATTGTTTTTATTATTATAAAGCTACCACATTCTGAAAACGTTTTCTGCTCTTGATTATACCACATAGAATCTGCAATTTCGAACCACGCTAATGAGGGAACATAAATATCATCAACGACAGAGCCAGTCCCTTTAGATTTTTTAATTTTTGATTTTTCTTACACGTATGTACTACGGATATTATTCATTTTGATATTCACTTCTTGAATCGTAAGTCCAGGTATGTTTTGGGTTATGCGTTGTATTGAAGCATTTCGGGCATTTTTGTTTTTATATTCTGTTAGTCTCACGTTCCATAACACTTCTTCCGCTTCATATAGTTCCACAAACCTCAGAGTGACACGTTCATTCCACTTTTTTTTTTAGTTGAGGCCATTTTGTCACCATAAAATTATCCGAGTGTCCTCGTAAAAATAGAACCACATGCGACTCCACTCTGATCGGATGGCGCTGTCCAAGTACGCTCGGATTACATGTTTTCACACGTATTCCGAGCGCACGGTAAGGTGGTGGAATGAACGTATCACTCCACCACCGACCGATCGAACACACGAACCGATCTTTGCATACCTATCATATTACCGGGAAGGGGACAGAATAACTAAAACAAAATAAGATTGCCTACCTACACATTGAATGAGAGTAGCTTCGAGTTACATCAAAAGCGGTAATGTATGAAATATGAAGGTAGGTATGATAATATTTTGTTTACTTAATTATCGGGTTCCTATGTTAGTGGTCTTTGATCTTTCATTATTTGTGATATTGCGATAAAAAAGTTGAGATGTTTTGTGAGCGTAAACTATTATTTTACTTTTTAATATGGCCTCGCCAACCAAATCTGTTTGGCATTGAAGTTTTTTTTTTACGCGGGGAAATCCTCATGGACTGCCTCCGCCTGGGGAAAGGCGGAGGGGCGTGCCGGACTCTTACCGGCTAAAACTACCCCGGTATCTCCTCGCACGTGCGAATGGGGCTGCGGGAATCCAAATCCGGGCCTCGTCTCCTGCACGGGGTAGTGAGGTGTTCAACTACCCCGTGTATCGCCTCAGGGGCGCGCGCCGATACCCAGGCGCGCCGCCGCCTCGGGTCCATCTAATAGGGGTGGCGGGGGCTTCCCCAAGTCCCTCGCCCCTGGACACATTCATGGGGGCCGGAAAAGGGCTTTGTCCGCCCTTCTCCTGCGCCCGGTGCACCTTCTGCGGCCGGGGAAGGGAATCGAGATCTTCCTTTCCCGTTCCGCAGATTCCTTCTGCGACATCACGTCCTCGCAGAAGGACACCACCGCGTCCCACTACTCTGCACTACCGACCATCTTCCGCACTAAGGCCGACAGTGACAGATGGCCTCCTACTTTATTTATGAGGACACGGCGCTGCTTCTCCCAAGCTACACACTCGGCGAGCGTGTGTTGCGCCGTGTCCTCCCCGCAATGGACGCAGAGGTGGCACCGAGCGTCCGGCTCTCTGTCTATGCGGCACAGGTACTTGCCGAAGCAGCCATGCCCCGACAGCACTTGCGTCACCCTAAACGACAGGTAGCCGTGCCGTCTCCCGAGCCAGTCGTCGAGTACTGGCCGAATTGCCTTGACGGTAGCGAGGCCGGTGGTAGGGCGCAGAAGCCTTTGCCGCCATTCCGCCACCAAGACCTGACGGAGCTCCTTTCGGCGCAGCGCGATCTGCCTCTGCACCGGCCAAGAGCCCTGTGCCAGCTGTTACTCACACCATCGATATAATGACGCGAGTACTTTCGCCTCTAGGTCACAGGGTGGAGATCCGGCCAGGACGCAAGCCACCTCGTAGGAAATCGTGCGATACCCGCGGACGACTCTGACTCGCCATCGCCCTCTGCGGAGAGGTCGAGCGCATTGTCCGGCTCTGCATGCTCCAGTGCGGGAGCATGGTTAACGCTCGGCTGGAGGAAATTTCTCGGCGTCTCCCGGCGGAAATCCTCCGTCCGCCTTTAGCGGCTGACAAGCGACAGACTGAGGAGCCGCCGAGACTTGCACCTCAAAAGGGGAAGCCCGCGGAGGGTAACAAAAAGCCCGCGGTGGGAGCTCCTCCGAGCAACCAGCCCACGACTGCCGGGTCTAAGGGTGAGACCTGGGCGAAAGTCGTGGGCCGCAAGAAGGCCATCAAAGTCCCCAAGAAGGCCGCAGCAGCTGCATGCGCCCCAGGTGGAACCGCAAAGACGGCTCCTAAGCCTGCACGGTGGACTGCCAAAGGCGTTCGCAAGAGACCGGCTGTACATGTGCCGCGGTCCAACGCTGTGACGCTAACGTTGCAGCCCGGAGCTGTGGAGCGTGGCGTGACGTACCAGTCGGTCATTGCCGAGCCCAAGGCCAAGACCAAATTATCTGATCTTGGCCTTCAGTCCGTCACCCTCAGGCAGGCTGCCACGGGTGCATGGCTGTTCGAGGTGACTGGTACTGTGAGCGGCAGTGCCGAAAAGGCGGACGAACTGGCCGCCAAGATGTGGGAGGTCCTCAACCCTGAGGACGTCCGGGTCTCCAGACCAATGAAAATCGCAGAGGTGCAGATTGCTGGCCTGGACGACTCCGTGACCTCTGAGGAGGTGGTGGCGGCCGTTGCCAGAAGCGGAGAGTGTCCGCCGGACAAGGTGCGGGCTGGCGACATACGCACCGACGCCACCGGACTCGGAGCGGTCTGGGTTCGGTGCCCTGTAGCGACGGCGAAGAAGATCGCCGATAGCGGCAGATGGCTGGTAGGCTGGGTGGCGGCAAGGACCAAGCTCTTACCGCCCCGGGAGTTGCCGTGCTTTCGGTGCCTGGAAAAAGGGCACGTCTGGGCAAAGTGCACCGCCGAGGTTGACCGTAGTGACCTCTTTTATCGCTGCGGCCAGGCTGCCCTGTGCACTGCGGCGCTCAACTGCAGCCATTGTTCTGCTGCGGGAAGGCCATCGGGGCATTGAAGTTGTGACAACTGTTGCAACATCGGTCCCTTCAGAACATCTATTTTCCCTAGGTGGAAATATATTAACAGATAGCCTTAATAGGCTGGATACAGTGTGTCTGTCAAAATTAATATTTTTGAAGAGTTTAAATGTAGATAACTGGAATATACTTTTCAAAAATAATAATTTGGAAAAAGTGACAGGATACCATCATAGGCATTGTTAAAATAAATAATTTTGCATGCATACTGTGCTTTTCTTTATTTTTATAAAATTACGATACGATTTTCCGAGATCGAATAAGATCGATTCAATGCAATATGATTAAATGATGAATCGATTCACGAGGTTACGATCCATTACGATCCAAAAGATAGATTCAAAACAAAAAATCGGGCATTCCTGATTCTTATAGGATGCGATTGAAGGTTAATAGAATAAGAGTGACAAACAAACGCATAGTCTACCCGATGATAAGTGGGTACTGTTGCACATAGACATCTATATCTATTATCCTCATTCAAAAATCAAAATGCAAATGCGTTTTCACCCCCAATGTCGAAGATGGAATGCCTAGTTTCAAGTAAAAATGGACTCCCGTTCTATACATCTACCATTCGATACTGACAATAGCGATACTGACAATACCATACGATACTCCCAAGCTACACTGTGAAAACGTATTTTTTTTTTCGATTAGACGACCCATTCGTGCTAACTTAGCATATGGAACATAACATGTGATCCATTAAATTTCATTGTACCTAGGCTATGTTAGCATAAGGTACAAACTCGTTAAACAATATTAATTAATTAACTTTTGCTTGCATCCTAATATTCATGTAAATTAACGGTGGGGATATGGCGCTGACAGCTGATGCACAGGTCTCCTAGTTCGGCTGCAGATGCTGTTTCAAATATATGTACAAAATTAGCTTTATTAAGTGTTAAGCAAATATCTGGTTGTACTATGTACCTATTTGGAAATAAAGAATTATTATTATTATTATTTTTGGGGTATCTATAAAGTTTTCTCATCTGGTTGGGCAGTATAAATATATAATTGTAAATGAAAATGGTAAACATACATAAATATGAATAAAATAAAATAAATACATAAAAATACATAAATATATAAAAACCCAACCAGATGGAAGCCCTCGGCAGGGGAGACCAGACGGCCGAGGGTTAGGGGGAAAGGGAAAGAAACCGGCGAACGATGCGGGCGGTATCGAGGAGCACCGCCTTCTGCATTTGAGCCTGGAGCGGTCCGTCACGGAGTCCCAGTCGCCTCAGATGACCCGGGAGGCTGACTGGGATTAACCCATTCGCAGAAACGACCACAGGAATAATTTCGGTCGGCAGACCACCCCACATGCCGGTAACCTCGTGAGCCAGGTCCAGATATTTTGTCACCTTATCTGTTTCGGCTTTCACGAGGTTCTCGTCATAAGGAATGGTAATGTCGACCAAAAAGATCCTTGACTGTGCCCGGTCCATCAGCACAATATCAGGCTTATTCGCAAGAATAGTCCTGTCTGTGATGATGGCCCGGTCCTAGTAGAGCCTGGCGCGGTCATTTTCAAGCACGGCTTCCGGCAAGTACTTATAATACGGCAGTTTCCGATCCACGAGGCCGTATTTCAGAGCGAGCTCCTGGTGTAGAATCCTGGCTACTAGATTGTGTCTGTGCAAATACTCAGAGTTAGAAAGCGCCGAACAACCGGAGATGACATGCCTAAGTGACTCACCGGGATGGCGACAAGCTCGACAGATGTCGACGGCGCCATCCTTTAGGATGTATCTCCGATAATTGTTGGTCTTAATAACCTGATCCTGTATTGCACAGACAAAACCCTCGGTTTCCCCAAAGAGGTCACCGAAACGTAGCCAGTGAAGGGAGGCGACTGTGTCTACGAAAGGCTCATGTAGAGCCTTGTAGAACCTCCCGTGGAGCTCCTTCTCCTTCCATACGGTCTCCCGGTCGGAAATGCACTGTACTGCTGGGTCTTGCCATTGCTCGTTAGCTAAGGATAGAGGGGTCAGTCCTTTATCACAAGAAATAACGTCCCTATAGTACGGATCATCCGCTCTCGTCAGAAAGTAATTACGGAGGCTGCATACTTCGCGAATATGCATGGTAAGCGCGCTTAAAAAGTCGCGCCCGCCATGCTTCCGCGGCAAGTACAGCCTCATTACTGACGATTTATTATATTATTATTATTTTGGGGTATCTATAAATTTTTCTCATCTGGTTGGGCAGTATAAATATATAATTGTAAATGAAAATGGTAAACATACATAAATATGAATAAAATAAAATAAATACATAAAAAATACATAAATATATAAAAACCCAACCAGATGGAAGCCCTCGGCAGGGGAGACCAAACGGCCGAGGGTTAGGAGGAAAGGGAAAGAAACCGGCGGACGATGCGGGCGGTATCGAGGAGCACCGCCTTCTGCATTTGAGCTTGGAGCGGTCCGTCACGGAGTCCCAGTCACCTCAGATGACCCGAGAGGCTAACTGGGATTAACCCGTTCGCAGAAACGACCACAGGAATAATTTCGGCCGGCAGACCACCCCACATGTCGGTCACCTCGTGAGCCAGGTCCAGATATTTTGTCAGCTTATCTGTTTCGGCTTTCACGAGTTTCTCGTCATAGGGAATGGTAATGTCGACCAAAAATATCCTTGACTGTGCCCGGTCCATCAGCACAATATCAGGCTTATTCGCAAGAATAGTCCTGTCTGTGATGATGGCCCGGTCCCAGTAGAGCCTGGCGCGGTCATTTTCGAGCACGGATTCCGGCAAGTACTTATAATATGGCAGTTTCCGATCCACGAGACCGTATTTCAGAGCGAGCTCCTGGTGTAGAATCCTGGCTACTAGGTTGTGTCTGTGCAAATACTCAGAGTTAGAAAGCGCCGAACAACCGGAGATGACATGCCTAAGTGACTCACCGGGATGGCGACAAGCTCGACAGATGTCGACGGTGCCATCCTTTAGGATGTATCTCCGATAATTGTTGGTCTTAATAACCTGATCCTGTATTGCACAGACAAAACCCTCAGTTTCCCCAAAGAGGTCACCGAAACGTAGCCAGTGAAGGGAGGCGACTGTGTCTACGAAAGGATCATGTAGAGCCTTGTAGAACCTCCCGTGGAGCTCCTTCTCCTTCCATACGGCCTCCCGGTCGGAATTATAATTATTATTATTATTATTAGCATGTGTCTACCACGTAAAAGGTTTTGTATGCAATTTAAAATATTTTTTTTCTCTTTGTCATGGATATTTTTCCAAAGGGTATATCAATCCCATCATTACTTAAATAATTATACCTAATAATATATCAAAGATATAAGGAAGTTGTTTTTTTATACCTTTTATTATCATTTGAAAAAAAAATCATCAATAAAAATAAAGTCGTCATAGTAATATAATTGAATTTAGAATTTAAAATGTTAACGTTCTAAATTAATAATATTGACAGAATATAAAATTTAAGATTTGAAATTAAGAAACAAATACACGCGAAAAAGCCGAAAGAATACAAAGGCCTGTTTCAACTGAACAAATTAGAGGTTAAATGAGGGTTTGGACCTCGATCAAGAAAGTTGTTAATGGATTACATTGTAGTCACGTACGACTTGGCCGCTATAAATATTAAGGTTGACACATGAACGTTGTCGTTTTAATTCCTTGTACGTTCTCGTACATAAAATTAATTTTAAAATATTCACCTGGGATAACAAACGTCCAAATGTGTGTAGATAGAAATTTTTGCCAGATGTATTGTGGCTAGCACAGTACCTACTCAAACGCAATATCCAAATAATTGCATTTTGTGATATGCCAGTTGGTACATTCTATTTTGTTATACTCTTAAATCCTACATTAACTTAGGATCTCAAAGTCCCATATCAACATGGAATACTTTTTTGCCTAAACGTGGTCCGAATAGCATTCGACATTGGCTTTGCATTCTGCCTACCCAATTGGGAATAATGAGTCTATGTAGGTACCACCTTACTGACCCCTTCCACCAAATGCAAGTTGCTTGCACTGTTGTGTTCGGGTCTGACGGGTATAAAGAGCCAGTATAGTTACAGGCTGTGAGGTATTTCATCTTCATTAACACATTTGTAGCTTTCTTTGTTTTGAGTCGGCTGCAGGTGTCCATCGACTGCAGTAGCCACTCACCCTAATATTGTCACATCATTTAAAAAAATCTTCTTCTCTATTAGCCTTTCGGTATCTATATAACAAAATTTGGTCTGTGATCACCAACATGAAGTTTAGTGTATGCACAACCGGATCACGAATGAATACTGTAGCTTAAAATTGAATTTCATGGGATACATTATTGGTTTTTGGGGACAATTTTTAGACTAGTACTTGTTTTCATTTGGTTATCACTTACAGTAATTATTACTTGCACGGATAAAATTAAATTCATAATTATATCTGAAAATAATATAATTTAAAAATTATTGACTACAAGCAAAAATCTCGCAGCATCTTGGAAGGTTCTTTATTTGAAATCGCAAATCCGATTGTTTGTTTAATGACATAATAGTTAATCATCTTTATCATCATGTAAAATCATTTGTATGTTTAATGCTGTACATAGGGACATCCTCAACGAATTTGACGAAATATGGTCTTGAACCGCCATGCTATTTTCTCAACTAATATTTGAAAGTCTTACTAGTTTGCTACTTCTTTTAGGGGTTTTATTTAGGTGCTATTTGTACACTTTGTATGTCATTATTTATTTAAATGCTCTTATTAAATAATAAAGTTGTGCAAAATCTTCAATCAGTAGAAAAAAATAAGTTAAAAACCAATCAAAGTTTTTATACATTATGTGAAATTCACGCGGACGAAGTCACAGATAAAACTAGTTACTAATAAAACAGTTGTACGTTATTCAGAACGCAAGTCTTTGTTGTCACAAACTGAATTATACATTCGTTCATCTACATACGCATAAATACCGCTCCAATCGTCGGACCCTTCTTCTTGGAACCTTTGCTGTAAACATGTCTTTGATAATTGCCCTTAACCCTCTCTATGTTTTATTCATATTGGCCTCTAAAGACGAACTAGTACATATTATGAAAAGGGACATCGTTGCATAAACTCAGTGATTACTTTACTTTGCTAGGCTTTGGTCTGTTTACGACCCTTGACTTATCATGGTTGACAAACAATGATGTCGATATTTGGCACCTTTGAACAATTGGCCACCTTGGTGGAAAACATAGGAAATATATTTATAATATTTAACTAATTTTACGGATTTTATCGCGTATATTAACTTATTTTTATATTCCCGACGTTTCGGGTGCTTTGCTGCACCCGTGGTCACGGGGGACTGAGTTGTTTGACGTCCTGCTATCATAGTTAGCCCGGCTACCTTCAGTTTTTTAATATTAATTTTTGGTTCGATTTACGCACAATGAGCTTACAGTATCTTGAAGTCTAGCAGTGGTATACTTGGGTTTGGATTTGATTTTATTAATTATGGGATCCCAAGCAGATGGCAGCACCCATCCATCTTCTCTATTGAAATTAGGATGTTTTTTAATTTCAATAGCCTCGCGAATCATCCTTGGGAGGAATCGGTGTTCTTTTGCGAGGATTTGTGGTCTATCAAATCAAATGTAATGGCGGGGACGATCTTGAACATGTTCACAAACTGCAGACTTCCAGATACGTCGGTGCTTCACGTCAGCTATATGTTCTTTAACGCGGGTTTTAATAGATCTTTTTGTTTGTCCTATGTACGAGAGACCACATTCACAATCCAGCTTGTACACTCCTGCATCTTGTAGAGGGATATGACACTTGACGGATGGTAAAAATTGACCAATCTTCTTCAGCGGCTTGAAGTATGTTTTAGTGGAAGCTCGCTTCAAGATGTAGCCAACATTATCTGTGACTCCTCTGATATAGGGTAGTACAGCAGGCACACGCTCGACTGTGGCTGGCTTCACTCGGTCACTGTGACGTAGGCGCGGGACCCGAAGCTTGTTGTCTTGCAGTACTTGCACGACGTGCTGAAGCTCGACGGCCAGATGTTTTCTGTCACAGATCCCTCGTGCTCTCTGAAACAAAGATTTTCCCACGGTAGCTAACTGTGAAGGATGATGGTGAGATTCACCATTTAAATATCGGTTGGTATGGGTATTTTTTCTGTACACAGTATGACCAATAGTGTTATCAGGATTTCGGATGACTAAAACATCTAGAAAAGCTAAAGTACTGTTTGTCTCTAACTCCATTGTGAATTGTATCTTAGGGTTTATGGAATTAAGGTGGTTTAAAAATGCAGTTACTTTGTCTGTTGGTAAAATTGTGAAAGTATCGTCTACGTACCGCTTCTAGAATCTTGGATTTACAGGAGCAGTAAGAAGGGCTTTCTTCTCAAAGTCCTCCATGAATATGTTGGCGACTACGGGAGATACAGGTGAGCCCATTGCCACTCCGTCTACTTGCATGTAGAACTCTTCTTTCCACAATAAATAGCCAGATGTGAGGCAGTGTTTGAGTAATACTGCATATTCTGTAGGCATGTTGTTATCTTCTAGCTTTCTAGTAACAATTGAGATGCAGTCTTCAATAGGTAGGCATGTGAATAGTGACTGAACATCAAAACTGACCATAGTTTCATTGTCAGCGAGATGTAGGTCTTTAATCTCACTAACAAAATGGTATGAATCCTTTGTGTGTGCTCTGGTATGTCCTCTTAGTGGCGACAGTATTTTTGCCAAGTATTGAGCCAACTTATAAGTTGGTGAATCGATCTGGCTTACTATAGGACGTAGTGGAGCGTTTGGTTTGTTTATTTTCGGTAACCCATACAACCTCGGTGGTTTGGCACATGATGGTATTGTCGAATTCACGTCAAGATCTAATTTTTCAGAGTATATCTTTAATAAATCAGTAGTTTTTTTGAGTGTATTAGTTGTAGGGTCTATTTTGACCTTTTTGTATGTACTTACGTCCGATAAAAGTTGTTGTATTTTGAAATTATACTCTGACGTGTCCATTATTACCGTAGCATTTCCTTTATATGCGCGGAGATTCGTGAGCTCTGGTCTGTTGCGTAAGTTGTACAATGCTTTAAATTCGTCTTTGGGAAGATTTAGTTTCGGCGTTGAACTTCGACGTAACAAGGACGAAATGTCTTGACGTATAGCCTCTAAATCCTCTTTACCGATATTATTTTTAAACGGACTATCCTCAACACTACAGATAATTTCCTCGTACGGGACTTTTTGCGGCGTTATAGCAAAATTTAAGCCTTTCGACAATACTTTCATTGTAGGTTCGTCCAGTGTTTCTTTTGACAAACTATAGACCGTGCGTTGTTTATTGTTTGCGTCTGTGGTCAACGGTTGTTGCGTTTCGTTTCTACGTTGACATGGATGTTTGGCATTTGATTTGATAGTTAATTTTTGGTATTTTTCTATTTGTTTGTCTTTGCATTCATTATATTTCGATATTTCGCGTTTGTTTAAGTGGGAATATAAAAATAAGTTAATATACGCGATAAAATCCGTAAAATTAGTTTTATTTAAAAATGTGTAGTGTTCGCGTAAATATAAGAAATCATTATATAATATTTAAATTAAATTGAAGTATCAATCATCAATTACGTAATCACTACCTTATATTGAGTTGAGGAGTCTGTTTGCTAGCAACTAATGCATGAACAAACATTTTTAAAATTTTGTCTATCTATGTGTCCGGGTTAATATTTGGAATGGCTGAAAACATTGTAATGAAATTTCATAAACAGATAGAAAGCAATGCCGGAGAGATCTAGGCAAAATTAAAAAAAAAATTAAGATTTTTTGATGACGATTATCTTAGATGTAAATAAGCCACATTTATAGATCCTACCCAGGCAAAACCGGTGCGAGTCGCTAGTTACGTACTCTTATAGATTTCTAAAACTTTTTTAGGTTGTAAAAGTTATATACATAAAAATAAACGGACTTTTATTTGTTATTTTTTTTCCACATATTTAAATCAAAAATGTATAAATTATAATTTATTTGTTATTCTCTCACCTACGGTGTCATTGAGGAAACTAACCAAACTCGTTAAGGGTTTACACTGGACGTAACATTTGATATCTTACTAACGATATAGCTTCCAGTTGTAAATATTGTTTCACAGTTTAGACATCGTTTCGTAACTTCATTGCATTTATTATGAAATGATCTCACATAATTCGAGGTTTGTTAAATAACATCTCTCTGGTTGACGGAATTCGTTTAGTATCCCCTATCAAAATTGAAAAAAAAAACAAACAGAATAAACTCGTTACAATGATTAAGAAATTAAAAAAATTATAATTAAAATTAACCCAGTAATGATTTAGACATTCAAATACATATCTATGATTGTGGTAGGGATGCTAACTGTCACTGTCCCTCTATATCTAAGGTAGCATCAACATACTCACGGTATTATGCCAGACCAAAGACTTTCCTGGCAGTCGCATAATTATTGATCTCGTGGCGACTAGAATACTTAAGCTGATGTAGATTATTAAAATGCTGAGACATATTGCCAACAAGAAACTCATCAACCAAGTGTATATGGCATTAGCTCAACCCATATTAACTTATTGTCTGACAGTTGGAGAGGGGCTATAAAAAATAAATTTCTCGTGGTTGAACGGGCTCAAAGAGCGTTACTAAAGGTGAAAAAAAATCGTAGACTTGCAACACAAGCTCTATATTCTGTTGCTGATATCCTAACAATTAGAAAACTATATATTCTCCATACTGTAGTAAAAAAACACAAGGCATTAAAATTTGATCCGAGCATATTGCATAAAAGAAGACAATAATGTGGACACACTTAAACTTACTAATACTCAATTCACAAGAAATCAATTTCAGTATTTTTCATCGTTATTATACAACCGCTCCAATCAAAATCAAAATCTATATCCAGTGACGAGCAGGGAATGTTTGGCTTAAAAACTACAATACACAGAAACTGAACTTCTTCTTAAATGATAAATTTATCTAGGTATTGGATATTTGGGTTAAAAATCATACACACATTCGCACACATCCATGCAATCACGCTCACACACACACAAACACACACACACACTCACACACATTGAAATACATTTTCGTCCCTACACACGTAAATATATGTGTATTACATTTTACGCTGGTATTCTAAGAGTGGTCCATCCGCGGTAAAGCTGACCATCCCAACCTACACCTTAACGTACACCATAATATAGTTACAGCTTGATTCTACCAAGCTGGATGCAGAAGTGTGTCATATAGGTTGTAACCTAACAATTTTAGGGTTTCGTAAGCACGCCAGCTGAGCACCGTGTCTAAAGTAAGGTACTGACTGGTGTTACAGGGTGTAATGTACCATACGCATACGCAGCAAGCATGATACGTTACGCCGTGTGCTAAAATCCGTGTAACACACTCGTTTCTAGATTTTTGCTCGCCCGTTTGTTCGTTGCTACTCGTATTCAAGATGTCGGATGACGAAGATGTATTGGGATCTTTGATGAAATACAGTTTTATCTTTGTCCCACTCCATATTTTTATCTAAAATGAATAACAACTAATAAACTAGAGGTCCGATCTACCTAGAATTGACGCCTGTGCCATGTGCGCTCGTGACGATTCGCTGCGACGTACCGACTGACACGCGTGACACTCAGAGGATGCATCAAAAAACCGACAGTGGGGGGAGCACTCGCAGCGAGCAACAAGCTGCTCGTTGCTCGTTGCTCGTGCCTTGTTTCCCCGTACTGACTGCATGAACGCTTGCTGTGTAATACGTTACATTACGCCCCATAACGCCGGTCAGTACCCAATTAAGGTTTAAACCTTTAGTCAAAAGCCAAGGTTTAATTACTAAGGCAAGTGCAAGATCGATACTCTCAGAATCGTTATTCTGTTTTCCATATATAGCTGCAGAGTTGCTGTCACCTACCACGTATTTGTCTTTCTCAAACGGTATTTGATAAGGGCTGAATGTAAATATAGTTATAACAAGAATTTATCCAAATATAATAAATGTAAAACTTACATAAAGAGGGTAAGTTTTGTGTAAAATTTTTATGGCGAGCGCTTGTCTCCCGAGTAATATAAAGGGAAAAATTAATTTTTACTTAAATTATTCATACCTAATCTCTTAAATTACTATAATGATTTCTAAACGTAATAACCCATCATGCTTCATACCAAAGATTAAAAGATTTTTAAAGTGTACATAATGATTTCTTATATTTACGCGAACACTACACGTTGAATAAATTTACTTTTACGGATTTTATCGCGTTTAATTAACTTATTTTGCTTATTTTTATTAATTCCCGACGTTTCGGGTGCTTTCCAGCACCCATGGTCACGGGCGACTGAGGTGATTGACGTCCAGATGTCAGAGTTAATTCCGAGTACCTTCAGCTTTTTTAATTATTAATTTTGGTCCGATCTACGCAGAATGAACTTACGTAAGTAAAACGCGATAAAATCCGTAAAAGTAGTTTTATTCAATTTTTAAAGTTATTTGAAATCGGAAAACGTAATGGAATGAAGGTTGTTAAGTACTTTCATTTCACGAACTCTCCAGAGGCATGGGGACGAAGGACTGACATTGATTTTAAAGGGTTGGGGCTGGACTTCTAAATTCAAACACATGACCGCAACGGCATGACATGATTAAATAACGAAATATA
The DNA here is from genome assembly GCA_963668995.1 of Parnassius mnemosyne. Classification (NCBI taxonomy): domain Eukaryota; kingdom Metazoa; phylum Arthropoda; class Insecta; order Lepidoptera; family Papilionidae; genus Parnassius; species Parnassius mnemosyne. The sequence goes on along the minus strand of CAVLGL010000057.1, from coordinate 41,884,394 downwards.
ATACATTAAAGCTAATAATATTATAACTTTATTTTTTTTTTATATGACAAGAGTGACAAATGAGCACACAGTCCACCTGATGATAAGTGGTTACTGTGGCTCATAGACATCTACATGTATTATCGGTTACGAATTTATTTGCATATGCGTTCTCACCCGTGAGGACTAAGATGGAATGCCTCGTTTCCAGTAAAAACAGTCTCCGTTTTCTACACTCACCATAGAGCTGCTATTTTACGCTGGTATTCTGTGAGAGCATACTATTATATTACTGCTATACTATTACTACCTACTATATACTTATATTTATATATATATAGCTGCAGAACGGCTCTACCTACGTGGAAAATGCTAATGGATTGTGGACTTAGATCTCATCGAAGCCTCGATAGATGGCGGTATAACTTAACCCTTTTACACTAGACGTAAAATATCTGGACCGGCAGTGAGAACCTGCGGCCAAGGTGCATGGTACTGCAATTGTCCATACACCAGCTAGCTTGACAAACTTAGAATTTTTTTAACTTTATGGTCTAAGTAGGGAAAAAAATAATCTTATATAGGGAATCATTAACAATACTGAATGAATGAATACTTTATTATTCAAACTCAACACAACGTACGAAGAAATTAAGCAAAAGCATACATTTTCTTCAGCATGTTCTTCTCTTAACATCCCTTCAGCCGCAGACGCTTCTTTCGTTGATGTGGATAATTATTTGCACACGAAATTCGCCTCTAGGATTGCTTAAATATATGCCATATAAATGTAAAAAGCATCCTTGCCTATTATTCAGATCTGCTTAACACAATTTCTTTGCCGTAAATTCATGCTCTACTTAAATCCGAATTCTGGGTAAAACCCTCTCTTTCCTCCACGTTGTACAGTCTTCCTGGTTATATTACGCTCTTTTCGTACTGGCAAAGGTGGTGGTAAGTTAGCCATTTACTTTCGATCGAAATATGCATATGATGTTATTGCAATATAATATGAAGTAGATATTAAGGGTTTGAGGGTCGTGATCGGAGTTGTTTACTCCTTCGACCTCCTTCAACTGATTATTTTTCCCATATTGAATCTGTGATCGACTCCATCGGCTCTATTAACAAACATATTATAAAAATGGGTGACTAACTAACACTAACTTACTAAAGGATTCCCCGTAGAGTCGTAAACTTAAAGCTATCATGGACTCAGCAGATCTCTATATTCTACCATCTGGTCTAACTCACCACAATGTAGACACCGAAGATTCCTAGTTACATCATTCGCACTAGTTCAGCGGGTCATGTTATATATCATCTAGCTGTTCCGACGATTTCGATAAATGAATGATGAGATCAATGTATAACAAATTCCTTTCATTGAATTTGATCTTATTTTAGTTAATTACATTAATTAAAAAAAAATTGTGTGTGTGTGTGTGTGTGTGTGTGTGCGCGTTCGTGCGTGCGTGCGTGCGTGCGTTCGTGCGTGTGTGCGTGTGTGCGTGCGTGCGTGCGTGCGTGCGTGTATTCATGCGTACGTGTGTGCGTTCGTGCGTGCGTGCGTGCGTTCGTGCGTGCGTGTGTGTGTGTGTGTGACGTGGAAGCTACCGACTTAGAGCATATATTACATGAAAAAGTTCATACGTGCTTTGATTCTACTAACAAATACTAATTCCATGGCAGCAAGTTAAATTTAATGCGGAACATTAATTTAACCCGACATTATAACCAGGTCCATACTCGGTTATCGACTCATTAATCAAAGCACATTTAATATTTGATTAAAGCTAGGAAATCTCAAACGAATCTGTTTTGGCTTTCAGGTAATAGATAAACACTCTTGTAATAACTTTTGTGATTAATTTTGTAATTTAACTGGCGTATCCACTTGCTGCTATTAGCACTGTCAGTCATAATTTATATAACATAGCGAAGATCTGACATGTGAAGAGAATGTTCACGAGCGCAAATATTAGGTAATCGTTGCAAATATGTTTTTGTAAATATACTTAGTTTGGAAGTAATTTGGAAATAAAGACTTGTAATGAGTTGGGGGGTGACTCGAACTTTAGGCCTAGTTAGTTTAAATAGCCTATGATGTAGAGGATGGTCATGGGGTCATGGTTGAATAGGGGCAAAAAGTTGTAATTACACTCCTAGGGGGTAAAATGGTCAAAAACCAAAAAATTTAAAATTCTTATATTTTGGAAGTAAATACTTTTTGGCTATAATTCCGCCTCCTTCGCAGGTTCTTACACAGTCTTTACTTCCGGTATCCCACTTGTTTTTATATTTTTATTATATATATATACGTTTTTTTATTGCGTTTTAGAAATTTACGAATATAATATATACGAAATATAATAATTTAATAAATATTGGACATAGTCCAACGTATTAGTAAGCTGAAGTGGCTACGGGTCGGAGAACGAAGTACCGATAAAGGATGGGGAAGAAAAGTTATCGAGCGGAAGCCTCGTACAGTTAAGCGAAGTGTATGGTCGTCTCACACTAGACGGAGTGACGACCTGGTAATGCAGGTTGCTCAGGAACGTTCTTTGTGATATTCCTTGGGGAGGCTTACGTTCAAACTTGTGATGGACTACAATGATGAATGGTGAAGATAGCTTTAATTTTGGCATGGAGCAGCAGTGGAAAGCTAGTTATAATTATTTGTTTTAATTTTTAATACCACTAATTTTCAGAATGGGGAGACACATAGAGATTTGGATTGTTCTTATTTTGTACTCTTATACCATAATGATAATGGTGATGATGATTTGTTAAGTACGTTATATCAAATAATACTTATTTAAAAAAAAAGTTACGAAAGAAAATGAACATTGCCTTAAAAACATTAATCGTTATTCACCCCTATAAACGGATTTGTGTGACTGTAAACCAAACGTTAACAAGAGGCAAGAGACATTAGGCAGGTGTAACTGCTGTCTGAATTACGTCCAGACAAATGGCCGTAACGAGGATCGGTGACTCTAATGAGGTTTTCTGTTCTCTACTTAGTTAATTGTACGTTTCTAAGTAAAATACAAAGTAACATTTATTTTAAACATTCTTAAAGGCAAACATTTTATTTCTTAACGTGGGAGAACCGCGCTGCAGCTGTAATTAAACTGCAGTTCTAATGGGTTGTCTTGACTAGGGAATAGTCACGCTCTAAATGAGTACTATTGCCGAGAATAATAGCAGTATGATGTTTTGTGTCTGCTATGGTAAGTGTCAGGAACCGGAAATCCTCCGAACTTAATACCAGAATACGTTTTTATTATAAAGGACGGCGTAAAGGCTTTATGGTGTAGTGGCTCAGCATTATGTTGTAGCACTGTAGGCAGTAATTTCAGATCCCGCACGGAATAAGTGTTTATATAGCCTATAAATATTTTTTCACGATGTGTTTGTTTGTCCTTGTGCACTTTATGTATGTAAACTGCCCCCACGATGCGGATGAAAATCCTACTCTGGTGATAAAGTTTTTAAAAGTAAAAAAAAAAGGATTGGGTTCCATACCCAAAGGATAACCATATTATTAAGCTTCCGCTGTCCGTCCGTCTATCTGTCAGCGCACTGTATCATTAAATCATTCATTCGTAACAGCCCTTTACAAGTCCACTGCTGAACATAGGCCTCCCCCAAGGAATACCACAAAGCACGGTTCCGAGTCACCTGTATCCATTGACTTCCTGCATGTCTTACTAGGTCGTCACTACATCTAGTGTGGGGATGCCCAACACTTTGAAATTTCGGTTATCGGTTCTTAGAGCTGTATGGCCGGCCCATTGCCACTTCAGCACAATAATTATTTGGGCTATGTAGATTACTCCAGTTCTACTGTGGATATCCTTATTTTTAAAGTCTATCACGCAAAGAAACGCCGAGCATAGCCCTCTTCATAGCTTGCTGAGCGACCTTGAGCGTCCTAATATGGCCAGCAGTGAAGGACCACGTCTCAGATCCATAAGTTATCACTGGCAACACGCACTAGTTGTACAATCTCGTTTTCAGGTTTTGAGGTATACCTGAAGAGAAGATCTGTTGTAGTTTCCCGAACGCTGTCGATTGAAATGTATTGAAATTAATTTAAAAGAATTGAAACGAGTGTGATGGAACCCTTCATGCGCGAGTCTAACTCGCAATTGGCTCGGTTATTTTATATGAGATGGGGCAAATGAGCTAGCGGCTCAGCTGATGGTAAGTGACTACCGTCGCCTATGAACAACTGTAAAACCAGGGGAATAGTAGATGCGTAGCCGGCCTTTTAAAAAGAAGTGGTCTCTTTTTTTGAAGGTACCTAAGTCGTATTGGTCCGGAAAAATAGCTGTTTGTAATCGATTTCACAGGAAAATTGAGTGAGGAAGAAAATCTTTTGTAAATCGCACAGTAATAGACCGCCAATCGTCCAGATGATATGGATTATATCGCGAGTTTTCTCGCAATTCCTCAGGGCGCTCCCCGTGGTAGATGCGACAAAATACCTAAAGAGATGCAACATCTGTTCGCGGAGCCAGTGAGTCAAGCCGATCAGACAAACTCGGTCGCCGACGATTCGAACCGCTCGATGTTGAACGCGATCAAATAGAAAGAACTGGCACTGGGAAGCCCCTCCTTAGACATGGGAACATGTAAGGCTGAACTTGCGACTTGCAAAGTTGCAAGCGGTGTGCCGGCATGAAATACTTTCTCGCTCTGCTGAGCATGCCAAGACTTCTGTTTAGACCTCCGGGATAACCACGCATTTGCATTTATATTCTCGATCGAGGATAGATAAAAGTATCTACGGACCACAAAATTCACTCATCATGAGTGGGCTATACTCGTTAATCATCCCTGATTTAATTTAAACCACTTATAAAATATAATTGAAATATTTCTTTCTTTCTAAACTATATTAAAATCTAGATAAATTGAATAACATGCACATAAACCAAGTTAATATTATAAGATCAAACGTGAAGTGGCGGTTAAAGAATATGGTGTCGTAGGAGAAAAAAAAAACAGTAGATGGCGATGGCCGTCGTCTTTCTAATAACAACCTCAAAACAAAAATCTGCAGTTGCCAATACGGCTGATAAGCGCGACATAACTATGACAAGTGTTAGGAGGAAGGCTGTGGAGAAGACCTATGTTCAGCATTTGAATTTTGGTGGGCACGACCGGACAGAGACCAAGCGCAGTGCTAACGTACGTGCTTTCAGAGGCACGCAGATGGAACAACGCCAACTTCCAGATTTCGGGCGGCTACTAAGAATTTTTTGACAAAAAAGCCAGTAACTGATTTTGGTCCGACCTGAAATTGAACCCAGGACCTCATAATCATCAGTCACATTTACGACCACTAGACCAACGATGCAGTCATTTCAATTTATTATGTGCTACTAGTACTAATAATTTGTTTGGTATGTTGCATTAATCTGCTTTTTATCCAAAAATAATGCTATCCATTTCTCAAATAATTAATTCCCTTTTTATGATACTCTGGGAGCTTTATAAAGTCAAACATAGACATCTAAACTACTACCACTTACTATAAATATATGCCAATGTTAACTCCTTAATTTTTACTAATAATTATAAATTAAATACTGTTTATAAACTACATTTCTGAACTCTGCTTTAATTTACTCGCGTAATTATCTAGCTGCACAACTCGCACTTATGAAAATTGTCACAGGATACATTTAATAGTTCCTAAAGCCGTATACACAATATGCATTACAAGAGATAATAGAACTGGCCACGTTCCAAACGGTTTCACGATCGCTCCCGTCGCTGACTGCTCCCTGGATTAACCAATGTTGTTTGCACTTCGTTGTATGCGCACTTGTATTCAACGTCGTTTCTGTGAACTTCGCATATAGGTTTGTTTTGGGTGGTGATTACGAGACTCGTATTATAAGCGATATAAATCCAAAAGTAGTTAAATTAGTATGTTTTTAATAAAACAAAATAAACAAACAAAAACAAAAGTAGTTAAATAAATATGATGAATTATATATGTCGGAGCCTCTATAAAATACCCGGTTGGATCGAGGTAGAATGGAGGGTATATCGAGAAACCCCCTCTTGTGTCTGTAGTATAAAGTTCACTGTAGGTGCCGTGCGCGAGAGATTCCGCTTAAGTAATTCAACGAGTGTGGTCATTCTACTAGTGCTAAGATAGTGTCGTGGTTCTGTTCGTTGTTGTAATTCTTCTAGTGCAGTCAAGGAGGATTGGTGGTGCTGAGAGTCTACCCTGTGTTATATTGAGCTAAGTAGTGTTGCTGTTGGTTTACATATTTTAGTGTTATCATGTAATTACGTACCTCACATTACACTGGTGTGTGACTGTGTCGGAGACGTGTTACGGTGTGTTCGAAATGTAATTTCACTATACTGAATGTATAGTGCGTTACGTTGACTTATTACTGATAGTGATAAATTGCGTAAGCAAGAGAGCAAGTTGAACATCCGCTCTCACACTTTTATTATTTGTTACAATTAACGTTATCCTGATATATTTTAAAAATCAAAATTGCGATCCTCTATTGTAATCTCTGACATCAGAAGTGGAATTTCCTGTTGTCATTTTCCGACATATATAATATATTATAAGTAAATATACATGTTGATTATGAAAAACAGGAAAACTATAAGTGCAATACTTCTTGTCTCAAACCATATTTTTCGATATTAAGGTGAAAGTCAAAATTTTTTTTCAAGTAAAACAAACTCATGACGTAAGCAAATAATTTGTATTGTTGAGGCTTGAATGTAGAAAACAGCGATAAAGAATAAAATTTTTCATCAAATTTCGTATTGCAAAGAAATATGAAAATATTAACATATTTCATAGATTTGTTACAGCCTCATATATAAAGATAAAATTGACTCATAAAAGTGCCTCATAAAGGGTTTGGAATGCCTTATAAATGGATAAAAACTGCGACTTCCAACCTGCCTGATAAGCGTGGCAATCATTCCCAATGTTGAGGATACCAGTATGAAACAATCTGGCAGAGAAGCCTATGTTTAGCCGTGGCCTTTTTGACAGGCTAAAGATCAGGATTCATAATGTAAATTATTGCTAAATATAGCAACTCTTATTTTATTGTATTCATTGTTACCGCCAGCTACTGCAACTGGTTCCATGCATGACGTCAAGCGCCCCGCCACTCGGACCTACCATCGGCTATCGGAGCTAGAAATTGCCCAAGCGACAGTACACTGTTTCTAATTGTTTTACTTGCTGTATACTTTACTTTACTTTATGTATATAAAATTAAAGTACAATAATATAAACAGTTTGGCACTTATCCTGGAATTTTCATGCTATCCTGCAACCTTATTCGTAGATTGAGGGAGTGCTAACATTAGCGACCGTGATAGCTGTAGATACGTGAAGACGTAACGCTTACCTGCAATTTTACGGCGAGTTTGGGTGTAGATGACCTTAATACGATATTGGGTCTACGCCGACTACGTACCCTTTGTTATCAAGAAACGAATCGTTTGGTTTGACTCACAGCTTTTTCTTTAATTTAATTGCAAAAGGGGTATTTATTAAACTTTACGTATTTTTGTGCTTTTCATGTTATTGTTGTTCACAAAGATGACAGACAGAGAGTTAAAAGCTAAAAAAGCATCTATTAAAGACAGTCAGAAGATTTAAAAATTATTTAACCGATTTTAAAAATTACAAATAGTTTTCTACGAAAAATTTAAATGAATTGAAAGTGATATTAAGGAAAATTGAATCGCTTTTTAAGGATTATGACAGTATACAAACTAGTATCGAATCAAGTCTATCGGAGAATAGGGGGCTCGATGGTGGTCGGGGTGTACATGCATCCAGTTCATCCCAGAGTGGACTTGATGCCGGCGTCAGACTGCCCACTATCAAGCTCCCAACCTTTGATGGAACCTCTAACAAGTGGTTAGAATTTCGCGATACATACTTGTCTATTGTACATAACAATGACGGTCTCACGGACAATTTGTAAATATCAATATTTGAAAGCGTCGTTATCGGGTAGTGCGGCATTTGTGATTGAATCATTAGAAATTTCGTCTGCTAATTATGAGGTAGCCTGGAGGCTAGTTTGCGAGCGTTTTGATAATAAAAAGCAGTTGATTCATACTCACCTTAAGGCATTATTTAATGTACCTTATTTTGCAAGGGAGTCTGAAAAATCGTTGCGTTTCTTAATAGATCACATATCGAAAAATTTACGATCGTTAAATAGTTTAGGAGAACCAACTAACAATTGGGACACAATTATAATATTTATGTACGCTAACAAACTAGACGTAAAAACGAGTACTAAATGGGAGGAATATAGGAATAGCCTAACAGATAACTCCACACTAGAATTATTTTTTACCTTTTTACGTAATACAGCTGACGTCTTAGAAATGGTGAACGCAAGCACCAACGATAAAATCGATAAAGAAATTTCATATAAACTTATAGATAAAGCACAAAAGGCATTTGTCGCTACTGCTTGCGATCCCAACACAAATGGCACCTCGAACACAAGACTTTGTCGTATATGTAACGGAGATCACGTGATTTATAATTGTGAAAAAATTAATATTATGTCGTTGAATGAGAGAAATATAAAGAAAATCAAGATGTGTGAAAATTGCTTTCGTGGTGGTCATTTTGTCCATCAATGTAAAGCGAGTCCATGTAGGATTTGTAGGCGTAAACACAACACCCTTCTACATAAATTCACTTCTTCTATACCTAAAAAAGTAGAAGATAGCGAGGTTGTGTCTACCCCAATAGCGCAATGGTCGTGTACTGAAAATCAAGTTCTTCTGTCGACTGCAATTTTAAACGTTAAAAATTGCAAAACACATGCAACACACGAAGTGCACTGCTTGCTTGACTGTGGAAGTCAATCTTCCTTTATCACAGAGGCACTAAGGGATAAATTAGGTATTCAAGATGAAGTTGTTGACACAGTGCGTGTGACAGGTGTTAATAATATTGCTTTCAATGCATTACGTCAATGTAGCGTAGCCATTCTATCGCGTTCAAAAAATATTAACGGTGTACAATTTTGTAACAAGGTTGGGGCCTACAATATCCATCAGATAACAGAAGCATTACCTACAAAGGAAATCGATACGTCTGACATAGTTCTTCCTAAAAACATTATTTTAGCGGATCCTCATTTTAATCAACCTTACCAAATCGATTTATTGTTGAGTGCGGATGTTTTTTGGGATAGGTAGTGAAAAAATCAGCCTCGGTAAACACAAATCTATATTACAAAATTCAATATTCGGGTGGTTAGTGGTAGGTCCCTCATCATGCTATGTTATTCAAATACTACAAAGAGTATACATTGCGGTTTCAGCAGAGAAATACGTGAACTGTTGAGTAAGTTTTGGGAGCTGGAGGAAGTACCAGCGACACCAGTGATGTCTCCAGAGCAGGAGGCGTCCGAAAAACACTTCATAAAGCACACACGACGATTCTCTGAAGTTGATTTTGCGTTACATTGTCATTAAACAATGGAACTCAGCGCATTGGCGATTCATACGGTATGGCTAAAAAAGCGATTTGATTACTTATAGATGTGCTTTAGGTGACAACCCTACGTAAAAAATCAATACGTAGAGTTCATTAAAGAATATGCTGAGCTGGGTCACTTATCAGAGTGTGTAAGACCTAACTATGCAAATTTTTACCGCATGATCCAGTTTTGAAAGAGCAGAGTGAATCGACAAAATGTCGGGTTGTATTCGACGCATCAGCCAAAACGAGTACAGGTTACTCGCTCAATGATCTTTTACCGGTGGACCCTACAGTACAGGATAATATTTTATCTATTTTAGTACGGTTTCGCCAACATTCCATTATATTCAAGGGAGACAAGAAATGTACAGTCAGATTACCGTAGAGCCCTCCCAGAGACACCTACAAATGATTTTGTTGCGTGATGATGAAGCCGAGCGGATAAGGTACTTGCAATTAAATACGGTACTGCATCTGCTCCCTTCCTTAGCACGAGGTATCTACTTCAGCTAGGTCAGGATTGCAACGATCCGTTGATAAAGGAAATAATTATTCGCGATTTTTAAGTTGACGATTTAATAACTGGGCATAATGATGAGAAACAATTGTACTCCCTTTATTAACGAGTCGTTAACTATTTAGGTTCTGCGCATTTTAACCTGCGAAAGCTCAAGTCTAATTTGAAAGATTTCTTAAGAAACATATCAAATTCAACTAGTGATATACAAAAAACTTTAAAAATTTCAAATAATTGTAATACCTTAGGCGTTGAATGGGACCCAAATTCCGATAGTATTTTAATGTCATGTACCAAACTACATTTAATAAATCCTAATGAAAAATGAATTAAGCACACTCTTTTATCAGTGGCGTCAAGTATTTTCGATCCATTAGGGTTGCTTTGTGTATTTGTTATATTGTTTAACATATTTTTGCAGTCATTATAGGAGTTAAAAATAGGTTGGGACGAACCTGTTCCGCAACATATAATTAACTCATGGAAAAGACTAATTAAAACTTTCATTTTATAAAACATTTCAGCGTCCCGCGCCATTCGATTTGTAGTAATGTAGTAAAACTCGTGTTACATTCATTTTCCGATGCATCCCTAAAGGCATTTGCGAGGGGTTATATAAATGCGTTCATTTGATACGTTAGGTAGTTGTACGGTTCGCCTCTTATGCGCAAATTCGAAGGTTGCAGCACTAAAGAGCACAACTATCTCTCGACTAGAACTATGTGGCTCCCTGTTAGTATCACGCCTCTGTGATAAAGTTTCAAATGCGCTACGATGTAGTATCACCAAAAATGTTTTTGGTCAGACTCCAAAATTGTTTTGGGATGGTTGAGTACACATTCAAATAAGTTAAGTACGTTTGTGTCCCACTGAGTAGCAGAAATGAACCAGTTGTGTTCTAATGCTCTATGTATGTACGTTCCATCATTACAGAATCCCGCTGACCTAGCTTCTCGCGGTGGTTTTCCAGATAAGGTTCAGTCGATGTCGCTGTGGTGGGAGGGACCTGCATTTCTGCAAAACGCGGAAGGTCAATGGCCTGATCAAAGCGAGGTAATACACACAAAATTACCTGAGTTAAAAATATACACGGTTAGCGTTGGGAATACAAAACCATCTATAATTGACTTCAACAGGTATTCATGTTTCAGTAAATTGCGTTGTATATTTGCATTTATTATTACTAACAACTGTAAGCAAAAATTGCAGTGTCAGAGAAATATCGGAGCATTATCAGTCGAGGAACTTAAGCTAGCGTAATTAAAATTGGCTTATTTTTTGCAAAAGGAGAGTTTCCCCGATTTGTCTAATAAAAATAAATAACATGCTACATTAAGTAGCTTAAACCCGTTTATGGATGAGCCAGGTCTGATTCGTGTTGGCGGGAGACTTGATAATTCATTATATGTTTTTGATAAGATGCATCCAATTGTTCTAGACACGAAACATTCGTTTAAAAATTATTGTTCGCGTATTATCATATTAAATTAATGCATGGCGGACCGCAATTATTGCTTTCAGTCATTCGCGACCGTTATTGGCCTATTAATGGCAGAAGGCTAGCCCGACGTACGTCCAACGACTCTGTGCGCTGCAAAAGAATGAAGGCAGTGGTGACGCAGCAAATAATGGGTAATCTGCCATCCCAACGCGTCGTGCTTGGCTTTGCGTTTGATGTTACGGGTACTGAATTTGCCGGACCTTTTTTAATAAGCGACAGGATAGGCCGCGGCGCTAGGCTTATAAAATGCTATCTCTGCATTTTTGTAGATTTTAAGGTTAAGGCAGTACATTTAGAGATAGTAAGTTCGTTGAGCACCGAGGCATTTATTTTAGCATTGCGTCGCTTCATATCACGTCGTGGTAAACCGCGAGAGATAATGGAAGAAATTTCGTTGGTGAAAACAAAGAGATAGGTAATTTTACTAACGCGGGAGCAAGCTCTGGATCTGTGTCAAGCACCTTTGTAGAGGATGGTATTAAATTTAATTTTTCTCCGGCGTATGCTTCAAACCTTGGTGGCCTATATGAAGCAGCTGTGAAATCAGCCAAGTATCATATGAAGAAGGTGTTAGGGCACAGTCATTTGACGTTTGAGGAGATCACGACTCTTTTTGTTCAGATTGGGGCAATATTAAACCCAAGACCTTTGTGTCCCTTATCATTTTCTCCAAGTGATTTGTCACCTCTCACTCCAGGCCACTTTTTAATCGGAAGGCCACTACCATCATTGCTAGCACCAGATCTACAGCTTGTCAACCCCAATCGCCTACACTGATTTGCAAAAATTGAACAAGTACGACAGAATTTCTGGACCAGATGAAGCCAGGAGTATATTTGCAAGTTACAACAACAATAAATGACAGAAGAAGCAACCCGACATCAAGCCTGGTCAACTCGTGCTCATCAAAAACGATGCAACGCCTCCACTTATATGACCTCTCAGAAGAGTTAAGACAATTTATCTAGGTGTTGATGGAGTTTGCCGGGTGGCAGTCATTTATACTGCAAAAGGCACAATCAGGCGAGCCTTAAATAAAATATGCCCATTCTTGGATGTAGAGCAAACAGTTTAAAAGCAGAGCTTTTAAAAAGGAGGAGGATGTTACCGCCAGCTACTGCAATCTTTTCCATGCATGACGTCCAACGTCCTGCCACTCGGACATACGATCGGCCAGATAGCTAGAAATCGCCCAAGCGACAATATACTGTTTCTAATTGTTTTACTTGCTGTATACTTTACTTTACTATATTAATCCTCCGAGGGAACTACTTTATGTGTTTTTCCTCGCCGTACTAAATTTATGTCTCAGTCTTTTGCCGCTGAGGCCATAAGGCTATGGAATAAATTACCTCCTCATATCAGGAAACCGACTTCCGCTGCAGCCTTTAAAAGAATGGTGACTGATCACTACCGTTCTTCTTTCAGCAACTAACCTTCTTATTTAAATGTTTAAGTGTATTATAAATTACTTAAGTTGTTTTTGTATAAAATTTTTGTATGTATGTTTAAAATGTATGTATTATGTATTGTTTGAAATTATGTATGTTTATGTATCATGTATAGAGTATATTATTTAGGTTATTTGTAGTTATATATACCTATTTATTTTTGTATTTACAATTATAGTATGTATATGTTTATATTTACATTCACGTATATATTCTCAAGTTTTTATGGCACCTGCTTAAGTTTCTCTGCTTATACATGGGTGACGACTGGTAGAGAATGCCTAAAGGCATTAAGTCCGCCAATTGTACATCTTAAGTCCAATAAAGATTTTTAAATAAAAAAAAATATATAAAATTAATTTACAATAATATAAACAGTTTGGCACTTATCCTGGAATTCTCATACTATCCAGCAACCTTATCTGGTAGCTTGAGGGAGTGCTAACATTTATAATCTAAAAAACAGTAATGACAAAATCCAAAAAAGTCTTACTCTTAGAAGAACTGAAATACATTTTATCCACCCAATATTTACGAACAATATGATTACGTATCACTGGATCGTAATCCAACGTATTATCCAACACACAAAGAAATTGGCTAAGCGGATAAATCATTTTCAGTTGAAATACGATCGCATAAAGCGTTTCCGAAAGCAATTAATTGCTGTAACGACCGCAGACGAAGGAAATAAAAAAAATAAAACGCGACGCACGTAATGCTCTACACGTGGCGGTGACTCTTTTTATTTTGTTAATTTTAACAAAACTTACTCTATTTTGATAAGTAAAAACTATAAATATTCTTTTCTATCATTGACAACCAATACTGTACACTGAATTTTCAGAGGTTGGAGAATCTGTAGCAAGAAGCAGCTTTCTGTTGATTGTCAATGAGTGATACGAGGATACTGCTAATATATTAGGTAAATGAATACTGTGACACATGGACATCTACAATAACTATCCTCGAGATTTAGATAGAGAAGACTGAGATGGAATGCGTCGCAATATTATCTCTTATGCCATTAGAAATGGTCACACGTGTTCTACAGTCACCATACGACACTCATAGCAGCATTATAATATTTGACACTGGTATTCTGTAAGAGCGTGGTTCTTCCCCGATCGAGCCGACCCATCCTTGTTGTAGCCGCAGCGTGGTGCTACCAAGTAAAGATTTAAAACCTCGTTATCAGCTAAAAGGATCACAGCAGCATTATGCTGGTATCATACATTAGTATTCTTATCAAAAATCTACGCTGCTTGGTTGGTCTTGTAAACTCAATCGGTGATGATGAGGTTCCGGGTTTGAATCCCGGAGCGGGCCCATAATTAATAAGTTATTAAGTTTTTCCGTCAAGAAATTCTCAGTAGCTATGCAGAGCCAGGAAGTTGGCGGTGTCTCACCCCCGTGCCTCGGAAAGCACGTAAAGCAGTACAAAATAGTGCTGTTGAAGTCTGTTTGCGCCAAACGCTAAAATTTAAAAACAACATAACGGGGCGCATCGGCGCGCTCCTCCAATGTACCTAGCACCGGGCTGGACGCGTGGGAGCCTTGTGACCAGTCTCCGCTTTTGAACCAGGTAAGTCGTATTAATTTTCCCAGCCTTATCTCGATCGTGTAGGTCAATTAGTTGAGTTAAGTAGGTCCATAAGGCCAATTGGGCCCGAACCCTCTGGTTGCCCGTCGAGTGGATCACTCATGGGCCCTGGTCCAGTCGACTGCTGTCGGGGCAACTGTGGGCTGTAACAAAGTCTCTTGAAGAAAGGAATGAAGTAATTGACTAGTGGAATCATCTATCCATCCATTACAGTTACGAACTCCACTGCTAAACATAGGTCACCCCTATAGCTTGCCTCACAGAGGAGGGGGAGAGGTTGTCATAGTTGCCACGATTGGCAGATGGTGTCAAACGCAGTTCTTTTTACTATTTTGAGTTATTGTCAGGATTATTCTGCTTTACATCTCCTGTTTCAGTCCTCTGGTGCCTTTTACGAAACCCATGGGATGTATGTGCTTGTAGATTTTCTTTGGCTGCCACTATACAAGTTACATTTAATGCATCAGTTATTACAAAAAATAAAGGTAAATAATATTGCCACGAAAATGCGAAAATAAACAGTGTTTCTACCATATAGTGCGTTGCTGACTTAATAAAAATAAATATTGGAACGCACTGGAACAGCGAATGTTTACGATATTGCTGTAATAATTTAATGCTATGAGTTGCTCGCGGATTAGGTATTTATTTAGATACGGAAAGGTGGGATGCTGCCTTGTTATTTTATGACCCCGATAACTGTTGAGCGGTTTACGGGTGTTTAGAATCTAATGCCTGGCACATTAGTTGCGGATTGGGAACTTGGAAAAATAAATATTATTGGCTCGATATCTAAAATGTGTGTACGTTGTTTTAAAGTAATTATAAACTGAATTTAAATGAATGGTATTGTTAATATTTCAGCTTTTATTATTAATTTGTTTATAAAAATAATAAAAGAATTCAGGACGTCAATAATCTCAGTCAACTGCTAGACCATGGGTGATGTATAAGGCATCTGAAAAGCCGGGAATAAATATACGTAAAAATAAAACAAATTAAGAGCAATAAAATCCGTTAATTATATTTATTCAACGTTCAGTAGTCATGCACATACTTCACATTCATATAAAAAATAATATTCAAATTTCATTTTAAGTTATAAGCTTTACACTGAATACTAAAGTATACACTGCGGTGTATAGTGGAAAAATATATACTGAGGATTTTTATTTTTTAGTTGTTATGAGGAAGACGCTGTAGCCCTTCTTTTGATTTCTTTCACTCTGTCGCCTTTTACGACACTCAAGGGTGATATGGGGTAGAGGATATTCTTATACCGCCAAATAACGGTTGATAGACTGTATTAATGAAAATAAATTTAAAGAAATGTGACGATAAGCAATGTTATTCAAATTGTTAAGCATTTTACTAAATTACTACTACTACTACGTCATCACCATGAAACGCCAACATCACGCGTGACAGGTGGCAGGCGGATTAACTATTGTAGTTTCAAGCGCCTCGCACTTTTGACGCTGTTATCTGCCACTCTTCTGTTTGGGTATGTTAAGTCTCTCCTAGACAAGATAATGTACTGTCATCTATCGGAGGTCATAAGATGTTTGTGGCATCGACACCTTTACGAAATTCACAGAACGAAATAGGGCGGTGAATATTCTTACGCTGCCACAACACCGCAATTTACATTTATTACATGTGTAAGTACTAATGCGTAATTACATAGTTACTATATAATATCTATATCTAAGTGTTAAGTAGCCTATTTTTAAGCGTTAATATGTCCCAGCGCTAGGTATGTGGTTAGTCTTATTTCTAAACGGATTTTAGGGCAGATAGTCCGCCGCACAGCTTTTCTTCGTTGTGGCAAACTTCACATGTCATGGTAATAAAATTTTTAATTACTTAGATTTGCATGTTTCCTACAATTTTTTGCTTTACTGACGAGAAGTGAAAGTTACATATGCTTATCGACCTTGCATACGACCACGAAGACACCTACCATACAGAATCGCCTGCTAAGCAATTAGCAGCACTTCCTTAAAACGTGACTTAATTTACTTACGTGACTTAAGAATATTCAACATGGTATAAAAGTAAGGGTTTAAACGTTAAAATCTTCGATTATTTTTGTGAATATAAACTGTCACAGTAGTTCAGTTAGCTTTTAAGATAGAAAATAAAAGTAATATAGGCAAAAGTTTTCGTCTCCTTTCACATCAACCCTTCTCAAACTGCCGCAAACGTAAGTTGAACGAGAAACATTATCACAATTTCTTTAGAAAATCTAAGGCAGGCTAAAGCTAAGCTACAGAACGCAACAGCTCGTTTTTAAGTGTACAATTTGGATACTGAGATAATTGTTAAATATGTTCACGAATCCAAATTACTATTTATTGTAGGTACGAGCCCTACTTAAATGCCAATTAAGCTATGGTTCCCATATTTTCAAATTTAGCTTGTGACTAAAGCTTCGTCGGTAAATCCCATAATCGTAGATTTAGGGTACGTATTACGAAATAAAATTGCATTGTGGATACTCTCTATACAAACTACGAGACAAATAATATATTAATAATGAAATGAGTTCTTATATCTACGTGAATACTGCATATTAGATAAAACTACTTTGCAATTTTCGCCACTTCAACTGAACTCTTTTAGATTGAAAACCGACCGTTATTCATCAAATTTTTATGTTTGTTTGTTGTGATGTTTTTTTCATGGAGCAGGTTTTATGCTAACCACTTGGTAGTGATTCATTACTAGATGGCGCTATCAAATTCTTCACAATTCAACCGATCGCCGTGAAAATATCTACCAAATTTTGCTAGTTATTAGTTTTTTATAGAGTTATTAAGGGTGACAAACGAGCACATAGTCCACCTGAAGGTAAGTGAATGTTGTAACCCATATATATCCACGTCTATCCTCGATTAAGAATCAAAATGCAGATGCGTTGTTCCCCTGAGAACTAAGATAGAATGTCTCGTTTCCAACAAAAAGTTCTTAGGTTCTCTACACTTACTATACGACAATACAACATCATTGAGCTGCTAATTTACGCCGGTATTCTGTGAGTGCGTGGTGCTTTCCTGGTAGAGCCGACCAATCCGTGCTACTACCATAATATATAATTTTAGCATGGTTCTATCACGCTGGACGCTGAAGTGAGACATATAGACTGTATTGCAGGGTTTCGTAAACACTAACTGAGCACCATATCTAATTCTTATCCAATCGTCATGGTTTAAATTGGTAAGTGAGCGTATAATCGATACACTCACAATGGTAATTCTGTTTTTCATTTGACATTGATATAGAGATTATGGATTAGGTGACTGGGTTCACCATCAGTCGAATGCCTGGTCTTTTAGTCACAGCAGGGAGCAACGCTTGTACTGAATCTTTTAATTTAGGTTAGGTTATATATGAAACTATGGGTCACAATTGTTACCATCAGATGGACTGAAAATTTGCAAGACACAGGCCTCTGTCATTTCTAAAAGAGCCTTGTATCTTTTAGAAATGACAGGGGCGTGTCTTGCAAATTTTCAGTCCATCTGATGGTAACAATTGTGACCCATAGTTTCATATATAACCTAACCTAAATTAAAAGATTCAGTACAAGCGTAAATATTTACTTAAACGTAATATTTATTTTTACTTACTTGTATTTCATTAAAAATTACTTGAAACAATACTTAATGGGTAACAAGTAAACCTATATTTAAAGAAAATAACTAACAACGTTTTCTAATCTATGACGCGTGAAGTCTAAATTTCTAAGTTAAAAAAATATCGCATCAAAGTAACATGTCAACATTTTATTAATAGACAAAGTATAATTAAAGCGTCGAGAATATAGACGTTATGTTCACGATTGTTGGGTTACAGCTATAAATTATAACATGGACGTGATTTGTTACCTTTAATAGTAGGTTAGTAGGCGTCTCAGGTAAATACTGTCTGGGTGAGACTCTACCGTATAGAATTAAGATTTTTATGTATTAACGTGGTGTTGAAACTACATACGAGATTTTTTAATTGCATACGAGAAAAATAAGGAAACAAGTGACTTTATTTAGCATTACAAAACTATTCTCGCCCCTAATTCCCGTTACTAAAATGAGTTATGTAAAGTCAAATCAGGTAATTTATTGTTTATATTTAAATCAAGGCAGATAATACGGACGGAATTTCCTTCTCTTTGTCTTTTGTAAGGATGTGTGGTTAGAATTCTTCAGTCTGTGAACATATTCAAGGTCATCCTCGACTTTACATCCAACTTGATAGCCTACAAATCTTTTCAAAAAAACATCGTGAGAAATTTGTTTTCCCATACAAAATGAAATCTTAACCCAAGTATACGACTGCAAGTCTTTAAGAATTTGTTGTGTAGGTACTATGACGAAGCAATATAACAGGAATATTAAATGAAATACTCCATATAATATGGAGTCCACGTGTCTTCATGAAATGTAGAAATAATATCTAATTCGTTCAGTAATATCATAGTATATTTATAGAAAAAGACACCGTTCACCTGTCTCTACCCAGAACCACGTATTACGAACCCTAACTATTTACCTACGTCATAATTACTATAATATATAAGTTCTTTCAATTAAATAAAGAGAGAGAGAGAGAGTTGTTAAACTGCATCAGTGAGTAATTTTTTGCCTTGGATCCCACATCGCATGGCTATCTTGCCAGGAGATTTCCTGCGATAATATATGCGCACCGCCGTGGCCGGCAAAATTATTTAAATGACAATACAAAGTAGTTTACTAAATTAAGGCAATACCGGATAAGACAAGAAAACTTTAATATTACATATAAATGAAAAAGCCACAATCACATATTTTTGGGGAAATTATTGAGTAAGATAAAAGTTTTAAAGTAGATAAAAGTTTTAAGAAAAATATATTGAAAACAACCAAGACATGAAGATAAAATATTCCATCTATTTATGAAAAATAGAATAAATTTAAATCCAAAGTGCTGCACAAACAACCAGCAGCAGTGCAGCCGAAAAAAGCAATGACGAATTTAAGAGGTAACTTCGCACCTGTGTGATTTTTAATTCCATATAAAACTTTATTAATTTGAGATTTTCTATGTTGTTGTTACAATTATATTTTATTAAAATTATGTATTAAAATTCTATATTTTATATATCTTTAAGTTGAAATTTTAAAAGATACTTCACGATTTAATTTAATAATATTAATAAGATTAATTTTTAATATTTTTACAATATTATAATTTAAGTGAAGAGTAAGATGGAATGCCATTTTTCCAGTAAAAAGGATATCCTGTTCTCTACACTCACCATATGAAACAGCAGCATTATGCTGATATTTTACGCTGATATTCTGTGAGAACTCGGTCCTTCCCCGGTCGAGCCGACGTGCTACAACTATACAAATAATATAGCTGCGGCATGGCTCTACCACGTTAAACGTGTTGTGTACGCTTAAATGTATGAATCATAATTACATAATTCCTCATAACATCTTTTATGTAAAATCAGTAAAGAAATGTTGGCGTTTTGTATCAAGTCATAATAACACACCACACTTATGAATCCTTGCGAATCCGAAGGTACATACATAATATACTTTGTGACAAATATCTATAATTTTTCCCACAGTTGCTCGTACTACACGCCCGAAGCGAACAGGATTTTCGACGATATAACTTAAAGCGTTAGAAGTGTGCAATTATCATATATGTGGAACGTAAATGACAAAATGCCTCGGGCGGTGGCGGAAAACCTACTACCAGAGATTGCCTCTACATTCTTTGCTCGACTGCTGAAATGAAATTTTCAGTTACGTGTCTAAAACACTTCCTATTGCTCTTTTGCTACAGTGCTTCTACGTGCTTCCAATAAACGGCGGTAGGCTTCTTTATTTGCAATTGTTTTAATATATGTTCACTAGTATGAAAAGAAACTAAGTCAAGAAAGCACTTAAACGCTTAATCTCCACTAATATTATAAATGCGAAATTGTGTTTGTTGGTTTGTCCAAATTTCACACAGAAATGGATGTAGCAGCAGATCTACATGATTTTTTGCATAGAAATAATTTATTGCCCTAATGGTTACAACAAATGTGCACGGTTAATATAGATTCGATCTGGGGGTAATTTTAAAACGATTTTATTAGGTATATTAGGTATGAAGTTGTCTTAGATCCTGTAATAACACATAGAACACTACAATATTTTTAATTTAGAAAAATTCGCGATGATTCTGCGATATGAGGTGAGACTTTCACGTGTGCAAAAGCTGGTTAGGAATGTACAGTAACAATTTTATATAGAAAACAGGAAGGACTACTTGCAAATAAAAATTGACATGCATCAAATGAACGTAACATATTCTAAGTGAATAGAAAACAGAACTTGATATTCTCTTACATCTACTGTAATTATCATCATCATTAAAGCCCTTCATAAGTTCACTGCTCAACATACGCTTCTCCCAAGAAACGCCACAAAGCACGATCCCGAGCCTTCTGCATCCATAGCCTTCCTGCATGTCTTACCAGGTCATCACTCCATCTAGTGAGCTTCGCCATAATGCGTCTGCAGTCTTGTGATGTGACTTCTCGAAAGCTCCTGAGCAAAGACTTTGGATCCCTTGTTTCGCTCTATTGCCGCTTGTATCGCAATTGCATTAGAGCGATGCAGGTCCCGCCTCACAGCTTTCCTCACAAGCTTGGTTAGTGGCATATGTTCTGATGGAGTTGCTGTTGTTAACTCACGCCTTCTTATCTTAAGCTGAAGTGTCTAATCTGAGAACTTCGACTTTCGGCCCATATGTTGCTTGTCACAAAGCGTCTTGCCCTCACCCCTTAGGATATTAATAACTTTGATAAGACCCTTGTCAATATCCAACGTGGGTCTCAAGGTATCGAATCGGTTTTTAAGTACTAGCTGGATGTTGGGAGCCAGTTACGGTTTAGAGCAGATTTGGTCAAAGGTGACCTTCATCAATCGGGACCTTTCAAGCGTAAAATCGATATTCAGAGTGCCTCGGACAAGGCGGTAATCGTTTCTGTTATTAAATTTGTTGATAACTGAGACACTTCTGAATATGTGCCTTTTGTCCATCATAAAGAACTCAATCTCGTTTTTTGTCATATTATCGGGACTGCAGTAGGTCCACTTCCTTTGGGGCTTCTTCTAGAAAAACAAATTCATTAGAAATAGCCCCTCTTTTTTTAAAGAAGTTGACCAGCATTAGCATCCCTGTAATTTCTGCTTCCAAAACCATGGGATCACAAAATCGATTCAACACCCGCGTGCTTACCCACCTTCGCATTAACATCCCCTATAACAACATTGTAGTGGGCCTAAGTGGTGTTATGAAAGGCCCTAGAAATGTCATCATAAACAGTTTCAAATTCATAGTCCGAATGTGCCGAAGTCGGGGCATAAACTTGTACGACTTTCAGAGAGTATCTCTTTGATCAATCCAGTACGAGACATGCTACCCTTGTCGATACATTGGATATTTCTACAGTTGTTAGTGAGGATCCTGTGAACTAGGAAACCTACTCCTCCTTGGGAAAGGCTATCTCCTTCCCGAAAGTAGAGCAGATGGCCCGATTGCAGGGTAAGTGTGTCCTCCCCCTCTCTTCGGACTTCACTTAACTCTACAATATTCCATCTTATATTTTTCAGCTCAGCTTCCAGTTCGTAAATGTCCATTATACGTCGCCAAGTCCAGTTTTCGGTGGTAACCTGTCCTCTCCCAAGATTTCTTTGCACCCCCTGCCCTAGTGTTGCCATTACCGCTGACACGGCCAGGAATAATGGAGCTACCGGGAACTGGGGCTCGTGTTTTTGTGGTGCTATACGTGGTAGGATTTGCCCTTAACCGTCGCGCTAGGCTAGGGTTGGCGATCGCAATGCCAGACACATCGATGTAATGCTGCTGCCCATCACAGGCCTGGGTATTTTTGATCTGGCGATGACTAGGATGGTTATGTCACCATCCGTCAGAAGGTCTCTTTTTTATGGCATTGCCTCTGTCGGCTCGTACGACATCCACGGGATGAGAGGGAGTGGCAGTATCCTAGGCCACTGCTACACAGCCGTGGCAGTGGCTTTAATAATGAATGATATTCAAAGAGTCCGTCCGTGCGCAGACATTGGACTTAACAACTAAGTATTAGGAACTTATATAAAAATGTTGATGGTTAGTTTTATGGCTTAGTCTAAGTAATACAATATTATATATTATAATGTTTTAGTCTAAAACAGAGGGATGCGATGTATCCATAACTAACTACTCGTAACTTGAGCACATTGTATGATAATCTAAAAAATGATGTCTTAATTTGGAGCACATAAATGCACAGCGGTATAACCGATATTTAAAGTAGGTGATATGATTTCTTATCCGCCTAATAGTCCGTCTAATGGATACCGATAACCGCCAATAGCAGTGCTTATATTGATGTGTTCCAGTCTGGAGGGAATAGAGAGCCAGCATAATTACAGGCTGTGAGGCATTAAATTTGAATTTAAATAATATACACAGGTATTTAAAAGCCAAGCCATGTCATGCAAATATTCCTCAATCAAGATTTAATTACGTAACACTCACAGTATTTGTAATTAATACGAGTAAGCATTATTTTTAAACATTTTAATACAAAAGGAAGAGGAAACATGAATATAACTTTATTATTTATAATACACGTATTATCCGTTAATACACCGTGTAGTGGCGGTGTAAGAATATCCTCTACCCCATATCGCCCTAGGGTGTCGTAAGAGGCGACAGAGTGAAAATGAAACAGGATATGTCTAACAGCATCTTCCTGATAACAACTCAAAATTATTAAAAACGTCGGTTGCCAAACCGCTTGCCAAGCGTGGCAACTAGGACAAATTTTTTTTTTTATAGGAGAGGGGGCAAACTAGCATGCGGCTCACCTGATGGTAAGTGACTACCGCCGCCCATGAACAACCGCAACACCAGAATTGCCCATGAAGCAATCTATGAGGGAGTAATCTGTAAGTGATCACCACCGCTCATGAATATTTGCAACACCAGAGTGATTGTGACTTTTCTGTAGGCCTTTAGGAAAAATCGCTGGCGACAGTTAATGCCATAATATGGTGATTCTTGGTGGAAATTTAAAAACATGAAAGTATCCTATCAATCCGGTCTAGGATCAATAAACCAATTCCCACTGGATATAAATAAACATTTCTGTAGACGTTAATACTCTACAAACAAATATGTAATTTCTTTACCTTTCAGTAGTCTTCTTGTAAAAGGTATTCGTAGAAAGAAAATCATACTAGGTGTTATTGCATAAATAATTTAAGCCTTCCAATTTTATATCCGTTTGAAAATACTCCTGGTAATGTTTTCCATATTTCGCTTTTGAATATTTTACACCACCGCGCTCACTAAACCATGGCAACTTTTATGTAGACTTGATAGACTAACGTTCCTTTTTTTATAAAATGTGGGTGCCAAACAAGCACACATTCCACCTGATGGTAAGTGAATGGTGAGGCCTATATACTTCAACATTTATCTGCGATTAAAATTAAAATTAAAGATGTGTGCTATCCTCTATTAAAAATAAATTTGCGTTACAGTTGCATTGTCACCCCTGCGTACTAAGATGGAATAACTCGTTATCAGTAAACTATTTCTCTACACTCACCATGCGAGGCACTGCTGTGAACACCAGCTTAATGATGCTTCATTAAGCTGGTGTTCTATAAAAGCGTGGCCCTACCTCAGGATATATTTCGGAGAGTGTACGCAGGAATTGAATACCTCTTTCTCTTCAAGAAATCACCGGATCAACAGATGCTCGGCTGGTGTCCACCCTTTTGTTGTCGCATTGGATCCAAACGGTTTGCTACGTCATTCATTATGGGGACAGCAAAGTAGTTGAACAATTTGGCAGCATCTGTCTATCTACTCCATAATAATGAGGGTGTCTTTAAGAGTTATGTAAAGTGTCATGAAGGGTCACCAGAACAAAATTATGCCGGATGGAATGTAGATGTAATATTAAAGTCAAGAGAACATTTTATTTGAATTTTAGTAGACTTCTGATAATATTATTGTTACAGGTTTAATGTTATCACTGAATGTATTAAGCAATCTACTGTTACAATTTACTAGCACAAAAATAAACAGAAAGCAAATCTTTAAAAGCTTTCTCTTTTTCTATTTAACGTTACTAAATTAAAGCTATTTATTATTTACACATTCGGTACGGTTTAGAATGGTTACCAACGTATCAAGAGAAGTGAAAATTGGTCGTAGGTTATCGATGAAAATCATTCTATACTTTTATCGTCACGTTCTATATGGCGATGGCGACGATGATGAAGATAATGATGATGATAATGATGATGATTATGATAATGTTCATATTAGTTTTGATAAAGGCCAAAACACAATGAAACAACGCGCCAGACTTTTTCCTGCTCTTAAAACTCCGTCTAAAATAACAAGCTGTGTAATTAACTTTTTACATAATAACGTTACAGCCTATTAAAGTGCCGAACATGAATCTCCCCATAGATTTCCTTATA
Organism: Parnassius mnemosyne; assembly: GCA_963668995.1. Classification (NCBI taxonomy): domain Eukaryota; kingdom Metazoa; phylum Arthropoda; class Insecta; order Lepidoptera; family Papilionidae; genus Parnassius; species Parnassius mnemosyne. Next base: position 41,859,264 of record CAVLGL010000057.1, on the reverse strand, counting down.
GGCGGGATATAAGACAAACGCTGTTTCTTTATTTTAAGTCGTTTTTAGGAAGACGCTGCTGCACATCTGCTGATTTGTTTCTCTCCGTCGCCTCTTACGACACCCACGGGATGATTTGGGGTGGTAGATATTCTTACACCGCCACTACTTGGTAAATTTTACTTAATAAGATGTAAAAACATACTGAATAAACGACGAACGATTTTCCGCGTAAACAGGGCCTCTTACGAGTTGCTATAAAATATAACATGTCACACATTTTATAATGTCATAACATATCTGCGCGTTAGCTCAGGGGAAATTAAATAGATTTTACAGCTTTCTCGTTATAACTTGAAATCGTTAGTTAGAAATATAATCGTTAAAATCCCAAAGGGGTCAGATATTACGATATGAATTTGAAAATTGAATTAAATATTATCATCGTTACGCTTATGTAACTTATGAATTTAATTCAATTATTTTAGTCGTAATGACAAATAAACGAATTTGTATGAATTAATAAATATGGAATTAAATGTTTGTGTATTATTTTATACCTATTATTAAAAATTATTAAAAAAGATAAAGTTACTGTCTGCATACATCCTGCGCCTGGATACACACTTCTTGTTTTTAATTTGGAGAGGGTAATGGTACACGTATTATATATAAATATGGTAATAATACACTCATCCAAAATAACCATGAAAATATCCGTGTTGTACAGTTCGGATCTAGTCCAGAAAAATAACTTTACTTAATTTTAACGAACAAAAATATACGTTAAGTAAATGAATTAAACATTCAATCTGTGTGTTTGCGTCAAATTGGAATGATATCGTTCATGTTTTATAAATTTAAGGATGACTAACCATGCATTTGAAGCAAGCGGCTTGCTTTGTTGTTCCTCATGAGGACAGCATAGGAGTAAAGTAAGTTACCAGCATCGGTCATTCACAATCTAGGTATCTTCAATGCATGTGTGAATAGACTTTTGTTAGTGCGCTTAACCATCTTCGGCTGCATTACCACTTACTATCAGATGAGATGTAGTCAAGCACTGGCTTAGAAACGTTAGAAAAAACGATTACACAATCCTCTGATAGTCAATGGATACTATTTAACATTTATCATGAAATAACAAACAAAATGCTGATGTGTTGACACCCCTGACTATGAACATGGGATGCAACTACACGAAACATGACAGCATGATGCAGCTTTGACAAGCTAGCATTATGTTAGAGCGTGGTCGTTTGCCTGTCGAGCCGACTTACTCGTTTTTGCTCTATCACGTGAGAAGTAATATTTATATATCATTCCCGTGTCAGCTTTACTTATTGAACATTTTGATCAAATCCGCCTTTTTTACGTGGGTAAAAGCCTACGCATACCCGCCTCATGGGGGCAAGGACGGATTATGTCTGACTCGTACCGACTAAAACATCATGGTGTTCCACCTTGTTCGCATTTTGGCAGGGCCACGGGAACGCTTTCGCGAATTTCGCGGCCCCACCAGCACCGCCCGCCTTTTCTTGGGGGAGGATTTCTCCTTCTTCTTTTCTTTTTCAGGTAAGGGGCACTAGGAACATAAGGCGCGCATTCCTCCGCGGCTTCAAATCCACATGTACAACGAACCCCCCGAGCCCAATACATGGAGGCCATGGGTTCAGGAAAAAATGAGCACTCGGAAGCACCAACTTTTCTGACCCCAGTGGCGGATCTGGTCTGACCACGGAGAGCGGCGCATCGCAATACTGGCAATCTTATCCTCCCGCAGCCCCACTACCACGACAAGGCGGGAACCCGTTCAGGTTAATTGAGCTCCCCCTTATGGAAAAAAAAATGTTTAAAATGCTATAAATATCGATAAGTATTGACAAAATCACTAAACTTGCCGCCTGCCGTGCTACGTGAGCCAACATTTACAGTCACCGTTTGTGTACAAGTACGCATCGTACGTGGTTTAACATTGTAGTGGGGGGTTGGAAATACGACAGGATTGTCGCTAGAATTCCTATCATCGATAAGGCGAATGAACGTGACTTTTACCTGTGTCATTAAACTGTTTTTATTGCTCGAAGTTCTTTACTTGTTACGTTTTCAATTTAAAATGCACATAGAGAAATGTTTTTTCCGTTTGGTGGCGACATTATAGGATCCACCATCCCATTTTATGGTATGTCGTTAAATATTTCCCTTATATTATAGCTATCGATGAGAAAAGCGTATTTTCGGAAGTAGTCTTTAAAAAGCTGTTCTGATAATGATAATAATGGTTCAGTATTATCATCAATTAATTAACCGTGTAGAGGCGGTGTAAGAAACAGAGGGAAAATGAAACAAGAGATGGGCAGCAGTATCTTCCTGATAACCACTCAAAATAATAAAAAACCAAGCCGCTTGCCAAGCTTGGTGAATATTATCTCCTATCCACCATCGGATCGATGGTCGGCGGGTCTTCACCCCTTTGTTGTCGATATTCCACGCATTAGAACCAAACGGTTTGCTTCATCTTTTGAAATGTGTATAGTAATACAATCTGGGTGTCTTCAACACAAGAGTGAATAGGCTTTTGTTACGCTAAGACAGTGCGATTTACCATCTAAGGCTGCATCACTACTGCACTGGCTTATAATAAGTAAAAAAAAAAATATGACGAAATCCCTCCATGAATCAACCTATGAGGAAGATCTATATTTAGCAGTTAACTTTTATAGGATGTAATGTAAACATGGTACATTCTTGAACCTATACTTTAGTATCGTATCAGTTTTTTATCTCAATCATTTTAAGAATCCGCTCAACTCACCAGAGTAAATACAGCATAATGAGAATTAAGTCCAGTCTAACAACTGGCACTGCAATCAAAGGAACTTATTTAATTGGCACTGGACCTCAAAGGATATTTTGTAACTTCTGTTACGAATTAGATTCAATTAAATCCAAGTTTAGAAACCTGGAGGCAAACTTACTTTGTTCTCAAACTGCTTGTCTCAATTCAATACTTTATTAAATTTTAAATAAGATGTGAAACGCATTTAATATGGTTTAACATAACTGTGTAATTTTACTTTAAAATATGTTTATTGTGTTCATTACGGATTTGGAATTATATGTATAGGCATAAGGTGTGTGTATATTAACATGTCGTTTTGCATACTTACTTGTTTTAGCTTTTTCTATTTGAAACTGCAATGTTATGTAATGTGCTATGTGTTTAAGAAACGTTACGTTACTAGGATTTTCTCCTGTATCGAAGGTTCAGGACCCGGAACAATTATTTGAGGGCCATACAAATACTTGTTACTGGCGGTAATCTTACTTGCGGTCCACCGCGAATCTGTTGCCGTCATACTGTATTGCTATGAGTACATCAATGTGCTGCTGTTATATTTTTTTTACTTATTATAAGCCAGTGCTTGATCACAATCCCACCTGGTGGTAAGTGGTGATGTAGCCTTAGATAGTAAATCGCACTGTCTTATCGTAACAAAAGCCTATTCACTCTTGCCTCGAAGACGCCCAGATTGTATTCGGACGAAAAGGTGTACGCCGGCAAATTATTCCACTCCTTTGCTGTACGCATTACAAAAGACGAAGCAAACCGTTTGGTTCTAATGCGTGGAATATCGACAACAAAGGGATGAAGACCCGCCGATCGCCTGGTTGTCCGATGGTGGAAAGGAGAGGGAGGAATTGAAGCGTGTAATTCCTGCGCACACTCACCGAAATGCATCCTATAGACATTATATAACTATATATAAACAATTCTACTGATTTAATAGCTTTGTTATCAATATTTTTTACTACTAAGTTTAGTTGCACAACATTTGTAGTCCATACAAATACTTGTTTTTTCGGTATTCTAACCTACGGTCCTTAGCGCCGCAACATGCCGTCAAAATTTTATGCTATGAGTACATTTGCTGCTGTTATAATAACATTTGTACTGATTTTATCGCTTAGTAATCAATACTCATAACTGCTAAGTTTAGTCCCACAACATTTTTAATCATTAACTAGTCAATTTTGACTACATACAATTCTTCTGTTTTATTTGCCCGGAAATTAACCTAAATGCTTAACTGGTGAAACGACAAACGCAGTACGTATGGTGCATCTCGTACCTTTCACGCTACTCTACGTCACCAGTCTTGGTGTGTTACGTCTAGTGTAAAGGACGTGGTTATACCGTCATCTATTTAATCTATGATATATTTCTAGCATTTTCAATAGTTTCTTCTTAAGATAGTCAAGAGATGTTAAGGGCTAGTGGATTTTTATACGATGGCTTAGAATGTACCAACTCTAATGAATTTCTGAATAGAGGACATAATTGGGTAGTAATCGTGACAAATAATAACAAATCACATTCTGTCAACATATATTGGCCGACAGGTGTATCATGCACTCCCGTTCAGACACCTACATAGGCCGTTTTCGTAGTAAATGTTTTAAAAAGTTTGTAGTGTTAAAAGAATGTTTGGAGGAGTATAATTTTAAACTATTTTGATGTAATATTGTATTGTTATGGAAATAAAATAAATATCTTTTTATATAATGATTTAATCTTTATGTACATGAAACCGGCGAAATTACGTCACACAATTTTGAACTGAGATTTATATTATTAATTAAAGTAGGGATTAATATTTAAAAAGTAGAATTAAATAGCTTAATTCATAACGATTCGACACGTACAAGTTTTATATTGGCTGGCATACAAAAGAGCCGTGGCTAGCGCTCGCTGTAAATTTTACAGTACGCAAACAATCCGGGATTGATCTCCACCGGCACCAATGAAATTCTCAATTGCAATTTTAAGTGCTGATTTGCGACCTGCTCAACTAATTTATGTTATTTTTTTTTTAGAAATATCTGTTCCTCTTGAAACTAAGCACTGCTGGAACTTGTACAGGTCTTAGTTCGAATAATCCTTTGATCATTAGATCATTAACTTTTTTAATAAAAGGTAATGATCTAAGAAAAAGTTTTAATGAGGTAAGCATTAGATGATTTAAACGATACTTTAAGCAAAAATATAATACAACCGCCTGCGATAACTTTTGTGCCTAATGAGAAAGTGAGTACAATATCATTGTAGTGGTATTACAGTAGTGATATCAGTATACCAGTTCAATATCATTAAGTACGCAAAAGGTATTCGAACTTCTATTTCGTTTCATAAACTTATGGAAGATATTTGTAGTGAATGTCGTTGTGAATATGACTCAAATAAGAATTTATTGACTGAAAAAGAAAAGAAAGAACAAGAAAAGTACTTCAAATTCAAAATTTTGTCAAAAGAAATGAAATAAATAGACAAAAATGTAACTATTGAAAGTAATGAAAGAATAATTACTCCATGTTTTGACTTACCTTATGGTTATGTAGCTCTGTTCTTTTATAAAACCATCCATCAAACTTTACAATAAGTTTTCTTCTGCGTTATGGAGAAAATATTACATACATGAAATATATATTTTTTTCGTATCAAAAATTAAATTTTTGTCCTCGGGAGAATTGAAAAATTTATTGTATTTGTAGGAAGGGTAATTGAGTATAGTACAGAGACTAATTTTGTAGTTAGGAATAATAATTAATTCGTTTACACGAATTAATTATCTAACGAGTCAAGGATAAACTAGTTACGGAATACGACAAGCGCACCGTTCCACGTCAGAGCCAAGACTGTCCTAACGGCCGCCGTTGGTGCAATGTCGCAGGTGTGCGGTACACGTGTCGGTTACAAGAATTCTGTCTAGCTAGACCGACGCCACCGCACCTACAACGGTGCAGGTGCCGTCACGGCCATACTGACATGCGTGCGTCCTCGCACGCGCTCCATCACAATTTTAGTTATCTGTAGACAAAAAAAACATCGTTCGACTATCCTGACATAACAGCATCTGGTCCGGTTTATATTGACCCTTCAGATTTGGGTGACAGTCAGTTTTGTTCCGGCAGTAAGCCCTACAAAACTTTAATCATCTTTATGTTAGATCAGAATGATTAGTCTGCAGCTTTTTCTATTTTGTCTTTTTTTTTCAGTACTATTTATGCTAGTCCGGAATCACTATTCCCTGTAGCTATATCATTGGACCGGCAAACGCCCTGCAATGATAGTAAGAACCACATTTTTTTTCTTACTCTCTCTTTTTTCAATTCAGTATAGAACAGTTACAGACCAACCATACCGCAAACATGTCCCCGTCACAATCACACAAAAGTGTATCGTGAGAGACGTAGTGACACGATAACACCTAAGTATGTAAACCAACAGCAACTCGACACATATCCTAGTGCAGCACAGACCAGCCTCCCTGCAACTTCATGTTCCTCTCCTGCACTAGAATAATTACTTAGCTAGAATGTAGCAACGTCTATTGTATTTTCTAGATGCACAGACACGGCTACCTCTGACTGTCGCACGTCCTCGTGCGGTTGACAATGAACAGCATACGGTCTATCAGTTATCACCACCTGCTAACAGATATTAACTCTTGTTAAATATTACAACGGTCGACCATCCCAGACTTCATTTAAGTCATGGACGCGCCGATATGGCTACCTCCAGGCAAACGCACTCCAACTTTCCGTTCTGCTGCGTTCGTGCCACATTCGCGCTAGCGAGCCGTCGCGCCTTACTGGCGTTAGCGAATCGTCGCACTGCTTTGCAAAATTAAAAATTAAGAGAAATGGATATAAATGTATTGCGAACCATGGAATTCAGAGATTCTCTTAAGAAACGGCAACTTTATGCCATTTGAAAACATTGCAAAAAACGGAAACTATGTGTAGAGACAAATACTACAACATATTTGAAAGGGAAGGAGGCAACCGCGCAAAATCTACGAAAGCCGTCCAAGCCTCAGACGTCCATTTACAGCGCCAAAGCACCATTTGTTCGGCGACCGCTTGAATTGCCTTGCCGTAAGATCAGCCGATAAGTTACCGACTGTAGCGGTGTAGGCTCAATTTTACTGGCGCTCGGCCGTACCTGACCATGTTCGATTAGCCGTCACAATATCTTCCTCATTGATCATTGATGAGAGATTCGTAAAAATCTGTCGACATCAAACCCTAATCTTGTCGACCACACAGTATTCGGAGCAAACTGCAACACTGATCAACACATTAGAACACAAAAATATTACTTATTATTTTCAATTCCTAGCATGTTAAAGTTAATCCTTTATTTTGGTACATCGCTTAAACGTTTTGAATTTCAAAATATAGCAACAGATGATAATCATGTTTCGCGTGAACTATCAAATTACAACAAAACTTGAACAAGTTAATTTTTCATTCACTGCAAACGATGACTCGTCTAGAAAGCCTCTGACATTTCTTCCATTTGTTAACATATTTAGGTACGTCAGAAATAATGAAAATATTTGAGAGTACTTTTAATACAAATCGAACAAAAGGATTTATCTTTTGGCTTAAATAATTTCACTTTATCTTTTTCTTTTTTCTTTCTTTCTCTACACTTTAATGATACGACAATATCGTAAGTAGGACAGCAAATTTCATTACGGTATTTAACATAAAAAGAGATCCATCAATGCGAAATGCATTATAGCCTTTACAAATGTAATAATTCTCATACTATTCGAAGATAATATGTGGGCAATAAGGGGGACTTTATCCCACTTCTGATGTAGGAAGGGTAATTGAGTATAGTACAGAGACTAATTTTGTAGTTAGGAATAATAATTAATTCGTTTACACGAATTAATTATCCAACGAGTCAAGGATGAACTAGTAACGGAATACGACAAGCGCACCGTTCCACGTCAGAGCTAAGACTGTCTTAACGGCCGCCGCTCCGTCCGTTTTATACAAGCAGGACGGGTAGCAACGCAGGTGCAATGCCGCAGGTGTGCGGTATTGCACGTGTCGTTTACAAGAATTCTGTCTAGCTAGACCGACGCCACCGCACCTACAACGGTGCAGGTGCCGTCATATTGATTTTAGTTTTTTTTTGAAGTTGATTTTTACTTTTTTTTTTTTCAAAGATAATAACCATTTCTAATGTACTACATTATTTAATTATACGTTTTACGTCTGCAATAAGGATGACTAACATTGAATGATTTTCCAGTTTCTTCTATATACAATCTAAGGATCAATAAGGACTAGATGAAAAATGATGCCTTCATTTGTTTATGCAGATAATTTACATGAACATACCGCGTGCCGTCAGTTTATTGCTTCTTCTAGTCGAATGTCTGCAGACACTCTTGCATAAATTGTCTACAGCTTTGTCAAAGTTTGCGTTGTGAGAGATCAGAGGTAAATTAATCCGCGTTGGAAATAATAAGAACAGCGTTTCTATAATACGTTTACTTTATTGGGCGATATGGATAAACTGTTTGCGTCCTATAACAGTTAGGGCCGATTTTTCAAACGTCAGATAAAAGTTAACTATAGAATAAAATACAATTTGAACAAATTAAAAATTAGAGTTTTATTAACTTAATAGTTCAATTGTTTGACTTTTATTTTCAGTCATTCTTTTGAAATTTCTGTTACGTGGTAGAGCCATCCTGCAACTATATTGTGGTTACAGCACTAATGGGTCGGCTCGACCAGGGTAGGATCATGCTCTCACAGAATACTAGCGTAAAATAGCAGCTCAATGCTGCAGTGTTTCGTATGGAAGGACTGTAGAGAATTCCACGCGGGCAAAATCGCGGGCACTACTAGTAGAAAATAAAAATAAAGTAATTTAATTATTTTCCGTTTCCTTTCGCTGATTCAATATTCTTTTTATTGATGTCAATGTGTTAAACTATCTAAAATATTTTAAGAATTCATCGTTTTATTGCTATAATTCTCAGCTTATATAAAAATTATACATATAAAAGAAGATCAAAACCAAGTAAAAATTTTTGAGATATTTATAAAACGTCCTCAATATATATTATTATACAACTATTAGACGACATATATAATTATTAACAAACACAATAATTTTATGACTAGGAGCCTGTTTGAACTATTGTAAATTATATTTAATTATAGACCTTATCGCTTGACATTATAAACATATCTCAATTTAGTCTAACACTATCGTATCGTAGTGTTATTACGTTATTATTAATAAGGGATAAAATTTTAAAATTTCTATAGATAGTGGAGGGGGAGGATTAAATACTTAATTGTTTGCATAAACACTGCAGTAAATTAAGCTTTATAAGACTTTAGTTTGCTTTTTATAGCAGTCGACCAACTCACGTGCACCACTGCAATCGAACATAAAATTAAAACTAACACAGACGTCCCTATTCAAACAAAATCCTATCGATTCCCCGAATGTCACAAGAAAGAAGTAGAAAAACAAATAAGTAAAATGCTAGATCAAAACATCATAACTCCTTCAAATTCACCATGGTCCTCTCCTATTTGGGTCGTTCCCAAAAAATTAGACGCGTCAGGGGAACGTAAATGGCGTATCGTGATTGACTACCGTAAACTCAATGACGTCACCATCGGGGAAACGTACCCTATTCCTCAAATAACTGAAATCCTTGACCAATTGGGGAAAAGCCAATACTTCACTACTCTTGATCTTGCATCAGGATTCCATCAAATCCCTGTATCATCTGAAGATGCACCTAAAACTGCCTTCTCAGTACCTCAAGGTCACTTCCAGTGCACTAGGATGCCCTTTGGCCTTAAAAACGCTCCATCTACCTTCCAAAAACTCATGAATACATGCCTCTCTGGTCTCCAAGGCTCCCGCTGTTTCGTTTACCTCGACGACATAGTTGTCTATTCTGACGACCTTAACTCTCATATACAAAATCTTGCCTCTGTCTTCAATAGATTAAGAAACTATAACCTTAAGCTTCAACCCGACAAATGTGAATTCCTATGTAAAGAAGTCGCTTATCTGGGACATCTCATCAACAACGATGGCGTAAAACCAAACCCAGAGAAATGAAAAGCAATCTCCGAATTCCCTGTTCCCAAATGTGCTAAAGACATAAAATCTTTCCTCGAACTGGTCTCTTACTATAGACGGTTCATTCCCGACTTCTCCAAATTAGCCAAACCTCTTACCTCACTCCTAAAAAAGGATACTCCTTTCTGCTGGAAAAATGAACAGCAATTAGCCTTCGAAGTACTTAAAGAAAAACTTACCACTTCACCAGTTCTGGCATATCCAGATTTCTCAAAACCTTTTATACTAACTTGCGACGCTTCTAATTTCGCTATCTCAGCAATCCTATCCCAGGGACAAATAGGAAAAGACCGTCCTATAGCCTTCGCTTCCCGCACTTTAAACAAAGCAGAGTGCAATTATAGCGTGACTGAAAAGGAGTGTCTCGCTATCGTATTCGGAACCAAAGCATTTCGTCCTTATCTCTATGGACGCACTTTTACCATCGTCACGGATCATAAGCCTCTACAATGGCTGTTCAGTTTCAAAGACCCAGGATCCAGACTAATCCGTTGGCGACTGAAACTTGAGGAATTCGACTATATCATCGTCCATAAAAAGGGTAAAATTAACACCAACGCTGACGCTCTCTCCAGATTTCCTGTTAATCCCATTCAGCATCCAGAGTCCCAAGTGGAAAATCATTCCCCTCCTTCATTCGACCATATCACACCCGAAGAATTAGAAAGACAGCTCCCTTCTATACCTAATCCCGATAGCAATGAAACACCTTTAATTGACCTCCTCGAAGATCTCGAAATTCCCCTAAATGATAGTCCTATCCTACAACAAACTAATGACACTAATCCTAATCCTTCTAGTTCAGTAGATCCTCAACCCTCTACAACCGATCAAATCTTTGATTTTGACGATTTCGGTCTCCGAGACCTAAGTGCTTACGGTGACGATCTCAATATTAACACTGATTCACTTAATTTGCCTACACCTCCACCTGAAAATCTACCAATTCCGCCAAACCAACTTCCAATTCCCTTCCGTCACTCGCCAATACCTGAAACATCTCCTATCCCGTCGAATCAACCAAATTTACCATCTCCAACTGTTCCCACACCTTAACCAGAAAATGAAAAATTTAACGAGACGCAAAACAATAACTACTCCCAATTCCTAAAATCCATCTCAAATAAAGAATTCATACCAAACACCACCTTAAAAGAACACAACGAAAACCTGTTAAAATCATCCTTTAAAACAATTATAATTCCTACCTCTATTGACCTAGACGAATCAAATCCCTACATCTCCGAAATCCTATCAAATTTAGAAAACAAAGAAGAAATCATAAAAGCTGAAAAAGAATTATTTTCATTCCAAAAGTTACAATACTTAGATATAACAATATATTTCATATTCACGAAAGTCCATTACTTCGACGAAACACCCTATCCTGCAATATATGAAACACTGCAACGAATAAAAAACAAAATTCTTCAAACAAATGACGTAACAGATATCGCAATATCTGACTTCCGGAACCCTTTCGACAGACTTTCCCACTCCAAAATCTATAATATACTTACTTACATATTCAACAACTCTAAAATCTCTATCCATATTTATCGTAATCAAATAATATATCCTACTCTAAGTGAAAGACCAAAAATCCTTCGGGATAACCACGATATCCCAATAGCAGGACATCTAGGCTCAACCCGGATGTATAATAGGATTCAGGACCAATATTATTGGAAAGGAATGAGAAGCGACATAGAAGACTATGTTAAGAAATGCAAAGCCTGCCAAGAAAATAAAGCTCTCAGGAAAATAAAGAAAGCCCCTATGGAAATCACTACTACATCCACTGCTCCCTTTCAACGCGTAGCTCTAGATATCGTAGGACCTCTACCCGAATCCGGAACCGCTAAACTCCGCTATATACTCACCTTACAAGACGACCTAACAAAGTACTCTGTAGCATATCCCATACGTAGCACAACAGCCGAAGAAACCAGCGATTGCTTCATCCACTTCATCTCCTTATTTGGAATACCCAAATCAATCCTAACAGACCAAGGGACAAATTTCACGTCCGACCTCTTCAAAACCACATGCCAATTCCTAAAAATCAAGCAGTTATGGTCCTCACCCTATCATCCACAAACTCAAGGAGCACTAGAACGCAGCCATTCCACTCTCAAAGAATATCTGAAATCATTCGTCAATACAAATCAAAATAATTGGCCCACTTACGTCTATACCGCTATACTTACATACAATACCACTTCACATACCACTACAAAATTTACTCCTTACGAGCTAGTCTTTGGACAAAAACCCTATATTCCAAATTCTATATATGAAAGGAGCTCCGGAACAACCTATTCCGACTATGTTAAAATGTTACAACACAAACTCAAGTATACACGAGAAATGGCCGTAGAAAACATTTTAAAATCCAAAGAATCTTCAAAAGCTTATTATGACTCTCACACCAGAACTCCTCCCCAATATAAATCTGGCGATTACGTTTACCTCAAAAACCATTTAAGGCAAGGAAAGGCACTCTCACCTGTCTGGAAAGGACCTTTTAAAATAATTCGTGTCCACAACAACCATACGGCCACACTATTAATTAATAGACGTCACGTAACTCATCACTTCGACGAATTCAAACCGGCTGAAATGTCCGCAATAATTTAATTTAAATTTAAGTATTAGTCATCTAGAAATATTATAATCTATATTAATTTTAGTAAATAAAATGTTACTGTTTTAATTTCTATTAAATAACTATACATTCATATTTCATTTATATCACTTTCAGTGTCTCGTCCCAGGCGCAACCGGAAATGGTTCAGCCGCTTCCTTCTAGCTCCGGCATCTACTTTGATAAGATAGGGAAATTAAAAATAATTAGACGTAAATTAGACGTTGTTAGCCACATAGATATTTCTTATATTGAACCACACTTAATTAATCTTAACGAAATTCTAAAAACTGTAAAACTTCTATGTCAACAATCGAATAATCTTTATTGCGATAACACGTTGTCTTCTTTAACAACCCGTTTCAATGACATCAAACGTGAATATGACTCAATCTCCCATTTAATATCTAAACGTAATAAACGTTCCGCGTGGTTTAGTGCAGTAGGCACTGTATTCAAACACATCTTTGGTACTATGGACGAAGAAGACGCCATAAAATACGACTCCGCCATAACCTCGGTTCAAAGGGACGAAAAGGAATTCGCCCAACTCCTAAAAGAAAATATTTTAATAACGACTTCCTCATTTAATACATTTAATAAAACTATAAGCAAAATAAAATACAACGAGGAAATATTAAATAACGCATTAAATACAATATTAAACAATACAAATATTATCACCAATGACTTATTAATTGAATCAAAGGTCCATTCAGTATTTAGTAGCCTCGAAGCTTCGTTACTAGCCTTATCATTCCAATTGGAGGACATAACCAACTCCATTGTTCTAAGTAGCCAAAACATCCTACATCCGAGTGTTTTGTCCCCGACGCAACTATACAAAGAACTCATTGATAACGATAGACACCTACCTAGAGACGCAGGGATACCCATAGCATTAAGCATAAATAATATTCATTTAATTTTAAGTATTTCCGATGTTTCCTGCTATTTCCTAAATAATAAAATTGTTTTCATCCTACAAATCCCTCTTACAATGAATGAACAATTTAACTTATACCATAGCATAGCTCTACCTATTCCTCATAACCTAACCAGCCTGAACATCTTTAGTTTAATCCTACCTTCAACTCCCTACATCGGAATATCTAATGATAAGTTAAACTATTGTAATTTAGATAATATAAGTAATTGTAAGTCTATACGCTCTGAGTTCTACCTGTGTAAAGTCCCGACCATATCATTAACAAGTGGTAACCCTACATGTGAAAGTGAACTTCTCACTAAGACATTCAGTGCTCTACCCGTTCAGTGCGAAACTAAAACACTATATAGTGAAATGGACATCTGGAAACCACTAGTGAACAATCGGTGGATTTTTGTGCAATCTCGTCCAAATAGGATAACCATCGACTGTGGTATTTCAGGATTAAAAGAGACAATTATACTCGGTACGGGTATCCTAAATATTCCCGCACAGTGCACAGTGTATACAAAGAGCACAAGGCTCGTGTTGTCTGACGACACTTTGAACATTAATATTCCTACGCCTAGTTTAGACTTTAATATAATTAACGATTACTGTTGTAAACCTAATGTATCCTCTAGTATTAAGAAATATTCATCTCCTATTTTACTACAAAACATAGATCTAGATGATTTCACAAATAATAAACAAAATTTAGAAAACCTTTCAAAACTCGATAATATAATTAATAAACCCTTGGTAGTAAAATACGGGACACACCATATAACAATAACCTCTGTTATATTAATAATCATTGTTATATTCATTCCTTTAAATGTAACAAATTTATAATATCTAGATTTAAGAATAATTCAAATACTAATGTACAAATTCCAACTCGTAACGATGATGAAAATCATGCCATTTCACAACGCGAGGATTCACCAATACCAGCACCCCGGTTAAGAGAAGTCGCATAAATTGTAATATTCTGAAGCTCGGTTATTTTCCCGATCTTCAGTTTTCCACGGGGGGCTGTTATACCCCATCAATGTTAGGAGATCGGTTAACGCATCTCTTTCACGCTGCTGCGTCAGCACAATAAAGTCTATATAACCGACCTCCCGACAAACGCCCACAGGTCAGTCGGGAATCAAGAATCAGGTCAGTCGGGAATCAAGAATCAAGTCAGTCGGGAATCAAGAATCAATCAGTCAACAGTCAGTCTCGTTCCAATCTCAGTCTCGTTCATACATCGTTACTAAGTCGTTTCTATATCTTTACTAAATCTTTACTATATCATTCTAAGTCTCAGTTATTCTAAATCCTAAGTTAAATAAATCTTACTGTTAATTCTAACCAATTATATCGTGTTGTGTAAATAAAATCGTTTTTTAAAAAGCTCTATCCACGGTCCCGTATAATAGTACGAAAGAATTTTAGCTTGTCGAGTGGAACACTAATCTTGTGACTTGAGATGAGACCGCGTGTGCTCGATTATAATTTGTTGCTAAGTGAAAATGGAACGTTGAACTTTGATCGACCGTTCATTAGTTGTATCGTGTGTCACTTGTTTGATTACGATTAACGGGGATTTAGATGAGTTTGAAGTTAATTAAATGTACAATAAAGTTGATAAACTGAAATAGTGAAATGAAGGAAAAGTTTTCAATTGGTGAACTACGACTGGAGGGAGCGCACATTTGGAGAACAGCAGCGCCTGTGGATATTCTCTCCGATTACATCGGGCCGTCAGGTTACATGTATATACACTTTCGCACACCACTTTACATACAACTCACTTATCACCTGACTGGTATCCTGTGGTCAACCCTACCTCCGGAGATCGGTAAGTTTTTGTTTGATTAGCAGCCCTTATAGAATAATTGTCTATAGGCCATTTGGGCCCCGTCCTCTGTTGTTCATCTAGGGGGCTACTATGGGCCCTAGCCCAATCGACCTTTTGTTTGGGCAACTCTGGGCGTGAACAGTACCAAAACGCACTACCTGGCAGGAAATTAACTATCACCTAGTAAAACAAGGATTGAGACAATGTTGTTACTTCTCCCTTATGACCTGATAAATCGTCTCAAACTACTACAACTAACTTAATTAAAATGCTACCATTATCTGACAATATTGGTACCGCTTGCTTAGCGTGGCAGCTATAGCAAATATCCCCACTATGGGGCAATCTATAGAGTAGGCGAAGATATAATAACTATCGTTGTACCAGATGCCTCGAACTTTTCACGTTTCAGCTCGTCGTTGATCTGGGTATTGTTAACCTTCTTTTATATATTGATGCAGGAAGTCGATGGATAAAAAAGATTCAGTATCGTGCTACCTATATAGTATTCTTTAGGGTAAATGTATGTGCAATTGTGGACTTACGAAGGGCTCTAATGATTATATACTATACGTGGTAGAGCCGTGCTGCAGCTATATTATGCTTGTAGCACGAATGGGTCGGCTCAACCGTGGAAGTACCACGCTCTCACAGAAAACCAGCGTAAAATATCAGCTTAACGCTGCTGTGTTTCGTATGGTGAGTGTAGAGAACCGGAGACTCTTTTTAATGAAAACGTCCATCTTAGTCCTCACGGGTGACAACGCATCTGCATTTTGATTCTTAATCGAAGATAGGTGTATATGTCTATGGACCACAGCAACCACTTGCCATCAGTTGGACTGTGTGCTCGATTGTCACCTTTATCCTATAAAAAAAATTATGAAGATGATTAAATCTTGATGTATATCGAACCCACAGTTTCGTTTATGTATAGTATTTACCATAATAATACAAGAAACCATCTACACTGACATGATATGTATAAAGTTTTGTGCGCTGCACACAACGCTCAAGAGTTGCTCCACATAAATTTTTGACTACATACTAAACTAATATTTATTTTTATCATAATTTAATAATGTTATCTCATCATCTCTAGAATTAGTGTCTGAATGCTGTGACAATAAAAAACAGTCACTTCTCCTTTAGATTTATATATGGCCGAGATTATTTTAAAGGTGTGTTTAGAACACACAAGTTTCATCCGCATCATCTGAATTACGAGCCAAGACAGTTCCTAGCTACTTTATTATACCAGCTCTAAAGTAAGTGTGCATTAATTTCAGAAGTCGTTACGAGTCGACCCTACATTTACGACCAACGTTTAAGGACCTAACTATAAACTTTTACTTTAAACACATGACATATTGTAACACATACGGCTCCGTAGCGCAGTGGCTTACCAATGAGCCACAACGCGAAGGGCCGCGGGTTCGAATCCCGCACGGAACAAGTATTTGTATGGCCTACAAATAATTTTTTCGGGCATGGATTTGGTTTCTTTGTTACTCTCAACATAGGGGGGTATTGGCCATAGTTGCCACGCTTGGCGAGCGGGTTGGCAATCGCAGTTTTTTTATTGTAAGCTTGTTTTTTATCAGGAAGATGCTGCTGACCATCTCCTGGCTGTTTCCCTTTGTCGCCTTTTACAACACCCACGGGAAGATTTGGGGTAGTGGATATTCTTAACCGCCACTACACGGCACATAAATAATGCATTACCTTGCAAGATTTATATTAATTAAATTTTCTTCACTATTTGCCATTATTACTAATACTGAACTTTATTTGCAAATTTGGCTTGTTATTGTAAAATAACCCTGTAATATATTGATTTATAGCTTGCTAAAAATTGTAGCAGGCTACATACTACTACATACATAATACAAGCTTATAAAATAAATACATGCACAAAATAAATATTTGATTAGTTTATATTAAAAGAAAGTCCACTGACTTTGAGCAAACTTGCTGCAGTGCTGTTATTCTGTCGGCTCGACTGACACTACTCCAAGTAGACCAAGTAATAGTTTTGTAACAGACAATGAAGTGTTGATTACAGTATTTCATTCGAAGGTTTCTAATCAATTGCTGTTCGCTAGCAGGCAATGTCAATACGTCTATGTTAATTGACACCAATTTGAGATAAATTGCTGGCTCAAATTAAAACAGAGCTCCGTTCAATTCTCAAATCATTGTCCTCCTCATCAATGAAAGAATATACTCCAGGACCGTTACCGTTACAGCCTATTAAAGTCTACTGCTGGATATAGGTCTTCCCCAAAGATAACCCCATAAGGTGGATATTTGCCATATTCGCTACGCTTGGCAAGCGGATTGGCAAACGCAGTTTTTTATTTTAAGTCGTTATTAGGAAGACGCTACTGCCCATCTTCTGATTTGTTTCTCGCTGTCGCCTCTCACGACACCGACGTGATTATATGGGGTAGTGAATATTCTTACACCGCCACAACATGGTAAAGGACATCTTCCATTATGAGGTGTCACAGCCCTCACACTAGTATTGCCCAGAATACATGTACCTAGAATTTCATGTCAATTGTCAATTGAAAAAGTCTAATTTCCATTAACTGGTAATTTCAAAAATGTTAGAAATGGTAAAATATAAGGAATCAGATATATTTATTCTTCTAGTAATGTTATAAATATAATTGCTTTTCGTTTATTCATTCATTGTAGCGTTGGCTACTTGGCCAATTATTATTTACGTGAAAACAGTATTTTTATAATTTTGAATTAAAACAATATTAAGTTTTTTTTTTATAGAATAAGGGTCCAACTGATGATAAGTAGCTGCTGTGGATCATAGTCATCTGCATCTATCTTCTTTTGCGATTTAAAATGCAGATGCGTTGTCAGCCGTGAGGACTAAGATCTCTACACTCCATACGAAAGACAGGAGCATTAAGCTGCTATTTTACGCTGGTATAACGTGAGAGCATGGTCCTTTCCCGGTCAAGCCGACCCATTCATGCTACAACTAAACTATTAATATAGCTGCAACTTGGCTTTACTTCGTAAAAGTTGCAAAAATATTTATTAATACACTAGAATACTACTACTCACAGAATACCAGTGTGAAGTAGAGGTTTACTTCTGCGTTTCGCTTGGTGAGTGCAGGTGGCCGGAGGCCCTTTTTACTGGAAATGAGGCATTCCATCTTAGTCCTCATGGGTGACAACGTAATAAATAAAGACAAATATATTCAAACTAGGATAGATGTAGATGTCTATGGGCCGCAGCAACCACTTACCATCAGGTGGACTGTGTGCTCGTTTGTCACCCTTATTCTATAAAAAAAAATATTAATAAATTTAATGGCGGTGAATATCGCTTAATAATATGCGTTATATTCTTTTATAGAATATGGGTAACTAACGAACGCACAGTCAACCTGAAGGTAAGTGGATGCTCTTAGCTATACAGACATTTAGACATCTACATTTATCTTCGATTAAAAATCGAAATGCTGATGCGTTGACCATCGCCAGTTAAAAGTGTCTACAGTTCCTTATACCCACCATTCAAAACACAGCAACATTAAGGTGCTATTTGACACTGGTATTAAGTGAGATCGTGATCTTTCCCCTTGCGTGATACAGCGTGAAAAAATAATGTTATATCACAATGGACTAAACACTTACATATGATAAGATTGTAGTAGTTATTGATTATTGTTGATTATTCATTCTCTTTTCCAAAGCGATATAAATGTCAAGATATCCGCTTAACCGAGAAGAATTTTTTTTGAATATGGGTGACAAACAAGCACACACTTCACCTAATGGTAAGTGGATGTTGAGGCCCATAGACATCTACATTTAGCCTCGATTAAGAATCAAAATATAGAGTGTGCGTTGTCACCCCTGAGGACTAAGATGAAATGCCTCGTTTCCAGTAAAAAGTGTCTCCGGTTCTCTACATTCACCATACGAAAAAAGGCAGCATTAAGCAACTATTTATAACTTCGCAGTGTGGTGGCGACGTAAGAACCATCGTCGTATTAAAATCTATCTTGTGTTACAAGAAACATGTTATAGGTAATGATAAAACTACATGTACAATAAAGTTGAATAATATTGAGACCGGGGGCTGCAAATAGCGTCAAATCTCTTACATACTTACTTCTACTTATCTTCACGCACAATCCCTAGCCTAGGGTAGCCAGAGAGAACAGATCGCCAAGTATCACGATACTAACAAACCTCTTTCGCTTCTTTCAGATTCATTATCTTCTTCATGCATGCACGTCTAGGTATCCGAGTACTCTTGACCCTACCCTCTTCGAGCAATATACTCACATGGTCTTCGAAAGTTAGTCTCGGTCTACCTCGACACCTTTTAATATTAACTTTCGCGCTATATATTTTCTTCACCATTCGCTCTTTACTCATTCGCTCAACGTGCCCAAACCACCGAAGCACGCCCTTATCAATTTTTGTGATAAGGTCATCTTTCAAACCTGCCATATTGCGAATCTCTTCATTTCGCTTTCGGTCGGCTATGGTAACGCCGCACATTTTACGAAGAGATCGCATCTCCACTGTATTCAACTTACTTTTATGCTTCTTCTGGCATACCCAGGTTTCGCCGCCATATAACAAAGTCGGTACCAACACTGCGTTATGTATTGCAAGGCGTGCACTCTTCGCTACGCCTTGCCTTTTGACTAACGCAGTCAGGGCACCATTGACTTTGTTCCCGGTAGCGACACGCCTGTCCACATCTAAATCACATCTTCCATCCCGGCTAAAAGCACTCCCCAAGTATACAATTTCATTTACCTGTTCTAGACATTCCTGATTTACCCATATTTCACACTTCGTTCTCTCTTCGTCACTTTCAATTACCAGAACCTTAGTTTTATTAGCATTCAAACGGAGACCTTTAATTTCACATTCCTCTTTCATACACGTGACTAATGCCTGCATTTCTGCCTCTGATGGTGCAATAAGCACTGCATCATCAGCATACAGCAAACAATTTACTTTTATGTCACCCAATTTCACACCCAAACAGCTATCTTTCAGCTTCTGTAAACAGCTGTCGAGATACAGTATGAACAGCCAGGAAGACACGACACAACCCTGCTTTACGCCCGTTTGGACGCTAAACATGGGTTACAGGTCATGCCCTACCCGCACATAGGCTTTACAGTCACAGTAAAGAGACTGCACAGCCCTTAGCAATCGACCATCCACACCATACCCCGGCAACAGTTCCCACATTTTCTTCCTTACAACCTTATCAAATGCTTTCTCAAGATCCACAAAAGCACAGAAAATCTTCTGGTTAGCAGCCAGAAGCTTTTCCGTGATCATGCGGAGAGAATACATTTGATCCGTGCATCCTCTTCCAGGTCTAAATCCGCATTGTGCCTCCCATAGAAATCTTTTCGATTTCTCTTGCATCCTACGTGTCAAAACCTTCGAGTAAACTTTACTTGCTAAACTAGTCAAGCTGATCGCCCGATAGCACCCGCAGTCAAAATGTGAACCTTTACCTTTATATAAAGGCACAATGACTGCGGTTCGCCAATCATCCGGGACATCCCCCGTACGCCAGCACAAATTGCACAACAGATGAAAGCTATCCCCAGACGCGAGTGCCACCATACTTGACCATTTCAGTAGTAACTCTGTCTAGTCCCGCAGCCTTACCACATTTCAAACTTCGAATCGCACGTTCAATCTCTTTCATATTGATGACCTCAGTGTCATCGAGGTCCGGGTCTGGCGTACCAGTCACGGCGTCATCCCCGGATCCCTCACTAAGATCATCACACGCATACATTTCTCTATAAAATTCGCTCCATCGCTGCATGACGTCCGATTTTTCTGAGAGGACGTCATTAGTTCTCGAAAGCACTTTGTTCATTCTTAAGGCCGTCGCACCACTTCGGGTCCTTCCAACCTCTTTCCAGAAGAGTTTGGAGTTCTCCTTAAAGTTGTGCGACAACCTTTCGTCCGCTTCCATTCTACACCTTTCACGTACTTCCTCAATCATTGCTTTCGTGTGAACTTTCTGCAGCCTATATCTTTCTTTCATCTTCTCTCTCATATCCTTATCATTACTAGAGGCCAAGTAGTCTAACCATGCTTTCTTCTTCTTCTTTACAGCTTCTTTCACTTCATCATTCCACCATGCATCTCTTCTTTTACTACTGCCTCTTTTTATTGTTCCACACACTTCTTCCGCTGCACTAACCATTCCATCCCTAAGGTTCTGCCATGTTCTTTCTACACATTCTTTTCTGCCATGGATGGTGTCAAGCTTTTCGGCTACCCTCGCATGATATTTGTCCCTAGTATCCGCTTCCTGAAGCTTCCAGCTTCGGATGCGACAGACCGACTGTGGTTCTGTTACTGCCGTCCGGTAGCGCCAACCTGCGAACAGACCCCTAAATCTAGTAATCACTAGATAGTGATCTGTTCCCAAGTCAGCACCCCTGAACACTCGCGTATCCATCACCTGTTTTCGCAGTCGGTCATCCACCAGGAACAAATCGATCATACTTCTCTCATTCTTTCGTTCTCTAGTATACATATGGATTTTCTTGTGATTAAACATAGTGTTTGTCACAAGAAGACCCTTTTCCTTGCACACCGCCAGTATAAGCTTGCCAGCATCATTAACCCTTTTATCGCCAAACTTTCCAAGTACCAACTCGTACCCTGGTCGAGCGGTACCAACCCATCCATTCAAATCACCACATACAACAATTCTTTCGTTTCCCCTAGCCAAATCTAGAACTTCTCTTACATTCTCCCAAAACTCCTCCAGCTCAGCCCTGGACGACGAAGCTACCGGCGCATAAACAGCCAAAAGGAATAACTTCGTCAGTCCCAATTTAAAGCGAACCCAGAGAAGTCTTGAGTTCACAACCTTATATTCAGTCATAACATCGACCAACCGAGAAGACAGCAGCACACCCACTCCCTGGCAGGCGTTCTCGCTCTCTGGGACTCCGGACCATAGAGCTAACGCCCCGCCAGGGAGTTCTTCAGTACCACCGCCCTTCTGTTTGGTCTCCGACATACACACGACATCTAATTCTCTTTCTTTCATTATTTCGATCAACTCATTCGTCTTATCTCTCATGCCTCCTCTAACATTCCACGTGCCAACTCTGCACTCTGTCCTCCACCTTCCGCCGTGTCGGGCTGTGCGTGACGGGTGGCGGTCCCCATTGCCGCTCTGCGCGCTGCATTCCACACCAACGGGGACGAGCTGGTGTGTGTCGCCTTGGGGGGACGCCCTAACCCTCGTTGGCATGGGTGCGCAGCTGAGTAGAATTGCAGCCCTGAAAAGGGCTGGCAGGGGTCGCGACGAGCACGCTTCTACAATGACCCCCCTTTTCTCGATCGAAAATTAAATTATCAGCGTGACAATTACAGAATATCCAGAGAGAATTTAGGAGAAGCAGGTCCAGAAGAACAAAGAAGAAAAGAACATGATGAGTAAGTAGAACAACCACCTTAATTTAATAGTTATGATACAACATATTATACCAAGTTTAAATGGATATTAAATTCAATTCTTTATAATTTATTCGACCTCAAGGATGAATAAAATTTTATGGTACTATGATGCCAAAGCCTGTTATTTTTATAACGATATGAATATGAAAGCATGTAAGTGAAAACACTTTAGCGCCTTTGAAACCTAACGAAGCGCCAACGTAATAGAAAAAGTGAGCAGTAGGTTTTTTGAAATATTAAACCAACTAACAGAGTATATACATTTAGTACCTAGTTTAATAATAACGCCATGATAATTCTGTTAATTTTGTGCTTGTGTATTAAAAATGAGATTATGACAATTCTAAGACAAAGGGTTCTAAAAAGGTGTAATTAAAAGTAATGATTAGAATACATTTGCAAATATAAATATATGTTATAAATAATAGACAAGTTATTACGGAGAACTTGACCACGGTAGTAATTTCCGAATACTCACAGCGTTAAGATAATATTATGGTTGAACAGTTTATTTTACTTTATTATGCTAAAGTGACAAACAAATTTACAGTCCCCTTGATGATAAGTTACCACCTGTTGTATCCATGTACACCAGCAGCCAATATCAAACGAAGAATGCTACAGATACCATTTCACCTAGAACTAAGATGGGTCATTACTGTTCAGACTTTTCAAGAAATTACACTAAAGATGAGTTCCAATATATTTTTCTGAAGCTTAACAAGGGACTAATTCCATAGTAGACAAATTCACACACAAGCAATATTCATCAAACAAAATCTGTCAGTTAAAAATATTTATTTTAAAATTTCTACTTTTATTGTCTGTTGCATGCAATAAATTAAAAAGTAACACAGTCTTTAGACACACTTCTCGCTTCTGAGTAAAGGCTCTCATTTCTGATAAGATATTGAACTATGGGAGCTCGGCTTAATTAATTAGAAAGTAAGTTCATATTTTAAAGTCGATTAACACTTAGAGCCGAATCATTGTTGAAGGTAGATAATATTGTGAGCAAAAATGCATATCTAAGAAATTGAAAAATATTTTTAGGTTTATCACCTTTATCAGTATTATAAAGGCGGTAAGCCTCGAAATATTTTCAGTTATGGACAAATAAGTTCACTGCGCTGCTTATGTGGGTGGATTTCACCACATAGATTCAAATGTCTTCATGATATTTTCCCTCTTTACAGAGCATGTGGTATATTAGCACTTAAAATTGCAATTAACAATTTCATTAGTGTCGACGGGGAACGAACCTGGATTGTTTTCGTTATGTGAAATTTACGGTGAATGCTAAGTCTCTGAATTACCACAGCTCACCAATAATATAATATGAAATAATTCACAGACATCAAGTGCACAAATAAAAATCAAGCAATAATTCACTAGCTCGCAAACACAACTTAAACGCTAAAACAATAAAAATGCAAAAAATTAAATTTAAGTAGATTATATTTATTTATTTATTTAATAACAACCTTTTTACATAATTTCATTGATTTCCTGTCCCCTGAGCTAGTGTAACATTATATTACATAAGTTTCAAATGGTCCCTCTTATGCGGGGTAGACGGTAAGGAAGTCTCCCTTAACGTCGCACACTTATTACAGAGTTGCATTCTAGCATAACAGGGATCGCCTCGTATGTGTTATCTCGAGGGTTGCTATATTATGGTTGCTATGGAGTAGTAAACATTGACTTTTGTATGGTAATTTTTTATTTTTCTTAAAAGTTATGGCTTTTTACATTACAGAACTTAAGATAAAATAGATAATCGTAAGAATAGAAAAGATCTACCGAGATAAATACGGGCGAAATAATGAAAATATTATGTATCATTAGAAGAGGAAATGGTGGCAAGCCTCTCATTTCTACTGTATGGTTACTTAAATTTATGATGGGAAATGAAATAAGTACCCGTGTTAGTGCTAAGCCGTTATTACCTCATTCTAGAAGAAAACAAGGTCACAGGAAATTGTAAAATCTACCGTGGAATCAACAGCTTAGCATTACAATGCTAAGTAATGGATGCTATGTGCTAAGGTATTAATTTTTTATTTATTTTTAAGAAACGTTATCTCCACACTAGAATTTTCTTCTGTATCTTGAAGTCTGTTTACAAACATAAATTACACAAGGACAAACATCCAGATCCGGAATAATTGTTTGTATATGTAGACCATACAAATACTTGTTCCGTGCGGGGACTAGAACTCGCTGCCCTTAGTGCTACAATTCTTTGCTGAGTAGGTAATTGTGCCACGGAGCCGTCCATTTTGATTGAAAGATTATGAAAGAAACTGACGTAAAAATTTTGGATGTGCAAGATTAGAAAGAGGGTGTCCGAATCAGGTCTTTTCTATGCGCATAATAAATTTTCTGTACATTATTAAACTTGAAAAAGGCCTATGACAGAGTAGACAGGGTTGCTTTATGGCAAACGATGACTACGTTTGAGTTGAGCGCTGAGCTGATACAGGTATTAAAATCTTTTTATGTGAGTGAATTTAGTGTTTTTGTCAGAATCAATGAAGCCCAAAAATATTAATTTTGTATCCATAAATGTATCAAAATGGATTGTGTGGTTCCATGTGACTGTTTATAAACAGCTGTTTGAAAACTTGGAGAGTCGAAGAATGTGTTAGCCGTCAAATGAACGACACCAATAAAGTTATATTTGCGTCGTCAGCGGGTGAGATGAAAAAGAAAGAAAGAAATTAGTGAAGAATTATTTTTTTAAATTTTTTGAACAAAATGAGATGTTTTTTGAAAGGGAAGAAAGTAAAACGATGTGCAAAATAAGAAAAGAAGAGAATCTGGTAGAATAAGTGAATAATTTTGTGTATATTTAGAACGTGCGATTGGATGTGAGTGTTGTGGAAAAGTAAACATGAAAAGAATATAGGAAGACGACTAAATGCATGACACAGAGTAAATGGGGTTCTTTCCGCTATTTTTGGAAGTCTGAATATCTCAAAAAAGCAAGTATGACAAATCACTGCTTTACCTTAATGTATAATATATATAGGTAGTAAGCGTCAGGTGTAGTAGAAGAAGCAAGAGAGTAAATTTATGATATAGATGTGCAGTCATGTAAAAGGTGAATTTGAATGACATATCTTGACAAAAAATAGCGAATTAAAGGAGAATGAGAGGAAAGTATGGTTTACAAGAAAATATTGTGACCAGCGGTAAGGAAGGTGATTTACACACGTAGAAAGGATAAATACGGAAATAATGAGAAAGCTTTATGCTGCAAAAGTAAGTGGAAGAATCGGTAACGGTGGCCCCTTGCGGAAGTTTATCTAGCAAATTGGCGATATAGGTATTGAAAACAGTCTAAATTTAGAGCAACCTTAACCATCGAAAATATAGACGTACATCTTCTCAATATACAAAAATATATAAAAAAATCAATTCCTGTCCGTTAGTCTCGCAAAAACTCAAAAATGTCTGAATCGATTTGATGAAACTTTTTGTGTGTTTGAGTGCGGCCCTGCGTGGTTTAAATTCACAACCGAACCTGAGATCGTGCTGAATGGAAGTCTGTGGTCTCTGCCTATCTCTGGGTAAAAGGCGTAAGAGTTTATGTACTCGTAGGTATACAGTGCGTATTGGTGACACGACAAAATAAAAAAAATAAATGAAATAGAAATACATTAATTTCTCAATAACACTTTTTCATAAATTTGTGGTGACTCAACCTCAAAGAGTAATTTAATATACTCGTTTTTGGGTGTTTCGCTCTCACTTTGGTGCTTAACATTTATTGAGATCTTAATATTTATTTATTTTTATATGAAAGGGGGCAAACTAGCTTGCGGTCAACCTGATGGTAAATGATTACCGCCGCCCACGAGCAACTACAACACAAGGGAAATTACAGATGCGTTGACGGCTTCTTTAAAAAGGGATGGCTCTTTTCTTGAAGGTCCCTAAGTCTATCGGTCCGATAAAATCGATGGTGGTAATCTATCCCATAAGAAAGTTGTGCGAGGAAGAAAACTTCTTGTAAATCGCACAGTGGTAGACCTCTAATCATCCTAATGGTATGGATAGTATCTTGAGTTTTGTCGCGATGTGCGATGGTCGAGTTGAGCTGCTGGAATTAGTCCGAACAATTCCCCTAAACATTCCCCGTGGTAAATGCGATAATTCACGTAAAGAGAAGCAACATCTTTTTGCCACGCCAGTGAGTCAAGGAGATAAAGAGCTCTGATAGAGAGACAGTTCGAACCGCTCTATACGATCAAGTGGAAGGTACTGGCACTGGGGAGTCTCAGCCCAGAGATGGGAAAAGTATTCCATGTGAGGCCGAACCTGTGCTTTGTTAAGTTACAGGCGGTGGGTCGGCATGAAATACTGATCCGCTCTGCTGAGCGCACCAAGCTTTTTAGAGCCCAATTTGGCTTTCTCTTCTAAGTGACCACAAAACTACACGTCATTCGATATGTCGATGCCGACGATTCCAATACTGGCTGAGGTAATAAGGGGAGTGCCCTGAAAATAAGGACCTCTTTGTCATATTTTTTTTATAGAAGAAGGGGCAACGAGCATGCGGCTCATCTGATGGTAAGTAACTACCGCCGCCCATGAAAAATCGCAACACCAGGGGAATTGCAGATGCGTTGCCGGCCTTTTAGAAAGATGTAAGCTCTTTTCTTGAAGGTTCCTAAGTCGTATCGGTCCGGAAAAATTGCTGGTGGTAATCGATTCCACAAGGAAGTTGTGCGAGGGAGAAAACTTCTTCTAACAGTGGTGGACCGCCAATCATCCAGATGGTATGGATGGTAACGCGAGTTTTGTCGCGATGTGCGATGGAGAAATTGAGCGGCTGGGATTAATCCAAACAATTCCTCAGAGCACTCCCCGTGATAGATGCGATAAAATACGCAAAGAGATGCAACATCCTCTACGCAGAGCCAGTGTATCGAGCCGATCAGAAAGAACTCGGTCGTCGACGATTCGAACAGCTCTGCGCTGGATGCGGTCAAGTGGAAGGAGCTGGCACTGGGGTGCCCCGGACCAGAGATGAGAACAGTGTTGAAAAAATAAAAAATGTCATATACAAATGGGTTATCATAAACTTATTTTGGATCCTTCCTACTTGTTCTACATAAGTAGCATAAATAGGGCTCCACACCGTAGATGTGTATTCAAGATTACTTCTTACTATGGAATTATACAGCATAATATACGTGTTTATGTTTTTGAAGTCCTTGCATTGTCGGAAGACAAAACCTTATTTTCTATAAGCCTTGGCTAGCCTTTTTAGTGTGAGACGCAAAGTCTAGTTTATTATCGAGATTTACTCTCAGTATCCTCACTTCGGTCACTCTTTTAATCAAAATGGTATATAATTTATAATTATTGTAAACAATCGGTCGTTTTTGTTTTCGGGAATAAGTTATAGTATAACATTTATGAATATTTAATTTTAGATTATTTTCCGAGCAATATTCATATAAATTGTTTAAATCGTTTTGAAATAGCAAAGCGTGTTCCGAGATTCTTAACGAAAGTAAATATTTTATTATCATCAGCGACTAGTAATGCTTTCGAATGTTGAATGCTACGCACGACCCCATTTATACATATATTAAAAAGAAGAGAAGTGTGAAATGAGAAACCTGAGGCACACCAGAAGTGATCGGGACAAAGCTCGAGGTATAGCCCTTCACAACTACTACCTGAGACCTATCACGCAGATACGAGGTTAGCTATCTCAATAAATCATTTCAAGATAAGATTTATATAGATTTATGCGAGATTCTCTTCAAATGTTCGGTTAAATACTGAATGCTAGGTCTAGCCGATGTAAATCGTATCTATGAATATTTATTTAACTAAATAATTTCCTGGTCTTTAATTTGAGTATACGAATTTGAAATGTCTTTAACTTGTCAAAATTGTATTTAATTTTAAATTGTTTTTTCCAAAAATATTCTCATCTTACGCAGCCCTTGCACGGTGTCTCAGCATACTCAGAGTAGTCGATACTCAGAATACTGCAATTCAAAAGCGCGTGCAATGCTCGTCAAATGCCCCGATCAGTTAAACGCTTGGATAGGAACTTTATGTTTTTATATCTGACCGTTTTTACGTCTTTATTATTTACGTGTTTGTATTTATGGCTTATGTATTTATGCCTTCATAACTGAGTTCGAAAAACGAGAAAGATCTAGATTCAAAAAAATGTTATGTGTTTTTTTTTTGTAGAGTAAGGATGAAAACGAGTACACATTACACCTGATGGTAAGTGGATATTGTGGCCCATATAAATCTACGTCTATCTCGTTTAAGAATCTAAATGCATATGCGTTATCACCCCTAAAAATTAAGATGGAATGCTTTGAACCGGAGACCTTTTTTCAGTTTCCGGTTCTCTATAATCACCGTACGGAACAGGAACATTAAACTGTTATTTTACGCTGGTATTCTGTGACAGCTTGGTCCTACCCCGGTTGAGCTCACCCATTTGTGCTACAACCATAGTATAACTGCAGCTTGGCTCTACCACGTATAAGATTCATATGTGGTAGAGCAACACATATACATGAATTTTACGTTGGCATTCTGTGAGAGCGGGGTCCACACCCGGTTGAACCGACCCATTCGTACTACAACAATAATTTAGCTGTATCGACGTAAATATATCATTCCTTTCTCTATACCATTAAATTACATATATTTTCAATTATGGTGGTAACAATTTAAAAAAGTTTCGCTGCCTATTTTAAGCAGAACATAAATGTTAATTAGAAACAAAGTGAGGTATTTATTAAACTCCTAGACACAATTAGTGGTGGAGCTACAGCACTTGGATGCGCAATTATGAAATTACGCTATACAATTGGACTATTTCAGGTACCATAGGGTAATTATAAAGTATACCTTATACGGGATTGACGTCATAGGCGACAATTACGCGAATTTTGAGTATTAACTCATATAATTATTTAATATTTTAATTAAATAAAACCAGTTTCAATTAAATAATTCATTGGAAATAAACCACTTTAAAATTAATCAATAAAATCAGCATGTCATCTGCAGGATCAGTGAATTAACGATAAATAATATTATGATATATAAATTTTAACAGAGGTAATATACAGGTTGTCCCAGTAATAGTGGATAATCTGGTACATACGTGTTGGGGGGAGGGGGGGGGAGGTGGCCTAATTTCAAAAATCTTCATATGGAATATTGAATATCATAGTATAGTTAACGCATAAATTGTCTCTAATAATCTCAAAATTTATTAAAATTCTGTTTAAAATATTCAAAATGTATTTTAAATTATATAAATACAAGTCGATTATATTGCAATAATAAAGATATATAACATTTGTAACATAATAGAAAAAATGGATCAAAATTTTCTAAGTTGATGGTGGTCTTGTAATAATCGGAAAATTTCTAAGTTGATGAAGGTGTTCTTGTAATGTTCCCTTATATGGGGGCGTTGCCGGAGACACATACCCAATGTTGTACATATATATGGGGTGGTCGGCTGATTGACTGCTAGTAGTAAGGTTGCACAATGACTAGTCCTATATTAGGGACTTATTATAGTAAAGTCTAACGAACCAAAGCATTAATATGGAAGGTCTCTATGATGCATAAGCATTATGGTAGCAGAGTTATCACTTGAAGTCCTATATGTATAGGACATACAATGGCCTATGAAATAAAGCAAATATGTGGAAGGTCTCAAATATGTAAAAGCATTATATTGAAAGAAATGGGACTTGAAAACGATTATTATAGTGGCGTGTAGGTTGCTTCACAGCCTCCGATACAGAGGCAAACTTGGACTACCGATGTGTCCTAGACATATCATCTTAGTGCCGGTAGTAAGTGGGTTTGTTGTAGCAATACGACTTGCCCGTGGACATCGTACATCCCTACCGTTGTGGGCGGCGTCTTAGCGCATAGCGTTATGATACGTCTGCTATCTTTCGGATTAGGGTGAGAGTATTTGGTAGTACTTTTAAGTGCAGCAAGCATACTCAACTCCATGTCTTGTGAAGTTTTGGTGACTGAAGTCTTAGTACCGTGCTACTATGATACCTTGGTGGTATTTTTAGTTGACAACATTATCAATTTTGTAACCAAAGTCGATGTGGATCATGTTGGTGTGTTGTGAGGGAGCGCCATCCGTATGATAGTTGCATTGATGCTTACTGCTACTTGCAGTATTGCGTCTTGTGATGGATCTGCGGGTGTGCTGCACCTAATTCGACGCATCTTGTGGTTCTGGTCGATGGAGATATGCGGGTGGTGATGTCTGCTGGGGCTATATGGGAGACCTTGGGATGGTGTAAGCCCGACGATAGTCGTATTGATGCTTGTTGCGATCTGCAGCATTGCGTCTCTGCGATGGTTGTTTGGTGGGTATTCTCAATGGCGCTCCCTGAGTTTTGGTTTGACTCACAACCTAAGTAGCTTTGCCCAAGTCGAGTCCCTTTATTGCGGGGCTGCAGACTGTCTGTCCTCCATGATATTTTATATAAAAAACATAATAATATATCTCTCTAAAGTTCCCACCTTTGAAAGATTGAAGGCAACTTGTTGCTGGGTGAGACAAACATGATCGAAAAATGCATATACTCAACGTCAGTGACACAAACCCTTTCTGATGGCGAATTATTACTATTATCTTATAACTGCCTATTTGCCTATATCTGCCATTGTATTGGTTTGTGGAGCATAAGTGTCCACCTTATGCGGGTGGTAGCTGGAGGGAGAATCTGAGGAGGCTCTCAAGGCTGCGGCCGAAAGCCGCGCAATGTGGGACCCCATTTCCTTAAGGTGAGCGGTAGACTCATGACACGCTCTGCGGCCAATTGGCCGTGCTGACCATGCAATTTGTGGTGATGCCTTACACTTACATCACGTCTGCAGGAACGGTAGTCTGGCAGGATGTGGCGCTCACGGAGGGTATTTTATGGCCAGTGTGCCTATTTTTGCCCGAGCCGTGTGACGTACATTAACTGTGGCTGGATTTGATCGTATTCTGTATGGCGTTTACACGCATTGACATGCGCGACTTCGGTCGATGTTTGTGCTTACGCACTATCAAGGGGCCAAGCCCTCCTTTACTGGTTCTCCAGTTATTTTGCTGTGATCTACGATCCAGTTCCCAACTTAAAGCACCCTTTGGGGGGGAGCGCATTAAAATGGTTGGCACTCACCTTGCACGGCGTGTGCGGAGCCGTGTGCCTCCTCCACATTTTTTAAAATGTGGGAGAGCGAAACCCTTCTATCTGGTATTTGATATAAATATTGTTAGCGGGATGGGAATAATTAATAAAAAATTGACTGTTGTGAATTTGATACAAGTGGAATAGGGACAATTTATTGTTCTTAACTATTCTGAGCTCTGTCTTCATGAACGGGGTTCTTTAGCTTATAAGACGCTACCAACAGCTTTCGATTGCTCTCGTGAATTCATTCTTCCAATATACACCTAAAAGAATTAAGTTACTATACAAACACAACGTAAAGAAGGGTCCTAACTAAGATGATCACGCCCATAAATTTATTAAACGGCATATATTTAAACCTTTAGAAAGGTCAATGTATGATTAATATACTGGTCACGTAAATTAGATATATTTATATATCTTATAGATTCTAAAGAAATACAAGTACGAGTATAAGTATATATATAGAGAGTCGTTACACAATCAACGTGCAACGTAGCCTCTGGAGATACGAGACAGCTCAGCGGAAGTCCAGGTGAGTGTACATGCCTTTACCATCGCGAAATAGTATATTTTCACCGCCATACAGTTTATAATTTATGAACAATCATCCTTTTAATAACTCTGAATCAGCAGTTGGTAATTTAAACCTACAAACCATATTTACCGCGTAATAATAAATTCGCTCCACTTCCTCCAGGCCGGGATAATTAATTTTATCCACCATCTAGTGTCATAGCCATTACAAAAATTAACATATTATCCACTTCCACGATTTGAAACATTATACCTACGTACGTTGGGGTCCCTTTTTGCCTCAAAGTTTTCAGAGGTGTGTTATAAGTTTGAAGTGTGTATCTGTATATCTGTATATCTGTGTTTCTCTGTGGCATCATATCTCTTGAACGGATGAACTGATTTTGATTATTTTGATTTGATTGATCTTAGCTATATTACAAAAAAATTTGTTCAGCCATTTAAATATCATCAGCCTTTTGTTTCTTGGGGTTTTTAAAGTTTTTAATTTAAGTTATGTGTCAATGTTATATTTTTTAATTTTCTTTTTTATAAATCACATTTTTAAACTACAGCTCTTAAAGGTATAAAACATGGTCAGAATATTCTTTTTAGCATGGTAAAAGTTATTGAGAACGGATTTCATGAAATTCCACCCACAAAGAGCAGTGCGGGGTTGTTAAAAAAATTTAAACTTTCAAGCTATAGCCTTTAGTCTCACTAAAACTCGAAAACAGCTGGATCAATTTTAATGAATTTAATTGTGTGTGTTTGAAAAACCACCTGGATGATATAAAATATTCACAATTGGACCCGGTAGGTGGAGCTGTTATTGAGATCTAGAAATCACCCATGCGAAGCCGGGGCGGATTGCTAGTGCCATATATCTGTATAATTTTTAGAAGTTATCGGTCCGTTAGAATCGTTAAAGTCCATCAAAATTCTACAGGAACTGTATCCTTCACTTGTCGACGCCGGTGAAGACAAGAGGACTGATTCTCTTCTCACCCAAAGGTTAAGCATAGCCATTCAGCGTGAAAAGACAGCCAGCGTTATATGCGGTGCGAAATGAGGCTGTTAGATAATTTTAGTTTTAAGTTTTTTTATTGTATAAATATATGCAATATAATTTTATATTATTTCAATTATATTTTGCATATATCATATTTATTATGTTAATACCGTATCCTTTCCAGTCCAGAAGGATACGGTATTAACATCAATGGCGAGTACATCACTCACCTTCGATTTGTCGACGATATAGTCCTTATGGCAGAAACGCTGGAGGACCTAAGCACTATGCTCAATGACTTCAATAGTGTTTCCCAACGGATAGGTCTTAAGATGAACATGGACAAAACAAAGATCATGTTTAATGTCCATGTCACACCTATGCCGGTAGTTGTTGGGGTTGTTGACGAGTATGTTTACCTGGGACAAATAGTCCGACTAGGTAAGTCCAACTTCAACCGAGAGGTCAATCGACGAATTCAACTCGGCTGGGCAGCGTTCGGGAAATTACGGCACATCTTCACGTCAGGTATACCTCAATACTTCAAAACGAGACTATACAACCAGTGCGTGTTGCCAGTGATGACCTATGGAACTGAGACGTGGTCCTTCACTGTTGGCCGGATGAGGAAGCTCAAGGTCGCTCAGCGAACTATGGAGAGGGCTATGCTCGGAGTTTCTCTGCGTGATAAACTTAGAAATGAGGATATCCGCAGTAGAACTAGAGTGACCGACATAGCCCAACGGATTAGTAAGCTAAAGTGGCAATGGGCCGGCCATATAGCTCGAAGAACTGACAACCGGTGGGGAAGAAAGTTTCTCGAGTGGCGGCCTCGTACTGGCGGATGAAGTGTAGGGCGTCCCCCCACTAGATGGAGTGACGATCTGGTAAGATATGCAGGAAGTCGATGGATGCAGGTGGCTCAGGACCGTGCTTTGTGGCATTCTTTGGGGGAGGCCTATGTTCAGCAGTGGACTTGTGAAGGGCTGTAATGATGATGATGATGATGGATATTTATTATTTTCAATAAAAATCAAAAGTTTAATAGGAAAAAATAATTGTTGTAAAAAATATAAGCCTATAAAAAATCAAATTAATATTATACATGAATGTTTTATTCTTTTTCCTTTATTTTGTTCCTCCGTCAATTTTCCGATTAGACTTCAATTTACCTCTTTATGTCACCTTCACCATGTATGCTATCTGAAAACGCCTAACTTTATTCCCTAAATCGGCTTCAAATTTCCCAGAACGCAAATTGACTAGAGCGGAGCCGGAAATTGTACAAGATTTAAAATTGTAACAAAAAAGGAAAATATTTACATTTTGCAATAAATAATAAAATATAAAAAATTTTATATTTTATATGCATAGACTTAGATCATTGAGAGGTTTTCGCGCGCTCATACTAAATACCGCGCTACCTGAAAATAACCGTTTCGTGAATGCGGCATCTCAATATTGTAGTGTGTATAAGACCATTTTCATGGATGCTAGTGTGTGTGAAAAATTGTATATATGCAAGCAGCTTAACTGCCACCCGATTAACGCTAAAATTTATTTTACGTTATTGTTTAGTAGTTAAGTTCGTAATTATGAATGTAGCCCAGAAAATAGCTACTTTAAAACGAACAATTTATTAATAGTGAATGTATCAATATATTTGTGTCTATAATGTATCGGTTTTTCTTAAATGATAAGGACTCATTTTAACAGTCTATTATTTATTTACATTTCTTTAACTAATATTTACAAATTATAAAAAATATAGTTATAAATATGGTGTAACTAAAATAGTGTTTTCTATTTCTATTCTATGCGTCAATATGAACAACTTTTATTATGGATTTATCCTTTAAATCGCCAAATAAAACACATCTATAATAAATTTTGAACGAGTTTCTACGAAATTTTGTATGGAATAGCTGATTTTGAGACTTTTTTTTACACACAAACACACACACACACACACACACACACACACACACACACACACACACACACACACACAAACACACACACACACACACACACACAAACACACACACACAAACACACACACACACAAACACACACACACACAACCACACACACAACCACACACACAACCACACACACACGGCAAATAGCTGATGTTACAAGGAGTAACTTAGGCTACTTTTACTTTAAAAAAATAATTGGGTTGGGTTTAGAATCAAGTCGCCTGAATTTGAGGAATCTGTCACTGTGGGGGGATCAAAGGGGCTTATCTCAAGCGCCCCCATCCAATTTTAGCTGCCGGAGCTGCGTCGAAATATTTAATATAATTTTCTAAAAATATTCATAAATCACTAATTAATACCTGAAACGCAACTTTTGACGTTGACAGTAATCAGTAACAGATATACTCGACCAAAGAGAATATAATCATTACGTTTACTCGACTTCGCGACTCGCGTCATAAGCGTCATTCCGTTGCTTCTGAGTTTACGTGAATGTACTCCTTATTGTTATTATCTGCCTCCTGTTTTTGGACGACTTCGCTACCCCTCTGGAGACCGATTGCTTGCTATTTTACGACGTTTTTGGAAATGGTGGAAGTTAACATTTTGGTGTTTTATTTGGTCAAGAGCGAGCGAAGCGAGCTCGGGACTTGGGGCACCCCAACTCGGACAACTTAGGTTAGAAAGGGGATGGCGGGGTAGACTGGGCGAGCGAAGCGAGCAAACAGACCCCTCCATCCCCTTCGTGGTTATTTCTTTATAAACCGTCGACCGAGCTTCCCTCGGATGCGCCACGTTGAGTGGCATTGGGCTACCCTCCCCCAACTATTTGCCCCCACAAATCAGGTTTATATTGTCAAAAACATTACAAAAACATAGCCTCAAAATGAGATTTTTAAATATTTATAAATAAAAAACTAAGCATGTCCGGAAGGAAATGGAAGTGGGGGGTGACTCTACAACTCCCCCTAAACTTTTCATTGATTATTTACTTTTAAAATTGGTATAATTAATACTCGTACACAGACTATTTTAAAGCCTGACTTATTTGTATTTTTTGAGAAATGAAAAAATAAGTGGTATGGATGAAATTCCGCATTTTTACCTTCAGCATGTCCATGCTAGGTTACGGCTACGCTACTAACACACGGAAAAATAATAAAATATTAATTGCTTTCTCGAAGGAAATATTAATATTCAATGAGCGTGTTGAAGACAAACAAAGACTTAATTAAATTTTTACCTTATAACAGCGAAAGAACAATTGCATTATTAATAGTGAATGAAATCAGAATTAGGAAGACCAGGAAATAAGGTTTATACATGTTTTGAATAAAACTACTCTTACAGATTTATCGCGTTGAATTATCTTGTTTTTATTGATTTCCGATGTTTTGGGTACTTTACAGTACCCATAGTCACGGGGGACTGAGGTGATTGATGTCCCGGTGCCGATAAAATCGCCAAGGATCATGATCTCTGCGGATGGGACCTGTTGTAGCAAGGAATCTGTAGAAATCATTTGGACGTGGTCGATGAGTCGGTCTGTTTAGTCTGTTTAGTCAGCATTACCGCTATGGGACCTATAGAAGCACCCGTAGACGCACAGATGGTCGTCGCTGTCTACGCGTAGCCAAAGGATGGACAGGTCTGAACCTTCAAGACTGCAGAGGCGTCGAGAACAGATGTCCTCTCTAACGTATACGCAAACTCCAGCCCGAGGCACAAACGAGTGCTCCAATTTGTACCCCGGGTAGGAGAGATACGAAGTATCAGCTGAAGAGGACACCTGCGTCTCGGTCAGAAAGAGCAAGGCCGGCTTCGCCGTCTCGAGATGGTAGTGGACTGCGTTTAGGTTCGAGTGAATTCCCCTGATGTTGCAGAAATTCACGGATAGCGTGGCAGGGGTCGCCTTGGTATTGTTGCTCAGTTTGCTCCGAGCAAGTTTGGTATTGTCTTAGTATTGTCTCAGTTTGCCCTTGTTTTTGAGCGGAATTTTGACCCCCCCCCCCCCCCAGAATACGCGGGGCAGCCTGAGCACCCATGCTCAGGAGTGGAATAACATGGTCGTGGATGCTCAGCGAGGGATTCTCCAGGGGTGCTGGAACCCTCCTGGGGTAGTCTTTGATGTAATTCCGCTACCATGTTGATGGGGGGGGGGGAATAGGAAGCTCTCAAGTAGGTGGTAGTACCCAGCCTCCCTCTCTATTGAAATTAGGATGTGTTTTAATTTCAATAGCCTCATGTAACATCCTTGGCAGCAATCATGTTCTTTCGCGAGAATTTGTGGTTTATAAAATCTAATGTAATGGCGGGGACCGTCTAGAATATGATTACAAACTGTAGACTTCCCAGAACGTTGGTGTTTCACGTCATTTATGTGTTGTTTTATGTGGGTTTTGATTAGATCGTTTATACATACGGGGTATACAACCCTATATTTGAGATTCATAATCAAACTTGTACACTCCTGCATCTTGTAGAAGAATATTGCACTTGACGGATGGTAAGAAGTGATTATTCTTCTTTGGCGGCTTGAATGTTGATGAAGAATGAATGAGAATGTTCTAATAGAAGCTCGCTTCAAGATATAGCCAATCTTGTCTGTGACACCTCTGATATATGGTGGTAGAGCAGGTACGCGCTCGACAGTGGCCGGCTTCACTCAGTCACTGTGACGTAGGCGTGGGACTCGAAGCTTGTTATCGTGCAGAACCTGCTTGACATGCTGAAACTCGGCGGCCAGGTGTTTGCTATCACATATCCCTTATGCTCTCTGTAACAAAGATTTGCCCATGGTAGCTAACTGTGAAGGATGATGGTGGGATTCACTGTTTAAATATCGGATCGTATGGGTCTTTTTTCTATACAAAGTGTGACCTATGGTGTTGTTAGGATTTTGAATGACTAACATAACTAGGAAAGCTAAGGAATTATTTGACTCTAGCTCCATAGTAAATAGAATTTTAGAGTTCATTGAATTAAGATGTTCTAAAAAGGCAGTTACTTTGTCTGATGGTAAATTGTGAAAGTATCGTCTACGTAAATCGGAACAAAATTAATAATTAAAAAAGCTGAAGGTACTCCGGGGCCATAGCTGCTGTAAAGTACCCGAAACGTCGGTAACGGTGGTAGAGCCTTGCAGCAGCTTTTGCTGTTGCACGTATGGGCCGGCTCGAGCCGGGTTAGTACCACGACCTCACAGAATACCGGCGTGAAGTGGAAGCTCTGCTTCCGCGTTTCGTGAGTGCAGGTGACCGGAGGCCCAATTCCCCCCCCCCCCCATCAACATGGTAGCGGAATTACGTCATAAACTACCCCAGGAGGGTACCAGTACCCCTGGAGAATCCCTCGCTGAGCATCCACGACCATGCTATTCCACTCCTGAGCGTGGGTGCTCAGGCTGCCCCGCGTATTCTGGGGGGGCAAAATTCCGCTCAACACAATAACTGCTCGGGGCAAACTGAGCAACAAGACCAAGGCGACCCCTGCCACGCTATCCGTGAATTTCCGCAACATCAGGGGACTTCACTCGAACCTAAACGCCGTCCACTACCATCTTGAGACGGCGAAGCCGGCCTTGCTCTTTCTGACCGAGACGCAGGTGTCCTCTCCGGCTGATACTTCGTATCTCTCCTACCCGGGATACAAATTGGAGCACTCCTTTGTGCCTCGGGCTGGAGTTTGCGTGTATGTCAGAGAGGACATCTGTTCTCGACGCCTCGGCAGTCTTGAAGGTTCGGACCTGTCCATCCTTTGGCTACGCGTAGACAGCGACGACCATCCGCGCGTCTACGTGTGCCTCTATAGGTCCCATAGCGGTTATGCCGAAACAGACCGACTCATCGACCACGTCCAAATGGCTACAGATTCCTTGCTACAACAGGTCCCATCCGCAGAGATCGTGATCCTTGGCGATTTTAACGCCCACCACGCCGAATGGCTCGGTTCACGTTTAACCGATCATGCGGGGAGATCTGATTATGACTTTGCCATATGGTTTGGCATCTGGCATATGGTTTGACCCAACTGGTTACATCGCCTACGCGGATTCCAGATGTTGAGGATCATACACCTTCCCTTTTGGACCTTCTGCTGACCTCTCATCCGGACGGATATCAGGTTTCCGTCGATGCCCCTCTTGGCTCTTCGGACCATTGTCTGATCCGGAGTGTGGTGCCACTCACGCTCCCCTCGTGGTTGCGTTCTGCATGTTGCCGCCGTGTTTGGCATTACAGGTCGGCGGATTGGGACGGAATGCGGTCTTTCTTTGCTTCCTACCCATGGGGGCGGGTTTGCTTCTCGCCGGACGATCCCAGCGCTGTTGCTGACTCTGTCACTGATGTGGTGCTACAGGGAATGGAACTATTTATTCCATCATCTGTGGTACCCATCGGAGGCAGATCTCAGCCTTGGTTTGGTCGCTCCTGTAAGACTGCATTACGCAGTAAGCAGGAGTGTTATCAAGCCTGGGCTGCGGCTTCGGTGACTCGGGATGTAAACACCAGCACGCTCAAAAAGAAGTATAACTTCGCCTCCAGGTCCTTCAAAAGAGTTATTGCCAAGGCAAAGTCAGAGCACATAGGCAGAATTGGCGAGAAACTAGTACGCCTTCCTTCGGGAACCCGTGCATTCTGGTCTCTCGCCAAGGCTGTCCAAGGGAATTTCTGTAAGCCATCACTACCATCTCTGCACAGGGAGGACGACTCACTGGCCCACGACGCAAAAGAGAAGGCCGACCTTTTAGGCTCCCTTTTTGCGTCCAACTCGACTGTTGATGACGGGGGGAACACACCGCCGACCATCCCGCGGTGTGAGTGCTCCATGCCGGATGTGCGGTTCTCACAGCGCTCGGTTCGTAGAGCACTCCTCTCCCTTGACATCCACAAGTCGAGTGGGCCTGACGGAATCCCCCCAATTGTGCTGAGGACGTGTGCTCCGGAGTTAGCACCGGTTCTAACGAGTCTTTTCCGGTACTCCTACTCCCTAGGCGTAGTCCCGAAATCATGGATGACAGCTTTTGTCCACCCGATCCCTAAAAAAGGCGACCGCTCAGACCCGTCCAACTACAGGCCTATCGCCATCACCCCCTTGTTCTCCAAAATAATGGAATCCGTTGTAAACTGCCACCTCATGCGGTACCTTGAGGATCACCAGCTGATTAGTGACCGTCAGTACGGTTTTACCCGAGGTCGATCAGCTGGTGATCTTCTGGTCTACTTAACTCATAGATGGGCGTTGGCAGTAGAGTTCAAGGGGGAGGCATTGGCCGTTAGTTTGGACATTGCGAAGGCCTTCGATCGGGTTTGGCACAAAGCCCTTCTTTCGAAGCTCCCTTCCTATGGGCTTCCGGAGAAATTATGCAATTGGATCACCAGCTTTCTTGCAGATCGGAGCATCAAGGTCGTTGTAGACAGTGCATGCTCCGACTACAAGCCTATTAACGCTGGTGTTCCACAAGGCTGCGTGCTATCACCAACGCTGTTTCTTCTGCATATTGTAACGAACCCCCCCCCCCATTTTTTTTCTTTTCTACTATATATCCACTTATACTTGTATTTCTTTAGAATCTATATCTGTAAGATATATAAATATATCTAATTTACGTGACCAGTATAACTTGATCTTTCTAAAGGTTTAAATATAGGCCGTTTAATAAATTTATGGCGTGATCGTCTTAGTTAGGACCTTCTTTACGTTGTGTTTGTATAGTAACTTAGTTCTTTTAGGTGTATCTTGGAAGAATGAATATTCACGAGAGCAATCGAAAGCGGTTAGTAGAGTCTTATAAGCTAAAGAACTCCGTTCACGAAGACAGAGCTCAAAAAGGTTAAGAACAATAAATTGTCCCTATTCCACTTGTATCTGGTTCACAACAGTCAATTCCTTATTAATTAATCCCTTCCCGCTTGGAAAAGGCTCACAATATTTATATCAAATACCAGTTACAAGGGCTTCGCTCTCCCACATTTTAAAAAAAATGTGGAGGAGGTACACGGCCCCACACACGCCGCGCACGGTGAGCGCCAACCATTTTAATGCGCTCCCCCCGAAGGGTACGCAAAGTTGGGAACTGGAACGTAGTCCACAGCAAAATAACTGGCGAACCAGTAAAAGAGGACTTGGCCCCTTGATAGTGCGTAAGCACAAACATCGACCGAAGTCGCGCATGTCAATGCGTGTAAACGCCATACAGAATACGATCAAATCCAGCCACAGTGAAATGTACGTCACACGGGTTAGGCAACAATCGGCACACTGACCATAAAAAACCCTCCGTGAGCGCCACCACCTGCCAGACCGCCGTTTCTGCAGACGTGATGTAAGTGTAAGGCATCACCACCAATTGCATGGTCAGCACGGCCAATTGGCCGCAGAGCGTGTCATGAGTCTACCGCTCACCTCAAGGGAATGGGGTCCTACGTTGCGCGGCTTTCGGCCGCAGCCTTGAGAGCCTCCTCAGATTCTCCCTCCAGCTACCACCCGCATGAGGTCGACACATATGCTCCACCAACCAATACAATGGCAGATATAGCCAATAGGCAGTTATAAGATAATAGTAATAATTCGCCATCAGAAAGGGTTTGTGTCACTGACGTTGAGTATATGCATTTTTCGATCATGTTTGTCTCACCCACCAACAAGTTGCCTTCAATCTCTCAAAGGTGGGAACTTTATAGAGATATATTATTA
Organism: Parnassius mnemosyne; assembly: GCA_963668995.1. Taxonomy (NCBI): domain Eukaryota; kingdom Metazoa; phylum Arthropoda; class Insecta; order Lepidoptera; family Papilionidae; genus Parnassius; species Parnassius mnemosyne. Next base: position 41,816,953 of record CAVLGL010000057.1, on the reverse strand, counting down.
AGTTGTTATATAAAACATCATGGAGGGCAGACAGTCTGCAGCCCCGCAATGAAGGGACCCGACTTGGGCAAAGCTACTTAGGTTGTGAGTCAAACCAAGACGCAGAGAGCGCCATTGAGAATAGCGACCCGCCAAACAACCTTCGTAGAGACGCAATGCTACAGAATGCAACAAGCATCAATACGACTATCGTCGGGCTTACACCATCCCAAGGTCCCCCATACAGTCCCAGCAGATATCACCACCCGCATACCTTCATCGACCAGAACCACAAGATGCATCGAATCAGGTGCAGCACACCCGCAGATCCATCACAAGACGCAATACTGCAAGTAGCAGTAAGCATCAATGCAACTATCATACGGATGGCGCCCCCTCACAACACACCCACATGATCCCTATCGACTTTGGTAACAAAATTTGATAATGTTGTTAACTAAAAATACCACCAACGTATCATAGTAGTACGGTACTAAGACGTCAGTAGCCAAAACTCCACGTATCATAGCGCTATTGCACTAAGACATGAAGTTGAGTATGCTTGCTGCACTTAAAAGTACTACCAAACACACTCACCCTAATCCGAAAGATAGCCGACGTATCATAACGCTATGCGCTAAGACGCCGCCCACAACCGGTAGGGGTGTGCGATGTCCACGGGCAAGTCGTATTGCTACAACAAACCCGCTTACCACCGGCACTAATATGATATGTCTAGGACACATCGGTTAGTGAGTCCAAGTTTACCTCGGTCTCAGAGGCTGCGAAGCAACCTACACGCCACTATAATAATCCTTTTTAAGTCCCATTTCTTTCAATATAATGCTTTTACATATTTGAGACCTTCCACATATTTGCTTTATTTCATAGACCATACTACTGTATGTCTTGGGACTTCAAGTCATAACTCTGCTATCATAATGCTTATGCATCATAGAGACCTTCTATATTAATGCTTTGGTTCGTCAGACCTTACTATGTTAAGTCCCTAATATAGGACTAGTCATTGTGCAACCTTAGTACTAGCAGTCGGTCAGCCGACCACCCCATATATATGTACAACCTTGGGTATGTGTCTCCGACAACGCCCCAATATAAGGGAACATTACAAGAACACGTTCATTAACTTATAAATTTTCCAATTATTACACGAACACCTTCATCAACTTAGAAAATTTTAATCCATTTTTTCTATTATATTACAAATCTTATTTATCTTTGTTATTGCAATATAATCGCCTTGTATTTTTATGATTTGATACATTTTGAACATTTTAAGCAGGTTTTTAATAAATTTAGAGATTTTTAGAGACATTTTATGCGTTTACTAATATTATAATATTCAATATTCCAAATGGATATTTTTGAACTTTATGCTTATTATTTGTATTTTATTGTTTAAATTATAATTTCTAAGACATTTTTAAATGTCTGTATAATGAATTTAATTATTATTTATTAATAATAATTATGAGGCGTCACAATATCAATGATATGTTGCAAGCCGGTAGCATTCATTGCTATGCGGATGACAGCACTGGTGATGCTCTCTACACCGGCCGTGCCAATATTTCTCGGGAAAACGTCACCGAGTACCGGAACAAACTTGTGTCTGAAGTCGAGTCTTTGCTGGACAAAGTCTCAGATTGGGGGCGACTAAATCTAGTCCAGTTTAATCCTCAGAAGACACAAGTTTGCGCGTTTACCGCTAAAAAGAACTCCTTTGTCGTTTCTCCTCAGTTTCAAGGTACTCCCCTTGTTGCCTCAGCCAGTATCGGAATCCTTGGCGTCGACATATCGAGTAGCGTGCAGTTTCGTGGTCACTTGGAAGAAAAGGCCAAATTGGCCTCTAAAAAGCTTGGCGTGCTCAGCAGAGCGGGACAGTATTTCATGCCGGCTCAACGCCTGCAACTTTACAAGGCGAAGGTTCGGCCTCACATAGAATACTGTTCCCATCTCTGGGCTGGGGCTCCCCAGTGCCAGCTTCTTCCACTTGACCGCATCCAGCGCAGAGCGGCTCGAATCGTCGACGACCGAGTCCTTTCCGATCGGCTCGACTCATTGGCACTGCGAAGAGATGTTGCATCCCTTAGCATTTTCTTTCGCATTTACCATGGGGAGTGCTCTGAGGAATTGTTCGGATTAATCCCAGCCGTCAAATTTCACGAACGCACATCGCGGCAGAACTCCCGATACCATCCACACCATCTGGATGATTGGCGGTCCACCACTGTGCGATTTAGAAGATGTTTTCTTCCTCGCACAACTTCCTTGTGGAATAGTTTACCACCAGCGATTTTTCCGGACCGATACGACTTAGGGACCTTCAAGAAAAGAGCCTACTCCTTTTTAAAAGGCCGGCAACGCATCTGCAATTCCCCTGGTGTTGCGGTTGTTCATGGGCGGCGGTAGTCACTTACCATCAGGTGAGCCGCATGCTCGTTTGCCCCCTCTCCTATAAAAAAAAAAAAGAATTACTAAAAAAATATGTGGATTAAACGTGATAGAATTCGTAAAAGTAGATTTACTTAATGTGTAGTGTTTAATATTATATAATATGAGAAATCATTAGGGTTCTAGTTTTTAAAATAATTTAAAATGAAAATTAACTATAATACAACGGAACATGTCAGTGGAAGATGTAGATCACAGAACACAATTACTCTAGATTATAAGGTCATTATCCAGAGAGAAAGCAAATGTATACGATAGTATAGATTTGCGTAGTGTATATTTTCTTTGGTATAGACTAAACGCTGCTGAAATATCATCTTAATGATATGAAAAAATATTTTTAATATTTTAATTGATAAAATTTCCTTATTATCTATTATGGACATATATTATGCAATTTTTTCACCATTCACAATGCTAAAACCGTATTTTCTATAGTCAACAATACGGAAAATTTAATTAAAGGAAAATGAAATAAAGTTTTTTTCTTCTTCTTACGATCTCGACGGGGGTTGGATATCAAAGCCATTCAATTATTAACCTGTCATACACTATGTTAGGGCCATAATTAGTTTAAATTTATTTTCACACGTTCGATGAAAATTTTTCCTTTGGGAGAATCAATCGCTCAATTAATATTTTAAAATATTTAATTGAAATGTTATTTGTAAATAACATATTTATATTTACACACTTTAATAAGTATGTATGAACATATAAGAATTTTATATTACAGTTCTCAATTCTCATCTACTTCCAATCGTCCGAATAATATGAAAAATTGCAGACGTAATAAAAATTGATAATAAATAATTTCAAGAAACTATGACTTAGTATTCTCAAAAAAATCATCACAGCTTGTAATTGAAGGGTGTTGTTTAAGTGACCTTAACACTAATATTATATTGCTAGCCGACTTAAAAATGGAAGAGGTTATCAATGTGACTGTACGTATTTTTACGAGATATCATCGTCAATTGTGAACCGATTATGATGATTCCTTTTTTATTAGGAGGGGGAGTGGTACAATATATCTGCATTTTGATTCTTAATCATAAGAAAAATGATAAATGAAGATGTTTTTGGACCACAACATCCATTAACCATCAGACTGTGTGCTCGTTATTCACCCTTATTCCATTTAAAAAAAAACACATTTTTTACATATTTTACTGCAGTTCTCAGTTATCAGCCAAAGAGCAAAATTATTTCATTTTATTGATAGCTATTGAATTTTCCATTTTCCAATGAGTGGAGACACATTGGTTGCGGGCTGCAAATATTCGTTTTATGTCTGCACCTAGCCGATGGAACGTGATATCCATCGGAAGGATGGCACGCTACATGAATATTTATGTGTAATTTAAGCATATCTAACGTTATATTGTATTATAATAATTGTATAATAATGAACACAAGTTGTTAGTTATAACGAATTCCGTTATCATTATTTAATATTCAATCAGGGAAAGATGCGGGGTACAGCACATTTCAAGTCCATATGAAGCTATGTAATATAAAGACACACACACACGCCCATATACACGGTCAATCATACTGAAGATTATCAATCGTACTACAAAATATTTAAAAGACTATTTCCAGTATAATAACCCGAATATCATCATTAATGTTTTACTGGCACACTTAAAAGTTTTATCACATGGCTAAATAATTGACTTTTATATTATGACAAGGTCCTGCTTTTCTATAAAAAGTTGCAAGAAATTTTAAATCACGGCCCTATTGGTTTGTTTTACTTTTTACTTAATTAGTGAAAAACAAGATGGACTGATCTAAAAGTTTACTTTCTTGTGTAAAAAGTGCTATTTAGAATTTTATGCAAATGATAATTAAAGTTTCTACGAGTATGTAAATAAGTGTAACATAGCGGGTATTATATTCAATGGTAGCGGCCATCCATATTTGCAAAGCCAGCATCATTTTCTGTACAAAAACTGGCAAAGTGTTGCTCAAGCCACTATAAAAAGCACAAAGCAGCTGATTAAATGTTACACTCATAACTGTTAACAAAAACTGTTTCCGCAAATGGTCTTATAGATAATAATAACTATTCCGCCGTGTTAGGTGCAGGAGCTATTATTAGAAGGAGAAGAGGTAAAATTTTGTTTTAGAAATGTGCAATCAATATTGTTTTGTCTGCTATTGAGCATAAAATAAAAAATAACTTCAGCGAAAGAGCATAACTGGCATTATACTCAGGCCCATCAATTGGTATGGAAAAAAAATAATTTTACCAGGTTTCAAAAAATCAATCAAAATTCAAAAAAAAACATAAATATTATAATCAAAAAATGTATATATGTATGTCTATACATACATATAATGATTTATGGCCGCTTAGTAATTGACGGTGACTCACTATAACATCCTACAGACACGCCGAAACTAAGAGGAGAGAATCACTGTAGAAAAGGTAATAATTTATTGCGGAAATGTTGTGATAAAATTAAAAAAATTATAAACTTATCCAAGTTAATCTAACTTAGTCTAACTTATCCTTATGCGTTACAAAAAGAAACAAATAATAAAATAGTGAGATGGCGTCAGTTTTTAAGAAGATATAACAAAAATAAACAAAAATCTAAATTTCAAAAAAGTTTAGTATTTAATTGATTATATACCGCTGACACTTTCACGCTTTTCGAAACCACGCCAGTTGTAAACAATACTTGTGTGAAAAGACAAAATCTTCTTTCCAAATTTCCGCCGAGTTGTAAGTAGAGTGCCATATAGGTCACGTGTCAATTTTAATTAAATATATTTTATATGAAGTGATCTTCTACGTGACTCCGTTTCATCAATTAACTGGTAAGAATTAAAACAGGAATTTTACGATTGTGTTTACAAAAAACATTATTAGTTGAACCTTGCAGCTTGTTCATTATTTTTATTATAAATACCTATAAATGTATATATTATTAATAAATAGTTCCCATAATATTTTGGATTATTTTTTATTTTGCCCTATCTGCAATGTTCTACGCTCTATAGAAAATGTGGCGTATGACATGACTGACAATCACTCGAACGTTTTATCTAGATACAAAGATGTTTTACGTTTTCGTTGCCTCCACATGATATTTTTGTCAGCATAAGGTACCCTTCTGTATCTGAAACGAATATGAATATTGCTACAAAGTAAAGTAATAGGCTATACAAGTTCCTAACTGGGCACAGGACTCTTTTTTATTTCTGAGAGGTTTTTAGGGCAAAGAAATGCCCGCCGCGCTGCCCCAATGCGTGTTGACCAAAATTGCAATTACAAATTTCATTCGTGCTGTTGGGGATCAAACCCGGGAAAATTTACAGCGAACGCTTTGACCCAGATCTATTAATACGATACAAATAAATTCGATTTAACATATATAATAAAAAACTCTTACGTCCTTGAAACTTGAACACTTGATAGCTCGTGACGCCTACCGGACAAAGCTACAGCACAATGTAATTGAAGATGCGTAACCGCGACATAATTCTCAGTGATGCGCAAGCATAACAGGCAGTATGTCAGTTATATAATTGTCATCTCTGCAGTCTATTAATCTTTACACTGTTATAAGTAATACAGAACGTAGTTGCTAGACGGTGTTGACATCGGCTAAAATCTCTGCGATCGCTGTTTCGCCAAGGTCATTCAGGCTAGTTAAAGCCTTAAATGCGTGGAATAGTAAAGAACCTAGATAGAGACTTTCATTATGATGGCAGCGTATGAGTATTCATTACTCCATTTAGTCCCGTGGATATCGTAGAGGCGACTATGATAAATGCCAATGATGCAAATACATGGTCTTTTTAGCATTTAGCACCCTAGCCCACCGCAGTACATACTTCTTCCACTGTGTTTCCGGTTAGATGGTAAAAAATGCCATATAACATTAATGCCGCCGTCTGTACCTTTAGTACACAAAAAGTTTAAAATAAATAAATATCTTTGGCGGTATACGAGTAACCATATCACTCACGACAGGCGTACTACCACCAACTAGACCAGAGACTGGCTGCAGCGATAAAGGCACGAGGCATCTGGTATCTACTGCTATCATCAATCTGCCTGCGATACAAAACAATTAAGGTAAACTCTTTCTACAATAGGACAGTCCATCAGTGGACTTTTATGAGCTAATGAAGAAGAAAAAGGAGGTAAAGAAAATTCATATATCTGTCACGTTTATAGAATAGAACATTTTAATTCTATTATCACAATGCAACTTCTTCTTAGTGTGTTATTATTTAGTACATACTTTAAGACAAAACATAAATAAATCTAATTACCTGGTCATATTAATTCTGATTTCATTCACTATTTATAATGCAATCTTTTCTTCGCTCTCTTAATAAGTTAAAATTTAATTAAGTCTTTATTTGTCTTCAACGCGCTCTTTGAATATTAATATTTCCTTAGAGAAAGCAATTATAATATTTTATTATATTGCCGTGTGTTAGTAGCGTCGCTGTAACCAATCATGGAGATGCTATAAGCTAAAAATTCCAAATTTAACCCATCCTACTTATTTTTGCATTTCTCAAAAAAAATCAAATACGTCAGCCTTTAATAGCCTGTGTACGAGTATATTATAATTATATATCAATTTTAAAGATAAATAATCAATAAAATGTTTTTTATTTCTTTACTTGTCTGTACCATAAGCAGTGTATGTGTGTCCATATTATCTCTTTTCAGAACTACAATGCTACAATGTACGTTAGATTTTAATAAAAATATTCAGTAAGGATTTTTCGAGATTTTAATCACATTGTTTAAAAAGTTGAAGGTGGCATTACTAGTATTATTCAAAGATAAATTTTCATTTCCAAGGTGCTACGATAGGCTAATTACACCTGGTGACCACCGGTAGATAGCGCTATGCAATCTTATAACTGACTATCTGTTCCCTGCGACTTAGCCCGCGTGGCATTTATTACGATTAAATTTCATGGTTTTATTTTTGCATAGAACTCTAATTATTTTTTCTAATATTAAAGTAGCCTAAAATACTCTTTGTAACGTCAGCTAGTTACCTGTAAAAGTGCCGTCAAAATCTGTTCAGCCGTTTCGGAGATTAGCCGGAACGAACAGATGGACAAACAGACAAAAATTAAAAATTTATTGTTATATGTACTGTATATACATACATTATATATACCTTATATGTGAAATTTGTAAAAAGGCTGTTATTTTGATATTACAACATTAAATTTGTTGATCTGTAAAGATATACATCTTCATATATATAAATTATAGAACGTGACGACTGGGATAGCGCCAAATTAATTAATAGGTATGCTTTATTTGCCGTGTAGTGGCGGTCATAGACGTATAGTGGCGTTCAAGAATATCCACTACCCCATATCTTCCCGTGGGTGTCGTAAAAGGCGACAAAGGGAAACAGGCAGGAGATGGGCAGCAGCATCTTCCTGATAGTAGCCGAAATTACAATAAAAAAAACTGCGGTTGCCAAACCGCTCGCCAAACGTAGCAACTATGGCAAATATCCCCTATGAAGAGAGTAACAAAGAGACGGCCCCCAGTCCACGGCGGCCCCGCTATTCCTGGCTACGGTGGCGACCATGGTAACGGCGGGGCAGGGGGTGCTAAGAATCTCCGGTGGAGGTTCGGTTGCCACCTTAGACGACTAGACCTGGCATCGTACAACACACGCACCCTGAGGATTGACGAGAAGATCGTGGAGCTGGAAGAAGAGATAGACAAATTACGCTGGCATATTATAGGATTATCCGAAGTCCGAAGAGAGGGGGAGGACACGGTAATGCTCGAATCCGGCAACTTGCTCTATCACCGGGAGGGCGACCATCTGTCCCAAGGAGGTGTCGGAATTATTGTCCACAAGTCTCTTGTTAACAACGTTGTAAAGATCGAGAGTGTGTCGACGAGGGTTGCGTACCTTATACTCAGAATCACCAAACGGTATTCGCTGAAGGTCATATAGGTTTACGCACCAATCTTGGCACACCCCGATGAGGAGGTGGAGGAAATGTATGAGGATATCTCTAGAGCCATGCATTCCTCCAAAACCCAATATACGGTGTTAATGGGAGACTTCAATGCAAAACTAGGCACAAGAGAGAACGGTGAGCTGAAAGTAGGGAAATTTGGAATAGGGCAACGGAACCCAAGGGGCCAGCAGCTGGCCGACTTCATGGAGAAAGAGGGACTCTTTATGATGAACTCTTTCTTCCAGAAGCGGCCCCACAGGAAGTGGATCTGGTCGAGCCCCGACGGTTCGTCAAAAAATAAGATTGAATTCATTATGACGACCAGACGACAACTGTTCAGTGATGTCTCCGTGATCGCGAGGGTGAAAACTGGTAGCGATCAGCGAATGGTTCGAGGCACACTGAACCTAAACGTTAAGTTGGAGAGGTCTCGTCTAATGAAATCAACGCTCCGTCCCCTTCGTGCTCTGTTCCAAAGTCCTAAAACCTTTCAGCTTGAGTTACAAAACCGTTTTCAGTGCCTAGAAAACTGCAATGAAGTGGACGATATGAATGACAAGCTCGTGGAAACTGTCTATGCGGTCGGAGCTAAGTTCTGCAAGACCCGCCGCAGAAGAACACAAAAACTCTCCGATCACACTCTTAATCTCATGGCTGTTGGACGGGAGATGATGCTACATTCTTTAACAGATTTGACAGCATACAGGCAACTGAAAAGACAGATCTCCAAATGCATGCGGCGGGACTTACGCAACTTCAATACAGCTTGTATTGAAGAAGCGATCGAGCGGAACCAAGGCTCCAAAATCTTTTCCAGAGATCTGTCTGCTAGAAAGAGCCAACTGTCAAAGCTGAGGGCCGAGTGTGGCAGCATCGTTTCCGGGGCACCTGAGATTTTGAGTGAGATTGAGAGGTTCTATGGGCAGCTGTACACGTCATCGTTGGAGCCACACGCAAGTGTGAGTAACGATCCAAGAGCGAGTCTTATCCGACACTTTTCCGAAGATATCACGTCAGTCTGAGCGAGATTAGAATGGCACTCCAGCATCTTAAAAACGGCAACGCCACAGGGGAGGATGGAATTACAGTGGAGCTTCTGAAAACGGGTGGAAAACCGGTACTTGAAGTCCTTCAGAGGCTCTTTATTTCCGTCTTCCATGGTGGCATTACACCGGAGGCGTGGAGCAGAAGTGCGGTGGTCTTGTTCTTCAAGAAAGGTGACAACGCTCTCTTGAAGAACTACAGACCGATTTCCCTTCTGAGCCGCGTCTACGTGCTGTTTTCGAAAGTTATTACGAATCGTCTCGCGCGCAGACTTGAGGACCTATGCCGGTAGTTGTTGAGAGCACTAAGCTTAAAGTTGTTGACGAGTATATTTACCTGGGACAAATAGTCCGACTAGGTAAGTCCAACTTCGACCGAGAGGTCGATCGACGGATTCAACTCGGCTGGGCAGCGTTCGGGAAACTACGACACATCTTCTCGTCAGACATTCCTCAAAACCTTAAAACAAAATTATATAACCAGTGCGTGTTGCCAGTAATGACTTACGGATCTGAGACGTGGTCCTTCACTACTGGCCGTATGAGGAAGCTCAAGGTTGCTCAGCGAGCTATGGAGCGGGCTATGCTCGGAGTTTCTCTGCGTGATAAACTTAGAAATGAGGATATCCGCAGTAGAACCAGAGTGACCGACATATCCCAACGGATTAGTAATCTGAAGTGGCAGTGGGCCGGCCATATAGCTCGAAGAACCGACAACCGATGGATAAGAAAGGTTCTTGAGTGGCAGCCTTGTACCGGTAGGCGAAGTGTAGGGTGACCCTCCACGAGATGGAGTGACGACCTGTTAAGAAATGCAGGAAGTCGATGGATGCAGGTGGCTCAGGACCGTGCATTGTGGCATTCCTTGGGGGAGGCCTATGTTCAGCAGTGGACTTATGAAGGGCTGTAATGATGATGATGATGATGCTTTATCTGTTTCTGAATTCATCTGACTGGTACCTTCTGACCGCCACCGTCAAGTAGTAGTTCTATAACTGAAGTATTCCGGTCGCATGAAGTACATACTGTAAAGCATTTTATTTGAGTCTTTTTCTTGTTTACAGTAAGTAGCAGATATCTATAGACATTTGTAGCCATATTCCCTAGAATTTCAAATATTCTGGAAGGACAAATTCTGTGAAAACAATTAAATAAGGGGGTATATGCCAAAACTCAATATTATAATAGATAAAATGCCTTTCAGTAACACAAAAGAATTAAACGAGATCTTGACTGAGACTTTGTAGTAAGTAATTAATTTAAATATATATTTCAATTAAGAACAACATGTTATTGATAAAGTTAATTAATATTCTAAAGGAAACAAATTTCACTCGTCTCCACGCTTATAATAAATTTTAATTATAAGTGCCCAGCATTACTTTTAATCTCTTCATCCTCTCTCATTGAAAGAAAGGGTTATAAAACGTAATTAAACTCTCGGTACGAAATAAACTCGGTTTGCTAAAGGAACACATTTATATTGCATTGAATGAAACTGGATGTGAGCTACCTAATTTCATTTTAGGAATAGTTGGCTCTTTTCTGTTGAGTTTCCGTACTGGTCTAAGCGAATTATCTAATTTTTGTGTAATAATATAAACTAATAAAACATTTCAATCATTAACTGGTAAATTTAATTTAGTCTGTAAGACGAGAGTTAGTTGTAAAACTGCGATGTTTAAGTTTGATCTATGGATCGTAAGGAAGTTCAAAAAATTATTGTAATGGAAGTTAAAGGCTACTGTTCGGTTTTTACATCTACTTTTATGAATATTATATACATTTGTACATTTTTTCTCAGTTATTAATAAAGAGCTAATTAGATTAGCTCCTTTACCCGAAGAGGAGACTACAAATATTGTAGCCCTTGGATTATAGGAAAATGTGTATCATCCAAAGCACATTCAAAAAGTTTCTTGAAGTTTTGCCATTCTCAAATTTCTCCTGTGAAATGTGATAATTCCAACTTCGATAGTCTAACTTATATTACGTATTACTTTTATTTATTCTGTGCTTGTGTCTCAGTTTTATTCAGTGATAAGGCCATGGAGTTAATTTTCTAGATCATAAATGTCATTCTTTCTAATATACTGATTTAGCTCTGGAATAGCTTTGGTCGGGTAATATTTGTTTCCTATTCCCATCCTTTCTTCCTGAATTTCAGTATTTTGGGCATTTTCTGTATCTGTTTCTAGCATTACAATTTCCGTCTGAGTTTCGTCTAATTTTACCATCAATTTGTTCAAAACCTCCTTCTTATTTTTATATCTACGTCTTGTTCGTCTTATCTTTTTTTAATAAAATTTATTATTCTAGTAATGTTTCTATATCTAGTATCATTTATAAGTTATTAAAAGAGTACTAGCGAGAGGTGTAATAACTCTTTAAAACGAATTTTACTTTAAACATATGTACAAGTGGCAATATTTATTTTCTGCTAATCATATATTTTTTTTATACAAAACGTTAACCCCGCACTAGGATTTTCTCCTGTGTCGTGGAGGCAGTTTACAAACATAAATTGCACAAGAACAAACACCCAGACCCGGAACAATTATTTGTAGGCCATACAAATACTTGTTCCGTGCGGGATTCGAACCCGCGGCCCCCAGCGCAACAACTGATTGCTAAGCCACTGCGCCACGGAGCCGTCTATTCAATACATATTCAAAATATGTTAAACTTACGTGAATAAATATATGTAATATAAACATTTCAAACTAAACACAGAGAGAATATTACACAGTACATAAGCAAAAATGCATAAAATAATTCTAGAAACAAAACTAGAATACAGAGACAATGTCACGGTCTGTGTAAAGGAAAACACACTAATACTTACTATATCTTTGTTATTTTTTATATCTGTACTGACTGTTATTTATTATATCTTTTACACTATTAGGTTAAATTACTCGAATTGCAGCCATTCGTTGGTTAAGGCCTCCGGGGAAATCATCTTTCAGGCCAAGACTCGGTCATGACAGGTTTTATAAATTAAAAGTCAAACATCGATTAGTTTACATGAAAAAGAAGAAAAAATTCTTGAAACTACAGTATATTCTAAGTCTATGATTGTAACAAATATCTTTAATACACTAAATAATAACAAACAATCTAACCAGAACATTTCCCTTCTTTTCTATCTATCTCTCTCTCTCTCTTTCCATTCCTCTCTTATTTCATTATTTGCCAAAGACACTGTAATGAAAATGCGTTAAGGCTGTGGCAGAATAGCAGAAGTCAAAGGTTTCCTGTTACAACTGAATCACAGACCGTTTTGTTACAACGAATTATTGAGCTATTTATTTAATTTTTAACTATAAGTTTTTTTTGCGATAAATTAATTTTATTTTATTTTTGAGAGATAAGGAGCAGGGAAGAGCCTGTCATGCCGTCCATTTGCACTTAAAATATGTCCTTTATTTCTTATACATGCAGAGAAATGTATGAATGTATACGAATAGTAGAAATGTATACGAATGATTGTAACTACGAAGGATTGTAAATGTCTGTATGATTTTCCTTTATTTTATATGATCATTAAAGTTGTTCCCTGGATGTTTAAAAACGAATGTATAATTGCGCAGTTTTAGTAACTTTCTAGATTTATAAATTATTTAAAATGAAAATAAACCACTGACCTCTATATAGAGGTCAGTGGTTTATTTTCATTTTGAGCTTTCTTGCGATCGATCTCCTAGTTAGTCTGTACTTAGAACATTCGTGTAGAATCTACTAGTAAATCTGTGCTTAGAAGGGATCTTGAGGGGCGAGGGGGGGGGACACAATTTAATAAGCTTGGCGTATGTTTGTATCTGGATATGTATGAATATATTGGAATTTTATGTTTCAGTTCTGATCCACTTCCAATCGTCTGAATAATTTGAAAAATTTTAGACGTATTAAGAATCGATAACTAATTATTTCAAGAAACTATGACTTAGCATTCTCACAAGACCATCACAGCCTGTAATCGAAGGGTGTTGTTTAAATGATTTAAACTCTAATATAATATTGATAGCCGACTTAAAAAAGGAATAGGTTATAAATGCGACTTTACGTATTTTACGAGATATCATCGCCAATTGTGAACCGATTATAATGATTCCATTTTTAACAAATAGGTTATATTTCACATGTGGTAAAATATAGGGGAGGAGGGACAATATATCTGCATTTTGATTCTTAATTAAGGATAGATTTAGATGTTTTTGGGACACAACATCTATTTACCATCAGTCTGTGTGCTCGTCTGTCACCCTTATTCGATTTGAAAAAAAAATACATTTTTAAATATTTTCTTGCAGTTGTCAGTTGTGAGCCAAAGAGCATAATAATTTCATTTTATTGATAGCTATTGAATTTTCCATTCTTCAGTGAGTGGAGACACATTGGTTGCGGGCTGCAAATATTCGTTTTATGTCTGCACCTAGCCGACGGAACGTGATATCCATCGGAAGGATGGCACGCTACATGAATATTTATGTGTAATTTAACCATATCTAACGTTATATTGTATTATTATAATTGTATGATAATGAAGACAAGTTGTTAGTTATAACGAATTCCGTTATCATTATTTAATATTCAATCAGGGAAAGATGCGGGGTACAGCACATTTCAAGTCCATATGAAGCTATGTAATATAAAGACACACACACACGCCCGCTCACACAAACACACACACACACACACACACACACACACACACACACACACACACACACACACACACACACACACACACACACACACACAAACACAAACACACACAGGTGGTCGTGCGCGTACATTTTCATCTTTATTTTTATTCTTCCCCGATTCTTATTGTCTAATTGTCGTTAGTTAAATAAGCTGTTTATTTCAAATATATTATTTATGAATACATAGTTTAACCTCAAAATAAATAAGATTGAAGTTGTTTGTTACAAATTGTAAAGGAAAGAGAAAATAACCAAAAAGTATATACCTATATTTTTTTAGGTATTTACCTAATATACAATATTATCGGTAAAATAAATATTATACTACGCATACAATAAGCAATATTAGAAATTAAACAAACATGATTGGTTATATTTTCTATTCATTTTATTATTACTAATTACTGAAAAACAATGTAAAATGAAACTTCGTATAGTTTGCTTACACTATACGCTAAGTGACGTGATAATTGTTGTTGCCCTTGAGGAAGATGACTACGCCTGCCGTAATACAGTGCAAACTAGTACGGAGGGTAGAACTTTGACTTTTCTGTAACAATATTATCATAACTCGCAATATATTTTTTGTTTACCTCATTTAAATTTAGATTTGCATTAACTCTTCAATTAAATATGTAACGTTATAGCGAGGTCATAAGATTTAAGTTTTTGCTTTATTATAAGATGTTATTTGTAACTTATTGATAAATAAATAAATAAATAAAAATGAATAAAAAAAGACTTTTAAGTGCAGTAGAGATCTGTTTAGATTTTTTAATGAATATCTCCTCTCCGCTACATTCACAGCCGGATTTCCTACAGTGTCAACATTGTAACGACGGTAGGCTATTTAAAGGTAAAAGGGGATTAAATATACATATTAAACGATGTCATAGTAAAAGTATTTCGGCTTCAGAGCCTATTGTAGAAATTCATAACTCTATTAGTAATTCCTCTAATGACACAAATTTTCTTTTTTTTCGGAGCAAATTTACAGTTATCATCGTAATGTACCAGTGGTTAAAATAATTTCTAGAGGTGCAAGAATGCAGCTTGCTAAAACATTGTCATGCAATATTAAAAATTGTTTCACTAATAGTAAATAAAATTAGCAAAAATTATTTACTATCACGTATTCCCATTTTCATTTTGATAAAAGAATAAATAAATCTATTACGTCTCAACTAAAAGAGACATCTTTTCAAAATTTAGACTACCCAATTGATACTCATTTATCGCGACCACGTCCTAAATTTGATTAAAAAAAGTAGTTGAGCCGAAAGTAATAGATAACAACTTAAAAAATGCATCGCGTATTTTATTCTCAGATGACATCCTGGCTCCTCGTAATGTCGAAATTCTTGAAAGCCTTCGTCAGAAGCATCCTTCGGTTAAATCTTCTCAAGGATTACTGCTGCCTCCCAAGACTTCTATGCAACCTTTGCGTATTTTATCGCATCTATCACGGGGAGTGCTCTGAGGAATTGTTCGGACTAATTCCAATCGCTCAACTTCACCATCGCACGTCGCGACAAAACTCGCGTTACCATCCATACCATCTGGATGATTGGCGGTCCACCACTGTGCGATTTAAAAGAAGTTTTCTCCCTCGCACAACTTTTTTTTGGAATCAATTACCACCAGCGAATTTTCCGAACCGATACGACTTAGGAACCTTCAAGAAAAGAGCTTACCACCTTTCTAAAAGGCCGGCAACGCATCTGCACTTCCCCTGGTGTTGCGGTTGTTCATGGGCGGCGGTAGTCACTTACCAACAGGTGAGCCGCATGCTCGTTTGCCCCCTATTCTATAAAAAAAAAACCTTTACAAATTTCTGAAAAAACACTTTAGAAGCAATTATGTCATTTTCGAATGGTTCCGCTGGCGGCGTTGACGGAATTACGCCTCAACATCTTAAAGATCTTGTAAGCGCTTCTGCCGGTGATGCCGGCGGAGTACTTCTTAAAGAAATTACAAAATTATGTAACTTTATGCTTTCTGGTTATGTTAATCCAAATCTTATTGCATTCGTATATGGGACAAGATGATAATGTTTCTTCAAAAAAACGGATGACGGTATCCGTCCTATTGCCGTTTGTTCCACATTTCAACGCTTAACTTCAAAATTAGCTTACAGGCACATAATCTCTAACCTTAAGACAAAACTTCAGCCTACTCAACTAGGCTTTGGCACTGGAGGTGGCTGTGAGGCGGCGGTACATTCAGTGCGTATATTATTAACAAACTCTGATGCAGATGTTCTTGTGAAGGTTGACCTAAGGAATGCTTTTAACTCTATCGATAGTGAAACCTTGCTGAAAGAGTGGCTAACAATACCCCCCAAATTTATCATTACGTTTGGCAATGTTATAGTCAAAATACTAACTTTTTTTGCATAAACCATGTTATCGATGCTGCTGTCGGTGTTCAGCAGGGTGACCCAATAGGTCCAGCACTTTTCAGTTTGGGAATTTAACCCAATATTTCAAATTCGATATCCAAGCTGAATGTTTGGTATCTGGACGACAGTAATCTGGGAGGTAGAGCAAAACGTACTCAGTGATCTTACTCAAAAATTTTAAAAACATTGGTCTTGCACTAAAAAACAATACTCGTGAAATATTATTTTCCAATAATTTATCTACTTCTCACGTTAATTCAAAATTTCAATCATATTTCTCCAGGAATAAAAACTGTCAGTACGGAATCACTACACCTGCTAGGTGCCCCGTTAAAAATCAAAATTTGATCAGTTTTTAACCACGTTGATAAATTGTATAAATTAAACCCCACATTGCTCTTACTGTTTTAAAATATTGTTTTCTTGTATCTAGATTTACATACTTACTCCGCTCGAATCCAGTTTGGAAATATTCGGATATTTTAAAAGATATTGATAATAATCTTAAAACAGCTATAAAAAAATTTAAATTTAATTAAGCCTGGACTCAAGCTACTTTGCCTATAAAATTTGGTGGTATCGGTGATAGTAATCTTTCTAGCGTTGCATTGCCTGCTTTCTTTACTTCCGTACATATTGTGACGCCTCATAATTATTATTAATAAATAATAATTAAATTCATTATACAGACATTTATAAATGTCATACAAATTATAATTTAAACAATAAAATGCAAATAATAAGCATAAAGTTCGAAAATATCCATTTGGAATATTGAATATTATATATATTAGTAAACGCATAAAATGTCTATGAAAATCTCTAAATTTATTAAAAACCTGCTTAAAATGTTCAAAATGTATCAAATCATATAAATACAAGGCGATTATATTGCAATAACAAAGATAAATAACATTTGTAATATAATAGAAAAAATGGATTAAAATTTGATGAAGGTGTTCGTGTAATAATTGGAAAATTTCTAAGTTAATGAAGGTGTTCTTGTAATGTTGCCTTATATTGGGGCGTTGTCGGAGACACATACCCAAGGTTGTACATATATATGGGGTGGTCGGCTGACCGACTGCTAGTACTAAGGTTGCACAATGACTAGTCCTATATTAGGGACTTAACATAGTAAGGTCTGACGAACCAAAGCATTAATATAGAAGGTCTCTATGATGCATAAGCATTATGATAGCAGAGTTATGACTTGAAGTCCCATATGAATAAGACATACAGTAGTATGGTCTATGAAATAAAGCAAATATGTGGAAGGTCTCAAATATGTAAAAGCATTATATTGAAAGAAATGGGACTTGAAAAGGATTATTATAGTGGCGTGTAGGTTGCTTCGCAGCCTCTGAGACCGAGGTAAACTTGGACTCACTAACCGATGTGTCCTAGACATATCATCTTAGTGCCGGTGGTAAGCGGGTTTGTTGTAGCAATACGACTTGCCCGTGGACATCGCACACCCCTACCGGTTGTGGGCGGCGTCTTAGCGCATAGCGTTATGATACGTCGGCTATCTTCCGGATTAGGGTGAGTGTGTTTGGTAGTACTTTTAAGTGCAGCAAGCATACTCAACTTCATGTCTTAGTGCAATAGCGCTATGATACGTGGAGTTTTGGCTACTGACGTCTTAGTACCGTACTACTATGATACGTTGGTGCTATTTTTAGTTAACAACATCAAATTTTGTTACCAAAGTCGATAGGGATCATGTGGGTGTGTTGTGAGGGGGCGCCATCCGTATGATAGTTGCATTGATGCTTACTGCTACTTGCAGTATTGTGTCTTGTGATGGATCTGCGGGTGTGCTGCACCTGATTCGATGCATCTTGTGGTTCTGGTCGATGGAGGTATGCGGGTGGTGATGTCTGCTGGGACTGTATGGGGGACCTTGGCATGATGTAAGCCCGACGATAGTCGTATTGATGCTTGTTGCATTCTGTAGCATTGCGTCTCTACGATGGTTGTTTGGCGGGTCGCTATTCTCAATGGCGCTCTCTGCGTCTTGGTTTGACTCACAACCTAAGTAGCTTTGGCCAAGTCGGGTCCCTTCATTGCGGGGCTGCAGACTGTCTGCCCTCCATGATGTTTTATATAACAACTTAATAATATATCTCTATAAAGTTCCCACCTTTGAGAGATTGAAGGCAACTTGTTGGTGGGTGAGACAAACATGATCGAAAAATGCATATACTCAACGTCAGTGACACAAACCCTTTCTGATGGCGAATTATTAATATTATCTTATAACTGCCTATTGCTATATCTGCCATTGTATTGGTTGGTGGAGCATATGTGTCGACCTCATGCGGGTGGTAGCTGGAGGGAGAATCTGAGGAGGCTCTCAAGGCTGCGGCCGAAAGCCGCGCAACGTGGGACCCCATTCCCTTGAGGTGAGCGGTAGACTCATGACACGCTCTGCGGCCAATTGGCCGTGCTGACCATGCAATTGGTGGTGATGCCTTACACTTACATCACGTCTGCAGGAACGGCGGTCTGGCAGGTGGTGGCGCTCACGGAGGGCTTTTTATGGTCAGTTTGCCGATTGTTGCCTAACCCGTGTGACGTACATTTCACTGTGGCTGGATTTGATCGTATTCTGTATGGCGTTTACACGCATTGACATGCGCGACTTCGGTCGATGTTTGTGCTTACGCACTATCAAGAGGCCAAGTTTACTGGTTCGCCAGTTATTTTGCTGTGGACTACGGTCCAGTTCCCAACTTTGCGTACCCTTCGGGAGGAGCGCATTAAAATGGTTGGCGCTCACCGTGCGCGGCGTGTGTGGGGCCGTGTACCTCCTCCACATTTTTTTTTAAATGTGGGAGAGCGAAGCCCTTGTAACTGGTATTTGATATAAATATTGTGAGCCTTTTCCAAGCGGGAAGGGATTAAATAATAAGGAATTGACTGTTGTGAACCAGATACAAGTGGAATAGGGACAATTTATTGTTCTTAACCTTTTTGAGCTCTGTCTTCGTGAACGGGGTTCTTTAGCTTATAAGACTCTACCAACAGCTTTCGATTGCTCTCGTGAATACTCATTCTTCCAAGATACACCTAAAAGAACTAAGTTACTATACAAACACAACTTAAAAAAGGGTCCTAACTAAGACGATCACGCCATAAATTTATTAAACGGCCTATATTTAAACATTTAGAAAGATCAATTTATACTGGTCCGTAAATTAGATATATTTATATATCTTACAGATATAGATTCTAAAGAAATACAAGTTTAAGTGGATATATAGTAGAAAAGAAAAAAGATGGCGAGGGTTCGTTACAATAATTTTAAATAATAAAGTAGACCTGAGCTTTGCTACCGAGGCAGGGCAGACTTAGCGCACGCTCTGTCTCGTTAAAAATATTCCACTGGAAGTTAACCAACAAAAACAATGGGTTATTCCGTTAGTACAGAACGTGCAGAAAGATTTGTTTCATAATTTTCATAGTGACCAAGATAAGGCACGCCTTCTATTTGTTTTGACTAGTCTGATCTAGTCACTGGTTACACGCTTTACCATCAAGTAATCTCGGCAAATTACGTGATGGGGAAAGCTTGTGCATCGCTGTAGGAATCCAACTAGGAGCGGCAATTCGTCAACCCCATTAGTGTCCTTTTGGTAGCAGCGTCAACAAGTTTGGGCTACACGAACTTTCATGTAAGAAAAGTGCTGGTAGGTTTTCACGGCACGGTTTTTCGAACGATATCATCCGAACGGCTCTTTTAAATGTTCCCTCAGTTTTAGAGCCTTGTGGAATATTTAGAGATGGCAAGAGACCCGATGCTATGACATTGGTCCCTTGGGAGAGAGTTTAATCCCTAGTGTAGGATGTTACTTGCGAAAACACTCTGGCAGCCTCTCATCTCAGGGATACCTTGTTTAGAGCCGGGGCGGCATCAAAGGCAGCTGAACTGAGTACATCGTTCATCATTTAGGAACTTCACCGCACGTGGACCCCACGGACCGATAGTCTCTACGACAAATAGCACAAATATGTGGTCATCCATAATGGACTCATTCTTGCGCAACGTACTCACTCCATTCTTATACTCAATTCATTTGATGCCGCCCTAGCTTTCAACGAGGTACCTCTACCCCTGTTGTTGAAGTGTCTACGCGGAAGTTAAAAATAATTTACAGTATACGCGATAAAGAAGATAATAATAATCGCGTAAACAAAAGAAGTTATAGAATTTCCTTAGCATAAGAAACACATATTCATGGCAAAATTTTAAGTAACTTGAATTACACATTTTAAAAACACTCGAAAGAAAAGGAGCTGATGATCCTCAAACGGCTGAACAGATTTTCTTGAAACATAGCTAAAAATGCTCTCGACTACGCCATCTTTCAAACGAAAACAACTTAATCAAAATCGGTTTATATATTCAGGAGCTATAATGCCACAGACAAACACACAGATACCTACATACACTCTACAAACTTATAACACCTCTCGGTTTACGTCGCGGTTTAAAAAACCTTCAGTAATTGTAATCAATAATTTTCCCAAATATTTACATTTGTATAAGTTACATCCACGTATGTTGATTTATATGTGCCTTTCACTGTTCTAAAATACATTCTATGAATATTCACGGTACAATAATAATTTCGTAATTGCTTATTGAAGTGCAAGGAGCTCTTACACTAACTAATGTGCTTACAAGTTTGATAGCTGAAGTCAACACAGCTTAAGATATATTACATTCTATAACTATTTAAACATAAGAATTTAAATTACAGATATGTAGTCATAACTTATGACTATTTTACATACTAGAGCCATGCTGCAGCTATGTTATGTTTGTAGCGCGAATGGGTCGGCTCGACTGGGGACGGACCACGCTTTCACTGAATAGCAGCTTAATGCTGCTGTATTTTGTAAGGTTAGTGTAGAGAACCGGAGACCCTTTTTACTGGTTACGGGGCATTCCATCTTAGTCCTTCTTAGTCCATCTTAGTCCTTTAGATCTGCATTTTGATTCTTATTTGAGCATAGATGTAGATGTCCACGGGCCACAGCATCCACATGCCATTTCATACAGGTAGGCTGTGTGCTCGCTTATCACCATAATACTGTGAATAAAGAAAAACATTTCGTTTAAGCACGTACAGTTAGGTATATTTCGCCTCAACGCGGGTGTACGATACTTGATTGAAAAGCTTTAAATAACATTTAGGATAATCTTCCTTACGGAAATCTCTATGGAAAGGTTATTTTGAAATCTGTGCATAATATTTTCGGAAACATCGTATTAATTTTATTACCAGGGACTACAAGACCTCCAACCATGAACAGTTATTCATAAAATTAAGAATTGAAACTTGTTTTGTTATTAGAATAAAGTATATATATTAGGTCGATATTTTAAGTAAGTGGACGTCCAATAGTATCATCATCCGAGATAGTTGATTATGAGGCTGTTCTTGCTACGGAAACATGATGGGCGTGGCTTTTTAAGCGCACTTACCAGGCATAGTCGCGAAGTATGCAGCCTTCGTAATTACTTTCTGACGAGATCGGATGATACATTCTATAGGTACATCATTTTTTCGAATATAGGGCCCCTCTATCCTCAGCCAACGAGCAATGGAAAGGCCCGGCGGTACAGAGCATTTCCGTAGATTATTCGATGGAAATATTGTCAATGGTCTATTGCTTTCGATTTATTGCTCTCCAGAAATATCGAAATTACGACCGTCTTTCTTTCCTTTTCCGTCACCCAAAAGTTGTAACTTCCTACGTGACCGTTTTTCATTGCGACTAACTTTTTACACACAAAATATAGATGTGAACAAAAAAAAAAACGATACACCCTCACCATCGATACACATTAATTGCATACCACAATAACGCTTACTAAGGGTGTTTTGCCCCCCATGACATCCTCTACATGATATGTTATTCAAATTGACTATTCCTAAAGTTCGAGTACCCCCCAACTCATTTCTAGTCTTTACTTTCAATTATTAATAATATCGAGTCCTCACACTAGGCTTCCATCAACTTTGATTAATTAACTTTATTTCGTAAAACACCGAACTAGCTTATTGTATTTGAAGACTTGAAGAGGTATTTTTCATAATATTTAAGTTACAGACGAACTTACAGTCCACTTGAGATATATATATATAATACGTACACTTTATATGACTTAACTTTAAAGTATTATATTAAACTCTTTTAAAGAAATATAAATAAAAATAGGTATATCCATATAGGTGGCTCCTTTTTGTAGGTAAACTCGTATTCAGTACAGTGGACCTTTACCGACGGATTCGTTAAGAAGAATGAGAATTTTGACAAAGATTCTCGATGTAGTCACAACAAACATGCACGACTCATCTTTAACTCGATTTATCTATGTCGATGATGTTGATTCGATGTGCTTAACTGGGATGTTACATTGATATGTGGAAGTCTCTTGCTGGTTCTTCTTAGATGAGGATGCGAAATGGTGTAAATTATGACATTCAAAAAGCTATTAAACATGTGTAAATTGATTAATAATTTGACTTTGACTTTTACTTTCAAAAATTATATTTTATTATTATATATATTTTGTCTTGAATAAATGCAGACTAGAATTAAATAGACTTAGAGCCACGATTATAAAGCGTTTTATATAAAGAAAAGGTATCTTTTAACGCAGATGAATAAGGTGCTTAGTGATCGAATTTTTGTAAATTATTATGGCATTGTTACTGAAATTCTTTAGGAACTATAAAAGGACGCAATGTGAATAGTAGTATTATTGATAATGCAAATGAATCAATCTTTGTTTTTCACTGTGTATTAATGCCTATTTTATTGATAGTAATCTTTTCTGATGTTATCGTAGAATCGTTGAAAATCCGTATTATTTTTGAAAATTATAACTAAATAAAAACAAAGCCAGTTATATCAAAAATAAGTATATAGTAGTAAGTTTTGATATCTTCCCACATTCAGTTGGTAATGTACATAGACCTATGTCTTGTAAGGGTCAGGTCAAAATCATTTATTGGTTTTTTTTAAGAAACTCTTAGTCACAGCCCGGAGTAAGGAAGTTGGGTGTATTTTACCACCGTGCCTTGGAAAGCACAAAAAACTGTTGATCATGCGCCCGATCACTCGTCGGTTGTGTCAGATAACCGTCCCATTGGAAAATTAGAGTGAGGGATTAGAGAATACACCTGTGCTTACGTATACCCTTGGGCGCAATAATCCTGTCTTGCGCAGATGGCTAGTATTTTTTTTTTTATAGGAGAGGGGAAACGAGCATGCGGCTCACTTGATGGTAAGTGACTACCGCCGCCCATGAACAACCGCAACACCAGGGGAATTGCAGATGCGTTGCCGGCCTTTTAAAAAGGAGTAGGCTCTTTTCTTGAAGGTCCCTAAGTCGTATCGGTCCGGAAAAATCGCTGGTGGTAAACTATTCCACAAGGAAGTTGTGCGAGGAAGAAAACATCTTCTAAATCGCACAGTGGTGGACCGCCAATCATCCAGATGGTGTGGATGGTATCGGGAGTTCTGCCGCGATGTGCGTTCGTGAAATTTGGCAGCTGGGATTAATCCGAACAATTCCTTAGAGCATTCCCCATGGTAAATGCGAAAGAAAATGCTAAGAGATGCAACATCTCTTCGCAGTGCCAATGAGTCGAGCCAATCGGAAAGAACTCGGTCGTCGACGATTCGAGCCGCTCTGCGCTGGATACGGTCAAGTGGAAGAAGCTGGCACTGGGGAGCCCCAGCCCAGAGATGGGAACAGTATTCCATGTGAGGCCGAACCAGCGCCTTGTAAAGTTGCAGGCGTTAAGCCGGCATGAAATACTGTCCCGCTCTACTGAGCACGCCAAGCTTTTTAGAGGCCAATTTGGCCTTCTCTGCCAAGTGACCACGAAACTGCACGCTACTCGATATGTCGACGCCGAGGATTCCGATACTGGCTGAGGCAACAAGGGGAGTACCTTGAAACTGAGGAGATACGACAAAGGGGTTCTTTTTAGCGGTAAACGCGCAAACTTGTGTCTTCTGAGGATTAAACTGGACTAGATGTAGTCGCCCCCAATCCGAGACTTTGTCCAGCAAAGACTCGACTTCAGACACAAGTTTGTTCCGGTACTCAGTGACGTTTTCCCGAGAAATATTGGCACGGCCGGTGTATAGAGCATCACCAGTGCCGCATAGCAATGAATGCTACCGGCTTGCAACATATCATTGATATGCAGAAGAAACAGCGTTGGTGATAGCACGCAGCCTTGTGGAACACCAGCGTTAATAGGCTTGTAGTCGGACCATGCACCGTCTACAACGACCTTGATGCTCCGATCTGCAAGAAAGCTGGTGATCCAATTGCATAATTTCTCGGGAAGCCCATAGGAAGGGAGCTTCGAAAGAAGCGCTTTGTGCCAAACCCGATCGAAGGCCTTCGCAATGTCCAGACTAACGGCCAACGCCTCCCCTTTGGACTCTACTGCCTCCGCCCATCTATGGGTCAGGTAGACCAGAAGATCACCAGCTGATCGACCCCGACGAAAACCTTATTGGCGGTCACTAATCAGCTGGTGATCCTCAAGGTACCAGATGAGCTGGCAGTTAATAATGGATTCCATTATTTTGGAGAACAAGGGGGTGATGGCGATAGGCCTGTAGTTGGACGGATCTGAGCGGTCGCCTTTTTTAGGGATCGGGTGGACAAAAGCTGTCTTCCATGATTTCGGGACAACGCCTAGGGAGTAGGAGTACCGGAAAAGATGCGTTAGAACCGGTGCCAACTCCAGAGCACACGTCCTCAGCACAATTGGGGGGATTCCGTCAGGCCCACTCGACTTGTGGATGTCAAGGGAGAGGAGTGCTCTGCGAACCGAGCGCTGTGAGAACCGCACATCCGGCATGGAGCACTCACACCGCGGGATGGTCAGCGGTGTGTTCCCCCCGTCATCAACAGTCGAGTTGGACGCAAAAAGGGAGCCTAAAAGGTCGGCCTTCTCTTTTGCGTCGTGGGCCAGTGAGTCGTCCTCCCTGTGCAGAGATGGTAGTGATGGCTTACAGAAATTCCCTTGGACAGCCTTGGCGAGAGACCAGAATGCACGGGTTCCCGAAGGAAGGCGAACTAGTTTCTCGCCAATTCTGCCTATGTGCTCTGACTTTGCCTTGGCAATAACTCTTTTGAAGGACCTGGAGGCGAAGTTATACTTCTTTTTGAGTGTGCTGGTGTTTACATCCCGAGTCACCGAAGCCGCAGCCCAGGCTTGATAACACTCCTGCTTACTGCGTAATGCAGTCTTACAGGAGCGACCAAACCAAGGCTGAGGTCTGCCTCCGATGGGTAGCACAGATGATGGAATAAATAGTTCCATTTCCTGTAGCACCACCTGTAGTATCTGTAGTATCTGTTGAGGCTGGCCACCGTGACCGAAATTTGCCTGGGGGATATTATTATTTAGTATCTTTTATACAAGTAAAGGTATCAGCACGTGGAGCATAATTAGTAGTAGCAGTATTAGTTCAAATCCGCCGCAAAAAATTATCCTCCATTTACTATTTTCTTATCCAGTTTCTTAAGATTTTATATCACAGTTTTATAGGCGTGATTAGTATCTATAGCCATGCTCTGTACCCTTTAGACCGACACAAAGCAAAGCAAGCAATGTTATTTGGCGACAGGTCAGTACCCATAAGAACTCTCGTGCAATAAAATAGTCCTACCCACTTTCACCACAATATATTTTTATATAGCAGAGGGGGCAAACAAGCATGCGGCTCACCGACTACCGCAGGCCATAAACAACTGTAACACCTATTGGAATTGCAGATGCGTTGCCGGCCTTTTAAAAAAGAGTAGAATCTTTTCTTGATGGTCGCTAAGTCGTATCGGTCCGGAAAAATCTCTGGTGAAGTTCTAAATCTTCTAAATCGCTTAGTGGTGGACCGTCAATTATACAGATGGTATGGATGATATTGAGTTATGTCGCGATGTGCGATGGCGAAATTGAGAGGCTGGAGTTAGTCCGAATAATTCCTAAAACCACTCCCTGTGGTAGATGCGATAAAATACGCATTGATATGCAACATCTCTTCGCAGTGCCAGTGAGTCAAGCCGATCGAAAAGAACTCGGTCGTCCACGATTCGAGCTGTTCTGTGTTGGATGCGGTCAAGTGGAAAGAGCTGCCTGGTTTATAAAGCATCACCAGTGCTGTAGTATAAAATAAAAATAATAAGAAAATAAGAAACAGCGTTGGTGATAGCACGCAGCCTTGTGGAACACCAGTATTAGTAGGCTTGTAATCGGAACATGTACCGTCTACTATGACCTTACTACTCCAATCTCCAAGAAAACTGGTGATCCACTTGCACATTTTCTCGCAAAGTTCATAGGAAGGGAGCTTTGAAAGAAGCACTTTGTGCCAAACCCGATCAAATACCTTCGCAATGTCCAAACTAACGGCCAACGCGTTCCCCGTGGACTCTACCGCCTCCGCCCATCTATGAGTTAGGTAAACTAGAAGATCACTAGCAGACCGACTCCGACGGAAACCGTACTGTCGGTCACTAATCAGCTGGTGATTCTCAAGGTACCTTATAAGCTGGCAGCTTATGATGGTTTCCAATATTTTAGAAAACAAGGTGGTGATGGGGATAGGCCTATAGTTGGATGGATCTGAGCGGTCGCCTTTTTTAGCGATCGGTTGCACCAATGCTGTCTTCCGTGAGTTTGGGACTAAGCGTTGGAAGTAGGAGTACCGGAAAAGACGCGATAAAACCGGTGCCAATTCCGGAACACACGTCTTCAGCACAATAGGAGGGACACCAACAGGCCCACTCGATTTGTTGACATCTAGGGAGGGGATTGCTTTGCGCACCGAGCGCTGGGTAAACATCACATCCTGCATGGATCACTCACACTTCGGGATGGTCGGCAGTGTGTTCCCCCCGTCATCATAAGTCGAGTTGGACGCAAAGGGAATGCCTAGCAGATCGTCTTTTTGGATATGAAATGTCTGACCAGTAAAACGATCTGCAAGTCTTAAATGCAGGTGAACTATAATCTATTTTGTAGTGGAAATGTTAAGGGGCATCATGTTTAAGGGTGAATCTGTAATGGATTGAAATAGTGATAGTGATGACATTGTTTTAATGGTGCAAAACCTACTTACTGCGTGTTTGGTCTTCCGAACCGACTCTATAGCTTATTGTAGAGTTTCATCAGGTCAAAGTAGTTTTAAAGTAATTTGAAACATTAAGTAAACAATATTAGCTACCGAAAACTTTCGGTTGGAGATAGCTCTTTACTGATGTTTAATTACGAGTAATTGAATGATTTCATTGGTACGAGAGGATCAATGAATATTGAGAGCGCAATCGTTTCCGTCTGCTACACACAGTGGATTGTGGAAGCATTTTGTTTTTAAATTTCTGGCTATTTAATACGACTACTTTTGGATACATTTTTATATATGCTTAAATTAAAATGATCTCCTCCACCAAAGTTTGCCTGATAGACATAGCTGTGTAGCGATAAGGCCACCTAATTGTATTGTATAAATTATCTATACAAATAAATAAAATTAAAGTGTCTGTTTTAATATCAAAATAACAGATTTTTATTAAATGTATATGAAAAAATATACGGTACTTATAACAAAAACACAATTTTATAAATTTTTTGTCTGTCTGTCTGTTTCTTCCGGCTAATCTCCGAAACGGCTGGACTGATTTCGACGGGACTGTCACTGGCAGATAGCTGATGTTTAAAGGAGTACCTTAGGCTACATATATTTGAGAAAAAGAATTAGGGTTCCGCAAAACGCAATTAAAACCCTAAATTACACGCGGGCGAAGTCGCGGGGAACAGGTAGTATATTATAAATGTATAAATTAAAGTTTGGTATGTGTTTTAGTAATATGTGTGCAATAAAAGGTAAAAATAAAAATAAATAAAATAATTTAAAATAAAAGTAATAAAGCCGGAAAAATTGTCGCGTAGCACGAGTGCTAATGGCGGACTTTACATAACTTCATCATCATCATCATCATCATTACAGCCCTTCACAAGTCCACTGCTGAACATAGGCCTCCCCCAAAGAATGCCACAAAGCACGGTCCTGAGCCACCTGCATCCATCGACTTCCTGCATGTCTTACCAGGTCGTCACTCCATCTCGTGGGGGGACGCCCTACACTTCGCCTACCGGTACGAGGTTGCCACTCGAGAACCTTTCTTCCCCATCGGTTGTCGGTTCTTCGAGCTATATGGCCGGCCCACTGCCACTTCAGCTTACTAATTCGTTGGTTGATTGTTTTTTTGATGACTTACGGAACTGAGACGTGGTCCTTCACTGCTGGCCGTATGAGGAAGCTCAAGGTCGCTCAGCGAGCTATGGAGAGGGCTATGCTCGGAGTTTCTCTGCGTGATAAACTTAGGAATGAGGATATCCGCAGTAGAACCAGAATAACCGACATAGCCCAACATAACTTCAATATATTATTAATTTCGCAGACATGAAGGTTTATATTTAGGTAGTGTAAAAGCTTACGTATTATAAAAACTGTAATAAAAAACTAAATCTAAAACCAAACTAAAACTAAAACTCGTTTTAATTACTGTTAAATTAAGGAATCGTTTTTAATTCTCCAAAATGTTTCATTTATGGCCACGTAATGGCCAATGTTATAAAAAGTGATTACATCAGAGAACTATATGTTATTGAAGCTTCCAAAGGGATTTTTTACTGTCCTACAGGATTTGACTCATTAAGCAGAATCAGGGGTTTTGTCTCTTGTATAACAACAATTTTGAGGTGGTGAAAAAGCAAATATTTACGAATAACGCGAAGAAACGTGGATTTCTTCAAATTTTAGATGCAATTGTCATGGCTGCCATGAATCTAACATACTGGCAAAAGCGGTCACGTTCATGCTTGTACTTTATGTCCTTTTGCGCCAAGTTGATTTATCCAGTATTGTTTTTCCAGTTTCTTCAAAATTGCATACACAATTTTTCGATTTGCTTGGTTAAATTCACACTTGGTACATATCTCATGCTCGTTAAATTAAAATGTGACCTATATCGACAAACTACTAATCAATGTTTTTCTAAAATGCACGAAAGCAAAATGCGCGTTGAGGTCTTGAGTTTCCGTTATGGCACCATTCCCGTCCTCTCTATCTGTTTCGTGCGAAATGGTAAAACAGAAAAGAAAAACTTCTATTGTAGAAACATCTAGAACGTTCGAGTACATACGGGTTCCGACTGACTAAGTGTTGATAGTTCTAAAAAGTTCTTCCATGGAAATTTCTAGAAGGATCTTGACTCTCCTAGTTCTGCTACTCGATACTAGAAGGCGCTAGTGGTAACTAGTGTCACAACGTCTGCCTGGCCAGCTAGTAATATATAAAATTCGTCTAGGCTTGGATAGAACGTTCAAGCTGTTGTGCGTCTAAATTTGCTTTCAAAAATTTTGCTTCTAAAGCCGTTTTTCTCTTTATTGATAATAAATATCAGTAAACCTTGTACTGTTTTGGAGAAAAGATTAATGTAGTTGTAATAATCTAGAAAAACCTTTCAAGTTTTATTGAAATTTATTATCACAATAACCATCATAACTCGGTAGGTTTTAAATTGCAACTTGCCTTAGAAATTAATTTTATTAGTTGTCAGATAATTTTAAAATCATGAGCAAAATTTTATTTCAGTGCGTTTCTTAATATGCATTTATAAGAAATACTAGTAAAATTTTACCGCATGCAGTAAACGCCAGAATTAGAATAAAGATGTCGTATCAGCCCCCTAATACGAGTAGGTAAACTATCGGGGCTATAAATAGCCGAAAAGGCGACCACGATGCGTCACAAGTCGAGTAGTATCCTCGTGATAGTAGAATTATATCTGCAGTCGATAGATGTCCAATGCTTTAGGTAACTTAAAATATATTGTGGTGGACTAAACTAGATAATGAACTCATTAGAAACTGTTCCTTGCCATCGGCCCACATATTATAATGTTTTTGCTTTTTATATGGTCTACCAAACTTTTCACTCAATTCACTTCATTCAATTTTATCTAAACTCTTTCTTTCTCTAATACGTTCAATTGATAAATTTACTGAAGCTAGTGTAGGTCATAAAGGTGTGTAGAAATAAAGTTGCTCACCAAAGTTTATAAGGAATATATTCACTAACACACATGACGCTAACAAAGTTTAAGGCTCACAGTACAGAAGGAAGGAAACGTTGAAGAATGAAGATGAATACAATATTATGAAAGTCCGAGCAGATAGGAAAAACAATAAACATAAAATAAGCAGCGCGTAAGTAGCAACAGTTATGATATAAGGCGTAAAGCATTGAGCGACATGCGCTTCGCGTCGAGAGTAGGTTCCGACTACCGGGCGCGTCGTTGATCGCGGTCACTGCGCCGGAGTTCATCGCGCCACCACTACGTCATCGCTATGAACAAAAGATTCGGATTTTTTGCTCGACGATACGATTGCACGGCGAACTGGTTAAATGCGTGGTGTTCCGTATATTATTATGAATGTGTAAAGTAGTGTACGTGTGTTAATATATATGGCACGTATATTAATAAATAATACATATTAGATAAATGATCTGTTAATATTATTATTATTAAATAAATGACATGTAAATAAATAAATAAATAAATAGGTGCCTACATCACTCCCCCCCGAGACCATTCTATGGGCGATAAAAATCCGGAAAATTTACTCGGCGCCCTGAACGTGTAGTACGTGGTATGTCAGTATATACTGGTGAGGGAGTGGTAGTTGAGTGTTGTGAAGAGTGATTGTCAGAGAGTATGTAGGCCGGTTTCAGTCGGTCTATGGATACACTGACTTCTTTACCCTTAAACAGTAGTTTAAACACTTTGTTGTCACGTGACAGTACTTTATGTGGACCGGTGTATGCTAGTTGTAAAGAACCTCGTGAAGCATCTTCGCGAAGAAAAACATAATCACTAGTGCCAAGATCATTAAAAACAAATGTTTTGCCGGTACTATGGCGTGATGTTGGTACAGGCTGAAGATTTTTAGCGATTTTACGCAAACGTGCAGTGAACTCAGTGATGTCCTGTGGGCCATCTGAACTGGGTTCAAAGAATTCACCCGGTAGCCTGAGGGGCTCGCCGTATACTAATTCGGCGGACGATGTCTGTAAGTCCGCTTTAAACGCACTACGGATGCCAAGTAGAACCCACGGTAGGGATTCAGTCCAACTGCTATCAGCGTGGCACATTATCGATGCCTTTAGTTGACGGTGAAAACGCTCAATGATTCCGTTACAAGCTGGATGGTATGCTGTCGTACGCTTGTGCTTAAATCCGGTTATCCTAGACAGAAATTGAAACAATGCCGACTCAAATTGTCGTCCGCGATCTGTGACAATTTCTTCAGGACAACCGTAGCGTGCAATCCATTGAAACAGCAAAGCTTGTGCAACTGATTCCGCCGTTATGTCAACTAAAGGCACAACTTCTGGCCATCTAGTAAATCGGTCGACAGTCAGGCAGTATCGGTAACCCTTGGACGGAGGGAGAGGACCAATAAGGTCGATGTGTATTTGCCTGAATCGCGTACGAGGCAACGCGAAAGTGCCCCAAGGAGAAGACACATGTCGGGTTACCTTTGTACGTTGACAGGCGAGGCAAGATTTAGCCCAGTCTCGGCAATCTTTCCTGATGCCGGGCCAGACGTACCGTTCCGCTACTAGTTGAGCAGTAGCGTTCGCACCTGGGTGGCTCAGGCAGTGCAGGCTGTTGAAAACCTGCCTGCGAAGGGGAGCGGGTACAAATGGCCTGGAAGTCGGCGTACTTATATCACAGTACAATTTGGTACGACTTCCAGGTATATTGAACTGTTCTAGGCGGAGGGATGATGGTCCACTCTTCATAAATTGAGCAAGCTCTATGTCGGAGGCTTGGGATTCAGCTATAGCAGTCAGGTCAACAGGTGCCTCCAGTTCTTCGATGCGGCTTAAAGTGTCGGCCACGACATTGTCTTTGCCGGAGATATGCCTAATATCGGTGGTGAACTGGGCAATGAAATCTAAATGTCTATACTGACGTGGCGAGCAGTTGTCCTTCCTTTTGTGGAATGAGAAACTGATCGGTTTATGGTCAGTATAGATAGTGAAGTGCCTTGCTTCCACCATATGACGAAAATATTTAATAGCTTCGTATATAGCTAAAAGCTCTCGATCATATGGGGAATATCTCTGTTGACTTGGGCTCAACTTACTGGAAAAGAAGGCAAGTGGTTGCCAGACTCCGTCTTTGAGCTGCTGAAGTACGGCACCTATGGCGACGTCAGATGCATCAGTCACGAGTGCCAATTTAGCTTCGCAGTCTGGGTGGGCAAGCAAGGTTGCATTCGCGAGACTACGCTTGCACTCCTCAAAAGCTTTTGCTGCCTCACCGTTTAAACTAATAGGTTGCCTACCTTTAACAGCCCCTGTCAGAAGGTTGTTAAGGGGAGCTTGTTTTTGAGCAGCATTCGGCAAAAAACGCCGATAAAAATTTATGATGCCCAAAAACCTTCTTAGCTGTCGCACCTCCTTAGGTTGAGGGAAATCTAAAATAGTTTGGACCTTATCAGCCAAAGGTTTGATTCCGTTTCCGGAGATACGGGACCCTAAAAATGTTACCTCCTTTTCGCCGAAAGTACACTTGGAAGTGTTGATGAGTATACCGTAGCTTTTAAGTCTGCTAAACACTTGGCGAAGGTGTTCCTCATGCTCCGCTTCGTTTCGTGAGAAGATCAGGAAGTCGTCAAGGTAAGAGTAGCAGAATTCTAATCCTCTGATCATCTCGTCCACGAAGCGTTGAAAAGTTTGTCCTGCGTTACGGAGGCCGTAGCCCATAAAGGGAAACTCATACAACCCGAACGGCGTTGTTATTGCGGTCTTAGGGATGTCGCTCTCACTGACAGGTACTTGGTTATATGCTTTTACAAGGTCGATGGTACTAAACACTTTGCATCCGGTTATGCTATGGGTAAAATCGTGGATGTGCCTGATTGGATACCTGTCAGGAATGGTCCGGGCATTGAGCATCCTATAGTCTCCACACGGACGCCACCCGTTATCCTTCTTAGGGGTGAGGTGAAGAGGTGATGACCACGGGCTTGCGGAGGGGCGGGCTATACCATTGGCGATCATGGAGTCGAATTCTTGTTTGGCAATTTTAAGTTTGTCTGGTGCTAAACGCCTGAGTGAAGAAGTCACCGGTGGACCTGGTGTCGTGCGAATGTGGTGAACAGTGTTGTGAGGTATAGTGTGTTGTGTACCAGCTGGCCGTGTAATCTCAGGGAACTCACCCAAAATTTTATGGTACCGCGTGCAGCCAGTCGAAACCTTTACAGATGTTACATTATCTGAACAAGAAATTAAACATACATTAGTTCTTAAAGTAGTAACATTATCTATTAAGCATTGATTTCTACAGTCTACCATAAGATTATAAAACGATAGGAAATCGACACCAATTATTGCTTTGGTGACATCAGCCACCACAAAACGCCACTTAAAGTTCCGACGCAATCCAAGGTCGAGACTTAGATGTGCGAAGCCATAAGTTTTTATGTAATGAACGAGGATACACACAAAGGTCGCTGCCTGTGTCAATTAAAAATTGTATTTTCGACGAACGGTCCGTGACGAACAGGCGACCAGTTTTACTAGGACAGTCATCAGTCGCCATTAAGGACTGTCTTTGCAGTTTCCCGTCTTGTAGTCACATGGTGCCACGCATTTGTTCGCGCGGTTACCAAATTTCGCGTGGTACCAGCATAGTGGGAATTTCCTATAACGCGACTGCGATCGATATTTCGACCGCCCTCTATGTGGATTACGTGTTCGGGAACGAGCTCTACAGTTTACCTGTGTGGTCAATTTGTGTAGTTGTTTCCGTAGCTCGGCGACTTCATGGGTAAGAGCGTCGAAGCTGGAACCAGGTGTTGCGGTAGCTGTTGAGGCGGCTGCAGCTACCTGTGGTGACGCTGGAACGATATCCTGAATGCGGTCTGCCAAGTCCGCCAGCACCTCCAGCGACGCGCTAGGTTGAGCCGCTAAAACTGTTTGGATGTTCCTTGGAAGTCTGCTTGTCCAAATAGTTTGCAGGAAGTCATCAGGAACTTGAGGTCCAGCAAGGCTCTGGAGATGTCGCAGGAACTGCGAAGGCTTCCTGTCGCCTAACTCCTCATGCATCAGAAGCTGTTTTACCTTCTTTTCATGTGAGGTGCTCAACCGTTTTATTAATTCAGTCTTCAATTTTAAGTATTTGTCATTGAGAGGAGGGTTAATAATTATATCTTTTATCTCTTTTGAAAATTGATGGTCTAATTGGCCGATGACATAACTGAATTTCGTCGGTCGTTCGTGATTCCAGAAATTGCAAATTGTCCCTCGACTTGCGCGAACCATATTTCGGGTTCTTCGGGCCAAAACGGAGGAACCCTAACGCCTACTTTAAAAATTTCCGTTGAAATGTCGGCCGCTTTGGTTGTACGGGTATCGCCACTGCCTACCCGTCCATTTGCATTTTTATTATTGCTGCCACTGCTTGCATCTTCAAAATAATCACCGCGGTCCATAGTGTTCAGTGCAGGGGTCACCAATGTAGGTCATAAAGGTGTGTAGAAATAAAGTTGCTCACCAAAGTTTATAAGGAATATATTCACTAACACACATGACGCTAACAAAGTTTAAGGCTCACAGTACAGAAGGAAGGAACGTTGAAGAATGAAGATGAATACAATTATGAAAGTCCGAGCAGATAGGAAAAACAATAAACATAAAATAAGCAGCGCGTAAGTAGCAACAGTTATGATATAAGGCGTAAAGCATTGAGCGACATGCGCTTCGCGTCGAGAGTAGGTTCCGACTGCCGGGCGCGTCGTTGATCGCGGTCACTGCGCCGGAGTTCATCGCGCCACCACTACGTCATCGCTATGAACAAAAGATTCGGATTTTTTGCTCGACGATACGATTGCACGGCGAACTGGTTAAATGCTTGGTGTTCCGTATATTATTATGAATGTGTAAAGTAGTATACGTGTGTTAATATATATGGCACGTATATTAATAAATAATATATATTAGATAAATGATCTGTTAATATTATTATTATTAAATAAATGACATGTAAATAAATAAATAAATAAATAAATAGGTAGTCAAATTTCGGAAACGTCGAAAGGAGTTTTTAAAAACTAAAATACAATTAGATTACTATGTCCGACCGATTTGGAGGTGGCTTTAATAATGAATGATATTCAAAGAGTCCGTTTGTGCGCAAACATGCGACTCATCAACTAAGTACTAGGAACTTACATACAAATGCTGATACATTAGTTTTACTGCTTAGTCTAAATAATACAATATTATATATTTTAATATTTTAGTCTAAAACAGAGGGACGGGGTGTATCCATAACTCCTCCCTCCCTAAGAGCAAAATTATCGGTAATATCATTTTTGATGCCTTTACGATAATTTTGGATGTAAGGTATACATTTTTTTCTTAACACGTATATAAAGAACAATAAGAAACTTAAAGCTAGGAAATTTAAAATTACATATGTTAGAACACTGAAGTTAGAGTCTTTTTCTCCGTTGAGAGCACTTAAATCTGTGTAATATATTTCACTGTGTTTTAAAGCATTTGACATATATTTCACTTCATCCAAGTTGACACCATTCATGTTAATTACGCGTGTACTTGTTACATTAATATTTGCACGTAAATGAGGTAAGTTGATGACTGAAACTGGTGGCGCCGCTTCGTATTCCGTGTAAACACGGTGGTGATGGATATAAGTACCGTGTATCTCCAGGTCACAGGGCTCATCGCTGGTTAGTATATAGGTTCCAAAAATTGGTTGTTTGGTGATCTCGTTACCGCAGTGCTTTGTCAGCGTCGTTTTTAACTTTGTAAAAACAATCCAATTTTCAGCTTTAATTCGCTGCACCTTAACGTCTTCAATTGTAATAGCATGTTGCGTGCAACAAGTAAGATTATTCTCAAATTTCATTAGCTGTTCTATGCAGGTAAGTCCAGGGTAGAGCGCTCTATTTTCTTCGGTACACAGGAAATCATTACCAGCAGCAAGGGGACGACACGGTTTCGTGACTGGTAAATATTTCATCCCTTTCACCAGGAGGTAAGGATATTTTGGGAAGATGGCAATCGTTTCGTTTACAGATTCGCGGAAAATAGGTACGGAATAAACCTTAAAATAATTGTAAGTATTATTATCAGTTAACGGAATCTCCATTATAAATGCTATCTGGTTTTTCTTAAGATAAGATTTTACACTTATGGTTTGTTCTAGTTTTACCAAATTAGTTTCTGTTGGTGGGTACACTAAATTTTCGGTATTCGATATTAGTTTTAAATGATCTAAAAGTTCTGTAGAATTTACTATAGATTGATGAAGTATCGATACTCTACTAAAAGCTAGAGCAGTCTCTATTTCACTTAATTTATAAAATATAGTTCGAAAATTACTTATAAATAAATTAAATAATCCAAAAATATACGTAGAGAAAACCCAGTTATTTTCTCTAGTCGTTAAATGATTTAGCATTGTCTCTACACTTTTCAAGCGTGCATCCAGCATAACGGAATTATTATTTAGGGTTTCCGTGGCATTAATAAAGCTGTCTAACATTTTGGAGACCAAGGTAAGTTTCTTAGAAATGATAATTTGGTTGTGACTTAATTCTGAAGTAAGTTTATCATATTTAAGAGCATCCTCATGATCGAGGTTTCCCGTAATAATTTTTAGAACAGAACCTAATGGATTTAAGATCCCTCTCTTAAAGCGTCGCGGCATAAGTTGTTGGAATTTTTGGACGGTTATATCGCGTATGTACTCTACATGGGTTTTAACACTGATAAATTCACGAGGGTATGGTTCCTTTACTTCAATTAGTCTACTAAGCTTATGATATTGAGCAATAATTACATTTAGGTCGTCATAAATATTCTCTAAATTTAAAATCTTTATTATAGTCCAGTGATCTGTTTGGGCATATGCTTGTCCTTGTTTTACCGGAAGTATCCCTGGGTTTTCCTCAAGTGACTGCAGATGATGGGCCAGGATCGGCTTCGCAATCATCAGTATGCACCACCTGTGGAGGGCGTTTGATATTTTTAATTGGAGCTTTAGTCTTCCTTTCACCTATTTGTATCGGCACTATATTTCTTTCGACCTTGCCTACTACCTTAGCCTTAACATAGCGCGGTTTGTCCTTACTCTTTCTTTTGTTTGTATCTTTAGCAAATATAGTTTTACCACACTGAAATACCATCTCATCTTCACCGCCTTTCTTTTTCCTAATCTTTTCTTTAATTGCTACCATATTTTCTGCTAAATATTTGTATAAGAATTTTGTTCGCTTTGCATGGTCTCTTACTAAGTGTTGTAAATACTGCTTATCAAATTCTGTATTAAACGGGCTACCCGTGTCGGTATGTCCGAAAACTACCTCGAAGGGTGTAAGTTCTGTTACCGAATGAATAGTATTATTATATGCTAGTACGGAATACGTCATAACTGATGCCGCATCAGTAGGTTTTCTTTCGTATTTTGCCAATCTGTAAATTTCTATGATTGTCGAGTGGAAGCGTTCTATAAGCCCCATCGAGCTTGGGCTATTTGGGGTGCCAATGTGTTGCTCAATTTTATGTAAGCTTAAGAATTCTTTAATTAATTCATTGTTAAATTCAGAGCCCGGATCTGAACTTATCTTTTTTGGTATCCCGTAAAAAGAAAAGTACCTCATTAAAGCTCGGACTACTTCGGGGGTGGATCTATTTGCAATTTCTATCGCTTGGCCTAATTTGCTAAACGCATCTATGAGAGTCAGATAATGTTTTCCTTCGATATTAAACAGGTCTATAAATATCTCTTGAAACGGAGCATCTTGGGTCTGGGTTAATTGAAGAATAGGTTTAATTGGCTTTCTGTCATATTTCATTTTTTTACATGCAGTGCAACTATTTATTATTGCCGAAACAGTTTCTTGTAAATTATCCCAATAGTAATTTCTGCGGATTCTAACTAGCGTCTCTTTAATACCCCGGTGACATGTCTTTCCTTCGTGATACTTAATTACAATCGCCCTTTGTTCTTTTTCGTCTTCAACAAAAATTACTCGTTCCGTGCATTCATAAAATTGAACCATGTCCTTTTTGAAAAGGTGTATAATAATATTGCTAAATTGTCTTCGATGTTCTTTTCGTTCGAAATATATAAAATATTTAATTTTAGGCCTAATATATTTCTTTAAAAATTCTTTAATTAATTCGGAATTATCTAATGGTAAAAATACTTCTAAAACTTTTTGTTTTTTTCTAGAAGTATCTTTAACCTGATATTCATTTTTGAACCATGAAAATATTAATATTTGATTTGGCTTTGTATCGATAGCCTCGTGTAGTATTGGTATTCCATTTGACTCTAATTCTACGGCTGAATGCACAGTTTGGGACTTACTAGATTCTGAAGGTGATCGAATTGGATATTCGGAAACCTTTTCTGAACTACAAATTGATATTGTGTCGGAAAGAGACATAGGACTCGCGGAAACAGTACTTGAGTCTGATATTGTCACAATGGACGTTGTGTCATTATGTCTTTTATTTTGAGTGTTTAGTTTTTCAATTTCCTTAACTACATCTTTCAGATGCTCTCTAAGTTTATACTCTTTGCTGTCGAAATTAACGTCCATCGAATGACCTTCGTCGTCTGAATTTAAGGCATTAACTTTAATTCTGGATAGGGCATCGGCATTTGTATTTTGTTTTCCATTTTTATAAATGATTTCAAAATCGTACTCCTGTAGTCGTAATCGCCATCTGGTAAGCTTACTGTTTGGTTCCTTTAATGAATAAAGCCAAACTAAGGGTCGGTGGTCAGTATAAATTACAAATTTTCGTCCGTAAAGGTACGGTCGGAAAAGTTTTACGGCCCAAATAACAGCTAAAAGTTCTCGTTCGATGGTGCTGTATCTACTTTCAGTGTCACTAAGCGTCCTACTAGCGTATGCAACAGGTCTATCACTACCAATAGGTCCCTGTGATAGAACCGCTCCTAAAGCTATATTAGAGGCGTCAGTCGTCAAAATAAAGGTTTTATCGAAGTCCGGGTACTGTAATAAGGGTACACTCGTTAATATTTCTTTACATTTTTCAAACGCATTAATATATTTTTCATCGATGGTAATTTTATTTCGCTTTTTAAGGCATGCAGTTAGAGGTTGTGTGATCTTAGCAAAATCCTTTATGAAGCGTCGATAGTACCCTACCAGTCCTAAGAAACTTTTAATTTCCGTTGTTGTCTTAGGTATAGGAAAATTTAACACAGCATTAATTTTGTCTGTGTTCGGACGTAGCCCTTCTTTTGTAATGGTATGTCCTAAATATAAAACCTCTTTCCTTAAAAATTCAGACTTGTCTAATTGAACTTTTAGATTAGTCGCCCTAATTCTGTCAAATATCGTCCGTAACTTTTGTATATGTTCTTCCAGACTGGTCGAAAACACAATTATATCATCTAAGTATACCATGCAGTGTATCCCCTGTAATCCCCTGAGCACACTATCCATGGTCCGCTGAAAAGTTGCAGGAGCTGTCTTCAGGCCAAATGGCATCCTAAGAAATTCATAATGGCCGTTTTGAGTGCTAAAGGCTGTTTTTTGCCTGTCTTGTTCTTCTATTTCGATTTGGTGATAACCACTTGCTAAGTCGATTGTACTGAAATAAGAACTCTTCCCTAACTTGTCAAATAAATCTGTTATGTTTGGTAGTGGGTATTTGTCGTCTATGGTTATGTCATTCAAACGTCGGTAGTCTATAACCATACGAAATTTAATTTCACCAGATGCATCCATTTTTTTGGGTACAAGGTGTACAGGAGCATTCCATGGCGAATGTGACTCCTGAATAACATTGTCCTTCAATAACTTGTCTACTTGCCTATTTATCTCGTCTACTTGCATTGGTGCTTGACGGTAGGGTCTTACATAAATTGGGTCTTCATTTTTTGTGCGTATCTTATGTTTAATTTCGTTAGCGAAAGTTAGTGGTAATTTGTCGCAGTAAAATATGTCTTTAAATTCTTGGCAAAGTCTAAAAATTTTGTCGCGTTCCTCATCGTTAGTATGATTAAGTCTTAGTTTAAGTAGATTATCCTCGAGTACCTTATCGATCTCTAAGTCACTATAGGTACTTGTTAAGTTTATGTCACATTGAGTAGTCGTATCATACTTAGTAACTGTAAAAGGTCGTGTTACTGTCAATATCATTTCTTTGTCAAGAACGTTCTGAATGACGGTTGCGGCATAACCGTTAACGCAATTTACCAAT
The DNA here is from genome assembly GCA_963668995.1 of Parnassius mnemosyne. Classification (NCBI taxonomy): domain Eukaryota; kingdom Metazoa; phylum Arthropoda; class Insecta; order Lepidoptera; family Papilionidae; genus Parnassius; species Parnassius mnemosyne. Next base: position 41,775,968 of record CAVLGL010000057.1, on the reverse strand, counting down.
GCACTAGGCATTCGTACACCGCTGGCAAATTCCTTATAATTAATGATTGCCTCTCCAGAACATTGGTCTGTTGGCAATTTTACGCGCCGCTCTGATCGTGGTGGTAGTGTTATAATATAATTCAAGTTATTATTAACTATTGGTATGCAAGTTGTTTTAGTTTTAAGTACAAGGTCTTTAAGGTCTATAATTGTATCTTGTTGTTTCAATAGGTCATTACCAATGAGACCATCATATCGAGAGTCGACGTCATATAGATAGAATTTATGAAAATCTGAACTCTTAAAAGTGGGTGGTAGGGGGATTTCTATCACCTCATCGTGTCTGCTAGAGGCGTGGGTACTGACTACTTCGAATGGTTCGTGTGTTATATATTGGTAGAAGTGTCAATATGCTTTACGGGGGCTGATAAAAGATCTAGTACTACCTGTATCTACCATTAATTTTGCATCTATTTCAGGGATATAAATATAGGGTAACTTGAGATTCGGATCACAATTTAGTTCTATGACTTCTTGTCTCCGATGGAGGCTTTCATGTGAAAATTTTCAAGAGTTTGAGGTTGAGTTTCTTCTGCAAACTCGTCATAAATTGTTTCGTCAACAGTTTCTTCCGGAGATGGTGTGAATTCGTTATCATATTGCTCTACATATTCGTCTGTGTCATAATACTCGTTATATTGTCCGTCATTTTCTCTTAAGGTCAACTCATTTAATCTAAAGCCGGGTTGTGGCCTTGGAGGAGCTGTCCTCATGGAAACGTCAGTCTCTTGAAAATTGGGTTTCTGAGTTTGTGGTTTATTACCAAATTGTGTAGTTGGCATATGGCCAAATTGCTGTTGAGGTCTTTGACCAAAATGATGTGGCTGAAAGCCCAGTTGTGGACGGTAACCGAACTGTTGTGGCTGAGGGCCGAGTTGTGGACGATAGCTGAACTGTTGTGGTTGCTGGCCAAGTTGTGGCCGATAACCAAATTGAGGTGGCCGGTAACCTATCTGTTGCATTGGTTGAGGACGAAAGCCAGATTGGGGCATCTTAAATTGGCTTTGATTTTGAATGCCGAAATTAAATTTTGGTGTAATGTTATTTGGAAACACTGGTTTGTATCCGTATGGTTGCATTACCGTGTGAGGCGCACTACAGAATTTAAATCCTTGTATTGGAACTGATGTTTGAGGCTGCCTTAAAGCTAAACCACTACTACCGTGAACACGATTACGCATATTGTATTGATCGTGGAAGTTGACTTCCTCTAGTACAATGCTCAGCGCGTCTTCTAAAGTCGCTGGCCTCTTTAACCTCACTATCCGAACCATATTCTCGGGAAGATTGTATAGGAATACGTTTAGAGCTGTATTGTTGTAAATTGCCAATTTAGCGCTTTTAAGATTACTATCATCCGATATGTTTACTTTTGAAATTAATAATGATCGAATACTTTGAATGCGGTTACAAAAATCTTGAAAGTTTTCACCAGATTTAATCTTTAAAGATTCTAATTCAATACTAATACACTCTTCGCTACGAGGGTCTCCGAAATGTTGCGTTAGCAAATCTTTCAACTGCGACCACGACACGACATCCTCCCGTTCCGATAAGAGTGACGCCGCGTTATCTGTAAGCCTACTAGTTATAGAATGATAAACGTATAAATTTTGTTCTTCGTCACCCCTATACCTACGAATGACATATTCACATTTCCTCAAAAACAAATTTAACTGTCTTTTGTCACCATTAAAAAGTGGAATAAGCCGTAGCATTTCTGTAGGAATGGGATTAATTACAACGGTCTGTCGTTCTGCTGCCATTGGTTGTTCCATCGTTATAGAGTAATACACGCGTCAGAGGAGTCAGTTAATATAGGGCGCAACTTTATGCAATAACACAAAATATAAGGTAGAACACACTAAAGCATATAAAAATATAATTTATAAAATAAAAGTTTATTTAAAGTATAAAATGTGTAAAAGATGTAAATGTAATGAAAAATAAAATTAAATGAAATAAAACTGTATTATATCTCTAGCATTAATAAAACATATATTCTTTAGTTATCAAGTAAAGCTTTAATTACATTTAATTTATTAATTTTATAAAATGTCTTATTTTTAGAACGTTTAATAATCTCTGTGCAAAAAGGCACTCTGTGTCCCTTATTCTTATCACCGTTACGCCTACACTAATAGAGTGTCTATTACTAAATATATTTAATTGAAAAACCAGATACGTTATAATGAGAGAAGTCCGATCTCAATAATAACAAATTTAAATAAAAATGAAGGATAATAGTGGTATCAAGGATGGTGAAAAGTTTTACTCACCAACCAGCCGCTATTCCCATGTCTTCCGCTTCCCTCGATGACAAATTTCTTTGGTTCTTGGATTTGTCCAACAGCTATTCGCGCCGCTATCACGAATTCAGGCGAATTTGGACACCTGAATATTTCGAGAGACGATACAGCCTTTACGAACAAATCCTACCGGCTGCGCCAGTCAAATTTCGGAAACGTCGAAAGGAGTTTTTAAAAACTAAAATACAATTAGATTACTATGTCCGACCGATTTGGAGGTGGCTTTAATAATGAATGATATTCAAAGAGTCCGTTTGTGCGCAAACATGCGACTCATCAACTAAGTACTAGGAACTTACATACAAATGCTGATACATTAGTTTTACTGCTTAGTCTAAATAATACAATATTATATATTTTAATATTTTAGTCTAAAACAGAGGGACGGGGTGTATCCATAACTAGGTGCCTACACTAGTAACTGAAACGTGTAGTGGTGGTTTAGGTATAAAAACTAAACTATATGTCGTCCCGTGAGTGTCGAAAGGTTAGTAAAACAGGAGACAGGCAGCAGCATCTTTCTGATAACAGCACAAAATAATAAAAAATGCAGTTGCCAACTCGCTCTCCAAGCCTGGTTACATGACAGAATCCCCCTTATGGACAATCAATGGGAGAGTTCTATGTTAGGCAGTAGACTTTTGATTTTTTTTGTTTGTTTGTTGATTTTGACATTTGTAAAACAATCACGTTTGCTACGATTTGATAACATGTCGGTTTTTTTGGTAGAGATATATTTTGTAAAGATAATCATAATTATATTTGTGCAATTTTGTACCTTATCCTACAATAATACGATTCGCAATTGCTTAACATTTTACTACTTTCCTATATAAGCACCTAATTTGATTTTCTTCGTACGGAACGAAGTACGAGAGGGATTCTATTAATGCACAATAAGCGTTTTACTGATTCAATTCTCAGTAACATACTTACTTTGCGAAGTATAAGAAACGTTTCTTATTTTTTGGCAAGTAGTGTATGTCTTTATTTTGCTATTTTCTTAGTTTATACTGTATTCGCAAACAATGAGGAAGTAGATAAATTTTCCTTTCATTTTCTGCCACTATTTTAAATTGATTGTTTTTATAAAAATCATCGATATATATGTACTACGTACTAGATATTGCATTCCGAACATACACTATGTTCAACCGAACTGTACTGCAATCCGTACAGTGTGTCGTTTAGTGTGGTTTCAATCTACTAGTTAGTCTGTGGTTTCAATATACACACAGTGTGGAGCGGCGCTAATACTACTAGATTTCAAATTTAAATTTAAATTAAAAAATGACCGCGCAGGCACAACGCGCTTAAATCAACTGCGCATGCGCGACTACTATCTCCCGGGCATGCGCGAAGACATAGAGTAGTGCACATTTATTGTTTAGAATGGCTTCTCTAGTACGTAGTACATATAACTCAATGATAAAAATAAACTGATAAACGAACTTACATTCATTCCACCTGATAAGTGGTTATTGCATTCTATGGACACTTGCAGTCAACTTTAAACAAAAAATTACAACGCTAAAAACTAAGATGGGATACCTCACAGCCTGTAATTATACTAAATCTCTATACCCTCGGACTGGAACACAGCAGTGCAAGCACCGCAATTTGGCCTACCCACACGGACTCCAGACGGCACAATAGGAGTACTTAAATAACACCTAAATAATGCATGTTGAATGCATATAGGCTGTTCAAAACCTAGTAAAATTAAGTAATCTAATAAGAGAACGATTGAACATAAATTGAGTAGGTCCTTGGACAGTTTTAATTAATCATATATAAAAAGATTTGGTAATTTTAAAAGATCTATTGAAGATGTTTTCAAATTTCTTTAGAGAATTACTACGTAAATAAGATTTTGAATAATAGGTTTTTTTAATGTTACATGATGAATTTCGATATGGGAAAGCAGATTTCTTGAAACGTGATATTAAACCAAAGGGAAATATTGATATAATAAGATAAATATATATACATTTTTGGAGGCACTAATCAGCAAAAGCACTCGCCCTTCAGTTCGCCTGTCGGTACAAGACTGCCAGTTTAGAATCTTTCTTCCCCATCAGTTGTCGGATTTCGAGCTATATCGGTTACTCTGTTTCCACTACGTTCTGGTCTCTGGTTCTACCAAGCAGAGAAACCCCGAGCATAGTCCTCACCATATCTGAGCTTACAGCTAATAAGAAATCATTATAAAGACATTGAATAAAACTATTTTTACGGATTTTATCGCGTTTAATTAACTTGTTTTATATTCCCGTCGTTTCGGTTGCTTTCCAGCAACCGTGGTCACGGGGGGGGGGGGGGTTAATTAAACGCGATAAAATCCGTAAAAATAGTTTTATTCAATGTGTAGTGTTCGCGTAAATATAAGAAATCATTATTATAAAGACAGTTAATTTGTACTAAGTAAAGTGAAAGTAAAGTTACAGCTTTATGTGCTGGTTAGATGCCTCCTTTTATTTCTGAGAGAGTTTGTAGTACAAGAAAATGTCCGTTGTGTTGCATGAAATTTATTAGACATGCAAGTTACCTCCCGATGTTTTCCTTCACCGGGGAGCACGTGCAAATCAGTACTTATAATTGTAATTCAAAATTCCATTGTTGCCGTTGGAGATCAAATTAAAGTGTTGAGCAAGCAGCTTAGCCCATAATTTTTACAGTTTTTTTTTTTATATAGGATTGGGTGACTAACGAGCACACAGTCCACCTGATGGTAAGTGGTTGCTGTGGCCCATAGACATCTACATTTATCCTCGTTTGCGAATCAAAATGCAGATGCGTTGTCACCCGTGAGGACTAAGATGGAATGCCTCGATTCCAGTAAAAAGGGTCTCCGGTTTTCTACACTCACCATACGAAACAGCAGCGTTAAGCTGCTATTTTACGCTGGTATTCTGTGAGAGCGTGGTCCTTCCTCGGTCGAGCCGACCCATTCGTACTACGACTATACTACTAATATAGCTGCAGCATAGCTCTATTGCAAATTTAAATATAATCTTAGAACTCAGGAGTGACATTTTGCTTTGTAGACTTTTTATTCGAAGTCCGGGTAAGTATTGTTTTAAATTGAAGTCATCATCATCATCATTACAGCCCTTCACAAGTCCACTGCTGAACATAGGCCTCCCCCAAAGAATGCCACAAAGCACGGTCCTGAGCCACCTGCATCCATCGACTTCCTGCATATCTTACCAGGTCGTCACTCCATCTAGTGGGGGGACGCCCTACACTTCGCCTGCCGGTACGAGGCTGCCACTCGAGAACCTTTCTTCCCCATCGGTTGTCGGTTCTTCGAGCTATATGGCCGGCCCATTGCCACTTCAGCTTACTAATCCGTTGGGCTATGTCGGTCACTCTAGTTCTACTGCGGATATCCTCATTTCTGAGTTTATCACGCAGAGAAACTCCGAGCATAGCCCTTAGAAAGAAATTGAAATTAGAAATTGAAGTACTAAGAAAAAAATAGTGTCACAGAAATATAGTTTTATTACTAGTACGTTTCACTCTTTGATGTGTGCGCTTATATTACTCTGATGGTAGATGAGGTTGGTACAGTAGTTGAGTCTCCGTTTATGGTAAAAGTCCAGCCTGGATGGTCTGGGTTTTGAAGTTTGGGACGGCTGGTCAAACCTAGCAGCTTAGGTGGTGTAGCGGCCTTAGACTGTCACTTCGCCACAAAAACATTAGAGACTGTGAGAAGCAGTGGAAGGCTTCCATAAGACTTACGCTCCGGAGTAGAAGAAGAACCGCGAAAAGAAAAGAAAAGAATTGCGAAAGGACTCATGGCAGCGGTTCACAAGCCAATAAACTATTATCTACCATTGTACTTATATAGCGCGAAAATCACATGCTATATCTATGTTGGAAAAATATGGATTTATTTCACAGCTATAGAGCACGCGAAACAGAAAAATAAATTACATTATAATATTCTTTGTCATAACTTAAGGCGATTAGAATCTTATTCCAAACCAGCCACCTGCCCCGATATAGCCTAGGTGGAATCTATTGATATGGCGTTATTCGTAACCATGAAATTAAATCTCACTTCATTTTCGTCTATTTGTACAAAAAAATTGGTAAATATTTGAGGAAAATATAATAATCGTTTCATCAATTATTAGCCAAACGTTAACTAACATAATAGCTATAATTATTTATTTGGACATCAATTTTATTAATTTTATAAACGATACAATTCCGCAACACTTACTTAATAATTTAATAAATTTCCCATGTGTATTATTGAAACACTTTCGTAGTCAATTCGAGTGAAAATAACTCAAAAGAAAATTAATTTGTTTTTCTGTCTACGTATAAGACGTAATTTCATAAATAAAAATATCTCGAATAACATTCCGAAGTGAACGCCTGATCTGATTCCTCGCATGTGGAATGGAATGAATAAAAAAGAATATTCGTAATGCATTTTGTTCACTCAATTTTTATCAACATACATATCATATACATTCAGAACATTCAATTATATCTTCTTCTATATTTGCATATTCCAGTTTTAGTTAATGTCATTTACAGTATTGACATAAACTCAGGTATAAGGTTGAATATATTTTTTCTCCATGCTCCTAATGCACGCAGTGCACTAATTTAAGGAGCTTTGAATTTTTTGTAAAGCTCGTACTACAAACTGTGCTTGCGGCGATGAGTGACGCCCGTCACACAGATTGCGATATTTAAGCGAAAGTCTCATTTTATTTCGTTTATTTTATTTTCATAATTTATGTCAGCTGCAGCTATATTAGTAGTATAGTTGTAGCACGAATGGTTCAGCTCGACTGGGGAAGGACCACGCTCTCACAGAATACCAGCGTCAAATAGCAGCTTAACACTGCTGTGTTAAGCTGTATGTACGTATGGTGAGTGTAGAGAACCGGAGACTCTTTTAATGGAAAAGAGGCATTCTATCTTAGTCCTCACGGGTGGCAATGCATCTGCATTTTGATTCGCAAACGAGGATAAATGTAGATGTCTATGGGCCACAGCAGCCACTTACCATCAGGTGGATTGTGTGCTCGTTTATCACCCTACACTATAAAAAAATCAACTAACGTTGTAGAGCCATGCTGCAGCTGTATTAGTAGTATAGTTATAGCACGAATTGGTCGGTTTGACCGAGGAAGGGCCACCCTCTCACAGATAGCGCAAAATAATAGCTTGACGCTGCTGTGTTTCGTATGGTAAGTGCAGAGAACTGGAGAAACATTTTACTGGAAAGGCTTTCCATCTTCGTCCTCATGGGTGATAATTCATCTGCATTTTGGAGAGGGGGCAAACGAGCATGCGGCTCACCTGATGGTAAGTGACTACCACCGCCCATGAACAACTGCAACACCAGGGAGGGAATTGCAGATGCGTTGCCGGCATTTTAAAAAGGAGTACGCTCTTTTCTTGAAGGTCCCTAAGTCGTATCTGTCCGCAAAAATCGCTGATGGTAATCGATTCCACAAGGAAGTCGTGCGAGGAAGAAAACATCTTCTAAATCGCACAGTGGTGGACCGCCAATCATCCAGATGGTGTGGATGGTATCTGGAGTTCTGCCGCGATGTGCGTTCGTGAAATTTGGCGGCTGGGATTAATCCGAACAATTCCTCAGAGAACTATCAAACTTATGCCTGCCTAACGGTATATTAAATAAAATAACTGGACCCGCCGCGACTACTTTAAATTCAAATTGTATTCCTGTAAGCTGGCATGGCATTCGTTCGCCTTTAATCAATAACTTTTTGGATCAAAGAGACGAAACGGCGCTCTATAATGACCTCTCGTTAGCTACTCAGGGAAACGGCTCTCCCCAAGAATTTTACGCACAATGTCAGACACTGTTCAGCACTATCATGACGTATGTTACGCTTCATGAAACCTTGCCTACTACAATAGAAGCCAAACGTGTATTATATAAAAATCTAACGAAGCAAGCTTTCGTGCGCGGTTTAAAAGAGCCACTTGGCTCACGAATACGTTGCATGCGTTCTGATACCGTTGAAAAAGTCAATCATTTCCGACCTATATCCATCCTTCCCTTCTTATCCAAGGTCCTTGAGGCCTGTGTCCACAAGCAACTTTCGCAGTTTATCTCCTGTCATAACTTACTAAGTCCCTTGCAGTCTGGCTTTAGGCCCGATCATAGCACTGTTTCCGCACTCCTGAAAGTAACTGGTGATATTAGGGCAGGCATAGAGGATACTAAAGTCACTGTGTTGGTTTTAGTTGACTTCTCGAACGCCTTTAATACCATCAGTCATGACCTTCTAATTTCCATTCTTTCCCTTTCAATGGTCTCACCCGGAGCACTGGATTGGTTTTCATCATATCTTCGAGGTCGCCAGCAGTCGGTTCGCATTGATGAGCTATCATCTAGCTGGCTTGACTTACATGCTGGTGTTCCTCAAGGCGGCATATTATCTCCTTTGTTGTTTTCTATATTTATTAATCTCATTACCCAAGACCTTCAGTCTGCGTATCATCTGTATGCCGATGACTTACAACTGTACACACAAGCGAGTATTGACAATATTTCTACAGCGGTGGACATAATTAACAGGGACCTTGAGTATATTAAGAACTGGTCTGACAGGTTTGGCCTAATGGTCAACCCTTCGAAGTGTCAGGCCATAATAATTGGTAGCCGTCGGATGATTCATAGATTGAAAACGGTAGCTTTACCTCCTATCTTTTTTAATAGTACGGAGATCCAACTGTGTTCTACTGTGAAGGATCTAGGTTTATTAATTGATTCTACTTTGAGTTGGAAAGACCAAGCAACGACCGTTAGCCAGAAAGTTACCGGTACCCTGCGTTGTCTCTATCGCCTAAAAAAATTTCTGCCATCTGCAATCAAAGCAATGCTTGTGCAAAGCTTAATTTTTCCACTAATCGACTATGGTGATGTGTGTTATTTCGACCTGAATGCAGATCTTCTCAATAAATATTACCGTCTTCTGAATAACTGCATTCGATTCATTTTCAATCTTCGAAAGTATGACCATGTATCCACGTATCGATCTCAATTAAAATGGTTACCTATTCGTCAACGCCGTAGTTTGCGTGCACTCACTACCCTTTATTCTATCCTGATGTCTCCAACTTCCTGTTCCTACTTATCTCCATACTTTCAGTTACTTAGCGCTAGTCATGAGAGAAACCTCCGCTCTACGAACAACCTTCTTCTCCTATGTCCCTCCCATAGCTCTGGACTTGTTCATTCTTCTTTCCACATTCAATCTATTCTCCTTTGGAACGCACTACCTCTCGAAATCAGGACGGCTAGCAATCGTTACACGTTCAAGATGAAGGTTCGGGAATACTTAACTAATAAATTGGCAGATTCATCATAGTAATAGTTTATATATAAATATATATATTTTATTTGATTATGTCTATAATTGTATATCTTCATGAGTTTACATACATCTGACGTTTTAATATGTACTTAAGTAATATACATTTTTATTATCTTATTATTTTTATCATAATTTATTTTATAAGTATATATATATATATATATATATATATATATATATATATTATATTTTTTATTACCATTTATATCTTATGTATTTTATTTCGATGTGCTACAATTTTTTTTTGTTATTTTCGTTTAGTATTAACATATTACCTTTTTATTACTCCTACTTCATTATATCTCTGCATCATCCCAAGGTAGACTGGTAGAGAATGCCTTAGGCATTAAGTCCACCTATATACCACATGTGTATATGAAGTTTTAAATAAATAAATAAATTAAAAAAAGTCTTGGAGTTTGTACAGGAAGAACTGAATGTTATGTACTTGCACCAACGCGGTGAACCTTTCACCGAGAGGAAACCTCAAGCACCTAAGCTTCTCCAACCTAGCTACATGACCTTACCTTTGCAAAAACCATTCAGTTTTCCTGCACCGATGCCATTGCCCAATTTACAACGACCTTTACATGTACCACAGCAGCAAGGTTTTAGGCCTAACGTGCCACCACAGTATAACATGCCTACGAGAACTCAACAAATGTTCCGAGCTTTCCCACCTAATTATAAACCCCATAGTAATACGTTTATATTACCAAATAGGAATCCACCCCATGACTCAGGTTCGAAGCCAGTGAGCGGGGTTAGCCATTACGTACCCAAACCAATGCCTCCGACAGGTATGACCGGCCATGATTGGCGCAAATACCGTAACCCGCCGCCTTCAAATAACTTCAAAAGTAGGGAAAGAATTTTAACGAATGTGCTGATTACGATAGTTACTATTATCCTGAACACCAATACGACTATTACGACTATAATGATAATGACGACTATATCCATAATGTGACCTATGACTATGACGACACACAGCATTACCAATACCATTACGCAACTGAGATAAACGAACAAGATAACGTAGACTACACGCAGTTCGACTCAGGATTTTCAAAAGACTCGTTCTTCAAAAAAGCCAAAATAGAAGTAAACTTACATACGCAGAGACAGCTTCCATACATATGTATTTCTAACCCTCCGTTAAAATTTCTAATCGATACCGGGGCGAATCAGTCCTTCATTAACCCGGAAGCTATACAAAAATATTTTTCACATATACCTTTAAATTATAATCCGTTCGAGGTAAATAATGTGCCTGCTACAACTAGGAATAATTATTCGATAATTATTCCATGTTTTTCCGAATACCAAGAGCCTGATAGTATTCAATTATATATTTATAAATTTCACGATTATTTCGATGGACTTATTGGTCTAGACCTATTAGAGAAATGGGAAGCTAGAATAGATCTAAAGGATAGACTACTTGTAACACGATTAGGTAACAACCCCATCTTAATGTATAACTCTCGAAATGTTAATTTTTACGAGGACGTGATACCATCCCAATCTTCAAAATTAATAAAAGAACCTATTAATGTCCATGACGGAGAAGCCTTAGTTAGCGAACAATATATCTCCAATTGCATGATAAACGAATGTCTAACATTAGTGTTAAATAACCGCGGTATTATAGAGGTATTTAACCCGACTCCGCACGATATAATTTTCTCCCTAGATCGTCCAATATGTGCTGAGACGTATAAAATCGAGTCCTCTCACAACGTTCAACCACTCCCACATTACAAAGAAATATTATCACTTTTACGCACCGACCATCTAAATGCCAAAGAACGCGCCAATTTAGAAAGATTATGTGCCAAATACGCTGACGTTTTTTATATAGAAGGCGAACTAGCTCACATTCACTAATAAAATAAAGCATAGCATCCGGACCACTGATGAGATACCGATATATACTAAAAGCTATCGGTTCATAGAGACGAAGTTAAACAACAAATCAGTAAAATGTTAGAGCAAGGTATAATTCGTCCGTCAGAATATGCATGGAGCTCTCCCATCTGGATAGTTCCTAAAAAAGTTGATGCTTCTGGCAAGACTAAATGGCGACTCGTAGTCGACTTTAGGAAGCTAAATAAAAAAACCATTAGTGATAAATAACATTACCGAATATATCGGATGTACTAGATAAGTTAGGAAATTGCCAGTATTTCACAACCTTGAATTTAGCCAGTGGATTTTACCAGGTTAAAATGAACCCTAGTGACATACCGAAAACAGCATTCAACGTTGAACATGGGCATTTCGAGTTCTTAAGGATGCCCATGGGCCTGAAGAACTCGCCATCCACGTTTCAGCGTTTCATGGATAACGTGCTCCGTGACCTCCAAAATACAGTTTGTCTCGTGTACTTAGACGATATTATTGTGTTCAGCACTTCCTTGCAAGAACACATGGTAAATCTCGAGAAAGTATTTCAGAAACAACGGGAACCCAACTTTAAAATACAAATGGATAAATCCGAGTTTCTTATATTGGAAACCGCTTATTTAGAATATATAATTAGTAAAGATGGCATTAAGCCAAATCCTAGTAGAATATCAGCCATAGAAAAGTATCCATTACCCAAAACCGCAAAAGAGATTAAACAGTTTTTAGGCCTTATAGGTTATTATCGGAAGTTCATCCCAGACTTTGCTCGAATTACTAAACCTCTGACACAATGTCTAAAAAAGGGACGAAAAATAACTCTTGACACAGACTATATTAACTGCTTCGAAAAGTGCAAGACTCTCTTAACTAACGACCCAATCCTTCAATATCCTGACACATCCAATGTAGCGATAGGAGCCATCCTATCTCAGGGACCCATAGGATCAGACAAACCTGTATGTTACGCTTCTAGAACTCTAAATGAGAGCGAAGTGAACTACAGCACTATAGAGAAAGAACTCCTTGCCATCGTGTGGGCAACCAAGTACTTTAGACCCTACCTATTTGGCCGTACTTTTAAAATCTTAACTGACCATAAACCCCTTCAGTGGGTAATGAATCTTAAGGAACCGAACTTTCGACTTACTAGGTGGAAATTAAATAAATAAAAAAGAAATAAAAAAGGAAAAATAACACCAATGTCGATGGGCTTTCCCGGGTGGAAATACATAACGAAGAATCGTGTTCTATGTTAGCTAACCCATCAGTAAAAACAGCCCCTACCATTGGCTCGACTACTCAAACGGCCCACACAAGCCCAGAAAATCCGATCCTTAAAATTCCTATTACCGACGAACCTCTTAATAAATTCCACAGACAACTAATATTAACAATTGAAGGCGACATAAAAAGACGACCAATAGTGACCAAACCTTTTGATACACATACTCGAACAGCTTTATAGATAAGACAACCGGAAATGGAAGTAGACCTTGTCAAAAATCAAAAGTCAAAATCGGATTATTAATTAAACCCCCTCTTTGCATGTATGACGTGATTCCAATCTTACAAGATAAATTTAGAAGCTCGTCTATGAATCTTGTTTTAACTAAAGTTGAGATCGAAAATGTAAAAGAATATTTGCAACAACAAGAAATAATAAAGAACTACCACGAAGGTAAAACCAACCATCGTGATATCAACGAGAGTTTCCTGGCCCTTTACAAACGATACTATTGGCCTAAAATGAGGGAGCACATTACGAAATATATTAATGAATGTACCATATGTGGTCAGGCTAAGTACGATAGGAAACCTCTAAAACCTCAATTCAATATCGTTCCCCCCGCTACCAAACCTTTCGAGATTATCCATATGGATATGTTCACAGTACATAATGAAAAGTATCTCACATTTATAGACGTATTCTCCAAATATGCTCAAGCGTACCATTTAAGAGACGGAACAGCATTGAGCATTTTACAAAGCCTACTTACTTTCTGTACGCATCATGATGTTCCTCTTTCTATTGTCACCGACAATGGGACCGAATTTACGAACCAGCTATTTACTGAGTTCGTACAATTACACAAAATTAACCATCATAGTATGTTAACCCACTGTCCCAACGACAACGGTAACATAGAGCGGTTCCACTCGACTATACTGGAACATCTGCGAATCCTAAAACTACAAAATAAAGACGAGCATGTAGTAAACCTAATGCCCTATACTATCTTAGGATACAATAGTTCTGTACATAGTTTCACTAAATGTAGGCCTTACGATATTGTCAATGGACATATCAACCCAAGAGACCCAATCGACATCGACTTGACAAAACATTTACTGCAGCAATACATACTAACACACCGAGATTGAATGAAAACAGTGTATGAAATAAATAATGAACATTCTTTCTCCGAAAGTTCAGCAATAATAAATATTCGGAATAAATCACGGGAACCAGAGGTTGAATACCAACCAAACCAACAAGTTTTCGTTTCCAACCCCCTAGCTAGCCGACAAAAATTAGCCCCACGTTACACCCATGACCATATTCTAGCTGACTTACCAATACACGTCTAGGAAACGCGGTCCGATAGGGAAGTCTAGACTTAAACGTGTACCTAAAACTGCCGATTTGTTACAGAACTCTAAAATTACTGACTGTACTGACCGTGCTGACGATCGAAGCCCAGGAGATAAAACTTGAACTATCTTGAAGACGGACCAGGCCTACTACCATTTAGACTTGGACCAACGACTCTCATAACTCACTATCATACATTTCTTCAATATGTAAAACTTGACGAGATTAGAGACAAAGTAACCTTATTGGAGGTACAGCTACAGAACTACAATAACAAGACTTGATAATGACAACAAATTACTGTACGAATTACAAATGGACTATCTTTCTAGCAAACTAGACAAAGTATTATTACAACTAAATAGCTTAGAGCCTATTCGCACTAAGAGAGATCTAGTAGACGGATTAGGCTCAGTGATCAAAAGCGTAACCGGTAATCGAGATTATTTAGATGCCGCGAAATATAATAATGTCATAAAAGTGTAGAAGGATAACCAAGATAGGATCGAATCAGAATTCAATAGTCACATTAGCATTAGTAAAGAATGGATGTTGCAACATAATAGTGTGATATCCCAGATAATTGAAAACGAGAACAAAATTAACTCAACGCTTACCAATTGCTAGATAGAGCCGCTTATAGTAGCCTTATCAAGTATGCTAAGTTTGCCCAACTACTAACAATTTTAACAGAAAATATTGATGATATGCTCAATGAGCTTAATAGGATAGATAATATATTAGCATTTAGTCGTGCATCGAGCACCCACTATTCTACGTTAAGTGTTAAGGTAATTAAGTCTATGTTAGTAAGATTAAGACAAATAGGAACATGTATTAAATTTAGAGACTAGAGAATAATTCGATATCATTAAGTCAGGTTATTATTTTACAGAAAATCAAATAGTAGTTGTTCTAAAATTCCCTGTTATTTCCACAGACACCTTCGACCTATTCCGCTTACCCATTGTACCTAACAAAAACCACTAATCTATTATTCCACCCTATCCTTTAATAGCAACTAATAGAGAAAAATTCGTGTACATGGAGACAGAATGTCCGAATTTGAGTAATCGGTACCTATGCGAAAAGGAAACGAACACCAAAATTCGAACACAATCCGACTGTATCCAGAACCTCATCATCAATCAGTCTATAGCAAAATCCTGTAAGATAACCGACATTGCACTATCAAAAGAAGCCATGGAACGTCTTGACGACAAGCACTACACCATCTCCTTCCCTCAACTAACTAAAGTCCATATAGTATGCGGGCGTGAAGATATTACTGCATTACAGGGTAGTTACTTAGCCACAATACCAATTAATTGCTTCCTGTGAACACAATAATTCACCATCACTAATATTAACGATCAAGTAGAAGGCCATCCCCTGAAACTAATGAAAATACCAATGGATATAAACGCAAATGGCAACCCAGCGGTACCACGAATCAAGCCTTAATACAGGACCAACTCATGATGCAACAACCACTTCATCTGAGAGAGATGGATCTCCCAACTTTATATCACACCACTATTCCCTTTTACGCCGTGTTATCAAGCATAGCAATATTCGCTATCATAATATCAGTTCGTTACTACTACAAGACTAAGAAGCAAGAACAGATCCAGAATAACACCCAACATAGCTATGAAAAGCCCGAAGAATCTAAAGTCGAAAAGGCATTACCAGCAACTTTTTCTCTCAAGGTTCTAAAATGATCTGAGGGTGGAGGAGTTATAATATAGCCCCATAGGTAAAGAGCCTACACAGCAGCGACCCCGATACATTACAGCGGCACGAGGCGCAACTCAGCAGAACGTGCGCATTGGCGTCAACGGATGCTGATGAACCGGAGCTTCGCAATATACCTTTACCTTATTTTTACTGTAATAATTAAAATTCATTCTAGATCTAGCATCGATCTGATTCACTTATATTTTAGTTATAGTAATTATATTGTAATTTTTATATTATAATAAAGTATTTTAAATTAGTTTCGGTTTTTTTTGGTCCTTCGGCTGCAGTTAACGTAATTAGATGTATTACTGGAGTCCAACGCCACCCAAGAAATAAGACAAATAAACAAACGTTAAAACAAGAAAGAAAACCCAAATCCAAGTCATAACTTGAGGCATTTTTTAAGATAATTATTTTGACTTATTTTATTATTTAAGTGTTATGCAAAGTTAAAAAAATTGTTTTATTCCCTTTCACGACTTTGATTTACTATGCCATTAAGTTTAAGAAATTTCAAAAGCACGACCTCATTTGTAACTTACTAAGAAAGGGTAGGGAAATTCTTCAAACAGTCGTGTCAAACGCTGTTTTTATTGCCACGGGGGACTACAAAATCAATACTTAATATTCATACAAACGTAATATTTAAATTCTTACATTGAAATATTGAAATAAATAAATATAATTAATAGAATCAGGCTTTACTTTGCGGAAATCCATTATAATGGGGTTGTTCTAAACTAATATACTTTGCGTAAAGAAAGAAAATGATGTTTCCTGCCCAGTTTCAAGGGGACCTCCAACCCTCCCTCAATCGTGCACACCATACACGTCGCAGCCAATCCCAGCACTAACATCCTCAGCACCACCACACTAGGCATGACACACCATTCTCGAAAATACGACACGTATTTCGCTTCTACACGAGGCATCCTCAGGTGAAATATACTCTGCGGAGGTCGGCCGCTAAGTGATCAGCGAGTATAAATAGCAGTAGTTTCGGCTGCCCCGAATAGACCTGATTGGACTAACTGATGGATCCCGAAACTCCACGACATATACGATATGTTGACGCCGAGAATTCCGATACTGGCTGAGGCAACAAGGGTAGTGCCTTGAAACTGAGCAGATACGACAAAGCGGTTCTTTTTATCGGTAAACGCGCAAACGTGTGTCTTCTGAGGATTAAACTGGACTAGATTTAGTCGCCCAAAATCAGAGACTTTGTTCAGCAAAGATTCGCCTTCAGACACATGCTTGTTTCAGTACTCGGCGATGATTTCCGAGAAATATTGGGACGGCCGGTGTATAGAGCATCATCAGTGAATGTAACCGGTTTGCAACATATAATTGATATGCAGAAGAAACAGCGTTGATGATAGCACGCAGCTTTGTAGAACACCAGCATTAATAGGATCGTAATCGCAGCATGCACTGTCTACTACGACCTTGATCAGCCAGAAAACTGGTGATCCAATTACATAATTTCTCGGGAAGCCCACAGGAAGGTAGCTTTGAAAGAAGCGCTTTGTGCCAGACCCCATCGAAGGCCTTTGCTATGTCCAAACTAACGTCAAGTGCCACCTCCTAGACTCGATCGCCTGCGCCAATCTATGTGTTAGGTAAACAAGATCACCAGCTGCGCGAACTCGACGGAAACCGCACTGGCGGTCACTAATCAGCTGGTGCTCCTCAAGGTACCGGATGAGCTCGCTGTTAATAATGGACTCCATTACACCAGCATTAATAGGATCGTAATCGCAGCATGCACTGTCTACTACGACCTTGATCAGCCAGAAAACTGGTGATCCAATTACATAATTTCTCGGGAAGCCCACAGGAAGGTAGCTTTGAAAGAAGCGCTTTGTGCTAGACCCGATCGAAGGCCTTTGCTATGTCCAAACTAACGTCAAGTGCCACCTCCTAGACTCGATCGCCTGCGCCAATCTATGTGTTAGGTAAACAAGAAGATCACCAGCTGAGCGAACTCGACGGAAACCGTACTGGCGGTCACTAATCAGCTGGTGCTCCTCAAGGTACCGGATGAGCTGGCTGTTAATAATGGACTCCATTATTTTCCAGAACAAGGAGGTGATGGTGATAGGCCTGTATTTGGACGGATCAGAGTGGTTACCTTTTTTAGGTATGGGGTGCACAAAAGCTGTCTTTCATGAATTCGAGACAACACCTATGGAGTAGGAATACCGGAAAAGACGCGTTAGAACCGGTGCCAACTCTGGAACGCACGTCTTCAGCACTATTGGTGGAATTCCGTCAGGCCCACTCCACTTGCAAACAACGCAAAGAATGCTTTGCGTTAGCAGCACTAAAAACTGTAAAGTCATACCTTTATTTAAATCTGGCAGTCGATTGCATCCTAATAATTTTAGACCTATTTCTGTACTGCCAACGCTCAGTAAAATTTTTGAAATAAATTATTCTAGATCAAATATCATATAATAAAAATCAGTTTGGTTTTACAAGGGGTCGTTCTACAACTGATGCCGGTGTTGAGTTAATCAATTTTGTTTTCTCTGCATGGGAGAACTTAGAAGATGCTTTCGGTATATTTTGTGATCTTTAGATGGCTTTCGACTGTGTTCACCATAAGACATTAATCAGGGAGTGCATTATTATGGTGTAAAAACATAGCGTTTAAGCTTATTATGTCATATTTAAATAATAGAATGCAAACCGTTGTATTTAATGGGAGCAGTTCTTTCGGATTCATAGTATGTAGGGGTACTCCTCACGGTTCAGTTTTTGGCCCCTTTCTGTTCTTAGTTTATATTAATGAATACCTTATTTCGTAGGGAATAAACATGATATGGTATTATTTGCTGATGATACTTCGTTGATTTTCCTACTAAAAATGCAATTGTTGAAATACAACGAAGTGAACTATTTAAAAATTAGTGAACTGGTTTAACGTCAATAATTAGCTTTTGAAAGGTAATAAAACGAAATGTTTTAAATTCACTAAACCTAATGTTAAACATGTGTTTTTAAATGGGGAGGATCTGGGCCTTGTTGAATCCACTGTTTTATTTGAGTTATAGTTGACGCAAATCTTGAGTAGGCCTCTCGTATATCTAAACTAGCTAGTTCTGCAGCATATGCTGCAAAAAAGATTGGAGGCCTTACATGCGTTGAAACAGCTAGATTAGTTTATTTTACTTATTTCCATAGCAAAATGTCATATGGAATCTTGCTATGGGGTAATGTGACTGACATTGAAACTATCTTTGTTTTGCAAAAGAGAGCCAAGCAAATAAGAGCAATTTATCCTAGGTCCAAAGGAATCCCTTAGAAAAAAAATAATTAAAAAATAAATATATTAACTTTGACCTCTCAATATATTTACGAAAATTTAAAGTGTGTACACAAAAACAAAAATAGTTTCTTTAAAAATAGTGATGTACCTAAGTATTGTACCTGTAGTAAGAAGCACAAGTTAGTTATACCAGTTACCGAATTCCAAAGATTCAGATATTCCTTAATGGAGCAATCTTTACACCTCTACAACAAAGTCCCAGGAAATATGCAGACCTTATCTATCAACAGGTTTAAAATATTTATTAAGCAAAAATTTTCTAGTCAGGGTTATTATACTGCTAAAGAGTACATGACTGATAATAACACTTGGGAATGAGGTGATCGCTACCATGATGTTTCTAAATGTTTTCATAACAATTGTTTAAAATATTATATTATAAATTGTACTTTAAAAAAAGTAAGGGAATCTTGCTGGTTCTTCCCAGGACAGAGGTTTTTTGCGAACCAGTGCTAAAAGTAAAAAATTATTTTCAATAAGTATTGTGTATTATAAAAGCTTTTACAAAAATTTATTAACTTTGAATTATGTGTCTTACCTAGTATGAAGAAGCACCTCCCGCCCTCCCTCAATTGCGTGCACTATCCCCGTCCCGGTGCTGGGATTAGTGGTGACGGGGATAGTGCACGCAATTGAGGGAGGGCGGGAGGTGCTTTCTTCATACTAGGTAAGACACATCATTTTATTTTATATTTTATAACGCGGATATTTGCGAAGTAAATTTTTGTAAAAGCTTTTATATAATGGATTTCCGCAAAGTAACGCCTGATTCTGTTAATTATATTGTGTATTAATTATGTACTGTAATCCATTTTGAATAAAAATTATTCTATTCTATAACTCTATTCATGCGCTTTTCATAAAAATGAGAATGCGTAAAAGTAGGCTCAATGTTTTTTTTTTTAATAAAACTGAAGTGACCAACAAATTTACAGTCCAACTGATAGTAAGTGGCTATTGGAGTCCTTGATACGTGCAGCCAACTTTAAACAAAGGATGCTACAGATGCCTCACAACCTGTTATTAATATGGAATTCTTGATGGCTCCGTGGCGCAGTGGCTCAGCAATGAATTGTTGTGCTGTATGGCCTACAAATGATGGTTTCGTTCTATTTTCGTTAACACACTACAACAATGACGCTTTTTAATAACATATTACAATCGCAATGAAAAGATAAGATCGTTGTTCTTTCCACAAAAATTTAGACGTTTTATTTTTATTTTTAAAGTAACAATGGAGTATGTCTAATGGACATGTTTGTTGAAAGAAAAAGTAATAATATAACTTAAACTGATAATTTAAAATCTCCCATAACAAAAAAGCTGTTAATCTTTAAATGGCTGAAAATATTTTTTGAAACATAGCTAAAACCCTTTCGATCAAGTTTTCTTTCAAATGAAATAAGTGGTAAAATTAACAAAATTGTACACCGACAGAACCTAATTACGTGATAACATGTAATTGGGTTGTGTCGTATGTATCAAAATTTGGTGTTATCATGTATATGACTTGCTGAGAGGCTGCCCTGTTTATCTCAATGTTACACAGGGCAGCCTCTCAGCAACACGACCTTCCTTGACTACACTAGTCGAATACTCCAACGGCCACAGTAACGACATTGAGGCTCGTAGAATTTTCGACTGATCTCTCTTAGTCACCTACGCGATACTTTATAGTGCTAAAACAAGTAGGAGATTACCATTCTACCTTTATTTGTTCGTATTCCCTTTTATCTTTTACCCTTATTCGCTACACAATAATATTTCAAAGAGTCAAACACGTCAAACTTCCGACTCAGAATTGGCGACAGTCTCAACTGTGTTTGGTTTGTATGCTGTCCTTTAAGCCATTTCTTCAAGTATTAAGTGATAATAATCCTTTATAAAACACTGCTTACAATATGTTGATGCGTCACATTGCACAGCCTTTAGGAGATTTTGATGTCAACTTGAGCCAGCAGACAGTTGGCGATAGTATCTAAAGGAGCCTACGCAGACAGACACCTTATCTTGAGATTCACATCACCATTGGATCACTTGTTTTACCGTTTCCACTAATAATTAACATGCGCAAACATTTAACACACAAAATCGCACCACTTTTAAATATCAAAATCCGCTACACACCATTAATATTAAACAATTATACAGGAGCAGCAATCCACCGCCGGTCAAGTTCCCGCCAATACTCTCTCAAATATGTGTGACTGGTAGATCACAGACTATCATGTGTTTGACATTGGCAGTATGAACGTAACAATGTACCTATGTTTTATTTTATTTAATGTATTCTCAGCATCCACTTATTATAAGGTGGTATTATTAATAATAGCATGAGGTGGTACTCTCCCGTGCCAAGCAGTAGGACTTATTTAAGCTAGAACTTATTTTTTTATGAAAATGTAAGTGAGACCATAAATATAAAACAAATATTAAAAAAAAACTCATTTTAAGTAGTATACTTATACGAACCCGAACATAGTACTCCCGAAAAAACAGCTGTTGACAAGTGCAATGCCATAACCCTGATCCCTAGTATAACGATAGCCTGTGCTCTCCCTATTCAATATAATTTCAATAAAAAGGTCGTCTGTATTCACCACGAATTTATTCCATTAGAAATTGATTTTCTTTATGTCTCTCTAAAACTAAAAGAACAAGTTTTAACAACAAGCGCGTTAGTTTATTATTACCAAGCTACCGGTCTCAACGGTTTTATGAATAATAGCAGCTTCGCGTGGAAAAAGAAATTAAGTATAATTTTTATGTTATACTTTATATTTGTGAGGAAATAATATTTCTTTCGTCATTCTAATAGCCTTTCACAAGTCAACTAATGAAACTGTGATTGACTTGTCAAAATTTGTTGTCTATCTTGTGTCATGTTGACTTGTGAGTCATTCCTGGGGGGGGGGGGGGGGGGGGCTACACAACACGGTCCTGATCCACCAGTATTCATCGATTTTCTGCATGTCTTACCAGGTCGTCAGACCATCTAGTGACCCCTCACACTTCGTTCACCGGTACGAGGCTGCCACTCGAAAACTTTTCTACTAGACTACATTGGATGCTCTGGTTCTACCGCGGAATATCCTCATTACTAAATCTATCACGCAGAGAAACTCCCATCTCAGCTGCTTTACGATTTAAAAGGTGACTATCAGTTTTTTTTTAAAGTACTGTTTCTGTTGCCTTTAAAACCTATCATACACCGTACGCTAAGTGTTTCAAAATGTCAGGTGAATCAATAAAACCATTAATCAACTTATACCTCGTCTCTCACCTCACTGTAATATGTTGTTCGTTGTGCTTATATCCGATAAGTGAGTGGTCCTTCGTTGTTGAGTCGATCAATAATACAGTCGATAATACAGCTGCAGAGTGACTTAACCACGCAACAAAATGCCTATTTCCATAGACAATTCATTCAACCTATTTCTAACAGTTTTTCCAATAACAGTTACCAATTTTATATTTCCTTAGATAAAAGGTCGCGACACAAACAAGAAGCGTCGTAGTTTTATTTCCCTAGCGATTTCCATTCATAAGTCATATCTTTCCAAAGCGTTTGCTAAAGTTTTCTTCCTGTGTTTGCAGGAACTATTGGAATAGTCATTCTTCGTAAACAGTGAATATTGAACTTTAAACTTCATAAAAACTATAAATGTATATAAAATAAATGGCGCTCTGAACAATTTTAAATCCATGAAGAGTAAACGGCATTTTGTACCGCATACTTTTGTTGTTGTTTTGTTATAGAATTTGTACCACATATTTATTTTATGTTAGTGTACTATTTTTAGGACTTCGGATTAATTGATAATGTCAATATAAGGATTTTAATAAATAAACGTAATATAATCTTAAACTAAACGCAGTCATGTTTTTAGAAGTTGTCATATGTAAAATTACACAAATATCGAAATTTTAATCAATTATTTGTAAATAAAAATAATTAAACACTTGTATATTTTACCAAGAATGGATAACTCTTGCATAATGGTTAACGATTTATTGACAGGAATGATTTTCGTCATCAATATTTTTTTGTTCATATGACAATTATTTATTGACAGGTAAAGAAAATTTATTTTCAGTTCAGTTCAATTCGTTGCTGTTGTTTTGAATTTTGGTTTGTGACTACAAATAGTAAAACAAAGTATTATTTTATTTACCTACACTCAAAACCCTATCAGAACTTCATCATTATCAAACCTTTTATTATTTTACCTTTACAAACTCAGTATTTTGATGTTTTTCTCATATATTCCACTGTATGTGGTAGAACCAAGCTGCAGCTACATTATTGTTGTATAGCCCTAATAGGTCGGCTCTACCGGGGAAGGACCAATGTCTCATAGAATACCAGCAAAAAAAGCAGCTTAATTTTGCGGTGTATCGTAAGGTGAGAGTAGAGAACCGGATACCCTTTTTTACTGAAAACGAGACATTCCATCTTAGTTCTCAAGGGTGACAACGCATCTGCATTTTAATTCCTAGTCGAGGATAAATGTAGAGTGCTCTGCAAACCGAGCGCTGTGAGAACCGCACATCCGGCATGGAGCACTCACACCGCAGCATAGTCGGCGGTGTGTTCCCGTCATCAACAGTATATCCCATACTATAAGTAATATCCCATATTGTGCTATAACTAACAAACACCCTTTTAAATAACTTTAAATTGCGTGAGTAGTTACTTATAAATTTTTAAAGAACGTCTAACCTAACCTTTAGTTTATTTAGTAACTGCGTTGTTTTAGGTGACTGCAATGAACATCTCAAAAATTGTCAGTCCTATATAGAACAATAGTAGTCTATAACACGACATGTGCCTAAAATAATTGCCAAGTGTAGCTAACGACCACATGGTAGCGGTGTGAGTGCACCATGCAAAATGTACCTCACTATTTTACATCCTATGTATGTCGTAAGTGTATAAGAAATGCAAAAAAGTAGGCTTCCATGTGATGGTGAAAACATCTATTTACGACTGGTGAAAAGTACTCAGACCAGCGACAGTAAACAACGTCTAAGATGCGACTTCTTTTACTGAGATCGTCCATCCGCCTGCCAAGCATTACGATTATGGCAAATAATTGCTCCGAAGGGAGAGGTCATTTCTAGCATTTCCAGCATTGTAATTTTACAGACTAATGAAGATGAAGAAGATGGAGCAGCTAATGATCACCAGTATATTTAATTTGACAATGATTATAATTTTGGTGATAATTACAATAAGTTCTTTAGAATTTTCAAAATAAGAAAATAAATTTTAATTTAAAGTAAAAGCCAGTGCGAAGACATTGTGTATATAAGAATTATTGCCGCGAAAGAATTTATAATTCAGAATATGAAATTATTTTATCCTTCTTATTTCTTGGAAGTAAGCTTTTAATTTATAATTAAAGTTATTTTTTAACCTTTTGAGTAGACTAAGGAAAAATGCAAGATGCAATAAAAACGGACGCAGAAAGCCGATTGATGCAGGTGGCCTATATTCAGCAGTGGACTTGAAAAGAAAGCGTTGTTTTAATGATGATTAAGGAATAAATCTCAATATCGTCGGCTAAATAGCAATATAAATAACTTTATCCCCTAATTTGCTACTCTTAGGGGTACAATATTTCTCCAATTTTATAAGAGGTCATCCTTGATGTTATAATAATAAATTATTAATTTAACTAAATTTGTAATCTGTAGGTTGGGATACATTTTGGTAATTTTTTAACTTTATTTAAGGAGATATAATATTATAACATATAATACTATTATTGTACGTAAATTATAGACTGGATAAGTAACGTAATATAAGGAAAAAATTGGAAAGAAGTTCCAAATTTAACTGATGGGGGCTAGGCGAAAAAAAGCGTAAGATTATTCCGGAACGAACCCCTTTCTCTACACGTCAACAGTGCGAGCGAGATGGAATAATATCCACCTCCCTCGCACTTTCTCTTGTCTTGGTATGAAAGAAGTATTCTTTTAAATGATACTTAATTTTCATAGATGCTATTAATATATTTATTTGTATTTGTTCATCAATAATATAATACGTTTATCAATAACAACATACCATTTCTGTAACATTACATGTAACACTGTTCCCACTTTTGGGCTGGGACTCCCCAGTTCCAGCTCCTTCCACTTGACCGCATCCAGCGCAGAGCGACTCGAATCGTTGACGACCGAGTCCTTTCCGAACCTTTACTGGCGCTGCGAAGAGATATTTTTCGTTTTTCCCTTTCCATTTTATTTCGCATTTACCACGGGGAGTGCTCTGAGGAATTGTTCGGATTATTCCCAGCCTCCAAATTTTAATAACGCGGCAAAATTCACAAAACATCGACACCATCTGGATGTTTAGCGGTCCACCACTGTACATTTCACTAGGAGTTCTCTTCCGCGTACGACCTCTAAATGTGGAATTTACCACCGGCAATTTTTCCAGACCGATATGATTTAGGGGGATTCAAGAATATAGCTTACATCTTATTAAAAGGCCGGCAACGCACCTGCAATTCGCCTGGTGTTGCAGTTGTTCGTGGGCGGCGGTAGTCACTTACCATCACGTGAGCTGTATGCTCGTTTGCCCCGTCTCCTACCAAAAACAGAGACTTTGGCACTCAAAGTAACAATGGTGACAATTTATCGTACCACAAAAGACAAAGTAAAAAAATAAAATTTTAGAAGCACAAAGCAAAATGATATTCATTTAAATTTCCGGCTTGTTATTCTCTTTCAGTTTTCTAGGTACCTATCTCATCTTTCAAATTTTCCTTATAATGCTTATGAGTTGCATTAAAAATGAGGCCATCCTTTGTTAGTCTTTTCTTATAATATTGTCATCTTTTATTCAGCTATTTTTACTTTAGGAAGAGGTAACTTGCGAGCTAATTAAATGGTTTAGTTATTTACCAATTAAGATTTTATAAATACGGACACATGTAAGCGACAAGTTGCTAATCTTATATATTTTATTTTTATTAGAAATGGGCTGACTTTAGATCTTCATATTTTAATTGACCGTTTCATTCTCTTCATTTTGTTTCTTCCTACGCCGTAATTCAAAAGTAGCAATAAACAATAAGGTAGAACAGAAGCGTACGATGATTTTGAGAATTTGTAAAAAGGGCAGAGTGCACTACGCTGATTCAATTTGGGTTGCAGTCTTCAATATATCAAGGATATACTTGTATTAAAACTTCCAGTTTTCTGAAAGACATGTTTCCTTGTAATATGTCTGCAATATTTGCAAATAAGAAAACAGATAAAATATGTACAGTTTTTTTTCTTTATGCATAAAAGTGACAAACGAGCACGTAGTTTAGGTTAGTCACGTTATGGTGTAAGTATATATATATATATATATATATATACTTACCAGGTAACTAAAATAATATAGTAGCTTAAATCTATATTTAATTGAAAAATTTAAGATTTTTGTTGTGATTGGGGACTAACAGCAATCCTTGCCGATGTCAATAAATTTTTTTATTGCAATTTTCATCGCATTACACTGTTACTTTTCTTCTTTAACCAAAATAAACGAACTATTGCTGATGTTAAGAATACTATTTTTCCTAGATTTGAATTTTTTTATAAGTATATAATTTATATAATATATTTTACTTCATTTACAAAGGAATAAAGAACTAAAGTTACAAAAAGAAAAGACGGCCATATTTTACAGATTTAGCGCCCATTAAGTTTCGTGTATCTGTGATCTTGGATTCACTTAACAAAAGATATACCTGATTTATGATACGTTACCGGCCCATTACTTCTATTATCACCGAAAAGATCCCATATAATCACATTTGTTTAAGGATCGTTGAATATTTTAAATGAAATAATTCTATTGGAAATTCCTAAAGCTGTAACATACATTGAAAGAAGAATGTTTTGTATGAAAATATATTGAGGATATATGGATTTATTTTGCATATATCATGAAAATTTCCTTAGCCTTTCTAGAGTGCAACGTAACTGGATGCGTATAGCAAAAACTTGGGCTAAATGGAACGCCTTGGGAGAGACCTATGTCTAGCTGTGCACTGCTGCAAGCCAATGATGATGATTATATCAATAGAAAAAAAAAACCTCGCAACTAATACATTTGGGCATACTCCCCTGTTGAATGACGTGGTTCCAGTAGCTCTATGCCATGCTTAATGATATCTTATGTTTACGTGAACTCTACTCTACTTTACAGCACCCATGATCATGATGGGGGACTGAGGTGTCTGACGTCCCAATTTCATAGTTAACCACGGCTAACTTCAATTAATAATTATTAATTTTGGTGTGATCTACCCAGTATAAATATAGAGTAATCTTGAAGTCTTGTAGTTGTAGGCTTAGGTTGGGATTTGATATAATCGGCCCACATGTCAGGCACATTACAACCGACACGTGGAGGCGTTTCCCTGACCAAATAACCTTGAGCATTCGTTCCCTCTTTAGACGTACGCCGCTTTATCATAGAATTCACACAATTTTAGGAATTATTTTAATTAAAAAATAAAAACGAACTTTGAAAATTAAAATAAAACGTGAAGAATATAGATATTTAAATTATCTCTCCATTAGTGTAATCCTCAAATGATTAGAGCGTTGCCTTTAGCAACAGTTGCATGTCAATATTTTTAGTCATTTTTTAAAAGTAGATTTTAAATGTATTTGTAACACATAAAAACAAATTAGAACGTGAAATGTGATGAAGGATATCAAACATTAATAATGTGCTTTTAGATTTAGTTTATTTCTCATAACTAATGAAATAATAGTCTCTTAAAAACGCACTATCGCAAGGTTTTAGTCGGGGTATCGCCTTAAAATCGAAGTGGGTCCCATCGCAGAGCTTAATATCTTAAACCAGAACTTTATTTAGATGTTAAATTTTAGACAATAATTATTAAGTAGCCAATGAAAACCTGCCGAGGTAAATTTGCACTGGAAACTCTTAACTTATCATTCGTTGTGGGTGTAAGTATAGCTGTAATAACGCTACAAACATTACCAATGTATCTGCTTTAAGTAAGGTTAAAATGCTTTTATTAGGTGAGGTTCAAGACAGTAGTTGAATGGCGAATTCAAACCCATATATTATGAAGATGTAATAATTTATTAAAGACTGTGGTCCGACATTAATAATTGAAAGCACATATTAGCTCTTTTATTGTAATATTATATTATATATTGTTAGTGGGACTTTAAAATATTTTGAATGTTTAACATAGATACATATTATATTATAATTATATATTGTAAGTATGACCTTTTTGTTAATATTTTGTTTACTATACATACATATTAACACTACATAGCTAACGTTCCTGATCCTCACCTGATCCAACTACTATGATAAGCTAACCATTCGACTTTTTAACGATCATTTTTTAAAAGTGTTTTTATAAAAAAAATGTTTTATTTTTATCGGGTATATTATATTTATAGGAAATATAGGATATATAGGATATAAATTAAAGATAATTTAAAAAAATGTTTATTTAACATTTAATTACTAAATCACAAATATTTAATGGCACATGTTTTTTTTAGATCAGTAAGGCACTAAGTATCACAATGACTAAATTAGGAACTCTTGTTTAGAAATTTCTTTTTTCTTTCTTGTTATTGTAAAGAAATACCATTAAAATCAACGGTAATAATCAAAGGACTCAGACTTTTTTGGCACAAGTTGGGAAAAGTAGTTCGTTGTAGGTTTGCCACAAATGGGAACTCTGCCGCTATTGCAGTAATACTGTGTCATGCGTCTTTTCTTATAGGAACACAAACTGCAGCCTTTTTTACCTTTTTGAGGTATTTTCATCAGAGGACTTCCAGAGGGCTCAAGGTTTCTCTGCGTGATAAACTTAGAAATGAGGATATCCCCATTAGAACCAGAGTAAGCGACAAAGCTCATGATATTCGTAAGTTGAAGTAGCAATGGTCCGGCCATATAGCTCGAAGAACCAACCACTGATGGGGAAGAAAAAGCAACACTTGTGTTCATCATCTAACAACTATGTCATCACATGTGATCGACCTCTCAGCTATTCTTCACAACCAACGTAATAACTTAAACAAAAAACAGCAAATAATCAACAAAAGTACCGGTGAAAAAGTAACGCATAAGCTAATCATTCGTCATTTTGACGAGTATGCAGTAGGTATCTCAAACACAGAATTACTTACCGGCTATTTGGTCATTAAGTTGGCGCGAAACCGCGAGTGTAGGTAAAATCATTAGAATGGGTGGGTGAGATATTTATTAGACGCTCGTCATTTTGACGAACGTTAGCTATCAAGGGTTAATAAATTATAATTACTTAATATTTGCATCCGATTATACGATTATTCCTTCCCAGGATTAACTGGTCGTACTTTTTATATATTTATACCCGCAGTTACAGTATTCCAAATACATAGCAGGGATCCCCTATGAGCTATGATGATGTGTGGAAGATTCTTATGTTTACCAGTAAACTTTGATAGCTGTAATGAATGAATGAAAAAGACACTTACAATTCCTATATTATTATTATCTTTGTCTAGAAGTTGTTTTTTTTTAATAGGAGAGGGGGCAAACGAGCATAGGGCTCACCTGATGGTAAGTGACTTCCGCCGCCTATGAACAACTGGAACACCAGAAGAACCAGAGGAATTTCAGATGCGCTGCCGGCCTTCTAAAAAGGAGGAGGCTCTTTTCTTGAAGGTCCCTAAGTCGTATCGGTCCGCAAAAATCGCTGGTGGTAAACTATTCTACAAAGAAGTTGTGCAAGGAAGAAAACATCTTCTAAATCGCACAATGGTGTACCGCCAATCATTCAGATGGTGTAGATGGTATCGGGAGTTCTGCCGCGATGTGCGTTCGTGAAATTTGGCGGCTGGGATTAATCCGAACAATTCCTCAGAGCACTCCCCGTGGTAAATGCGAAAAAAAAATGCAAAGAGATGCAACATCTCTTCGCAGCGCCAATGAGTCGAGCCGATCGGAAAGGACTCGGTCGTCGATGATTCGAGCCGCTTTGTGCTGGATGCGGTCAAGTGCAAGGAGCTGGCACTGGGGACTCACAGCCCAGAGATGGGAACAGTATTCCATGTGAGGCCGAACCTGCGCCTTGTAAAGTTGCAGGCGTTGTGCCGGCATGAAATACTGTCCCGC
This sequence comes from Parnassius mnemosyne, assembly GCA_963668995.1. NCBI lineage: Eukaryota > Metazoa > Arthropoda > Insecta > Lepidoptera > Papilionidae > Parnassius > Parnassius mnemosyne. The sequence continues at coordinate 41,745,491 of CAVLGL010000057.1, read as the reverse complement.
TCTGCTGAGCACGCCAAGCTTTTTAGAGGCCGATTTGGCCTTCTCTTCCAAGTGACCACGAAACTGCACGTCACTCGATATGTCGACGCCGAGGATTCCAATACTGGCTGAGGCAACAAGGGGAGTACCTTGAAACTGAGAAGATATGACAAAGGGGTTCTTTTTAGCGGTAAACGCGCAAACTTGTGTCTTCTGGGGATTAAACTGGACTAGATTTAGTCGCCCCCAATCTGAGACTTTGTACAGCAAAGACTCGACTTCAGACACAAGTTTGTTCCGGTACTCGGCGACGTTTTCCCGAGATATATTGGCACGGCCGGTGTATAGAGCATCACCAGTGCTGTCATCCGCATAACAATGAATGCTACCGGTTTGCAACATATCATTGATATGCAGAAGAAACAGCGTTGGTGATAGCACACAGCCTTGTGAAACACCAGCGTTAATAAGCTTGTAGTCGGATCATGCACCGTCTACAACGACCTTGATGCTCCGATCTGCAAGAAAGCTAGTGATCCAATTGCATAATTTCTCGGGAAGTCCATAGGAAGGGAGCTTCGAAAGAAGCGCTTTGTGCCAAACCCGATCGAAGGCCTTCGCAATGTCCAAACTAACGGCCAACGCCTCCTTGGACTCTACTGCCTCCGCCCATCTATGAGTTAAGTAAACCAGAAGATCACCAGCTGATCGACCCTGACGAAAACCGTATTGGCGGTCACTAATCAGCTGGTGATCCTCAAGGTACCGCATGAGGTGGCAGTTTATAACGGATTCCATTATTTTGGAGAACAAGGGGGTGATGGCGATAGGCCTGTAGTTGGACGGGTCTGAGCGGTCGCGTTTTTTAGGGATCGGGTGAACAAAAGCTGTCTTCCATGATTTCGGGACTACGCCTAGGGAGTAGGAGTACCGGAAAAGACGTGATAGAACCGGTGCCAACTCCGGAGCACACGTCCTCAGCACGATTGGGGGAATTCCGTCTGACCCAGTCGACTTGTGGATGTCCAGGGAGAGGAGTGCTTTGCGAACCGAGCGCTGTGAGAACCGCACATCCGGCATGGAGCACTCACACCGCGGCATAGTCGGCGGTGTGTTCCCGTCATCAACAGTTTATCCCATACTATAAGTAATATCCCATATTGTGCTATAACTAACAAACACCCTTTTAAATAACTTTAAATTGCGTGAGTAGTTACTTATACATTTTTAAAGAACGTCTAACCTAACCTTTAGTTTGTTTAGTAACTGCGTTGTTTTAGGTGACTGCAGGTATGTGCCTCCGCTCGATAATTTTCTAAAATTTGTCCAGTAGGTTTTCGCACATAATTCGTATGAAAGTTCAATAAATTTTTGGGAGTTTTGGATATAAATAGGATTACAGCATAACAAAAAAATATTACTATTATAGAGTAAAACTTAAAATAATCAGTTATTAATATAATTACTAAGTACATAATTCTCTGTATTGTGCATCTAGTACAATAAAATATTATATTTTATTTAAATTACATTGAAAAAAATTCCAATTTAATTTCAAATGAAATAGGCAGACATAAGCCTATAACAAGACCACGTAGTATATAATGTAGATGTTCGCTTCCTCGAGTACACGCCAGTAGTATTACTATCCCTAATTTGAAATACATCAACTGTCAAACTTTACATGCGCTCGGCATTCCTTATATTTAGATTTCGAAGTTTAAACAGTACGCTAGTGCCAAAGTTTTATCACGGACTAACTGTAAAAGTACTTTCAGAATTTTATTATCAATATACCGTGTAGGTGATGTAAGAAAATCAAATAAAAATATCCTATAAGAGTTGTGTCAATGATGTAAAATACATTATACTACAGATAGTAGAATGAACATCTCAGAAATTGTCATTCCTATATAGAACATTAGTAGTCTATAACACGACATATGCCTTAAATAATTTCCAAGTGTAGCTAACGACCACATGGTAGCGGTATAAGAAAATGTACCTCACTATTTTACATCCTATGTATGTCGTAAGTGTATAAGAAATGCAAAAAAGTAGGCTTCCATGTGATGGTGAAAACATCTATTTACGACTGGTGAAAAGTACTCAGACCAACGACAGTAAAGAACGTCTAAGATGCGACTTCTGGTACTGAGATCGTCCATCCGCCTGCCAAGCATTACGATTATGGCAAATAATTGCTACGAAAGGAGAGGTCATTTCTAGCATTTCCAGCATTGTACTTCTACAGACTAATGAAGATGAAGAAGAAGGAGCAGCTAATGATCACCAGTATATTTAATTTGACAATGATTACGGTTTTTGTGATAATTAAAATAAGTTCTTTAGAATTTTCAAAATAAGAAAATAAATTTTAATTTAAAGTAAAAGCCAGTGCGAAGACATTGTGTATATAAGAATTATTGCCGCGAAAGATTTTATAATTCAGAATATGAAATTATTTTATCCTTCTTATTTCTTGGAAGTAAGCTTTTAATTTATAATTAAAGTTATTTTTTAACCTTTTGAGTAGACTAAGGAAAAAATAAATAAAGAAAAAACAGAAAGCCGATTGAATCAGGCCTATATTCAGCAGTGGACTTGAAAAGAAAGCGTTGTTTTTATGATAATTAAGGAATAAATCTCAATATCGTCGGCTAAATAGCAATATAAATAACTTTATCCCCTAATTTGCTATTATTAGGGGTACAATATTTCTCCAATTTTATAAGAGGTCATCCTTGATGTTATAATAATAACTTATTTATTTAACTAAACACGCAATAACATATTTAATTAAAAAAAATATTAATAACGGCTTAGGGGGGTCAGGCGTAGGGGGTCATTGTAGAAGCGTGCTCGTCGCGACCCCTGCCAGCCCTTTTCAGGGCTGCAATTCTACTCAGCTGCGCACCCATGTCAACGAGGGTTAGGGCGTCCCCCCAAGGCGACGCACACCAGCTCGTCCCCGTTGGTGTGGAATGCAGCGCGCAAAGCGGCGATGGGGACCGCCACCCGTCACGCACAGCCCCACACGGCGGAAGGTGGAGGACGGAGTGCAGAGTTGGCACGTGGAATGTTAGAGGAGGCATGAGAGATAAGACGAATGAGTTGATCGAAATAATGAAAGAAAGAGAATTAGATGTCGTGTGTATGTCGGAGACCAAACGGAAGGGCAGTGGTACTGAAGAGCTCCCTGGCGGGGCGTTAGCTCTATGGTCCGGAGTCCCGGAGAGCGAGAACGCCTGCCAGGGAGTGGGGGTGCTGCTGTCTTCTCGGTTGGTCGATGTTATGACTGAATATAAGTTTGTGAACTCAAGACTTCTCTGGGTTCGCTTTAAATTGGTACTGACGAAGTTATTCCTTTTGGCTGTTTATGCGCCGGTAGCTTCGTCGTCCAGGGCTGAGCTGGAGGAGTTTTGGGAGAATGTAAGAGAAGTTCTAGATTTGGCTAGGGGAAACGAAAGGATTGTTGTATGTGGTGATTTGAATGGATGGGTTGGTACCGCTCGACCAGGGTACGAGTCGGTACTTGGAAAGTTTGGCGATAAAAGGGTTAATGATGCTGGCAAGCTTATACTGGCGGTATGCAAGGAAAAGGGTCTTCTTGTGACAAACACTATGTTTAATCACAAGAAAATCCATATGTATACTAGAGAAAGAAAGAATGAGAGAAGTATGATCGATTTGTTCCTGGTGGATGACCGACTGCGAAAACAGGTTATGGATACGCGAGTGTTCAGGGGTGCTGACCTGGGAACGGATCACTATCTAGTGATTACTAGATTTAGGGGTCTGTTCGCGGGTTGGCGCTACCGGACGACAGTGACAGAACCACAGTCGGTCTGTCGCATCCGAAGCTGGAAGCTTCAGGAAGCGGATACTAGGGACAAATATCATGCGAGGGTAGCCGAAAAGCTTGACACCATCGATGGCAGAAACGAATGTGTAGAAAGAACATGGCAGAACCTTAGGGATGGAATGGTAAGTGCAGCGGAAGAAGTGTGTGGAACAATAAAAAGAGGCAGTAGTAAAAGAAGAGATGCATGGTGGAATGATGAAGTGAAAGAAGCTGTAAAGAAGAAGAAGAAAGCATGGTTAGACTACTTGGCCTCTAGTAATGATAAGGATATGAGAGAGAAGATGAAAGAAAGATATAAGCTGCAGAAAGTTCACACGAAAGCATTGATTGAGGAAGTGCGTGAAAGGTGTAGAATGGAAGCGGATGAAAGGTTGTCGCACAACTTTAAGGAGAACTCCAAACTCTTCTGGAAAGAGGTTGGAAGGGCCCGAAGTGGTGCGACGGCCTTAAGAATGAACAAATTGCTTTCGAGAACTAATGACGTCCTATCAGAAAAATCGGACGTCATGCAGCGATGGAGCGAATTTTATAGAGAAATGTATGCGTGTGATGATCTTAGTGAGGGATCCGGGGATGACGCCGTGACTGGTACGCCAGACCCGGACCTCGATGACACTGAGGTCATCAGTATGAAAGAGATTGAACGTGCGATTCGAAGTTTGAAATGTGGTAAGGCTGCGGGACTAGACAGAGTTACTGCTGAAATGGTCAAGTATGGTGGGCCTCGCGTCTGGGACAGCTTTCATCTGCTGTGCAATTTGTGCTGGCGGACGAGGGATGTCCCGGATGATTGGCGATCCGCAGTCATTGTGCCTTTATATAAAGGTAAAGGTTCACATTTTGACTGCGGGTGCTATCGGGCGATCAGCTTGACCAGTTTAGCAAGTAAAGTTTACTCGAAGGTTTTGACACGTAGGATGCAAGAGAAATCGGAAAGATTTCTATGGGAGGCACAATGCGGATTTAGACCTGGAAGAGGATGCACGGATCAAATGTTTTCTCTCCGTATGATCACGGAAAAGCTTCTGGCTGTTAACCAGAAGATTTTCTGTGCTTTTGTGGATCTTGAGAAAGCATTTGATAAGGTTGTAAGGAAGAAAATGTGGGAACTGTTGCCGGGGTATGGTGTGGATGGCCGATTGCTAAGGGCTGTGCAGTCTCTTTACTGTGACTGTAAAGCCTGTGTGCGGGTAGGGCATGACCTGTCACCCATGTTTAGCGTCCAAACGGGCGTAAAACAGGGTTGTGTCATGTCTTCCTGGCTGTTCATACTGTATCTCGACAGCTGTTTACAAAAGCTGAAAGATAGCTGTTTGGGTGTGAAATTGGGTGACATAAAAGTAAATTGTCTGCTGTATGCTGATGATGCAGTGCTTATTGCACCATCAGAGGCAGAACTGCAGGCATTAGTCACGTGTATGAAAGAGGAATGTGAAATTAAAGGTCTCCGTTTGAATGCTAATAAAACTAAGGTTCTGGTATTTGAAAGGGACGAAGAGAGAACGAAGTGTGAAATATGGGTAAATCAGGAATGTCTAGAACAAGTAAATGAAATTGTATACTTGGGGAGTGTTTTTAGCCGGGATGGAAGATGTGATTTAGATGTGGACAGGCGTGTCGCTGCCGGGAACAAAGTCAATGGTGCCCTGACTGCGTTAGTCAAAAGGCAAGGCGTAGCGAAGAGTGCACGCCTTGCAATACATAACGCAGTGTTGGTACCGACTTTGTAATATGGCAGCGAAACCTGGGTATGCCAGAAGAAGCATAAAAGTAAGTTGAATGCAGTGGAGATGCGATCTCTTCGTAAAATGTGCGGCGTTACCATGGCCGACCGAAAGCGAAACGAAGAGATTCGCAATATGGCAGGTTTGAAAGATGACCTTATCACAAAAATTGATAAGGGCGTGCTTCGGTGGTTTGGGCACGTTGAGCGAATGAGTGAAGACGGAATGGTGAAGAAAATATATAGCGCGAAAGTTAATATTAAAAGGTGTCGAGGTAGACCGAGACTAACTTTCGAAGACCATGTGAGCAAATTGCTCGAAGAGGGTAGGGTCAAGAGTACTCGGATACCTAGACGTGCATGTATGAAGAAGATAATGAATCTGAAAGAAGCGAAAGAGATATGTAAGGATCGTGACACTTGGCGATCTGTTCTCTCTGGCTACCCCGTCAGGGGTTGTGCGTGAAGATAAGTAAGTAAGTAAGTAAGTAATAACGGCTTACAATTGACAAAGCATATTGCGTTACATACTCGTACTTGCTGTGAGGTGGTGATGTAAGAATACAAGCTGCTACGATTTATCCGATGATTGTTTTTTTTTTTATAGGGTAGGGTGACAAACGAGCACACAGTCCACCTGATGTTAAGTGGTTGTTGTGGCCCATAGACATCTACATTTATCCTCAGTTACGAATCAAAATGCAGATGCGTTGTCACCCGTGAGGACTAAGATGGAATGCCTCGTTTCCAGTAAAAAAGGGTCTCCGGTTCTCTACACTCACCATACGAAACACAGCAGCGTTAAGCTGTGCTGTGTTTCGTATTCTGTGATAGTGTGGTCCTTCCCCGGTCGAGCCGACCCATTCGTGTTACAACTACACCAGAAATATAGCTGCAGCATGGCTCTACCACGTTTAAAGCTAAATCACCGTTCGTCACAACTTTTTACTTGCCTAATTTATGGTTTTAGCGTTTCGTCGAATGTTTTTTTTTTGTTGATATTTTGACTAATCTATACAAATAAATAAAATTTAAGTGTCTGTTTGTAATTTCAAAATTACAGCGTTTCACTTAATGCATATGAAAGTATAAACGGAACTTATAACAAAAATACACTTTTTAAAATTTTTGTCTGTCTGTCTGTCTGTTTGTTCCGGCTAATCTCCGATACGACTGGACCGATTTTGACGGGACTTTCACTGGTAGATAGCTGATGTCATAAGGAGTAACTTAGGCTACTTTTATTTTAGAAAAATAATTAGAGTTCCTCGTAAAAAAATTAAAACCCTAAATTACACGCGGTCGAAGTCGCGAGGAACAGCTAGTGTATGAATAAGATTATGGTCTTTGCATCTCGTCAAGAAATTTTGAAGATGTTATCGGTACGTAGACGATACTTTCACAATTTTATCATCAGACAAACTAACTGCATTTTTTAGAATATCTTAATTCCATAAACTCTTAAATTCAATTAACTATGAAGTAAGGGGCAAATAATTCTTTAGCTTTCCTAGATGTGTTAGTCAATCGAAGTCCTAACAACACCATAGGTCACATTGTGTATAGAAAAAAGACCCATACAAACCGATATTTAAATGGTGATTCCACCACCATCCTTCACAATTACCTACCGTGGGAAAATCTTTGTTACAGAGAGCACGAGGGATCACTCTGACTAGTTATAGGGATCTATGGCGGCGAGGTGTTTGCACCTGGCCGCCGAGCTTCACCACGTCAAGCCGGTTCTGCACGACAACAAGCTTCGGGTCCTGCGCCTACCTCACAGTGGCCGAGTGAAGCCAGCCACAGTCGAGTGCGTGCCTGCTGTACTACCATATGTCAGAGGTGTCACAGACAAGATTGGATATATCTTGAAGCCAGCTTCTATTAGAACATTCTTCAAGCCGCCGAAGAAGATTAGTCAGTTCTTACCATCCGTCAAGTGCAATATTCCTCTACAAGATGCAGGAGTGAACAAGCTTGATTGTGAATGTGGTCTCTCATATGTAGGGCAAACAAAGCGATCTATCAAAACCTGCGTAAAATAATACAAAGCTGACACGTCAGCGAAACACCAACATTCCGGGAAGTCTGCAGTTTGTGATCATATCCTAGACGGCCCCCACCATTACATTAGATTTGATAATTCACAAATTCTCGCGAAAGAACATCGATTCCTACCAAGGATGATACGTGAGGCTATTGAAATAAAAAAAATATCCTAATTTCAATAGAGAGGGAGGCTCTTTGCTACCACATGCGTGGGATCCTGTAATTCATATAATTAAAACTAAACCCAAGCATGCCACTGTAAGACTTCAAGACACAGTAAGTTCAAAATTAATAATTAAAAAAGCTGAAGGTACTCCGGGATAACTCCGACATCGGGACGTCAATCACCTCAGTCGCCCGTGACCGTGGGTGCTGTAAAGTACCCGAATCCTGGGGAATTTATAAAAATAAGTTAATTAAACTCGATATAATCCGTAAAAGTAGTTTTATTCAATGTTAAGTGTTGGCGTAAAGATAAGAAATAATTACATAGTTTCTTTGTAAGTGAAATGTAAGTCTTTTATCTCACTAAGAAAATGGTGGGAATCTTTTGTGTGTGCTCTGGTATGTCCTCTCAGTGGAAACAATATTTTTGCCAAATGTTGAGCCTACTTATAAGTTGGTGAATCGATTTGACTTTCTATGGGACGTAATGGAGCGCGCTTGGTTTGGGTAATTTCGGTAATTCATACAACCTCTGTGGTTTAGCACATGATGGTATTGTTGAATTCATGTCGAGATTAAATTTTGGTAGTTTGATTAAATGTATTATGTAGACATAGATATTATTTACTTAGCTGTTTGCACTTTGCACCCACAATATTTTATCTGCTTAGCCTGGAGGTGGTAGAGACTGCCCTGTTGCATTATGTCCGTCTTTTTGTACTTGGTGTGCAAATAAAGCATAAATAAATCGGAGTATTTCAGGTACTTGTTTTAAGTGTATCTGTTGTAGGGTCTATTTTGACCTTTTTGTATGTACTTACATCCGATAAAAGTTGTTGTTTTTTGAAATTATACTCTGACGGGAAGAAACCTGACACTGTGGAGAAAATAGAATATCGCGCCGTCATTAAGTTTCTCACCAAACAAGGATAGACACCTCAAACAATTTTTTAAGAGATGTCAGCTGTTTATGGGGACTCCGCTCCTGGGAAAACCATGATTTATAAATAGAACGTCCTTTTTAAACAAGGAAGGGACTCTATTGAAGATGACCCATGACCTGGTCGGCCGATTGTGGCTACCACATCAGATATAATCTAAAAAGTTGAAAAAGTTGAATCAAAAGATGCCCGGTTAAAAACATAGCTTGCAAAATTAGTTGGAGTATCAAAAAAAAAAACATTTGCCCAATTTGTAACTGGCGATGAAATTTAGTTTCACCATTATGAAACTGAATCAAAGCAAGTGTCGATGCATTTGTATAAAAAGGCACAGCCTCTTCTAAGAAGTATAGGGTGTCTCAATCGGCCGGAAAAATAATGGCGACGATCTTTTGTGATACAGAAAGTATTATTTTGATTGATTATAAGGAACGTAGTGTTTCCATAACGGAAAAGAATACTACGCCTCTTTACTAGATCAATTTAAAGAAGCTATTAAAAAAAAGGCGAGGAAAGCTTACAAAAGGCGTGCTCCCTTTGCACGATAATTCGCCCGTGCACACAAGCCATGTTGCCATTCACTGGTGCGGTTTTGAACAACTGCGCCACCTACTATTATTTGTTTCCAAAAATGAAGAAAGAACTGCGTGGGGGAAAAAATTGGCGACGATGATGAAGTGTAGTCGGCAATTTCCGCATATTTTGAAGCCCAAAAGACCAATCTCTTTTTGGACGGTATTAATAATTTATTTTACAGATCTAATAAATGTATTAGGGTTAAGGGAGAATACACTTAAAAGGAAATATAGTTTAATGTTTCATATCATTATCCTTCCCTGTCATTATGCGAACCTTTTGACCTCACAGAGAGATAAAATATTGGTTTTCAAGCATACTCACTTACTCCTTAATATTGATATTTCTATCAAATTGATTCAGAATTATCACCATCGTCATCATTTCAACCCATCACATGTCCACTGGTAAACATCGGCCTCTCTCAAGAAATGCCACAAAGCACGATCCTGAGCCGCTTGTATCTTTCCATTGATTTGATTCTATAAATAATCACGAATCATAGTAACATGAATAAAATACAGTATAATAAGGCTGACATATACTTGAAGGATAAAAGCTTAAAATAATATAAGATAATAAATAAAAGGTGTGTTAAGTTTCTTTACTTTTGTTTCCCCCAAACTTTAGCCAGATTTATTTTTATTTGATGACTGTGCTATTACTATATCATTTCCGAGATACAAGCGAGGCGCTGGAAAATTTCTATTTTGACGCCATAAATCAATTTACAATTTATTAAATAAGAAGCAGAAAACTCGACACAGGAACGACGGTGTATACCGGAGAATTTCTACGTACTATTGCTTAAGATTAAAGTGAACACGTTTTATACAATAAAACGACAACGAGTTAAGTGCACTATTTTTGATCGAACAGGAAAAAGAAAGATTGATATTCTGCTCACCATGTTTTGACACTGCTGTCTGTCCGATTTTATAATAAACTATATATGTTAATAGTAGTCTTATAAATTCGCTCAATGGGTCACAAAATATGTCAATCTCCTTGGTAGTTGAGAAAAAAAAATTATTATTGTCACGTATTTTCCAGTACCGCGTTAAAGTGAAGTTTCTTTGAATTCAAAATTGTCACAGATGTTTTTGAATAAAACTAATTTTACGGATTTTATTGCGTATATTAACTTATTTTTATATTCCCGACGTTTCGGGTGCTTTCCAGCACTCGAAACGTCGGGATGCAAAGACAAACAAATAGAAAAATACCAAAAATTAACTATCAAATCAAATGCCAAACATCCATGTCAACGTAGAAACGAAACGCAACAACCGTTGAGCACAGACGCAAACAATAAACAACGCACGGTCTATAATTTGTCAAAAGAAACACTGGACGAACCTACAATAAAAGTATTGTCGAAAGGCTTAAATTTTGCTATAACACCGCAAAAAATTCCGTACGAGGAAATTATCTGTAGTGTTGAGGATTGTCTGTTTAAGAATAATATCGGTAAAGAGGATTTAGAGGCTATACGTCAAGACATTTCGTCCTTGTTACGTCGAAGTTCAGCGCCGAAACTAAATCTTCCCAAAGACGAATTTAAAGCGTTGTACAACTTACGCAACAGACCCGAGCTCACGATTCTCCGCGCGAATAAAGGAAATGCTACGGTAATAATGGACACGTCAGAGTATAATTTCAAAATACAACAACTTTTATCGGACGTAAGTACATACAAAAAGGTCAAAATAGACCCTACAACTAATACACTCAAAACAACTACTGATTTAATAAAGAAATACTCCGAAAAATTAGATCTTGACGTGAATTCGACAATACCATCATGTGCCAAACCACCGAGGTTGTATGGGTTACCGAAAATACACAAACCAAACGCTCCACTACGTCCTATAGTAAGCCAGATCGATTCACCAACTTATGAGTTGGCTCAACACTTGGCAAAAATACTGTCACCACTAAGAGGACATACCAGAGCACACACAAAGGATTCATACCAATTTGTTAGTGAGATAAAAGACCTACATCTCACTGACAATGAAACTATGGTCAGTTTTGATGTTCAGTCACTATTCACATGCCTACCTATTGAAGACTGCATCTCAATTGTTACTAGAAAGCTAGAAGATAACAACATGCCTACAGAATATGCAGTGGAAAGAAGAGTTCTACATGCAAGTAGACGGAGTGGCAATGGGCTCACCTGTATCTCCCGTAGTCGCCGACATATTCATGGAGGACTTTGAGGAGAAAGCCCTTCTTACTGCTCCTGTAAATCCAAGATTCTACAAGCGGTACGTAGACGAATACTTTCACAATTTTACCATCTGACAAAGTAACTGCATTTTTAAACCACCTTAATTCCATAAACCCTAAAATACAATTCACAATGGAGTTAGAGGCAAACAATACTTTAGCTTTTCTAGATGTTTTAGTCATCCGAAATCCTGATAACACAATTGGTCATACTGTGTACAGAAAAAAATACCCACACCAACCGATATTTAAATGGTGAATCTCACCATCATCCTTCACAGTTAGCTACCGTGGGAAAATCTTTGTTTCAGAGAGCACGCGGGATCTGTGACAGAAAACATCTGGCCGCCGAGCTTCAGCACGTCGAGCAAGTACTGCAAGACAACAAGCTTCGGGTCCCGCGCCTACGTCACAGTGACCGAGTGAAGCCAGCCACAGTCGAGCGTGTGCCTGCTGTACTACCCTATGTCAGAGGAGTCACAGACAAGGTTGGCTACATCTTGAAGCGAGCTTCCATTAAAACGTACTTCAAGCCGCTGAAGAAGATTGGTCAATTTTTACCATCCGTCAAGTGTCATATTCCTCTACAAGATGCAGGAGTGTACAAGCTGGATTGTGAATGTGGTCTCTCGTACATAGGACAAACAAAAAGATCTATTAGAACCCGCGTTAAAGAACATATAGCTGACGTGAAGCACCGACGTATCGGGAAGTCTGCAGTTTGTGAACATGTTCAGGATCGTCCCCGTCATTACATTAGATTTGATAGGCCACAAATCCTCGCAAAAGAACACCGATTCCTCCCAAGGATGATTCGCGAGGCTATTGAAATTAAAAAACATCCTAATTTCAATAGAGAAGATGGATGGGTGCTGCCATCTGCTTGGGATCCCATAATTAATAAAATCAAATCCAAACCCAAGTATACCACTGCTAGACTTCAAGATACTGTAAGCTCGTTCTGCGTAAATCGAACCAAAAATTAATATTAAAAAACTGAAGGTAGCCGGGCTAACTATGACAGCAGGACGTCAAACAACTCAGTCCCCCATGACCACGGGTGCTGGAAAGCACCCGAAACGTCGGGAATATAAAAATAAGTTAATATACGCGATAAAATCCGTAAAATTAGTTTTATTCAAAAATGTGTAGTGTTCGCGTAAATATAAGAAATCATTTTGTCACAGATGTCATAAAAATGTACCATCTAAAACCAGACTCTTGATATCTATCGCTATCCCTACGATGTCAATTTATCGTGGATTCAAACTAAATGGTTTGCATGATCATTCGTTATGGCTGTACGCATGACAAATGACTATGTAAACAAAGGACAAAGGAGTAGAGAGCGCCTTACCAAGGTGTGATTGCAGTCAAGAACTGGCTTGTAAAGGCTAAAATGAGGGAACATGTCTCTTTTTTGTGCCACGGACTCCACCAACTTCTTCTTATGCTGTTTTAAAATCATTCAAACCATTTTTAAGTTTCAGTTTTAAAAGCACAGAAAGCAGAATATTTTAAATTATTTTTGAAGTTAGAATTATTCATTTAAAAGAAAAGCATTTGCTGTTATTTTTTAAATAAAGTTTGTATGAACAGACATTATTTTAATATACAACAGCCCTTGCTTTTGGAGGGCGTGTGTTTATGACTCATTGGTTTTTTGGGATTTAAACACGGCGCTCATCGTTGTATTTTATGGAAGTCTTTGTATAATTAATTTTTCACCCAATCAACTCTGAGTGAGCTTACAGTACATTTAATATTGCAGTAGTATGGCATTGAATTACAGTTTCCGGGAAAAATGCGCGTCATAAAAATTCTGTACACCTGAAATATTCTTGTGACTATTGTTGAGAGAAATAATTTAATCCGTTTATCACTTAATTGGAAGCTACATTTCTCTTACTTTAAAACTATAGTAAAAATTAATGTATAGAAAAATCGAATACCTAACCTTTTTTATATGTTATTGTAAGATTGAATCTTTTCGTCATTTTTCTACAAAAGTAAGGAAGGGAAACTTACTTTGTAAACTTACGTCTGGACTCAATCTTTTCTCGATAAAGAGTAAAAATACTGACAATATGGGGAAAATGTAAAAAAAATGTCTAGGGCCAGCAGACATATAATCATAGCGTCGAATTTAGGGAATATGTGAAAAAATATTCAAAAATATTTAAAAGAGTGTGCTCCACAGCCAAGTCTTTGCATTTGAGCAACAAAATTAAGGCGGCTTCTAATAAAATTAAAATGAAATGGAGTATAATTAATAGCGAAACTGGTAAGATCAACTCTCGCAATTCAAACTACCAGTTAAGTGTTAGTAACAAATTAACCGAATCAGATCAGGACGTTGCAATGGTTTTTGAGAAATATTTTACTGATATTCCGATATTAACCATTAAGTCACTGAATTCTTCTCCTGCGGTCGCCGAATCATTACTTAAACAAAATGTAAATGCGTGTACAAAGAATTTTGCATTTCATTAAGAATCATCAAAAGATATTGTAAAATATTTTAAAACTACTGATGTTAAGAAAACTGCGGATCTGTGGGGGATTTTCGTTAAAGTTATTTCGTCTATAATAGATACAATCGCGCCTCATTTAGCTATTATTTTTAATACTAGTATCGAATCTGGTGTGTTTCCTGATTTAATGAAGTATAGTAAAGTAATACTTTTATTTATATCTGGTAGTACATTAGACCCCGCCAATTTTAGACCTATTTCTGTACTACCAACACTAAGTAAGATTTTTGAAAAAATTATTTTTGGTCAAATTTAAATTTCTTTAGTATAAACAATTTACTTCATAAAAATCGATTTGGTTTCACAAGGGGTCGCTCGACAACTGATGCCGGTGTTGAGCTGATTAAATATATATTTAATGCATGGGAGAATTCACAGGATGCTTTGGGTATATTTTGTGACCTATCCAAAGCCTTCGATTGTGTTCACCATGAAACATTAATCAGGAAACTTCAACACTACGGTGTAAGAAGTGATGCTCTTAAATTAATTATTTCATATTTAAGTAAGAGAACGCAAAAAGTTGTCATTAACAGTATGAGTTCTTCCGGGTCGATGGTACAAATGGGCGTGCCTCAAGGCTCAATTCTCGGCCCCTTTCTGTTTCTTGTATACATTAATGACTTACCTTACATAGTAGGAGATAACCATGATATAGTTTTATTTGCAGATGACACTTCTTTAATTTTCAAATTAAGTCGACAATTGCTAAAATATGACGAAGTAAATAATGCTATATCTAAACTAGTAAATTGGTTCAATGTTAATAATTTGCATTTATATGGCACTAAAACGAAATGTATGAAATTTATGACTCCAAATCTCAAACAATTAAATACTAATGTAATTTTAAATGGGGAGAAACTGAGTCTTGTAGATACCACCATTTTTCTTGGAATCACACTAGACGAGAAGCTTCAATGGAGCCCCCATATATCAAAACTAGCAAGCAGACTTAGTTCTGCAGCATATGCCGTAAAAAAGATTAGAAGTCTAACTAGTGTTGAAACAGCTAGACTAGTTTACTTTAGCTATTTCCATAGCATAATGTTGTATGGTATTTTGCTATGGGGACACGTAGCTGACACTGAAATTATATTTCTTTTACAGAAGAGGGCCATAAGAGCAATTTATGATTTAAATCCTAAAGAGTCGTTGCGACAAAAATTTAAGGAAATTAATATATTAACTTTGGCCTCTCAATACATTTATGAAAATGTAATGTACGTACACAAAAATAAAAGAAGTTTTACAAAAATAAGTGATATTCATTCTGTAAATACTAGGAACAGACACAAGCTAGTAGTACCAGTTACTCGACTCCATCGTGTCAGTAATTCATTCTTGGGGCGATGTATACGCTTTTACAACAAAATTCTAGAAAATATACAAAATTTGACCTGCTCAAAGTTCAAAAACTTTATTAAACTATGTTTGTATAAAAAGGGTTATTATAATATTAATGAATTTATAGATGATAATAACCCATGGAAATGAGGTGATTGCTACCAAGCTATTTTTAATTTGTTGTGTTGTTAATTTGTGTAACATACATGATTGTAAGCTGTTATTTAAAAAAAAGTCCCGCTGGGTTTCTTGCTGGTTCTTTCCAGAACAGAGGTTTTTTTTTCCGAACCAGTGGTAATTATAAAAAAAGTGCCTTTCAATAAGTATTATTTATAATCTATATTGAATAAAAAAATTTTGTTTCTGTTTCTGTTCTGACTAAAAACATAAGTCCAGAAGTCACACTTTTCAGGAATAGGTAAAAACTAAAGATAAAAATACCGATAAACTATAAATTCAAATTTATTGGAACATTGCAATTTTATAATTTTTACTAACAGTAGGTAAGTACGGATTACGGATATTACGGATGTTATATTCTTACATCACCACCTCACAGTAAGTACGAGTATGTAACGCAATATGCTTTGTCAATTGTTAGACGTTTTTAATATTTTTTTTAATTAAATAGGTAATAGGTTAAATTGCGTGTTGAGTTAAATAAATAAGTTATTACTATAACATCAAGGATGACCCCTTATAAAATTGGAGAAATATTGTACCCCTAAGAGTAGCAAATTAGGGGATAAAGTTATTTATATTGCTATTTATCCGACGATATTGAGATTTATTCCTTAATCATCATTAAAACAACGCTTTCTTTTCAAGTTCACTGCTTAATATAGGCCACCTGCATCAATCGGCTTTCTGCATCTGTTTTTACTGCATCTTGAATTTTTTCCTTAATCTACCCAAAAGGTTAAAAATAACTTTAATTATAAATTAAAAGCTTACTTCCAAGAAATAAGAAGGATAAAATAATTTCAAATTCTGAATTATAAATTCTTTCGCGGCATTAATTCTTCTATACACAATGTCTTCGCACTGGCTTTTACTTTAAATTAAAATTTATTTTCTTATTTTGAAAATTCTAAAGAACTTATTGTAATTATCACCAAAATTATAATCATTGTCAAATTAAATATACTGGTGATCATTAGCTGCTCCATCTTCTTCATCTTCATTAGTCTGTAAAAGTACAATGCTGGAAATTCTAGAAATGACCTCTCCCTTCGTAGCAATTATTTGCCATAATCGTAATGCTTGGCGGGTGGATGGACGATCTCAGTACCAGAAAGAGCATCTTAGACGTTGTTTACTGTCGCCGGTCTGAGTACTTTTCACCAGTCGTAAATAGATGTTTTCACCATCACATGGAAGCCTACTTTTTTGCATTTCTTATACACTTACGACATAGATAGGATGTAAAATAGTGAGGTACATTTTCTTATACCGCTACCATGTGGTCGTTAGCTACACTTGGCAATTATTTTAGGCACATGTCGTGTTATAGACTACTATTGTCTATATAGGACTGACAATTTCTGAGATGTTTGACACAACTCTTATGAGATGTTTTTATTTGATTTTCTTACATCACCTACACGGTATATTAATAACGAAATTCTGAAATTACTTTTACAGTTAGACTGCGATAAAACTTTGGCACTAGCGTACTGTTTAAACGTCGAAATCTAAATATAAGGAATACCGAGCGCATGTAAAGTTTGACAGTTGATGTATTTCAAATTAGCGATAGCAATACTACTGACGTATACTCGAGGATGCCACCATCTACATTATATACTACATGGTCTTATTATAGGCTAATAAGTCTGCCTATTTCATTTGAAATTGAATTGGAATTTTTATCAACGAAATTTAAATAAATTATTATATTTTATTGTACTAGCTGCACAATACAGAGAATTATGTACTTAGTAATTATATTATAAACTGATTATTTTAAGTTTTACCCTATAATAGTAATATGTTTTTGTTATGCTGTAATCCTATTTATATCCAAAACTCCCAAAAATTTATCGAATTTTCATACGAATTATGTGCGAAAACCTACTGGACAAATTTTAGAAAATTATCGCGCGGAGGCACACACCTGCAGTCACCTAAAACAACGCAGTTACTAAACAAACTAAAGGTTAGGTTTGACGTTTTTTAAAAATTTATAAGTAACTACTCACGCAATTTAAAGTTATTTAAAAGGATGTTGGTTAGTAATAGCATAAAATGGGATATTATTTATAGTATGGGATATACTGTTGATGACGGAGGGAACACACCGCCGACCATGCCGCGGAGTGAGTGATCCATGCCGGATGTGCGGTTCTCACAGCGCTCGGTTCGCAGAGCACTCCTCTCCCTGGACATCCACAAGTCGACTGGGCCTGACGGAATCCCCCCAATTGTGCTGAGGACGTGTGCTCCGGAGTTGGCACCGGTTCTAACACGTCTTTTCCGGTACTCCTACTCCCTAGGCGTAGTCCCGAAATCATGGAACACAGCTATTGTTCACCCGATCCCTAAAAAAGGCGACCGCTGAGACCCGTCCAACTACACGCCTATCGTCATCACCCCCTTGTTCTCCAAAATAATGGAATCCGTTATAAACTGCCACCTCATGCGGTACCTTGAGGATCACCAGCTGATTAGTTACCGCCAATACGGTTTTCGTCAGGGTCGATCAGCTGGTGATCTTCTGGTCTACTTAAGTCATAGATGGGCGGAGGCAGTAGAGTCCAAGGGGGAGGCATTGGCCGTTAGTTTGGACATTTGGACATCGGGTTTGGCACAAAGCGCTTCTTTCGAAGCTCCCTTCCTATGGGCTTCCTTGGTTTCATGGGTCGTTTTAAACGTTGCATGCTCCGACTACAAGCCTATTAACGCTGGTGTTCCACAAGGCTGTGTGCTATTACCAACGCTGTTTCTTCTGCATATCAATGATATGTTGCAAACCGGTAGCATTCATTGTTATGGGGATGATAGCACTGGTGATGCTCTATACACCGGCCGTGCCAATATTTCTCGGGAAAACGTCACCGAGTACCGGAACAAACTTGTGTCTGAAGTCGAATCTTTGCTGGACAAAGTCTCAGATTGGGGGCGACTAAATCTAGTCCAGTTTAATCCCCAGAAGACACAAGTTTGCGCGTTTACCGCTAAAAAGAACCCCTTTGTCGTATCACCTCAGTTTCAAGGTACTCCCCTTGTTGCCTCAGCCAGTATCGAAATCCTCGGCGTCGATATATCGAGTGACGTGCAGTTTCGTGGTCACTTGGAAGAGAAGGCCAAATTGGCCTCTAAAAAGCTTGGCGTACTCAGCAGAGCGGGACAATATATCATGCCGGCACAACGCCTACAACTTTACAAGGCGCAGGGTCGGCCTAACATGGAATACGAGCGAGCTTCTATTAGAACATTCTTCAAGCCGCCGAAGAAGATTAGTCAGTTCTTACCATCCGTCAAGTGCAATATTCCTCTACAAGATGCAGGAGTGTACAAGCTTGATTGTGAGTGTGGTCTCTCATATATAGGGCAAACATAACGATCTATAAAAACCCGCGTAAAAGAACACATAGCTGACGTGAAGCACCAACGTTCCGGGAAGTCTGCAGTTTGTGATCATATTCTAGACGGCCCCCGCCATTATATTAGATTTGATAAACCACATTTTTCACACAATTCTTAGATAAAAAGAAAAAGAACATCGATTCCTGCCAAGGATGATACGTGAGGCTATTGAAATTAAAAAACATTCTAATTTCAATAGAGAGGGAGGCTGGGTACTACCACCTGCTTGGCATCCTGTAATTCATAAAATTAAAACTAAACCCAAGCATACCACTGCAAGATTTCAAGACATAGTTAGTTCATTCTGCATAGATCGGACCAAAATTATTAATTAAAAAAGCTGAAGGTACTCCGGCTTAACACTGACATCGGGACGTCAATTACCTCAGTCCCCCGTGACCACGGTTGCTGGAAAGCATCCGAAACGTCATGAATATAAAATAAGTTAATTAAACGCGATAAAATCTGTAAAAAATAGTTTTATTCAATGTGTAGTGTTCGCGAAAATATAAGAAATCATTAAGTTGTACCCAATCATGCGGTTGATAAATATTTTGTATTCTCAGGTATGTGTGTTTAAAGATTTGTGAAAACACATGATGCTATTTGATTAGCTCCTCTAGCAGCTATAGTTTCATACCATATGTAACATACAGCTTTTCCAGTTTTGTTGTCATGAACGGTCAGGTGGAACGTCCATAACTGGGGTTTGTAGAAAGCTACAGAAGAGCTGGGACCTGGAGTACAAATTGCTTACATATAGTACAAAATACTTACGTAGGATAAAACACTTATTTAACTCTTTATAATAATATTTTAATACTATTGTAACTTTTCTTTTGTTATAATATTTACTTTGCTAATAGTTTCTGTAACGATTAAAAAATTTACGTTTACTGGCGTTAGAGGGAAAGTGAAACATGAGGTGAGATGGGTAATATCATCATCCTGATGTGTATATATATATATATATATATATTGCCATAGTTGCCACGCTTAGCGAGCGGGTTGGCAACTGCAGTTTTTTATTATTATTTTGTTATTAACAGGAAAATTCTGCTACTCATCTCCTGCCTCATTTTCCTTTAATCGTCTTTTACGACAGCCACGGGAAGATGTGGTTGTGGATATTATTACACCACCATTACACGGTCACCAAATTAAAATATTAGCATAATATTGCTGATTTTAACTAGATACTGTGATTATTATAACACGAAAATATGTTAGGGCTTATATTATATAGCTAGGGCGCTAAGGGCGGCGGGTTCGAATTCTGCACGGAACAAGTACTTGCATCGCCCACAAATTTATTCCCGGTTTGGTGAGGTCCTTTTGCAATTTATGTATGTCAACTGCCTCTACGTTTCGGGAGAAAACAATGTGTGGTAGTAACATTTAAAAAAAACTGTACTTTAATATTAACACGTAACAAAACTGCGGTCTTACAATCCTACCCACGAAGAGTGGAAACTACGGTAGAGGCCTATGGTCAGCATGGACTTTTGATAGGCTGTAAAGAATAAATGAAAAGTTATTTTAAGCTAGTGTTAGAATTCTATGCCACTTTGTATTATCTGGCAATGTAGCCGTAGATGGCGCATTGACTTAACAAAAGCTTATTCACTCACCCATTAAAGACACATTGTTATCGGATGAAAAGATAAATGCTGGCATATTATTCCACTTTATTAATAGCAATTTCATTAAATTATATACCAACATAAGTTTTCTTTCTGTCGCTTGCCTTAAGTTTCTTAATATGCGAGTAAAATAAATTTGATCCTTACAGGTAACAATAGAATTGTTTGAAATTTGTGCTGATTTACACAGTAGTCAGCAGTGAAATTGGATATGAAGTCATATAAAACACATCAGGTTAACTCGTCGAATACACCGTGGTACGTAGTAGGCTGTTACGTAACACTCTTACATATAGTTGGTCACATGCATTCATCGAATTCCTGCATCTTTGTCCAGGTATTTACTCCACTTCGCGTAATGGTACAAGGCTGCCGCTCGAGAATATTTCGTCTCTATCGCTCTTTTACACGTGTATGTTTTATAGTGTATAGTGACTGATTTCACTACAAGTGAAGGGAAATTCTTATGTCCGTAAAAAACTAAGGCTTAATTTTATTTTAAAATGTAATTCAATATTTAGTGATTACAATATTACGACCTGATAAAACATACATGGTATCGGTGGATGCAGGTGGCTCAGGACTGTATTTTGTGGCATTCTTTAGGCGAGGCCTATGTATAGAAGTTGACTTGTTATGATAACGATGTTATAATTTCTATTTAATCCATTATTACTACTTGTTATTAATGTTTCCGATAAAATTTTGTATATAGATAACGCGCGCATAGTTTACAAAACAGAATTATGAATCTCCTTCATAGAGTTTTCTACTATATATTTTTTTTTATAGGATCGGGTGACAAACGAGCACACAGTCCACCTGATGGTAAGTGGTTACTGTAACCCATAGACATCTACATCTATCCTCAATAAAGACTCAAGATGCAGATGCGTTGTCACCCGTGAGGACTAAGATGGAATGCCTCTTTGCCAGTAAAAAGGGTCTCCGGTTCTCTACACTCACCATACGAAACACAACAGCGTTAAGCTGCTATTTTACGCTGCTTTTCTGTGAGAGCGTGGTCCTTCCCCGTTCGAGCCGACCCATTCGTGCTACAACCATAATATAGCTGCAGCATGGCTCTACCACTATATGGACTATGGGCTTTAATTAAGGAGAAAACAACCAAATAATTGTATTTTAAATAAATAAATAACTAAAATTAAAGTTTATACGCTTCAAAAATAGTATAAGTTTAAATACCTACATCTTTTTTTTTTACAAAGGCGCAAAAAGTGTATGGGAACAAATTTAAAGAAGCCTCGCAAGAGTAAAGTTTTGTTGCTAGTGAGTTAGTTTATTGCCACCGTACAGGCAATGTTACTTCCCAATGTAACAGTATTATACTTACTTACTTACTTATCTTCACGCACAATCCCTGACGGGGTAGCCAGAGAGAACAGATCGCCAAGTGTCACGATGCTTACCTCTTTCGCTTCTTTCAGATTCATTATCTTCTTCATACATGCACGTCTAGGTATCCGAGTACTCTTGACCCTACCCTCTTCGAGCAATTTGCTCACATGGACTTCGAAAGTTAGTCTCGGTCTACCTCGACACTTTTTAATATTAACTTTCGCGCTATATATTTTCTTCACCATTCGGTCTTCACTCATTCGCTCAACGTGCCCAAACCACCGAAGCACGCCCTTATCAATTTTTGTGATAAGGTCATCTTTCAAACCTGCCATATTGCGAATCTCTTTGTTTCGCTTTCGGTCGGCCATGGTAACGCCGCACATTTTACGAAGAGATCGCATCTCCACTGCATTCAACTTGCTTTTATGCTTCTTCTGGCATACCCAGGTTTCGCTGCCATATAACAAAGTCGGTACCAACACTGCGTTATGTATTGCAAGGCGTGCACTCTTCACTACGCCTTGCCTTTTGACTAACGCAGTCAGGGCACCATTGACTTTGTTCCCGGCAGCGACACGCCTGTCCACATCTAAATAACATCTTCCATCCCGGCTAAAAGCACTCCCCAAGTATACAATTTCATTTACTTGTTCTAGACATTCCTGATTTACCCATATTTCACACTTCGTTCTCTCTTCGTCCCTTTCAAATACCAGAACCTTAGTTTTATTACCGTTCAAACGGAGACCTTTACTTTCACATTCCTCTTTCATACACGTGACTAATGCCTGCAGTTCTGCCTCTGATGGTGCAATAAGCACTGCATCATCAGCATACAGCAGACAATTTACTTTTATGTCACCCAATTTCACACCCAAACAGCTATCTTTCAGCTTCTGTAAACAGCTGTCGAGATACAGTATGAACAGCCAGGAAGACATGACACAACCCTGCTTTACGCCTGTTTGGACGTTAAACATGGGTGACAGGTCATGCCCTACCCGCACACAGGCTTTACAGTCACAGTAAAGAGACTGCACAGCCCTTAGCAATCGACCATCCACACCATACCCCGGCAACAGTTCCCACATTTTCTTCCTTACAACCTTATCAAATGCTTTCTCAAGATCCACAAAAGCACAGAAAATCCTCTGGTTAGCAGCCAGAAGCTTTTCCGTGATCATGCGGAGAGAAAACATTTGATCCGTGCATCCTCTTCCAGGTCTAAATCCGCATTGTGCCTCCCATAGAAATCTTTCCGATTTCTCTTGCATCCTACGTGTCAAAACCTTCGAGTAAACTTTACTTGCTAAACTGGCCAAGCTGAACGCCCGATAGCACCCGCAGTCAAAATGTGAACCTTTACCTTTATATAAAGGCACAATGACTGCGGATCGCCAACCATCCGGGACATCCCCCGTCCGCCAGCACAAATTGCACAGCAGATGAATGCTGTCCCAGACGCGAGACCCACCATACTTGACCATTTCAGCAGTAACTCTGTATAGTCCCGCAGCCTTACCACATTTCAAACTTCGAATCGCACGTTCAATCTCTTTCATACTGATGACCTCAGTGTCATCGAGGTCCGGGTCTGGCGTACCAGTCACGGCGTGATCCCCGGATCCCTCACTAAGATCATCACACGCATACATTTCTCTATAAAATTCGCTCCATCGCTGCATGACTTCCGATTTTTCTGAGAGGACGTCATTAGTTCTCGAAAGCACTTTGTACATTCTTAAGCTCGTCGCACCACTTCGGGTCATTCCAACCTCTTTCCAGAAGAGTTTGGAGTTCTCCTTAAAGTTGTGCGACAACCTTTCGTCCGCTTCCATTCTACACCTTTCACGCACTTCCTCAATCAATGCTTTCGTGTGAACTTTCTGCAGCCTATATCTTTCTTTCATCTTCTCTCTCATATCCTTATCATTACTAGAGCCCAAGAAGTCTAACCATGCTTTCTTATTCTTCTTAACAGCTTCTTTCACTTCATCATTCCACCATGCATCTCTTCTTTTACTACTGCCTCTTTTTATTGTTCCACACACTTCTTCCGCTGCACTTACCATTCCATCCCTAAGGTTCTGCCAAGTTATTTCTACACATTCTTTTCTGCCATCGATGGTGTCAAGCTTTTCGGCTACCCTCGCATGATATTTGTCCCTAGTATCCGCTTCCTGAAGCTTCAAGCTTCGGATGCGACAGACCGACTGTGGTTCTGTCACTGCCGTCCGGTAGCGCCAACCCGCGAACAGACCCCTAAATCTAGTAATCACTAGATAGTGATCCGTTCCCAGGTCAGCACCCCTGAACACTCGCGTATCCATCACCTGTTTTCGCAGTCGGTCATCCACCAGGAACAAATCGATCATACTTCTCTCATTCTTTCGTTCTCTAGTATACATATGGATTTTCTTGTGATTAAACATAGTGTTTGTCACAAGAAGACCCTTTTCCTTGCATACCGCCAGTATAAGCTTGCCAGCATCATTAACCCTTTTATCGCCAAACTTTCCAAGTACCGACTCGTACCCTGGTCGAGTGGTACCAACCCATCCATTCAAATCACCACATACAACAATTCTTTCGTTTCCCCTAGCCAAATCTAGAACTTCTCTTACATTCTCCCAAAACTCCTCCAGCTCAGCCCTGGACGACGAAGCTACCGGCGCATAAACAGCCAAAAGGAATAACTTCGTCAGTACCAATTTAAAGCGAACCCAGAGAAGTCTTGAGTTCACAAACTTATATTCAGTCATAACATCGACCAACCGAGAAGACAGCAGTACCCCCACTCCCTGGCAGGCGTTCTCGCTCTCCGGGTCTCCGGACCATAGAGCTAACGCCCCGCCTGGGAGCTCTTCAGTACCACTGCCCTTCCGTTTGGTCTCCGACGTACACACGACATTTAATTCTCTTTCTTTCATTATTTCAATCAACTCATTCGTCTTATCTCTCATGCCTCCTCTAACATTCCACGTACCAACTCTGCACTCTGTCCTCCACAGTTTTATGAATAGCAAAAACTACAACCTCAATTATCTTAAATTTTTGATAAAAACTTTCTTTAATATTATTCTGTACCTATATAAAAATATAAAATATTTTTTATACCTGGCAGTAAAACGCTGTAGTACAATACAACACGATTAGGTCGGCTCAATCGGTGAATTATCACACTCTTACAGAATAAAAGCATAAAATAGCACCTTAATGTTACCGTGTATCATATGCTAAGTGTAGAGAACCGAAGACCACTATTACTGGAAACGCAGCATTCCATCTTGGTCTTCAAGTGTGACAGCACATCTGCATTTTGATTCTTAATCGAGAATATATGCAGATATTCATATATCACAGAATCCACTTACAATCAGGTGGACTGTGTGCTCGTTTGTCACCCTATCTATATCTTATCACCGCATAATTTACGTATAAACTAACAACAACGCACAAACGCACGCACAGTCAACTTGATGGTAAATGGATGCTGTGAACGATAGACACCTACATCTATCCTTGATTATTATACTGATAGATTCCTGAGAACTATCAAGAAAAGTCTCTTCACCAAAAACCATAAACCACATCATTATGCTGCTATATTTACGATTTTAGTCTGCGCGAACGTGGTCCTTCCCACGGCAAGCGGACACACTGGTATTGCTGTAACCGTATAGCTGCAGCTGCAGCAGTCTTCTTCATCAGGTCAATAGAAATGGGGGGCATCGGCCGCTACGCTTGGGAGGTGGTTTGTCAAACGCGCTCTGTCATCGGTCATTGAATTTCATATCAACGGGACAAAAATTACTGATAGATTTTCTTATACCGCCACAACATAGAACATTCGTGGATATAAATGATAAGATATTTATGATGTTTTTTTTTTTTTATAGGAGAGGGGGCAAACTAGCATGCGGCTCACCTGATGGTAAGTGACTACCGCCGCCCATGAACAACCGCAACACCAGGGGAATTGCAGATGCGTTGCCGGCCTTTTAAAAAGGAGTAGGCTCTTTTCTTGAAGGTCCCTAAGTCGTATCGGTCCGGAAAAATCGCTGGTGGTAAACTATTCCACAAGGAAGTTGTGCGAGGAAGAAAACATCTTCTAAATCGCACAGTGGTGGACCGCCAATCATCCAGATGGTGTGGATGGTATCGGGAGTTCTGCCGCGATGTGCGTAAGTGAAATTTGGCGGCTGGGAATAATCCGAACAATTCCTCAGAGCACTCCCCATGGTAAATGCGAAATAAAATGCTAAGAAATGCAACATCTCTTCGCAGTGCCAATGAGTCGAGCCGATCGGAAAGGACTCGGTCGTCGACGATTCGAGCCGCTCTGCGCTGGATGCGGTCAAGTGGAAGAAGCTGGCACTGGGGAGCCCCAGCCCAGAGATGGGAACAGTATTCCATGTGAGGCCGAACCTGCGCTTTGTAAAGTTGCAGGCGTTGAGCCGGCATGAAATACTGTCCCGCTCTACTGAGCACGCCAAGCTTTTTAGAGGCCAATTTGGCCTTCTCTTCCAAGTGACCACGAAACTGCACGCTACTCGATATGTCGACGCCGAGGATTCCGATACTGGCTGAGGCAACAAGGGGAGTACCTTGAAACTGAGGAGATACGACAAAGGGGTTCTTTTTAGCGGTAAACGCGCAAACTTGTGTCTTCTGAGGATTAAACTGGACTAGATTTAGTCGGCCCCAATCCGAGACTTTGTTAAGCAAAGACTCGACTTCAGACAAAAGTTTGTCCCGGTACTCGGCGACGTTGTCCCGAGAAATATTGGCACGGCCGGTATATAAGGCATCCCCAGTGCTGTCGTTTGCATAGCAATGAATGCTACCAGTTAGCAACATATCATTGATATGCAGGAGAAACAGCGTTGGTGATAGCACGCAGCCTTGTGGAACACCAGCGTTGATAGGCTTGTAATCAGAGCATGCACCGTCTACTACGACTTTGATGCTCCGATCAGCAAGGAAACTGGTGATCCATTTGCACAATTTCTCGGAAAGCCCATAGGAAGGAAGCTTCGAAAGAAGCGCCTTGTGCCAGACCCGATCGAAGGCCTTCGCTATGTCCAAACTAACGGCCAATGCCTCCCCCTTGGACTCTACTGCCTCCGCCCATCTATGAGTTAAGTAAACTAGAAGATCACCCGCTGATTGACCCCGACGAAAACCGTACTGACGGTCACTGATCAGCTGGTGATCTTCAAGGTACCTCATGAGCTGGCAGTTTATAATTTATTACCTTAAGGATCATTATACCCCTCTAAGTTAAGAGAACTGTATACTGTTTGTAACTTTTCGACTGAACTGAAAGAATTTAGATAGTCTGCTTAATGAAAGTTGATTGATAACTCTTGGTTCAGAATGTCATAAAAGTTTAAATAGTTAAAATTCAATAATAAGTAGTACGGATAACGAATTAACTTAAAGTTAAAAAATAATTCGTTGTCCATAATAGAGACCCTTTTTACTGGAGAAGAGGCCTTCTATCTTAATCCTCACGGGTAACAACGCAACTGCATTTTGATTCTTTTGAGGATAGATGTAGATGTCAATGTGTCACAGCAACCAATTTCCATCAGGTGGAATTTATGCTCGTTTGTCACCCTATCCCATAAAAAAATAAGTCAGAGTTGTTGCAACAGATTAAGTAAATTTTATAGGTTGTAGAGCCACGCTTCAGGTATATTATGGTTGTAGCACGAATGGGTCAGCTCGCCCGAGGTAGAACCACGCTCGCACAGAATACCAGCTTAAAATATCAGCCTAACGTTGCTGTGTTTCATATGGTAAGTGCAGAGAACCGGAGAAACTTTTTACCGGAAAGGCATTCCATCTTCGTCCTCATGGGTGATAACGCATCTGCATTTTGATTCGTAATCAAGGATAGATTAAGATGTCTATGGGCCACAGCAACCTTTACCACGGTTACCACTAATGCGTCCCAAACTGCATTTACCTAAGCGCAGTCTTCACTTTATGATTAGTCTTTTTGCACATATTTCTCATTTATAAAATTATTTTACAGAGACCCAAGAGCTTACGAAAGAGCACTTATTAATTTCAAATGGCATCGTTATTACAATTCACAAACAAATTTATTTACAAATACATAGGAAGCTAACATTAATGAAAGGGTTTGGAACTTTTAAAACATTTGGATTAAAGTATACGAGATGTATTACTGGAATCCAACACTACCCAAGAAATGAGACAAATAAACAAACATTCAAACAAGAAAATAAACTTAAATCCAAGTCATAATTTAAGGCATATATATGATGAGTGTAGAGAACCAGAAACCCCTTTTTACTGCAAACAAGGCATATCATTTTAGTCCTCAGGGTTGAAAATGCATCTGTGTTTTGATTTTTAATCGTGGATAGATGTAGATGTCTATGGAACGAAATGTAAAAGATAACTTCAAAGAACTTATAATAATAAAATTATTTCCACACAATTGTTTCAAAAGTCGGTACTAAGTCATACTCTTATAGTAAAGAATTATTAAATCGAGTTTAAAATGTATTTTATTCTTTTAAGACAGCTTTTAATTTTTATCAAGTCAAATTTTTTTTTCCTTTTTGAGTTGACTTAAGAATATTACAAACTCGTATATCATTGAAATATTTACATCAAAATCTTCATTTTTACCAGCTTTTGGAGTGGTTTTCTTTTTAAATTTATGTTCACACACCTTTAATCTAATTCATAAACCTTCTATATAATCTAATTTACAATTAAAAAACATGTCGCATGACAAATATATAAAAAAGAACATACAGTCGACATCCTGCTACTTATTTAAAGTCGGTTAAAAAAATCTAGTAAAGTCCGAAAAGGCATAAGAAAAGAGTTATCCAGATGTTAAATATGACCGATGTTCAAATTAGTTGATATGTCAGAATGTTTAAATTACAGACCATTTGCTACATTTTACGTTATTAATAAAACTGTTGTAATGATCGTAAGGCGAAATATTTTCTAGGAAGAAAAACAGTACAAAAAAAGCATGCACTACAGTAGTGCGGCGGACTAATTGTTACAAAACTCTCTACGATGGTGACTGTAATGATGATAATGATGCTGATATTAATAAATATATATAAACATCATAATTTATTTCTAAGGCCTTCTCTGTCATTCAAAGGAGTGTATTGTGAATGGGTTGATTTGAAATTTTCCCTATCATTATTATTAAACTCGCCGTATAGTGGACGCGTAAGAAAATCCGCTCCATATCATCCCGTGAAAGGCGACAGAGCAAAATTAATCCATTTGCTGTCCCTTGTACTACATATAGTTCATTGCTATTGCCTTACTATTGTGTATGAAAATCGGAGAGTGAAAGTGTTAAGCTGAAGAGAGACAATATATTGATAACAACACAAAATAATAAAAACTGTGGTTGCCAAACCAACAAATATCTAAGTAATTAACAAAAACAAACGCCGGCTAAGCTTTACCACTACAGCGAATGGTCCCTTACGAGGAAATCTATGGAGGAGTTCTATGTTCAGCAGCGGACTTTTGATAGGCTGCATTTTGTTAATGATTTAATTAATTATTTGATTTAATTAATTATTTATTTAAAAACAATTAAAGAAGTTCTTAAAGAAATAGTTCGTCTCATAATTTTTTAATATGCAATATTAATTTAAATTCATGATTTCGTTCCTTTCTAATTTTGCATTCGTCGAATATTTCATAATGCTTTTAGACAAAAAGTATTTAAATAAATATAATATCAGAACTTTACGGGGCGCTTTGAAATAAATTGATCAAAATATTATATATGCAAAAAATATATTTCCAACCTTTAGAACTGTTATTTGCACACTAAGCATTATTTCGATCAGACTTCGTTAGTTTTTAAAAGCCGAACCAGGCCTGTCAGACTCCGCGCTTTATGCATGAAAATATACCTACGCTGCGCGGTCGCCTACGAGAGAATAATTCCGTAAGGTTGCCACGCGCGCGCTCGATTTGACACGTGCTTTATGTTAACAATAATGTATTTTACTGTTATAAGTATTAAGGCACCTTTGATATTTATTTTTGAGTTTCAATAAAGTTTGGCCTCTCAAAAAGCCAAAGTTACTGCATAGCATACGGGTGCTTAAATAACAATAGGAATGTCGAATTTTTATTATTTACTGTTCCTAAGGATACCGAAAGATAAGATGATATTTTTATAGGTAGATCTAGAAAATTAGGTACCTAGTTACTGATGCCATAGTTACAGTTTTATAATTTACTCAGCGACTCAACCACAGCTTCGCAGTTTTCGATTTTTTCGCGTATAATGCCAATGAAAGCTAATGACCTTAAAAAACATTAGGTGTACCTACGGCGGTAGGTACACCTAATGTTTTTGGCTGGTAGACCGCCCAGTATCAGTGACTGCCTTCTAACGCAAGATCAGTATATACTGTTTATTAGTTTAACACTTGGTCGATAAAAGAAAGAGATTGAAAATAGCAGCACTTCTTATTGCGTCCCTTTCATTAATAATGCCGTCGCGTTTCTTATGTTTTTAAATAGCAAAAATATGAGGAACTATTCTTTTTTTAAAGTCGATTAAAATGGTAAGTATGGAAAATTGTCTGAGTTTCAAAGACGTTCATGTTGTTATAAACCTAACCTTCTTCACATTGAACAATAATGTTCCCTCGGTGTATTCTACTACCGACTAATATCAAAGGATTCAATTTGTTTTCTCACAATACCTAACCCTACAGTAAGGCGCGTAACGGGCTTTGTGATACAGACTCTCGCACGCGGACGTAAGGTGCGTTTTGAGTTAATACGCGCGCGTATTTTTTTTCGACGATTTAATCGGTAGGCTAACTTGATGAAGGTCGTGCCCGAGGCATGGAAAGTATAACATTAGAGACGTAACTAGGTTAAACTCGCAAGTTTGCTATCAGAGAGTGATACTTCTGTTCTTGTAATAATATTTATTCTGTGGCCGAACTAAACATTTTTATGTGAAAAGATACTGGCCTTAAAATAAAATTTAAAACGATCGAAATACTCAACACAAAATATTTTTATAAAATATTTCTTTTTAGACAGTGTTTGAGTATAAATTTCATATAAATAAAATTGAAGTGTCTGTTTGTAATATCGAAATACCTTTGCCTATTACTAAGATATGAATAACCCATTTTGAACATTTTGTCTATCTGTCTGTCCGGGTTAATCATCGGAATGGCTGCACCAATTGTATTGAAAGTGCATATAGAGAAGTATAGGAAAATTACTTCGGCTCATAAACGTAACAATAATTAATCTAAAATATAATATTTAAGAAAATTACCTACGGTACTACGGTACCTTTGAATTATTTCAACCATTTACCCAGGATTACTAATTGCTGATCATTATATTTTTGAAAGTAATTTAAAATTTGTTAAAACAGTATTTAAAATACTATTAACTTTTTTTATTTTACTAAAGTATAGTATGTCAATAACTATTGTTGCAGAATGACTGTTTTATTTCTTAATTTTTATCGCGTTTAATTTTACTTATTTTTAATTCATAACGTTTCGGGTGCTTAACCATGGTCACGGGGACTGAGGTAATTGACGTCCCGATGTCAGAGTTAACCCGATGTACATTCAGTTTTTTAATTATTACTCTTGGTCCGATCTATGCATCATTATATACACAAAGACACCGTAAGTAATGTACATTTACTTACTGTGTCGTAAAATCTTGCAGTGGTATACTCGGGCTTAGTTTTAATTTTATTAATTACAGGATCCCAAGCAAATGGTAGTACCCAGCCTCCTTCTCTATTGAATTTAGGATGTTCTTTAATATCAAAAGCCTCACGTATTATCCTTGGCAGGAATCAATGTTTTTCGCGAGGATTTGTGGTCTATCAAATCTGATGTAATGGCTGGGGCAGTCTAAGATATGATAATAAACTGCAGACTTTCTGGAGCGTTGGTATTTCACATCAGCTTGTCTTATTTAAAAAAAAATATTAGAAATAAGTATAATTAAATCGATAAAATCGGAAAAAGTAATTTTATGTTCACGTAAAAGTTAGAAATCATTAAAGTATCATAAGCAAGATACTACTTATTACGATAAGCAAGATGATACATAATACTGAATTTCATTTCAAAATGTTGTTGAAACATAAGCTCTCCTAATGAAAATAAATCAACTACGAACGAAGTCATCTTTTTTTACACACGACCTTTACTGCCTTTACCTTTTAAAGTCTAGTGTTCCGTTTTGAGGATTTAATTGGATATTCAATTCAGATTTTGGACGAGCGCTGAATTAGTAAATGGTTTCAAATATAGCGAGAAGAGTCTTATTTGAAATATATTCAAAAAACCATAAAAATTAGAAACCATAGTTTCCAAATAGGACCATCGTGTTATTATTTGTAACATCGGATTTAAAAATAAGTAAGTAAAGTGTCTATAATGACTATCGAAAATAAAACTCTAGCAACGTGTAGAGAGACATTTTTTTTTCACAAAATAAGTGTCACAAACGATATCACACAGGCCACTTGGTGTTAAACAGATGATAATTTTGCATTCAGAATTAAAAAGGCAGATGCGTTATCACCACTTAGAACTAAGATAATCGTAGAATGCCTTGTTTCCAGTAAAAAGGGTTTCCAGTTTTCTACACTCACCATACAAAACAGCATCATAAATCTACGATTTCACGCTGGTGATTTGTGAGAGTGTGGTCTCTCCGGTCAAACCGAGCTACGTGCTACAACTATAATATAGCTTCAGCGTGGCTCTACCACGTTAAATACTCCACCCACAAATACATCCGGTCTATCACTTTCTTACATAAATTAAACAAACGGTTTATCGTTTTGTTTGTAGCAAAACTTCTATTCAGTATGCCGTTTTAATTAACCTCATTTTATGGTATAATAAGCATGTATTATAACATCAAAGACACTGATAAACTACTTAGAAATTGAACTTAAGACCTCACAATTTTCACTTCACCAAAGTTTATACGCCGAATTTCAAATACGAAATGCCAAGTTAGGAAGAAAGTTCGGCGTGTGATGTCTTGCAAATTAGGAAGCGCAATAAACTACATACGAAGTTAATGCAGAGTATATTTTCTATTAAAATTTGATCTTCCATGTATGAAAATATCTTTGATAATAATAATTCTTGATAAAATAATAATAACAATTGATTAAAACAAATAAGTGACAGTTACTCAGGGGCTAAAGGACCGTAGTAAATTTCACAATACGCTAGCAACCCGGGTTTCAATCCCTTGAAACCCTCTTAGATATTTGAATAGGTATGTGCTATAAGTAAGCGATTTGACTGTATCTATTCTTTTCTAAAATTTTAACCATCCTTTTCAGTTTAGGAGTCCCTCAATATCATTCCCTTTAAGCAATATGTATACTACTTATAGTATATAGTATACCATACCCAGTATATGGACATGGTGTGAGGTAGGTTAGTCCTCAATGTTGACAACAAAGACATACATAGTACATAATACATAAAAACGGCTGTTAGCCAAAGAGGTAGGCAGAGACTACGGACTTCCTTTTGACAAGATTTTGACCTACTTCTGTCACTTCTTTCATATCTAAATTTCTAAACATACATGCTATTTGGTTAAATTGACTCTTGATTTGGCTTCAATGTACCTCACATTGAGGCCAAATCAAGAGTCTATTTGGTCGATAAACTTCTTCTCAAAATATATCTTGCTGATTTTTCTATCTCATTTTCCATGTTTTCCATTCGTAACATAACTTCGCTTTGTCACTCTTTCCTCATCAATTATTTCTACGAGTGCAAGCTATCGAAACTTTCGTTTGTCAATCCTGGTCACAACATCCTCTTGCTAACTACACTTTTCTCTTATGACAACACATCTATGGCCTTTTTAGCCAGAAGTTTACAGGTTTCTATGTATAGCACTAGCAACATCTGAAAGATGACGGTATGATTAGGGAGAATTTGCCTTAATCGTCACGCCTAGCAAGCGAATCGATATTCGCAAAAGCAGACGTGTCACGTCTTTAACACTACTGTTGTTGCTCGTCTGGGTATTTACTTCCGATGTAAACGATAACGTTATACCAAAAAATTTTGAAGAAGTTAATCTGTAAGGTTTTTCATTTGCAATAGTCGCATCTTACGACACTCACGGGATGGTGCCGGGTAGTAGATTCTCTTACGCCCATACTACACAGTTTCCATCCTACTCATATAATATCAGATGAAAAACCCAAACTGAAAGGCGCGAGTCGTACTGCAATCGTCAATCTGCCTATCAAATATGGCGGTCATGGCAAGGCAAACAGTGGACTCTTAAAAAGTTATAAAAAAAAAAAAGAACACAGTCAACTATAACATATTATCCATTTAGTAGCGGTGTAAGAATATCCGCTACCCCATGTTGTCCTGTGGATGACGTAAGAGGCGACAGAGGAAAACAGAACAGGATATGGGTAGCAACTTCTTTCTGATAGCATCTTAAAATTATGAAAAAGCTGTGGTTGCCAACCCGCCTGGCCAACGTTACAACTATGGTAAAATCTGTCTATGAGGCGATCTAACTTAGAGAATCTAGTAATGGATAGATGGATGGAGCTTATTATAAACACTTCAATTAAATCGGCGAAAAGTGTGAAGTATCAAAGTTTCTTACAGCAACTTGGTATACTTAGTAATAATATTTTAGAAACTTCTGTAAAAAACCAATACTGTTAAGATATATAACAAAATCTAACCGTACGGATCCAACAAGGTGGACATTTTGGTATATTTGGGACACCTCACAATCGTAGGTGCACACGCAGATCATAGCAGAAAAGGAGAGATAACATTGAACACGACTAATGTACCATAATGGTAGAAACTCGATAGAGGTGGAAAAAGACATAGAAGGTTTTTTGCTTATCATTGGAACACAATAATATAATAATAAAAATATCGTTGTGAAATTTAAATTAATTATAAAAGTAATATATCTGCCGCTTTTGAGGTTATGAAATACTTAACAGTTTAAAAACTTATCACACTAAGTAGTTAGACATAAATAGATATTAAGAAAGTAATTTTACTCGTTGGATTAAAGAACCATGAAATATTTAAAACGCTACTTGCACTCGTAAAACAGCAGAACAATGAGAATATTCAGCAGCTATATTTTGTAGCAACTCGTAAAGCGACATTTAAATTTAACCACTCACTTATTTCTTAAGGTAACTCAGAATAATAGGCTATGAACTATATTCAAGATAAAACAACGTGAACTACCTTTAATATGGACAAAAGTGACGAACGAACTTTTAGTTCACCTGATGGTAAGTGACTTCTGCAGCCCCTTGTTCTTTTACATGATAACATGCCTGCACATACCCACATCGCGGGGTCTTGGATAGGTTTTGTCGCACGTGCACTGACTAAAAATCCATGGTGTTTCACGTTCACCGCATATGCACAAATTCGCGACCTCCTCTGAAGAGGAGCGGCCGGTGCTGATGAGTTCGCGCATTTCCTTGCTCGGGTCGCCTATTTAGGTAAAGTGCATCAGAAAACAAGCAGCGTTTTCCTGTGTGACCTCCAACTCCACCTGCACAACGGACTGCACTCAGTTGCAAGGGAAAGAAGATAAGGACACCCCTCCCGCCACAGTTCACCGACACGTTTCGGCGGGAAACCGTTCGAGGGGGGAGGGTAGATCCTAGACACCTGCTGCCTATTATAAATAAATATATAAATGCATTGTTTTTTCATTCATTGCATTGTTTGACTGGCCTGTTGGTCTAGTGGTTAGTGATCCTGACTGCTACGCCGGAGGTCGTGGGTTCGGATCCCTACCCAGGACAAATGTTTGTGTGATGAGCACGATCATTTGTTCTGTGTCTGGGTGTAATTTATCTATAATATTTATGTATTTAGAAATATATAAGTATGTTTATCAGTTGTCTAGTACCCATAATACAAGCTCTGCTTAGCTTGGGACTAGATGGCGTTATTTGATAGTTGTGGAATATGTTGTGGAATATTGTCATCGCTGAGAATATCATAAATACTTGTTACTATAAGAAATAGATAACAGGGCGGTCCTTACCCAGACTAACTCCTCATCAGAAAAGGAGTCCTACTACCTAGGTAACACTTAGTTACATAATGGGTTCTTATATTTACGCGAACACTACACATTTAAATAAAACTAATTTTACGGATTTTATCGCGTATATTAACTTATTTTATATTCCCGACGTTTCGGGCACTTTTCGGCACCCATGGTCACGGGGGGTACTGAGGTGTATGACGTCCCAATGTCATAGTTAACCACGGCTACCTTCAGATTAAAAATTATTAATTTTTGTTCCAATCTACGCAGTATGAACTTTCAGTATCATGAAGTCTTGCAGTTGTATGCTTGGGTTGGGATTTAATTTTATTAATTATGGGATCCCAAGCAGATGGTAGCACCCAGCCATCTTCTCTATTGAAATTAGGATGTTTTTTAATTTCAATAGCCTCGCGAATCATCCTGGGGAGGAATCGGTGTTCTTTAGCGAGGATTTGTGGTCTATCAAATCTAATGTAGTGACGGAAGCGATCCTGTACGTGTTCACAGACTGCAGACTTCCCGGAACGTCGATTCTTCACATCAGCAATGTGTTCTTTAATGCGGGTTTTTATGGATCTTTTAGTTTATCCTATATAAGAGAGACCACATTCACAATCAAGCTTGTACACTCCTGCATCTTACAGAGAAATATTACACTTGAATGATGGTAAAAACTGACTAATCTTCTTCGGCGGCTTGAAGTATGTTTTAATGGAAGCATGCTTCAAGATGTAGCCAATCTTGTCAGTGACACCTCTGACATATGGCAGTACAGCAGGCACTCGCTCGACTGTGCCCGGCTTCACTCGTTCACTGTGACGTAGGCGCGAGACCCGAAGCTTATTGTCGTGCAAAACTTGCTTGACGTGTTGGAGTTCGGCGGCTAGGTGTGATCCCTCGTGCTCTCTGAAACAAAGATTTACCCACGGTAGCTAACTGTGAAGGATGGTGGTGAGAATCACTGTTTAAATATCTATCTGTATGTGTCTTTTTTCTATACACAGTGTAGCTCAAGGTGTTATCAGGATTCCGAATTAACTAACACATCTAGAAAAGCTAAAGAATTGTTTGCCTCCATAGTGAACTGAATTTTAGAATTTAAGGAGTTAAGATGGTCTAAAAATGCAGTTACTTTATCTAAAGGTAGAATTGTGAAAGTGTTGTCTACGTACCGCTTGTAGAATCTTGGGTTTACAGGAGAAATTTGCAGGGCTTTCTCCTCAAAGTCCTCCATAAATATATCTCCATCTCCTTGCTTGTAAAACTCCTCCTTCCACAATAGGTAGCCAGATGTAAGGCAGTGTCTGAGTAATACTGCATATTCTACGGGCATGTTGTTTTCCTCTAGTCTTCTAGCAGTGGAACGTATAACATATAGGCTGTAAATTTACCTTAATTTAATTAAAAGTATATTATTAATATTAAAAGGAATACTAGAACTAAAAAACAAAAAAATTATTGCATTTTAGTAGAAGTGAAGCAATATTATCGATCTTAGTTTAGAGATTACATGAAAGAGTTGGAGTGTAAGGAAATAAATAAAATGTGAGACCCTTTTTTCATTATTTTATTCTTTTGTTAAACTTATTCGTGCATAGTGAAACCTTCCGATTGATAAACAAGGCTCTAACGACCATTACATAACGAAAAATCCGTCCACAAATGCCGAATCTAAATATAAAAAATTTGTGATGGAAAACAGTTTTGGTTTTTTTTAATAGGATCGGGTGACAAACGAGCACACAGTCCACCTGATGGTAAGCGGTTGCTGCGGCCCATAGACATCTACATTTATCCTCGCTTGCGAATCAAAATGCAGATGCGTTGTCAACCGTGAGGACTAAGATGGAATGCCTCCCTTCCAGTAAAAAGGGTCTCCGGTTCTCTACACTCACCATACGAAACACAGCAGTGTTAAACTGGTGATACCTCAGCGATCACCAAAGCTTAGGGTGGTGATATGAATGAAAAATCTCTTGAAAAGTGCATGCGACATAGGTCGTTTGAATATTGCACTAGCAATATTCAAACGACCTATGTCCAACGTAATTTTTAAGTGGACTTTAAATAAATGAGATGCACAGGAAAATCGAGGGATTCAACTCGGCTGAGCAGCGTTCGGGAAACTACGGCACATCTTCTCGTTAGACATACCTCAAAACCTGAAAACGAAATTGTACAACCATTACGTGTTGCCAGTGATGACTTACGGATCTGAGATGTGGTCCTTCACTGCTGGCCGTATGAGGAATCTCAAGGTCACTCAGCAAGCTATGGAGAGGGCTATGCTCGGGATGTCTCTGCGTGATAATCTTAGAAATGAGGATATCCGCAGTAGAATCAGAGTAACCGATATAGCCCAACGGATTTGTAAGCTGAAGCCATATAGCTCGAAGAACCGACATACGATGAGGAAGAAAGGTTCTCGAGTGGCAGCCTCGTACCGGTAGGCGAAGTGTAGGGCGACCCCCCAACAGATGGAGTGACGACCTGGTGAGACATGCAGGAAGTCCATGGATGCAGTTGGCTCAGGACCGTGCTTTGTAGCATTCCTTGGGGGAGGCCTATGTTCAGCAGTGGACTTGTGAAGGGCTGTAATGATGATGATGATGACAGGATAGTTAGTTTAGAAGAATTGTAGTTACGAGGGTTTAGCTTAGTGATTAGTTTATTTATTAGTAAAAATTCGAAGTGTAAACCTCTTTTTTTAAGTCATCTAAAAACTCAGTGCGTCAAGAGTCAGTGCCTGAACTCTTTACAACTGAACAAAAAACTTTAATCTATAGTCGAAAAATACTCTAGAAAAGAAAAAGCTAAAGCGTATAAAGAAGGATTACATTAACTGAAATTACTCGATTCAACTTCAATTTCTTTTTACTGTTATTATGTGAAGACTCGTAAACACGACAACCGTCGGTACAATTGCATCGAAGTATTTATACAGAATTTTAATAGTTTTTCTAGGTATTTTTTGAGGTCTGTATAATTATTTAGCTGGGATATCTGGGGGTACAGTAGCTGCCCCCGCTAAGTCGAGCAAAAAAGCGGCACGGCCGTACCATCCTTTTCTCGAAGCAGTCCAAGCCATTTTTGACTGATAAAACTAGAAGCCTGAATTTTTAGTAACCAAACATGCATTGTATAAACAAGATATATTTCAATTTTCATTCAATTTGAACTAGTAGTTTAAGAATTATAACTAACAAATTTTCTTAATTTTGTCACTCTCTGACTGTCTGATCATCAAAACTCTAAGGCACTTTTA
Organism: Parnassius mnemosyne; assembly: GCA_963668995.1. Taxonomy (NCBI): domain Eukaryota; kingdom Metazoa; phylum Arthropoda; class Insecta; order Lepidoptera; family Papilionidae; genus Parnassius; species Parnassius mnemosyne. The sequence goes on along the minus strand of CAVLGL010000057.1, from coordinate 41,706,083 downwards.
GCAGACGTAGAAGCTTCAAATTTAGAATACAATTAGTGTTTAGTATATAAATCAAGAAAATCTAAAATATTTTGTAATTTCGTTTCAGTTTTCTATATACACCATGTACATAAATAACTTTGTAATCCCATATAAATAAATAGGATTACAAAGTTCCATTTGCAGTGAATAAATCAGTGTACTTGTATATGTATAATATAATGGAATAAAAGATGTAGATATTTACCTAGATAAAATTATGTTCAATAGTAACTTGTTAAATGGTCAAGGAATTTGGATGCGCCAGAGGTCGCCAGTGGTCGCGTGCCATTTTGTACGCGTAACGCACCGCATAGTAAAGCGTTCGTCACCTTAGCGCTTGCAAGAATCACGCGCCATGCGCGTGTCGCAACAATAAAACCCGCAAACCTGAAGATAACCGCATCGCAGCTGTTGAAGTAAGGAGTTAGCCGCGCCGCTCCGCATCCGAAAATCGCAGGTGAGCCTATTTGGTCTTATGGACATGCAATTACCCGCTGGTCCCTAGTATTTATCTACCTTAACATGAACCAGCCACCTATATAAGCCCCCAGGTATAGGTGGAAGGTAAAGGTGGTGGTATCGTAGGAAAAAAATATTTAAAGCCCTACCGCGTGGGCGCCTCGTAGGCCACACCTCCCGCATAGACTAGGGTTTTCCTGGTCAAACCCGCATACCATTTCTGGTATTTTTCTCGAGCTGCAGCTTCTTACAGAATTTGTGGTTCGAATCCCGCAATTAAGGTAATTAAATAAATTAGCTAGTGGCCTATTAGAGACGTTCCCACCAGAATGAAAAAGCGAGAATGGGACATGTCTTATAAAATTGTTCCAAAATCCCGCAAAGTATTAAGTATACTAAATTCCCAGAAAATCCGTAGTTGGTATTCAAGAAGTGGATGGTACCGGAAAGAAAAAAAGTAGGACTATCCACAAAAAGAAATGAGATGCCATCTAAAACATAACTTGTAAAAAAAATCCAAGTCTCGCAACTCAGCTCTTCTATCGTAAAAAGTTGTGCGATTCATGTCATGTCAATACCAAGGCGGTTAACTTACTTACGGGTTCTTCTGTCTCATGTTATTACGTAATTAGCTAACCAAACAACATCTTATAGTGACCATATCAATATTAAAAATCTTTTATGTTTTAAATAGATTAGATTGACTTGGCAATCGCACTAAACAATCTAAATTGTGTTTTCATGCGATGGCCAAGTCAATCTATTTATTTAAAACATTAAAGATCTAAACACTAAACAATCTAATTTAATATGATAAGTATTACTTGTGAAATACATTGTGTTTTCATACGATAGCCAAATATTACTTTTACGGCTTGTACCATTCACCTCTAGTTTTTATTAATCTTCGTGAAGAAACTGCTAAAAAGACAGTTTTATCCAATCATAAAACTCTTACGCGATAAGTTTAACTGAATCGATTTTCCAAAGTGTTAAACGGAATACGGATAATCCCCGTATTCGTTTGCTAGTCCGGAAAAAAACATTATGAGTTGGAATAGCGTAATCTGTATGCTGGGCAGAATTATACTATCGATCCGATGTACATTAATTGTTATTAAAAATATAGTTTTGTTTGAAGTTGTCTTTTTTGATTATTTAATGTTTGCCACACCAATAAGTATTTTACCAACTGGCGAAAATATATACGTGGTTGACCAAGGAAGGGCCACGCGCTTATAGAATACCAGCGTAAAATAGCAGTTTAATTCTTTGGTAAGCGTATGGAACCGTAGAACTTTATTACTGGAAACGAGACATTCCACCTTGATCCTCGGGGGTAACAGTACATTTGCATTTTAATTTTTAAGTGATGATAGATGTAGATGTCTGTGGGTCACAGTATCCACCATCCATCAGATGGATTGTGAGTTTGTTTACGCCCTTACTCTATAATGACATGTTTTGGCATTTACTTATTTATTTAGAAAACCAACAGCGTATATAGTAAATATTAACATTAATGTAACAAACTAAAAGTATAGACAATAACAGGTTTCCCTTATGTTGCTTGATAGTAGGTGTATTGTTGTTAGAAGAAAAGGAAAGAAGAACAATCTAATAGATAAAATATAAGCAAAATTATAAGCAATTCAATGTAATGAAGGTGGTCATAAGTTTACAGATCACGAGAGAGAGTCAGATAGAATGATATTTTACATTACCTTTATATACATATATATATATACATACTTATGTACATATACATATTAAATGTATAATTATATAAACATAATACAAATAATTAATTATAATATTTATTAAATAAAATAACTTCTTACGGCCCCCAGTTGCCCAGACAGAAGTCGACTGTATTAGAGCCCATGAGTAACACCTTCGACGGGCAACCGAGGGTTCGGGCCCGAATGACCTATGGATAATTAATAACTAATGTCTGATAAGCAAACACAAACTTACCGAGTTCCGGAGGTAGGGTTGACCACAGGGTATCAGTCAGGTGGTAAGTAATGTGTATGTAAGTAGTGTGCGAAAGTATGATTGTGCTGAGGACGTGTGCTCCGGAGTTGGCACCGGTCCTAACGCGTCTTTTCCGGTACTCCTACTCCCAAGGCGTAGTCCCAAATTCATGGAAGACAGCTTTTGTCCACCCGATCCCTAAAAAAGGCGACCGCTCAGACCCGTCCAACTATAGGCCTATCGCGATCACCTCCTTGTTCTCCAAAATAATGGAATCCATTATTAACTGCCAGCTCATCCGGTACCTTGAGGATCACCAGCTGATTAGTGACCGCCAATACGGTTTTCGTCGGGGTCGATCAGCTGGTGATCTTCTGGTCTACCTGACCCATAGATGGGCGAAGGCAGTAGAGTCCAAGGGGGAGGCGTTGGCCGTTAGTCTGGACATTGCGAAGGCCTTTGATCGGGTTTGGCACAAAGCGCTTCTTTCGAAGCTGCCTTCCTATGGGCTTCCCGAGAAATTGTGCAATTGGATCACCAGCTTTCTTGCAGATCGGAGCATCAAGGTCGTTGTAGACGGTGCATGTTCTGACTACAAGCCTATTAACGCTGGTGTTCCACAAGGCTGTGTGCTATCACCAACGCTGTTTCTTCTGCATATCAATGATATGTTGCTAACTGGTAACATTCATTGCTATGCGGATGACAGCACTGGTGATGCTCTATACACCGGCCGGGCCAATATTTCTCGGGAAAACGTCGCCGAGTACCGGAACAAACTTGTGTCTGAAGTCGAGTCTTTGCTGGACAAAGTCTCGGATTGGGGGCGACTAAATCTAGTCCAGTTTAATCCTCAGAAGACACAAGTTTGCGCGTTTACCGCTAAAAAGAACCCCTTTGTCGTATCTCCTCAGTTTCAAGGCACTCCCCTTCTTGCCTCAGCCAGTATCGGTATCCTCGGAGTCGACATATCGAGTGACGTGCAGTTTCGTGGTCACTTGGAAGAGAAGGCCAAATTGGCCTCTAAAAAGCTTGGCGTGCTCAGCAGAGCGGGACAGTATTTCATGCCGGCACACCGCCTGCAACTTTACAAGGCGCAGGTTCGGCCTCACATGGAATACTGTTCCCATCTCTGGGCAGGGGCTCCCCAGTGCCAGCTCCTTCCACTTGACCGCATCCAGCGCAGAGCGGCTCGAATCGTCGACGACCGAGCCCTTTCCGATCGGCTCGATTCATTGGCACTGCGAAGAGATGTTGCATCTCTTTGCATTTTCTTTCGCATCTACCATGGGGAGTGCTCTGAGGAATTGTTCGGATTAATCCCAGCCGCCAAATTTCACGAACGCACATCGCGGCAGAACTCCCGATACCATCCACACCATCTGGATGATTGGCGGTCCACCACTGTGCGATTTAGAAGATGTTTTCTTCCTCGCACAACTTCCTTGTGGAATAGTTTACCACCAGGGATTTTTCCGGACCGATACGACTTAAGGACCTTCAAGAAAAGAGCCTACTCCTTTTTAAAAGGCCGGCAACGCATCTGCAATTCCCCTGGTGTTGCGGTTGTTCATGGGCGGCGGTAGTCACTTACCATCAGGTGAGCCGCATGCTCGTTTGCCCCCTCTCCTATAAAAAAAAAAAAAAAAAAAAAAAGTGTGTATAAATGTAACCTGACGTCACCGATGTAATTGGACAGCAGATCCACAGGCGCTGCTTTTCTCCAAAATGTGCGATCCCTCCAGTGGGCGTTCAACAATTGAAACCTTCTGCTTTTATTTCACTAATAATAGTTTATCAACTTTATATACTAATACTAATTTGAAGTTAATTAAATTTACAAACATTTAATTAACTTCAAATTTAACTAAATCAACGTTAATCGAAATTAAAACAAGTGACACGCTGCACAACTTAAGAACGGTCGGTCAAAGTTCAATGTCCCATATTTACTTAGCACCAAATTATCATCGAGCGCAAACGCGATCTCCTCTCGAGTCACAAAGTTTTGGCGTTCCACCCGACAAATCAAAAATTCCTTCGTACGATATTAAAATGCCACAAAAGGAACTCGTCGACGCAAATTAATGGTAATCAAGGTTAAGTTAATCACTCAAAACTATTACAACAAGAATTATAATAAGACGAGCCTAGTTGTCACATAAAACGCACGAGATTAGACAACGCTATCAGAGGCTGTTCCGAGCGTAAATTTTAGACCGTCTAACCGACACAGCGGTCGCAAAAACAATTGAATCTAATAGTTACTTCCAGACGTTGGGCGACGGAGCATCAGCGGAGAGACGCGCGCGGGGAAGGGTGCCATAATCATTTCTTGCTACACTCACGATATGAACTGGAATTATTCTTACAAAAAAGGTATTTATGCAACTAATAATCTAATATATAAAGCTCTCATTAACAATAGAACATCATATCAAGTATCATAATTTTGGTAAATTGTTCTATTATGTAGAAGTGCTTGCTTCAAAGTGTCTAACTAAATTCAAACTTGTTCATTTGAGTGAAACAGATTAAGTTTAAAATTGTAGATATTTGAATGTTCTGAAGTTCAATATATGGATAATACTCGTAGCTGAATTGTATACAGAGAATCGCATTAAACTTTTATAAGTAAATTATCTTTTACATGTGTCGATTGCAAGTAGTTAATTCCACGAGATAACGAAAGCGGTTACGGGGGCAGATAAATGTAGCCGATATTCATTCGAAAATGCCAAACCCGAATCTCACGGGACTGAGATGAGGCCTGGCATTTTGAGTGCAAGTGTATTGATTCTGTGTCTGTGTTTTATCAACCTACCAAAAGTTATGCATACCGGATGAAGCATTTACGGAAAGACCACAAAATAGAGAATTACAATTATTTTTAAAAAAGAAGGAAAAATATATTGGATCCTATAATATAACATAATAATAACGACGCAATATTATAACAAACAAAGACGTGCTTAGAGTGGTAGTGGCTTCACACATCATCATCATCTTAACAGCCCATCACAAATCCACTGCTGAACATAGGCCTCGCCCAAGTAATGTAACAAAGCAAGGCCCTGAGCTGTAGCTTATAGATGCATGTATGCATCCATTAACTTACTGCATTCCTTACAAGGTCATCACACCATCTAGTGGGTGACTATCCTACACTTTGCTTGCCGGTACGTGGCTGCATTAATTTTTTTCATTTTCATTTTGATTCTTTCTTTCCCAACGGTTCGGTCGGTAATGATGATGACGATGATGAATATCGATATATTAATATTAAGGCGCAATTCACACCTGACTAATTCGTGCTAACGAGAGACAAAAAGCACATTTTCTATGCAATTAGATCCTGCTTGGATAGAACATTACCATAAATCATAGCCGCTTTGTTCAGTATTCTGTCTGGACTGGAGCAGACAAACGATCTAAGAAATTACGAGGAAATTGAAGTAGGCTAGTAAAGACAAAAGTTTATTATATCTTGTGATCTATTGATTTTAAATTTAAATGGCATAAGAGTGAAAAAGTTTCAGAATATTCGTACTTAATAGAGTTTTGGAGAAAGGTTATTTTATTCATTTTAGCGAAAAGAAAATATTACAACATTTTTGCTTTTCATTTTGAAGCATAGTTATTGATATGTTTGAAATTGTTTGCCTGTAATGCCTCCTTTCTTTTTATATAGCCACTAGAACGTAAGTCATCGAAAATTTGAAAATAACTCTCACTGATTAATTTTGGTTAAAACTATAACAAAAGAAGTAATAATTTTATCATCAAAATACTATTATCATAATATTCCTGGCCCTCTATTTAAAATCTTCGTCAATGCTTTCGTCTACAATGAAAACAATAGAGAAATAGTGAAATAATTGTGCTATTAAATAGATACTGCAGGTCCAAATATTTTAAATATACGTATAATTTTTAATAACTCTAACGGTTATTCACAAAGTTGATCAATTTTGTGAAAAGTTTATACGGATAGAATTATATTTAAATCTGACTCAAAATGTCATATTTTTACAGCTGTAAAGTAAAAAAAACAGTACAGGTAGTGTTTTAACCTCTAGACAATTTTATCGATACCAGCATTGTATTCATCAAAAAAATAAAATACATACGAAGATAGGGCAATATTTTGTAAACCATTTAACAAAAAATATGATATAACTTTTCTGGTACTTGTTTAAATAATTATTGAGTTTGAAAAAATTTAAAAATTACAATTATTTATTTGACGGATATCTATACATATAATAAATCTGAAGAAAAGTCGTGTCTGTAATTCTAATATATTCTTGAAAAAACAAGTCGAGGGGACTAAATAAAGGGTTATCAAGCCAAATCAGTGGTTTTTAGAATTTTTGTCTGTCTGTCTGTCTGTCTGTCTATCTGTCTGTCTGTCTGTCTATCTGTCTGTCTGTCTGTCTGTCTGTCTGTCTGTGTATTCCGGATTTACGCAAAAACCACTGGACCGATTTACATAAAATTTTGTATGTAGGTAATTAGTAACCCGGGGCAACTTATAGGCTACTTTTTATCCGATTACGGAACTTCAAAAAAAGAAGGTTAAGTATTTTCCGTCCCTTAAATGTTAATTTTCGATTATATATTAGTTATAGGCAGGAGAACGGGTGTTTTTCAAATATTTATAAATCAAATATTAATAATACCATATACCATATTTATAAATAATTTATAAATAAAGTTAAAAATATAGTTATAAACTTGGTAAAACACACTGATGTAGTTATCAAAATAGCGCCATCTATCATCAAATAGAAAAATTAGTATATTTTGCCTTCAGTTACTAATAAATTAATAATATAAATAAAAATATGTATATGTTTGAATAATAAGACTTTTAAAATTATTTAAAAATTGTAACGTTTAGTTTTTTAGTATTTTTGTTATTTTATTTTAAAAGTGTAATAATGTCAATAGATAATAGTGACATCTATCAAAAATATGAAAATTGATAAGGTTTTTATTTCAATTATACTAATCTATATGTAAACTGATTAAAACTTGTCTGTTTGCAATTATTGCAAAATTTTCATTATCTTTATAGCTTTATTAAACATATTTTGATATATGTCGTGACCAGATCGTAGTGAATTGATCATATACCTATCATAAAGTAGTCTATCATTTCGTGAAATGGTGTGGTCATTTCATGATATTTAGCACTGTTTGTTGACCATCTCATGATATAGCTTGACAAAAAAATTTTATGTTAATTACATTAGAAATGAATAAACCAAACTATAAATATAACTTAAAGTAAAAAATTAAAAAAAGAGTTATAAAGTGCAAAAAATTAAAAATCAAACCACTGACTCAGTGTTGTATATTAATATAATACTCTAGATAATGATAAACTATTATTTAAAACTAATTTCTCAATCAACTGACACTATGTAACGAAAAACTTTACCTCAGTCACAAATAGCGCCATCTGGTGAGTGGAAGATTATTAGCCCTCATTAAATAATAAAATGTTACTGAATTACGATGTAAATAATTGAAAATTTGTTCGTGGCATCATTGGAAGGGTAATTACTAGGTAGATGAGGTCAACAATCATACACAAGCTTAGTTTCAGTTTTTAGAAATTGTATTTAAGCAAATACGAGGGCCGTGTAGCTCAAGCCGTGAAATTTCATCGTAGCACGGGAGCAAAACTGTTATAGAAAACTTTACGTGCTGACTTAACACGTGTCCGTTAAAGTGGTAACGAATAACTTCGTGGGGAAACCTAGATGTCTGAGTAATTAAAGTAGTCGCGGAGATGTAAAAACAGTTAATGTGCATTAAAGCATTGCAGTATATTCTATTTTTCTGCCCACAAAACACTATAGGTAATGATGAGCCCTGTGGACATTAGTGAGACGTATTTTAGCTGCTACTTTACTTTTTTTACCTTTAACGAGACTTATAAATCAGTTTGTAAATTAAAATAGCTTTCATATTTTCAAACACATTAAGATATATTTGTTAGTCCTAGTTTCATAGCTCATATGAATACCTATATGTAAATGAACAGGCTATTGCGGAAAAATACTTACTTACTAATTAAAGAAAGCCGGTTTTACTTAAACAAAGGTTCATTTTATTTTACTTGTCAATGGCGGTAATCAAACTGATTAAAACTTAAATTTCATGGTACGTAAGCTTTATTATATATTTAAGTATATATTTGAATTGCAATTTGGAATGTCAATTTGCCGCTTCTTTATGCTGATTTATATTTAGCTTTGAAGCTTTCCGTACTCATTTTATTTCTCATAGGAGGGGGCAAATCGTTCCATATCCTTGCTGCAACAAACTTGAAACATCCTCTGTACCGCGTTGTTTTATGTTTTGGCATACTTAACATGTTTAACGAGTTCGTACGAAGGCTTCTATGTCTTTGATCCATAGGTTCAAAGACATTTTTCATTATTTTGCTTATTTCTGCGAAGGTAATGGAGAAATTTACAACTATACTGGTCCAATGTGTATTGGCAAACTTCACATTTGCTTAAAATATTTTATTTCTTAGCCATGCAAGTTTCGATGTTTTCCGTCACCGCCGAGCACGTGGTAAATTGGCACCTAAGCTTGCTAGTAACGGTTGAGTTTGTACTGGTGGAGATCGAACACTCGTTGTTTGTGTACTGTGAAATTTATTTACAGCAAGCGTTTAACCTAAGAGCTACCTCGGCTTTACCAGGAATAATAGTGTTCTTTGTACCTCGGCTCAATCTAATAATATATAATACAATTTATAACAGTTAAATAAATGTTGGCTAGTCTTACGACAATAATTCTAAACGGATTGAAAATTATTCTGGTAATTTTTAATCTTTTTAATACGACTATGAACTAAAACATGCCATTTAGGGATCTTCAAGAAACGAGCCTACTCCTTTTTAAAAGGCCGGCAACAAATCTGCAATTCCCCTGGTTCCCCTGGTGTTACAGTTGTTCATGAGCGGCGGTAGTCACTTACCATCAGGTGAGCCACATGCTCGTTTGCTCCCTCACCTATAAAAAAAATAGTCCTGAAGTTGTATTTGTTATCTTGGGATCGTTTGTTATTTTTAATTTGCTAACTACATTATTCGGCTCCATATCAATATCTTACTTAAAAAGTGTTAAAATTTTTATAAATTAACTAGCTTTAACTGTTAGGCATGTAATAAAACCATCACATATATTGATAATAACTTAAGATTAATGGTCCTTGAGCCGTGGTAGCTCAGATGGTTAGCGCTCGCTGTAAGCTTCACAGTACTCGAGCAACCCGGGTTCAATCCCCGCCGGCACCAATGAAATTGTTAATTGCAATTTTAAGTGCTGATTTAACACGTGCTCGGCAGTGAAGGAAAACATCGTGAGGAAACCTGCATGTCTGAGAAATAAGAAAAAAAAATATTTCGAAGACGTGTGAAGTTCGCCAAGACGCATTGGGGCAGAGCGGCGGACATTTGCTTGCCCTAAAACCCTCTCAGGAATGATAGGAGGCATGTGCCCAACAGGGGAACGTAAATAGGCTGCAACTTTTAATGGTCCATGAAACCCTTCGTTGCGTTTAACTTCTTTATGTTTTTTAGGGGTTTTCTGTCAGAAATTCTCAGAGCAATCCGGAGTCAGGAAGTTAGCGGTGTTTTCACCTTGCCTTGGAAAGTGCGTAAAGTCGTTGGTCCTCTTTATTTTTCTTCGGTATTTTTGGATAAAACTCAGTGATTATGTACTCTTTCGTATCAGATTGCCTTTACATCTAATTATGAGAGTGAAGAAATAGAGAAAGCACATGTGCTTACACACATACTCGTGCTATAACCCCAGCCTGTGCAGATGGCTAGCCTACTCGTACGTTGAGTCTGGCTGCTATGAGCGAAATTTAGTCTGAAAGATGTTAACATAATTAACGTACGGTGTTTATTATAATATTTTTAATGATAAGTTGTATCTTATTTAGCTTTAACGTATTTTATCGATATATTCTTATGTTCAATCAGACGAGACTACTATAAAACGTCAACTTAATACTAAAACAAAGCTATTTTGTGAAGAGCCCTGAAATATATTTCTGTATTTTACAGGAGTTTATGGATGGTACGTTCAAGTAAAATTGGTTTATCTGCGACACAAAACAAGCTTTGTTAGCCGGAGTTCAGGTTGACATTCACTTTGACTTGACAAAGCCAACCGCGCTTAAGTTTTACGTAGCGAACATGCACTTTGTAGATTAAATTTTGCGAGATTGTGTTTGCGCTTTTTTTTTTCGCGCTATTTCTATTCGCGCTATTTTTTTAAAATAGCGTAGCCACTATGAATCTAGTACATGTGTACAATTTGTGTTTTTTATTCTTATTAGGAAGACTCTGCTGCCCGTCTCCTGGTTTTTTCCCTTTATCGCCTCTTACAACACCCACGGGACAAATATGGGGGATGGTACAGAATAAATAATATATATATTTTGTCACCATACGGTAGAAATACACTATTCACAATCAGTCAATTTACCAAATTTTATTTTCGTTCTAAAATTTCAAATTAGACTTAATCATATTTTCCTGTAGAATGATTTACAATACATTATAAAAACATTGAAAACAAAACGTGTAGATCTCCAATGAATTGCAGGCATATATTTCAAATTTATACGGATTACCGAACATAATTAAAAAATATCTTCTACTGTTTGGTTGAAATTTATTCGAGACGCTTCTAATTCGCTGAAACTGTAATTTCCCGAAGGATATCTCGGAATACGTGAAGACTGATAAGCGATTTTTAAATTCTGCCTTTTCGTTACGTTATTTTGTTTTTTAACATTGTTTATTAGTTATGGTACTTAAATAAAAAAGTAAAGAAAAGTTACAGCCTATATACCTCCCACAGCGACTGACAGGGTTTTAGAACAAGGAAGTATCCGACGCGTTGCCCCAATGCGTGTTGGCGAACTCCACATGTCTTAGAAATAAATAAATAGATAGATAGCTCTTTATTGCATTTAAACAAAGTGGTGGTAACAATAACGGAAAACATATGAACTACAAACGATAGTCATATTGCTTTAAGCATGTTTTACCTGATAAACCGAACGTAAAAGGACATAGGTAGTATTTTCCGAACCAGTGGTAAATAAAAAAATTACTTTCTGTAAGTATTATGTAATAATCTGTATTGAATAAAAAATATTCTATTCTATTGTTGTAAAATTATATATTGTGTTAATAGAGTCGCAAATTGAACGAAAGAAAGAAAGAAACATTTATTACAACACGCCACAAACATCATTAAGCACATAAACTTTTACATTTGTGGATACATAACATAACATAACAAAATTGAAAAATAGGAAAAGAAAAGAAAACAACAATTTGACGAATATGACATTTAAAAGGTATGTATACTTACTTGTAAATGACAATGAAAAAAATAAGAATGAAAAATCGTTCCTCGAGTTGTGTGCTGTGGTGCATTAGGCAAACGGATCTCACTCAGCTTGTGTTGTCGCCGAAACAACAGCGCTGGTTTATAATGGGCCCCATTTGTAATTTATAAAGAAGTATAACTTCTTACGTGCGTACATAAGTACACATACACGTTTTTTTAAGGGTGACAGTCAAGCAAAGCAAAGACATACAAGAAGTGCCGTGGTCCATAAAAATCAAACTGACATATACGGCTGAGCTAATTTTAGTACCTAATTTTAATAGCTAATTTTCTATATGCATTTAGTATCAAAAACTTTATTACGGTTTTCATGGAATTGTAATTTAATTAAATCAATCTTTAAAGTGAATGCTGAACTAAAAAAAAACGCTTTTGTACCAAGGGCTGGTTTCCTGTGTTATGTCCTAACATAATTATACTCCGAGCCGCTGAATTATTTGCTAATGCGTTTCTGTAATAGGACTATTTCTGATTACAATTAGTTCATATTCGACGGGGATTTGAATTCTTTCTGATTCTTAAGGACGTAAAATATATGTTCTTCGGTATTATTGGAATATTCAAGCAAGGTTGGAGTTTTTAAACAGTGAAAGAAGTTTACAAATTTACGATAAAAATTAAATTTTATATAATGTAAGTCCTTAGCAAATCAAATATTTAGTGGGTTGGCAATCGCGTTTTTTTATTTTGATTTTGTTATTATGAAGACGTTTCTGTTCATTTCCGGGGTTGTTTCCCTCTGTATCCTGTTCTTTTACATAGGTACCCAATACCGACCGTATTGGGTACCTATTAGATATTGTTACATTGTCACTTACAACATACGGTTACAGTTAGCAACAAATATTTATAATTAAAATATTTATTTAGAACAGAAAAGTGCTCGCCATTATTTTATCCAACTGGTTGTAAGTTAATTAAATGTCAAAATTTGTCACTGTCAAAAGCTACGTATATTTATATTATTTCATTTTGTTATTTGGAGGCCAATTCTGGCTTACAAATTTTAACAAAAAGATCAGAAAATATATAAGAGAGTTGTTATAATAATAATTTTTTGATTTCAGACATAATACTAATTAATAAAGAAAAATATTTCTGCTGCGCCGTTGACAACTGTCAAAGCGTAACGACTATACATACAATGTTTATCAATATGGAATAAATCCAGGGAAGTAATGTAATAATATTTCATTTATAGAGTAAAGTGCTTTTATTTAGGCCGTAAATGATTGTTTCAGGGAAAGATGCGGGGTACAGCACATTTCAAGTTAATATGAATATGTAATATAAAGACTTTTGAGTGTTGTAGAGATCTGTTTAGATTTTTTAATGAATATCTCTGCTCCTCTACATATTAAACAATGCCATAGTAAAAGTATTTCAGCTTCACAGCCTGCCGTAGAAATTCATAACTTTTTTAGCAATTCCTCTATTGGCACAAATGTTTCCCTTTTTTCGGAGCAAATTTACAATTATTATCGTAATGTACCAGTGGTTAAAAGAATTCCCAGAGGTGCGAGGATGCAGCTTGCTAAAGCATTGTCATGCACTATTCAAAATTGTTTCACTAATAGTGAAAATAGTTGGCAAAAATTATTTACTTTCGCGTATTCCCATTTTCATTTTGATAAAACAATAAATAAATCAATTACGTCTCAACTAAAAGACACATCTTTTCAAAATTTAGATTACCCAATTAATACTCATTTATCTCGACTACGTCCTAAATTTGATTTAAAAAAAGTAGTTGAGTCGAAAGTAATGGATGGCTACTTAAAAAATGCATCCCGTATTTTATTCTCAGACGACATCCTGGCTCCTCGTAATGTCGAAACTCTTGAAAGCCTTCGTCAAAAGCATCCTTCGGTCAAACCGTCTCAGGGTTTACTGCTGCCTCCCAAGACTTCTATGCAACCTTTACAAATTTCGGAAAAAGACACTTTAGAAGCAATTATGTCATTTTCGAATGGCTCTGCTGGCGGCATTGACGGAATTACGCCTCAACATCTTAAAGATCTTGTAAGCGCTTCTGCCGGTGACGCCGGCGGAGTACTTCTTAAAGACATTACAAAATTATGTAACTTTATGCTTTCTGGTAATGTTAATCCAAATTTCATTCCATTCTTATATGGGGCAAGATTATGTGCCTTCAAAAAAAAGGATAACGGTATCTGTCCTATTGCCGTTGGTTCCACATTTCGACGCTTAACTTCAAAATTAGCTTGCAGGTACATAATCTCTAACCTTAAGACCAAATTTCAGCCTACTCAACTAGGCTTTGGCACTAGAGGTGGCTGTGAGGCGGCGGTACATTCAGTGCGTACATTTTTAACAAACTCTGATGCAGATGTTCTTGTGAAGGTTGACCTAAGGAATGCTTTTAACTCTATCGATAGGGTAACCTTGCTGAAAGAAGTGGCTAACAATACCCCCGAAATTTATCATTACGTTTGGCAATGTTATAGTCAAAATACGAACTTGTTTTACGAAAACCATGTTATCGATTCTGCTGTTGGTGTTCAGCAGGGTGACCCTCTTGGTCCAGCACTTTACAGTTTGGGAATTCAACCCATTATTTCAAATTTGAAATCCAAGCTGAATGTCTGGTACCTAGACGACGGTACACTGGGAGGTAGAGTAGATGACGTCCTCAGCGATCTTACTCATATTTTTCGAAATTTTAAAAATATTGGCCTTGAACCAAATAGCAATAAATGTGAAATATTTTTTTCCAATAATTTATCTACTTCTCATAGAGACACCTTAATTCAAAATTTTAATCATATTTGTCCAGGAATAAAAACTGTCAATACGGAATCACTATACCTGCTAGGTGCCCCGTTGTTTTTCGATAGTATTAAACCTGTTTTAAAAACAAAATTTGATCAGTTTTTAAACCACGTTGATAAATTGTATAAATTAAACCCCCACATAGCTCTTACTATTTTAAAATATTGTCTTCTTGTACCTAGATTTACATACTTACTCCGCTCGAGTCCAGTCTGGAAATGTTCGGATATTTTACAAGATATTGATAATAATCTTAAAATTGCTATAGAAAAAATTCTAAATTTAACTTTAAATACAACAGCCTGGACTCAAGCTACTTTACCTATAAAATTTGGTGGCATTGTTGTGAGAAATCTTTCTAGCGTTGCATTGCCTGCTTTCCTTGCTTCCGTGCATAGTGTCAGTGACTTATGTAACATAATTTTAAATAACAAAGTAGACCTATGCTTTGCTACGGAGGCAGGGCAGACATGGCAAACGCTCTGTCCTGGTGAAAATATTCCACTGGAAGTTAACCAACAAAAACAGTGGGATATTCCGTTGGTACAGGGCGTGCAGAAGGATTTGTTTCATAATTTCCATAGTGACCAAGATAAGGCACGCCTTCTAGCTGTTTCGACTAAGGAATCTAGTCACTGGTTACATGCTTTACCATCAAGTAATCTCGGCACATTACTTGATAGGGAAAGCTTGCGTATTGCCGTAGGAATCCGACTAGGAGCGGCGATTTGTCAACCCCATCAGTGCCCCTGTGGTAGCAGCGTCGACAAGTTTGGGCTCCACGGACTTTCATGTAAGAAAAGCGCTGGTAGGTTTTCACGACACAGTTTTTTGAACGATGTCATCCGAAGGGCTCTTGCCTCTATAAATGTTCCCTCGGTTTTAGAGCCTTGTGGAATATTTAGAGACGATGGCAAGAGACCCGACGGTATGACATTGGTCCCTTGGGAGAGAGGTAAAGCCCTAGTGTGGGATGCTACTTGCGTAGACACTCTGGCGGCCTCTCATCTCAAGGGTACCTCGTTTAAAGCCGGGGCGGCATCAGAGGCAGCTGAGCTGAGTAAGTGGCGCAAATACGAGTCTCTGAGAGATGACTACATATTTGTGCCATTTGCTGTAGAGACTATCGGTCCGTGGGGTCCATGTGCGGTGAAGTTCCTAAAGGAACTCCATCCGCGGCTGGTCGTTGTTGCTGGTGATAAGAGGGCTGGTTCTTTCCTCGCTCAAAGGCTAAGTATAGCCATTCAGCGGGGAAACGCAGCCAGCGTTCTTGGCACGATACCGCGGGGAGTAGGACTATATGATGATTAAGTTTCTAGTTTTAGTTTTTTTTTTATTATCATAGTTTTTAATATTGTAGATAAAAACTTATATATCGTTTTATTAAAATTGTTAAAAATAAATTAAAGTTTGCAATTATTGCATAAACAATAAAAGTAACAAAATACTAACATAAACAGATTTTATTCAGTACACTGTATACTGAAAATATTTGGACTTAAAGGGACAGGTAGCTTAGGGATCCAGTGCATGCATTAATTGTCTTGAGTAACCGGAGAACGAACCACGATACAAGCACTGCTAAAATGCGTTAAGTTAAACACTGTCAATTTACTATAGCTGCAGCACGAATGGGTCAGCTCAATCTGGGTAGGACCACATTTCAGAGAATACCAGCGTGAAACAGCAGAACAATGCTGCAGTGCTTCGTATGGTGATCGTTAAGAACTGAAGATCGTTTTTAATGGTAACGGGGCATTCCATCTTAATCGTTAGGGGTGAAAATGCATTATGTAAATGTCTATGAGCCATAGCGTCCATTTACCGTAAGGTGGACTATGTGCTTGTTTGTTTCCTCATTCTATTAAACAAAACAGATTATCCACTTTCGTGACAAAAATAGAAAAGTTATCAAGACGTTCTCTACCATCTTAAAACACTCTCAGATGTTAGAGATGGTGGCCTGTGCCCAGTTGTGGGACGTATATGCAGTAATTTAACTTTAATACCTTGTAAACAATGCTAATTATAACGCATTTATTTAACTAAACCAATGTACTGTAAAGCAATCACAATAGAATTGCAGAAAAATTGATCACGACGTTGAAAATTTAAATCTTTGTCCAGCGCAGTTGTTGCTGTCAAAAACAATTTACTCTTTCATCGATTTTACGTAACGTTCGATTTTTCTTACTTGTCTTTGGATTTATCTTGACAAAAAGAATCTGCGGTTACTAAAGAGTGAGCTGATTTCCTACAGAATATAGAAATTTATGGTGCTACTGTTATAAAAATATTTTTAAAAGGATTTTCATCATCATCATCATTACAGCCCTTCACAAGTCCACTGCTGAACATAGGCCTCCCCCAAAGAATGCCACAAAGCACGGTCCTGAGCCACCTGCATCCATCGACTTCCTGCATGTCTTACCAGGTCGTCACTCCATCTCGTGGGGGGACGCCCTACACTTCGCCTACCAGTACGAAGCTGCCACTCGAGAACTTTTCTTCCCCATCGGTTGTCGGTTCTTCGAGCTATATGGCCGGCCCACTGCCACTTCAGCTTACTAATTCGTTGGGCTATGTCGGTTATTCTGGTTCTACTGCAGATATCCTCATTCCTAAGTTTATCACGCAGAGAAACTCCGAGCATAGCCCTCTCCATAGCTCGCTGAGCGACCTTGAGCTTCCTCATACGGCCAGCAGTGAAGGACCACGTCTCAGTTCCGTAAGTCATCACTGGCAACACACACTGGTTGTACAATTTCGTTTTAAGGTTTTGAGGTATGTCTAACGAGAAGATGTGTCGTAGCTTCCCGAACGCTGCCCAGCCGAGTTGAATCCGTCGATTGACCTCTCGGTCGAAGTTGGATTTACCTAGTCGGACTATTTGTCTCAGGTAAACATACTCGTCAACAACTTCGAGCTTAGTGCTCTTTACAACTACCGGCATAGGGGTGACATGGACATTAAACATGATCTTTGTTTTGTCCATGTTCATCTTAAGACCTATCCGTTGGGAAACACTATTGAGGCCATTGAGCATAGTGCTTAGGCCCTCCAGCGATTCTGCCATAAGGACTATATCGTCGGCAAATCGAAGGTGAGTGATGTACTCGCCATTGATGTTAATACCGTATCCTTTCCAGTCCAGAAGCTTGAAAACGTCTTCCAATGCAGCGGTGAAGCGTTTCGGGGATATGACGTCACCCTGTCTTACACTTCTCTGCAATTGGATAGGTTTCGTACTCTGGTTCTGTACTCGGATACCCATCGTAGCCCTACTGTACAAGCACTTCAACACTTCGATATACCGACAGTCAACTTAGCACCGCTGAAGGGACTGCAGCACCGCCCAAATTTCGACGGAATCAAAGGCTTTCTCATAGTCCACATACGCCAGACATAGTGGCAAATTGTACTCTTCGGACTTCTATACAACTTGCCGAAGGGTATGTATGTGGTCTATGGTGCTAAAGCCCTTTCGGAAACCGGCTTGTTCGGGAGGCTGGAAGTCGTCAAGTCTGCGCGCGAGACGATTCGTAATGACTCTCGAAAACAGCACGTAGACGCGGCTCAGAAGGGAAATCGGTCTGTAGTTCTTCAAGAGAGCGTTGTCACCTTTCTTGAAGAACAAGACCACCGCACTTCTGCTCCACGCCTCCGGTGTAATGCCACCATGGAGGACGGCATTAAAGAGCTTCTGAAGGACTTCAAGTACCGGTCTTCCACCCGCTTTCAGAAGCTCCGCTGTAATTCCATCCTCGTCTTACCGTTTTTAAGGTGCTGTAGAGCCATTCTAATCTCGCTCAGACTGACGTCCGGGATATCTTCGGAATAGTGTCGGATGAGACTCGCTCTTGGATCGTTACTCACACTTGCGTGTGGCTCCAACGATGACGTGTACAGCTGCCCATAGAACCTCTCAATCTCACTCAAAATCTCAGGTGTCCCGGAAACGATGCTGCCACATTCGGTCTTCAGCTTTGACAGTTGGCTCTTTCTGGCAGACAGATCTCTGGCAAAGACTTTGGAGCCTTGGTTCCGCTCTATCGCTTCTTCAATACGAGCTGTGTTGAAGTTGCGTAAGTCCCGCCGCATGCATTTGGAGATCTGTCTGTTCAGATGCCTGTATGCTGTCAAGTCTGTTGAAGAATGTAGCTTCATCTCCCGTCTAACAACCATGAGATTAAGAGTGTAATCGGAAAGTTTTTGTGTTCTTCTGCGGCGGGTCTTGCAGAACTTAGCTCCGACCGCATGGACAGTTTCCACGAGCTTGTCATTCATATCGTCCACTTCATTGCAGTCTTCTAGGCACTGAAAACGGTTTTGTAACTCGAGCTGAAAGGTTTCGGGCTTTTGGAACAGAGCACGAGGGGGACGGAGCGTTGACTTCATTAGACGAGACCTCTCCAACTTAACGTTTAGGTTCAGTGTGCCTCTAACCATTCGGTGATCGCTACCAGTTTTCACCCTCGCGATCACGGAGACATCACTGAACAGTTGTTGTCTGGTCGTCATAATGAAGTCAATCTCATTTTTTGTCGAACCGTCGGGGCTCGACCAGGTCCACTTCCTGTGGGGCCGCTTCTGGAAGAAAGAGTCCCTCTTTCTCCATGAAGTCGGCCAGCTGCTGGCCCCTTGGGTTCCGTTGCCCTATTCCAAATTTCCCTACTTTCAGCTCACCGTTCTCTCTTGTGCCTAGTTTTGCATTGAAGTCTCCCATTAACACCGTATATTGGGTTTTGGAGGAATGCATGGCTCTAGAGATATCCTCATACATTTCCTCCACCTCCTGATCGGGGTGTGCCGAGGTTGGCGCGTAAACCTGTATGACCTTCAGCGAATACCGTTTGGTGATTCTGAGTATAAGGTACGCAACCCTCGTCGACACACTCCCGATCTTTACAACGTTGTTAACGAGAGACTTGTGGACGATAAATCCGACACCTCCTTGGGACAGATGGTCGCCCTCCCGGTGATAGAGCAAGTTGCCGGATTCGAGGATTACCGTGTCCTCCCCCTCTCTTCGGACTTCGGATAATCCTATAATATGCCAGCGTAACTTGTCTATCACTTCTTCCAGCTCCACGATCTTCTCGTCAGTCCTCAGGGTGCGTGCGTTGTACGTTGCCAGGTCGAGTCGTCTAAGGTGGCAACCGAACCTCCGCCGAAGATTCTTAGCACCCCCTGCCCCGCCGTTACCATGGTCGCCACCGTAGCCAGGAATAGCGGGGCCGCCGGGGACTGGGGGCCGTCTGTTTGTTGCTTTAGTCATTGGGGGGTATTTGCCATACTTGCCACGCTTGGCGAGCGGGTTGGCAACCGCAGTTTTTTTATTATAATTTTGGCTATTATCAGGGAGATGCTGCTGCCCATCTTCTGCCTGTTTCCCTTTGTCGCCTTTTACGACACCCATGGGAGGATAT
Organism: Parnassius mnemosyne; assembly: GCA_963668995.1. NCBI lineage: Eukaryota > Metazoa > Arthropoda > Insecta > Lepidoptera > Papilionidae > Parnassius > Parnassius mnemosyne. The sequence goes on along the minus strand of CAVLGL010000057.1, from coordinate 41,685,945 downwards.
GGGGTAGTGGATATTCTTGACCGCCACTACACGGCAAAGGATTTTAATAAGTACATATTTGTTATTTCTATTACATCAGCCCGTTGTAATATTTATGTCCCTGAGACCGAATTACGGTTACGAAGACTAGCCGTCTGAGTAGAAACTGATTGTAGTGCACGAGTGTGTGTGCAAGGACAGGTGTACTATCGATTCCCTCACAGTGCTAGTCCGATGGGACGGTAATCCGACACGGCCAGAGAGAGATCAAGCATAGGACCAACGGCTTTAATTGATTTCCGAGGCACGAGAAAATCCGCCAACTTCCTGACTCCAGACTAAGAGAATTTGTTAAAAAACAAATCAAATAACTACTTAGGCCATACCCGATTTTCGAACCTGAGGACAACTTGATTAGTAGTCGCACTTACGACCAACTGAACCAATGAGGCAGTCAACTTGTTAATAAGAATAATAATCAAAAACCATTTTATGTTAATGGCCAGAGGAAGCTCGCACAATATGTTTGATAATTAAAGTAATCCTTTCTTGAACATCCTCTCTTAGCATAGCAATGATCAATGCAAGGTAATTCTGAATCAAGCAAATTAAAAATCAAGCAGAGTAGGAAATAAAAAAAATATATATTTCTTACTTTGCTTGATGACGACTATGAGACGTTGAATTTTGATAACTTAAAAAAAAGAATATGCCTTTTAAATCACTAAATATTCACTTCGCCTAGACGACTGCAGGGCGTTATTTGAAAGTAAAATAAAAGCCAATAAGTATTATGCATTATTGCATGGCAACGATGGCAAGTACCCCACTATTAAAAAATCTAAGCTGGAGGGCTATGTTTAGCAGTGGACTTGTAACAAATTGTAATTAATGATGAATGAATAATAAATGAATTGATCCAGGTCTAGATGTTAGTCCATATGTATAATTGATGTAAAACGCCATTAAATTAGTTTCATTTAATTTTTATTATAGCTTTATACAAATCATATGAGTTTATTTTTGTTACTATATGAAACACACTTTCAATGTGTTTGTTATGAATGGCAACCAAACTTAAAAGAGGCATTGCTCTAAAGGTTTATTCAAAATCTTCGTCGCGGCGTAAGACGACTTCTTTTATTTCCCCGAAGGCCTGCACTTACAAATCTCGGATATGCCGCCGGCTTGTTCGAGATTTTTTTACGTGTTAATAAGACGGGTCGACGTGTCAAGGGACACGTGTTTACCTCAAAGACGCTATGTTAAATGAAAGATCTAGAAAAGCCACACGAACATTCTTAGAAAGTAACAAATGTGGCTGTAAGGAAATATAAGTTTTAATTTCACATTAAATTAAAAAGTGTTACATGGACATGTATTTTAACGACCTTGTGGTAAAAGCAACCTGGTTGTATTATTATAATAATACCTTATTCGCTGGGAGATGTAGATTAATATTTGTGCAAAACACGATTCTTAATTTTCGTGTGTGCTTGTGTTTTAATTGTGACCATATATGATCTTGCATTCTGAAGTCCTCCGCTTTTCGCATAAGCATTACCTCGGAGACGGTTATTTTGGTACGCGTTGATAATGTGTTACTACGCACACTTGTGTATATACGATAAAATGGACTATTATATCTCCTGATCAGGTGATAACTTTTTTATTATTTGGAAGGATTAACTGTGGTCAAAATTTACTGTGAAATCATTATTTCATATTACCAATGAACAGTATCGACTCGTACCATATATTATGTGAGGAACTATATTTTTATTTATTACTTTCACTCGGATAGTTTCCACTAAACGTTTTGCTACGTCGTTATGCGAACTGCGAAGGAGTGGAATAAGTTTAAGGTGGTCTTCAAGGCAAGAGTGAATAAGCTTTTGTAAAGCTACTGCAGGCTTTTGTAAAGGCAGGGCACTTTGCCATCTTCGGCTACACCACCACTTCTATTAGGTGGGATAGTTAAACTGACCATTTATTTTTTAACTCAAAACGGGACATGGGTTTATTATTACTCTAAAAACTATCTGGGGGCATGCAGTGCCCCCGCCAAGTAGAGCACCGTACCATCCTTTTCTCGAAGCAGTTCAGGCCATTTTCAAACTTCGTTGTGGATAAAATTAGAAGCCTGAATTTTCAGTAACCAAGCATCCATTGCATAAACACGGTATATTTCAAATTTCATTTAATTTAATTCAGTAGTTTAAGAACTATAGCTAGTCAAATTTTCTTAATTTTGTCACTCACTGACTGACCGATCATCAAAACTCTAAGGCACTTCTAGCAGACATAGAAGCTTCAAATTTAGAATTCAATTAGTGTTTAGTGTATAAACCAAGAAAAATTAAAATATTTTGTAATTTCGGTCCAGTTTTCTAGATACACAAACTGCATAAATAACTTTGTAATCCCATATAAATATATAGGATTACAAAGTTACATTTGTAGTGAATGAATCAGTGTACCTTTATTACATATATGTATAATATAATAGAATAATATATGTAGATAGTTACCTAGATATAATTATGTTCAAAGGTAGCTTGTAAAATGGTCAACGGAATGAAAAAGCAAGAATGTGACATGTCTTATGAAGTTGTACCAACATCCCGCAAAGTACTAAGTAGATTAAATTGCCCGAAAATCCATAGTTGGTATTCAAGAAGTAGATGATATAGTAAAGGAAAAAAAGCAGTCTTCACTATCTACAAAAAGAAATGAGATGCCATCAAGAACATAACTTGTAAAAAAAAACCAAGTCTCACAACTCAGTTCTTCTACCGTAATCGCACTAAATAATCTAATTTAATATAATATGTATTACTTGTGAGATACATTGTGTTTTCATCCGATGGCCAAGTCAATCTATGTATTTAAAACCTAAAAGATTTTTAATATTGATATAGTCACTATAAGATGTTGTTACGTTAGGTAATTACGTAATAACTTGAGACAGAAAGACCCTTAAGTAGGGACTGAAGTTATATTTTTGGTGACATAACTTTATACAATTAGTGTTCACTATAAAATTATGTTCACATTAATTATAATTATTTTGAAAAACACATTGTGAAAAATAAAAATCAATCACCAGTTCACCAACTTCATTAAAGCATAGTTCCTCAGACGGTAATTATTAAATGCTACAATTTTTTAAATTATTAATTATATTTGTCAGTGGAACAAATTTGCTTTAATAAAGTTGGTGATGATTTTAAATAAGAATAAAATTCTGGACAATTTTTTTTATTGTTACATTTGTTAACAACATCGCCTTTAGAACCGGAACCTTAAGTGTTTTTTCAGACGTCCACAATTTATTCAAAATAGAAAAATACTCTTTCTACTAGAGCATTCGTACCAGGTAGACATAAAATACATTCGATCAAAAAAAATTATGTTGAAGATTGTTGGTGCGAAAGACTGTGAATACTTCCATCCAACGAGTTATACTACTACTCAAAGGGATTTCTGTAAGCCATCACTACCATTTCTGCACATGGAGGATGACTCAATGGCCCACGCCGCAAAAGAGAAAGCCAAACTTTAAGGCTCCCTTTTTGCGTCCAACTCGACTCTCGATGACGGGGCAAACACACCGCCGACTATAACGCAGTGTGAGTGCTCTATGGCTGATGTGCGATTCACACAGTGCTCAGTACGCAAAGCATTCCTCTCCCTGGACATCCACAAGTCGAGTGGGCCTGACGGAATCCCGCCAATTGTAATGAGGACGTGCGCTCCAGAGCTGGCACTGGTTATAACGCGTCTTTTCCGATACTCCTACTCCCTAGGCGTTGCCCCAAATTCATGGAGGACAGCTTTCGTGCACCCGATTCCTAAAAAATAACCGCTCTGATTCATCCAACTACAGGCCTATCGCAATCACGTCCTTGTTCGCGAAAATAATGAAGTCCATTATTAACTGCCAGCTCATGCGGTACCTTTAAGAGCACCAGCTGATTAGTGACCGCCAGTACGGTTTCCGTCGGGGTAACTCAGCTGGTGAATTCCTTGTTTACCTAACACATGGGCGCCGGCGATCGAGTTCAAGGGGTAGGCATTGGCCGTGAGTTTGGAAATAGCGAAGGCCTTCGATCGGGTCTGGCACAAAGCGCTTCTTTCTAAGCTTCCTTCCTATGGGCTTTCCGAGAAATTTTGCAATTGGATCACTAGTTTTCTGGCTGATCGAAACAGAAAAGTGTAGTAGACAGTGCATGCTCCGATTACAAGCCTATTAACGCTGGTGTTCTACATCCCCTTTGGTTATTTTCTCTCTGCAATCTCGCACTGACGTGACGTCTGACAAACTTCATAGATATACATTTTCGCGCGGTTTCGGAAAACGGGACAATTTTGTGTCCCGGAGCTTTGTTTGGGGACAGTGGGACAGGTAACCGAGAAAAGGGACAGTCCCGTTCAAAACGGGACGTACGGTCACTTTAGGGATGGTAGTTTTAAAATAGAAGTTTAAAAATTATAACTTCAATATTTAATTTGTTTTTTAATTTTCATTTTAATTCTGAACAGAGTAGAGCTGCGGAACAGTTCTTTTAGTTAGTTTATTAACTTCTTAAGTTATTTTAGTATAAAAGTTCATCTTATTTTATCTTCTTTATTTCCATTGTTTACATAAACAACAACAATAACTACAAACATATTTTAATATAATTTTAAAAACTTTTCATTTCATATTTTATAAACTTTATTCCATACCTTCCTCTGACTATGCTTTGTTACGCTAAGACATTGCAATTTACCATCTATGGGGTTTATCACCATTTACTTCTGGTGGGATTGTAATCAAGCACTGGCTTGTAACAAGTAAAAGGGAAACTCTCCCTCCCCCTGGGCTTGAATAGTGGAATTCGGAAGGTTTACCATTTAATTTTGGCATACCAGGCATTCAAACAAAAAACTTACAGCAAAGATGAAGTAATTTGGCGGGATTTGTCTGTCCGTTCGAATACAATGTGGGTGTCTTCAAGGTACGGGTGATTAGTTTTTAGTTAAATAAACCAGTATGATTTAAGATATACCCACAATGTAAAGAAAAAATGCAAACAGAATCTGAAAACTGTTTAGTGGTTGTTATTATTACTTCAACTATTTGAAATGTAGAAAAACAAGCTAAACTCTATAGAATTGATTTTACTTCGTTGCAAAGTATTTCGAAGCAATCAACTGGAAGTTTAACATTTCTCAGTACTATTAGCGTTCATTAAAACCAACATCTTAGAGCGGAAACTCATTAAAACCGGTCTGTACACAGAATATGTACTAAATTTTAACTATTATGTTAATTTAAAATGTATAACGATAATTCTAAAATAGCATTTCTATAATAATTCACTTTGTACTTTTTCTTTTTCGTTTCATCGCCATTATCGTCGGCTACCACATCATCATCATACTCAACTCGTAAACAGTTAATACATTAGGTGTTTGTTAGATGGTAATACTGCTGTCTTTGTTAGGCTCGAAGATTGTAGCATTACTAATCTGACTTTACGATCTTATTACAAAACGTGATTTATTGACGGTCTCGGGTACACAAAGTCTTTGTCACGAAAGAAGTCCCGTAGCCACGGCGTTACATTCTTCGCAAAGTTTGACATTTGCTCTCAAATTCCATGCTTTACATTTTAATTCGCATATTTTCTTTGGTATTTTTTTAAAATTGAAACAGACTCTTATTTAGTCTTAAGTCTTCTGTCTACTTCTTGTACCCTAAGGACAAGATCAATTCTTAATATCTTACTTTTTGATTTTCGGGATATTTCGTATCTCTCCTACCCGTGGTACAAATTCGAGCACTCCTTTGTGCCTCGGGCTGGAGTTTGCGTGTATGTCAGAGAGGACATCTGTTCTCGACATCTCGGCAGTCTTGAAGGTTCGGACCTGTCCATCCTATGGCTACGCGTAGACAGCGACGACCATCCGCGCGTCTACGGGTGCCTCTATAGGTCCCATAGCGGTAATGCCGAAACAAACCGACTCATCGATCACGTCCAAATGGCTACAGATTCCTTGCTACAACGGGTCCCATCCGCAGAGATCGTGATCCTTGGCGATTTTAACGCCCACAACGCCGAATGGCTCGGTTCACGTTTAACCGATCATGCAGGGAGATCTGTTTATGACTTTGCCTTGGCATATGGTCTGACACAACTGGTTACTTCGCCTACGCGGATTCCAGATGTGGAGGATCATACACCTTCCCTGTTGGACCTTCTGCTGACCTCTCATCCGGACGGATATCAGGTTTCCGTCGATGCTCCTCTCGGCTCTTCGGACCATTGTCTGATCCGGAGTATGGTGCCACTCACGCTCCCTTCGCGGTTGCGTTCTGCAGGTTGCCGCCGTGTTTGGCATTACAAGTCGGCGGATTGGGACAAAATACGGTCTTTCTTTACATCCTACCCATGGGGGTGGGTTTGCTTCTCGCCGGATGATTCCAGCGCTGTTGTTGACTCTGTCACTGATGTGGTGCTACAGGAAATGGAACTATTTATTCCATCATCTGTGGTACCCATCGGAGGCAGATCTCAGCCTTGGTTTGGTCGCTCCTGTAAGACTGCTTTACTCAGTAAGCAGGAGTGTTATCAAACCTGGGCTGCGGCTTCGGCAACTCGGGATGTAAACACCAGCACACTTAAAAAGAAGTATAACTTCGCCTCCAGGTCCTTCAAAAGAGTTATTGCCAAGGGAAAGTCAGAGCACATAGTCAGAATTGGCGAGAAACTAGTTCGCCTTCCTTCGGGAACCCGTGCATTCTGGTCTCTCACCAAGGCTGTCCAAGGAAATTTCTGTAAGCCATCACTACCATCTCTGCACAGGGAGGATGACTCACTGGCCTAAGACGCAAAAGACAAAGCCGACCTTATAGGCTCCCTTTTTGCGTCCAACTCGACTCTTGATGACGGGGAGAAAACACCGCCGACCATCCCGCGGTGTGAGTGCTCCATGCCGGATGTGCTGTTTTTCTCACAGCGCTCTGTTCGCAAAGCACTGCTCTCCCTGGACATCCAGAAGTCAAGTGGGCCTGACGGAATCCCCCTAATTGTGCTGAGGACGTGTGCTCCGGAGTTGGCACCGGTCCTAACGCCTCTTTTCCGGTACTCCTACTCCCAAGGCGTAGTCCCGAATTCATGGAAGACAGCTTTGGTCCACCCGATCCCTAAAAATGGCGACCGTTCAGACCTGTCCAACTACAGGCCTATCGCCATCACCTCTTTGTTCTCCAAAATAATGGAATCCATTATAAACTGCCAGCTCATGAGGTACCTTGAGGATTACCAGCTGATTAGTGACCGCCAGTACGGTTTTCGTCGGGGTCGATCAGCAGGTGATCTTCTGGTCTACCTGACCCATAGATGGGCGGAGGCAGTAGAGTCCAAGGGGGAGGCGTTGGCCGTCAGTCTGGACATTGCGAAGACCTTCGATCGGGTTTGGAACAAAGCGTTTCTTTCGAAGCTCCCTTCCTATGGGCTTTCCGAGAAATTGTGCAATTGGATCACCAGCTTCCTTGCAGATCGGAGCATCACGGTCGTTGTAGACGGTGCATGCTGTGACTACAAGCCTATTAAAGCTGGTGTTCCACAAGGCTGTGTGCTATCACCAACGCTGTTTCTTTTACATATCAATGATATGTTGCTAACTGGTAACATTCATTGCTATGCGGAAGACAGCACTGGTGATGCTCTATACACCGGCCGTGCCAATATTTCTCGGGAAAACGTCGCCGAGTACCGGAACAAACTTGTGTCTGAAGTCGAGTCTTTGCTGAACAAAGTCTCGGATTGGGGGCGACTAAATCTAGTGCAGTTTAATCCTCAGAAGACACAAGTTTGCGCGTTTACCGCTAAAAAGAACCCCTTTGTCGTATCTCCTCAGTTTCAAGGCACTCCCCATCTTGCCTCAGCCAGTATCGGTACCCTCGGAGTCGACATATCGAGTGACGTGCAGTTTCGTGGTCACTTGGAAGAGAAGGCCAAATTGACCTCTAAAAAGCTTGGCGTGCTCAGCAGAGCGGGACAGTATTTCATGCCGGCACACCGCCTGCAACTTTACAAGGCGCAGGTTTGGCCTCACATGGAATACTGTTCCCATCTCTGGGCAGGGGCTCCCCAGTGCCAGCTCCTTCCACTTGACCGCATCCAACGCAGAGCGGCTCAAATCGTCGACGACCGAGCCCTTTCCGATCGGCTCGATTCATTGGCACTGCGAAGAGATGTTGCATCCCTTTGCATTTTCTTTCGCATCTACCATGGGGAGTGCTCTGAGGAATTGTTCGGATTAATCCCAGCCGCCAAATTTCACGAACGCACATCGCGGCAGAACTCCCGATACCATCCACACCATCTGGATGATTGGCGGTCCACCACTGTGCGATTTAGAAGATGTTTTCTTCCTCGCACGACTTCCTTGTGGAAACGATTACCATCAGCGATTTTTCCGGACCGATACGACTTAGGGACCTTCAAGAAAAGAACGTACTCCTTTTTAAAAGGCCGGCCACGCATCTGCTATTCCCTCCCTGGTGTTGCAGTTGTTCATGGGCGGCGGTGGTCAGTTACCATCAGGTGAGCCGCATGCTCGTTTGCCACATCTATAAAAAAAAAACTTTGTAAATTACGGTGCAAAAGTAAGGTGCATTTTTACCAATGGATAGCCATGGTCCTTCTGGGAACGAGTATTTGCCCGGCTGTTTGCTCTCATACATTGTTCGCATAGTAACCAACAGCATAAAAGATCACTTCTTCTACTAGATTAGTATTTTAAATGATTACTATCCTTGATTTAAATTAAAATAAGTGACGAAAAGGACATTGCTCTCCGCCCATACATTGTTCGCCCTGGAACCAAGAGCATCGGAAAATTATGTATTTTATTGTTGATCATTAGTAAATTCTTATTTGATCTTATTTTTATAGCGGACTAGCTGCATAATAGATATATTTCAAAAAAAGTATCAGATTTTGAGGTTATAATCGAACCATGAATATTACGGTTTTTCATAGATCCGAGTGATTTTTAACAAACTGAAAAACGATGTCCTAAAACATTTAGCTATTTCTAGTACCAATCTACATAATTAGGTATGCAATTTTTGTTTTAAAGCCTAAGTGTATGTAAGTGCAACGTATAAATGCATAGAATGTAGTTAACAAACCTGCTTTCTGAGCATTGGTTTTGAAATGAGAGATAATGTTTGTGTGTATTAATGTAAAAATAAAAATATATGTATATAATGGCTGTTAGTATTTAGATGTTGTCATTAGCATATACGGTACGGTAAGATACCTAGTACCTAAATGTATAAGGATTTAGGCTGTCAGTCACGACGCTAGACATGCCGTCGAACAGCGAGTGTATCAACCACGGTTTCAACCATGTTTCAACAGCGCGCGCATGAACAGCGTGAATCACAGAACACTTAATATAGGTGTTCTGTGGCGTGAATATTATAGACTACTATCTAGTACATTTGAAAGCGTGTGCGTCTGGACGGCGCTGTTCAAACGCATGACTATGAAACCAGCCCTACCGACTTAGTACCTAATTGGTAGTATAAGTTGTTTTTACACGTACATTAACTTATTATGTTTGAATTAGAAATAAAACACAGATTAATTTCATGTTTATTGTTCTTTTTCTAAATTGGAAATAAGAATATTGTCTAAAAACTGTGCAGGGATGTCGATATTATTTTGATGTCTCGTAAAGCTCAAGTACCAAATAATAGTCATAACATGGGCGCAGCAACCGATGGTTCTGCGTACAACGATGCAATTACAGCAATATTGCACAATTGCTTCTCTGTTCATCTTTAAACAATATTGTACCACCAGCAGAGCCGCTATTTACATATAATACACTTTCCATTGCGTATGCGTAAGTCCGTTTATGAATGCTAGGTTATCGTTTGAGTGGTACACAGTTCCAAAAATCACAACAAGGTAAGTCGTTCTTGAAAGCAATCAGAGTCCGTTAAAATTGCCAAGTCGTAATGTTCAATATATAGTCCCGAAAGTCACCACAACACCGATACAATTATGTACAAAGACAATTACAATTGCAAACAACGCCAACCAATGTAACTTTGACAGAATTAGAGATGACGGTACAAAGTAGGCATGTCCATTTGAAATAGTTTAATCGATTGTTTTTAGTAACAGAATCAATTTTCCAGATCGATATATATCTGAAGAATCATTGTCCGATGTCGATACAGAAACCTCTCGAATCGGACTTATAAGAACTAGCTATATTTCAAACGATTCAAGAAATACTTTTGCATAGTTGGAATATCTGTTCCTTGTGACAGACAGAAAAATTGTTCTGTTCTGGGTTCGATCCCAGGGTTGGGCAAATTCTGATTGGGTTGTTATAACTTGAAGTTCCCAGTAATAGCACGGAGTCTGGATTTGTGTCCGGTGTTTGGCAATACGCGCATCACCTATTACATGGGATGTATAACATAACAGTACTTACACACCTCTACCTACTCCTTCTGGAAAATACTGGCGTAATGTTATGTTTATTAATTTAATGATTTTTCTATACAGTTACTTGAATTTACGGTAAGTTATCGTCAATAATGTTCTGTGTCTATATTAGGCATGTTTGAAAATGTCGCGATTGATCAAAAATAGATCTGTTAATGCTTGATTTAACCGAAAATCGATTCTAGTATGTTCGATTTGAATCGATTTGGAGATCGTATTTTTTTCATGGGAGACTGACAAGGGACCATTTAGTGACATCAGAAATAGGAGCGCTAAATACGATGCGAGTTATGAATATTTCCTAAGATTTATTATAGCCGTACGTTACAAACAGTATACCATCTATATAGTATATATCATCTTTCGTCATACGATAATATTAATACCATAACACTGTCCTACTTTACTTATAATAACACGTACGTCTCTACTTCTTCCATACTTGTAACAATATTAATAATAATATCTGTATCTAGTCTGCAATATTGCTCTTTAAAAAAAAACACATTTACAATTAATGCAGTAACGATAACAGTTTTTTTTTTTAAATTAATTGGCGTAAACTCGTAAGTTATCGTTTAGTAAGACGTGAAATATACTCCTGTCTAAACGATCATTAGAAAATCCTGAATAATTATCTTAACGAATATTTTTCTTCAGCAATATTCTAATTACCTATTCAAAATCGAGTACGACATTCAATAGGTATAGTAGGTTTTTAAAATTATAATAATATAAAAGAATATAAAGAAATGGTAATATAATATTTTTATTGTAGCTTCTTTTAGCAACTTTATTCGAAATAAATTAAAATGTAATTCAGATTAGAAAAATATACGACAGTTCATTACAAATTCAATAATCGATTACAATCGATTGGGCATCCCTAATCATTTTTCGACACCACATGATGTTTGGCGAAGATGGCGGCGATTAATGTTATTAGTCGAATATAATACTTTTTAATGTTCATTTTTGCATGCAGCTAGTCCGTGTTATAAAAGTATTTGCAACTAATATAATAAAATACAAAATTAATTATCGTGTATGTCCGATGCTTTTATTACACAGGGCGGTTTTGGACATTGTCCTTTATGAGTTTTGTTTAATACTTAAATACTTTCAGTTTTTGACTAGGATTATTTAACTAACTAGAGTAGCGGGGTAAGAATATTCACTGACCCATATCGTCCCGTAGTTGGCGCCAGAGGCTTAGACAGCCATGATGATTTAGTAGGAACAAAAAAATGCTATGGTTTGTGGCCTATTTTGATAATTTGTAATAAATACATGAAAATAAGGAAGATATATGTCTGACATAAGTGACTTTAAGGTAAACAAATATTTACATTCAGACAAAATATACAAGGATCTTTGTTACAATACAACTTTCAGCAGCGACATTGTCTCAGTTACTTGAACCGAGTGTTGAATATTCAGAGAAAGAAGAGTTTTAAAAAGTTTTGTCGTGTATATATCTTCCTGTATTCAACGGAGTAAGATTTCGTTGGCGCATTGTTATACTTGTTAAAGATGTAACGATTAAATAGCTAGTAATAAGTGGTGTATCTTGCGTATTTTACTTGGACCCCGTAACATAGTGATTAAGTTGTCAAGCCCTCGTATTCGGGACGGATTTTTGGCAGCCGTAAAAGTATTTAACAAAAAAAATGCGGCAGACAAACTTAATACGTCTCATTTAGGACTCGCTGGGAAAAAGCAGCCCATATTTGTACAAGAGCATCTGTCGCCAACGAACAAGAAACTTCATGCGGCTACAAGGATAACTGCTAAACAGAAAAATTATCAGTTTGTTTGGGTCCGTAATGGGCATATTTTTATACGTAAAGATATCAAGTCACCTCCTAAATTAATTAAAGATCTAGGTAGTTTAAGCTCGTTATAATATTTTACTCTCATATTATATAAATATTGCATGTTTATAAGTTTTTTTTTTAAATCATTCAAATTCAAACTTAGTATATATTATCAGAATGTTAGGGGCCTCCGAACTAAAACTGAGGACATATATGTTTCTGTTTTATCAAATAATTACGATGTTATTATTTTAACAGAATCTTGGTTAAATGATACTGTTTTTGATCATGAGTTGCTGGATAATCGCTACTATATTTTCAGACGTGATAGGTATACAACTTCATCTCATAAAACTAAAAAAGATGGCGGGGGAGTGTTAATAGCGGTTCTGAAAAAGTATCAACTTTATAGAAAAAACGGTTGGGAATCTACGTGTGAAGATATGTGGTTGTCCTTAAAATTCGGCAACAAAAATATTAATATAGGTACTGTTTACTTTCCACCCCCCTTAAATGAGGATTACGTCACAACTTATTAGGACAATTTAATTAGAGTAATGTATGCTGATGTTGATAATACATTTCTTGTTGTCGGAGATTTTAATTTAAACAAGATATTATGGCATACTGATAATGACAATAAATTAGCACCGATAGCTAATGGTAATTTGGAGAACTTATTTCTGGATGCTATGTCATTTAACAATTTGAACCAATGCAATAATATATTAAATAAAAATAACCGAATTCTCGATTTGATATTATCAAATAATAGGGCATGTGTTTCGGTGCAGAAAGCTAATATACCATTGATTTCATTACATGAACATCACCCTGCGATTGAAATAGAATTCCAAAAAAACTCACAAAGCATACTAAAGTCAAAACCGGAGCCGACATACAACTTTTTTAGAACTGATTATGAAGGTTTAATTAAGGAATTAGAGACGATTGTACTGCAGTGTTGTTTGGAATCCTATTTATACCATCCACTCTGAGCGAATAGAGCGTGTTCAAAAACGTTTTTTGTATGTCCTTAGCTATGCCGAGAACAAATGCCATATACTTCATTCCTACAAAGATCGGCTAAAACATTTTAAAATGGTTCCGTTGCAAATGCGTAGGAAAATGTTTGATATAATGTTTTTGTATAAATTGATTAATGGTTATATTGACTCACCAATAATTTTAGAGCGCATACAATTCTTAATACCTCGTGCTAATAGTCGCCTTCATAATCGTAAAAAATTTTAGTCTTCCACTTTGTAGAACCGTTCTCGGACAACATTCGCCATTATACCGCATGTGTTCATCCAGTAACATTGTTCGATCTGAAGTGGATGTTTTCATGGGTTCAGTGGCCTCCACAAAAAACAAATTATTACAGTATCTTTATTCCAAGTATGTAAATTAATTTAGCCTTAATTTAATTTAGTCTTAATTTAATTTAATTTGGTTTTTAATTTAGCATGATTATAACATAACTTTAAGTACCAAACTTTATTGTTAATCACATGTTGTACATTATGTGCAAGCTGTGTCTACATATATATTAGTATACAATTTTTGAAATATTTGTTTTATATAATACCTGTTAGCATGTTGAAATTGTGTTCTGTTTTGTAGACCAAATAAAGAGAAAAAAAAAAGAAAAAAAAAATTTAAAAAGCATATCCGTCTCTCTCACAATTGGGTGCACCATCACTGCCACCACACAATCCTACACCACTTCATATGTATTTTACGCCAATACTAGCTAATTAACTTTTAAATAAGTTAAGAAAATTACTTTTGTAACAATAATATCCGCAAAAGATCAAGAGTAATTGACGTAGGGCAGCGAATCGATAAACTAAGGTGGAAATGGTCCAGCCATATAACTTGTATAATCGATAACCGATGACGAAGAAAGGTTCTCGGGTAGCAGCTTTGTACTAGCAAGACCCGTGTTGTGCTTATTGAATGGGTGCTTGGAATGATCGATGGATAGAGGCGGCTCAAGACCGTACTTTGCGGCATGCTTGTTCAGCTGTGGACTTGTGATCGGCTGTAGTGTTAATATATATGCGTAGTAACTGTCCCTGTGGTTGTTACAAACATCCTACGCACAATTGATACAAAGGCTTCGGGTTTGGGATCATTGCGGTACTATTATGTCCGGTACTACGAATAGTTCTCAAAGATATTTGTAAAGTGTCCCTGGGCGAGCACAGTATACTAAGTTCACTAGAATGACATGCCGAATTTAGAATAAGTAAAAATTTTGCATTTTTACTTCCTTTAAATTAAAAAGATTTTTTGAACGAAATTACTCCGTACGTAGGTTAAACATTTTGAATTCACCTATTATAATAAGCCTAATAATATGTTTCTTTTTCTTCATCACCCTATTAAAGTTCACTGCTGGAAATGGGCCTCTTCCAGTAAATTCTTTCTAGATATGCCTCAGTCGTTACGCATGGCTTGACGATCGCGGTGCCAGACGTGTCTCAATTTTAATACTTCTGCCCATCGCCGGTCTGGTTATTTTTACGTCTGATTTAAACGAAATGGTTATACTGCCATCTGTAAGCCAAAAGATTTTTCTGGCATTTCTCGTACCACAACCACGGGACAAAATGGTATGATGGGCTTTTTACGCCGACTCTACAGGTACATTTTTCACCATCGTAAATATTAGATAAAAAAAAGGCTAGAACGTGTTTATAGTCAGAACATATTGCCGACGGCAATAACATAAATAACACAACGTAAATAAAATTTAAAACAACTTTATTTATCAGCTTTTATATAATTTAAAGGAAGGCTTGTAGTCCTTATAAGAAAGCCAATGGTGAGGCGAACTATAAGCCTTTCTACAAAAGTATGGTACATTATGAGCAATCCAACTTATCGACGCATTTCTTAGACTTCGTATCACGAACTGTAGGTGTATTACAAAAACAGTCAGGTATGTCGCAGGCTTTCCCCACTGGCAACTTATGAACCGTAGGGTTATCGCAAGTCGGCTCAGCCATTCGTGGACAGTAAAGAACTGAGTGCTCGCCAGGTGGACAATTCGCTGTAAAATAAATAAAAAACGTGTTAATTACATATGTAGTTTATAAATTGCGTGACACCATTTTCTTAATTGTATTTTTTTAACCAACTTCATAAAGGGAGGAGGAGGAGGAGGTTCTCAATTTGTCGGAATCTCTTTTTAATGTATGTTCACTGATTAATCGAAGAAGCCTTAACCGATTTCGATGTTTTTTTTTTTGTTTCAAAGGGTATACTTATTAGGTGGTCCCATTTTAATTTAATAGAAATCAGTCGAGCGGTTTCCAAAAAATCAATAATGAATTATTTTATTTATATTGAAGTCGGTTATATTCCATTTCATTCCATCCCATAATATCCCACTGTGTTTCATTTCATTTTAATTTATCTTATGCCAACTATTTCCTATCATTATAAAACATTTTTATATACCGCTTATAAACACGTCTTATTTAATTTAAATTTTTAAAGTTTAATAAAAACCTTACAAATTACTGAACTTGAAGACGAAAACCTCTAACAAGTGCGTCCTGTATGTACTCACATAATAAAATCATGATGCATAAACTTTCTTTTATTTTTTCAAATCTTTTTTTTAGATTGGTAAAGTTTCTCACCTATTGGAATTCCTTGTCCATGGACATTAATTATGGCGACTGCCATCAACAATGATAGTGATATTATATACTTCATATTGCTGTTCTCACTAAATGGATACTTAGAATGGTAGTCAAATGATAGATTGACCTTATATATATCTGAACCATTACCGACGTCAGTATTAAAGTGCAGTTTCCTTATTGCGACGAGTCAATATAAGAGGGATATTCCCTATGACATCATTGTATCTCTAAGAAATTAAATAGATGGAATACAAATAACAAAGACCCAACAAAATTTGTCTATTGTTAGCAATTTTTAACATTATTATAATAATTATTGATAACAATATAGTGTTCTTGATATCAACTATTAATAATATACTATACACTATATTGTCTTCTATTTTTAAGCTAAGTTATTGCCAAGAATTAAATGTTGAGTAAGTTATTTGTGCGGTGTGTTTAAAGTATTATTCCATCCATCCATTACAGCGTATATAAAACCAACTGCGGAACATAGGCTTCCCTCATAGGTAGCTTCACAATTTTCTGAGTTGTGGCGGTTTTTAAGATATAATTTTGAAGATAAAGTGGCAATGAACCGACAACCGATGGGGAAGAAAGGTTTTCGAGTGGCAGTCTCATACTGGCAGGCGAAGTGTAGAGCGTCCCCCCACTAGATGGAGTGACGACCTGGTAAGACATGCAGAAAGTCAATGTATGCAAGGTGGCTTGGGACCGTGCTTTATGGCATTCCTTGGGGGAGGACTATATTCAGCAGTGGACTTGTGACGGGCTGTAATGATGATGAATGATGATGTGCAGTCCACGATACTCACTGGAGCAACGTGGTTTTTATTATAAACAATGATAATGCAATTAATCATTAAATAATAAACTCATTCAATTTTACACCCATTTAGCAGATGCTACATCATTAGGAATTAAATCATATACTCCGCGGGACTTAATTGCTTTCATTGCTAATTAATCTAGACATAATTCTATTTATATAAATCAAATTTGACCTGCATTTTAGAAATACAAATGATTGATAAAGTTCGTGTAGTAACTTGACTAGTTCAACGGCTTGTGATAACCTCTTCTCGACGACGACAAGACAAATACAACAACGTTTTAACACAATACCGTCTCATTACAAAACTTGGCTTACTGATAGTCTTGAATTTTAACTGTCTTTTAATCATAGTATTTTTCACTAAAGCATATTTTAGACGAATGTAATCCAGCGTTCTAACAGAGGCGACCTTGGCGTGAGCTTGTTTTCCATTCGCGGATTGTGTTTAAGATATTTAAAAAAATGGTTTACATCTGCCGTAGGACCTTGCTTGTTACCACCCGCAACAAGCAAGATCAATTCTGTTGGAAAGCTGGGTTACATCTGGAACATGCTTTAAAATGTCTTCGTGCAATTTGTCATTTTTCCTACAAATATTATACTTTACATTTTAGCACGCAAATATTTTCAATGAGAATTTTTTGAAACAGTCTCTAGTTTAAACCTAAAACTAAATATGAAATACTTTTTGTTAATAAAGCCAAAATAGTTATTGAGAAATAAAAATAAAATATTATCGTTAACATAATTGTTATAATTGAACAGTATTCAATCCATCAATATTCCAGCTTTTCACTTTACACTCTATCAAATACTAGTGAATTGTAGTTATAAATATCAAACTTGGTATGGCCAATACTAAACAATATCTCGCTTCCTTAGATCTCAGCTCGATGAAAGAATTAATAAGATGAAACAAATTCAATATTTGGGTATGTATCAAAACTGTTTCGTCGATGCTTATTCTCAATCGCAAATGATAGTGTATAGATATGCATGTGTTTGAATGCATTACATTTTAACCTTTGCACGTTAATTTCGTTGTGCGGGTGTGAAAATTTGTAAAATAAATACAATTTTATTTAAGCGTACCGAGATTACACAAAACTCCCGAAAGCATAGTTAAATGCAAGTAAGTTCTAACAACAGCGCTAATTACTGGCATCATCTTGGACTGAAAGCGAATTTAACTAGCGGTTGCTAATTCCGAATAATTTACGAGCCGAGAGACATTAAATTATTAACGTTGTTCAAGAAAATGATAATTACGTTTCATTAAAAGTATTTTTAGTGTCAATTAATGTGAAATAAGGTGTTGGTAAATTTAAATATATTTGATGTTATACACATAGATAATTTGAAAGCATTCGATTACAACGTGGATACATGTTAAATCAGTGCATTTAACCATCTACGGCTACATCACCAGTTATTGCCGTGCTATGACCATCATTAAATAAATAAATAAATAAGCCTTTTATTATTTCTCATTTTTCATGCAGTTTTACAATGAGGGCTCCACGACTTTTTCTGCCACCAGGGCGGCGCCACTAGAAAGTAAGATATAATATGTGACTGATTTCATAGCGGGGAAGTTAATTTGTTCGTAAAATGTTAAACTTATTGTTTCTTTGTGTACTATTAGCTATATTTTATATTAATAACATTATAGGTAAATAAACCCAACCACGGATATTCATAAAAGTAGAAAAATTAAAAAATAAATTAAAACTGTGCAAAAAATTTAAGAACAAACCACTGACGCATTGTTTTGTGTATTAATATAATACTCTAGAAACTGATCACTTTTATTAAAAAAAAAAACAATCTCTCACTTAAATTACATTGTGTAACAAAAACTTTACTTCTGTGTCAACTAGCGACATCTGTGAAGCAGAAATTTATTAGCCCACATTGATATTTTATGTTTACATGCAACAATAATAAATACATTATAACAAATTAAAAATTCATATTTTAGTCACCTCATTAATTTAAATTTTAATGTTTAATATACTTAAATTTGTTTTTCAATTTATAATTTGATGAGTAAATATAAAAGTTTCAGTATGAAAAGATATATAAAATAGTTTCAATTATTTAATGAAAACCCCTCTTTTGCAGGGTAAAAGCGTCCCCCACTTTTGACCATTGTTTTCTATCTTTCGCCTTTGCTTGCCAATCATCTCCTGCTATATCTTTGATATCGTCAATCCATCTTCTACATGGCCTCCCTCGTTTTCTTTTACCGTTGACCATCATTACAGCCTATCAAAAGCCAGTTAGATAATTTGAAAGCATCCAATTAGAACTTAGGTACGAGTTAAGCCAGTGCGTTTCACCATCTACGGTACTTCATCGGTTATTTTCAGCTATTGCCACCATCTCAGCCTATCAAAGGCGACTAGATAATTTGAATGCATCCGATAAAAATCTGGGGACAAGGCCAGAGTGCTTAGCCATCTACGAATACGTCACCAGTTATTACCAGCTACTAAATGTTAAAAGTCCATTGCTGAAAATAGGTGCCCCCATATACAGGAGGGATATTTCCTATCGTTGCCAATTCTATTTCTCTCCATCGCCTCCTACGATATCCACGCGATGATATTAGTGAGTGGATCTAAGTAGGTCGCTGCTGTAGTGTAAGTTATTACCAGATGTAATATAACTATTAATGTAACGATAATAAGAGTAATATATTAGTTGTTCAACTATTTTGATGAAGTCATTTCATTTTATATATTTAATATAATTTAATTTAAGTGTATATTTGTTTTTATTGTATTTGTGGAAAAATAAACATGCTAGTGTATTGGTTCAGGAGGACTATTATTTATGTGTACGCCCTCTGTACACACATAGTAGACGTACCACCGCTACATGGGAAAGCTTTTAAATGGTCTTCTGATAGTTATTCATTTTTAAACTATGTTATGTTATATGTAAAATTTCTAATTTTATATTTAATAATTTTAGAAACACCTCTGAATATTAGTTTGATACATTTGCATAATAGCACAGAATGAATAATAGTACTACGTACAGAAGTTGCACTATTTTGATGTTGGCTGCTTGCGGACGTTTTAATAGCCTACGTAGTTATTATTAATCAGATAAGTCACGCACGCAAGCTAAATAAAACTTTATCGATGCGCGCGAGTGTCCGTATTACTTTGCATCTTTTCTCCTTACTACCTCACAACGGACTTTTCGTGGTAGCTAAGGGCTGTTAATAAAGAGTAAAAAAATACATTGTGAAATGGTAAGTTAAATTTAGGTAAAGGTTAAATTTAAGTTAGGTAAATTACCTATGCTGACTATAATCAACCATATTATCTACTATGTGAGTTCTGTGATGCTCAAAGCATGCAACTTGCAAAGCGATTCGTCGGGAATCGCGATGCTTGGTTCGTATAGGTAGATAGCGTAAACAACAAATAAATCCGAAATACGATTCCTAACAGAAATATGATCGTAATCTACTTGAAAATCTTGTAAACAAAGTTTTAATTTCAGTATTTTGTGCTATTATAACTTAAAATATTTTAATTACAAAGATGAGTATAGGTATGTAAGTAGGTACATAGGTAATAAAGTACTTAGGTATTACTTTTGTAGTAAAAATATTACTTAATGAGTTTTTTGCTATAAGTACCTACCTAAGAAAAAAATGAAATAAATTTACCTTTCATTATCCTTCGGTAACTCAAAAAATTATATATCTGAATCCTTCTAATTGCTAATCAAGCATCCATCCCCGCAACAATAATAGTAGGAACGACGTTTTGCCATTATAATTTATAAAATAGATAGGTAATATACATATATATTATTCTTAAATTACATTTATAATTTTTCAATAATTTTTTTCTTCCATAAAATATACTACACACTAAACAAAAACTCTTTCGACGAGTATTTCAACAAGTATTTACAAAAAAAATATTTACGTAAACAGCGTTAAAAAAACTTTAACATCCAATCGTATAGAGCGCGCTAGCCACGACTGCGATCTACCCATGGGGCAGCTTGCGATTGTAGGTAATTATTTCACGCAGGTAGCAAGAGTGATAGAGGCCTGATAATAGTCAGTTCTTCAAAGCCCTTCCACCCGTAATTTTTAAGTCAAGTCGTTCAACTTCCAACGAGTATGTTGTCATAGTTACGGTTTTTGGATGGATTTTGTACCTAATTCTACGGCCTGTTAGGAAACGCAACGTTTCTTGATTACTATAATCGAATAAATATAGGAAACGGAAACGAAAATGTTTCTTGATTATAGTAACTTTCCATTCCAATTCATTTCATTCTATTGTATTTCATTCCATTCTATTCATTAATATTTTTTTCTATTGTATTCTATTATGTTGTAGTCTATTTTGATTTGTTCTACCCTTTTCTGTTTTTTATTTTATTTTGTTTCTCATTCCCTTTCATTCTATCCCATTTCATTGCCTTTTGTACCGTTTCTTTTTAAGCTATTTTATAGAATAAATTATTATGTTTCGTGTTTCCTCACAAAGCACTTATCCGTATGTTCAGTTTTTTATAAAATAGTTTGGTGTTTGCGCCAAAATTACATTTCGGTAGATTAAAAGAGGTCGACATAAGAAACTAATGTATCAAAAATGTAGAAAAGAATTTCTCATAATAGTAACCTCACCTGCACCAGGTGCACTATTCTATCCACAAAACGAGACTCGAGAGTCATATTAAGATATACAAAGTATCGTACATGGTAAAGTGGTGCTACAGCTATATTATGGTTGTAAGATTATTGGCCGAGGAACGCTCCAAGCTCCCACATATTACGAGCGTAAAACAGCAGCTCATTGTTACTATGTTTCGTATGGTTAGTATAGAGAACCGGAGACCCTTTTTCCTAGAAACGAAGCATTCCATCTAAGTCCTTAGGGGTGACAGTGCATCTGCATTTTGGTTCTTAATCGAGGATATACGTAGATGTCTATGGGCCACAACATCCACTTATCATTAAGTGGACTGTGTGCCTTTTTATCACCCTTATTATACAAAAAAAATCATCACTAACTTTTCAACTTCACTGCCGGACATACAAGGCTTTTCATATTCTCGAACTCGTTAATTAATTGAAGTAGTACATAATAAGCACGAACTGGTAATAATAATTTATTTGTTTAAAGGTTCGGCATACTCAACTGGATTTGCTTTCAGTGACAAAAGCCTCATGTGTCGGAAATTTAAAAGTAAAATGTTGGCACATATTTTTCACACCCCTTAAATTCTCTTACATTATAAATTTATCCGAAGAGAAAAATTAATATAAAACATATAATCATACGTACATTACCACAAAAACATAACCCGCATGACAGTCAACATCTTATATCTTTTTAATAAAATAATATACAATAAAACCTCCCTTATTCCGCTCAGTGTTACTTAACAGATACAGTAAACATATATTTTAGTTTGCAGGAGTTTAAAACTAAGTTCCCTATACAAATGCAAATGCGCTACATATTTGTAGTTTCAAAAATGGCTTTTAAAAAACCTTCCAACTCCGGTGCTATCGAGTTCTACTTTTGTTACTTACTGATTTTCGTAGTAATACTGTATGGAGTTCATAAAATTCTTCAACAGCTATTTAAAATAAGTTCAGTACGGTCGCTTATGTACTTACGAGTGTATGAAATATGTACAAAACACAAAGTTAATTTAAATTATACATGTAAACAGCCTTCATATGTTACACTAGGGACAGCCCTCTCTCCTCTTTTATCTTAATTTTAAAATAATCCAGCAATAATTCATCTAGAGAAGGACCACCATGCACTGTGTTTGGTAGTCGGTTCCTTACAGCTTCTCTAAAGCAAAGAATTTCCGACCATGTCTCAAAAAAAAAGACGAATAGGAAATTAATAAAATAAACGTCTATAAGAAATTATTAAAATTCTGTAAGTAGTCGCCTCTTATGGTTTTTTGTACTCAAATACAAATCTTAAGACACATTCATAACGTTTTACTCGTAATTAGAACTCTATACTACTAACAACTAACTAATTTCCTACTTAATCTAGTATTCATGAACCAGGGCACATGAAGAGGCTGACACTGTATGGTTTTGTACCATATTCCTTTTTCTAGTAACCGCTTGTTAAAGTATTCCTTCCACATTTCATAACATATATTTTTGAATTTAGGTAAAACTTCTGAGTAATCCAAAATAATATTAGTTTACTTTCCATTCTTAGCTGCATATTTCGCTGACATATCAGCCTTTTCGTTGCCCCGTAACGCAATATGCGATGGGACCCATTGCAATCTCAGTTGGACGCCTTTTGAAGTTATTTCATCTATCTTGGATATAATGTCATAAGCTATCGATGCACCTCTGTAACCAGAGGCGCATCGAGCTATGTGTTGCAACGAGCTCTTGCTGTCTGTGCATATAACGACATTTTTATATTGGCTACTGATAACATATGTCAAAGCTTCTGAGATTGCAATAAGTTCCAAAGCCATAATACTAGTATGAGTACTTATTTTAATACAATGATTATTTTGATTTAGTATTATATCTATGTTAGGCACATAAAACGCAGACCCATATCCTTCTACACTCTTCGACCCATCCGTAAATATAAAACTCCAGCCATTAAATCTTGTATACAACTCTTTGATAACTTCATACTTTAATAGGTAACTGTCGTATGAGCTTTTTGAATAGTGAATCGTTTCTAGCTTGGGTACAATTACTTCATTTAAGTTAATATTGGTCATCCATGTTCGCAAAGTAAACATTAATAACGGACATGATGTTGCTATCTGAATTTCTTTAACTTCATTATGTGAGGATACCAGTAAAGGAATGATTTTTTTCCTCCAATAATAATTTTGTCGAAGAGTAGAGTTCTTCTAATAGCTGAGTAGTTATATTATTTTCTGCTGCAGACTTTAACTTTAGACATAATTTGTATGCTAGATACTTTCTCCGTAAGTAAAATGGAACTACACCATCTCACTCTCCATAACGTGAATTGGAGTGGTTTTAATAAATCCACCTATTATCCTTAGTGCCAGATTTTGAATTTTATTTAGTTTATCTAAATGACATTTTGCACTCGCGTCATATAGATAGCAACTGTAGTCTATACGACTTCTGATCAATGCTATATATATATATATATATATATATATGACTTAAATGTTTAGGATGCAAGCCCCAGGAGACACATTCTACATGTTGGAGCCATGCTGCAGTTATATTATGGTTGTAGTACGAATGGGTCGGCTCGACCGGGAAAGGACCACACTCTCACAGAAAACCAGCGTAAAATAGCAGCCTAACGCTGCTGTGTTTCGTATGGTGAGTGTAGAGAGACCGGAGACCCTTTTTACTGGCAAAGAGGCATTCCATCTTAGTCCTCACGGGTGACAACGCATCAGCATCTTGAGTCTTTATTGAGGATAGATGTAGATGTCTATGGGTCACAGTAACCACTTACCATCAGGTGGACTGTGTGCTCGTTTGTCACCCGATACTATATAAAAAAAGACACCAGCTAATACTTTAAGTAGATTAAGACTTCTTTGCACTTTCTCCACCGTCATGTTAATATGTTTGCTCCAACGCAACGACCTGTCCAACCAAACACCCAAATAATTGTAAGTGTCTACTATCTCTAAATTATGACTATCTAATTTTAATTCTATTTGCAGTCTTTTTAAATGCAAATTTTAGACTTGGAGGCAGAAAGTTCTAGCCTCATTTCATCTAGAATGTTACAGAGTTACGCAACAGTTAAAATTAATTTTAGGCTTTATTTATGAATATGTTATTTATTTTCAAAGAAAACATCACCAATCAATGATATAATATAGAAATCAACATCTTGAGGAGGGAAAATATTTAACCCTCCTTTTTTGAAGTTCCGCAATCGGACATAAAGTACCCTGTAAGTTGCCCCGGATCCCTAACTACACACTCACAATATTTCATGGAAATCTATCCAGTAGTTTTTGTGTGAATCCGGAATACAAAGACAGACAGACAAATATTCTAAAAACCACTAATTTGGCTACAGTGATCTTTATTTAGTCTGCTGGAATTGTTTTTTCCAGAAAATATTCGAATTACAGATAAGACTTTTCTATAGATTTATTACACATATGTGTAGATTAAATTAAGATATAAAATGATTGTCACCGAACGGTTTAATTTTGAGAAAAACATGCATTGCATGATATATATGCATAGCAATTGGAATAAACTTGATGGCAGTTGTCAACGGATGGCAGTAACCTTTTGCCGTCAGGTAGATGTACTCGTCAGGTCAATTTAAGAGTTTAAGAAAGTACGAAATTATTTATTATTATTCAGGCTGCCAATACATACGTTTGTAATATAATAAATCTATGCAATCAATACAGTTTCGGAGTAAATCAATCATAGTCTGTGAACGAAGCTGAAAATGACTTCACAGAACTTTGTAATACTCGTAATTTTTCATTCAAATCACATTTGAAACCTTAGGCTTATTGATATTGGACTGAGTTTCTATCAAATATTGGAAATAACACGTGAGATTACTGAGTAAGCTGACTGTCAAATACATGGACTGAATTGAGCCCTAGCTTTGATTTATATTCAGGTTCTGTTTCGGATTTTGCAGGAATATCGCTTTGTCTATTTAACAGGGCTTAAGATATGAAATAAATGTGCTCTTTCTGATTGCTTATAACAAGCATTCGGAGATATTTATCGTATATTATGTAATAAAAAAGATCTAATATCATTGAACAAACATAACGTCACCTCAGCGAAGGAAATTACTAGATTTTTGTCTCGTGGCTTCTGGATTAAAACTCTAGTCGTAATCAACATTTGAGCAAAACAACAAGTCTCGAAGTCCCGGGAATTCCCGGGACTTCGAGACTTAATAAAACGCTTTTTTGTATTTTTAAGATGGGTAAGCCTTTTTCGAAGAATTATAATTGAGTTAATTTCTGGTGAAACGTATTAAAAGGAGGCAATTTTTTGTAAAAATCAACATTTATGAAACAACTAGCTGACCCGGCAAATGCTGATTTGCCATATACATTATTTATGAGAAATATTTTTTTACTTTTAATCGCGATTAAAAAACAGCGGTTGATCGTAGAAGGGTGAAAATTTGAAGCTTTATGTATTTTTCACAGCTAAATCATAATAAAATAAAAAATAAACAAATTGTCAAAAATAAAAAAAAATATTTAGGGGTGGGTCACCCTTATCATTTAGGGGTTTGAAAAATAGATGTTTGCCAATTCTCAGACCTACCCGATATGCACACAAAATTTCATACAAATCGCTTCAGTCTTATCGGAGGAGTTTGGTAACAAACACCGTGACACGAGAATTTCATATATTAGATTAAACAGAAAATTAAATAACTTTAACGTTAATTTCAGCCTTAATAATTGCTTTGTTTATTTCTTTTAGTCACACACAGATGCACTTCTAAGCAGTTAAATCTTATAGACCAAGTAATATTTAATTAAACTAACACATGGCGCTAGGCTCCATCAATTATTTGAAAATAAAAATGATTACATAACAATTTCGACAATCTTGTCCATCTCGAGTCTCGACCCGAAAGGCCCGGGACTCGAGAAAACTAAAATATTACGAAGAGTCCCGGGACTTCGAGACACGAGACGTCCCGGGACCCAAACCCTAGTTGCTTGCTTTGTGGCTGTGAAATAAATTCATGTCTTACCAACATCATTATAGCATGTGACTTTCGCGCTTTGGATAAATGAGTGTGTGCATCCATTTCTACTAATATTAATTATTCAAACTGTAACGTTCTTTATATTGCATCTCTACAATGATTACAGGGTGCCTGACTGCTACCAACGACGGACACCAAGAAACAGTACCTACATCCTCTACCATCACCGAAGTATAAGTACACGCACACCCTAGAGAGTGAAACGTATTTTTTTAATTAATCATAGTAATAAAACTGTTATTCTGTGACGCTATTTTATTTATTCTTTAATTTTTCAATTCAAAATACTACTAATTGAATAAAACTATTTTTACGGATTTTATGGCGTTTAATTACACTTATTTTTAATTACTGAACCACATACTGGGAACGTATGATTAAACGTGATAAAATCCGTAAAAGTAGCTTTATTTAATGTGTAATGTTCGCGTAAATATAGGAAATCATTATCAAAATTCTACTCAAAACTAATCAAAAACAGCGTCACATTGTCATCCCATTATTACCTGTAGCAGACTTCGAATGCAAAGTTTATAAAGCTAATTGTTACTACTGAGTACAAACATTTAATGCTTCACACCTAATTAAACTTCCAATGAAGCCGTGAAAAATCATGGGCTAAGCTGATTGCTGTAAATTTTCAATTGATCTCCATTGGCACCTATGGAACTCTTAATTGCAATTTAAAGTGCTGATTTACCACGGTCTAGGTAAACATCGTGGTAACCTGCATGTCTCAGAAATTCAAAAATTATATACGCCTTGGAGCAACGCGACGAACACTTTCTTGTCCCACAATTTAATTCAGAAATGAGAGGAGGCCTGTAACACATAAAGTTGTAGCTTTACATTCAAATTAACTGTCTCTATATTTTCTTATGTCTAATTTTAAAATAAGGGTAGCTGCGGTTATGACCTATGACATTAAGACCTTGAACACTTCAGTCCCCTGCCCCGTGACTACGGGTGTACTCGAAGCGTCAGGAACATAAAATACGTTTTTAAAACGCGATAAAATCCGTAAAACTAGTTTCATTCACTTAACTGTCTCCCTTGTCTTTCAAACTTGAATTCAGCAGTGGGAGTTATGTAAGATGATGCCCTGCACGTGATGAACTCTGCTGATTAATGAACTAAGCCAAGTGATGATAGGAATTACCCGATAATAAACCGAACCCAAATCCCACGGCTATGAGATTTTTTTTTTAAATATAAACACCCAATCACAATTCCACTGTTAAGCAAAGGCTATGTAGATTACGTAGTGGTCATACTTATCAAAGTTGCCACCCTTGGCAGGTGTGTTGGAAACTGCAGTTTTTATTATTTTAATTTTCAATATAATTATTATACAGGTTATTTTTTAATTTGCTGAAGATCTTTTGGAAATATATTATTTACATCATAACAACAACATCTGTAAGAAAAAAATTATATTTCTTAAATTTTTATTTTCACACAAAAATAAAATTATTTTAATTGGACCTTCTAAACGGTAATAGTCCTAGTTAGCAAAAGAAAGCGCGTAGCAGGGTAGGGGTGGAGGGGTGTAGGAGGCGGCGCTTGCTCATTTGAACTTGACCTAATTACCTGTGTCGTCAGTCGCCTTTGGTGAGACCGCGACGTTACTCCTTCCGTTGTGAGATTAATATCGCGAACGTTAGCTTGATATGATGGCTTACCGATACTCAAATGTTGAGTATACCGAAATGGTGCGAATTTTAGCATTTTGCAATGATAACGTTAGTGAATCCTACTGTGAATATTCAAGGCGATTTCCCAACTCACGTGCACCGAGCTACGCTACGATGCTAGGTGCTACACAGCGATTACGGGCAATTCCAGCCTGTATCAATCGACCTGTTCGTCCACCGCGGCGCATAGTACGTGAACAGGAAGACACGCTGCAGTTTTTTGAACAAAATCCAGCAGCGAGCACTTATGAGGCAGCCCGACAGTTCAGTATGTCACAATACTACGAATTGAGTGTCATACACAATGAAGGAAAGTACCCTTTCCACCTGCATCGTGTTCATGAACTCAGCGAAGCTGACTAAGCAGCGCGAGTTACATTTTGTAACTGGTTACTAGCTGCTGAACGAGCTAACATTTTATGGACCATTCAATTCGCACAATGAACACTTGTGGAGCACCACTATGAAATGCTATGAAAATCCACATGAACCAAGACCGCATAGCTTTCAACACCGGTTTAGTGTCAATGTGTGGGCAGGCGTTATTAATACAACGTTACTGGGCCCGGTCTTCATAGAAAGATTAAACGGTGAAAGCTATCAGTTTTCTCACCGACACGCTGCCAGAATTGTTAGAGGACGTACACTTGCATCTCTACGCAATATGTCTACCAATATGATGGGGCACCGGCGAACTATGCTCGCCAAGTTAAGGATTATTTAAACAGAGAACATCCTGGTCGCTGGATCGGTCGTGGCCGGTCATGTGCATGGCCTCCTAAATCGCCAGATATCACACCAATGAATTTTATTTGTGAGGGCATGTAAAGACATTAGTGTATACTGGTCACGCATTCGAAACCCGCGACATGTTGAAAGAAAAAATAATTTGGGCATTCGATCAAATCAAAATGAATCAACAATTATTATCTCGTGTCGGTGAACAGTTAAGTTTTAGGTGTCACCTATGCATAGAATGTGGAGGTGATTATTTTGTACGCTTTGTGCGCGATACTGACCGCCATCCGTGGACGAGTACCTAGGTAATTCTAATTTTTAAATGTATATTTTAATATTTTTATTGAACCATTATACCTAAATATTTTTATTCAATTACTGTTAATTTGTATTATTTGCATTTAATCGTTATAAATATTTTATTGTAATATTTGTAATTATTTTAAACTGCATCCATTTTTAAATACAACATATATTAAATAAATAATTAAAAATTCAAAATTGTGTAGTGCCGACTTCAATATAAGTTATTAATGATAACTTATGAGGTAACACACATAAAAAAACATACAGTCGAATTGAGTACCGTCTCCTTTTTGGAAGTCGATAGAATAAATAGTTAATAATACTCAACATTTAATTTGCACGGGCTGCAAACATCGATCACCAATGAAAATACTGATCGTTGGCTGCAAACCGAAAAGGGCAGGTGGCGCCTTTGATGACGATGACACCTGTGTTGACGTCATAATATGGCTTTGGCTTGGACCGCCGCATGTGCGACGTTGAGGCTTTGCTACCCGCTGGATGCGACGTTGCCTCTTGGATGCAGGCAGCGTTGCTAGCAAAAAGTATTCGTAAAAAAAACTACCTAAATGTCTATTAATTCGTAAAAAAATTAATAAAATAATCAAATAGTTCATCAAATGGTTTTATGCAAAATAAAGAAGTATATGAAAAGTTTATGTAAAGCCATTTAAAGTGGCGGCCTGGTGCAATAGGCACAGTGGTTAAGTAGGCACTTGCAACACAATCAGCTGAGCGCGGGCGCCAGTCCACCTGATGGTAAGTGGTTGCTGTGGCCCATAGACATCTACATTTATCCTCAATAAAGCATCAAAATGCAGATGCGTCGTCACCCGTGAGGACTAAAATGGAATGCCTCTTTTCCAGTAAATTGGGTCTCCGGTTCTCTACACTTACCATACGAAACACAGCAGTGTCAAGCTGCTATTTAACGCTGGTATTCTGTGAGAGCGTGTTCCTTCCCCGGTCGGGCTGTCCCATTCGTGCTACAACTATACTACTTGTTGCTTCTTAACAAACCAACGGGATGGTATTATAAATTCCCACTACACGGAACTAAGTGCCTTTGCCGTGCAGCGCATCCAAAAGTATGTCTTTATCTTATTATATCATAATTTCCCTCAGGCATAAAATCACATTTTAAGGAATCTGCTTTCCTATATCGAAATCCACTATTTGATATTAAAAAAAATGTTTTATTCAAAATTTTATTCATGTAGTAATTCCATATTATGTGTATGCACCATATTAGACATATGGTAATCTATACATATAATAAAACTGTAAATAGCAGATGTCTGTACATTTTATAATTTTGTAATAAAAGTGATTGAGGGGTACTAAAAATAAGTAATTAAATACATTTCTACCATTTTTAGAATTTTCTGTCTGTCTGTCTTTCTGTCTGTCTGTCTGTTTGTTTGTTAACGTATCACGTTTAAAGTACTAATTTATATCATAAGAATTGTTAAGGAAATTCTAAAGTGTACCTTCGGGTTACATTTAGTCTTTATTTCATTAAAATCGGTTCATTCCATGAAAAGTTATGATAAATATTCTGAAGTATGGGTAGGGAATTTGCTCAACGGTGGCTATGTTTGAGTCATCAAGTTGATGTTAGCAGCGCCATCTCTCTTTAATTAAATTTATACATATAATAAAAATGATGATAACATGTTGTGTCTCTTTCTGTACATTGTATATATATTTTGGTGACTAAAATCATTATGGGGAACTAAAAATAATTAAATAAGTACATTTTTATAATTTTTATAATTATCTGTCTGTCTGTTTGTCTGTTTTTATATGAAGGCATCACGTCTAAAGTAAACATCTTTTTTTTTTCAAAGAAATCGTTAAGAAAATCATAAAGCGTATCTTCAAGTTACATTTAATCTTTGTTTTATTAAAATTGGTTAATTCTATCGAAAGTAATGATTATTATTTTAAAATGTAGGTTCGAATTTGTTCAATGGCGCCATAAAAATCTCAGAAATAGTAATAAAAAGATTTGTGTGTAAAAAAACGTTCCATAATAATTAATATATTTATACTTAAAACATAAAAAGAAATTTAAAAAAGGATGTTTTCTCACACAAAGGTCGTAATAGATGGAGTTGTACAAATTACAAACTTTTCTGATTTGCTATGTTGAGATTTTTCTCCGATGAATCGTATTGAGACTTACTGAAGAAATTTGTATCTATCGAAGCCATACAACGGAACCCGAACAAAAATAACAAAATTGCAACGAAATGTCGTGATATTGTATTTATAATATACGCAAAATCAGTACTGCCATTTTAGCGCTTTGGGAACTAGATTTAGCGCTTTTTTGGAATGTATAGCGTGCATTTCGAAATTTTAGCACACAGCACTTAATCCAGCGCTTTTTGGTGTATTTAGCACACATTTCAAAATTGTAGCGACTAGCGGGTTATCAACTCTTTTATAGCAGCACTGTTAATCCACATTACCGATAATAATAATAATGACCTTTATTATTTTTTCCACAAATAGTACATTGCAGTTTATCTTTTTCAAACATATTTTTTCCACAAAACAAAGACCATGGGAAACGAGTCCAAACTAGGATACCCTGTGCTATGGATCTCCCGCCTTCCCCTTTAGGATGATCAACTTGATTTTTTTTATCGACGACTATAAGCGGGGAAATCCCCTTCATTAAAGTTTTCGTTCATGGTTTTGGCAACGCATTTATTTTGTTTTATTCAGTTTAAGTCAGTTGTTTAGAGCACAGCTAAGTTAAAAGTTACTTAGAGTAGTACTAACTACTGTTGACAGCAATTGCCATAATTATAAGTCGATGTCCTGCGAAGTATTGAAACATCAAAAAATATTGCCAGAAAAAAACTTAATGTTGTTTTCTTTATTATGATTATATTTTCTTGAATTATAAATTATAATAAAAAACACAAACTTTGTTTGTAGTTAATTTAGCGCGAAATCTAGGGCTTTTTTAAAGCGCTGTTTTCATGAAATCTAGCGCTTTTTGTGTTGTCCTAGCGCTGAATGAGTTTTTTTGATCTGGCAGCACTGCCAAAAAACCCTCTATTAAGAAGTAACTTTCCTTTCAGTTTTAAGCGCGTTCAGTTCCCAGTTACAGTAAGCGTGTGTTATGCGATGACCGTAAATATAGCGCAAGGTCAAAATTTACGCGTTGTAAGAGTGGACCTCAGTACTGACTGTTTTGCACATGGCCAACTCTATGTTGCTTTTTCCCGCGTTAGTAGCCCCCGTAACCTTTTTTGTGTACACCCCGTCTAAGTCTACTTCTAACGTCGTTTACACCGAAGCTCTATCATAAACTACTTAGAACTTTGATGATAATGATTTATTTGTTACCACTTATTGATACAGTAATGATATAAATCGTTTAATATTCTCTTACCTAAACGACAAATTCTTTATGTAAAATCTATATACGCGAGCTACGCCGCGGGCACAGCTAGTTCACTAAATAAAGTTGAAAACATATTCAATAGATCTTTTAAAATGACTAGATCTTTTTATATCAATAATCAATTAAAAAATGGTGGAAGGAAATCTAAAGAAATTTTATCTACTTCCTCATTATTCGCGTGTAGGTAACGTAACGTAAGTGTAAACTAAAGAAATAGCAAAATAAAGACATATTATATTACTTGCCAACAAATAGGAAACGTTTCTTACACTTCGCAAAGTATGTTGCTGAGAATTGAATCAGTAAAACGCTTATTGTGCATTAATATAATTCCTCTCTTACTTCGTTCAGTACGAAGAAAATCAAATTAGGTACTTACATAGGAAAGTAGTAAAATGTTACTCAATTGCAGATCCTATTGTTGTACGATAAGACACAAAATTGCACAAATATAATTCTGACTGTCTTCACAAAATATCTAGCAGAAAAAAAAACAACCGAAATGTTATCAAAACTGTAGCAAACGTGATTGTTTAACGAATGAGCGATTAAATAAAATGTTTTAGTTATACAGCCTATCAAAAGTCTACTGCTGAACATAGGCCTCCCGCATTGATTGCCCCATAGGGTGGATTTTTCCATATTTCCAGGATTGGCAAGCAAGTTGGCAACCGCATTTTTTTATTATTTTGAGCTGTTATCAGGAAGATGCTGCTGTCAATCTCCTGTTTTACCTTTGCTTTGTTTTCTCTCACGACACTCACGGAACGACATTGGGTGTTAGTGGTTATACTTATAACGCAATACACAGTTTAGTTACTATATTCATTAAATGTATGAAATTTAACTAAATGAAAAAAAAAAGAGTTTAGATACAAGTACTGAAGTGAATTAAGTGAAAAAATTTGGTAGACCACTTTAACAACAAAAAAATATTATATTTGTGCAGATAATAATATTCTACATCTTAAATCTTAACTCACCTGAATCCAATAAAAAATATACGATAATATCTGATGAAGGCTTGTATTCTAATTTTATCTTTACGTTTAAGGTGTACCCTTATCTTAGTCCTCAACGAAGGTAACGCATTTGCATTTTGATTTTCGATCGAGAATCGATGTAGTTGGACTGTGTGCTGGTTAGTCACCCTTAATTACAAAAAAAATTATGATGTGTTTGGCACTGGACACGAAATAAAACTTTATAATGACACTAGAAAAAAAAACTAAACCTAATTTAATTATTTGCTTTCTCCGCCTAACACAGTTCAGATAAATTTTTATTTCGCCCCCTCTATGATGTCCTCTTTCCTGCTACTCGCGCTCATCATCCCTCTCTGTCCTGCCACTTAAGTTCCGTTCCCACAAGTCATATCATTATAGTAAGATCACTCAAAGTTTGATGTTACAATACCATTACCTTTACAGCCTATCAAAAGTCCACTGCTTAACTTAAGCCTCAAACATTCTTGCAATGAGGCAAATTTTTTTACCCCCGATAGATTACTTAATAAGGAGAACACCGAGTGTTGAGCGAATGATTCGTTAATACACTCACATACGCTGATGCATATTGAGAGCAGGTGAAGGAGAGAGAGAGATAGATTTATCAAGTGAAGTAGTTTATTTGCATTATTATGTAAGGCCATTTTCAAACAAAGGAAGCTATGAATGCGTTGTCACTTCTGAGGGCTAAGATGGAATGCCTCTCAGCCTGTAATTATACTGGCTCTCTACACTTTTTAAACCGGAATACAGCAGTACCAGCAGTGCTGTGTACCGGCAGAAACTGGCTGCCCAGATCGACTCCTAGGCAGAAAAAGAGAATATTGAGAGAGTAATCTTTTCCGTCTGCTACACACAGTTGATTTTGGAAGCCAGTTTGTTTTTGACATTCTGATTTTAAAAACGACTACTTTAGGATACATTACTATATATGCTTCAATAAAAATGATCTCCTTGACCAAGGTTTTTCTGGATGAGATAGCTGTTTAGCGATACGGCCATCTAATTGTATGAATGTAAATTAAAGTTTGGTATGTGTTTATAAATACATTAAAACAGGAAAAATCCACATATCTTTAAGATATTATTAATTTTGCAGACATGATAGTACACCTACAATATTTTGCTTTACAACTGATTATAAGTTAGCGCTATGAAATCTATGGTCAGCGCCTTCTCCATGAGCTACACACGTGATCCGATCTTGACTAGACTGTACAGCCTTACATACCTCACCGCTGTGGCCGGGCATCATCTCATTACAGAAGCAAGAAGGCGTCCGACCTAATGCAGGACAGCCTTAACATAACAATTTTTACTTTTGAATTTTTAGCCATGCAAGTTTCCTCACGATGTTTTCCTTAACTGCCGAGCACGTGGTATATTAACACTTATAATTCAAATCAAATATTTCTTCGGTGAGGATCAAACGTGGGTTGTTTAATTATCTTGTGTAGAGCGCAAGTAGATCTTTAATAAGAATTTCACTATTTAGTCTCTCCGAACTCGTAAATTACCCTAGTTATTAACCTTGACTAACCTTTTAACTACAATAACCTTTAGTATTGGTATGGCAATTATTAAAATAAAATATTCACTTCTAGCTGGTAACTGGCGCGAGTTATATTGTTTAATTAAGAATGATAAAAGATTCATTGAAATCGAATTAGATATGTTTCATTAAAATTTGTCGATACGATACGCACGCCACCTAGTGTAAGTTAATTGAACTATGCTTATAACCTTCGCGCATGTGCAACCAATAGGTTGACAAAGTTTTATGGTATTTGCCATAGTTGCCACGCTTGGCGAGCGGGTTAGCAACCGCAGTATTTTTATTGTAATTTTAGCTATTATCAGGAAGATGCTGCTGCCAATCTCCTGCCTGTTTCCCTTTGTCGCCTTTCACGACACCAACGGGAGGATATGGGGTAGTGGATATACTTGACCGCCACTACACGGCAAATTCTTCTATTTTCACGGCAAATTCTTAATTCTTGATATTAACAATAAAACACCATAATTATTATATAATTTAAATTCGTTTTAATAACTCAATAACTCTTAAATTAAAAAACAATTTTTATTCTCAAGAAATTTCATTTATGGCCTTTAATATGAAAATTGGTTTCATCAGAGAACATATTATTGAAGCTTCTAAACTTACTTACACTACCCTGCAGGATTCGACTCGTTTAGTAGGATCGGGGGTTTTCGTCTCTTGTACAATAACCATTTTATAGGGCTATAAATGCAAATATTTACGAATAACGCTATAATTCGTGGATTTGTTCAAATTTTAACATCTAGGTTTATCAATAATAATATAATACGCAAGGAACTTCGTTCCAACAGTGTTCCACGACACGTACGCATTTTTTTTATGTCAATGGCAAAGATGTTCTACCAAATATATAATATATCGAGTCTGAGTAATTAGTAGTTAGGTACTTAATATATTTTTGGCATATTATCATACACCGTGGTATTATCATATGCCGTGTAGTGGCGGTCAAGAATATCCACTACCCCATATCCTCCCGTGGGTGTCGTAAAAGGCGACAAAGGGAAACAGGCAGGAAATGGGCAGCAGCATCTTCTTGATAACAACAAACTAACAATAAAAAAACTGCGGTTGCCAACCCGCTCGCCAAGCGTAGCAACTATGGCAAATACCGCCCTATGAATGACAGTAACAAAGAAACGGCCCCAAGTCCCCGGCGGCCCCGCTATTCCTGGCTACGGTGGCGACCATGGTAACGGCGGGGCAGGGGGTGCTAAGAATCTCCGGTGGAGGTTCGGTTGCCACCTTAGACGATTCGACCTGGCAACGTACAACGCACGCACCCTGAGGACTGACGAGAAGATTGTGGAGCTGGAAGAAGAGATAGACAAGTTGCGCTGGCATATTATTGGATTATCCGAAGTCCGAAGAGAGGGGGAGGACACGGTAATCCTCGAATCCGGCAACTTGCTCTATCACCGGGAGGGCGACCATCTGTCCCAAGGAGGTGTCGGATTTATCGTCCACAAGTCTCTCGTTAACAACGTTGTAAAGATCGGGAGTGTCTCGACGAGGGTTGCGTACCTTATACTCAGAATCACCTAACGGTATTCGCTGAAGGTCATACAGGTTTACGCAACAACCTCGGCACACCCCGATGAGGAGGTGGAGGAAATGTATGAGGATATCTCTAGAGCCATGTATTCCTTCAAAACCCAATATACGGTGTTCTAATTAACTCTTTCTTCCAGAAGCGGCCCCACAGTAAGTGGACCTGGTCGAGCCCCGACGGTTCCACAAAAAATGAGATTGACTTTATTATGATGACCAGACGAAAGACAAACGTTCAGTGATGTCTCCGTGATCGCGAGGGTGAAAACTGGTAGCGATCACCGAATGGTTAGAGGCACACTGAACCTAAAAGTTAAGTTGGAGAGGTCTCGTCTAATGAAGTCAACGCTCCGTCCCCCTCGTGCTTTGTTCCAGAGTCCCGAAACCTTTCAGCTCGAGTTACAAAACCGTTTTCAGTGCCTAGAAGACTGCAATGAAGTGGACGATATGAATGACAAGCTCGTGGAAACTGTCCATGCGGTCGGAGCTAAGTTCTACAAGACCCGCCGCAGAAGAACACAAAAACTCTCCGATCACACTCTTAATCTCATGGTTGTTAGACGGGAGATGAAGCTACATTCTTCAACAGACTTGACAGCATACAGGCATCTGAACAGACAGATCTCCAAATGCATGCGGCGAGACTTACGCAACTTCAATACAGCTCGTATTGAAGAAGCGATCGAGCTGAACCAAGGCTCCAAAGTCTTTGCCAGAGATCTGTCTGCCAGAAAGAGCCAACTGTCAAAGCTGAAGACAGAATGTGGCAGCATCGTTTCCGGGACACCTGAGATTTTGAGTGAGATTGAGAGGTTCTATGGGCAGCTGTACACGTCATCGTTGGAGCCACACGCAAGTGTGAGTAACGATCCAAGAGCGAGTCTCATCCGACACTATTCCGAAGATATCCCGGACGTCAGTCTGAGCGAGATTAGAATGGCTCTCCAGCACCTTAAAAACGGTAAGGCCCCAGGCGAGGATGGAATTACAGCGGAGCTTCTGAAAGCGGGTGGAATACCGGTACTTGAAGTCCTTCAGAGGCTCTTTAATTCCGTCCTCCATGGTGGCATTACACCGGAGGCGTGGAGCAGAAGTGCGGTGGTCTTGATCTTCAAGAAAGGTGACAACGCTCTCTTGAAGAACTACAGACCGATTTCCCTTCTGAGCCGCGTCTAGGTGCTGTTTGCGAGAGTCATTACGAATCGTCTCGCACGCAGACTTGACGACTTCCAGCCTCCCGAACAAGCCGGTTTCCGAAAGGGCTTTAGCACCATAGACCACATACATACCCTTCGGAAAATTGTACAGAAGTCCGAAAAGTACAATTTGCCACTATGTCTGGCGTATGTGGACTATGAGAAAGCCTTTGATTCCGTCAAAATTTGGGCGGTTCTGCAGTCCCTTCAGCGGTGCCAAGTTGACTGTCGGTATATCGAAGTGTTGAAGTGCTTGTACAGTAGGGCTGCGATGGCTATCCGAGTACAGAACCAGAGTACGAAACCTATCCAATTGCAGAGAGGTGTAAGACAGGGTGACGTCATATCCCCGAAAATCTTCACCGCTGCATTGGAAGACGTTTTCAAGCTTCTGGACTGGAAAGGATACGGTATCAACATCAATGGTGAGTACATCACTCACCTTCGATTTGCCGACGATATAGTCCTTATGGCAGAATCGCTGGAGGACCTAAGCACTATGCTCAATGACCTCAATAGTGTTTCCCAACGGATAGGTCTTAAAATGAACATGGACAAAACAAAGATCATGTTTAATATCCATGTCACACCTATGCCGGTAGTTGTTGGGAACACTAAGCTCGAAGTTGTTGACGAGTATGTTTACCTGGGACAAATAGTCCGACTAGGTAAGTCCAACTTCGACCGAGAGGTCGATCGACGGATTCAACTCGGCTGGGCAGCGTTCGGGAAGCTTCGACACATCTTCTCGTCAGACAAACCTCAAAACCTTAAAACGAAATTGTACAACCAGTGCGTGTTGCCAGTGATGACTTACGGAACTGAGACGTGGTCCTTCACTGCTGGCCTTATGAGAAACCTCAAGGTCGCTCAGCGAGCTATGGAGAGGGCTATGCTCGGAGTTTCTCTGCGTGATAAACTTAGGAATGAGGATATCCGCTGTAGATTCAGAGTAACCGACATAGCCCAACGGATTAGTAAGCTGAAGTGGCAGTGGGCCGGCCATATAGCTCGAAGAACCGACAACCGATGGGGAAGAAAGGTTCTCGAGTGGCGGCCTCGTACCGGTAGGCGAAGTGTAGGGCGTCCCACCACGAGATGGAGTGACGACCTGGTAAGACATGCAGGAAGTCGATGGATGCAGGTGGCTCAGGACCGTGCTTTGTGGCATTCTTTGGGGGAGGCCTATGTTCAGCAGTGGACTTGTGAAGGGCTGTAATGGTGATCATACACCTAATAATAAAATTTAAAATACTTAACAATGACAGTAACAAAGAAACGGCCCCCAGTCCCCGACGGCCCCGCTATTCCTGTCTACGGTGGCGACCATGGTAACGGCGGAGCAGGGGGTGCTAAGAATCTCCGGTGGAGGTTCGGTTGCCACCTAAGACGACTCGACCTGGCAACACTCAACACACGCACCCTGAGGACTGACGAGAAGATCGTGGAACTGGAAGAAGAGATAGACAAGTTACGCTGGCATATTATAGGATTATACGAAGTCCTAAGAGGGGGGGAAGACACGGTAATCCTCGAATCCGGCAACTTGCTCTATCACCGGGAGGGTGACCATCCGTCCCAAGGAGGTATCGGATTTATGGTCCACAAGTCTCTCGTTAACAACGTTGTTAAGATTGAGAGTGTGTAGACGAGGGTTGCGTACCGTATACTCAGAATCACCAAACGGTATACGCTGAAGGTCATGCAGGTTTACGCACCAACCTCGGGACACCCCGATGAGGAGGTGGACAAAATGTATGAGGATATCTCTAGAGTCATGCATTTCTACAAAACCCAATATACAGTGTTAATGGGAGACTTCAATGCAAAACTAGGCACAAGAGAGAACGGTGAGCTGAAAGTAGGAAAATTTGAAATAGGGCAACGGAACCCAAGGGGCCAGCAGCTGGCCGACTTCATAGAGAATGAGGGACACTTTATGATGAACTCTTTTTTTCAGAAGCGGCCCCACAGGAAGTGGACCTGGTCGAGCCCCGACGGTTCCACAAAAAATGAGATTGACTTTATTATGATGACCAGACGAAAGACAAACGTTCAACGTTCAGTGATGTCTCCGTGATCGCGAAGGTTAAAACTGGTAGCGATCACCGAATGGTTAGAGGCACACTGAACCAAAACGTTAAGTTGGAGAGGTCTCGTCTGACGAAGTCAACACTCCGTCCCCCTCTTGCTCTGTTCCAAAGTCCCGAAGCCTTTCAGTTCGAGTTACAAAACCGTTTTCAGTGCCTAGAAAACTGCAATGAAGTGGACGATATGAATAACAAGCTCGTGGAAACAGTCCATGCGGTCGGAGCTAAGTTTTGCAAGACCCGCCGCAGAAGAACACAAAAACTCTCCGATCACACTATTAATATCATGGCTGTTAGACGAATTATGAAGCTGCAGTCTTGAGTAGATTTGACAGCATACAGGGAACTGAACAGACAGATCTCCAAATGCATGCGGCGGGACTTACGCAACTTTAATACTGCTCGTATTGAAGAAGCGATTGAGCGGAAACAGGGCTCCAAAGTCTTTGCTAGAGATCTGTCTGCCAGAAAGAGCCAACTGTCAAAGCTGAGGACCGAGTGTGGCAGCGTCATTTCCGGGACACCTGAGAGTTTGAGTGAGATTGAGAGGTTCTATGGGCAGCTGTACACATCATCGTTGGAGCCACACGCAAGTGTGAGTAACGATCCAAGAGCGAGTCTTATCCGACAATATTCCGATAATATCCCGGACGTCAGTCTGAGCGAGATTAGAATGGCTCTTCAGCACCTTAAAAACGGCAAGGCCCTAGGCGTGGATGGAATTAAGCGGAGCTTCTGAAAGCGGGTGGAATACCGGTACTTTAAGTCCTTTAGAAGCTCTTTAATTCCGTCCTCCATGGTGGCATTACACCGGAGGCGTGGAGCAGAAGTGCGGTGGTCTTGTTCTTCAAGAAAGGCGACAACGCTCTCTTGAAGAACTACAGACCGATTTCCCTTCTGAGCCGCGTCTATGTGCTGTTTTCAAGAGTCATTACAAATCGTCTCGCGCGCAGACTTGACGACGTCCAGCCTCCCGAACAAGCCGGTTTACGAAAAGGCTTCAGCACCATAGACCACATACATACCCTTCGGCAAATAGTACAATAGTCCGAAGAGTACAATTAGCCACTATGTCTGGCGTATGTGGACTATGATAAAGCCTTTGATTCCGTCGAAATTTGGGCGGTGCTGCAGTCCCTTCAGCGGTGCCAAGTTGACTGTCGGTATTACGAAGTGCTGAAGTGTTTGTACAGTAGAGCTACAATGGCTATCCGAGTACAGAACCAGATAACGAAACCTATCCAATTGCAGAAAGGTGTAAGACAGGGTGACGTTATATCCCTGAAACTCTTCACCGCTGCATTGGAAGACGTTTTCAAGCTTCTGCACTGGAAAAGATACGATATTAACATCAATGGCGAGTACATCACTCACCTTCGATTTGCCGACGATATAGTCCTTATGGCAGAATCGTTGGAGGACCTAAGCACCATGCTCAATGACCTCAATAGTGTCTCCCAACGAATAGGTCTTAGGATGAACATGGACAAAACAAAGATCATGTTTAATGTCCATATCACAACTATGCCGGTAGTTGTTGGGAGCACTAATCTCGAAGTTGTTGACGAGTATGTTTACCTGGGACAAATAGTCCGACTAGGTAAGTCCAACTTCGACTGAGAGGTCAATCGACGGATTCAACTCGGCTGGGCAGCGTTCGGGAAACTACGACACATCTTCTCGTCAGACATACCTCAAAACTTTAAAACGAAATCGTACAACCAGTGCGTGTTGCCAGTGATGACTTACGGATCTGAGACGTGGTCCTGCACTGCTGGCCGTATGAGGAAGCTCAAGGTCGCTCAGCGAGCTATGGGGAGGGCTATGCTCGGGGTTTCTCTGCGTGATAAACTTATAAATGAGGATATCCGCAGTAGAACCAGAGTAACCGACATAGCCCAACGGATTAGTAAGCTGAAATGGCAGTGGGCCGGCCGTATAGCTCGAAGAACCGACAACCGATGGGGAAGAAAGGTTCTTGAGTGGTAGCTCGTACCGGTAGGCGATGTGTAGGGCGACCCTCCACGAGATGGAGTGACGACCTGGTAAGACATGCAGGAAGTCGATGGATGCAGGTGACTCAGGACCGTGCTTTGTGGCATTCCTTGGGGGAGGCCTATGTTCAGCAGTGGACTTATGAAAGGCTGTAATGATGATGATGATGATTTACAATTCAAACACGATTTATTTGAGCTTTATTTTCGGCAATGAACATTAAATATGATAAATTTGGTTTGTGATTAGATATGACGAAACGTTCATTCATCTAGGCTTTGTTTTTATTTAATTATAATAATAATTTCCAAAATATAATAAAGATTTTCAATGATTCCTCAATGACACCAGAAAAGCTTACTTTAAATAAATAAGGCATTCAGACACATTATAAAAGCAATGATTGATTCGTTCCCATTGTCAATAATACTTCTATTCATACTGCGTCCTTTAACAATTCATAAAGAATTTTGGTAACAATGCCATAATCATTTACAAAACTTTGTTCAATAATAACCATTTATATTCACAATGATCATTAAGCACCTTATTCATCTTCGTTAAAAGAAACCTTTTCATTATAGAACTCTAGAAATACTTTAAAATCGTAGCTCTAAGACTACTGAATAATTTAACTGTAATATTTTTTAAATAAAAATCTAAGAAAATTTTTTCATTTAATTTAGACTTTTTTATACCTCTTTTGAATGTCAAATCTGTGTAGATTTCGTTCGAATTTTGAATCCTCTTCTGCTAACAACCGGCAAAAACTTCTACATATCAATGTAAATTCACAGTTAAATATATCGAACTAATATTATCGACATAAATAAACAGTTTTAGATATAAGTTGTATATGATTTGTTGTGACTGTCACTATTCTTATCCTTCTTTATGGCCCTTAAAGGTCGACTACTGAATACAAACCTCTTTTATTGTATGGAGAATTAATCGTAATCACCACACTGGATATATCGATCGTCGCCGGTCCAGGATGGTTGTGAAGTCTTTATTTAGTTCAAGTACAATACTGTGTTCATTTCTGAAGGCTAACCAGTATAAATATTGGCTGTATGGAATTCCTAATTTGGTACACGGAGGTGACAATGCATCTGCAGACTTCTTTATTTGAAATTGGCTGCAGGAATCCATTGAATCCTAGCCATTTGCCATCAGCTGGATTTTAAGTTCGTCTATAACTTAAATTTTATGCAAAACCCTAGAAGTCTTCAAGGTATAATAAGCTCGTTCGGTGTTTCACGGAATGAAGTTAAATAATAAAAGTTGATGGTAGCCTCGTGTGACGGCGAATTCTTATTAATAATAAATAATAATAGATTTCTAGTCTAAAAATATCATATATGTCATATTTTGAACAATTATAATGCACTAATAAGCATAAAGTTATAATACATTCATTTCTAATATTAAGTACTATAGTAAGTAAACGCTTAATATTATCATTAAATTTACTAATACTCCGCTTAAAATATTCGAAAGTTATTAAATAATAATTATAAAAGTCGATTATATTACAATTATAAAAATAAATAACATTTTTAAGTTTTATATTATAATTGGGAAGTGGGTCAAAATATTTAACAAGTTATAAGGCGTGTAACGCTAGAGCGTGTTCATGTAATGCTTGAATCTTATTTTGCTAATATCTCAAAAACCAAGAGAACCAATTCCAATGGAGTTGATTTTTCGCGTACATTTAAAAAGAGACCTGCCGGTACGACACATAATATATGAGGTGGTCGGACGCGGTTAACTGCCGGAATTCTGTTTCGCAATACTGCACCTTGCCGAAGTAATATTAAGGACATAAATTATAGTATGGTCTATGATACAAAAG
Organism: Parnassius mnemosyne; assembly: GCA_963668995.1. NCBI lineage: Eukaryota > Metazoa > Arthropoda > Insecta > Lepidoptera > Papilionidae > Parnassius > Parnassius mnemosyne. The sequence goes on along the minus strand of CAVLGL010000057.1, from coordinate 41,641,942 downwards.
CAATAATATGGACAAGCATTGAGATGCATAAGTATTATAATAGTGGAGGGGGGATTTGAAGTCCCACCTCTGATACATTAATGTGAAATAAATAAATTCATATGAAAGACATATTATGAAAATTAATTTATATTCGCCTGTTTCGTCTTTCAAAACTGGACAGATTTTAATTTTTTTTTCCGGAATGAAATACGAACGATTGATGACTACGAAGGATTGAGACTGTCTGTATATTTTTCTTTAATTTTTTATGATCGTTAAATGTGTTTGTTCCCTGGATGTCTAAAAACGGCTGTTTAATTGCGCAGTTTTAGTAAGTTTCTAGTTTTAAAATAATTATTTACGGAAAGAAACAAAAACAAAGTACATGTCAGTGGAAGATATGTATTTTATCGTTATAATCTTTATATATAAAAATTACGTGTCACGTTGTGTGTCCGCGATGAACTCCTAAACTACTAAACTGATTTCAATTAAATTTGCAAACTCTGTGCAGTTTTGTCCAACTTGAGAGATAGGATAAATTTTATCCTGATAAGTGCTACTCGATATTTTTTTTTACGAATTTAAGGATTTTTTATATGAAGGGTCGTCGAAAAGGGCAGAAAACATCTGTATGTAATAAAGACTTGTGTCACTATCCAGAGAGAAAACAGAGCAATACGTTAGTAAGGACTAAACGCCGCACAAATATCCACTTAGTGGTATCCTCTTATTAATATTTGATGCGATGTAATTTCTTTAATATCTATAAGGAAAACCTGTTGTGCAATTTATTCACTATTCACCATATTAAAACCGTATTCTTTATATTCATCAATATGGAAAATTAAATTAAAGGAAAACGAAATAAAGTTTATTTCTTTCCTCTAACTATTTCGACGGGGGTTTGATGTTAAAGCCATTCAAATATTGACGTGTCATAAGGCCACAGTTAAGTTTAGATAATTAGTTTAGATTTATTTTCACAAGTTCGACGGGATTTAATTTCCTTTTTGGGATAATCAATCGCTTAATAAATATTTTAAAACATTTCATTGAAATATTTATTGTAAAAATATGATAATTAATACATTTTAAATCGCTTGACCTGTGAAAATGTATCATATGAATGTAATGGAATTTTGTATATCAGTTCTGATCCACTTGCAATTGTCCGAATAAACTGAAAATTTGCGGACACATTAAGAACCGATAACAATAGAATAATTCAAAAATTTAAGACTCAATGTTCTCATAAGGATCACCACAGCCTGTGATCGAAGGGTGTTGTTTGAGTGATTTAAGCTCCAATATTATACTGTTAGCTGACTTAAAAATGGAAGAGGATATTAATCTGGCTGTACGTATTTTTACGAGTACACGGCATCGTCCTCAATTGCGAATCGATTATGATGATTCCTTTTTTATTAAATAGGATATATTTCACGGGTGGTCCCAGATAAATCTAATGAAAAAAATCCCCTCCTATGAGAGGAAAAATAAGGTATGAAGTTTTTAATGTAACTATTTAGATGACATTGTCATTATGGTATTGCTCAAAAGAGTGGAAAATAACTTTTATAAAAAATAACCAAACAATGAAAATGACTAAAAATAATGAAATAATGTCACATTATGAATTCGGGGCATTATTGAAAGACCCGACCCGACCCAACAATAAATTAAACCGTGTAGTGGCATTGTTGTAAGAATATTCTTAGTGGATATCACTACGTCATATCATCACGTGGACGCGTATAACGCACAAAGCGTGGCAGCAATTGAAATCCCCCCTCCCTCATAGCTAATCTATACGGAGCCCTTTGATCAGCAGTAGACTATATAGGCTGTAACGATAATTATTTAAACAATTTAAGAATGTCAAAAATATTCAAAAAATAATTAAAAAATTTAAAATTAGCTGTGTATGATTCTTCAGATATGTTTGACAAGAGATTGGCACAATAAAAGGAACATATAAATGACAGCAATACGAGTTAGAGCCATGCAGCAGCTACATAGTTGGAGCACGTATGGGTGTGCTCGAACAGGGAAGGACCACGCTATCACAGATTACCAGCGTAAAATAGCAGCACAATGCTGCTGTTCTTAAAGCATTACATTTTAGCCTTCTGGGATGACAATAGATCTGCATTTTGGTTCTTAATCAAGGATAGATGTAGATGTCTTTGGGCCACAACATCCATTTGCCGTCAGACTGTGTGCTCGTTTGTCAGCCTTATTCCATTAAAAGCAATATATTTTTTAAATATTTTTAAAGTAGTCAGTTGCAAGCCAAAGAGCGTAATAATTTCATTTTATTGATAGCATTTGAATTTTCCATTCTTCAGTGAGTGGAGACACATTGGTTGCTGGCTGCGAATATTCGTTTTATGTCTGCACCTAGCCGACGAGACGTGATATCCATCGGAAGGATGGCACGCTACATGAATATTTATTTGTAATTTAAATATATCTAACGTTATATTGTATGATTATAATTGTTTAATAATGATCATAAGGTCATACATATGATGACATACGGAACTGAGACGTGGTCCTTCACTGCTGGCCGTATGAGGAAGCTCAAGGTCGCTCAGCGAGCTATGGAGAGGGCTAGAGTTTGGAGTTTCTCTGCGTGATAAACTAAGAAATGAGGATATCCGCAGTAGAACCAGAGTGACCGACATAGCCCAACTGATTAGTAAGCTGAAGTGGCAATGGGCCGGCCATATAGCTCGAAGAACCGACAACCGATGGGGAAGAAAGGTTCTCGAGTGGCAGCCTCGTACCGGCAGACAAAGTGTAGGGCGACCCCCCACTAGATGGAGTGACGACCTGGTAAGATATGCAGGAAGTCGATGGATGCAGTTGGCTCAGGACCGTGCTTTGTGGCATTCCTTGGGGGAGGCCTATGTTCAGCAGTGGACTTGTGAAGGGCTGTAATGATGATGAATGATGATCACAAGGTCTTAGTTATAATGAATATAAAATATTTTAAATTATGATAGGAAAATGTATACATTATTTATTGTCATAATAAAAAAATTAAAACTAAAGACTTACATTATCATATGGTCTTATTACCGGCGGTATAGTGCAAAGACCGCGGACTGAATTTCTTCAAATACTGCATGGCTATACTTAGCCTTTGAGAAAAAATCAGCCCTATGACCAACAGAAACCACAATTCGAAAATTCGACCGATAATCTCTACGACAAATAGCACAAATATGTGGTTATCTATAAAATACTTATTCTTTCGCCACGTACTCAGTTCATTCTTATCCTCATTTTATTTGATGCCGCCTTGACTTTAAACCAGGTAGGATTTCTACCTACCTCTGTCGCTAAAATCTCTACGCACGTACCATCCCACACTAGAGATTTACATTTTTCCCAATGTATTGAATTGATATCGTCGGGTCTACTGTCATCGTCTCTTATTATTCCATAACCTTGTATTTAGTGAAGTAAAACAATTATGCCTGGAACTTGATGTTGAACATTATTCAAAACAGAGTATACTTAAGTGATCACCAATCACTATGTGAAAATATAAATAGGTTCTGTCACGTCCAAAGACAATTTTCTGTTACCTTATAGTATTCTAGTTAGCATTAATTATTATATTACATATTCCTCTTTTTTATATTACCATTTCCAATATTATCGCCGGGTTCGTACTATTGTGTCTGAAAATCCCTTTTTTGTGTGTTGACTGTTTTGTTCGTTTTACGTGTCTACGAGGCGGATTTTGAATTCTTATCGCGGCGTAGTATTTAATATCGAACGAAGGAATTTAGTTGTAGTTTGTAACGCTGAACTTTGTGACTCGTGAAGAGATCGCGTTAGTTACCTATTTGTAATTTGGTGATAAATGAATCTGGAATGTTGAACTTTGAACTACTGTTCGTTACTTGAGTTGATTATCACGTGTTTGATTCTCCGATGAACCTTGAATTAGTTGAGTTGAAGTTAGTTAACTGTACAATAAAAGTTGATAGACTGAAATAGTGACATGAAGAAAGAAATGGTCCAGTGGTGAAGCCTGCTGGAGTAATGCAGAATTGTGGGGCAGTATGGGAACCGGCAGCTGCCCGGTCACCTCAGCTGGGCCAGGTAACATACATATACACCCCACTAAACACTATTTTACATGCACCTTACACCTACCTACGGCCTGACCGAGCCTTGGGATGGTCTTAGATTCGGATTCAGGTACGTACTATTTCTTTTCCTAGCCTTCTCCCTATAGAGTAGTATGATAGGACATTTCTCCATATGGCCATTTGGGCCCGAACCCTCGGCTGCCCGTCAAATCTTCCGCTGATGGACCCCGGGATATTTGATCTTGTAGGGGCAGCTGTGGGCCGTTACAATATTACTTAATATAATTTCACCTAATATACATAATTTATTATATTATGAAATCAGTTTCACTTGTTAATTTTATGAATAAGTGTTCATGTTTGGAGGTGTTGTAGTTATCCCTAGTAATATTTCTTTATTTTTCTATCAATCAAAACGCGAGAAGGCAGGATTATGAATTCACGGTATTGAAAATATTATGCATAGATTTCAAAACAACCTAAAGATTTCTATAGAAAAGAAAATACTAAATATTATTTAAAGCTTTTCAATCTAGTATCATACCGTACACCCACGTAGAAACTAAATATACTTGACTGTATTTGCTTAAATGAACTCTGTTTTTTAATTAATAGTATTATCGTGACAAGCGAGCATACTGCCCACCTGTATGATATAGTATGTGAATGCTGCGGCCCATAGATATCTACATCTATGCTTAATTAAGAATTAAAATGCAGATGCGTTGTCGCCCCTAAGGACTAAGATTGAACGCCCCGTATCCAGTAAAAAGTGTCTCCGGTTCATCTATACTCACCATACAAACCACAGCAGCATTGGCTGCTATTTTACGCTGGTATTCTGTGAGAGCGTGGTTCGCCCCGAGTCGAGCCGACCCTTTCGTGCTACGACCATAAGGTAGCTGCAGCATGGCTTTAGCACGTAAAATAGTCACACGTCATAACTACATATCCGCAATTTAAATTCTTATGTTTAAATAGTCGTAGTATTTAATACAACTTCGACTATGTTGACTGTAGCTATTGAACTTGTAAGCACATTAGTTTAAGAGCTCCTTGCGCTTCAATACCTACGCAAGTACCTACGAAATTGTGCTGCCCAGAGAGAAGTACCGTATATATATTTATAGAATGTACTCCAGAACAGTTGAATGCACATATAAATCAACATACGTAGAAACAACTTTCACAAATGTACATATTTGGGAAAATTATTGATTAGAATTAATGTAAGTTTTTTTTTAACCCGCGACGGAAACTGAGGGGTGCTATAAGTTTGTAGTGTGCATGTAGGTATCTGTGTGTCTGTCTGTGTGTATCATATCATACTTCCAGAAAGGATAAACTAATTTTGATTAAGTTTATTTTTGTTACAAATGTGTCTTAGTCGAGAGTGTTCTTCGGTATGTTTCAAGGAAATCTGTTCAGCCGTTTGAAAATTATCAGCTCCTTTTATTTCGGGGTTTTTAAAATGTTTAAATTAAGTTATTTATAATGATGTTATGAATATGTGTTTATATGCTTAGGAAATTTTATAATTTCTTTTATTTACGTGAATACCATTATTTACATTTAAGGATTTTATCGCGTTTAATGTAAACTATTTTTAACTTCCAACATTTCGAGTACTTTGGTGATCGGGTCACGGGGAGATGGACTGGGGACACACACTTCCCCAAGTTATAGTTAAACTGGAGTACATTTTTTATAGAATAAGGTGACAAACGAGCACACACTCCACCTGATGGTAAGTAGATGCTGTGGCCCATATACACCTACATCTATCCTCGATTAAGAACCAAAATGCAGAAGCGTTGTCACCCAAGAGGGTGATACTGCAATATGGCTCTACCACGTGCCTACCGGAGTACCGGAGAATGAGTTTACTGTATTTTGAAGTCTTGCAGCGGTATGCTTGGGTTTCAATTAAATTTTATTAACTACAGGATACTAAGCAGGTGGGAGTGCCCACCAGTCTATAATATTGAATTTAATATGTTTTTTTTAATTCAATAATTTCACGTATCATTCTTGGTAGAAACCGATGTTCTCGAAGATTTGAACTTTACATACTTTCTTACAATGCCCACGGGATATGAGATAATGAATTCTCTTAACACTTTCACTGTCCGACTTTCAGACACAATAGTAAGACAACAGCAATGAACTATATGTAGTACATGAGACAAATATTGGGTTAAGCTACAACTACCCGGCGATAATATTGGAAATTGTAATATGGAGAAAGAGGAATATGTAATATAATGATTAATGGTAATTAGGGTACGATGCTGTAAGGTAACGGAAAATTGCCTTTGGACGTGACAGAACCTATTCATATTTCCACATAGTGATTGGTGATCACTTAAGGATACTCTGTTCTTAATAATGTTCAACAGCAAGTTCCAGGTACAATTGTTTTACTTCACTAAATACAAGGTTATGGAATAATTTGAGACGATGACAGTAAACCCGACGATATGAATTCAATACCTTGGGAGAAATGTAAATCCCTAGTATGGGATGCTTCGTGCGTAGACACTATAGCGACATAGGTCAGATTTAGGGTGGCATCAAATGAACTGAGGATAAGAATGAACTGAGTACGTGGCAAAAGAATGATTCTCTTATACATAACCACATATATGTGCTATTTGTCGTAGAGATTATAGGTCTGTGGGTTCTTCGTGCGGTATAGTTCCATAACAAACGAATTCTCGTTTCTGCTGGTGATAAGATCGGTTGATTTTTTCTCGCTAAGTATAGCCATTCAATATTTGAAGAAATTCAGTCAGCTGTCTTTGCACTATACTGCGGGTAATAAGATCGTATGATAATTTAAGTCTAGTTTTTTTTTTAATTTTTATTATGACAATAAATAATGTATACTTTTCTTATCATAATTTAAAATATTTAATATTAAATAATGACAACTGAAGTATTCGTTATAACTAACAACTTGTGTTCATTATTATATAATATACCTAGTCAGGTCATAAATTCTGTCACATGTTTAATATAAAATAATTGAAAGAAGTTTATTCATTATGTAACAATTTATATACCAAAATGAACTTAACAAAACATAGATTCTTATGACACCAAAGTTTATTCAAAATGACCTCCATGATTTTGAATACAGGCCTTCAATCTGCGCGGCCAGTCGTCTATCGCGGCACGAACGAGGTCCATGTCAATATCGGCGGCTGCCTTAATCAAGGATGTCTTGAGTGACTACAAATTGGGATGAGGCTTTGAGCACGCCTTTTCCTCCAAGTGTTGCCATATCTTGTAATCTAACGGATTCAAATCTGGACTGGAGGAGGGCCAGTCTTCGTGCCGGATGAAGTCGATTTCACGCGCCGCCAGCCAGTTTTGTGTGCTCTTCGCTCTATGAGCTGGCGCCGAATCTTGTTGGAATACCCATTCCCAGTTATTGAACATGGTATGAGAAACAGGTTCCACAAGGTTCGTCAGGACTGTATACAGATATATCAGATTACACAACTGCATTCGTTTTTACACCTTTCTCACAAAAATGTACCTCTGTTAAGCCCCAATAAGAAACTCCCAACCATACCATGAGCGAGGATGGAAAATGACCTCGTTGGACACGCGGAATACGGTTGGTCGCTTCTTCACTACTGTGTGCGTACACCTTATCATTTTGTTTGTTGTAGCTCTCTTCTACGGTAAAATTTTTTTTATCCGAAAAAAGAATTTCCCGATATTTTTTCCCGCGTACCGCTTCAACAAAGCACGGCATCTCATCAGTCTCAGGTCCATTGGACGAGCATTCAAACGATGTCCTGTTTTTCTTCGATATGCCCGAAGCCCTAAGTCTTCATTTAACACCCTTTTCGCGGTGGTTTTGCTTAACCCCATCTGAAGGGCCAACAGTTTCTGCTTACGTTTGGGATTTCTTTGAATTCGCGCCTTCACAGCTTTTATCACTGCTGGAGTCCTAACAGACCGAGGGCGACCACTTCTTGACCTGTCATCTACACAAGAGTCTTCATTGTATCGTTTGATGGTACGATAAACGAATCTTTTGGTTATATTCAAATTTTTCAGTATGTCAAAAATTTGAATTGGCGCGTAACGCCAACGATGCAAAGCAATAACTGCAACACGGTCTTCTTTAAGCGTCCACTCCATATTTAAAAATGAGTAAAATTCTAAAAATTATACAGTTTTATTTTCATGAACAATTCGAAATTCGAATTCAATAAACTTTTTTGTGGCCAGCATTCGAAAAGAAAAGTTTTTACTGTGTGACAATGCTTATGACCTGACTAGGTAACAATATAAAGTTAGATATGATTAAATTACTCATAACTATTCATGTAGCATGCCATCCTTCCGATGGATATCACGTTTCGTTAGCTAGGTGCAGACATAAAACGAATATTCGCAGCCCGCAACCAATGTGTCTCCACTCTTATGCAATTATGAAAAAATGAAATTATTACGCTCTTTGGTTTGCAACTGACTACTTTAATAAAAATATTTAAAATATGTGTTGTTTTTAATGGAATAAGGGTGACAAATGAGCACACGGTCTGATGGAAAATGGATGTTCTGACCCAAAGACATCTACATCTATCATTGATTAAGAATCAAAATGCAGACATATTTTCCGAGAAGGCTAAAATGTAATGCTTTACGAACAGCAGCTTTGTGCTGCTATTTTACGCTGGTAATCTGTGATAGCGTGGTCTTTCCCTGATCAAGCACACCCATACGTGCTACAACTATATAGATGCTGCATGGCTCTAAATCGTATTGCTGTCATTTATATGTTCCTTCTATTGTGCCAATCTCTTGTCAAACATATCTCAAGAATCATATTGTTCAAATACTCGTAATTACCGTTACAGCCTATAAAGTTCACTGTTGAACAAAGGCCTCCCCATAGATTTGCCATTAGGGGGTAGGGGGGGAGTGTTTCCATAGGCCTCGTGGTTATATGGGTAGTGATATCCACTTAAGAATATTCTTACAATGCCACTACATGGTTTAAATAATTATGTTTTAATGAAAACCTCGACTTCATAATAAGAAATTATTTAATTATTTTTAGTTTTGTCAATTGTTTGCTTATTTTTTATTAAAAGATATTTTCTATCCTTTTCAATAATACCATAACGTCAATGTCATCTAAAGAGTTACATTAAAAACTTCCTTCCGAACAAGCCGGTTTTCGAAAAGGCTTTAGCACAATAGCCCACATACATACCCTTCAGAAAATTGTACAAAGTCCGAGGAGTACAATTTGCCACTATGCCTGGCATATGTGGACTAGAGAAAACCTTTAATTCCGTAGAAAATTGGACGGTGCTGCAGTCCCTTCAGCGGTGCCAAGTTGGCTGTCAGTATATCGAAGTGCTGAAGTGTTTGTATAGTAGGGCTACGATGGCTATCCGAGTACAGAACCAGTGTACGAAACTTATCCCACTGCAGAGGGGTGTAAGACAGGGTGACGTTATATCCCAGAAACTCTTTACCGCTGCATTAGAAGACGTTTTTAAGCTTCTGGACTGGAAAAGATATGATATTATCATCAACGGCGAGTACATCACTCACCTTCGATTTGCCGACGATATAGGCAGAATCGCTGGAGGACCTAAGCACTATGCTCAATGACCTCAATATTGCCTCCCAACAGACATGTCTTAAGATGAACATGGATAAAACAACGATCATGTATAAAGTCCATGTCACACCTTTGCCGGTAGTTGTTGGGAGCACTAAGCTCGAAGTTGTTGACGAGTATGTTTACCTGGGACAAATAGGCCGACTAGGTAAATCTAACTTCGACCGAGATTTCAATCGACGGATTCAACTCGCTGGGCAGCATTCGGGAAATTTATTTTCGGGAAACGGCACGTATACCTCAAAACTTGAAAATGAGACTGTACAACCAGTGCGTTTGGCCATATGGAACTGAAACGTGGTCCTTCACTGCTGGTCGAATGAAGAAGCTCAAGATCACTCAGCGAGCTATGGAGAGGGCTATGCTCGGAGTTTCTATGCGTGATAAACTTAGAAATGAGGATATACGCAGTAGAACTACAGTGACCAACATAGCCCAACGGATTAGTAATCTGAAATGGGAAAGGGCCAGCCATAAACCGATCACCGATGGGGAAAAAAGGTTCTCGAGTGGCGGCCTCGTACGAAGTGTAGGGCGTCCCCCCCACTAGATGGAGTGACGACCCGGTAAGACATGCAGGAAGTCGATGGATGTAAGTGGCTCAGGACCGTGCTTTGTGGCATTTCTTAGGGGAGGCCTATATTCAGCAGTGGACTTGTCAAGGGCTGTAATGATGATGATGATGAAATTTCATCCCCTATTTTTTCTCCCTTAGGAGGAGAATTTTTTCATTAGATTTATATGGTACCACCCGTAAAATTTATCCTATTTAATAAAAAAGAAATCATCATAATTGATTCACAAATATCACGTAAAAATACGTATTGACTTTGTCAATCATAGCACTCTTCTTAATAAGCTTGAGCGTTATGGTGTGCGAGGACCGGCCCATGATTGGATAAGGAGCTATATTAGTGAAAGGACTCAGTATGTGGAAGTACCGAGGCTGGATGATGGGTGTCAGAGTGTGACGTACGATCGGAGATTAGGGCGAATAACTGGTGTCCCACAGGGCAGTATATTAGGACCACTACTCTTCATTCTGTACATCAATGACCTTCCAAAGTGTACGCAATATCCTGTTACACTCTATGCTGACGATATTTCTATAACTTTACATAAAAACCCTAACAATAACTATAATGATGAAATAAATAATTAAATAAGAAATATAACGAACTGGCTAAAGTATAATGATTTGAAAATTAATACAAGTAAAACAAAGTGTATACAATTTTACAACAAAAATGGTAAACCCCAACAACTATCGATACACCATGGTAACGATCCCATTACTATGACCACATCAGCGAACTTTCTCGGTATTATGATTGATTCCGAACTCACATGGCAGAATCACGTTGAAACTGTATGCCAGAGAATTAATAGGTTTGTGTTCGCTCTGTATCGTTTGTCAAAATTAGCTAACATTAAGACAGCTCTGATGGCATACCATGGATACGTTGGTTCTATACTGAGATATGGACTGATTCTGTGGGGAAATTCGACACACATTTCTCGTGTCTTTATACTACAGAAGAAATGTATACGATCTATATGCGGTGTCGGTCAAATGGAATCATGTAGACCTTTCTTTAAGAAGTTAAAAATTCTACCATTACCTTCCCTATATATATATGACATTTTAATATTGATCAAAAAAAAAATGCTAACCACTTCACAAAACAACAATAATTGTGGTGGTATGAGAAGGTACCCGTGGAAGTAATCTGTACCACAGGCAGCCACAACTTGTTTTACTAGAAATAGTTATAGCATGTGCGTTCGACTATTTAATTAACTTCCGAACCACATTCAAAGCTTGATATTTAATCAGTTTAAAAAAGTTATTTTCGGGACTCTCATTGAAAACTGTTTTTATGACGTAAATGAATTTATTAAATTCTGCCGTGACGGTCACCTCAAGCGAATTGTTGTTATTTGAAATTTTAAATTGACAAATTAATTAGAATTCGTAAGATTGACATTATACTAGTTTGACATTATGCATTATGACATGACCATGCCTGTATATTTTTTATTATTTTTTTCTATTTTTACATAATAAATTCATTGACATTATATTACTTTATTAAATTTTGATATGAAACGTTACTGTAATTTTGTAATTTTAATTACTCAATTATTGCATGTCGACTTAATATTTGCACACTGATAAATCGGTAAAACATGCATGTTCACACTATATTATAAGACCTAAAAATGTACCATGTTTTATGCAAATAAATATTTTATTATTTTTTATTTTATTATTATTGCTGCTTAAATCACTCAAACAACACCCTTCGATTACAGGCTGCGATGAACCTTATCAGAATACTAAGTCATAAATTTATGGAATTGTTCTATTATTATCGATTCCTAATGCGTCTTCAAATTTTCAGTTTATTCGGACAATTGCAAGTGGATCAGAACTGATATACAAAATTTCATTACATTCATATGATACATTTTCACAGGTCAAGCGATTTAAAATGTATTAATTATCATATTTTTACAATAAATATTTCAATAAAATGTTTTAAAATATTTATTAAGTGATTGATTATCAAAAAAAGAAAATTAAATCCCGTCGAACGTGTGAAAATAAATCTAAACTAATTATCTAAACTTAACTGTGGCACTATGACACGTCAATATTTGAATAGCTTTGACATCAAACCCCCGTCGAAATAGAGGAAAGAAAATCCTTTATTTCGTTTTCTTTTAATTTAATTTTCCATATTGATGAAATTAAAGAATACGGTTTTAACATGGTGAATAGTAAATTAATTACACAACAGGTTTTCCTTATAGATATTAAAGAACTAAGTGGATATTTTAGCGGCGTTTAGTCCTTACTAACGTATTGCTCTGTTTTCTCTCTGGATAATGACACAAGTCCATATTATATACTTGCTGACCAGGCAGATGTTTTTCTGCCCTTTTCATATAAAAAATCCTTAAATTCGTAAAAAAATATCGAGTGGCACTTATCAGGATAAAAATTATCCTATCTCTCAAGTTGGACCAAACTGCACAGAGTGTGCAAATTTAATTGAAATCAGTGACACGTAATTTTTATATATAAAGATTATAACGATAAAATACATATCTTCCACTGACATGTACTTTGTATTTGTTTCTTTCCGTAAATAATTATTTTAAAACTAGAAACTTACTAAAACTGCGCAATTAAACAGCCGTTTTTAGACATCCAGGGAACAAACACATTTAACGATCATAAAAAATTAAAGAAAAATATACAGACAGTCTCAATCCTTCGTAGTCATCAATCGTTCGTATTTCATTCCGGAAAAAAAAATTAAAATCTGTCCAGTTTTGAAAGACGAAACAGGCGAATATAAATTAATTTTCATAATATGTCTTTCATATGAATTTATTTATTTCACATTAATGTATCAGAGGTAGGACTTCAAATCTTCCCTCTACTGTTATAATACTTATGTATCTCAATGCTTGCCCATATTATTGCTTTTGTATCATAGACCATACTATCATTTATGTCCTTAATATGGGACTTTGTGCAACAGTACTTCGGCAAGGTGCAACATTGCGAACCAGAATTCCGGCAGTTAGCCGCGTCCTACCACCTCATATATTATGTGTCGTACCGGCAGATCTCTTTTTAAATGTACGTGAAAAATCAACTCCATTGGAATTGGTTCTCTTGGTTTTTGAGATATTAGCAAAATAAGATTCAAGCATTACATGAACACGCTCTAGCGTTACACGCTTTATAACTTGTAAAATATTTTGACCCACTTCCCAATTATAATATAAAACTTAAAAATGTTATTTATTTTTATAATTGTAATATAATCGACTTTTACATACATACATACATAAACACTCACCCCAGAGGGGTAGGCAGAGACTACGGACTTCCATTTGGCGCGATCCTGACACACCTCTCTCGCCTCTTTTACATCCATATATCTACGCATACACGCTCGTCGGTTAAGGGTACTCCTAATCTGGCCCATTTTTAATGTATCGCCGATTTGGTCGATAAACCTTCGTCTAGGGCGTCCCTTCTCGACCCTGCCGTTCACTTATCATAATCGACTTTTATTTTTATTATTTAATAACTTTCGAATATTTCAAGCGGAGTATTATTAAATTTAATGACAATATTAAGCGTTTACTTACTATAGTACTTAATATTCGAAATGAATGTATTATAACTTTATGCTTATTAGTGCATTATAATTGTTTAAAATATGACATATATGATATTTTTAGACTAGAAATCTATTATTATTTATTATTAATAAGAATGCGCCGTCACACGAGGCTACCATCAACTTTTATTATTTAACTTCATTCCGTGAAACACCGAACGAGCTTATTATACCTTGAAGACTTCTAGGGTATGCATAAAATTTAAGTTATAGACGAACTTACAATCCAGCTGATGCCAAATGGGTTGGATTCAATGGATTCCTGCAGCCGATTTCAAATAAAGAAGTCTGCAGATGCGTTGTCACCTCAGAGTACCAAATTAGGAATTCCATACAGCCAATATTTATACTGGTTAGCCTTCAGACATGAACACAGTATTGTACTTGAATTAAATAAAGACCTCACAACCATCCTGGACATAACATAGCCGGACCGGTGACGATCGATATATCCAGTGTCGTGATTACGATTAATTCTCCATACAATAAAAGAGGTTTGTATTCAGTAGTGGACCTTTAAGGGCCATAAAGAAGGATAAGAATAGTGACATTCACAACAAATCATATACGACTTATATCTAAAACTGTTTATTTATGTCGATAATATATGTAGAAGTTTTCGCCGGTTGTTAGCAGAAGAGGATTCGAAATTCGAACGAAATCTACACAGATTTGACATTCAAAAGAGCTATAAAGAAGTCTAAATTAAATGAAATAAAATTCTTTGATTTTTTCTTTAAAAAATATTACAGTCAAATTATTCAGTAGACTTAGAGATACGATTTTAAAGTATTTCTAGAGTTCTATAATGAAGAGGTTTCTTTTAACGAAGATGAATAAGGTGCTTAATGATCATTGTGAATATAAATGGTTATTATTGAACAAAGTTTTGTAAATGATTATGGCATTGTTACCAAAATTCTTTATGAATTGTTAAAGGACGCAGTATGAATAGAAGTATTATTGACAATGGGAACGAATCAATCATTGCTTTTATAATGTGTCTGAATGCATTTTTATTGAAAGTAAGCTTTTCTGGTGTCATTGAGGAATCATTGAAAATCTTTATTATATTTTGGAAATTATTATTATAATTAAACAAAAACAAAGCCTAGATGAATGAACGTATCGTCATATCTAATCACAAACCAAATTTATCATATTTAATGTTCATTGCCGAATATAAAGCTCAAATAAATCGTGTTTAAGTTGTTAATCATCATCATCATCATCATCGTCATCATTACAGCCTTTCATATGTCCACTGCTGAACACAGGCCTTCCCCAAGGAATGCCACAAAGCACGGTCCTGAGCCACCTGCATCCATCGACTTCCTGCATGTCTTACCAGGTAGTCACTCCATCTCGTGGGGGGTCGCCCTACACTTCGCCTACCGGTACGAGGCTGCCACTCTAGAAACTTTTTTCCCCATCGGTTGTCGGTTCTTCGAGCTATATGGCCGGCCCACTGCCATTTCAGCTTACTAATCCGTTGGGCTATGTCGGTTACTCTGGTTCTACTACGGATATACTCATTTCTAAGTTTATCACGCAGAGAAACCCCGAGTGTAGCCCTCTCCATAGCTCGCTTAGCGACCTTGAGCTTCCTCATACGGCCAACAGTGTAGGACCATGTCTCAGATCCGTAAGTCATCACTGGCAACAATCACTGGTTGTACAATTTTGTTTTAAGGTTTTGAGGTTTATCTGATTAGAAGATGTGTCTTAGTTTCCCGAACGCTGCCCAGCCGAGTTGAATCCGTTGATTGACCTGTCAGTCGAAGTTGGACTTACCTAGTCGGACTATTTGTCCCAGGTAAACATACTCATCAACAACTTCGAGCTTACTGCTCCCAACAACTACCGGCATAGGTGTGACATGGACATTAAACATGATCTTTGTTTTGTCCATGTTCATCCTAAGACCTATTCGTTAGGAGACACTATTGAGATCATTGAGCAAGGTGCTTAGGTCCTCTAACGATTCTGCGATAAGGACTATATCGTCAGCAAATCGAAGGTGAGTGATGTACTCGCTATTGATGTTAATACCGTATCCTTTCCATTGCAGAAACTTGAAAACGTCTTCCAATGCAGCGGTGAAGAGTTTCGGGGATATAACGTCACCCTGTCTTACACCTTTCTGCAATTGGATAGGTTTCGTAATCTGGTTCTGTACTCGGATAGCCATTGTAGCTCTACTGTACAAACACTTCAGCACTTCGTAATACCGACAGTCAACTTGGCACCGCTGAAGGGACTACAGCACCGCCCAAATTTCTTTCTCAAAGTCCCCACACGCCAGACATAGTGGCAAATTGTACTCTTTGGACTTTTGTACTATTTGCCAAAGGGTATGTATGTGGTCTATGGTGCTAAAGCCTTTTCGGAAACCGGCTTGTTCGGGAGGCTGGAAGTTGTAAAGTCTGCGCGCGAGACTCTCCAAAACATAACATAGACGCGGTTCAGAAGCGAAATCGGTCTGTAGTTCTTCAAGAGAGCGTTGTGGCCTTTCTTGAAGAACAAGACTACCGCACTTCTGCTCCACGCCTCCGGTGTAATGCCACCATGGAGGACGGAATTAAAGAGCTTCTAAAGGACTTCAAGTACCGGTATTTCACCCGCTTTCAGAAGCTCCGCTTAATTCCATCCACGCCTAGAGCCTTGCCGTTTTTAACGTGCTGGAGAGCCATTCTAATCTCGCTCAGACTGACGTCCGGGATATCATCGGAATAATGTCGGATAAGACTCAATCTTAGATCGTTACTCACACTTGCGTGTGGCTCCAACGATGATGTGTACAGCTGCCCATAGAACCTCTCAATCTCACTCAAAATCTCAGGTGTCCCGGAAATGACGCTGCCACACTCGGTCTTCAGCTTTGACAGTTGGCTCTTTCTGGCAGACAGATCTCTAGCAAAGACTTTGGAGCCCTGGTTCCGCTCGATCTCTTCTTCAATACGAGCAGTATTAAAGTTGCGTAAGTCCCGCCGCATGCATTTGGAGATCTGTCTGTTCAGTTGCCTGTATGCTGTCAAATCGACTGAAGACTGCACCTTCATATCCCGTCTAACAGCCATGAGATTAAGAGTGTAATCGGAGAGTTTTTGTGTTCTTCTGCGGCGGGTCTTGCCAAACTTAGCTCCGTTCGCATGGACAGTTTCCACGAGCTTGTCATTCATATCGTCCACTTCATTGCAGTCTTCTAGGCACTGAAAACGGTTTTGTTACTCGAAGTGAAAGGTTTCGGGACTTTGGAACAGAGAAAGAGGGGGACAGAGCGTTGACTTTATCAGACGAGACCTCTCAAACTTAATTTTTAGGTTCAGTGTGCCTCTAACCATTCGGTGATCGCTACCAGTTTTAATCCTCGCGATCACGGAGACATCACTGAACAGTTGTCGTCTAGTCGTCATTATAAAGTCAATCTCATTTTTTGTGGAACCGTCTGGGCTCGACCAGGTCCACTTCTTGTGGGGCCGCTTCTGGAAGAAAGAGTTCATCATAAAGAGTCCCTCTTTCTCCATGAAGTCGGCCAGCTGCTGGCCCCTTGGGTTCCGTTGCCCTATTCCAAATTTCCCTACTTTCAGCTCATTGTTCTCTCTTGTGCCTAGTTTTGCATTGAAGTCTCCCATTAACACTGTATATTGGGTTTTGGAGGAATGCATGGCTCTAGAGATATCCTCATACATTTCCTCCACCTCCTCATCGGGGTGTCCCGAGGATCGTGCGTAAAGCTGTATGACCTTCAGCGAATACCGTTTGGTGATTCTGAGTGTAAGGTACGCAACCCTCGTCGACACACTCTCAATCTTTACAACGTTGTTAACGAGCGACTTGTGGACGATAAATCCGACACCTGCTTGGGACGGATGGTCCCGGTGATAGAGCAAGTTGCCGGATTCGAGGATTACCGTGTCCTCCCCCTCTCTTCGGACTTCGGATAATCCTATAATATGCCAGCGTAACTTGTCTATCTCTTCTTCCAGTTCCACGATCTTCTCGTCAGTCCTCAGGTTGCGTGCGTTATATGTTGCCAGGTCGAGTCGTCTTAGGTGGCAACTGAACCTCCACCGGAGATTTTTTTTTATAGAATAGGGGGCAAACGAGCATGCGGCTCACCTGATGGTAAGTGACTACCGCCGCCCATGAACAACCGCAACACCAGGGGAATTGCAGATGCGTTGCCGGCCTTTTAGAAAGGTGTAAGCTCTTTTCTTGAAGGTTCCTAAGTCGTATCGGTTCGGAAAATTCGCTGGTGGTAATTGATTCCACAAAAAAGTTGTGCGAGGGAGAAAACTTCTTCTAAATCGCACAGTGGTGGACCGCCAATCATCCAGATGGTATGGATGGTAACGCGAGTTTTGTCGCGACGTGCGATGGTGAAATTGAGCGGCTGGAATTAGTCCGAACAATTCCTCAGAGCACTCCCCGTGATAGATGCGATAAAATACGCAAAGAGATGCAACATCTCTACGCAGTGCCAGTGTATCGAGCCGATCGGAAAGAACTCGGTCGTCTATGATTCGAATTGCTCTGCGCTGGATGCGGTCAAGTGGAAGGAGCTGGCACTGGGGTGCCCCGGCCCAGAGATGTTAGCACCCCCTGCCCCGCCGTTATCATGGTCGCCACCGTAGCCAGGAATAGCGGGGCCGCCTGGGACTGGGGGCCGTTTCTTTGTTACTGTCATTGTTAAGTATTTTAAATTTTATTATTACGTAATATGCCAAAAATTTATTAAGTACCTAACTACTAATTACTCAGACTCGATATATTATATATTTGGTAGAACATCTTTGCCATTGAAATAAAAAAATGCGTACGTGTCGTGGAACACTCTGTTGGAACGAAGTTTCTTGCGTATTATATTATTATTTATATACCTATATGTTAAAATTTGAACAAATCCACGTAGCGTTATTCGTAAATATTTGCATTTATAGCCCTATAAAATGGTTATTGTACAAGAGACGAAAACCCCCGATCCTACTAAACGAGTCGAATCCTGCATGGTAGTGTAAATAAGTTTAGAAGCTTCAATAACATGTTCTCCGATGAAACCACTTTTCATATTAACGGCCATAAATGAAATTTCTTGAGAATAAAAATGGTTTTTTAATTTAAGAGTTATTTAAACGAATTTTAATTATATAATAATTATGGTGTTTTATTGTTAATATCAAGAATTAAGAATTTGCCGTGAAAATAGAAGAATTTCTACGTGGTAGAGCCATGCTGCAGCTATATTATGGTTGTAGCACGAATGGGTCGGCTCGAACGGGGAAGGACCACGCTCTCACAGAAAACCAACGTAAAATAGCAGCTTAACGCTGCTGTGTTTCGTATGGTGAGTGTAGAGAACCGGAGACCCTTTTTACTGGCAAAGAGGCATTCCATCTTAGTCCTCACGGGTGACAACGCATCTGCATCTTGAGTCTTTATTGAGGATAGATGTAGATGTCTATGGGTCACAGTAACCACTTACCATCAGGTGGACTGTGTGCACGTTTGTCATCCGATCCTATAAAAAAAATTGTCGTGTAGTGGCGGTCAAGAATATCCACTACCCCATATTCTCCCGTGGGTGTCGTAAAAGGTGACAAAGGGAAACAGGCAGGAGATGGGCAGCAGCATCTTCCTGATAATAGCCAAAATTACAATAAAAAAACTGCGGTTGCCAACCCGCTCGCCAAGCGTGGCAACTATGGCAAATACCATAAAACTTTGTCAACCTTTTGGTTGCACATGCGCGAAGGTTATAAGCATAGTTCAATTAACTTACACTAGGTGGCGTGCGTATCGTATCGACAAATTTTAATGAAAGATATATAATTCGATTTCAATGAATGTTTTATCATTCCTAATTAAACAATATAACTCGCGCCGGTTACCAGCTAGTAGTGAATATTTTATTTTAATAATTGCCACACTAATACTAAAGGTTATTGTACTCGTAGCTAAAAGGTCAGTCAAGGTTAATAACTAGGGTAATTTACGAGTTCGGAGAGACTAAATACTGAAATTCTTATTAAAGATCTACTTGCACTCTACACAAGATAATTAAACAACCCACGTTTGATCCTCACCGAAGAAATTTTTGATTGGAATTATAAGTGTTAATATACCACGTGCTCGGCAGTTAAGGAAAACATCGTGAGGAAACTTGCATGGCTAAAAATTCAAAAGTAAAAATTGTCATGTAAAGGCTTTCCTGCATTAGGTCGGACGCCTTCTTGCTTCTGTAATGAGAGGATGCCCGGCCACAGCGTTAAGGTTTGTAAGGCTGTACAGTCTAGTCAAGATCGGATCACGTGTGTAGCTCATGGAGTAAGCGCAGACCAAAGATTTCATAGCGCTAACTTATCATCAGTTGTAAAGCAAAATATTGTAGGTGTACTATCATGTCTGCAAAATTAATAATATCTCAAAGATATGTGGAGTCCGCAATTGACACTGGTGCTACGCGTCAGAATTTTTCCTGTTTTAATGTATTTATAAACACATACCAAACTTTAATTTACATTCATACAATTAGATGGCCGTATCGCTAAACAGCTATCTCATCCAGTAAAACCTTGGTCAAGGAGATCATTTTTATTGAAGCATATATAGTAATGTATCCTAAAGTATTCGTTTTTAAAATCAGAAATTCAAAAACAAACTGGCTTCTCTCTATAATCTAAGACTAAACTCTCAATATTCTCTTATTCTGCCTAGGAGTCGGTCTGGGCAGCCAGTTTCTGCCGGCACACAGCACTGCTGGTACTGCTGTATTCCGGTTTAAAATGTGTAGAGAGCCAGTATATATACAGGCTGAGAGGCATTCCATCTGTTACGGCCTACGGCTGCTCCCATAAAGTTTCAATCCTCCGGGGCCCATCAGCGGAGTTTCAAAGAACAGACGTAGGTCGGGCCTCAATATGGCCACGTGGAAAGTCTCTAATTACAATAAACTATAAGGGGGAGCATTTTATACTACTGCCATTCAACAGGGAGAATATTAGACGGAGCTTACTTACCTATATCCAAGGCGACTGGTCCCTCAGGATTCGGTCAGGTCGCATGTGGTTGTGTGGTGCAAGGGAAATAAGGTGCTGTGATGTGTATCTGGGTGTGACTGGTGGTGATTGACCTTATTAGACCTTTGCCGTCGACAGCAGCCCGGACGTCAACACCGCTCCAAATTGAGGTAATCTTCCGCGGCGCCGTCCACAGTCACTTTCTTCGTTCGTCACGATGACAGTCCATTAACTCTATCGTACGATTAACTAACTTACAGAAGCCACTAACTCTCGTTTGTTATAAAGCTTAACACACAAAACGAACACGGAGTGTCCGGATTAAAGGTCACTACCGTTTCGCGTGGCAACAGTTATTTCTAGAATATCAAAGGCCGCACTAGCTAATATTCTCGAATGCACTTATACAGATTCTGAGTTGGACCCAATAAGTTCCGGGAAGAGCTATCCAACAAGGAATGCGCGGTACAAATCCTAGACAGTATATTTACTAGACGCCTAAACTATTTCGCGTTTCCCGCACAAAAATTGACAGCGTGCTGACGTTAGCACAGCTGGCAGACGACTCCTTTGCGCTCGCCACACCCAAGCTAGCCCGAACGTCAAACCGGTATCGCCGAGCCGCGCGCCCTCTGACGTCAATCCCGAAATCAGGGTTCGGGCGTAAACACCATCTTAGCCCTCAGAAGTGACAACGCATTTATAGCTTCCTTTGTTTGAAGATGGCCCAACATAATAATGCAAATAAACTACTTCACTTGATAAATCTATCTCTCTCTCTCTCCTTCACCTGCTCTCAATTTGTATCAGCGTATGTGAGTGTATTAAGGAATCATTCGCTCAACACTCGGTGTACTCCTTATTAGGTAATCTATCGGGGGTAAAAAAATTTGCCTCATTGCAAGAATGTTTGAGGCTTAAGTTTAGCAGTGGACTTTTGATAGGCTGTAACGGTAATGGTATTGTAACATCAAACTTTGAGTGAAATTACTATAATGATATGACTTGTGGGAACGGAACTTAAGTGGCAGGAGAGAGAGGGATGATGAGTGTGAGCGAGTAGCAGGAAAGAGGACGTCATAGAGGGGGCGAAATAAAAATTTATCTGAACAGTGTTAGGCGTAGAAAGCAAATAATTAAATGAGGTTTAGTTTTTTTTTTCTAGTGTCATTATAAAGTTTTATTTCGTGCCCAGTGCCAAACAAATCATAATTTTTTTTATAATTAAGGGTGACTAACCAGCATACAGTACAACTACATCGATTCTCGATCGAAAATCAAAATACAAATGCGTTACCTTCGTTAAGGACTAAGATAAGGGTACACCTTAAACTTAAAGATAAAATTAGAATACAAGCCTTCATCAGATATTATCATATATTTTTTATTGGATTCAGGTGAGTTAAGATTTAAAATGTGGACTATTATTATCTGCCCAAATATAATATTTTTTTGCTGTTAAAGTGGTCTACCAAATTTTTTCACTTAATTCACTTCAGTACGTGTATCTAAACTCTTTTTTTACATTTAGTTAAATTTCATACATTTAATGAAAATAGTAACTAAACTGTGTATTGCGTTATAAGTATAACCATTAACACCCAATGTCGTTCCGTGAGTGTCGTGAGAGAAAACAAAGCAAAGGTAAAACAGGAGATTGACAGCAGCATCTACCTGATAACAGCTCAAAATAATAAAAAATGCGGTTGCCAACTTGCTTGCCAAGCCTGGCAATATGGCAAAATCCCCCCTATAGGGCAATCAATGGGGGAGGCCTATGTTCAGCAGTAGACTTTTGATAGGCTGTATAACTAAAATATTTTATTTAATCGCTCATTCGTTGAACAATCACGTTTGCTACAATTTTGATAACATTTCGGTTGTTTTTTTTTCTGCTAGATATTTTGTGAAGACAGTCAGAATTATATTTGTGCAATTTTGTATCTTATCGTACAACAATAGGATCTGCAATTGAGTAACATTTTACTACTTTCCTATGTAAGTACCTAATTTGATTTTCTTCGTACTTAACGAAGTAAGAGAGTATATTAATGCACAATAAGCGTTTTACTGATTCAATTCTCAGCAACATACTTTGCGAAGTATAAGAAACGTTTCCTATTTGTTGGCAAGTAATATAATATGTCTTTATTTTGCTATTTCTTTAGTTTACACTTACGTTACGTTACCTACACGCGAATAATGAGGAAGTAGATAAAATTTCTTTAGATTTCCTTCCACCATTTTTTAATTGATTATTTTGTATAAAACTGAAGTGATAAACGAACTTAGGTACATTCCATCTGATGGTAAGTTGTTGCTGCATTGTATGGACACTTGCAGGCAACTCTTAACAAAGAAGGCTATATACTATGCCTTGTCACTTCTGAAAACAAAGATGGATTACCTCACAGCCTGTAATTATACTAATACTCTAGACCCCTCACACCAGAAACATCAGTGCAAGCACTGCTTTTCGGCCTACTCGGACGGCGCAATAGGAGTACCTATATAAGAACAGGTAAGTAATGCATATTGAATGCATATAGGCTGCCCAATTTCAAAATCTAGTAAAACTAAGTTATCTAACAGGAGAATCACTAAACATGCAGGGTTATTTTGTAATAACTGGCCAAATTTGGAGAGAAAGTTCAGAATAATTAATATAAGCAAATTATGTAGAAATGTTAATTTAAAAAGAAAAACCTTAAAAATTCTGTCCGTTTTGTTGCGAGGTAATGCATTATTTTAACTTATTTTAATGAGCACGCACACATTTGTAAGGTTCGATTGGTGGGCAAAAACTTTGTTACCCATAAATCACATTCAATTTGGGATAATTTCAAATACAAGTAGAGTCGTCTTATTTACTCGTATTTTCAAAAACTGCCCAAATTTCGACAGAATCAAAGGCTTTCTCATAGTCCACATACGCCAGACATAGTGGCAAATTGTACTCTTCGGACTTCTGTACAATTTGCCGAAGGGTATGTATGTTGTCTATGGTGCTAAAGCCCTTTCGGAAACCGGCTTGTTCGGGAGGCTGGAAGTCGTCAAGTCTGCGCGCGAGACGATTCGTAATGACTCTCAAAAACAGCACGTAGACGCGACTCAGAAGGCAAATCGGTCTTTAGTTCTTCAAGAGAGCGTTGTCGCCTTTCTTGAAGAACAAGACCACCGAGCTTCTGCTCCACGCCTCTGGTGTAATGCCACCATGGAGGACGGAATTAAAGAGCCTCTGAAGGACTTCAAGTACCGGTCTTCCACCCGCTTTCAGAGGCTCCGCTGTAATTCCATCCTCGCCTGGGGCCTTACCGTTTTTAAGGTGCTGGAGAGCCATTCTAATCTCGCTCAGACTGACGTCCGGGATATCTTCGGAATAGTGTCGGATGAGACTCGCTCTTGGATCGTTACTCACACTTGCGTGTGGCTCCAACGATGACGTGTACAACTGCCCATAGAACCTCTCAATCTCACTCAAAATCTCAGGTGTCCCGGAAACGATGCTGCCACATTCTGTCTTCAGCTTTGACAGTTGGCTCTTTCTGGCAGACAGATCTCTGGCAAAGACTTTGGAGCCTTGGTTCCGCTCGATCGCTTCTTCAATACGAGCTGTATTGAAGTTGCGTAAGTCCCGCCGCATGCATTTGGAGATGTGTCTGTTCAGATGCCTGTATGCTCTCAAGTCTGTTGAAGAATGTAGATTCATCTCCCGTCTAACAGCCATGAGATTAAGAGTGTGATCGGAGAGTTTTTGTGTTCTTCTGCGGCGGGTCTTGCAGAACTTAGCTCCGACCGCATGGACAGTTTCCACGAGCTTGTCACTCATATCGTCCACTTCATTGCAGTCTTCTGGGCACTGAAAACGGTTTTGTAACTCGAGCTGAAAGGTTTCGGGACTTTGGAACAAAGCACGAGGGGGACAGAGCGTTGACTTCATTAGACGAGACCTCTCCAACTTAACGTTTAGGTTCAGTGTGCCTCTAACCATTCGGTGCTCGCCCAATTTTCACCCTCGCGATCACGGAGACATCACTAAACAGTTGTCGTCTGGTCGTCATAAAGAAGTAAATCTCATTTTTTGTCGAACCGTCGGGGCTCGACCAGTTCCATTTCCTGTAGGGCCACTTCTGGAAGAAAGAGTTCATCATAACGAGTCCCTTTTTCTCCATGAAGTCGGCCAGCTGCTTGCCCCTTGGGTTCCGTTGCCCTATTCCGAAATTCCCTACTTTCAGCTCACCGTTCTCTCTTGTGCCTAGTTTTGCATTGAAGTCTCCCATTACCACGGTATATTGGGTTTTGGAGGAATGCATGGCTCTAGAGATATCCTCATACATTTCGTCCACTTCCTCATCGGGGTGTGCTGAGGTTGGTGCGTAAACCTGTATGACCTTCAGCGAATACCGTTTGGTGATTCTGAGTATAACGTACGCAACCCTCGTCGACACACTTCCGATCTTTACAACGTTGTTAACGAGAGACTTGTGGACGATAAATCCGACACCTCCTTGGGACAGATGGTCGCCCTCCCGGTGATAGAGCAAATTGCCGGATTCGAGGATTACCGTGTCCTCCCCCTCTCTTCGGACTTCGGATAATCCTATAATATGCCAGCGCAACTTGTCTATCTCTTCTTCCAGCTCCACAATCTTCTCGTCAGTCCTCAGGGTGCGTGCGTTGTATGTTGCCAGGTCGAGTCGTCTAAGGTGGCAACTGAACCTCCACCGGAGATTCTTAGCACCCCCTGCCCCGCCGTTACCATGGTCGCCACCGTAGCCAGGAATAGCGGGACCGCCGGGGACTGGGGGCCGTTTCTTTGTTACTGTCATTCATAGGGGGGTATTTGCCATAGTTGCCACGCTTGGCGAGCGGGTTGGCAACCGCAGTTTTTTTTTTATTGTTAGTTTGTTGTTATTAAGAGGATGCTGCTGCCCATCTCCTGCCTGTTTCCCTTTAACGCCTTTTACGACACCCACGGGAGGATATGGGGTAGTGGATATTCTTGACCGCCACTACACGGCAAGTTTAAGGTGTACCCTTATCTTAGTCCTTAACGAAGGTAACGCATTTGCATTTTGATTTTCGATCGAGAATCGATGTAGTTAGACTGTGTGCTAGTTAGTCACCCTTAATTATAAAAAAAAATAATGTGTTTGGCACTGGGCACGAAATAAAACTTTATAATGACACTAGAAAAAAAAAACTAAAACTAATTTAATTATTTGCTTTCTCCGCCTAACACTGTTCAGATAAATTTTTATTTCGCCCCCTCTATGACGTCCTCTTTCCTGCTACTCGCTCACACTTGCATCCCTCTCTCTCCTGCCACTTAAGTTCCGTTCCCACAAGTCATATCATTATAGTAAGATCACTCAAAGTTCTATGTTACAATACCATTACCGTTACAGCCTATCAAAAGTCCACTGCTAAACTTATGCCTCGAAGATTCATGCAATGAGGCAATTTTTTTACCCCCGATAGATTACCTAATAAGGAGAACACCGAGTGTTGAGCGAATGATTCGTTAATACACTCACATACGCTGATACATATTGAGAGCAGGTGAAGGAGAGAGAGAGATAGATTGATCAAGTGAAGTAATTTATTTGCATTATTATGTAGGGCCATCTTCAAACAAAGGAAGCTATAAATGGCTCTCTACATTTTTAAACCGGAATACAGCAGTACCAGCAGTGCTGTGTACCGGCAGAAACTGGCTGCCCAGACCGACTCGTAGGCAGAAAAAGAGAATATTAAGAGAGTAATATTTTCCGTCTGCTACCTACAGTTGATTTTGGAAGCCAGTTTGTTTTTGAAAATCTGATTTTAATAGCGACTACTTTAGGATACATTACTATATATGCTTCAATAAAAATGATCTCCTTGACCAAGGTTTTTCTGGATGAGATAGATGTTCAGCGATACGGCCATCTAATTGTATGAATGTAAATTAAAGTTTGGTATGTGTTTATAAATACATTAAAACAGGAAAAATTCTGACGCGTAACACCAGTGTCAATTGCGGACTCCACATATCTTTGAGATATTATTAATTTTGCAGACATGATAGTACACCTACAATATTTTGCTTTACAACTGATTATAAGTTAGCGCTATGAAATCTATGGTCAGCGTTTACTCCATGAGCTACACACGTGTGTAGCACGTGTGTAGCTCATGGAGTAAACGTGACCGATCACGTGATCCGATCTTGACTAGACTGTACTGCCTTACATACCTCACCGCTGTGGTCGGGCATCCTCTCATTACAGAAGCAAGAAGGCGTCCGTCCTAATGCAGGACAGCCTTTACATGACAATTTTTACTTTTGAATTTTTAGCCATGCAAGTTTCCTCACGATGTTTTCCTTAACTGCCGAGCACGTGGTATATTAACACTTATAATTCCAATCAAAAATTTCTTCGGTGAGGATCAAACGCGGGCTGTTTAATTATCTTGTTTAGAGTGCAAGTAGATCTTTAATAAAAATTTCAGTATTTAGTCTCTCTGAACTCGTAAATTACCCTAGTTATTAACCTTGACTAACCTTTTAGTTACGAGTACAATAATAACCTTAAGTATTGGTATGGCAATTATTAAATAAAATATTCACTACCAGCTGGTAACCGGCGCGAGTTATATTGTTTAATTAGGAATGATAAAATTGAAATCGAATTATATATCTTTCATTAAAATTTGTCGATACGATACGCACGCCACCTAGTGTAAGTTAATTGAACTATGCTTATAACCTTCGCGAATGTGCAACCAATAGATTGACAAAGTTTTATGGTATTTGCCATAGTTGCCACGCTTGGCGAGCGGGTTGGCAACCGCAGTTTTTTTATTGTAATTTTGGCTATTATGAGGAAGATGCTGCTGCCCATCTCCTGCCTGTTTCCCTTTGTCGCCTTTTACGACACCCACGGGAGGGTATGGGACAGTGGATATTCTTGACCGCCACTAGACGCCAAATTCTTCTATTTTCACGGCAAATTCTTAATTCTTGATATTAACCATAAAACACCATAATTATTATATAATTGAAATTCGTTTTAATAACTCTTAAATTAAAGAACCATTTTTATTCTCAAACAATTTCATTTATGGTCGTTAATATGAAAAGTGGTTTCATCAGAGAACATGATATTGAAGCTTTTACACTTATTTACACTGCCCTGCAGGATTCGACTCGAGACGAAAACCTACTGATCGGGGGTTTTCGTCTCTTGTACAATAACCATTTTATAGGGCTGTAAATGCAAATATTTACGAATAACGCTATAAATCGTGGATTTGTTCAAATTTTAACATCCAAGTTTATCAATAATAATATAATACGCAAGGATCTTCGTTCCAACAGAGTGTTCCACGACACGTATGCATTTTTTTTTATTTCAATGGCAAAGATGTTCTACCAAATATATAATATATCTAGTCTGAGTAATTAGTAGTAAGGGTCTTAATATATTTTTGGCATATTATCATACACCTAATAATAAAATTTAAAATACTTAACAATGACAGTAACAAAGAAACGGCCCCCAGTCCCCGGCGGCCCCGCAATTCCTGTCTACGGTGGCGACCATGGTAACGGCGGGGCAGGGGGTGCTAAGAATCTCCGGTGGAGGTTCAGTTGCCACCTAAGACGACTCGACCTGGCAATATACAACGCATGCACCCTGAGCACTGAGGAGAAGATCGTGGAACTAGAAGAAGAGATAGACAAGTTACGCTGGCATATGATAGGATTATTCAAAGTCCGAAGAGCGGGGGAGGACACGGTAATCCTCGAATCCGGCAACTTGCTCTATCACCGAGTGGGCGACCATCCGTCCCAAGGAGGTGTCGGATTTATCGTCCACAAGTCTCTCGTTAACAACGTTGTAAAGATTAAGATTGTGTCGACGAGGGTTGCGTACCTTATACTCAGAATCACCAAACGGTATTCGCTGAAGGTCAAACAAGTTTACGCACAAACCTCGGGACACCCCGATGAGGAGGTGGAGGAAATGTATGAGGATATCTCTAGAGCCATGCATTCCTCCAAAACCCAATATACAGTGTTAATGGGAGACTTCAATGCAAAACTAGGCAGAAGAGAGAACGGTGAGCTGAAAGTAGGGAAATTTGGAATAGGGCAACGGAACCCAAGGGGCCAGCAGCTGGCCGACTTCATGTAGAAAGAGGGACTCTTTATGATGAACTCTTTCTTCCAGAAGCGGCCCCACAGGAGTTGGACCTGGTCGAGCCCCGACGGTTCTACAAAAAATGAGATTGACTTTATTATGACGACCAGACGACAACTGTTCAGTGATATCTCCGTGATCGCGAGGGTTAAAACTGGTAGCGATCACCGAATGGTTAGAGGCACACTGAACCTAAACGTTAAGTTGGAGAGGTCTCGTCTGATGAATTCAACGCTCCGTTCCCCTCTTGCTCTGTTCCAAATTCCCGAAACTTTTCAGTTCGAGTTTCGAAACCGTTTTCAGTGCCTAGAAGACTGCAATGAAGTGGACGATATGAATGACAAGCTCGTGAAAACTGTCCATGCGGTCGGAGCTAAGTTCTGCAAGACCCGCCGCAGAAGAACACAAAAACTCTCCGATCACACTCTTAATCTCATGGCTGTTAGACGGGATATGAAGCTGCAGTCTTCAGTAGATTTGACAGCATACAGGCAACTGAACAGACAGATCTCCAAATGCATGCGGCGGGACTTACGCAACTTTAATACTGCTCGTATTGAAGAAGCGATCGAGCGGAACCAGGGCTCCAAAGTCTTTGCTAGAGATCTGTCTGCCAGAAGGAGCCAACTGTCAAAGCTGAAGACCGAGTGTGACAGCGTCATTTCCGGGACACCTGAGATTTTGAGTGAGATTGAGAGGTTCTATGGGCAGTTATACACGTCATCGTAGGAGCCACACGCAAGTGTGAGTAACAATCCAAGAGCGAGTCTTATCCGACATTATTCCGATGATATCCCGGACGTCAGTCTGAGCGAGATTAGAATGGCTCTCCAGCAACTTAAAAACGGCAAGGCCCCAGGCGAGGATGGAATTACAGCGGAGCTTCTGAAAGCGGGTGGAAAACCGGTACTTGAAGTCTTTCAGAAGCTCTTTAATTCCGTCCTCCATTGTGGCATTACACCGGAGGCGTGGAGCAGAAGTGCGGTGGTCTTGTTCTTCAAGTAAGGCGACAAGGCTGTCTTGAAGAACTACAGACCGATTTCCCTTCTGAGCCGCGTCTACGTGCTGTTTTCGAGTGTCAATACGAATCGTCTCGCGCGCAGACTTGACGACTTCCAGCCTCCCGAACAAGCCGGTTTCCGAAAAGGCTTTAGCACCATAGACCACATACATACACTTTGGCAAATAGTACAAAAGTCCGAAGAGTACAATGTGCCACTATGTCTGGCGTATGTGGACTATGAGAAAGAAATTTGAGCGGTGCTGCAGTCCCTTCAGCGGTGCCAAGTTGACTGTCGGTATTACGAAGTGCTGAAGTGTTTGTACAGTAGAGTACGAAACCTGTCCGATTCTCTGCAATCGCAAAATCTGCAAAATAGGGCTACGATGGCTATCCGAGTACAGAACCAGAGTACGAAACCTATCCAATTGCAGAGAGGTGTAAGACAGGGTGATGTTATATCCCCGAAACTCTTCACCGCTGCATTGGAAGACGTTTTCAAGCTTCTGCACTGGAAAGATACGGTATTAACATCAATGGCGAGTACATCATTTACCTTCGATTTGCCGACGATATAGTCCTTATGGCAGAATCGTTGGAGGACCTAAGTACCATGTTCAATGACCTCAATAGTGTCTCCCAACGAGTAGATCTTCAAAGGAAAACAAAGATCATGTTTAATGTCCATGTCACACCTATGCCGGTAGTTGTTGGGAGCACTAAGGTCGAAGTTGTTGACGAGTATGTTTACCCGGGACAAATAGTCCGACTAGGTAAGTCCAACTTCGACCGAGAGGTCAATCGACGGATTCAACTCGGCTGGGCAGCGTTCGGGAAACTACGACACATCATCTCGTCAGACATACCTCAAAACCTTAAAACGAAATTGTACAACCAGTGCGTGTTGCCAGTGATGACTTACGGATCTGAGACGTGGTCCTTCACTGCTGGCCGTATGAGGAAGCTCAAGGTCGCTCAGCGAGCTATGGAGCGGGCTATGCTCGGGTTTTCTCTGCGTGATAAACTTAGAAATGAGTATATCCGCAGTAGAACCAGAGTAACCGACATAGCCCAACGGATTAGTAAGCTGAAATGGCAGTGGGCCGGCCATATAGCTCGAAGAACCGACAACCGATGGGGAAGAAAGGTTCTTGAGTGGCAGCCTCGTACCGGTAGGTGAAGTGTAGGGCGACCCGCTACGAGATGGAGTGACGACCTGGTAAGACATGCAGGAAGTCGATGGATGCAGGTGGCTCAGGACCGTGCTTTGTGGCATTCCTTGGGAGAGGCCTATGTTCAGCAGTAGACTTATGAAAGGCTTTAATGATGATGATGATGATGATGATGATGATGATTAACAATTCAAACACGATTTATTTGAGCTTTATTTTTGGCAATGAACATTAAATATGATAAATTTGATTTGTGATTAGATATGACGATACGTTCATTCATCTAGGCTTTGTTTTTGTTTAATTATAATAATAATTTCCAAAATATAATAAAGATTTTCAATGATTCCTCAATGACACCAGAAAAGCTTACTTTCAATAAAAATGCATTCAGACACATTATAAAAGCAATGATTGATTCGTTCCCATTGTCAATAATACTTCTATTCATGCTGCGTCCTTTAACAATTCATAAAGAATTTTGGTAACAATGCCATAATCATTTACAAAACTTTGTTCAATAATAACCATTTATATTCACAATGATCATTAAGCACCTTATTCATCTTCGTTAAAAGAAACCTTTTCATTATAGAACTCTAGAAACACTTTAAAATCGTAGCTCTAAGTCTACTGAATAATTTAACTGTAATATTTTTAAAGTAAAAATCAAATAAATTTTTTTCATTTAATATAGACTTGTTTATCTTAGCTCTTTTGAATGTCAAATCTGTATAGATTTCATTCGAATTTCGAATCCTCTTCTGCTAACAACCGGCAAAAACTTCTATATATCAATGTAAATTCACAGTTAAATACATCGAATCAATATTATCGACATATTTTTTTTTTATAGGATAGGGTGATAAACGAGCACAAAGTCTACCTGATGGCAAGTAGTTGCTGCGGCCCATAGACATCTACATTTATTCTCAATAAAGATTCAAAATACAGATGCGTCGTCACCCGTGAGGACTAAGATGGAATGCCTCTTTTCCAGTAATATGGGTCTCCGGTTCTCTACACTCACCATACGAAACACAGCAGTGTCAAGCTGCTATTTTACGCAGGTATTCTGTGAGAGCGTGGTCCTTCCTCGGTCGAGCCGACCCATTCGTGCTATAACTATACTACTAATATAGCTGCAGCATGGCTCTACCACGTAAAAAAAAAACAGTTTTAGATATAAGTCGTATATGATTTGTTGTGACTGTAACTATTCTTATCCTTCTTTATGGCCCTTAAAGGTCCACTACTTAATACAAACCTCTTTTATTGTACATACATACATACATACATACATACATAAACACTCACGCCTGTCACCCAGAGGGGTAGGCAGAGATTATGGACTTCCATTTGGCACGATCCTGACACACCTCTCTCGCTTCCTCCACATCCATATACCTACGCATACACGCTCGTCGGTTAAAGGTACTCTTGATATGGCCCATTTTTAATATATCGCCAATTTGGTCGATAAACGTCTTTTATTGTATGGAGAATTAATCGTAATCACCACACTGGATATATCGATCGTCGCCGGTCCGGCTATGTTATGTCCAGGATGGTTGTAAGGTCTTTATTTAGTTCAAGTACAATACTGTGTTCATGTCTGAAGGCTAATCAGTATAAATATTGACTGTATGCAATTCCTAATTTGGTACTCGGAGGTGACAACGCATCTGCAGACTTCTTTATTTGAAATTGGCTGCAGGAATCCATTGAATCCTAGCCATTTGCCATCAGCTGGATTGTAAGTTTGTCTATAACTTAAATTTTATGCAAAACCCTAGAAGTCTTCAAGGTATAATAAGCTCGTTCGGTGTTTCACGGAAGGAAGTTAAATAATAAAAGTTGATGGTAGCCTCGTGTGACGGCGAATTCTTATTAATAATAAATAATAATAGATTTCTAGTCTAAAAATATCATATATGTCATATTTTGAACAATTATAATGCACTAATAAGCATAAAGTTATAATACATTCATTTCTAATATTAAGTACTATAGTAAGTAAACGCTTAATATTATCATTAAATTTACTAATACTCCGCTTAAAATATTCGAAAGTTATTAAATAATAAAAATAAAAGTCGATTATATTACAATTATAAAAATAAATAACATTTTTAAGTTTTATATTATAATTGGGAAGTGGGTCAAAATATTTAACAAGTTATAAAGCGTGTAACGCTAGAGCGTGTTCATGTAATGCTTGAATCTTATTTTGCTAATATCTCAAAAACCAAGAGAACCAATTGCAATGGAGTTGATTTTTCGCGTACATTTAAAAAGAGATCTGCCGGTACGACACATAATATATGAGGTGGTCGGACGTGGCTAACTGCCGGAATTCTGTTTCGCAATGTTGCACCTTGCCGAAGTACTGTTGCACAAAGTCCCATATTAAGGACATAAATGATAGTATGGTCTATGATACAAAAGCAATAATATTGTCAAGCATTGAGATGCATAAGTATTATAACAGTAGAGGGGGGATTTGAAGTCCCACCTCTGATACATTAATATGAAATAAATAAATTCATATGAAAGACATATTATGAAAATTAATTAATATTCGCCTGTTTCGTCCTTCAAAACTGGACAGATTTTAATTTTTTTTTCCGGAATGAAATACGAACGATTGGTGACTATGAAGGATTGAGACTGTCTGTATATTTTTCTTAAATTTTTTATGATCGTTAAATTTGTTCCCTGGATGTCTGAAAACGGCTGTTTAATTGCGCAGTTTTGATAAGTTTCTAGTTTTAAAATAATTACGAGTATTTACGGAAAGAAACAAATACAAAGTACATGTCAGTGGAAGATATGTATTTTATCGTTATAATATTTATATATAAAAATTACGTCTCACGTTGTGTGTCCACGATGAACTCCTAAACTTTTGAACTGATTTCAATTAAATTTGCACACTCTGTGCAGTTTGGTCCAATTTGAGAGATAGGATAATTTTTATCCTGATAAGTGCCACTCGATATTTTTTTTTTACCAAATTAAGGATTTTTTATATGAAGGGTCGTCGAAAAGGGCAGAAAAACATCTGCCTGGTATATGTAGCTAGTATGTAATATGGACTTGTGTGATTATCCAGAGAGAAAACAGAGCAATACGTTAGTAAGGACTAAACGCCGCACAAATATCCACTTAGTGGTATCCTCTTATTAATATTTGATGCGATGTAATTTCTTAAATATCTATAAGGAAAACCTGTTGTGCAATTTATTCACTATTCACCATGTTAAAATCGTATTCTTTATGTTCATCAATATGGAAAATTAAATTAAAGGAAAACGAAATAAAGTTTTTTCTTTCCTCTAACGATCTCGACGGGGGTTTGATGTTAAAGCCATTCAAATATTGACGTGTCATAAGGCCACAGTTAAGTTTAGATAATTAGTTTAGATTTATTTTCACACGTTCGACGGGATTTAATTTTCTTTTTGGGATAAACAATCGCTTAATAAATATTTAAAAACCTTTCATTGAAATATTTATTGTAAAAATATGATAATTAATACATTTTAAATCGCTTGACCTGTGAAAATGTATCATATGAATGTAATGGAATTTTGTATATCAGTTCTGACCCACTTGCAATTGTCCGAATAAACTGAAAATTTACGGACACATTAAGAACCGATAACAATAGAATAATTCAAAAATTTAAGACTCAATATTCTCATAAGGATCACCACAGCCTATAATCTAAATGTATTTTTTGAGTGATTTAAGCTCCAATATTATACTGTTAGCTGACTTAAAAAAGAAAGAGGATATTAATCTGACTGTACGTATTTTTACACGGCATCGTCCTCAATTGCGAATCGATTATGATGATTCCTTTTTTATTAAATAGGATATATTTCACGGGTGGTCCCATATAAATCTAATGAAAAAATTCCCCTCCTATGAGAGGAAAAATAGGGCATGAAGTTTTTAATGTAACTATTTAGATGACATTGTCATTATGGTATTGCTCAAAAGAGTGGAAAATAACTTTTATAAAAAAATAACCAAACAATGAAAATGACTAAAAATAATGAAATAATTACACATTATGAAGTCGGGGCTTTATTGAAAGACCCGACCCGACCCAACAATAAATTAAACCGTGTAGTGGCATTGTAAGAATATTCTTAGTGGATATCACTACGTCATATCATCACGTGGACGCGTATAACGCACAAAGCGTGGCAACAATTGAAATCCCCCATCCCCCCATAGCTAATCTATACGGAGACCTTTGATCATCAGTGGACTTTATAGGCTGTAACGGTAATTATTTAAACAATTTAAGAATGTCAAAAATATTCGAATAATAATTAAAAAATTTAAAATTAGCTGTGTATGATTCTTCAGATATGTTTGACAAGAGATTGGCACAATAAAAGGAACATATAAATGACAGCAATACGACTGAATAAAACTATTTTTACGGATTTTATCGTGTTTAATTAACTTATTTTATATTCCCGAAGTTTCGGTTGCTTTCCAGCAACCGTGGTCACGGGGGACTGAGGTGATTGACGTCCCGATGTTAAAGTTAACCCGGAGTACCTTCAGCTTTTTAATTATTAATTTTGGTCCGATCTACGCAGAATGAACTAACTGTGTCTTGAAGTCTTGCAGTGGTATGCTTGGGTTTAGTTTTAATTTTATGAATTACAGGATCCCAAGCAGGTGGTAGTACCCAGCCTCCCTCGCTATTGAAATTAGGATGTTTTTTAATTTCAATAGCCTCTTGTATCAT
This sequence comes from Parnassius mnemosyne, assembly GCA_963668995.1. Classification (NCBI taxonomy): domain Eukaryota; kingdom Metazoa; phylum Arthropoda; class Insecta; order Lepidoptera; family Papilionidae; genus Parnassius; species Parnassius mnemosyne. The sequence goes on along the minus strand of CAVLGL010000057.1, from coordinate 41,605,833 downwards.
TCTTGGCAGGAATCGATGTTCTTTCGCGAGGACTTGTGGTTTATCAAATCTAATGTAATGGCGGGGGCCGTCTAGGATATGATCACAAACTGCAGACTTCCCGGAACGTTGGTGCTTCACGTCAGCTATGTGTTCTTTTACGCGGGTTTTTATTGATCGTTTTGTTTGCCCTATATATGAGAGACTACACTCACAATCAAGCTTGTATACTCCTGCATCTTGTAGAGGAATATTGCACTTGACGGATGGTAAGAACTGACTAATCTTCTTCGGCGGCTTGAAGAATGTTCTAATAGAAGCTCGCTTCAAGATGTAGCCAATCTTGTCTGTGACACCTCTGACATATGGTAGTACAGCAGGCACACGCTCGACTGTGGCCGGCTTCACTCGGTCACTGTGACGTAGGCGCGGAACCCGAAGCTTGTTGTCGTGCAGAACCTGCTTGACGTGCTGAAGCTCGGCGGCCAGGTGTTTGCTGTCACAGATCCCTCGTGCTCTTTGCAACAAAGATTTGCCCACGGTAGCTAACTGTGAAGGGTGATGGTGGGATTCACCGTTTAAGTATCGGTTTGTATGGGTCTTTTTTCTATACACAGTGTGACCTACGGTGTTATTAGGATTTCGAATGACTAACACATCTAGGAAAGCTAAAGAATTATTTGCCTCTAACTCCATAGTAAATTGAATTTTAGAGTTTATGGAATTAAGATGTTCTAAAAATGCAGTTACTTTGTCTGATGGTAAAATTGTGAAAGTATCGTCTACGTACCGCTTGTAGAAACTTGGAGTTACTGGTGCAGTAAGCAGGGCTTTCTCCTCAAAGTACTCCATGAAAATATCGGCGACAATGGGAGATACCGGTGAGCCCATCGCAACACCATCTACTTGCTTGTAAAACTGTTCCTTCCACATTAGGTAGCCAGATGTAAGGCAATGTCTGAGTAATACTGCATATTCTGCTGGCATGTTGTTTTCCTCTAGTTTCCTAGTTATAATTGAGATGCAGTCTTCCACAGGTAGGCATGTAAATAGAGACTGAATATCAAAACTGACCATAGTTTCATTGTGAGTAAGACATAGGTCTTTTATCTCACTGACAAAATGGTATGAATCCTTAGTGTGTGCTCTTGTATGTCCTCTGAATGGTGATAGTACTTTTGCTAAGTGTTGAGCCAATCTGTAAGTTGGCGAATCGATCTGACTCACTATTGGACGTAATGGAGCGTTCGGTTTGTGTATTTTTGGTAACCCATACAACTTCGGCGGTTTGGCACACGTACGTATTATCGAATTAACGTCTAGATTCAGTTTCTCGGAGTATTTCTTTATTAGATCGCTAGTTGTTTTAAGCGTATTAGTTGTAGGGTCTGTTTTGACCTTTACGTACGTACTTTCATCCGATAAAAATTGTTGTATTTTAAAATTGTAATCCGACGTATCCATTATAACCGTAGCATTACCTTTATCTGCGCGGAGAATCGTAAGATCTGGTCTGTTGCGTAAGTTTTTCAATGCAGTAAATTCATCTTTGGGAAGATTTAATTTCAGCGCTGAGCTTCGACGTAACAAGGACGAAATGTCTTGACGTATAGCCTCTAAATCTTCATTACCAATATTATTTTTATACAGACAGTCCTCAACACTACAGATAATGTTTTCATACGGAATTTTTTTGCGGTGTTATAGCGAAATTCATACCTTTAGCCAAAACTTTTATTGTCGCGTCGTCCAGAGATTGTTTTGACAGGTTATAGACCGCACGTTGTTGAAACGTCGGGAATATAAAATAAGTTAATTAAACGCGATAAAATCCGTAAAAATAGTTTTATTCAATGTGTAGTGTTCGCGTAAATATAAGAAATCATTATGACAGCAATACGAGTTAGAGCCATGCAGCAGCTATATAGTTGGAGCACGTATGGGTGTGCTCGAACAGGAAAGGACCGAAGGCTATCAGAGATTACCAGCGTAAAATAGCAGCACAATGCTGCTGTTCTTAAAGCATTACATTTTAGCCTTCTGGGATGACAATAGATCTGCGTTTTGGTTCTTAATCAAGGATAGATGTAGATGTCTTTGGGCCACTACATCCATTTACCATCAGACTGTGTGCTCGTTTGTCAGCCTTATTCCATTAAAAACAATATATTTTTTAAATATTTTTAAAGTAGTCAGTTGTAAGCCAAAGAGCGTAATAATTTCATTTTATTGATAGCATTTGAATTTTCTATTCTTCAGTGAGTGGAGACACATTGGTTGCGGGCTGCGAATATTCGTTTTATGTCTGCACCTAGCCGACGAAACGTGATATCCATCGGAAGGATGGCACGCTACATGAATAGTTATTTGTAATTTAACTATATCTAACGTTAGTTGTTAACTAAAACAGGAATTGCAATCCCGATAAATCCCATTTTGCCAAACATCTTTTGGACACTGGACACAACCTAGCCAACGACCACTCCTTTAAAGTCTTACATACGTGTAATAAAGGGCTGCGGCTGTGTGTGCTGGAACAGTTAGAGATATTAAAAAGTAATAATAATACCGTTGCATTGCTGAATGAACAAACAAATGTTACTAACTCACCTCTCTTAAATATCTTCAAGCCTGCTCTCTAATAATGTGGGCATTGCGCGGCGGTTTGTTTTTAAATTTACAAACGGCTGCGTAAGTCCAGCGGTGATTGGTCGCATGTTTTATCACATGACGCAGTCGCTCGCTCCTTAGGTAGAGAGCGGTTGCATCATCGATTTGTATAAAAGGCACTTGTTTTGGCTCGCCGCTCACTCAGCGGTTAGCCACCGTAGATTCTATATCACCCGAGGATGCCTCGTGTAGAGGCGAAACACGTGTCGTATTATCGTCAGTGGTGTGTCTTGCCTAGTGTAGTGGTGTTGGGAGTAGCGGTGCTGGGATTAGTGGTGACGGAGATAGTGCACGCAATTGAGGGAGGGCGGGAGGTGCTTATTCATACTAGGTAAGACACATCATTTTATTTTATAACGCTGATATTTGCGAAGTAAATTTTTGTAAAAGCTTTTATATAATGGATTTCCGTAAAGTAACACCTGATTGTATTAATTATATTAAAAAGGCTAGCACGGCCGACCAGGCAAGACTCTATGTCAAATTAACAAAACTCCATCGTATTGCTGCCCAAAATGTTTGGTTCAATCAGCAGTGCAAACAACTTCATGTTATTCCCAATTATATTCAAATACGTTCCAGCACAAATAGTCGAGCGGCCAGTATTGCTATTTGTAAAGCTCAGAATATTTGGCTTAATGAGGAGTGTCGTCGTTGGTTTTCCAATAGAGATAATTTAAAAATCCACCTTAAAGTATTATACATACTCTGAACTTTCATATAAATTACATAATATTGAATTTGATATTTTGGATGGGAAAGCCAGAGAACTTGCTTCAATGGCTATTTATGAGAAATATCAAATTCAGTCCCGTAAATTACAACGACTTGTATCCTCTTCATCCCGTAATCGTAATAACGACATACATACAGAATATCACCAATTTTATCCCCGAGTTAAAAATCTTTCCGATGTCCAGTTTCCAACAGATGAGTTGTCCCTTTTACATAAAGTCCTAAAGTTTAATTTAACACCTTCGGTCTCCCAAAAATCGTTAGAGACTATGGCTGTTGACGCGGAGGTGGCTGTTGTGATCGGGAAGAAAGATAACATCGTTAAAAGTTTGGTAGCTAATGAAATTCGGGCTGTGCCCGCGTCTTCCCATTTCAATCCTGAGTTCCCTGTTTTTAAGTCCCTAAAGCAGAGAATAAGGGAAAACGACCTTATTGTTACTAAAGTCGATAAAGGCAATACTGTTGTTATTATGGAGAGTAGGGGGTACAGCCAGAAAGTTAACGATGTTATCCAAGGTGATGACTTTGAGCTATTGGAGTCTGACCCAACCAAAAAGTTTACTTCGGATATTAAGTTATGTATACAACAGTCATCATATGTTTTTCCCTATCACAACTTGTCTCGGAGCAATCTTGTTCCAATGAATCCTCAAGCACCCATTTTATATGGGTTACCAAAAATACATAAAGAACATGTTCCTATTCGTCCAGTTGTCTCATATATTGGTGCACCAGCTTATTTCCTTGCTAAAAAATTAAACTTCCTCCTTCGAGAGAAATCTGGATTGAACCCCACTTACAGCCTAAAAAATGGCTTAGATCTCATTTCCAAAATTAAAGATATTCGTATTACTCCTAAATCCATATTGTTATCTTTAGACGTTGATAGTCTTTTCACAAATGTCCCATCCCCTGACTGTTTGCGTATACTCGCAGATCTCTTTGAAAAACGTCGTCTACATCCCGGGGAAACAAATGATCTTCTTAACTTAACCTCTCTCTGTATGAAACAAAACTATTTCCGGTTTAATAACCGTTTCTATCTACAAAAAGAAGGGTTAGCTATGGGGTCCCCTCTAAGTCCCCTTGTGGCGGACATTTTCCTGGATAATTTCGAAAAACAACATATAGTTGTCAATCAAAATATCTTATATTTCTATCGATATGTAGACGACATAATTATTTGCTGGACTGGCACAAGGAGACAACTGGATGTTTTCCTCAATAAAATAAATAGAGTCCATGACAAAATTAAATTTAAACTTGAATTGGAACAAGATTGTTTCCTTGATTTTCTTGACTTAACAATAACAATTTTGACAGTGGTAGAGTCACGCGGCAGCTTTTGCTGTCGCACGGATGGGCCGACTCGAACCGGGGTGGTACCACGACCTCACAGAATACCAGCGTGAAGTAGAGGTTTACCTCTGCGTTTCGCTTGGTGAGTGCAGGTGGCCGGAGGCCCTTTTTACTGGAAATGAGGCATTCCATCTTAGCCCTCACGGTTGACAACGCATCTGCATTTTGATTTTTAATAGAGGATAGATGTAGATGTCTATGGGCCGCAGCAGCCACTTACCACCAGGTGGACTGTGTGCTCGTTTGTCACCCTTATCCTATAAAAAAAAAAAAAAAAAACAAGAAAAGAATCGTCACATGTTTTCCAAATTTATCGAAAGCCAACTCACACCGACACGGTCATCCCCGCGTCATCATGTCATCCATGGCAACATAAAGTAGCCGATTTTTATTGTTACATTAACCGTTTGTTCACTGTCCCATTAAGTAAAGAAAATTATTTAAAAGAACTTAATATAATTTATCAAATAGCGGTCTCTAACGGTTTTTCAAAAAATCTCATTAACAATTTAATTAAAAAGAAACAAAAGCATGTTATTCGCAACACTTCAACCTCAAAGTATTCATCGATATGTGAGCAGTTTGACCTACTTAGGTCCCATATCTGAAAAAGTAGCTAATACTCTTCGAAAAAACGGCGATCATGTGGCGTTCAAAACAAACAATTCTCTTAGAAATATCTGTAACAGTAAAGATAAGTTGGATATTCGTCAAAAGTCAGGTGTTTACAAACTTGTTTGTGACGAATGCCACGCCGTTTACGTGGGTCAGACTGGTCGCAATTTCGAGACACGTTATAAAGAGCATTTAGCCACGTACAGGAATTGCAATCCCGATAAATCCCATTTTGCCAAACATCTTTTGGACACTGGACACAACCTAGCCAACGACCACTCCTTTAAAGTCTTACATACGCGTAATAAAGGGCTGCGGCTGTGTGTGCTGGAACAGTTAGAGATATTAAAAAGTAATAATAATACCTTTGCATTGCTGAATGAACAAACAAATGTTACTAACTCACCTCTCTTAAATACCTTCAAGCCTGCTCTCTAATAATGTGGGCATTGCGCGGCGGTTTGTTTTTAAATTTACAAACGGCTGCGTAAGTCCAGCGGTGATTGGTCGCATGTTTTATCGCATGACGCAGTCGCTCGCTCCTTAGGTAGAGAGCGGTTGCATCATCGATTTGTATAAAAGGCACTTGTTTTGGCTCGCCGCTCACTTAGCGGTTAGCCACCGTAGAGTCTATATCACCTGAGGATGCCTCGTGTAGAGGCGAAACACGTGTCGTATTATCGTCAGTGGTGTGTCTTGCCTAGTGTAGTGGTGTTGGGAGTTGCGGTGCTGGGATTAGTGGTGACGGTGATAGTGCACGCAATTGAGGGAGGGCGGGAGGTGCTTCTTCATACTAGGTAAGACACATCATTTTATTTTATAACGCGGATATTTGCGAAGTAAATTTTTGTAAAAGCTTTTATATAATGGATTTCCGCAAAGTAACGCCTGATTCTATTAATTATATGAAGTAATACAATTTTGTCTGGAATTTGCTGATGAACATTATTAATAACAGAGTATCCTTAAGTGATCACCAATCACTATGTGAAAATATAAATAGGTTCTGTCACGTCCAAAGACAATTTTCTGTTACCTTACTGCATAGTATTCTAAATAGCATTAATTATTATATTACATATTCCTCTTTTTCATATTATAATTTCCAATATTATCGCCGGGTTCGTACTATTGTGTCTGAAAATCGGACAGTGAAAGCGTTAAGAGAATTCACTATCTCATATCCCGTGGGCATTGTAAGAACCTTTCGACGGAAATTGAAACAAGAAATTAAGTAAAATTCAAATCTTCGAGATCATCGGTTCCCACCAAGAATAGAAACAGAAACAGAAACTTTTTAATTTAATATAGATTATAAATAATACTTATTGAAAGTCACTCTTTTGTATAATTACCACTGGTTCAAAAAAAAACCTCTGTCCTGGGAAGAACCAGCAAGAAACCCAGCGGGACTTTTTTTAAATAACAGCTTACAATCATTTATGTTACACAAATTAACAACACAACAAATTAAAAATAGCTTGGTAGCGATAAACTCATTTCCATGGGTTATTATCATCTATAAATTCTTTAATATTATAATAACTCTTCTTATACAAACATACTTAATTAAGGTTTTTGAACTTTGAGCAGGTCAAATTTTGTATATTTTCTGGAATTTTGTTGTAAAAGAGAATACATCACCCCAAGAATGAAATACTGACTCGATGGAGTCGAGTAACTGGTACTACTAGCTTGTGTCTGTTCCTAGTATTTACAGAATGAATATCACTTATTTTTGTAAAAATACTTTTATTTTAGTGTACGTACATTACATTTTCATAAATGTATTGAGAGGCCAAAGTTAATATATTAATTTCCTTAAATTTTGGTCGCAGCGACTCTTTAGGCTTTACATCATAAATTGCTCTTATGGCTCTCTCCTGTAAAACAAATATAATTTCAGTTTCAGCTGCGTGTCCCCATAGCAAAATACCATACGACATTATGCAATGGAAATAACTAAAGTAAACTAGTCTAGCTGTTTCAAGACTGGTAAGACTTCTAATCTTTTTTACAGCATATACTGCAGAACTATGTCTGCTTCCTAGTTTTGATATATGGGGGCTCCACTGAAGCTTCGCGTCTAATGTGATTCCAAGAAAAATGGTGGTATCTACAAGACTCAGTTTCTCCCCATTTCAAATTACATTAGTATTTAATTGTTTGACATAAATAGTCATAAATTTCATACATTTCGTTTTAGTGCCATTTAAATGCAAATTATTAACATTGCACCAATTTACTAATTTAGATATAATATTATTTACTTCGTCATATTTTAGCAATTGTCGACTTCATTTGAAAATAAAAGAAGTGTGATAAAAACTATTTTGCATACTGTTTATCCATCTATGCAATTTTAATAGTCAGATAATTTGATGCCTCGCTTGGTCCTTGTATCACGGATTTTAATTTAATGTCTCACCAGTTGGTATTCCTTGTCCATACACACAAAGAGTATTAACGAAGATTAACAAAGGTACAAATATATATTTAATTTTAGTTTTATTTTTCATTTTAGGTTGCCAATCTATCTGACAATAACTGTGACAATTACACCTTTATCACCATATCAGACAATCTGCGGGGAAAGGTCTATGTTCAAAAGTGAACCTTTAATGGGCTGTAATGATGGAATGATTTTTCTATGAACAAATATATTCGCAGATCGCTTTGTGAAATTCAAGATTAATATCACAAGTTTATTCCAAGAACAACTATAAAAAATTACAAAGCTATTGAGGATTTCTTATCTTCTCTACATAGTATAAAACAAAGTCGCTTTCCACCGTCTGTACGTTTGGATCTTTTAAATTACGTAACATATTTTGATGGCGTGTTCACCAATAGACAGGATAATTTAAGAGAAAAGTTTATCTGCTTAACATACGTATATTTTATATTATATAATTCTTCTGTCCGTGTGTATGTGACTGAAGGGCTCATAAGCGGCTGCACCGATTTAGATGAAATTTTGTGTGTGTGTGATAAAGTTGATTAGGGTATAGTTCAGATTCACAATTGAACCCAGTAGGTGACGTTGTTACTGAGATTACAAAAGCGTAAAGCCCTGGTGAACGCTAGTAACAAATAACACAATTTAAAGGATCCCAACTAATGTTACAGTTGGAAGAAATGTTTACCTTATAGTCTACAGCTACAAGTATTCATATGATAAAAATAAATAATGTACAATAAATTGAGATAAAGACCACCCAATATATTCTGTAGTGTGGTATTTTGACTATATTTTTATTATTTATTTTAATATTTGGTACCTTCAAACCAACAAAGAAAGGTAAGAGAGACGGAGCGCTGCGAACATTTCAAGTGACGCCGAAACTAAGCCAAAATAATGTTCAAATAATTGCAAAAACACGCTCTCTCGAACACATATGCACCTAAAATCATTTTCAAAAACAACATGGTTGTAGGTGTGTGCGTTCGGGAGTGGGCTTTTACAGGCTATAGGAAAGAAATGTGAACGTGACTGCCTTATATCTTTGTTGTTTGGTATAAGTTCGTGCATGATGTACGACTGAAATGGTAATGGGCCAGCCATATAGCCAAAAGAACCGACAACCCACGAGAAAGAAAGGTTTTCGAGTGGCAGCCCGTACCGGTTAACAAAGTGTAGGGCTCCCCACTGATTTCAGTTATGCATTAAGTCGATGGATGCAGGTGAGTCAGAACCGTGCTTTTCGTCATTCCTTGGGAAGTTCTATTTTCAACAGCAGACTTGTGTAAAGCTGTAATGATGGTGATCTTATAAAAATAAAACCTGTTCTAATATCTTATTGTGACTAATAAAATTATAGAATTGTTTTAGCATATTAACAAGGTTACAGTAAAACAGTGAACGGCTTAATAATGTATTTTTTTTTAATAAGTAATAGGCTTAAGTTATCCTTGGGCATGTTAATATAATGTTACTGAATATATATTCTTTTTTTTGTGTTTAACCGATCGAAACTAGGTTGCTTGCATACTGTTGACTATCGAGCAGTTAGTTAAAAAGAAAAAACAGTCGAATTGATAACCTTTTTTTTGAAGTCGATTAAAATACTAATACTTGCAGTGTGGTCGCCGCGTGAGAATCTCCACTACCCCATATTGTGATCCCATGGCTGTCGTAAAAGGAAACAATGGGTAACTGTATACAGAGGTAGGCATGAGTACATTAATGATAACAACTGTAAATAAAAATCTGCGTTCCGAACGAGTAGCTACTATGGCAAAATGTATTATGGGGCAATGTATCAGGGAGGCCTTTTTTGCAAATAACTTAGATAGATAGATAGACATAGCATTTATTTGTTTCTCCAATCACACACGTAAATTCAGTGACGAAACTAAGTACAAAGTAACGTATTACGAAAAAAAAATTTACAAATACTTAAAATCTAAATTTACATGTGTGTTGCAGTTTGACAAATTGGTCCTAGCTCAGCGATTAATATTGCTCAGAGAGCAAACACTGATCTTCAGCTATTACCCTCGAGATGACGAGAAGAAAATGAGCACAATAGTTAATCAGTGTAAATATGTATATTTGAATGTGTCCTTTCAGCCCTAAGACTTGCATCTTGGGTTTAATATAGTAAAATTACTGAAGGGATTTGTAAATGTGTAAGATTGCGTATAAATTAACACTAGTATCTAAAAGGCTTAGACAGTCATGATGATTTAGTAGGAACAAAAAAATGCTGTGGTTTGTGGTCTATTTTGATAATTTGTAATAAAAACATGAAAATAAGGAAGATATATGTCTGACATAATTTATATAAAGTGTCTTTAACATACAACAAATATTTACATCAGACAAAATATACAAGGGTCTTTGTTACAATACAACTTTCAGCGGCGACATTGTCTCAGTTATTTGAACCGAGTGTTGAATATTCAGAGAAAGGAGAGTTTTAAAAAGTTTTGTCGTGTATATATCTTCCTGTATTCAACGGAATAAGATTTCGTTGGCGCATTGTTATATTTGTTAAAGATGTAACAATTAAATAGCTAGTAATAAGTGGTGTGTCTTGCGTATTTTAAAAAGCATATCCGTCTCTCTTACAATTGGGTGCACCATCACTGCCACCACCCAATCCTACACCACTTCATATGTATTTTACGCGAACACTAGCTAATTAACTTTTAATAAGTTAAGAAAATTAATTTTGTAACAATAATATCCGCAGAAGATCAAGAGTAATTGACGTAGGGCAGCGAATCGGTAAACTAAGGTGGAAATGGTCCAGTCATATAACTTGTAGAATCGATAACCGATGACGAAGAAATGTTCTCGGGTAGCAGCTTTGTACTAGAAATGAATGATCGATGGATAGAGGTGGCTCAAGACCGTACTTTGTGGCATGCTTGTTCAGCAGTGGACTTGTGATGGGCTGTAGTGTTAATAACCATGTATGCGTAGTAACTGTCCCTGTGTTTGTTACAAACATCCTACGCACAAGTGATACAAAGGCTTCGGGTTTGGGATCATTGCGTTACTATTATGTCCGGTACTACGAATAGTTCTCAAAGATATTTGTAAAGTGTCCCTGGGCGAGCACAGTATACTAAGTTCCCTAGAAAGGCATGCCGAATTTAGAACAAGTAAAAATTTTGCATTTTTACTTCCTTTAAATTAAAAAGATTTTTTGAACGAAATTACTCCGTACGTAGGTTAAACATTTTGAATTCACCTATTATAATAAGCCTCATAATATGTTTCTCTTTCTTCATCACCCTATTGTAGTTCACTGCTGGACATAGGCCTCTTCCAGTAAATCCTTTCTAGATATGCCTCAGTCGTCACGCATGGCTTGACGATCGCGGTGCCAGACGTATCGCAATTTTAATAATTCTGCCCGTCGCCGGTCTGGTTATTTTTACGTCTGATTTAAACGAAATGGTTATACTGCCATTTGTCGTAAGCCGAAAGATTTTTCTGACATTTCTCGTAACACAACCACGGGACAAAATGGTATGATCGGCTTTTTACGCCGACTCTACCTTTTTCACCATCGTAAATATTAGATAAAAAAAAGGTTAGAACGTGTTTATAGTCAGAACATATTGCCGAGGGCAATAACCCAAATAACACAACGTAAATAAAATTTAAAACAACTTTACTTATCAGTTTTTATATAATTAAAAGGAAGCCTTGTAGTCCTTATAAGAAAGCCAATGGTGAGGCGAACTATAAGCCTTTCTACAAAAGTATGGTACATTATGAGCAATCCAACTTATTGACGCATTTCTTAGTCTTCGTGTCACGAACTGTAGGTGTATTACAAAAACAGTCAGGTATGTCGCAGGCTTTCCCCACTGGCAACTTATGAACCGTAGGGTTGTCGCAAGTCGGTTCAGCCATTCGTGGACAGTAAAGAACTGAGTGCTCGCCAGGTGGACAATTCGCTGTAAAATAAATAAAAAAACGTGTTAATTACATATGTAGTTTATAAATTGCGTTACACCATTTTCTTAATTGTATTTTTTTAACCAACTTCAAAAAAGGAGGAGGAGGAGGTTCTCAATTCGTCGGAATCTTTTTTAATATATGTTCACTGATTAATCGAAGACGCCTTAACCGATTTCGATCTTTTTTTGTTTCAAAGGGTATACTTACTAGGTGGTCCCATTTTAATTTTATCGAAATCAGTCGAGCGGTTTTCAAAAAATCAATAATGAATTATTTTAAGTATTTATATTGAAGTCGGTTATATTCCATTTCATTCCATCCCATAACATCCCACTGTATTTCATTTCATTTTAATTTATCTTATGCCATCTTTTTGCTATCATTATAAAACTTTTATATACCGCTTATAAACAGGTCTTATTTAATTTACATTTTTAAAGTTTAATAAAAACCTTACAAATTACTGAACTTGAAGACGAAAAGCTCTAACAAGTGCGTCCTGTATGTACTCACATAATAAAATCATGATGCATTTTTTTAGATTTGTAAAGTTTCTCACCTATTGGAATTCCTTGTCCATGGACATTAATTATGGCGACTGCCATCAACAATGATAGTGATATTATATACTTCATATTGCTGTTCTCACTAAATGGATACTCTTAGAATGGTAGTTAGATGATAGATTGACCTTATATATATCCGAACCAATAACTGCGTCAGAATTAAAGTGCAGTTTCCTTATTGCGACGAGTCAATATAAGAGGGATATTCCCTATGACATCATTGCATCTCTAAGAAATTAAATACATGGAATACAAATAATAAAGATCCGACAAAATTTGTCTATTGTTAGCAATTTTTAACATTATTATAATAATTATTGATAACAATATAGTGTTATTGATATCAAATATTAATAATAGACTATACACTATATTGTCTTCTATTTTTAAGCTTAGTTATTGCTAAGAATTAAATGTTGAGTAAGTTTATTTGTGCGGTGTGTTTAAAGTACTATTCCATCCATCCATTACAGCCTATTTAAAACCAACTGCGGAACATAGGCTTCCCTCATAGGTAGCTTCACAATTTTCTGAGTTGTAGGGTTTTTAAGATATAATTTTGAAGGTAAAGTGGCAATGAACCGACAACCGATGGGGAAGAAAGGTTTTCGAGTGGCAGTCTCATACTGGCAGGCGAAGTGTAGAGCGTCCCCTCACTAGATGGAGTGACGACCTGGTAAGACATGCAAGAAGTCAATATATGCAAGGTGTCTTGGGACCGTGCTTTATGGCATTCCTTGGGGGAGACCTATGTTCAGTAGTGGACTTGTGAAGGTCTGTAATGATGATGATGATGATGATGGTGATAATTTTGAAACAAGTCATATTTGTTACATGCTGTGGGACATTTCAGGCTATTAATATTATTTTTTTATATTAGCATAAGTAATTCGTTCGTTTCGTAAAACTGCACCTTTACTCCGGGGAATAACATTTAACTTAAGCGTGTAAGTATGCAATATAATAAATGTTTCATTTCCTCAATATCTTTGTATACTTAGGTTTTTCCCTTTGACTTTGATAAGCCTAGGCCTGTTCTCAGAACTTCTACTACGCGTCGTTTAATTCATTGATATATTATATAAATGCATGTATTGAATTTAATCATTTTTTGTTCCAATTCGATCCAATGTATACAATAAATGTAAATGAAATAAATGTGTACGAGCAAACCGAATCTGATATCCCCTACACTAATGAAATTATTATCTATACAAATAAATAAAATTGAAGTGTCTGTTTGTAATTTCAAAATTACAGTTTTTTACTAATTGCATACGAAAGTAAATACGGTACCTATAACTAAAATACAATTTTTAAAATTTTTGTCTGTCTGTCTGTCTGTTTGTTCCGGGTAATCTCTGAAACGGCTGGACCGATTTTGACGGGACTTTCACTGGCAGATAGCTAAATTCACAAGGAGTAACTTAGGCTACTTTAATTTTTAGAAAAAGAATTAGAGTTCCGCGCAAAAATATAAAAACCCTAACACGCGAGCGAAGTCGCGGGGAACAGCTAGTTTTTTATAAAACTGGTGTGACAACCACATAAATAAAGCCGAAGCAGATAAGAAAGGCGGCACTCCTCAATCGTCGCCGGCTACTTTCCCTGCCTTCCTAACCCTCGGCCGTTTGGTCTTCCCTGCCGTGGGCTTCCATCTGGTTGGCTTTTAATTTATTTATGTACTTTTTTTATTTATTTTATTTTATTGATATTTATGTATATTAATCAGTTTAAAAGTTATATTTATATATTTATATAGCCCAACCAGATGAAAAAAAAAAATTATTTCAGACCCGAATCATTCCATAATTATGTTAGTAATAATAAGCTTGTTTTATATTACCTATGTTAGTCTTAGTAGTTGTTGTTGAGAGCACTAAGCTCGAAGTTGTTGACGAGTATGTTTTCCTGGAACAAATAGTCCGACTAAGTAAGTCCAAATTCGACCGAGAGGTCAATCGACGGATTCAACTCGATTGGGCAGCGTTTGGGAAATTACGGCACATCTTCTAGTCAGGTATAACTAAAAACTTGAAAACGAGACTGTACAACCAGTGCGTGTTGCTAGTGATGACCTATGGAACTGAGAAGTGGTCCTTCATTGTTGGCCGGATGAGGAAACTCAAGGTCGTTCAGCGAGCTATGGAGAGGGATACGCTCGGAGTTTCTCTGCGTGATAAACTTAGAAATGAGGATATTCGCAGTAGAACCAGAGTAACCGACATAGCCCATAGCCTTTTTTGCAATGAACTTAGATAGATAGATAGGTATAGCATTTATTTGTTTCTCCAATCACACACGTAAATTCAGTGACGAAACTAAGTAGAAAGTAACGTATTACGAAAAAAAATAATTTACAAATACCTAAAATCTAAATGTACATGTGTGTTGCAGTTTGACAAATGGGTCCTAGCTCCGCGATTAATATTGCTCAGAGACTGATTTTCAGCTATTACCCTCGAGATGACGAGAAGAAAATGAGCACAATAGTTAATCAGTGTAAATATGTATATTTGAATGTGTACTTTCAGCCCTTTTTTTTTTTTTTGCGGATGGAAAATCATCAAATGACGCCTTTCGCTCTGGGTGGAGCGGAAGGGAGTTTCAGACTTTTACTGACTAAAAACCATCCGTGTTACTTCAGTGCCCTTACGTTCCGGAGCCGCGGTATCTCTTTCGAACAGCCCGCAGCCCTGGCAGGCGTCGGCCCTTGCGGGCCCCTTCACGCTGCTGACTGCTCTTTGAGGCGCGCGTGGAACAAAACGCGCCGTCGACACGGCCTGTCGTCGTTAGACGGACGGACGGCGAGCTACCCATTGCTCGCCGTCCACAGGCCCGCGCCTACGGTGGCCGGGGGCCACGACGTAGCCCCCGACGCCCGGGGCGTCTCCCGCGGCGGCCGGGAAGGAAAGCTGCTGCTCTCTCCTTCTTCCGCTCCGCCACCTCCTTCGCTAGCATCACTGCTTCGCAGAAGGTGGTGACGGCATCCCATTCCGTCTCGCTCCGGACCATGGCTTCGACCAGGGCCGGACGCGAGAGGTCGCCGCCGCCTATCGCCGCTACGAGGACACGGCGGGAGCACCGCCCAGGTAGGGCACACCTCCACGGTGTGCTCCACCGTGTCCTCCGGTCGATCCTCGAAGTGGGAGCACCCGGGCGTTTCCTCCCGCCCGATTCGGTGCAGGAACCTCCCGAACACACCGTGTCCGGTGAGGACCTGCGTCAGGCGGAAGGTGAGGACGCCGTGGCGTCTCTCAAGCCACTCCTCAAAGAGGGGTCTTATCGCCGCTATAGTGGCGTGCCCAGCACGGGGTTGCGACAGTCGCTCTCTCCATGTCGCCATGAGATCATGCCGGAAGTCTGTCCGCTGCACGACAACTTGCCGCGGCAGCGGGGTTTCCCCCCGGCATAGTGCCTCCGCGTGCCATTCGTGCAGGCGCGCGAGGACTATCGCTTCCAGATCCCATGGCGGCAATCCGGCAAGGAGGCACGCTGCCTCGCGGGAGATCGTGCGGTAGCCGCGAACCATTCTTACGGCAACCACCTTTTTGGGGCGCGTTCAGGTGGTGGACGGCAAGCCGCGCCAAACCACGCGCCCACACCGGGGCCCCGTAAAGGGCCATGGACCGCACAATCCCCGCGTAGAGCCTCCGGCAGGAGGCGTTTGGCCCCCCCAGGTTCGGCAGGAGCCGCCTGAAGGCAGCCCCGGTCCGTTCCAGTTTGGGAGCCAAACGTCGGAAGTGCTCAACGAAGTTCCATCGGCCGTCGAGGACGAGTCCTAGGTACTTCAACGTCGACTCGACGCCGATGGATACCCCTCCTACCATCGCTGAGGATCCCGGTGGTGGCCTGTTCCGAGGACCATGGAAGTGCATGGCCTCGGACTTGTGCAGAGCCACCTCAAGACCCAGCTGCCGGATCCTCTCAACGACTATCGCAACCCCGCGTGTCATATTTTCCGCCGCCGCCTCGTACGACCCCCCTGTGCCAGTACCAGCGTGTCGTCAGCGTAGCAAACTACGCTGACGCCGGTAGGGAGGTCGGCGCGCAGCACCGGTAGGGAGGTCGGCGCGCAGCACCAAGACTTGTATCTTGGGTTGAATTTAGGAAAATTACTGAAGGGGTGTGTAAATGTGTAAGATTGCGTACAAATTAACACTAGTCTCTAAAAGGCTTAGACAGCCATGATGATTTAGTAAGAACAAAAAAATGCTCTGGTTTGTGGCCTATTTTGATAATATGTAATAAATACATGAAAATAAGAAAGATATATGTCTGACATAAGTGTCTTTAAAGTAAACAAATATTTACATTCAAACAAAATATACAAGGGTCTTTGTTACAATACAACTTTCAGCGGCGACATTGTCTCAGTTACTTGAACCGAGTGTTGAATATTCAGAGAAAGGAGAGTTTTCAAAAGTTTTGTCGTGTATATATCTTCCTGTATTCGACGGAGTAAGATTTCGTTGGCGCATTGTTATAATTGTTGAAGATGTAACAATTAAATAGCTAGTAATAAGTGGTGTGTCTTGCGTGTTTTAAAAAGCATATCCGTCTCTCTTACAATCGGGTGCACCATCACTGCCACCACACAATTCTACACCACTTCATATGTATTTTACGCCAATACTAGCTAATTAACTTTTAAATAAGTTAAGAAAATTACTTTTGTAACAATAATATCCGCAGAAGATCAAGAGTAATTGACGTAGGGCAGCGAATCGATAAACTAAGGTGGAAATGGTCCAGCCATATAACTTGTAGGATCGATAACCGATGACGAAGAAACGTTCTCGGGTAGCAGCTTTGTACTAGCAAGACCCGTGTTGTGCTTATTGAATGGGTGCTTGGAATGATCGATGGATAGAGGTGGCTCAAGACCGTACTTTGTGGCATACTTGTTCAGCAGTGGACTTGTGATCGGCTTTAGTGTTAATAACCATGTATGCGTAG
Source organism: Parnassius mnemosyne (assembly GCA_963668995.1). Lineage (NCBI taxonomy): Eukaryota > Metazoa > Arthropoda > Insecta > Lepidoptera > Papilionidae > Parnassius > Parnassius mnemosyne. The sequence continues at coordinate 41,588,529 of CAVLGL010000057.1, read as the reverse complement.
TAACTGTCCCTGTGTTTGTTACAAACATCTTACGCACAATTGATACAAAGGCTTCGGGTTTGGGATCATTGCGGTACTATTATGACCGGTACTACGAATAGTTCTCAAAGATATTTGTAAAGTGTCCTTGGGCGAGCACAGTATACTAAGTTCCCTAGAAAGGCATGCCGAATTTAGAACAAGTAAAAATTTTGCATTTTACTTTCTTCAAATTAAAAAGATTTTTTGAACGAAATAACTCCGTAGGTAGGCTAAACATTTTGAATTCACCTACTATAATAAACCCAGCAAGCTAACAGCATAGCAAAGTGGCGAAGCAATCAGCTTTGTAGCGGTTTCTAACGGTTGCCGTTGAACAATCAGTTTCAAAATAGGAGGTTCAGATACCTGGGTGATCAGTAATCGATTGCTGAAAACAGAATTTGAAAATTCAAAACCGTTCTCGAGATAATCGTGGGACAGACGGACAGACGGACAAACATCGTGAAATCAATAAGTGACTTCGCAAGCTTCGCCACTTAATAAGCCTAATAATATGTTTCTCTTTCTTCATCACCCTATTGTAGTTCACTGCTGGACATGGGCCTCTTCCAGTAAATCCTTTCTAGATATGCCTCAGTCGTCACGCTTGGCTTGACCATCGCGGTGCCAGACGTGTCGCAATTTTAATAAACCCAGCAAGCTGACAGCATAGCAAAGTGGCGAAGCAATCAGGTTTGTAGCGGTTTCTAATGGTTGCCGTTGAGCAATCAGTTTTAAAATAGGAGGTTCAGATGCCTGGGTGATCAGTAATTGATTGCTAAAAATAGAATTTGAAAATTCAAAACCGTTCTCGAGATAATTGTAGGACAGACGGACAGACGAACAGACGAACAGACGGACAGACGGACAGACGGACAGATGGACAGATCGACAGACGGACAGACGGACAGACATCGTGAAATCAATAAACCTAGCAAGCTAACAGCATAGCAAAGTGGCGAAGCAATCAGCTTTGTAGCGGTTTCTAACGGTTGCCGTTGAGCAATCAGTTTCAAAATAGAAGGTTCAGATGCCTGGGTGATCAGTAATCGATTGCTGAAAACAGAATTTGAAAATTCAAAACCGTTCTCGAGATAATCGTGAGACAGACGGACAGACGGACAGACATCGTGAAATCAATAAGTGACTTCGCAAGCTTCGCCACTTAATAAGTGACTTCACAAGCTTCGCCACTTAATAATTCTGCCCGTCGCCGGTCTGGTTATTTTTACGTCTGATTTAAACGAAATGGTTATACTGCCATCTGTAAGCCAAAAGATTTTTCTGGCATTTCTCATACCACAACCACGGGACAAAATGGTATGATTGGCTTTTTACGCCGACTCTACAGGTAAATTTTTCACCATCGTAAATATTAGATAAAAAAAAGGGTAGAACGTGTTTATAGTCAGAACATATTTCCGAGGGCAATAACCCAAATAACACAACGTAAATAAAATTTAAAACAACTTTACTTATCAGTTTTTATATAATTTAAAGGAAGCGTTGTAGTCCTTATAAGAAAGCCAATGGTGAGGCGAACTATAAGCCTTTCTACAAAAGTATGGTACATTATGAGCAATCCAACTTATTGACGCATTTCTTAGTCTTCGTATCACGAACTGTAGGTGTATTACAAAAACAGTCAGGTATGTCGCAGGCTTTCTCCACTGGCAACTTATGAACCGTAGGGTTGTCGCAAGTCGGTTCAGCCATTCGTGGACAGTAAAGAACTGAGTGCTCGCCAGGTTGACAATTCGCTGTAAAATAAATAAAAAAACGTGTTAATTACATATGTAGTTTATAAATTGCGTTACACCATTTTCTTAATTGTATTTTTTTAACCAACTTCATAAAGGGAGGAGGAGGAGGAGGTCCTCAATTCGTCGGAATCTCTTTTTAATGTATGTTCACTGATTAATCGAAGACGCCTTAACCGATTTCGACGTTTTTTTTGTTTCAAAGGGTATACTTACTAGGTGGTCCCATTTTAATTTTATAGAAATCAGTCGAGCGGTTTTCAAAAAATCAATAATGAATTATTTTATTTATATTGAAGTCGGTTATAATCCATTTCATTCCATCCCATAACATCCCACTGTATTTATTTCATTTTAATTTATCTTATGCCATCTTTTTGCTATCATTATAAAACTTTTATATACCGCTTATAAACAGGTCTTATTTAATTTACATTTTAAAGTTTAATAAAAACCTAACAAATTACTGAACTTGAAGACGAAAACCTCTAACAAGTGCGTCCTGTATGTACTCACATAATAAAATCATGATGCATAAACTTTCTCTTATTTTTTCAAATCTTTTTTTAGATTGGTAAAGTTTCTCACCTATTGGAATTCCTTGTCCATGGACATTAATTATGGCGACTGCCATCAACAATGATAGTGATATTATATACTTCATATTGCTCTTCTCACTAAATGGATACTCTTAGAATGGTAGTAAAATGATAGATTGACCTTATATACTCGTATATCCGAACCAATAACTGCGTCAGTATTAAAGTGCAGTTTCCTTATTGCGACGAGTCAATATAAGAGGGATATTCCCTATGACATCATTGTATCTCTAAGAAATTAAATAGATGGAATACAAATAATAAAGATCCAACAAAGTTTGTCTATTGTTAGCAATTTTTAACATTATTATAATAATTATTGATAACAATATAGTGTTATTGATATCAAATATTAACAATAGACTATACACTATATTGTCTTCTATTTTTAAGCTAAGTTATTGCTAAGAATTAAATGTTGAGTAAGTTATTTGTGCGGTGTGTTTAAAGTACTATTCCATCAATTAAAGCCTATATAAAACCAACTGCGGAACATAGGCTTCTCTCATAGGTAGCTTCACAACTTTCTGAGTTGTAGGGGTTATAAGATATAATTTTGAAGGTAAAGTGGCAATGAACCGACAACCGATGGGGAAGAAAGGCTTTCGAGTGGCAGTCTCATACTGGCAGGCGAAGTGTAGAGCGTCCCCCCACTAGATGGAGTGACGACCTGGTAAGACATGCAGGAAGTCAATGTGTGCAAGGTGGCTTGGGACCGTGCTTTATGGCATTCCTTGGGGGAGGCCTATGTTCAGCAGTGGACTTGTGAAGGTCTGTAATGTTGATGATGATGGTGATAATTTTGAAACAAGTCATATTTGTTACCTGCAGTGGGACATTTCAGGCTATTAATATTATTTTTTTATATTAGCATAAGTAATTCGTTCATTTCGTAAAACTGCACCTTTACTCCGGGGAATAACATTTAACTTAAGCGTGTAAGTATGCAATATAATAAATGTTTCATTTCCTCAATATCTTTGTATACTTAGGTTTTCCCGTTTGACTTTGATAAGCCTAGGCCTGTTCTCAGAACTTCTACTACGCGTCGTTTAATTCATTGATATATATATAAATGCTTTTATTGAATTTAATCATTTTTTTTGTTACAATTCGATCCAATGTATACAATAAATGAAATGAAATAAATATGTACGAGCAAACCGAATCTGATATCCCCTACACTAATGAAATTATTATTTTTTATAAAACTGATGGGACAACCGCATAAATAAAGCCGAAGCAGATAAGAAAGGCGGCGCTCCTCAATATCGCCCGCATCGTTCGCCGGCTACTTTCCCTGCCTTCCTAACCCTCGGCCGTTTGGTTTTCCCTCCCGTGGGCTTCCATCTCGTTGGGTTTTAATTTATTTTTGTACTTTTTTGTATTTATTTTGTTTTATTGATATTTGTGTATATCAATCAGTTTAAAATTTATATTTATATATTTATACAGCCCAACCAGATGAGAAAAAATAATTTATATCAGACCCGAATCATTCCATAATTATGTTAGTAATAATAAGCTTGTTTTATATTACCTATGTTAGTCTTAGTAGTTGTTGTTGAGAGCACTAAGCTCGAAGTTGTTGACGAGTATGTTTACCTGGGACAAATAGTCCGACTAAGTAAGTCCAACTTCGCAGCGTTTGGGAAATTACGGCACATCATCTAGTCAGGTATAACTAAAAACTTGAAAACCAGACTGTACAACCAGTGCGTGTTGCTAGTGATGACCTATGGAACTGAGACGTGGTCCTTCATTGTTGGCCGGATGAGGAAGCTCAAGGTCGCTCAGCGAGCTATGGAGAGGGCTACGCTCGGAGTTTCTCTGCGTGATAAACTTAGAAATGACGATATCCGCAGTAGAACCAGAGTGACCGACATAGCCCAACGGATTAGTAGGCTGAAGTGGTAATGGACGGCCATATAGCTCGAAGAAGCGACAAACGATGGGAAAAAAGGTTCTCGAGTGGTGACCTCGTACCGGCGGACGAAGTGTAGGGCATCCCCTCACTAGATGGAGTGATGACCTGGTAAGATATGCAGGAAGTCGAAGGATTCAGGTGGCTCAGGACTGTGCTTTGTGGCAGGCCTATGTTCAGAAGTGGACTTGTGAAGGGCTGTAATGATGATGATGATGATGATGTTAGTCTTAGTGTTAGTCTTAAATTATTACGCACACAATTTTAATTACAATTATTTTTATTTTCGGCATTCCATGATACCAGGCACATGCAAGTGCATACGCACCCAGTGCCCTAGGATGGAACAATAAATTTATCAGATATTGTCCTCAGAAGCTCCCACGATCTCTGCGCATGGGGATGCGATTCTCTTTTGAATAACGGCATGAAAGCCGTCCGTACCATACGCTGTAAACTTGCCTGAAGCGCTACTAGGATACCGCAAAAGTCCCATCGCCATCCTGAAGGCATTGTTATATTGTACCCGAAGGGCATTGTTGGCTCTCTGCGCATACTTAACCCATAGACTGCATGGGTAAAATGATTGGCAAAAGGCTTTGAAGAGTGAATGGTTACTGAAGTTCATGGAAATTTGCCAACCAAAACAAAAAAATCAGTCAACATCAAATATGGCTACACATACGATGCAATATCTAAGGACTAAGATCGAATGCCTCTCAAAGTTCAATTATACAGGCTATCTATACTCTTCAGATCGGAATAAAGCAGTGCACGCACTGTTTCTGACGGCAGAAATAGGTAGAAAGGTAGATAGGTAAATAGGTAAAATTACTACTGTAGGGAAGAGGATCTGGGTACCTGGATTGCTGGGCAAAAATGGAGTCCTAAAATCTCATGAATTAGTTGCTAGTGTAAGTATAAAATTATATATGTAGTAGAAAAATTGCTAGTGCAGAATCATCACGTTCTCAATTGTTAAGGAAAACCATATAAGAAAACTTGCAATGTCTCAGAGATTAAGCCTTCGTTGCAAGAGCCAACGTAAAGGCTTGTCGTAAACTTCTCAGTACGCGAGCAGCCCGGTTCGATCTCCGCTGGTACCAATGAAATTGTTAGTTGCATTTTTAGGTGCTGATTGACCATGTACTCAGAGGTGAAGGAAACATCTCGAGGAAATTTTCATGTTTGAAGAATACAATTTTTTGATGAAATGTGGAGTCCGTAGCCAGGAATAGCGAAATTAAAATGAATATAAAATCAAAAGTATGCTGAAGTGGCAATGGCCGAGAACCGATGGGGAAGAAAGATGGTAGCCTCTTACCGGTAGGCGAAGTGTAGGACTTCCCCCCGCTAGATGAATTGACGACCTGGTAAGACATGCAGGAAGTCAATGAATGCAGGTGGCTCGGATGCGTGCTTTGTGGCATTCCTTGGGGGAGGACTATATTCAGCAGTGGACTTGTGACGGGCTGTAATGATGATGAATGATGATGTGCAGTCCACGATACTCACTGGAGCAACGTGGTTTTAATTATAAACAATGATAATGCAATTAATCATTAAATAATAAACTCATTCAATTTTACACCCATTTAGCAGATGCTACATCATTAGGAATTAAATCATATACTCCGCGGGACTTAATTGCTTTCATTGCTAATTAATCTAGACATAATTCTATTTATATAAATCAAATTTGACCTGCATTTTAGAAATACAAATGATTGATAAAGTTCGTGTAGTAACTTGACTAGTTCAACGGCTTGTGATAACCTCTTCTCGACGACGACAAGACAAATACAACAACGTTTTAACACAATACCGTCTCATTACAAAACTTGGCTTACTGATAGTCTTGAATTTTAACTGTGTTTTAATCATAGTATTTTTCACTAAAGCATGTTGCAGACGAATGTAATCCAGCGTTCTAACAGAGGTGACCTTGGTGTGAGCTTGTTTTCCATTCGCGGATTGTGTTTAAGATATTTAAAAAAATGGATTACATCTGCCGCCTAGATGGTACATCTGCCGGCTAGAGGTGACCTTGCTTGTTACCACCCGCAACAAGCAAGGTCAACTCTGTTGGGAAGCTAGGTTACATCTGGAACATGCTTTAAAACGTCTTCGTGCAATTTGACATTTTTCCTGTCAAATATTATACTTTACATTTTAGCACACAAATATTTTCAATGGGAATTTTTTGAAACAGGCTCTAGTTTAAATCTAAAACTAAATATGAAATACTTTTTGTTAATAAATCCAAAATAGTTTATGAAAAATAAAAATAAAATATTATCGTTTACATAATTGTTATAATTGAACAGTATTCAATCCATCAATATTCCAGCTTTTGACTTTACACTCTATCAAATACTAGTGAATTGTAGTAATAAATATCAACCTTGGTATGGCCAATACTAAACAATATCTCGCATCCTTAGATCTCTGCTCGATGAAAGAATTAATAAGATGAAACAAATTCAATATTTGGGTATGTATCAAAACTGTTTCGTCGATGCCCATTCTCAATCGCAAATGATAGTATATAGATATGTATGTGTTTGAATGCATTACATTTTAACCTTTGCACGTTAATTTCGTTGTGCGGGTGTGAAAATTTGTAAAACAAACACAATTTTATTTAAGCGTACCGAGGTTACTCAAAACTCCCGAAAGCATAGTTAAATGCAAGTAAATTCTAACAACAGTGCTAATTACTAGCATCATCTTGGACTGAAAGCGAATTTAACTAGCGGTTGCTGATTCCGAATAATTTATGAGCCGAGAGAAATTAAATTCTTAACGTTGTTCAAGAAAATGATAATTACGTTTCATTAAAAGTATTTTTCGTTTCAATTAATGTGAAATAAGGTGTTGGTAAATTTAAATATATTTGATGTTATACATATAGATAATTTGAAAGCATTCGATTACAACGTGGATACATGTTAAGTCAGTGCATTTAACCATCTAAGGCTACATCACCAGTTATTGCCGTGCTATGACCATCATTAAATAAATAAATAAATAAGCCTTTTATTATTTCTCATTTTTCATGCAGTTTTACAATGAGTGCATCCACGACTTTTTCTGCCACCAGGGCGGCGCCACTAGAAAGTAAGATATAATATGTGACTGATTTCATAGCGGGGAAGTTAATTTGTTCAGAAAATGTTAAAGTTATTGTTTCTTTTTGTACTATTAGCTATATTTTATATTAATAACATTAAAAGTAAATAAACTCAACCATGAATATTCATAAAAGTAGAAAAATTAAAAAATTAAATTAAAAATGTGCAAAAAATTAAAGAGCAAACCACTGACGCATTGTTTTGTGTATTAATATAATCCTCTAGAAACTGATCACTCTTATTAAAAAAAAAATTCTCAGTTAAATTACATTGTGTAACAAAAACTTTACTTCTGTGTCAACTAGCGACATCTGTTGAGCAGAAAATTATTAGCCCTCATTGATATTTTATGTTTACATGCAACAATAATAAATACATTATAACAAATTCAAAAAATCATATTTTAGTCACATAAAATATCACGTAAAATAGTATACAAGAAAACCTCCCTTATTCCGCTCAGTGTTACTTAACAGATACAGTAAACATATATTTTACTTTGCAGGAGTTTCAAACTAAGTTCCCTATACAAATGCAAATCCGCTACATATTTTTAGTTTCAAAAAATGGCTTTTAAAAAACCTTCCAACTCCGGTGCTATCGAGTTCTACTTTTGTTACTTACTGATTTTCGTAGTAATACTGTATGTAGTTCATAAAATTCTTCAACGGCTATTGAAAATAAGTTCAGTACGGTCGTCTATGTACTTACGAGTATATGAATTATGTACAAAAAACAAAGTTAATTTAAATAATAAATGTAAACAGCCTTCATATGTTACACTAGGGACAGCCCTCTCTCCTCGTTTATCTTAATTTTAAAATAATCCAGCAATAATTTATCTAGAGAAGGACCACCCTGCACTGTGTTTGGTAGTCGGTTCCTTACAGCTTCTCTAATGCAAAGAATTTCCGACCATGTCTCAAAAAAAAACGAACAGGAAATTAATAAAATCAACGTCTATAAGAAATTATTAAAATTCTTTAAGTAGTCGTCTCTTCTGGTTTTTTGTACTCAAATACAAATCTTAAGACACATTCATAACGTTTTACTCGTAATTAGAACTCTCGTTAACGTATAAAATTTGAATTCAAACAGAAAAACGGCTTATTCGATTTTATTCAAATAAAAGGAAGTAACAGGATTTTTTAATGCGCAATAACCTAAAATATAATATTGATTCAATTTACCCTCTGCAATATATTTATTCCGCAAATAATTTACTAGCAATGTTAATATCTATATTAGTATCAATCAGTTTTATATCTTGATTTCTCATTTTTTTCCTTTAGACTGTATAAATACAGCATTATTATTATTATTATTATTATTTGCAGCTTCTTTTATTCATTATTTACAGCTATCAAAAGTTCTAAATGATTACTACATATATTTCATAATAGCCAGGCTTAGCAGTTGATTTTCATTATTAATATTATTATCAATAAATTGTAATTATATTTAATGTAATTATATTTATTGTATTTAATTTAAAAAGGAAAGCTATTGTCGTAACAAGTTTCATACAAAAATTCTAACTGCTGGCATCATTGCGTCAAATCATATAACGCCCAACTCTTTTCAGTGTCCCAATATTTGAAAGTAATGCGAAAAAAGTTTTTATGGTAACTTTCTGTAATATTTAACTTTACTTTTAACCTACATTTATTATTTAATGATTTCTTATATTAAGGCAACACTACACATTGAATAAAGCTACTTTCACAGATTTTATCGCGTTTAATTCCAATTATTTTTAATTACTAGACTACTAGCAACTAGGTCCACGTGACCACGGGTGCTGCATTTTTAAGGTTTTATTCAATATATTCTTAAATTTTGAAGTTATACTTCTTTTGGGGCGTTCGGGAAAAATATGAGAGTAAATTTATATGATGCGCGCGCACGCCGACACCTAAAAACACCATGAATTTGTTTGATTGACACGCACTGACACCTAAAAGCGACAACTTCAACGGGTAATTGTCTCTCATTTTTTTTAGATTTAGATCAGTTTACAATTTTATTGTTTATATACCATTGAAATATATGCAATATAAAAAAACTATAATAAAAAGTAAAACAAAACTAATAATTGAAATAATCGTACAGTTCTACTCCCCGCGGGATCGTGCCAAGAACGTTATTTAGGTCGGAAATAATTTTTTATGTTTGTAATTAAATAAAATAATGAATTAATATTTATTTGTTAATAGTATTTTAAAGTGCCTATAAATTATACTACATAAATCTAACGATCTAGAATAAAATTAAGTTGGATGTTTTTGTCTTTGTTTAGGTATCCGCATTTTTAACAATTATTTTTTTATAGTATAGGGTGACAAACGAGCACACAGTCCACCTGGTATGGTATGTGGTTGCTGTGGCCCATAGACATCTACATTTATCCTCGTTTGCGAATCAAAATGCTGATGCGTTGCCATCCTTGAGGGCTAAGATGGAATGTCTCGTTTCCTGTAAAAATGGTCTCCAGTTCTCTACACTCACCATACGAAACACAGCAGTGTTAAACTGCTATTTGACGCTAGTATTCTGTGAGAGCGTGGTCCTTCCCCGGTCGAGCCGACCCATTCGTGCTACAAATATAATACTAATATAGCTGCAGCATGGCTCTACAACGTATTAAAACAACGTAACGTACGTAAACGTAATTATAAATGCAACGTAAAATATCTTTTACGAGAAATCATTATAACAGACAGATAGTAAATGAGGTATAATTCTAGCAAAGTTTTATTTTGCTGAATTTTGCAAGAAAAGCAAAACACACACTAATTCCGCCATAAATGCAAACAGTACCTGAGTAAAATGCTTTTATGAAAGTAATATAATTGTTTACGACTTTTTTATGAGGCTCTTGAAACTCGATGAAAATGAGAACAGAATAAGGAACAATTTGTGAAATCAAAAGTGAAGGTTCTTGATCCTTCTAAATACAAGAGTCGAATTAAAAAAAAACTTCAATCTAAATATGATTGCAGTAATTTTATTGCAATGAGTTCTATTTATATAATTTGATTTATGGAGGCATAATGAAATATAATATGTGCCGCGTAGTAGCGACGTAAAAGAATCCACTACCCCATATCATTACGTGGGTGTCGTAAGGCTCGTTCCTTATATTTATATTAGTCTGGTCACTAATTACTACCTAGTGGAAGAATTTTTTTTTTCTAGTAAACTTCAAGTGCGTTAGTTTTTCTTTGCTCACAACTTAAGTATAAAATTTACTGGCAGGCAAGAAACTCGCTATAGCAGCCCGGAGTCAGCAAGTTAGCGGTGTTTCACCCCCGTGGCTTGGAAAGCATATAGCGAAACCGAAAAGCGCTCAGGCACAGGAAACACTCCTGCGCCTGATCGCTTTTCGGTCATGTAGGAATTCGGTCCACACGCACTCGTGCGTCCTTTCTTGCAAAACTTGGAGACTGACTTGCCGTGACTGAAATTCAATCAGGAAGACATTGTTATTATAAAAAAAAATCCACTTAGCAATTAAAAGTCTATCGTTCTCTGAGAAATAAGAAGAGGCCTGTGCCCAGCAGTGGGACATATATGGGCTGTAACTTTAACTTTAACTTCGCTGACATATTGTGGTGGCGGCTTTGTTTTGTTCCTGTCATTGTACGGTTATGAGATAATTGAGATTTTTAATGTTCTAATGTCTTGTCTAGCACGGTCATTAGAACATCAAAAACTTAATTTAGTAGTTAGTCAGTTGTCTTTGTAGGTCAACAAAGATTGAACTGACAGTATCGTAAAATCTTGCAGTTGCATACTTGTTTTCTTTTATTTAGTTTAAATATTTACTAGCTGGTTCAGGTTTTACTGCCCTTTCAGATGAGTCGAGTGGTGAATTTCACTTCGAATTCCCAACAAACTTTTTGGCAGTGTAAATATAACAATTAATAATAAATCTCGTGGTTCTCTTTTCTTGCACTAAACCAACTTATTAGAATTTGTTGATAACATGGATAAAGCGCCACCTATCGGATATTAGCATATGTAGTTATGATAATAATAAAAATAATAACAATTAATTTCAGAACCACATACAGTCTATAATTATGTTAGTAATTAGTTTAACATATTATGTTAGTTTTAAATTGTTACACACAATTATTAATAATTGTTATTATCGGCATCTCACGATACCGGGCACATGCAAATGCATACGCATCCAGAGCCCTAGGGTATAGCAATCAAATTTATCAGATATTGCCCTCAAAATAATATTGAAGCTCCCACGATGCCCGCGCATGAGAGATGCGACTAGTTATGAGTGACTGTTATGAACCATTGTCGCGTGAAACGAAGATTATAGTGAGAATATGACCTTATCGTTCAAATAGTTCAGAAGTTACACGATCACTAACACAAACAAAGACTAAACTAAACGACTAAAGAAGAAGAAAACAAGACAAACACTCAGAAATTTAACTATTACTGGAGGAATAAGTGACCATTTACCTTCATAAACCTTATCTCCACTCGGTATTACCTGCCGAATGACAAATGAAACTCTAAAACTAGGAGTTGGTCAGCAGAGACTTCCTAATAACAACAAAAAATACTTAATTAAAAACCACCTACTAAGCGTGGAAATTGTTTAAATATCCCTCCTGTGAGGAAATCAATGGGAGAGGCCTATGTTCAGCAGTGAACGTATGATAGGCTGTAACGATAACGTCAACGCTTGACTAAGAAAAAGTATGAGAACCTCTATCGGTGAGATATAGTGTAAATTTGCTTATTAGAAGTAAAGGTCTTGTTTTTCAAATTCACATCGCATCTCACTTGCAGTCTAAGAGATATAATAGTAGTTGCGTCTAATTTAGTGATGGGCTTAACATGTAATTGAAGCTGCCTCCAGCGGAGGCTGATATTCTTATAAAGTATCGCTATGATAGAGGGACATACATTGAGACCATTAATATTTGCAAGTGTTCTGTTTTGCTAAATTTGGAGTGGAATAGTAAAAATAATAGTAAGTACTAAGTCTTAACTACATCACAAATATAGGTGAATAAATATTTATTAAAATCTATGCTACAACCGTGAAATGTACTTTTTCACATCAGTTTTTATTTATTTCGGACCACAAGCTGAGGCAAAGTAATTATAGTAAGTAAATAATATGGATAGTGCGCTAATGTCGAATAATTTAGCGTTATTTTTTTATAAAATTAAATGTGAATAAGTATAGTTGTAGTAATAAATATTCTTACGCGAGGATTTACTAGAGCGATATTTACCCGGGAGCAGCAGTAGTGGCACCACGACTCGTATATTACATAAGATATGTAATGTAATAATTTCCTACAGACGTTTATACGTGGTAGAGCCATGCTGCAGCTATATTGATAGTATAGTTGTAGCACGAATGGGTCGGCTTGACCGGGGAAGGACTACCCTCTCACAAAATACCAGCGTAAAATAGCATCTTAACACTGCTGTGTTTAGTATGGTGAGTGTGGAGAACCGGAGACCTTTTTTACTGGAAAAGAGACATTCCATCTTAATCCTCACGGCTGACTACGCATCTGCATTTTGATTCGCAAACGAGGATATATGTAGATGTCTATGGGCCACAGCAACCACTTACCATCGGGAGGACTGTATGATCGTTTGTCACGCTATCCTATAAAAAAGACCGAATTTTGGTCAAGGCAGCTAGTCTCAACGCAGACCAGCCATTTGCGCAGCACAATGTGAAAGTGCACCAGTGCGTGCGCAAACACAGGTGCAAATTGTATTCCTTCACTCTTATAGTTCAATGGTACGGAAATATAATAAAACCGGAGAGAGATCAGGCGCAGAACCAACGGCTTTACGTGCTTTCCGAGACACAGAGGTGAAACACCGCCAACTTTCTGACTCCAAGCTGCTACTGAGAATTTCTTGACAGAAAAACCCAATACCAACCTGTGACCTCACGTTCACTGTTTGCTCTAACGACGACTAGACCAACGAGGCAGCTAATGTAATGTAATATAAGAAATATATTAAAGTAAATTACCCAACACGACTTATATCCACAGCACGTGCGGTTGTTTTCGTCTGCCCACAGAAAAATTTAAAAAAAAACTAATAATATTTTTTTATATTTACGTGAACACCACACATTGAATAAAAATGCAGGAGTGTACAAGCTTGATTGTGAATGTGGTCTCTCATATATAGGGCAAACACATAGTCGAGGTGAAACACCAACGTTCCGGGAAGTCAGCAGTTTGTCAATCATATCGTAGAGGGCCCCGCCATCACATTATATTTGATAAACCACAAATTCTCGCAAAAGAACATCAATTCCTGCCAAGGATGATATGTGAGGCTATTGAAATTAAAAAAAAATCCTAATTTCAATAGAGAGAGAGGCTGGGTACTACCACCTGCTTGGGATCCTGTAATTGATAAAATTAAAACTAAACCCAAGCATACCACTGCAAGACTTCAAGACACAGTAAGTTCATTGTGCGTAGATCGGACCAAAATTAATAATTAAAAAAGCTGAAGGTACTCCGGGTTAACTCTGACGGCAATGACTTCAATCCCTCGTGACCAAGGGTGCTGTAAAGCACCTGAAACGTCGGGAATCAATAAAAAACTAATAATTAAAAATGTCGCCATATGCTCGGAATTATAAGAAAATGCAAGTCACAGTAAACCTCGTGACTTGCATTTTCTTCCGCATTCCGTTATAGTGAGAGTTTTGCAATTATTACAGTTTTTATCAGTTTATTTATAGAGAAACAAAACTTTTTATAGATTAGAAATTGAACTTAGAAACACGTCAAATTTTATGATCTTCGACAAATGTCAGTATTATCTACTTACTATTTAAGTAGTAATTAGTTACTATAAACTTTATTAAATCCTATTAAAATAAAATAGCGAAAGAACTGAAAAATTAACGTTAGGATTTTCAAATAATTATGAATTAAATTATTTGAACCTATAAATGTAAGTTATTTATTTATTATTAACTGAAGGTAAAATGTTACTACTTTTTGTGAAATTACGTTAGATGGCTCTATTTTGTTAAAGTGAAACGTGCATCGTCGGCGTAGTTCAAATTATTACGCAACAGTTAAAATTAATTTTAGGCTTTATTTATGAATATGTTATTTATTTTTAAAGAAAACATCAATCAATTATATAATATAGAAATCAACATCTTGAGGAAGGAAAATATTTAACCCTCCTTTTTTGAAGTTCCGCAATCGGATAAAAAGTACCCTGTAAGTTGCCCCGTATCTCTAACTACACACTCACAATATGTCATGAAATCTATCCAGTAGTTTTTGTGTGAATCCGGAATACAAAGACAGACAGACAAATATTCTAAAAACTACTAATTTGGCTTCAGTGATCTTTATTTAGTCCGCTGGATTGTTTTTTCCAGAAAATATTCGGATTACAGATAAGAATTTTCTATAGATTTATTATACATATGTGTAGATTAAATTAAGATATAAAATGATTATCACCGAACGTTTTAATTTTGAGAAAAACATTCATTGCATGATACATATGCATAGCAATTGGAATAAACTTGATGGCAGTTGTCAACGGATGGCAGTAACCTTTTGCCGTCAGATAGATGTACTCGTCAGGTCAATTTAAGAGTTTAAGAAAGTAAGATATTATTTATTATTTTTCAAACTGCCAATACATAAGTTTGTAATATAATAAATCTATGCAATCAATACAGTTTCGGAGTAAATCAATCATAGTCTGTGAACGAAGCTGAAAATGATTTCACAGAACTTTGTTATAATTTTTCATTAAAATCACATTTGAAACCTTAGGCTTATTGATATTAGACTGAGTTTCTATCAAATATTGGAAATAACACGTGAGATTACTGAGTAAGCTGACTGTCAAATACATTGACTGAATTGAGTCCTAGCTTTGATTTATATTCAGGTTCTGTTTCGGATTTTGCAGGAATATCGCTTTGTCTATTTAACAGGGCTTATGATATGAAAGAAATGTGCTCTTTCTGATTGCTTATAACAAGCATTCGGAGATATTTATCGTATATTATGTAATAAATAAGATCTAATATCATTGAACAAACATAACGTCACCTCAGTGAAGGAAATTACTAGATTTTGTCTCGTGGCTTCTGGATTAAAACTCTAGTCGTAATCAACATTTGAGCAAAACAGCAATTTTAGTACAAAGAGACGAAAATGAAATGAGATTTATTTTTATGGCTACTAATAACGCCACACTATAGATCGCTAGTTTTGAATAAGTTTCTAATCGCCTCAAGTGAAGAGAAAAAATATTATAATGTAATTAAAAAAAATATCTTTGTGTCGCTTGTATGGTTTGGGACTTCCCGACAATTTCAAAGTTCCGGGACACGGGACAGCCTATAATCAATGTCCCGGGAATTCCCGGGATTTCGAGACTTTTAAGAAAACGCTTTTTTGTATTTTTAAGATGGGTAAGCCTTTTTTGAAGAATTATAATTGAGTTGATTTCTGGTGAAACGTATTAAAAGGAGGCAATTTTTTGTAAAAATCAACATTTATTAAACAACTAGCTCACCTGGCAAATGCTGATTTGCCATATACATTATTTCTAGGAAATATTTTTTTACTTTTAATCGCGATTAAAAAACAGGGGTTGATCGTAGAAGGATGAAAATTTGAAGTTTTATGTATTTTTGACAGCTAAATCATAATAAAATAAAAACAAAACAAATTGTCAAAAATAAAAAAAATATTTAGAGGTGGGTCACCCTTATCATTTAGGGGTTTGAAAAATAGATGTTGGCCGATTCTCAGACCTACCCGATACGCACACAAAATTTCATACAAATCGGTTCGGTCGTATCGGAGGAGTTTGGTAACAAACAACGCGACACGAGAATTTTATATATTAGATTAAACAGAAACTTAACTTTAACGTTAATTTCAGCCTTAATAATTGCTTTGTTTATTTCTTTTAGTCACACACAGATGCACTTCTAAACAGTTAAATCTTATAGACCAAGTAATTTTTCATTAAACTAACACATGGCGCTAGGCTCCATCAATTATTTGAAAATAAAAATGATTACATAATAATTTCGACAATCTTGTCCGTCTCGAGTCTCGACCCGAAAGGCCCGGGACTCGAGAAAACTAAAATATTACGAAGAGTCCCGGGACTTGAAGACACGAGACGTCCCGGGACCCAAACCCTAGTTGCTTGCTTTGTGGCTGTGAAATAAATCCATGTTTTACCAACATAATTATAGCATGTAACTTTCGCGCTTTAGATAAATAAGTGTGTGCATCCATTTCTACTAATATTAATTATTCAAACTGTAACGTTCTTTATATTGCATCTCTACAGTGATTACAGGGTGCCTGACTGCTACCAACTACGGACACCAAGAAACAGTACCTACATCCTCTACCATCACCGAAGTATAAGTACACGCACACCCTAGAGAGTGAAACGTATTTTTTTAATTAATCATAGTAATAAAACTGTTATTCTGTGACGCTATTTTATTTATTCTTTAATTTTTCAATTCAAAATACTACTAAATGAATAAAACTCTTTTTACGGATTTTATGGCGTTTATTTACACTTATTTTTAATTACTGAACTACATACTGGGACCGTATAATTAAACGTGATAAAATCCGTAAAAGTAGCTTTATTTAATGTGTAATGTTCGCGTAAATATAAGAAATCATTATCAAAATGCTACTCAAAACTAATCAAAAACAGCGTCACATTGTCATCCCATGATTACCTATAGCATACTTCGAATGCAAAGTTTATAAAGCTAATTGTTACTACTGAGTACAAAGATTTAATGCTTCACACCTAATTAAACTTCCAATGAAGCCGTGAAAAATCATGGGCTAAGCTGATTGCTGTAAATTTTCAATTGATCTCCATTGGCACCTATGGAACTCTTAATTGCAATTTTAAGTGCTGATTTACCACGGTCTAGGTAAACATCGTGGTAACCTGCATGTCTCAGAAATTTAAAAACGCCTTGGAGCAACGCGATGAACACTTTCTTGTCCCACAATTTAATTCAGAAATGAGAGGAGGCCTGTAACACATAAAGTTGTAGGTTTACATTCAAATTAACTGTCTCAATATTTTCTTATGTCTAATTTTAAAATGAGGGTAGCTGCGGTTATTACCTATGAAATTAAGACCTTGAACACTTCAGTCCCCTACCCCGTGACCACGGGTGTACTCGAAACGTCAGGAAATCAAATCCCACGGCTATGAGATTTTTTTTTTACGTACGATTTAGATTACGTAGTGGTCATACTTATCAAAGTGTGGCACCCTTGGCAGGTGTGTTGGAAACTGCAGTTTTTATTATTTTAATTTTTAATATAATTATTATACAGGTTATTTTTTAATTTGCTGAAGACCTTTTGGGAATATATTATTAACATAATAACAGCAACATCTGTAAGAAAAAAATTTATATTTCTTAAATTTATATTTTCACACAAAAATAAAAATATTTTAATTGGACCTTCTAAACGGTAATAGTCCTAGTTAGCAAAAGAAAGTGCGTAGCAGGGTAGGGGTGGAGGGGTGTAGGAGGCGGCGCTTGCTCATTTGAACTTGACCTAATTACTTGTGTCGTCAGTCGCCTTTGTTGAGACCGCGACGTTACTCCTTCCGTTGTGAGATTAATATCGCGAACGTTACCTTGCTATGATGGCTTACCGATACTCAAATGTTAAGTATACCGAAATGGTGCGAATTTTAGCATTTTGCAATGATAACGTTAGTGAAGCCTGCCGTGAATATTCAAGGCGATTTCCCAACTCACGTGCACCGAGCTACGCTACGATGCTAGGCGCTACACAGCGATTACGGGCAATTCCAGCCTGTATCAATTGACCTGTTCGTCCACCGCGGCGCACAGTACGTGAGCAGGAAGACACGCTGCAGTTTTTTGAACAAAATCCAGCAGCGAGCACTTATGAGGCAGCCCGACAGTTCAGTATGTCACAATACTACGCATTAAGTGTCATACACAATGAAGGGAAGTACCCTTTCCACCTGCATCGAGTTCATGAACTCAGCGAAGCTGACAAACCAGCGCGAGTTACATTTTGTAACTGGTTACTAGCTGCTGAACGAGCTAACATTTTATGGACCATTTAATTCGCACAATGAACACTTGTGGAGCACCACTATGAAATGCTATGAAAATCCACATGAACCAAGACCGCATAGCTTTCAACACCGGTTTAGTGTTAATGTGTGGGCAGGCGTTATTAATACAACGTTACTGGGCCCGGTCTTCATAGAAAGATTAAACGGTGAAAGCTATCAGTTTTCTCACCGACACGCTGCCAGAATTGTTACAGGACGTACCACTTGCATCTCTACGCAATATGTATTACCAATATGATGGGGCACCGGCGCACTATGCTCGCCAAGTTAACGATTATTTAAACAGAGAACATCCTGGTCGCTGTATCGGTCGTGACCGGCCATATGCATGGCCTCCTAAATCGCCAGATATCACACCAATGGATTTTATTTGTGAGGGCATGTAAAGACATTAGTGTATACTGGTCGTGCATTCGAAACCCGCGACATGTTGAAAGAAAAAATAATTTGGGCAATTGATCAAATCAAAATGAATCAACAATTATTATCTCGTGTCGGTGAACAGTTAAGTTTTAGGTGTCACCTATGCATAGAATGTGGAGGTGATTATTTTGTACGCTTTGTGCGCGATACTGACCGCCATCCGTGGACGAGTACCTAGGTAATTCTAATTTTTAAATTTGTATTTTAATATTTTTATTGAACCATTATACCTAAATATTTTTATTCAATTACTGTTAATTTGTATTATTTGCGATTTAATCATTATAAATATTTTATTGTAATATTTGTAATTATTTTAACCTGCATCTTTAAATACAACATATATTAAATAATAATTAAAAATTAAAAATTGTGTAGGGCCGACTTCAATATAAGTTATTAATGATAACTTATGAGGTAACACACATAAAAAAACACACTGTCGAATTGAGTACCGTCTCCTTTTTCGAAGTCGATAGAATAAATTGTTAATAATACTCAACATTTAATTTGCACGGGCTGCAAACATCGATCACCAATGAAAATACTGATCGTTGGCTGCAAACCGAAAAGGGCAGGCGGCGCCTTTGATGACGATGACACCTGTGTTGACGTCATAATATGGCTTTGGCCTGGACCGCCGCATGTGCGACGTTGAGGCTTTGCTACCCGCTGGATGCGACGATGCCTCTTGGATGCAGGCAGCGTTGCTAGCAAAAAGTATTCGTAAAAAAAACTACCTAAATGTCTATTAATTCGTAAAGGAATTAATAAAAGAATCAAATAGTTCATCAAATGGTTTTATGCAAAATAAAGAAGTATATGAAAAGTTTATGTAAAGTCATTTAAAGTGGCGGCTTGGTGCAATAGGCACAGTGGTGAATGGTTTAGTAGGCACTTGCAACGCAATCAGCTGAGCGCGGACGTCGACCGGCCCGGCTGTTATACTTACCTATTATAATTTTTTATATTTTTGATTTTTTTTTTAATGCTATTTGCTTATTTAATTATGTTTAATGATTTCAACACAATATGTGATATTGATATCAAGTGTAAAATAAATAAGGCATTTTCTTTGACGATTTATTCTGACATTGTTTAGGTACTACAAAATACAGACTTAAAAGGAGTCAGACATGACAAAAAAAACTTAAAAGTAGTTTTCTCGTAAATTCATTATATTCTGTAAAGAGTGATCTCGATAAAATTGTTTGTAATGATGTAACCAATATATTCCCAAAAGGTCTTTAGTAAATTAAAAATGACCCTGTATAAAATGTTATAATAAATTAGTTGTTATCATGAGGATGCTGCTGCCCATCTCCTGTTTAATTTCCGCTTGTCGCTGTTTAAGATACCTGCGGGATGATATGGGCTAGTGGATTCTATTACGGTGCAAATACACGGCGGCCGAACTGGGGATAGAAACCATCATTACTAGTGTAAGAAATTTGGTTCTGCTTCCTCCTGGAGGATCTCCAATTCCAAAATTTTTTTTAACGAGGGTTATGTATGTTTTGTGGAGTTTCTTAGGTGATGTCTATGTTCAGCAGTGAACTTGCGAAGGACTGTAAGTGATAGATCATGGACTGAGATGTTATCAAAAAGATGCTGCTACCTACCTTCTGTTAAAGTTTCTCCTTGTTTTTTTTTATAGGATATGGTGACAAACGAGCACCAGTCCACCTGATGGTAACTGGTTGCTGTGGCCCATAGACATCTACATTTATCCTCAATAAAGCATCAAAATGCAGATGCGTCGTCACCCGTGAGGACTGAAATGGAATGCCTCTTTTGCAGTAAATTGGGTCTCCGGTTCTCTACACTTACCATACGAAACATAGCAGTGTCAAGCTGCTATTTAACGCTGGTATTCTGTGAGGGCGTGGTCCTTCCCCGGTCGAGCCGTCCCATTCGTGCTACAACTATACTACTTGTTGCTTCTTAACAAACCAACGGGATGGTATAATAAATTCCCACTACACGGAACTAAGTGCTTTTGCCGCGCAGCGCATCCAAAAGTATTTTTTTATCTTATTATATCATAATTTCCCTCAGGCTTAAAATCACGTTTTAAGGAATCTGCTTTCCTATATCGAAATCTACTATTTCATATTAAAAAAATGTTTTATTCAAAATTATATTCATGTAGTAATTCCATATTATGTGTATGCACCATATTAGACGTATGGTGGAATTCACTAAATACAGTTGAAAACATATTCAATAGATCTTTTAAAATGACCAGATCTTTTTATATCAATAATTAAAACTTATCAAGCACTTCCTTGATATACTTGATATATATGGTTAATTTTAAAAGTGGAGCTAAATTTTTAAACTTAAGTTTAAATATATAAAAAATGATATATCATTATTGCAGTTTTTGAAAATACGAGTAAATAAGACTTCTACTTGTATTTGAAATTATCCCAAATTGAATGTGATTTATGGGCAACAAAGTTTTTGCCTACCAATCGAACCTTACAAATGTGTTCGTGCGCATTAAAATAAGTTAAAATAATGCATTACCACGCAACAAAAAGGACAGAATTATTAATGTTTTTTTTTTTTAATTAACATTTCTACATCATTTGCTTATATTAATTATGCTGAACTTTCTCTCCAAATTTGGCCAGTTATTACAAAATAACCCTGCATGTTTAGTGATTCTCCTGTTAGATAACTTAGTTTTACTAGATTTTGAAATCGGGCAGCCTATATGCATTCAATATGCATTACTTAGCTGTTCTTATATAGGTACTCCTATTGCGCCGTCAGAGTAGACCGAAAAGCAGTGCTTGCACTGATGTTTCTGGTGTGAGGGGTCTAGAGTGTTAGTATAATTACAGGCTGTGAGGTATTCCATCTTTGTTTTCAGAAGTAACAAGGCATAGTATGTATATTGTTATTGGAATTTAGTTGGAATGTACCTAAGTTCGTTTATCACTTCAGTTTTATAAAAAATAATCAATTAAAAATGGTGGAAGGAAATCTAAAGAAATTTTATCTACTTCCTCATTATTTGCGTGTACGTAACGTAACGTAAGTGTAATCTAAAGAAATAGCAAAATAAAGACATATTATATCACTTGCCAGCAAATAGGAAACGTTTCTTCTTCTCTACGCAAAGTATGTTGCTGAGAATTGAATCAGTAAAACGCTTATTGTGCATTAATATAATTTCTCTCTTACTTCGTTCAGTACGAAGAAAATCAAATTAGGTACTTACATAGGAAAGTAGTAAAATGTTACTCAATTGTAGATCCTATTGTTGTACGATAAGATACAAAATTGCACAAATATAATTCTGACTGTCTTCACAAAATATCTAGCAGAAAAAAAAAACACACAAAATGTTATCAAAATTGTAGCAAACGTGATTGTTCAACGAATGAGCGATTAAATAAAATGTTTTAGTTATACAGCCTATCAAAAGTCTACTGCTGAACATAGGCCTCCCCCATTGATTGCCCCGTAGGGGGGATTTTGCCATATTGCCAGGCTTGGCAAGCAAGTTGGCAACCGCATTTTTTTATTATTTTGAGGTGTTATCAGGAAGATGCTGCAGTCAATCTCCTGTTTTACCTTCGCTTTGTTTTCTCTCACGACACTCAAGGAACGACATTGGGTGTTAGTGGTTATACTTATAACGCAATACACAGTTTAGTTACTATTTTCATTAAATGTATGAAATTTAACTAAATGAAGAAAAAAAGAGTTTAGATACACGTACTGAAGTGAATTAAGTGAAAAAATTTGGTAGATCACTTTAATAGCAAAAAAAAATATTATATTTGGGCAGATAATAATAGTCCACATCTTAAATCTTAACTCACCTGAATCCAATAAAAATATACGATAATATCTGATGAAGGCTTGTATTCTAATTTTATCTTTAAGTTTAAGGTGTACCCTTATCTTAGTCCTTAACGAGGATAACGCATTTGCATTTTGATTTTCGATCGAGAATCGATGTAGTTGGACTGTGTGCTGGTTAGTCACCCTTAATTATTAAAAAAAAATATGATGTGTTTGGCACTGGGCACGAAATAAAACTTTATAATGACACTAGAAAAAAAAAACTAAACCTAATTTAATTATTTGCTCTATGACTTCCTCTTTCCTGCTACTCGCTCACCATCATCATCCCTCTCTCTCCTGCCACTTAAGTTCCGTTCCCACAAGTCATATCATTATACTAAAAAAAGATCACTCAAAGTTTGATGTTACAATACCATTACCGTTACAGCCTATCAAAAGTGCACTGCTAAACTTAAGCAACACTCAAACATTCTTGCAATGAGGCAAATTTTTTTACCCCCGATAGATTACCTAATAAGGAGAACACCGAGTGTTGAGCGAATGATTCGTTAATACACTCACATACGCTGATACATATTGAGAGCAGGTGAACGAGAGAGAGAGAGAGATAGATTTATCAAGTGAAGTAGTTTATTTGCATTATTATGTAGGGCCATCTTCAAACAAAGGAAGCTATAAATGCGTTGTCACTTCTGAGGGCTAAGATGGAATGCCTCTCAGCCTGTAACTATACTGGCTCTCTACACTTTTTAAACCGGAATACAGCAGTACCAGCAGTGCTGTGTACCGGCAGAAACTGGCTGCCCAGACCGACTCCTAGAAAGAAAAAGAGAATATTGAGAGAGTAATCTTTTCCGTCTGCTACACACAGTTGATTTTGGAAGCCAGTTTGTTTTTGAATTTCTGATTTCAAAAACGACTACTTTAGGATACATTACTATATATGCTTCAATAAAAATGATCTCCTTGACCAAGGTTTTTCTGGATGAGATAGATGTTCAGCGATACGGCCATCTAATTGTATGAATGTAAATTAATGTTTGGTATGTGTTTATAAATACATTAAAACAGGAAAAATTCTGACGCGTAACACCAGTGTCAATTGCGGACTCCAATATCTTTGAGATATTATTAATTTTGCAGACATGAGTTAGTGCTATGAAATCTATGGTCAGCGCTTACTCCATGAGCTACACACGTGATCCGATCTTGATTAGACTGTACAGCCTTACATACCTCACCGCTGTGGCCGGGCGTCCTCTCATTACAGAAGCAAGAAGGCGTCCGACCTAATGCAGGACAGCCTTTACATGACAATTTTTGCTTTTGAATTTTTAGCCATGCAAGTTTCCTCACGATGTTTTCCTTAACTGCCGAGCACGTGGTATATTAACACTTATAATTCCAATCAAAAATTTCTTCGGTGAGGATCAAACGTGGGTTGTTTAATTATCTTGTGTAGAGTGCAAGTAGATCTTTAATAAAAATATCAGTATTTAGTCTCTCCGAACTCGTAAATTACCCTAGTTATTAACCTTGACTAACCTTTCAGCTACAATAACCTTTAGTATTGGTATGGCAATTATTAAAATAAAATATTATATATTAATTAGGAATGATAAAACATTCATTGAAATCGAATTATATATCTTTCATTAAAATTTGTCGATACGATACGCACGCCCCCTAGTGTAAGTTAATTGAACTATGCTTAAAACCTTCGCGCATGTGCAACCAATAGGTTGACAAAGTTTTATGGTATTTGCCATAGTTGCCACGCTTGGCGAGCGGGTTGGCGACCGCAGTTTTTTTATTGTAATTTTGGCTATTATTAGGAAGATGCTGCTGCCCATCTCCTGCCTGTTTCCCTTTGTCGCCTTTTACGACACCCACGGGAGGGTATGGGACAGTGGATATTCTTGACCGCCACTATACGCCAAATTCTTCTATTTTCACGGCAAATTCTTAATTCTTGATATTAACCATAAAACACCATAATTATTATATAATTAAAATTCGTTTTAATAACTCTTAAATTAAAGAACCATTTTTATTCTCAAACAATTTCATTTATGGTCGTTAATATGAAAAGTGGTTTCATCAGAGAACATGTTATTGAAGCTTTTACACTTATTTACACTGCCCTGCAGGATTCGACTCGTTCAGTAGGTTCGGGGGTTTTCGTCTCTTGTACAATAACCATTTTATAGGGCTGTAAATGCAAATATTTACGAATAACGCTATAAATCGTGGATTTGCTCAAATTTTAACATCCAGGTTTATCAATAATAATACAATACGCAACGATCTTCGTTCCAACAGAGTGTTCCACGACACGTACGCATTTTTTTATTTCAATGGCAAAGATGTTCTACCAAATATATAATATATCGAGTCTGAGTAATTAGTAGTTACGTTCTTAATATATTTTTGGCATATTATCATACACCTAATAATAAAATTTAAAATACTTAACAATGACAGTAACAAAGAAACGCCCCCTGTCCCCGGCGGCCCCGCAATTCCTGGCTACGGTGGCGACTATGGTAACGGCGGGGCAGGGGGTGCTAAGAATCTCCGGTGGAGGTTCGGTTGCCACCTAAGACGACTCGACCTGGCAACATACAACGCATGTACCCTGAGCACTGACGAGAAGATCGTGGAACTAGAAGAAGAGATAGACAAGTTACGCTGGCATATTATAGGATTATCCGAAGTCCGAAGAGCGGGGGAGGACACGGTAATCCTCGAATCCGGCAACTTGCTCTATCACCGGGTGGGCGACCATCCGTCCCAAGGAGGTGTCGGATTTATCGTCCATAAGTCTCTCGTTAACAACGTTGTAAAGATTAAGATTGTGTCGACGAGGGTTGCGTACCTTATACTCAGAATCACCAAACGGTATTCGCTGAAGGTCACACAAGTTTACGTACAAACCTCAGGATACCCCGATGTGGAGGTGGAGGAAATGTATGAGAATATCTCTAGAGCCATGTATTCCTCCAAAACCCAATATACAGTGTTAATGGGAGACTTCAATGCAAAACTAGGCAGAAGAGAGAACGGTGAGCTGAAAGTAGGGAAATTTGGAATAGGGCAACGGAACCCAAGGGGCCAGCAGCTGGCCGACTTCATGGAGAAAGAGGGACTCTTTATGATGAACTCTTTCTTCCAGAAGCGGCCCCACAGGAAGTGGACCTGGTCGAGCCCCGACGGTTCCACAAAAAATGAGATTGACTTTATTATGACGACCAGACGACAACTGTTCAGTGATGTCTCCGTGATCGCGAGGG
Organism: Parnassius mnemosyne; assembly: GCA_963668995.1. Classification (NCBI taxonomy): domain Eukaryota; kingdom Metazoa; phylum Arthropoda; class Insecta; order Lepidoptera; family Papilionidae; genus Parnassius; species Parnassius mnemosyne. The sequence continues at coordinate 41,562,366 of CAVLGL010000057.1, read as the reverse complement.
TTAAAACTGGTAGAGATCACCGAATGGTTAGAGGCACACTGAACCTAAACGTTAAGTTGGAGAGGTCTCGTCTGATGAATTCAACGCTCCGTTCCCCTCTTGCTCTGTTCCAAATTCCCGAAACTTTTCAGTTCGAGTTTCGAAACCGTTTTCAGTGCCTAGAAGACTGCAATGAAGTGGACGATATGAATGACAAGCTCGTGAAAACTGTCGGTCGGAGCTAATTTCTGCAAGACCCGCCGCAAAAGAACACAAAAACTCTCCGATCACACTCTTAATCTCATGGCTGTTGGACGGGATATGAAGCTGCAGTCTTCAGTAGATTTGACAGCATACAGGCAACTGAACAGACAGATCTCCAAATGCATGCGGCGGGACTTACGCAACTTTAATACTGCTCGTATTGAAGAAGCGATCGAGCGGAACCAGGGCTCCAAAGTCTTTGCAAGAGATCTGTCTGCCAGAAGGAGCCAACTGTCAAAGCTGAAGACCGAGAGTGGCAGCGTCATTTCCGGGACACCTGAGATTTTGAGTGAGATTGAGAGGTTCTATGGGCATTTGTACACGTCATCGTAGGAGCCACACGCAAGTGTGAGTAACAATAAAAGAGCGAGTCTTATCCGACATTATTCCGATGATATCCCGGACGTCAGTCTGAGCGAGATTAGAATGGCTCTCGAGCACCTTAAAAACGGCAAGGCCCCAGGCGAGGATAGAATTACAGCGGAGCTTCTGAAATCGGGTGGAAAACCGGTTCTTGAAGTCCTTCAGAAGCTCTTTAATTCCGTTCTCCATGGTGGCATTACACCGGAGGCGTGGAGCAGAATTGCGGTGGTCTTGTTCTTCAAGTAAGGCGACAAGGCTCTCTTGAAGAACTACAGACCGATTTCCCTTCTGAGCCGCGTCTACGTGCTGTTTTCGAGTGTCAATACGAATCGTCTCGCGCGCAGACTTGAAGACTTCCAGCCTCCCGAACAAGCCGGTTTCCGAAAAGGCTTTAGCAACATAGACCACATACATACTCTTTGGCAAATAGTACAAAAGTCCGAAGAGTACAATTTGCCACTATGTCTGGCGTATGTGGACTATGAGAAAGAAATTTGAGCGGTGCTGCAGTCCCTTCAGCGGTGCCAAGTTGACTGTCGGTATTACGAAGTGCTGAAGTGTTTGTACAGTAGAGTACGAAACCTGTCCGATTGCAGAGAGGTGTAAGACAGGGTGATGTTATATCCCCGAAACTCTTCACCACTGCATTGGAAGACGTTTTCAAGCTTCTGCACTGGAAAGATACGGTATTAACATCAATGGCGAGTACATCATTCACCTTCGATTTGCCGACGATATAGTCCTTATGGCAGAATCGTTGGAGGACCTAAGTACCATGTTCAATGACCTCAATAGTGTCTCCCAACGAGTAGATCTTCAAAGGAAAACAAAGATCATGTTTAATGTCCATGTCACGCCTATGCCGGTAGTTGTTGGGAGCACTAAGCTCGAAGTTGTTGACGAGTATGTTTACCCGGGACAAATAGTCCGACTAGGTAAGTCCAACTTCGACCGAGAGGTCAATCGACGGATTCAACTCGGCTGGGCAGCGTTCGGGAAACTACGACACATCATCACGTCAGACATACCTCAAAACCTTAAAACGAAATTGTACAACCAGTGCGTGTTGCCACTGATGACTTACGGATCTGAGACGTGGTCCTTCACTGCTGGCCGTATGAGGAAGCTCAAGGTCGCTCAGCGAGCTATGGAGCGGGCTATGCTCGGGTTATCTCTGCGTGATAAACTTAGAAATTAGTATATCCGCAGTAGAACCAGAGTAAACGACATAGCCCAACGGATTAGTAAGCTGAAATGGCAGTGGGCCGGCCATATAGCTCGAAGAACCGACAACCGATGGGGAAGAAAGGTTCTTGAGTGGCCTCGTACCGGTAGGTGAAGTGTAGGGCGACCCGCTACGATATGGAGTGACGACCTGGTAAGACATGCAGGAAGTCGATGGATGCAGGTGGCTCAGGATCGTGCTTTGTGGCATTCCTTGGGAGAGGCCTATGTTCAGCAGTGGACTTATGAAAGGCTTTAATGATGATGATGATGATGATGATGATTAACAATTCAAACACGATTTATTTGAGCTTTATTTTTGGCAATGAACATTAAATATGATAAATTTGATTAGTGATTAGATATAACGATATGTTTATTCATCTAGGCTTTGTTTTTGTTTAATTATAATAATAATTTCCAAAATATAATAAAGATTTTCAATGATTCCTCAATGACACCAGAAAAGCTTACTTTCAATAAAAAAGACATTCAGACACATTATAAAAGCAGTGATTGATTCGTTCCCATTGTGAATAATACTTCTATTCATACTGCGTCCTTTAACAATTCATAAAGAATTTTGGTAACAATGCCATAATCATTTACAAAACTTTGTTCAATACTAACCATTTATGTTCACAATGATCATTAAGCACCTTATTCATCTTCGTTAAAAGAAACCTTTTCATTATAGAACTCTAGAAATACTTTAAAATCGTAGCTCTAAGTCTACTCAATAATTTAACTGTAATATTTTTAAAGTAAAAATCAAATAAAAATTTTTCATTTAATTTAGACTTGTTTATAGCTCTTTTGAATGTCAAATCTGTATAGATTTCGTTCGAATTTCGAATCCTCTTCTGCTAACAACCGGCAAAAACTTCTATATATCAATGAAAATTCACATTTAAATACATTGAACCAATATTATCGACATATTTTTTTTTATAGGATAGGGTGATAAACGAGCACAAAGTCTACCTGATGGCAAGTAGTTGCTGCGGCCGATAGACATCTACATTTATTCTCAATAAAGATTCAAAATGCAGATGCGTTGCCACCCGTGAGGGCTAAGATGGAATGCCTCGTTTCCAGTAAAAAGGGTCTCCGGTTCCCTACACTCACCATACGAAACACAGCAGTGTCAAGCTGCTATTTTACGCAGGTATTCTGTGAGAGCGTAGTCCTTCCTCGGTCGAGCCGACCCATTCGTGCTATAACTATACTACTAATATAGCTGCAGCATGGCTCTACCACGTAAAAAAAACAACAGTTTTAGATATAAGTCGTATATGATTTGTTGTGACTGTCACTATTCTTATCCTTCTTTATTAAGTACTATAGTAAGTAAACGCTTAATATTGTCATTCAATTTACTAATACTCCGCTTAAAATATTCGAAAGTTATTAAATAATAAAAATAAAAGTCAATTATATTACAATTATAAAAATAAATAACATTTTTCGGTTTTATATTATAATTGGGAAGTGGGTCAAAATATTTAACAAGTTATAAGGCGTGTAACGCTAGAGCGTGTTCATGTAATGTAATGCTTGAATCTTATTTTGTTAATATCTGAAAAAGCAAGAGAACGAATTCCAATGGAGTTGATTTTTCGCGTACATTTAAAAAGAGATCTGCCGGTACGACACATAATATATGAGGTGGTCGGACGCGGTTAACTGCCGGAATTCTGTTTCGCAATGTTGCACCTTGCCGAAGTACTGTTGCACAAAGTCCCATATTAAGGACATAAATGATAGTATGGTCTATGATACAAAAGCAATAATATGGACAAGCATTGAGATGCATAAGTATTATAACTGTAGAGGGGGGATTTGAAGTCCCACCTCTGATACATTAATATGAAATAAATAAATTATGAAATAAATTAATTATGAATTAATTTTCATAAAATGAAAGACATATTATGAAAATTAATTCATATTCGCCTGTTTCGTCCTTCAAAACTGGACAGATTTTAATTTTTTTCCGGAATGAAATACGAACGATTGGTGACTACGAAGGATTGAGACTGTCTGTATATTTTTCTTTAGTTTTTTATGATCGTTAAAATTAGTTCCCTTGATGTCTAAAAATGGCTGTTTATTTGCGCAGTTATAGTAAATTTCTAGTATTAAAATAATTTTTAACGGAAAGAAACAGATACAAAGTACGAGTAAATGTTAGTGGAAGATATGTATTTTATCGTTATAATCTTTATATATAAAAATTACGTGTCACGTTGTGTGTCCGCGATTAACTCCTAAACTACTGAACTGATTTCAATTAAATTTGCACACTCTGTGCAGTTTGGTCCAACTTGAGAGATAGGATAATTTTTATCCTGATAAGTGCCACTCGATATTTTTTTTACGAATTTCAGGATTTTTTATATGAAGGGTCGTTGAAAAGGGTAGAAAAACATCTGCCTGGTCAGCTAGTTTATAATATGGACTTGTGTCATTATCCAGAGAGAAAACAGAGTAATACGTTAGTAAGGACTAAACGTCGCTCAAATATCCACTAGTGGTATCCTCTTATTAATATTTGATGCGATGTAATTTCTTTAATATCTATAAGGAAAACCTGTTGTGCAATTTATTCACTATTCACCATGTTAAAACCGTATTCTTTATTTTCATCTATATGGAAAATTAAATTAAAGGAAAACGAAATAAAGTTTTTTCTTTCCTCTAACAATCTCGACGGGGGTTTGATGTCAAAGTCATTCAAATATTGACGTGTCATAAGGCCACAGTTAAATTTAGATAATTAGTTTAGATTTATTTTCACACGTTCGACGGGATTAAATTTCTCTTTGGGATAATCAATCGCTTAATATATATTTTAAAACATTTCATTGAAATATTTATTGTACAAATATGATAATTAATACATTTTAATTCGCTTGACCTGTGAAAATGTATCATATGAATGTAATGGAATTTTGTATATCAGTTCTGATCCACTTGCAATTGTTCGAATAAACTGAAAATTTGCGGACACATTAAGAACCGATAACAATAGAATAATTCAAAAATTTAAGACTCAATATTCTCATAAGGATCACCACAGCCTCTAATCGAAGGGTGTTGTTTGAGTGATTTGAGCTCCAATATTATACTGTTAGTTGACTTAAAAAAGGAAGAGGATATTAATCTGACTGTACGTATTTTTACACGGCATCGTCCTCAATTGCGAATCCATTATAATGATTCCTTTTTTATTAAATAGAAAATATTTCACGGGTGGTCCCATATAAATCTAATGAAATATTCCCCTTCTATGAGAGGAAAAATAGGGTATGAAGTTTTTAATGTAACTATTTAGATGACATTGTCATTATGGTATTGGAAAATAACTTTTATAAAAAAATAACCAAACAATGAAAATGACTCAACAATAAATTAAACCGTCTACGTCATATCATCACGTGGACGCGTATAACGCACAAAACGTGGCAACAATTGAAATCCCCCCTCCCCCCATAGCAAATCTATACGGAGACCTTTGATCAACAGTGAACTTTATAGGCTGAAACGGTAATTATTTAAACAATTTAAGAATGTCAAAAATATTAGAAATATAATTAAAAATTTTAAATTAGCTGTGTATGATTCTTCAGATATGTTTGACATAAGATTGGCACAATAAAAGGAACATATAAATGACAGCAATACGAGTTAGAGCTATGCAGCAGCTATATAGTTGGAGTACGTATGGGTGTGCTCGAACAGGGTAGGACCGAATGCTATCACAGATTACCAGCGTAAAATAGCAGCACAAGACTGCTGTTCTTAAAGCATTACATTTTAGCCTTCTGGGATGACAATAGATCTGCATTTTGGTTCTTAATCAAGGATAGATGTAGATGTCTTTGGGCCACAACATCCATTTACCATCAGACTGTGTGCTCGTTTGTCAGTCTTATTCCATTAAAAACAATATATTTTTTAAATATTTTTATAGCAGTCAGTTGCAAGCCAAAGAGCGTAATAATTTCATTTTATTGATAGAAGTTGAATTTTCCATTCTTCAGTGAGTGGAGACACATTGGTTGCGGGCAGCGAATATTCGTTTTATGTCTGCACCTAGCCGACGAGACGTGATATCCATCGGCAGGACGGCACGCTACATGAATAGTTATTTGTAATTTAACTATATCTAACGTTATATTGTATGATTATAATTGTTTAATAATGATCATAAGGTAATACATATGATGACATACGGAACTGAGACGTGGTCCTTCACTGCTGGCCGGATTAGGAAGCTCAAGGTTGCTCAGCGAGCTATGGAGAGGGCTATGCTCGGAGTTTCTCTGCGTGATAAACTTAGAAATGTGGATATACGCAGTAGAACTAGAGTGACCAACATAGCCCAACGGATTAGTAATCTGAAATGGGAAAGGGCCAGCCATAAACCGACAACCGATGGGGAAAAAAGGTTCTCGAGTGGCGGCCTCGTACGAAGTGTAGGGCGTCCCCGAACGAATGACGACCTGGTAAGACATGCAGGAAGTCGATGGATGCAGGTGGCTCAGAACCGTGCTTTGTGGCATTCCTTAGGGGAGGCCTATGTTCAGCAGTGGACTTGTCAAGGGCTTAGGAGGAGAATTTTTTCATTAGATTTATATGGGACCACCCGTAAAATTTATCCTATTTAATAAAAAAAAAAAGAAATCATCATAATCGATTCACAAATATCGCGTAAAAATACGTATTGCTGCTTAAATCACTCAAACAACACCCTTCGATTACAGGCTGCGATGAACCTTATCAGAATACTAAGTCATAAATTTTTGAAATTGTTCTATTATTATCGATTCCTAATGCGTCTTAAAATTTTTAGATTATTTGGATGATTGGAAGTGGATCATAACTGATATATAAAATTCCATTACATTCATAAGATACATTTTCACAGGTCAAGCTAATTCAAATGTATTAATTAGTATATCATTTAAAACATTTCAATGAAATGTTTTAAAATATTTATTAAGGGATTGATTATCCTAAAGAGAAAAAAAAACCGTCGAACGTGTGAAAATAAATTTAAACTAATTATGGCCTTAACATTGTGTATGACAGGTCAATAATTGAATGGCTTTGACATCAAACCCCCGTCGAGATCGTTAGAGGAAAGAAAAAACTTTATTTCGTTTTCCTTTAATTTAATTTTCCATATTGATGAACATAATGAATACGGTTTTAACATGGTGAATAGTGAATAAATTGCACAACAGATTTCCCCTATAGATATTAAAGTAATTAAATTGCTTCAAATATTATTTTGAGGATACCACTAAGTGGATATTTGAGTGGCGTTTAGTCCATACTAACGTATTTCTTTGTTTTCTCTCTGGATAATGACACAAGTCCATATTACATATTGTAACGATAAAATACATATCTTCCACTGACATGTACTTTGTATTTGTTTTTTTTTCGTAAATAATTATTTTAAAACCAGAAACTTACTAAAACTGTGCGATTAAACAGCCGTCTTTAGACATCCAGGGAACAAATTTAACGATCATAAAAAATTTAAGAAAAACATACAGATAATCTCAATCCTTCGTATTCACAATAGTTCGTATTTCATTCTGGAAAAAAAATCTGTCCGGTTTTGTAGGAGGAAACAGGGGAATATGCAATGATGATTTCGTCAACTTTTATTATACATTATCAGGCCGTGTGATAGCGGCGTAAGATAATGCACCAGCCCATATCTTCCTGGGGGTGTTGTAAAAGGTAACACAGGGTAATGAAAAAGGAGAGGGGCAACAGCATCTTCTTGATAACACCTTCCAAGCGTTGTCACTATGGCAATTTATGGGAATAAAAATATATTTTTATTAATATATACATTTTGATGTAGAGCGTATATAATGTTTTAATATATACTTAGAAATTGACCGATTTAACCGTGACAGTCAGTGAAAAAGCGTTAGTTTAAGAGTACACATGCAAATTGACATTATCAAAAAAAATTAAAATCAAAATTTACTTACGAATTGAATAACCTCTGCGCGTATAAAAAAATTTAAATGACTTAATATAATGGGCACTGGGACATCACGACAGACTCTGCCTTGCTCCTCATTTCCCGCGATATAGTACCTAGAACGCTGGCTGTTTTTTATCGTTAAATGGCTGTAATTAACCTTTGGGTGAAAAAATAATCAGTCCTCTTGTCTTCTAAAGGAACTGTATACAACACAAGTCAAGCATACAGTTCCTTTTTGAATTTTGATGGACTGTATCGATTCCTGGGGACCGATAACCTCTAAAAATTATACAGATATATAGCATTGAACCAAATTGAAGTAATAAATAAAAAACTTTAACATATAACTTAAATATAAAATCTTCCCCAAGAAACAAAAATAACTGATGATTTTCAAACGGCTAAACAAATTTTCTTGAAACATAGCTAAGAACACTTAATTAAGACAGCTCTCAAACGATAAAAAAAAAACTTTATCAAAACCCGTTCATCCGTTCCAGAGCGTGTATGATGCCACAGACAAAAACACACATATACAAACTACAAACTAAACTTTGATTAAAAAGTTCTGAAAAAATCGGGCATTAAAAATTCATATTGTGGAAGTAGATATGTTAATTTTTGTAATGGCTATGACACTAGATATTATTAATACATTCCAATATCAAATACTTACATATAATTACAGTTTACAGAGGTATTATATTTATATAAACTTCAATTACAAACTACAAATTTTTCTCAGTTAACTAGACAAGAATACATATTACATGTTTAGAGGGGTAGTAGATAAAATTTATCTGAAACTATGTTAATTTATGATTCCGCTAAGTACTATTTTGTTTTAGCAAGATTTGACTGTTATGTAAAAGATACCAAGCATCATTAAATGCGCCTGCGAAAAATTTAACATTAAACTAAAATAGAAAACTATGATAAAGTAAAAACAGCTTTCTTCAATATTCAGTAGATATAAGCAGTGAACATTTATGTGTCATAAAAGGCGACTATAGGAAATTTAGTGCATCGAAATATCGCCATGTTTATAGATTTAGATACCGTTACCATTACAGTCTATTAAAGTCCACTGCTGAACATAGGTCTCTTCGATAGATTATCTCATACTCGATATTTACCAAAGTTGCCACACTTGGCAAGCGGGTTGGCAATTACAGTTTTGCATGCCGTAAGCGCCTAAGCGCGTCGGTATGTTCTACTAGCGCCTAAAAATTAAGATTCCAACGTTTTGTCGTATGAAATCGTATCTAGCAATCATATTGTACATATAAGTGATATAAGAAGCACATTGTCAGAAAGAGAAATGATTGTTGAACTTATTAATATTTTTTTTAAATCGATTAATTGCTATTTTTAAATAAAAAAGAGGTTTCAATGGCGTAAGGTGTAGATTTATCAAGTCCCCAAGGCTTGTAAACACGATAACTTTTGAAAATATCAATTGTTCAACTCAATATATTTTTTAAACTCTTCATCTATCATGTAAGAAGCCATTGAATGTAAATGGCAGTTTAGTTTTGTTTATTTTAGTTATAATAATTTTTTTTTGGCTGAGAAATGGCGAAAATTCGGTGTATTTGGGAGCCTTGTATGAATAAATAATTACTAAATGAAGACAGCGTCACTCAGTTCGGCGTCAATCGCCGTCGTGAGTGAACATTGTTACGGTCGTTTGCAGCGGCTCAAAAAGATCGCTGTACAAATACACAATATTCGAATAATCAAATTTCCTAAATACTTGATAAGAGATTTTTTGATTACAATATTTTAAAAACACTGAATAAATAATAGTAGTACGTACTAAAAGTATCAATTTTATCGTCATGGGTGTCATTTTCATGGCTTTCGCGGGTGTTGAAGCCGATGGGGTTGTCGAAATTTAAATCCAAGGTGGCGGCTGCAATAGGTACCAATTTTTTCATCATGGGTGTCATTTTCATGGTTTTCGAGGGTGTTGTATCTGACAGTGCTGTCGAAATGTAAATCCATGATGGCGGCTGCAATAGGCATCAATTTTTTCATCATGGGTGTCATTTTCATGGTTTTCGAGGGTGTTGAAGCCGATAGTGCTGTCGAAATGTAAATCCAAGATGGCGGCTGCAATAGGTACCAATTTTTTCATCATGGGTGTCATTTTTATAGTTTTCGAGGGTGCTGAAGCCGATAGTGCTGTCGAAATGTAAATCCAAGATGGCGGCTGCTATAGGTAACAATTTTTTCATCATGGGTATCATTTTCATGGTTTTCGAGGGTACTGAAGCGGATAGAGCTATCGAAATGTAAATCCAAGATGGCGGCTGCAATAGTTATAATTTTTTTCATCATGGGTGTCATTTTCATGTTTTTCGAGGGTGTTGAACTTTTAAAAATTCCATATAATCATGTTATACGTAATTTTTGTAATGCGCTTAGGGCATGCCCAATTGGATTTACCAATAATTTAATTCTACATAGGGTAATTATGTAAGGTAATTAAAGTTATCCCAACTTACCAAAGAATTAAATAGAAAAACAAATTTATAAAAAAGTAATTTTTGTAACAAATTATTTACTGTCTTTCGTACTTAACTCGAGTTTAAACTCGAGTTGCGTGAATTTCAACTCGAAATAACTCGAGTCGTAATTTTTCCTAGTTGGCACCTCTTTAGATTCGATATTTAAACACATCTGGCACGTCAAATTCTAAAAATTCAATCCGTACACGTTGGCTTGGTTATTTTGGAATTGTGCCGGGTGGCTGTTGCTGTATGCAAAGCGCACGCAATTTTTTTTATAGGAATTTCGCTTCCTGCAGATCGATTTCTAGTATTATAGATTCAATGATTTAAAATATAATAATCTGTCGGGTTTATTTTTTGAATGATTGAGCTAAAATAATTGTAACTATTTTTCAATTATTTGAGATATACGTTTGCATCATTACTAACATTACTAAAATTCCAACTGATTCGTATGCAGACTCTTGAAAGTTACTGCTGGGCATGGTGTTTAAAAAATTCGCTATAAAGCATAAATTTACCTTTACTCACGAAATTGGGCAGGAGTGTTGTTCATTTAAAGCACTTACATTAGCAAGCGGGCTGGCAACCGGAATCTCTTGATTTGTACCCCTCTATCGCCTCTTACGATACCCACGCGATGATTTATTTTTATTTTTAGTCGTTATTAGGAAGACGCTGCTGCCCATCTCCTGATTAGTTTCCCTCTGGCGCCTCTTACGACACCCACGGGATAATATGTGGTAGTGGATACTCTTACACTGCCACTACACGGTAATTTGCTATGTAGATAGCGATATTTATAGGAACGAAACGAACTTAAAACTCAGCATGACTGCGAATCCACCCGGCAAGTGCAGTGATTACAGAAAAAGCTCATTCAATCGTGGAATCCCACGTTCAGCAGCGGCGTATTACGGACTGATGGTGAAGAATATTTTATGAAAAACAATTTAAAATGAAATACAATTTTGACAAGTTAAAGACATTTCAAATTCGTATACTCAAATAAAAGACCAGGAAATTATTCAGTTATAAATATTCATAGATGCGATTTACATCAGCTAGACCCAGTATTCAGTATTTAATCGAACATTTGAAGAGAATCTCGAATAAATCTATATAAACAGAAGTGAGACAGACAGACAGCTTTATTTATTTCTACTGCGAAATTGCACTACTGTGTTTGGTTTGAATTGTATAGTGAGGCAGTGTAATTACAGATGTGAGATATTCACTTTTTTACTTGAAAATTGGAGAACTTTCTGAACTAGTGGCAAATAAAAAATAAAAAATGACTTTCATTAAGTATATTGTAATAATCTATATTGCAAAAAAAAACATTCTATTCTATTCTATTTTAATGCCTGACGACAACGCATACCTGGCTCAGTGGATTACAGCTCCGAATAAAGAATGCTCAATTTCTTTTTTCATTGTCAATTTCACTTATTTTATTAATTTATTCTTTAGGTTGTATTCTTAGTGTCATTAGTCATTACTGAAAATCACCGCTGTGGTTTCGCCACTACTTAAGTTGAGAAATCTTTTTCGGTATGACTTCAATGTACGAAGCCAAAATTTCTTCAATTTACGTGTTTTATTATAAACTAGTGATCCGTCCCTTCTTTGCACGGGTGATTTCAGGATCTCAATAACAGCGACACCTACTGGGTTGAAATGTAAATATAAACCATCTACAGACGCATTTTGAGTTTTAGCGAGACAAATAACAGCAATAAAATTATATATATATATATATACACTCATATAATATAGAGATTATAATTTTGTTGTGAACGTCATTGGTTTTTGCTCAAATAGTATTTCTTTCTTATTTATTTATTTCATGCCAGTCCTCACAGGTGACACCACATGTTGTAGCCTTTTTAGTTTAAAGGTAGTTGCAGGTGTCCAAGGACTGCAGAACACACTTCATCAGGCGGAATGGAAAACACACACCTACACACACACACACGCAAATACGCGCGCGCGCGCGCGCTCAAACGCACTCACATTATATAGCGCTCACAAGACAAGAAATACATTAGTAAATAAGACTTAAGTTTATGCAATATATGCAGGTATTCACCTGTATTATTAAATTTGGCACAAAACACTTCTTTCGAAGCTTCCTTCCTATGAGCTTCCCGAGAAATTGTGCAATGCAAATTGCAAATTGGGCATCAAGGTGACGGTGCATGCTTGGATTATAAGCCTATTAACGCTAGTGTTAACATAAATTGCTATGAGGACAACAGCACTGGTGATGCTTTATACATCGGCCTTGCCAATATTTTTAGGGAAAAACGTCGACCTGAACAAACTTGTGTCTAAAGTTGAGTCTACATTAAACAAAGTATTGAATTGGGGGCGACTAAATCTAGTCCAGTTTAATGCCCAGAAGATGCAAGCTTGCGCATTTACCGCAATAAAGAACCCCTTTGTTGTATCTTCTCGTTTTCAGGACACTCCCGTTATTGCCTCAGCCAGTATCGGAATCCTCGGCGTCAACATATCGTATGACGTTCTATTTCGTGGTCACTTGGAAGAGAAAGCCAAATTGGCTTCTAATAATTACGTACATGTGGTAAAATAAAAAAAATTGTACAACCGACTTCAATATAAACTATTAAGGATAATTAATAGAATTAGGCGTTACTTTGCGGAAATCCATTATATAAAAACTTTTAGGAAAATTTACTTCGCAAATATCCGCGTTATAAAATAAAATGATGTGTCTTACCTAGTATGAAGAGCACCTCCCGCCCTCCCTCAATGGCGTGCACTATCCCCGTCACCACTAATCCCAGCACCGCTACTCCCAACACCACTACACTAGGCAAGACACAACACTGACGATAATACGACACGTGTTTACCTCTACACGAGGCATCCTCAGGTGATATAGACTCTACGGTGGCTAACCGCTAAGTGAGTTTTTTTTTTATATTAAGGATAACTCAATAAATACTAGTCAGACCTTGATCAAGTTTATATGGAATCACATGAAAAGCACCAACTTTTAAATAAAGAAAAAATCATCGAAATTAGTTTACCGAAAAAAATAAAGAGGTAACTCACATAAAAAAAAACATACAATCGAATTGAGTACCACCTCCTTTTTGAAGTCGGCTGAAAAACTTGGCATGCTCAGCAGAGCGGGACAGTATTTCATGCCGCCACACCGCCTGCAACTTTACAAGGTGTAGGTTTGGCCCCACATGGAATACTGCTCCCAGCTCAGCAGCTCCTTCCATTTGATCGCATCCAGCGCAGAGGGGTTTGTATCGCCGGCGACCGAGCTCTTTATCAGCTTGACTTACTGTCGTTGCATTTCTTTACGTATTCTATCGCATCTACCACGAGGAGTGCTCAGAGGAATTGTTCGGACAAATTCTAGCCGCTCAAATTCACCATTGCACATCGCGCAAAACTCGAGATACCATCCATACTATCTGAATGATTGGCGGTCCACCACTGTGCGATTTACAAGAAGTTTTTTTACTCTTACAACCTCCTTGTAGAATCGACTACCACCACCATTTTTTCTGGAAATATACGACTCAGGGACCTTCAAGAAAAGAGCTTACTCTTTTTTAATAGCTTGGCAACGCATCTGCGACTCCCCTGGTGTTGCAATTGTTCATGGGCGGCGGTAGTCACTTACCAGCAGGTGAGTCGCATGCTCGTTTATCCACTTTCATATAAAAATAAATAACTTTTAAGATCTAAGAACTTCTAAGTGCTTTACAGCACCCCTGGTCACGGGGGGGGACTGAGGTGTTTGACGTCCCGATGTCATAGTTAGCCCCGCTACCTTCAGTTTTTAAATATTAATTTTTGGTCCGATCTACGCAGAATGAGCTTATAGTATTTTGAAGTCTTGCAGTGGTATGCTGGGGTTTGGATTTAATTTTATTAATTATAGGATCCCAAGCAGAAGGCACCATCCATCCATCTTCTCTATTGAAATTAGAATTTGGTTTACACACGTTCGGGGCCCCAGTAGCCCGGCGGCCCCGTATCATTGATACGGCTGATAGGACGATAGCTACGGCCCTGAATATAATGCTAAGAGCTAACTGATAAGCCTGCCGTAACGAAATTTCAAATACAATTTTAAGTGCTGATTCTACGTGTTCAGCGGTGAGGTGAAGCAACATAAAGATTTTCAAGAACTCACCAAGGTAGGCAAGCAGTTGTTGCGTCAGAAATCGAATCCGTCGTACTGGTGATACGACTGTCTTCTTTAACGAAGGAGCACTGCTGGCATGAGCTTTTCCCGTTGTAGATAATATTAACTCTTTTCAAGCTGATTGCCGATTACAGGACCAGACGTATCAAGACGTAACAAGGACGAAATATCTTGATGTATGGCCTCTAAATCTTCCTTATCAATATTATTCTTAAACAGACAATCCTCAACACTACAGATAATTTCCTCGTACGGGATTTTTTTGCGGTGTTATTGCAAAATTCAAGCCCTTCGACAATACTTTTATTGTAGGTTCGTCCAGTGTTACTTTTTGACAGACTATAGATCGTGCGTTGTTTAGTGTTTGCGTCTGTAGTTAATGGTTGTGTTTCGTTTCTACGTTGACATTGATGTTTGGCATTTGATTTGATTGTTAATTTTTGGTATTTTTCTATTTGTTTATTTTTGCATTCATTATATTCGATGTTTCGCGTTTGTTTAAAGTTTCAATGCAATTATCAAAATCAAATGTCGTTAAAACTGTCTTTAACTCACTGGACAAATTGTCTATGGTATTATTTATGAATTGTAAATCGAACCATTTTTGCTGAATCACCAGTTCGTAACAACTTTTTACTTTCCTGACTTAAGATCTTAGCGCTTCCTCGAATGTCCTTTTTTGTTGATATTTTGACACACGTAGGAATGAGATTATGATCTCTGCATCTCTTCAATTAAATTATTTATTTTTAATTATTTATTAATTATTAAATTAAAAAGTTAAATTGAACGCAATAAAATCCGTAAAAGTTAGTTTCATTAAATGTGTAGTCTTCGCGTAAATATAAGAAGTCATTATATCCATGTTAACTAACATACTTACTTACATAATTTCCTATCATAAAGTATAAAGATATTTTTTCTCTTGAGCCCTTAGGAATTTCTAATGTAATGCCGATATATTATATTTTCATTATGTCATCCGTATTTATCTCGCTAGCTCCTTTCTATTCTTACAATTGTCTATTTTATCTTAAGTTCTATAATCTAAAATTCTATAACGTTTAAAGAAAAATAAATATCACCATAATAAAAGTCAATGTTTACTGCTCCATAGCAACCATACCATAGCAACCACACCCTCGGGATAAGACATACGTATCGATCCCTGGTATACTATTATGCAATCTGTAATAAGTATGCGATGTTAAGGGAGATTTCCTTACTGTCTACCCCATACAAGAGCGACCATTTAAAACTTATGTAATATCTACTTAAATTTTAATTTTTGCTACTTGTTTAGCGTTTAAGTTGTGTTTGCGAGCTTGTGAATTATTGCTTGCTTTTTTTTTCATTTAATGCGTGTGAGTTATTTCATATTATATACATGGTCAGCCGAGTTAATTCAGACTTAGATTTATTTTAATTTTAGATAAGACTCTACTCTAAGGGGTGAGGGAAAATATCGCGAGGAAATTTGTATCGATGTGTTGAAATCCGCTAACATGCACAAGAGTATTGCGGTGAACTTATTGTTCCAGTAACGACCAGTATTATAAAGGCGGTAACCGTCGAAATATTTCCTTTCTTTCCTAACAATATTTACCGTCAACATTGATTGGACTCTAAGTGATAATTGGTGGCTCAATATCTTATCAGAAATGAGAGCCTTTACTCAGAAGCTAGAAGTGTGAAGACTGTATTAAATTTTTAATATCTTGGGTGCACAGAAAAAAAGTAGAAATTTTAAATTAAGTTTTTAACTGACAGATTTAGTTTAATAAATATTGCCTGTGTGTGAATTTGTCTATGCGAGGGCGGCACTGAAAATTTCGGGAATCAAGGAAGTGACACAACATTACTATTTAAAAATGTATTTATTGCTTTTCAAAGGATTCTCCGCGAAATTTAACACATTTTTCCATACGATGGAACCAATCATTGAAGCAACCATTCCATTCGGAAGTTGGGGTCTCCAAAATGGCCGTTTTGTAGGCGTCCACAGCTTATTCAGGCGATGAAAATCTCTGTCCACGCAATTTGTTCTATATTTTAGGGAAAGTATAGAAATCAATAGGGCTTAGGTCGGGGCTGTACGGCGGATGGTCTAATAATTCTATGTTTTCTTGCTCTAAAAACTCTTTTGTTCTGTGTGCGGTGTGAAAACTCGCATTGTCGTGATGGAGGATGATGCGGCGGTTGCAGTTATCTTTACGGAGTTTAGAAACGACCTGTGACAAACAAATGCTGGCATACAATTCTGTATTAACCGTTCTTTGTCAAGAGGAATAGTCGTAACATGGCCGGTTTTGGAGACAAACGTGGCCACCATTTTTTTGCATCACTCCGTGAACGAACAATTTTTGTTGGCTTTAACTCATTTTCGAACACCCAAACTCGTGACTGGTTTTTTGTTTCGGGTTCGTACGCGTATATCCAGGATTCGTCACCTGATACGATGTTGTATATACAGCATTTGAGGATCCTGCGTGGAATCTTTCGAGAGTTCTGACGCACCAAGTAACGCGAGCCGTTTTTTGCTCTTCACATAGCGAATGCGGTATCCATCGGGAAAACAACTTTTTTACACCTGATTGTTGCAAGATTATTTGTATTTGACTCATGCCAATGTCTAAAGTTGCCTGAATTTCGCGGTATGTCACATGTTGATCTTTCTCAATCAGCTTACGCACAGCATCAACGTTTTCTTGGGTGACTGCAGTTTTTGGACGACCTTGACGGGGATCATCACTGAGCTTGACACGTCCACGTTGAAATTCAGCAAATCAGCGATAAATTGTGGTTTTGGATGGGGCTTCATCACCAAATGCAGAAATCATCCGGTCAACACACTGTTTTTGTGTTAAGCCACTGCGAAAGTCATAATAAATCATCGCTCTTGAATTTTCTCGAGTCAATTCCATTTTCTCAACGACTAAACAAGTTTGACAAAACCTTGTGACAAGACCGAAAATCTTTTTTAAATAAATAAATGGTATTCGATTTTTAAAACCAAGGGGTTAGTACCTTGATATGTTTCAGAATAGTATTGCGGGATTCATCTCTATTGTAATATCTTGATAGGTCGGAACAATGCAATGACCCATCTTAATTCTCGGTGAAAATGCATGTGTAGCATTCTTTGTTTGGTATTGGCTGCTGGTGTCTATGGACTTCAATAGGTACTTACCATCAAATGGGCTTTGAAATTCGTATGTCACTTTAGTTCAATCAAATAAAATAAACTCCTGTTGAACTATAATATTACCTTAACGCTGTCCGAATACCGCCGTCAGTATTCGGAAATTACTGGCGTGGTCCTAGTCTGATGGATATAACTTATCTTTTATTTATGACATGCATTTATATTTTCAAATGTATTTTAATCATCACTTTTATTTACACCTATAAAAAACCTCCTTGTATTGTATATAAATCTCATATCTAAATTATCAAAGTTTATTTGATGCATTTTGCTATTCTGCGTTCAATTGTTCAAGTTTTTCTTAGAATTTTTCAAATCTCATTTTTAATACACAAGCACAAAATTAAGTTGAGTTATAATGGCGTTATTAATTAACTAGGTAATAAATGCAAATACTCAGAAAGTTGGCTTAAAATAAAAATAAAAAAACTACTGCTCACTTTTCTATTACGTTGGCGCTTTGTTAGGTTTCAAAGGCGTGAAATTGTTTTCACTTACACACTTTACATGCTTCATATTCACGTCGTCATAAAGAATAACAGGCTTTGGCATCATAATACTATAAAATTTTATTCACTCTTGAGATGGGAGAAGAATTTAAAATCCATTTAAGCTTGTAATCATATGTTGTATAACAACTATTAAATTAAAGTGGTTGATTCCTTCCTTGGTCTGTTCTTTTCTTCTTTATGAGCGTAGTACTCAGAGTATACTGATAATGTAGTTTTCGATTGATTTAAGACATGTCCCGCACAGTTGACTCTATTTCCAGCCCCCGGTCTGAATATTATTCAACTTCCTTGTACATGTTGTTTTAACGTCATCTATAAGAAAACATGTTTCTGGTATCACGAGGTAGATTCTGATAACACGAAACTCAGTGGGATAGTTCTAACATCGCCACCACACTACAAACATATCTTCTGATTGAAGCGAATATTTTGACATTTATATAAAGTTTTTGGAAAAGAAAATGAATAATTAACAATAATCAATAAAAACAATAATCTAATTGTTTTTAATGACAAGTGATGAGATTATTCTATTGTGACATATCATTATTTTTCTACACTTACGTGATAGAGCCATGCTGCTGCTGTATTATAGTTGTAGCACGAATGGGTCGGCTCGACCGGGGAATGACTACGCTCTCGCATAATACCAGAGCAAAATAGCACTTTAATACTGCTGTGTTTTTATTGTGAGTGTAGAGTATTGGAGACACATTTAACTTGTAGCGAGGGCATTCTTTCCTAGTTTTCAGAGGTGATAACGCATCAATATTTTGATTCTTAATCAAGGATAGTCGTAGATGTCTATGGACCAATACTAACCAACAAGTGGACGTTATATATTTGTCACAAATATTCTATAAAAGTATATAACACATATTATTAAGCGATATTTACCACCATTAAGGTTCATTAAAAATCTTTTTGCTACTTAGTATTTTTTTAAATAATAAGTTGTAATTGTGTTTCTATGTAAATAATGACACATACACTGGCTAACACTGTATGTGTTTGCGCCAAACGCTAAAATTTAAAAACAACATAACGAGCGCGTCGGCTCGCTCCTCCGATGTACCTAGCACCGGCTGGCATGCAGCTCGCGTGCGCCTTCCCGCACGCGCTGGTCGCGTGGGAGATCGGGCAGTTTGTTGTTGCCAGCGGCGGCGGGTATTGGTATAACAGTAGCTTTAATGCAGCGGTGCCGTCGCAACGTAACGTATTTGTGGTGACCGTGGCAGCGATTTCGTGCGACCAGTTTCGGTTTGTGGTCTAGGTTTTTAGTATTTGTGCGCGTTACTTCGCTACTTAAATTGTGTTTCGTGAAGACCGTCTTGGATTCGGTTGTCTAAGTATTGCAGTGAGTCTACTCGGGCCGCGTGATCACTGCCTTAGAAGGTCGCGTTCGATTCTCGAAATAATTTGTGGCTGAGTGAACGGAAGTGAACTTTGACCCACCGCTCATCAGTCGTGCCGCGTGTTACGTTTTTGATTATAATTAACGGGATTTAGATGAGTTTGAACGTCAAGTGGTATAGTGGTTGCATGCATAAGTGCATTCTGACAATATTAATTCGCGTTAACGAGTTGCCTTGTGCCATTGGATTTAACTCGTAGATATTTTCCTGTGTCGGTTAAAACAGCTAAACTTTGTGACCCGCCAGAACCAGCGTTCGTATTATATTATAGATTTGTGCTAATGGACGCTAGACTTTGAGTGACACCGAGTGACGCCGCTGGAGTGATACCACATAGGGTGGCGGTGCTGGAGTCAGGGTTACTGCTGATTAAAAGGGGCTAATTCAGGTTACAAATATATATACACTTCTCACACACTACTTACATTCACGACAATTAACGTCTGAACGAGCCTTGTGATCCATCTTCGCCTCTGAACAGGTACGTACTATTTATTTACCTAGCTTTATCACTGTCGTGTAGGTCAACACTCCATAAGGCCATTTGGGCCCCGTCCTTAGTTATCCGTCGAGTCTACAGCTGTATGGGCCCCTGTATAGTCGACTTTTGTCGGGACAGCTAAGGGCGTGTACAGTATGAATAAAGGAATAATTATTATATTTATAACATCACTGAGAGAATGAGCTCATTACTTTTATGAAATTTTAAACATTTTTATATAAAGTAAATATTAGACATAAGAGTTCGTCATGTGCCAGTTGACATGCAATACTAGGTACATGTGCTCTGGACAAGTACAGTGTAAGGGGGATCGACTCCTTCCTATAAGGGATGATGTCGTTAACCTCCAGTAAAATATTTGCTGATTGATGAGAAAGGCAATGATTTAAGAATTTAACAGAATTTAACAGCTCTGTTTTAATTTGAGCAAGCAATTTGTCTCAAATTGGTGTCAATTGACATAAACGTACTGATATTGCCTGCTAGTGATAGGCAATTGATTAGAAGCCTTTGAATAAAATACTGTAATCAACACTTCATTTAACTGTCTGTAACAAAACAATTACTTGGACTACTTGGCGAAATGTCAGTGGAGCCGACAACATAACAGCACTGCACCAAGATTGCTCCAGAATCGGCTAAGTCGGTGGACTTTCATTTGATGCAAACTAATCAAATATATTTATTTTGTATATGTATTTATTTTAAAGGTTTGTATTGTTTTGTAGCTTGCTACAAAATATATAGATTTTTTTTAATGACAATCTGTTATTGTTTGACGATATTTCCCATTTTCGTTATCTTAACCAGCTAAGTCTATTTTTTTCTCTTTATTTTATTAAAGTAATATTACATATACATATATTTACATACATAAACACTCACGCTTGTCACCCAGAGGGGTAGGCAGAGACTATGGACTTCCATTTGACACGATCCTGATATACCACTCTCGCCTCCTCCACATCCATATACCTACGCATACACGCTTGTCGGTTAAGGGTATTCTTATTTTGGCCCATAAAAGATTATTAGTGATGCTATTAACACTACTGACACAGGAGTATTGAGTTAAATAAATTAAACGTAATATATCATTAATTACGTAATTATCTTAATCATCAATCTTTTAATAGCTTGCTGCTGAACGTACTCCAATAGAATAGATAGTATTACTTTAATTTAAATCAAATGTCATTATATCTATGATAAACATGTAACAATAGATAGTTAATCGCATCAATTTTACACCGCCGATGTAGTAAGAGGTAGCTAGGGAAATAACTGGAAATATTTCATGGCTTTGACGGTGCTACGATCTCGTTTACGATTTTAAAAAAAATTTCAAAATCAGCTACGGGTAACTGCATTAAACGTGCGAGGCAAGTATTAAGTACGCCGGCTGTCAACTTTATGAGGTAAATATGTTATGTGGTTTAGGTAAAAGTTTATAGTTAGGTCCTTAAACGTTGGTCGTAAAAGTAGGATCGACTCGTAACGACTTCTGAAATTAGATGCACACTTACTTTTGAGCTAGTGTACTAAAGTAGCTAGGAACCGTCTTGGCTCATAATTCAGATGATGCGTGCTATGAAAAACCTTTAAAATAAGTAAAGTAGACCATTTATTATGTATCTATAGGATACGTGACTATTTTTTATTGTCACGGCGCACTATAGGAAAACCGGGTCTGTTTCGTCTCAAAACTTCATAATTCAGTTATTTTTTTTTAATATAATTAAGCTGTACTTTTACATACTTGGATTTATTGGGTCTATATTAAAAAAAAAACAATATTTTAAGTTAAAAATATTTTTTTTAACTCAATGAAAATTTGGCCACAATAGATTTCAAATTCAAGGCATAATTTTTTTGACTACAAGTAAATTAGGTTTTGAGAACTGTTTATCATAATATCTCAATTCAATAAATTTATAAATACACCTTCATCAATGCTATTTTATGAAAAAATAAAAGTTTTTGAAAAAAATGTTTTTTATTTCACGATGTGACCGACATAGCCTAATGGATTAGTAAGCTAAAGTGGCAATGGGAAGGCCACATAACTCGAAGAAACGACAACCGACGGGGAAAAAAGGTTCTCGATTGGCGGCCTCGTACCGGCGGATGAAGTGTAGGGCGTCCCTCACTAGATGGAATGACGACTTGGTAAGACATGCAGGAAATCGATGGATGCAGGTTGCTCAGGACCGTGCTTTGTGGCATTCCTTTCAATCCAAGGCCTATGTTCAGCAGTGGACTTATGAAGGGTTGTAATGTATGTATGTATGTAATGCATTTAACGATGTATTTAGGATCCGTATCAATAAACGAGGAAGTAAGAGGATTTTTTTATCCCAAACAGAGTAATGTTTGAAGATCTTAATGCAATAAATAACTTGATATCCGCAAGCATCGGTAAGAGGTAAATCTCTTGTTAAAAAAAAAGTGTAAAAATATACCATCTTAAACTATATTGGTTATTTTTTATTTAATTAACTGATATAATATGTTATTATTTACGAAAAATTTGGAGAAGCATGTTAGTATTCCAATAATCTATAATACTTATTATGTACTTATATAGAAAATTTTCAAGTAATGTGGCATTGAATCGTAATAACGTATTTCTTCAAAATCATGTAGTCGAACATGACTAAGATCTGATGCTCTTTTATATTTATGTTAAACATACAAAATTAAATAAAAATACCTAATAAAAAACTTTAATTTTTTTATAGGAGAGGGGGCAAGCAAGCATACGGCTTACCTGATGATAAGTGACTACCGCTGCCCATGGAAAACTGCAACAGCAAGGGAATGGCAGGTGCGATGCCGGCCTTTTAAAGAGGAGTAACCTTTTAAAGAGGAGTTCTTTGAAGGTCCTGAGCAAGCTTTTTAAAGGCCAATTTGGCCAATGGCAATCTGATTGAGGCAACAAGGGGAGTGCCTTGAAACTGATTAGATACGACAAAGGGGTTCTTTTTAGCGGTAAACGCGCAAACTTGTTTCTTTTGAGGATTAAACTGGATTAGATTTAGTCGCCTCCAATCCGAGACTTTGTTCAGTAAAGACTCGACTTCAGACACAAGTTTGTTCCGGTACTCGGCGACGTTTTCCCGAGAAATATTGGCACGGCCGGTGTGTACAGCATCACCAGTGCTGTCATCCACATAACAATGAATGTTACCAGTTTGCAACATATCATTTATATGCAGAACTGATAGCACACAGTCTTGTGGAATACCAGCGTTAATAGGCTTGTAGTCGGAGCATGCACCGTCTACAACGACCTTGATGCTCCGATCTGCAAGGAAGCTGGTGATCCAATTGCACAATTTCTCAGGAAGACCATAGGAAGGGAGCTTCGAAAGAAGCGCTTTGTACTAAACCCGATCGAAGGCCTTCGCAATGTCCAGACTAACGGCCAACGCCTCCCCCTTGGACTCTACTGCCTCCATCCATCTATGAGTCAGGTAGAACAGAAGATTACAGCTGATCGACCCTGACGAAAACCGTATTGGCGGTCACTAATCGGTTGGTGATCCTCAAGGTACCGCATGAGTTGCTAGTTTATAATAGATTCCATTATTTTGGAGAACAAGGAGGTGATGGCGATAGGCCTGTAGTTGGACAGGTCTGAGCGATCGCCTTTTTTGGGATCGGGTGGACAAAAGCTGTCTTCAATGATTTCGGGACTGCGCCTAGGGAGTAGGAGTACCGGAAAAGACTAAAATGTATTTTTTATGAATGGCAACCAAACCTAAAAGAAGCATTGCTCTAAAAGTTTATTCAAAATCATCGTCGCGCCGTAAGACGACATCTTTTATTTCCCCGATGGCCTGCACTTACAAGTCTCGGCTCTGCTGCCGGATTGTTCGAGCTTTCGTTACGTGTTAAAAAGACGGGCCGACGTGTCAAAATGCAAGGGACAAGTGTTTACCTTAAAGACGCTATGTTAAATGATGGAAAAAAGAAAAGCCACACTAGCGTTCTAAGAAAATAACAAACGTGGATGTAAGGAAATTTAAGTTTTAAATTCACATTAAATTAAAAAGTGTTACAGTAAGTTTACATGTATTTTAACGACCTTGTGGTAAAAGCAATCTGGCTGTATTATTATAATACCGTATTGCCGGTCACTAATCAGCAGGTGGATCACCAGGTACCGCATAAACTTGCCGTTTATAGTGGATTCCATTACTTTGGAGAACAACGAGGTGATGGTGATAAGCCTGTAGTTGGATGGGTCTGAGCGGTCGCCTTTTTAGGGATCGGGTGGGCAAAAGCTATCTTCCATGATTTCGGTACTACGCCTAGGGAGTAGAAAAACTGGAACAGACCCGTTAGACCCGGTGCCAACTCCGGAGCATACATCCTCAGCACAATTGGGGGAATTTCGTCAGGCCTACCCGACTTGTGGATGTCCAGGAAGAGGAGTGCTTTGGGAACCGAGCGCTATGTGAACCGCACATCCAGCACGGAGCACTCACACCGCGGGATAGTCGGTGGTGTGTTCCCCCCGTCATCGAGAGTCGAGTTGGACGCAAATACAGAGCCTAGCAGATCGGCTTTCTCCTTTGCGGCATCGGCCCGTGAGTCGTCCTCCCTATGCAGAGATGGAAGAGATGGCTGACAGAAGTTCCATTGAACACCCTTGGTGAGAGACTAGAATGCACGGGTTATTGAAGGAAGGCAAACTAGTTTCTCGCCAATTCTGCCTATGTGCTTTGACTTTGCCTTGGCAATGACTCTTTTGAAGGACCTGGAGGCGGAATTATACTTCTTTTTAAGGGCGCTGGTATTAAAATCCTAGGAAGTTGATGTGTCAGCCCTGGTCCGATAGCACTCCTGCTTGTAGCATGATGGTATTTTACAGGAGCAACTAAACCATGGCTGAACTCTGACTACGATGGGCACCACAGAGCAAGGAATAAAAAGTTCCATAACCTGAGGTACCACATCTGTGACAGAGTCACCAACAGCGCTAGGATCGTCCGGCGAGAAGCAAACCCGCCCCCAAGGGTAGGATGCAAAGAAAGACCGCATCCCATCCTAATCGGCTGACCTATTGTGCCAAACACGGCGGCAGCCTGCAGAAAGCAACCGATTTCAGCGTGAGTGGCACCAAGCTCCGGACTATACAATGGTCCGAGGAGCTAAGAGGGGCATTGACGAAGACCTAATACCTGTCCGGATGAGAGGTCAGTAGAAGGTCCAACAGGGAAAGTGCCGGTTGTTGTAGTAACCAGTTGTTTCAGATCACATGTCAAGGCAAAGTCATAAACAGATCTCCCCGCATGATCGGTTAAACGTAAACTGAGCCATTCGACGTGGTGGGCATAAAAATAGCCAAGGATCACGATCTCTGCGGATGGGACCTATTGTAGTAAAGAATCTGTAGCCATTTGGACGTGCTCGATCATCATCATTCATCATTACAGCCCTTCACAAGTCCACTGCTGAACATAGGCCTCCCCCAAAGAATGCCACAAAGCACGGTCCTGAGCCACCTGCATCCATCGACTTCCTGCATGTCTTACCAGGTTGTCACTCCATCTTGTGGGGGGACGCCCTACACTTCGCCTACCGGTACGAAGTCGCCACTCGAGAAGCTTTCTTCCCCATCGGTTGTCGGTTCTTCGAGCTATATGGCCGGCCCACTGCCACTTCAGCTTACTAATCCGTTGGGCTATGTCGGTTAATCTGGTTCTACTGCGGATATCCTCATTCCTTAGTTTATCACGCAGAGAAACTCCGAGCATAGCCCTCTCCATAGCTCACTGAGCGACCTTGAGCTTTCTCATACGGCCAGGAGTGAAGGACCACGTGCTCGATGAATCGGTCTAATTCGGCAACAGATGTCCACTCTGACGTATACGCAAACTGCAGCCCGAGACACAAAGGAGTGTTCCAATTTGTACCCCGGGCAGGAGAGATACGTAGTATCAGCCGGAGAGGACACCTGCGTCTCGGTCAGAAAGAGTAAGGCCGAATTCGCCGTCTCAAGATAGTGGTGGACGGCGTTTAATTTCGAGTGAAGTTCCATGATGTTGCAGAAATTCGCGGATAGCGTGGCAGGGGTCGCCTTGGTCTTGTTGCTCAGTTTGCCTCGAGCAGTTATTGTTTTGAGCGGAATTTTGCCCCCTCCAGAATACGCGAGGCATATATTTTATTATATATATACATATATATATATATATAATATTAAATATGTAATAAAACATTTAAATGGTGTATGAAATTATACAACTTAAGAGAAATTTTCACCTATTCTAATCCGAGATGGCAAATCATCCTTTAAATATCCCGGCCTAAAATTAAAAAAAATCTCTGGCCTGAAATTCAATCTCGTACATAAATAAATTCTCCGATCTCCAATTATAACTTTCTAATTGCTGATTTATAACTTTAAAAGAAAAAAAATTCAAATCACAGGCAAAATTTTACAAAACCCTACCAATAAACATAACCCGAGTTTTTATACTGATTTATTTTTATAATCGAAATCGGGGGGCACGGCAGTGCCCCCGCCAAGTCGAGCGCGAAGCAAACACTGCCGTACCATCCTTTACTGGAACCGTTTCGCCGCATTTTCAGGCCTCTATTTGAGAACCTCCGGATAAGACCAGAACGCAGAAATTTTCGTCATCCAGTAAGCTATAATCACATACTTAAAATTTAAAATTTCAAGTCTATAGGTCATTTAGTTCCGAAGTTAAGCGAAAGCAAAGTTTCGCATTTATGACACTCACTCACTCATGATCATCAGAATAGAACTAGTACTTCCCATAAACTCAGAGAGCTGAAATTTGGTACAGAGTTAGGGTTTAATGGCCACATAAAGGGAAAACTATAAAAACTAGGATAATCGAAGATCTGGAGTACCTGGGGACCCTGATTGGGAAACACAAGAGCCCAACCAAACTATGAAGAGATCGACATACCGCCTTTACAAAAAATATTCAACTTGGTGGGCCGCTTCATTTGATGTCAAAAATCGAAGTTCTGAAGTATCCTCAGCAGATCTCAGATGTATTAGAGATATGGTAATGCCTCCTTCTACTATTGGTACATAAAAAAAAATACGTGTACAGAGAACAATTCCCAATCTGTGTGGCGTATGCCCTAACAATTCATAAGAGCCAAGGTCTAAGTCTAAAAATGCCCTCATGGACATTGGCACCTCCATATTCTCTTGTGGCCAAGCCTACGTGGCGCTTTCACGAGTAACCAATCTTCATGGGGTGCACCTCATAAATGTTGACTTCAAGAGTATAAAAGCTCAAACTTCAGCGATCACCGAATACAACCGGCTTAGGCGTAAATACCGCGCCGATCTTTCAGAAATTAAACCGTATAAACCGTCTAAAAGAATAAATAATGAACGCGAACGGGCAATACGAAAAACTGTTGCTACTGTACAAGAATCAAATAAAAGAAAAAGAAAAGAAAGATTTGGAATAATAAAAAAAAACTACTCCTAAAAAAATGTGTCAAATAAGAAAATCTAATAAAATAAATCATAATATGCCCACGTTTCTACAAAAAGCAGTGAAATCCCACCAAAAACATTCTGTAAAAAAACTAGCCAAGTCTCGATGGAGCTGCTTGTTTATCTCTAAAAAGTAATGAAATCTAGACAAAGTCGTGCCAAGTCTAAGGTTCCTTACTGCGATTTCTTTATTATTATAGTTATTGTTGTGTGACTTGGCCGTTGTAGGGAACACAACGGTACAAAACCAGGTGCTATATTGCATACACACCATTGCACCAATCTGTCGCCAGAACCACTACCCATTGACGATGGAAAATTGCCACTTGGAAAACGTTGATTGAATAACCAGTCAATTGTAGGCTTGATAAAGTTGCGTATTTCAATAATACTTTTGTATAGGCGAGCCTGAAACAAACAGTATAAAAAATTATTTCCAGTACAGGCGGACTTCTAATCATTGATAGAAGTCCGTCTGTACGTCTATTTTATGTTAGATCGGTGGTCGATTTGACGCTCGAAAAAGAAGAGAGTAGAAGTCAGCATTGTGAATGCTGAATGCATGTGTTGCACAATCAACAACCGCCTAAAATGAGACACTAGCGTCTAATTACCAATACCACTATGGGCTATTATCTCGCTTAACAAACATAAGTAGTTACAACAGATATAACATTACGTGTAAGCACAATTACGTGCAACATTACGTGTAAACGCAACTTTATCAAGCTTACAATTGACTGGTTATTCAATCAACGTTTTCCAAGAAGCACTTTTCCATCGTCAATGGGTAGCGGTTCTGGCGACAGATTGGTGCAATGGTGTCATGTAGCGCCTGGTTTTGTACCCTGTGTACCCTTCAACGGCCAAGTCACACAACATTAACTATAATAATAAAGAAATCGCAGTAAGGAACCTTAGACTTGGCACGACTTTGTCTAGATTTCATTACTTTTTAGAGATAAACAAGCAGCTCCATCGAGACTTGGCTAGTTTTTTTACAGAATGTTTTTGGTGGGATCAATTTTTCAGTAATTAACGCATGTATATCAAATACAAAAAAAAATATTGTAATATCAGTCATCATTTTTTAGTACTATCAAAGTGCAATAATATTTATAATTCCTCAAAGAACTTTTTATTTCTTTCTTTGTTAATCTATTTCCAAATAAAAGAACTGTAATATATTTATGACGTTATGAATGTGTAAGCTCGTATTTACTTCGTTAGAAATTTGTTGAGATTTATTGCTATAAAAAATACGAACAGGAACGAAAAAAAGAAAACCAATTTATGTGATCAAATTGGAATACAGAAATGGATGTAGCACAAATGGATGGGCTCCTGCGGGGAAGGACCATAAAAAGTAAAGTAAAGTTGCAGCCTATTTACGTCCCACTGCTGGGCACAGGACTCCCTCTCATTTATGAGAGGGTTTTTGGGCAAGGATATGTCCGCCGCGCTGCCCCAATGCGTGTTGGCGAACTTTACATGTCTTCGAAATATTTTATTTTCTTATTTCTCAGACATGCAGGTTTCCTGTCGATGTTTTCCTTCACCGCCGAGCACGTGGTAAAACAGCACTTAAAATTGCAATTAACAATTTCATTGGTGCCGGCGGGGATCGAACCCGGGTTGCTCGAGTAATGTGAAGCTTACAGCGAGCGCTAACCATCTGAGCTACCACGGCTCCTGAGCTACCACGGCTCCTCTCATCACTGCGTATTTCGCTTGCTATAAAAAGCAACCTAAACTTTAATAAATTTTAATTAACTGCAAATTTAATGCAAACAACAAAGAATTTGACAAACC
This sequence comes from Parnassius mnemosyne, assembly GCA_963668995.1. Lineage (NCBI taxonomy): Eukaryota > Metazoa > Arthropoda > Insecta > Lepidoptera > Papilionidae > Parnassius > Parnassius mnemosyne. The sequence goes on along the minus strand of CAVLGL010000057.1, from coordinate 41,532,865 downwards.
TTTCTATACAAATTTTAAACTTTATTCCATCTTATTAATAGTAAGGTAATTACGAGACTATACTATAGTGTTGGACTAACTTGATATATGCTTTTGATGTCTAGTGGATAAGGTCTATGTTTTTTCATATAATTGACACTAGGGTGAGTGGGGGGCAGATCGAACGGTTTTTTGATGAGATGAGCAGTGTTGTGTTTGACGTTTAACTTAAGCTAAAATTATATCTATATAGTGAATAAAGTACAAAGAGCATATTTTTATGTCATATCGATAAATCCCTATTATATTTATTCGAAAGCAAAAAAAGGTAATTACAATTTTTTTATCGAAAGAAAAAAACAGGGGGAAAGATGAAAGGGTGGTGGGGTAAGATCGAAGTACTTTCTAAAATCGTTCAAATTAATGTCAGACGATATTGACGGTCAGTAGGCTACAATTTTAATTATCCTGACACTTCAGAACTATGTGTAATATCAAAATACCTTCAAATAACACAGATAACACAAATTATTTGTTTTTTATATTTCAATCTTGCCCCGCCGGGGAAAGATTGAACTAGAGTTTCTCAAACTTTTCACTTTACTTGGATAATATTATACAGAAAACGAAAGATATCAATCATATAATTTTTTTATTGTTAATACCAAGATAATTTTAAACACAATTACGTACATGTACCTTTTACCATTTTGGTCAACAAAATATGTAGCACAAAACGTAAAAAATCAAATATTTCAAAATTAAACAGCTAACCAATTAATAAGATCTTAGAAAAATACCACTACTAAAAACATATGTTCACCCCCTTAGTTGCCCCTACAATAGTCGACTGGGCTAGGGCCCATAGTAGCCCCCTCGACGAGCAACAGGGGGCGGAGCCCAAATGGCCTATGGAGACTTATTCTATATAAGGGCTGATAAGCAACACAACTTACCTAGTTCCGGAGGTAGGGTTGACCACAGTGTACCAGTCAGGTGGTAAGTGAAGTGCATGTGAGTAGTGTGTGAAAGTGAGTACAAATGTCACCTGACTTAACCGATATAGTCGGACCACAGATTCACAGGCACTGCTTTTCTCCAAATGTGCGATCCCATTTCACTATATTAGTTTATCAACTTTATTGTACATTTAATTAACTTCAAATTCAACTAAATCCACGTTAATCGTAATCAAACAAGTGACACACGGCACAACTAAAGAACGGTCGATCAAAGTTCAGCTCCCATGTTCACTTAGCAAAAAATTACTTCTTGAAACCGAACACGACCTTCTCTCGGGTCACAAAGTTAGCGTTTCACACGACAAGGCAAAAATTCATTCGTACGATATTACATACCACACAAACTACAACTCGTAGGCGCAAATGAATGGCAATCAGTTACTTTAATCACTCAAAACTCAATGATAAGCCTCGCTGTCACGTAACGCTCAAAACAGACACTCCATTCGAGGCGGTCTTAACGAGACCCAAATATTCAATAGTAAATTCAAAACGACGCGCACAATACTTGACACCACACGGGCCACGCCCAACCAACTAACGGTCGCAAGCAATACTCAAAACGTTTACAACAATAATTATATGAGACCAACCTCGTTGTCACGCAAAATGCCCGAGATTAGACAACTTCAAATTTAACTATTTAGAAGAGGCTCCGCGCGCAACTTTAACCGACTCATCGACACCGAGGTCGCTAGCAACTACCAGTCGACAAGGTCACGGCGTTCAAGGTACTGATGCCGGCCCACGAGGCCGAAAGCCAGGAAGCGGTACACAGCCCCCGGCGGCGCTTACGTTACATTATTATCATCGGATGACGCGCAGAGGCAAACGTTATTGGATGCTAATTTCAAATGCCCATATTTGGCCTAAGCAACATAGAAAAACTTCTAAAAAAATATTATCTAAACATTAATAAAAAAATAGTAGTAGATCCACGTCCACAGTTCACTGTAACACATAAATGAGCAGGGTCGACCGGTGCGATACTACCCTTTCACAGAAAATCAGCGTTAAGTGTTTAGTTTCTTAGTGGCTGCATTGTTTCGTCTGATGAGTGAGAGTTCCGGATGCCCGTTCCTTTTCCCCTTTTCTTAAGGCCACCCGAAGGCTAAATAAACCGATGTAACGTTGCATTGTTCTAGGAGCTGTGATGTTGCATTTACTAACGAGTGTCTGGTCGTCTTTCCCCTTTTTTTAAGTTCCTACTCCCATTCCTACGAATTCCTGTTCCTATACCTTATGAAAAGGCAACGCACAAGTAACACTCCTGTTGTTTCTTGTGTCTATGGGCAGCGGTGAAATCACTTTGCCATCATGTGACCCGCTTGCTCTTTTTGTCTCTCTTATAATATACAAAAATTAAAATAAATACCTTTAGACAATATTAGCTGAAATTGTGCCGCTGACAATTAATATAATGGCTGTAACAAAACAAAACATTTTTTCAGGTACAGTTTGAGAACATTAGACCATTTGTATGACTTTTGAAAACGGGGCAAGACGGAAACTTTTATATGTTTATCTTACCCCGTCAAATATTGGCAGGTCAAGATGGAATGTTACAATAAATCCTAAAATCCAAAAAGTAGCGAGATTTAGACATAGCAACATAACTACCAATTAAAAATAATAAGTATGTATACAAATAAAAAACTCGTACCTACCTCGTAAATCAAGTTACACGACACGGGGTAAGAATAAAACACCCGACTTGCTCGCGTAAAATTCACAGCGTAGATATTCCCTTATAACACACAACCGATCCCTCAAAACGACAAGTGCCGGCTTAGGTGTGGTACGTAACAAAATGGCGGTCTTATGAATGTTGCCTGCATTGGATAAATTACACAAAATCTGTTTTTACTGATGCCTTTTTGTCTTACCCCGTTTTTCATCTTCCCCCCACTCACCCTACCTCAAACAAGGAACATAATTATTGTATGTTTATTAGTAATTTTGTATAATGTGTAATAGTTGTATAATAGTATAATATTATATTGTGGCCGTTTCATTAATATCTCAAAAAATTTAACTTGCTTTAGTTTTTCTCTTGTTTTATATGTGTAAACTTTAAGTATGCTGACTATAAAACACAATTGAAAGAACCAAGCGATGAATTCTTAAAATATTTTAGGTGGTTTAAACCAATTACTTCAATACAAATAATTGAATCAGCGAAAGCAAACTGAATATAATTAAATTACTTTACTTTTATTTTCGGTTAAACCCAACAAGATCGTTATAGTTGTACATTCAAAGCATCCAATCATCGTGTGCTAGACACACAATGCTAGAGCCAAGATTTATTTAAAGTAAATCGTTGCACATATACAATAAACTTTAACAGTTAACTGTTTACCGTACATGTATTGCCACAGTAGGTTAGTTAGTAGTTTTAGTTCACTTACCACTTCCATCTTAAGAAATTCGAAAAAATTAAGCTTATGAAATAGTAAATCAAAATTCAAAATCTAAAAAAGCCCAGACACTAAAAGTAACATAAAGAGCACGTAGAGAAATGTTACCTTCCTAGTTAGATCTTTAATGGTTGCTCTTGTGTGGGGTCGACGCTTAAGGGGACTTTAAATTAAATGCACACTTATTCCGAAGTGCCGTAATAGCTTAGAAGGGAACGCCTCCGTCGCGTTATCTCGAGAGTTTAGATGCAATGTAGGAATAAAAGATTTTTCTTTTAAATTAATTCACTTATGATAGTAATCTGTGTACGCCTTTAAGGACAAAATTTGGCGCCTTTATTTTACACTTACTAATTACTGTGCGTCTAACATGCAAGTAATCTCAACTATAGTTAAAATGAAGAAAACAATCAAATTATATTAATGATAAAGATTAATAGTGTTAATTATTAGCATCAGTAGGAAATAATAGTTTCTGTTTATTTACGAATTGAATGATACATGAAAAATTTGGTTTAGTTGAATGATACATGAAAAATTTGGTTTAGTATTACTAGTTTTTTTTTTCTTATTAAAAATTAAAGCTCCTCAGAAACAATGTAAAAATTATTTTATTGATTTTAGTTTTTTGAAGTCGGTTTTGGTTTCTTTAGAGTCCAAAGTATATTGAAATTTATTATTTAAGTTTACGCATTTTATGTTTCACTTTTTATGTCTGCTGTAAGGATGACTAATACAGAGTGTCAACTTGTGGCGGCGATGTCGTCGCATCACAAGCGAAAATACACTAAAGCCTAAATTACGCTACCAAAGTTCCGAAGTAAAAGCAGTATATATAGAATAGCTCCGAACTACCACTCGGAACGTTAGCCGCTCCGCGGTCATAAAACCTTTCTCGGAGTCAGATCTATTTTTTTCCTTGAACCGGCTACATTGTTGACCAACTGACGTGATATGAACACGAAAAATCCAATAACCTTTACAAACTACAACTTCAAATCTTCGTTATCATCTTCAAGTACCCCATTTATTCGCTCCCGAGTAGGTATTGTCTGCAGTATTCATCACATTCTGTAAGCCATGTAGCTTTACAAAGGTTCATAGCAGCACTAGAATAATAATGCTTCCTGCTCCTTCAAGCTACTCAGTGTGTGTGTGAGAACGGCTCTGAGCCTTAATATTCGCCGCTGCTTCACGGAACTCTCGCAGATTACTTGCCTTCTTCTCGACGCACCGCATACTACAAGGCAATTCCCTAGCACTTGCACATTCATCGATATCTAGATGCACTATCGACCTCCGATATGAGCAGGGGGTTGATGTGGCAGCGCTGTGGTCGCGTTACAAGCGAAAACACACCAAAGCCTAAATGGCGTAATCAAAGTTTCGAAGTAAAAGCAGTATATATAGAATAGCTCCGAACTTCCAATCAGATCGTTGCCCGCTCCCCGGGCAGAACACTTTGCCCGGCGGGAGATCCCTCCTTTTCCGTCCACGGCCACACACTTTTTAACCGACTTCAGAAAAAGGAGCAGGTCGCAATTCAACTGTATCTTTTATGTGTATTACGATTACGATTTTGATGATTCTTTTTTTATTTGAAATTTTGGTGCTTTTCATGTAGTCCCATATAAATTTGATCAAGATCTGACCAGTAGTTTTTGAGTTATCCTTAATAATGCGTATTTAATTAATTGACTTCGAGTACGTTTATGAAGTCCTCATTTCATTTCAAAAAAATTTGTACAACCGACGTCAATATTTATAAATATTGAAGCCGGTGGTACAATTTTTTTTTTATTTTATCACTCGTTCCTATACATTATCTAAGGGTCAATAAAGACTAGATGAGTAAATAACGCCTTTATTTGTTTATGCTGATAATTTACATGAACATTCCGCTTGCCGTCAGTTTATTGCTTCTTCTAATCGAATGTTTGCAGACAGTCTTGCATAAATTGTCTACAGCTTTGCCAAAGTTTGCGCTGCGACAGATCAGAGGTAAATTAATCCGCGTTGGAAATAATTAGAACAGAGTTTCTATTATACGTTTACTATGTTGGGCGATATGGATAAACTTCAGACTTTCTACAACAGTTTTTTTTATAGGATGAGGGTGACAAATGAGCACACAGTCCACATGATGGTAAATGATTACTGCGGCCCATAGACATCTACATCTATTCTCTATTACAAATCAAAATGCAGGTGCGTTGTCACCGGTGAGGACTAAGATGGAAGGCCTCATTTCCGGTAAAAGGGTCTCCGGTTCTCTATACTCACCATAGGAAACACAGCAGCGTTAAGCTGCTATCTTACGCTGGTATTCTGTGAGAGCGTGGTCCTTCCCCGGTTGAGCAGTCCCATTCATGCTACAACTATACTATTAATATAGCTACAGCATGGCTCTACCACGTATAGGAGTAGTAGTTAGGGCGGATTTTTCAATCATCAAGTTATTTATAGAATAAAATACAATTAAAACAAATTATAAATTACAGTTTTATTAATTCAGTAGTTTAATTGTTTGAATTTTATTTTCTGAGGCTTCGGCAGCTCGGGATGTAAACACTAGCATGCTTAAAAAGATGTATAACTTCGCCCCTAGGTCTTCTAAAAGAGTTATTGCCAAAGCCAAGTTTAAGTACATTGGCAGAATTGGCAAGAAATTAGTTCGCCTTCCTTCGGAAACCCGTGCATTCTGGTCTCTCACCAAGGCTGTAAAAAGGAATTTCTATAAGCCAACCCTTCCACCGCTGCGCAGGGAGCACAACTCCCTGGCCCACGCTGCAAAAGAGAAAGCCGACCTTTTAAGCTCCTTTTTGGCGTCCAACTCGTCTCTCGGTGACGGGGGGAACACACCGCCGATCATTCTGCAGTGTAATTGCTTTATGCCTGATGTACGATTCACACAATCCTCAGTACGCAAAGGACTCCTGTCCCTGGGCATCCACAAGTTTAGTGGCCTTGACGAAATCCCGCAAATTGTGCTGCGGATGTGCGCTCCAGATTTGTCATTCGATTCTAACGTATCTTTTCCGGTATTTATACTCCCTGGGCGTTCTTCCGAATTCATAAAAGGCAGCTTTTGTGCACTTGATCCCTAAAAAATGTAACCTCTCTGATCCGTCCAACTACAGGCCTATCCCCATCACCTTCTTGTTCTCGAAACTAATGGAGTCCATTATTAACTGCCAGCATATGCGGTATCTTGAGAAGCACCAGCTGGTTAGTAACCACCAGTACGGTTTCCGTCGAGCTCGTTGAGCTGATAGTCTTCTTGTTTACCTTACATACAGATGGGTGTTTGCGATCGAGTCGAAGAGGGAGGCTTTGGTGGTTATTTTGGATAAAACGAAGGCCTTCGAAAGAAGCGCTTTGTGCCAAACCCGATGTTTGGCACAAAGCGCTTCTTTTGAAACTTGATTCCTATGGGCTTCCCGGGAAATTGCGTAATTGCATCACCAGTTTTCTGGCTGATCGGAGCATCAAGGTCGTAGTAGACGGCGCATGCACCGATTACAATCCTATTGACGCTGTTGTTCCACAAGGCTTTTTGCTATCACATACGCTGTTTTTTCTGCATATCAATGTATATTGCAAACCGGTAACATTCATTGCTGTGCAGATGACAGCACTGCTTTTTACACCGGTCAAATATATCTCGGAAAATTGTCGCCGAGTATCGGAACAAAGTTATGTCTAAAGTCGACACTATGTTGAACAAGGTCTCCGATTAAGAGTGACTAAATGTAGTTCAGTTCAATTACCAGAAGACACAAGTTTGCGCGTTTACCACTAAAAAGGAATCCCTTTGTTGTGTTTCCTCATTTTCAAGGCTCCCTTTATTGCCTCAGCCATTATCGGAATCCTCAGCGTCTACATATCGAATGAAGTTCCGTTTCGTGGTCACTTGGAAGAGAAGGCCAAATTGGCCTCTTAAAAGCTTGGCGTGCTCATCAGAGCGGCACAGTATTTCATGCCGGCACACTACCTGCAACTTTATAAGACGCAGGTTTGGCCCAACATGGAATACCGTTCTCATATCTGGGCTGGGCCCCCCCAGTGTTAGCTCCTTCCATTTGATCGCATCCAGCGCAGACCGGTTCGGAATCGTTGCCGACCGAACTTTTTCTGATCGGCTTGACTCACTGGCGCTGTGAAGAGATGTTGCATCTCTTTGCGCATTCTACGATATCTACTACGGAGAGAGCTCATAGGAATTGTTCGGACTAATTCCTTCCGCTCAAATTCACCATCGCACATCGCGACAGAACTCAAAATAATCCGTACCACCTGGATGATTGGCGGTCTACTACTAATCTATTTAGAAGAAGTTTTCTTCCTTGTACTACTTCCTTGCGGAATGCAATACCACCAGCAATTTTTCCGCACCCATACGACTTATGAACCTTCAAGAAAAATCTTACTCTTTTTTAAAAGGCCGGCAACGCATCTGCCATTCCCCTGGTGTTGCGGTTGTTCATGAGCGGCGATAGTAAGTTACCATCAAGTGAGCCGTATGCTCGTTTGCTCCCTCTCATATAAAAAAAAAATGGTAAATCCAATTGAGCATGCCCTAAGCGCATTAAAAATATTACGTATAACACGATTATACGGAATTTTTAAAAGTAGTTTAAATACATTTCGACAGCACTATCGAATTCAACACCCTCGAAAACCATGAAAATGACACCCATGATGAAAAAATTGATACCTATTGCAGCCGCCATCTTTGATTTACATTTCGACAACCCTAGTGCCGTGTAGTGGCAGTCAAGAATATCCACTACCCCATATCCTCCCGTGGGTGTCGTAAAAGGCGACAAAGGGAAACAGGCAGAAGATGGGCAGCAGCATCTTCCTGATAATAGCCAAAATTATAATAAAAAAACTGCGGTTGCCAACCCGCTCGCCAAGCGTGGCAACTATGGCAAATACCCCCCAATGACTAAAGCAACAAACAGACGGCCCCCAGTCCCCGGCGGCCCCGCTATTCCTGGCTACGGTGGCAACCATGGTAACGGCGGGGCAGGGGGTGCTAAGAACCTCCGGTGGAGGTTCGGTTGCCACCTTAGACGACTCGACCTGGCAACGTACAACGCACGCACCCTGAGGACTGATGAGAAGATCGTGGAGCTGGAAGAAGAGATAGACAAGTTGCGCTGGCATATTATAGGATTATCCGAAGTCCGAAGATAGGGGGAGGACACGGTAATCCTCGAATCCGGCAACTTGCTCTATCACCGGGAGGGCGACCATCTGTCCCAAGGAGGTGTCGGATTTATCGTCCACAAGTCTCTCGTTAACAACGTTGTAAAGATCATGAGTGTGTCGACGAGGGTTGCGTACCTTATAATCAGAATCACCAAACGGTATTCGCTGAAGGTCATACAGGTTTACGCACCAACCTCGGCACACCCCGATCAGGAGGTGGAGGAAATGTATGAGGATATCTCTAGAGCCATGCATTCCTCCAAAACCCAATATACGGTGTTAATGGGAGACTTCAATGCAAAACTAGGCACAAGAGAGAACGGTGAGCTGAAAGTAGGGAAATTTGGAATAGGGCAACGGAACCCAAGGGGCCAGCAGCTGGCCGACTTCATGGAGAAAGAGGGACTCTTTATGATGAACTCTTTCTTCCAGAAGCGGCCCCACAGGAAGTGGACCTGGTCGAGCCCCGACGGTTCGACAAAAAATGAGATTGACTTCATTATGACGACCAGACGACAACTGTTCAGTGATGTCTCCGTGATCGCGAGGGTGAAAACTGGTAGCGATCACCGAATGGTTAGAGGCAAACTGAACCTAAACGTTGAGTTGGAGAGGTCTCGTCTAATGAAGTCAACGCTCCGTCCCCCTCGTGCACTGATCCAAAGTCCCGAAACCTTTCAGCTCGAGTTACAAAACCGTTTTCAGTACCTAGAAAACTGCAATGAAGTGGACGATATAAATGACAAGCTCGTGGAAACTGTCCATGCGGTCGGAGCTAAGTTCTGCAAGACCCGCCGCAGAAGAACACAAAAACTCTCCGATCACACTCTTAATCTCATGGCTGTTAGACGGGAGATGAAGCTACATTCTTCAACAGACTTGACAGCATACAGGCATCTGAACAGACATATCTCCAAATGCATGCGGCGGGACTTACGCAACTTCAATACAGCTCGTATTGAAGAAGCGATAGAGCGGAACCAAGGCTCCAAAGTCTTTGCCGGAGATCTGTCTGCCAGAAAGAGCCAACTGTCAAAGCTGAAGACGGAATGTGGCAGCATCGTTTCCGGGACACCTGAGATTTTGAGTGAGATTGAGAGGTTCTATGGGCAGCTGTACACGTCATCGTTGGAGCCATACGCAAGTGTGAGTAACGATCCAAGAGCGAGTCTCATCCGACACTATTCCGAAGATATCCCGGTCGTCAGTCTGAGCGAGATTAGAATGGCTCTCCAGCACCTTAAAAACGGTAAGGATCCAGGCGAGGATGGAATTACAGCGGAGCTTCTGAAAGCGGGTGGAAGACCGTTACTTGAAGTCCTTCAGAAGCTCTTTAATTCCGTCCTCCATGGTGGCATTACACCGGAGGCGTGGAGCAGAAGTACAGTGGTCTTGTTCTTCAAGAAAGGTGACAACGCTCTCTTGAAGAACTACAGACCGATTTCCCTTCTGAGCCGCGTCTACGTGTTGTTTTCGACAGTCATTACGAATCGTCTCGCGCGCAGACTTGGCGACTTCCAGCCTCCCGAACAAGCCGGTTTCCGAAAGGGCTTTAGCACCATAGACCACATACATACCCTTCGACAAGTTGTAGAGAAGTCCGAAGAGTACAATTTTCCACTATGTGTGGCGTATGTGGACTATGAGAAAGCCTTTGATTCCGTCGAAATTTGGGCGGTGCTGCAGTCCCTTCAGCGGTGCCAAATTGACTGTCGGTATATCGAAGTGTTGAAGTGCTTGTACAGTAGGGCTACGATGGCTATCCGAGTACAGAACCAGAGTACGAGACCTATCCAATTGCAGAGAGGTGTAAGACAGGGTGACGTCATATCCCCGAAACGCTTCACCGCTGCATTGGAAGACGTTTTCAAGCTTCTGGACTGGAAAGGATACGGTATCAACATCAATGGCGAGTACATCACTCACCTTCGATTTGCCGACGATATAGTCCTTATGGCAGAATCGATGTAGGGCCTAAGCACTATGCTCAATGACCTCAATAGTGTTTCCCAACGTGTAGGTCTTAAGATGAACATGGACAAAACAAAGATCATGTTTAATGTCCATGTCACACCTATGCCGGTAGTTGTTGGGAACACTAAGCTCGAAGTTGTTGACGAGTATGTTTACCTGGGACAAATAGTCCGACTAGGTAAGTTCAACTTCGACCGAGAGGTCAATCGACGGATTCAACTCGGCTGGGCAGCGTTCGGGAAGCTACGACACATCTTCTCGTCAGACATACCTCAAAACCTTAAAACGAAATTGTACAACCAGTGCGTGTTGCCAGTGATGACTTACGGAACTGAGACGTGGTCCTTCACTGCTGGCCGTATGAGGAAGCTCAAGGTCGCTCAGCGAGCTATGGAGAGGGCTATTCTCGGAGTTTCTCTGCGTGATAAGCTTAGGAATGAGGATATCCGCAGTAGAACCAGAATAACCGACATAGCCCAACGAATTAGTAAGCTGAAGTGGCAGTGGGCCGGCCATATAGCTCGAAGAACCGACAACCGATGGGGAAGAAAGGTTCTCGAGTGGCAGCCTCGTACCGGTAGGCGAAGTGTAGGGCGTCCCCCCACGAGATGGAGTGACGACCTGGTAAGACATGCAGGAAGTCGATGGATGCAGGTGGCTCAGGACCGTGCTTTGTGGCATTCTTTGGGGGAGGCCTATGTTCAGCAGTGGACTTGTGAAGGGCTGTAATGATGATGATGATGATGATGAACCCTATTATCTTCAACACCCTAGAAACCCATGAAAATTACACCAATGATGAAAAAATTGATACCTATTGCAGACGCCACCTTGGATTTACATTTCGACAGCACTATCGGCTTCAGCACCCTCGAAAACCATGAAAATGACACCCATGATGAAAAAATTTATACCTATTGCAGCAGCCATCTTGGATATCCATTTCGACAGCACTATCGGCTTCAGTACCCTCGAAAAGAATGAAAATGACACAGATAATGAAAAAATTGATACCTATTGCAGCCGCCATCTTGAATTTATATTTCGACAACCCTATCGGCTTCAACACCCTCGAAAACCAAGAAAATTACACCCATGACGAAAAAATTGATACCACTTACTTTTAGTACGTACTACTATTCTGTGCTTTTAAAACATTGTAATAAAAAAAATGTCTCTTTATTATTATAATCAAGTATTTAAGAAATTTGGTTATTTGAATATTGTGTATTTGTAGCAATTAATCGGCTTAAAAAATATTAATAAGTTCAACAATCATTTATCTTTCTGACAATGTGCTTTTTATATCACTTATATGTACAATATGATTGCTATATACAAAGTCAAAACGTTGGAATTTTAATTTTTAGGTCCTAGTAGAACATACTGACGCGCTTAGGCGCTTACGGCATGCAAAAGTCAGTTTATAATTTATTTGATGGAATAACTTTTAACAACGATTGGAACATCGGCACTTAGTGTAGGAAGACATAAAAACACGAGCAAATAAGATTTGCAGTGTGATGGTAGTGGAAGATAAAATGTTCAACTCAATTTCATTTAGTGGATGTCGTATGAGGCGATTATATAGAAAATATATGTTACGATAGATGTTACGATAGATAGTCTGTTCACATGAGGCGTTAAATAACAAAAACTGGCGACAAATAGCAGCGAAAAATTAAGATTAAGACGTCTCTCTACCATTGGAGAGACCTGTCCCGTTGTGGACTAATTGTGGGGTGATGAATATATACAAGTTTGTCATTGTTATTATGTATTACTCTTATGGTAGCGGTTTCAGATCTGTAATCACCCTATTTCGTACCATTGAAGTTGAAGGCGACAACAGGGAAAGCCAGAAAACCCAGTGGCCTTTAATATATATGTACTTGTTTGACTGGCTACGGAGATCAGAGTCAAAGGTGGGAGATAGTATGTGATCGACAATCCGTATGCCAAGCGTGGTGCTGATAGTAAATCCTTCTCTGAATGGATGAGGCTCATGTCCAACTGTGGATTGTTACGGTCTAATAAAGAAAGAAGAAAAGGAAGATTTATTAGCTAATGAACGAATAATTTTATTATACATCGTGACAAGTTTTGTAAAACCATCAAAATGGTTGGTTTTCGGTTCATATAGTTATATTTTGCTGGATAGGGGGGAGCCTAAAATGAGGGTAATTTAATTTTGGATGATTTGTACATTCTGTTCTATGCACGCCCGTATTGCCAAACTAGTTTCTTATAGGGTTTTGACAATAACTATATCTCGATCGATATATTAGGAAGTTGTCTTAAAAAATAAGATGGCGGATATGAACTATCTAAAAGTTGCAACATGAAAGTAGTAACGACCAGATGTTTCCTATAAGGTGCTTATGACATGATTAACAGTTATTAGAGTATTGCAAATAATCATCATTTTTATTAGTTACATTACTTTGGTAAGAATGAACCACCGAGGCATGGTGTCGGGCAGTGCGACCATCCAATGTAAAATCCATCAATACGTGAGTGTCGTAAGAGGTAACAAAGGGAAATAAAACAGAAGATCGGCAGCAGCGTCTTCCTAAAAACCGTGAACATAGGCCTCCCCCATAGATTGTCTCATAGGGGGCTTATTTGCAATAGTTGCCTCGCTTTGCAAGAGTTGTCTATAACAAACTCTAACTGTTGCCTCTAACAATACCCACTGAAATGATATGGGAAAGTGGATATTCTTACATCGTGGGGGTTTCTTCCTAAAAACAATATAAAATAATTAAAACTGCGTTTGCCTACCCTCCTGTTTGGAGTAGCAACAATGGCAAATATCAGATGTTATATTTTCAGCAGAGGCCTTTTAATATGCTATAATGGATGAGTGAAGTCCGGTCCTTTTTTAAATATTTTTTTCCCTTTTTATTCACTACAAGAATGATAAATGAGCTCAAAGTTCGCACACATGCAATCCACTTCAAAAAATAAGACCACGGCTGATTTGTCACTTCATAGCCTGTAGTTGTATTTTTTTTATTAGGATAAGGGTGACAAACGAGCACCCAGTCCACCTGATGGTAAGTGGTTGCTGTGGCCCATAGACATCTACATTTTTTCCTCGATTACGAATCAAAATGTAGATGGGTTGTCACCCGTGAGGGCTAAGATGGAATGCCTCGTTTCCAGTAAAAAGGGTCTCCGGTTCTCTACACTCACCATATGAAACACAGCAGCATTAAGCTGCTATTTTACGCTGGTATTCTGTGAGAGCGTGGTCCTTCCCCGGTCGAGCCGACCCATTCGTATTACAACTATACCAGAAATATAGCTGCAGCATGGCTCTACCACGTATAATTAGTTACCATATCCTTCTGTTGGCGACGCGTCTATAAAAACATTTCAATTTATTAGTTAACCGATTACGAATAGCCTCTAAAAGCGAAAATTTCAAGTCATAATATTCTAATAAGAAAACGCTTAGTTGAATCTTAAAGAAATGTCGAATTAATAATTTGAAAGTCTTGGGTTCGACTCCCAGGCCGGACTAGTTCGTCGTTTTCTTAGTAATATTTTCTTATTAAATTCATAATGGGAATTTTTACGATATAAGTTATGTTTCCGGGTTCAGTTCCCCGGTTGAGACCACCTTTCCAATAATATTGATAATTTAAAGAAATATTAAAATAAACTTAGAGACCAGGATTTGTTCCCCGGTCGAAATGATCACTTTGTGAATAAGTGGAATTAATGTAAAATAATTGCATAAGCATTATCTTATATAAGTTTGATAAGTTTTGTACGAAATTAAAATGATTATTTTCAAAGTTTGGTTTATGAAATGTTTCCTTTGTTTTGTCTGATAACACGGTGACTGATAACAACTTTGATATCTGATAAGAGATTCTTATTGGAAGCCACCTTACCGACAATAGGGAACGCATAGGAATCAGTTACTCATCTTGTGGTAATGGACCATAGAGAAATAGGCTAAAATTGCCATCTGTTTTACCGACCACAGGGTGTGGGGTAAAAGTTAGTTGTTCATCTAGTTGCAGATAACAACAGCACGCTAATTTATAGAATCAAAGTTTGAATAAGTGGAAATTTAAATGTTTGTAAATTTCCGCAATTTATGTAAAATTGACTTGTAAAATGTTTCAGGTTGACTGTATGAGTGAAATAAGTGAATTCTGTGTTATTCTCATTTAAAATTCCTATGGAATAGTGAAATATTGATAGTTTTGTATAAGAAGTTTAAAAGTGTTTTAAATAGTAAAATATATAGGAAAAATGTAAATTAAACTATTGTATTAGTTAAGATATTTCTATTTTCAAATAAAGAACATTGTTTCAACCTTATATGTTAGATATTTAAAAATTCTAAGTGCATATGTTGTAACATAGGCATATTTTGTTGAATAAATAAAAAGTTTTTTGTGATATGAAAATGTAAGGTATATCGTAGTATAGATATTTTTTTGTGCTATCTTTATAAATAAAATGTATAAAGATATTGGGCAAATCGTGATGTTTGGCGCTCAAAGGCGTTTGGTGTTTTCTGTTACCAGGCGGGAGCGCTCACTGCTGCCAGGCAAAGGTGCAAGAAAGAAGAGGACGCACTCACTGTTGCCAGGCAAGGGTGCAAGAAAGAAGAAGAAGCATCCACCGCTGTTGCTGCCAGGCGAGGGTGCTCGTGTGGGCACCTGACTGCATCGCGGCCGGAGGAGGGCGCCTGGACGAGGCGTCACCGGCAACTGGGCGGCGAGCACAGCATACATCCTGACCTCCTAACGGTGCCAAACCGGTCGGGCTCTGGCACAACACCTTCAGGTGGAGCAGTTCTCTTGAGTGAGACTGCGCTTGCACTAGCTCGACTGTTTCGACATACTCCTTGGCGGGACAGTTCCTAAACCTTTCCTCCATTCCATTCCTGTACGACTCCATCCCTGGACGGCTCACCACGGTAGGCCCCCGTCCAGGATTGATAGGGCTGATAGGGCTGATAGGGCTGATAGGGCTGTTAGGGTAGGAGTAGGATTGTAGGGTTGGGAGATAAAGGGGGGGAGGGGTAGTGGGGTTAGATTGAGGTGTAGAATGGTTGTAGGTAAGGGGTTGTAGGGACTGTAGGGACTGTAGGCCAACAATCACCTACCTGCAAGATGAAGAAGGCACAAGACCAGACCGAGAGGAGCGAAGAAACCAGGACAAGGACAGGGCTCTCAAGAAAGGCTAAAGAGGCGGAATCATCTGGAGCGACCACAGCTACTGCTTCGAGTGGGGCAACTCCTTCAAGTGGAGCCACCACCGATACGTCCACAGGCACGTGGGACTCAGGGGCGTCCGTGGCAACGACAAGCAACAGGACGGACACCAGTGGAACGCAGACCAGCACCGCACAGAAATCCGTTATATCCAGGAGTGAAACGATAGTCGAAAAAGTAGTTCAAGGAACCGAAGAAGCGGCATCGTCAAGAACAGTAATCGGGCACACTAGTGACAAAGGGTTATAGAGAGGTAGTAGGTCATCGCGATCGGCGAGCCTGAAAGCCGAATTAGAGGCGCGGATTAAATTCGAACGCTCAGAGCTCGAACGAGCACAGGCAGCTGCTGCCTTAGCCAAGTCTCAATTGGAGTTGGCACGTCTCAACCGAGAAGAGGAAATCGACTCGAGTGAGGATGATGAAGAGCGGAATACTCAGGTGGAACCTTTGGTAAGGAGTTGGGTTCAACAGACCATAATGAGCGCGCCGGTTAGTGTAACGCAACCCGACATTACTGATAAGGGAGCTTGTAAGGGATCACGCCGCAAAGGGGCGGAGGTCGAGCGCAACCTAGAAAATGCACAGAAGGCACACGCGTATGAGGTGTCAGAATTGACCGAAGCGATTGTGAGTGCAATAAAGATAGCGGGTAAAGATAAGTCTTCCCAGCTTCATTTCCTCCAGGAATTATCGGTCTTCGATGGAGACCCGGGTGAATGGATAATTTTCAAAACGGTGTTTGAAGACACAAGAAGCCAATTTTCAGGGGTGCAGAATGTCGCACGCCTTAGGAGGGCATTAAAGGGCACCGCTAAGGAAGCGGTTAAGTAATTGTTGTTTACTTTGTGTGAACCCGAAGAAATAATGAACGCTCTCGAAAGAAGATTCGGTAGGGTTGAGATGCTCATTCTAGCCGAAATCGAGAATGTAAAGCATATGCCAAGATTGGCAGAAGATTGCCGAAATATAGGTTCTTTTGCAAGTCGCATTATGAACATGGTTGCTGCAATACAAGCACTGAACCAACCACAATATTTATACTCACCGGAGTTAGTAAGCCGTATAGTGGAGAAGCTTGGAACCATGATTAAATTTAAAAGGTTCGAATATCGAGCTCAGCATCCTTTGGAGCCAGAGTTGCAGAAATTGGCCAAATTTTTGAATTCATTGAGCGAACAATTTGGAACGTCCTTAAGCAATGAAAAAGTGCGTGAAAAGCGGAAACGTCCTGAATTCAGGAAGCAAACCGTACACACTGCAAAGGGGTATGTACGCAACCGTTTTAATAGCGAGCGTTATGAACGCCGAAATAATAAAGGGCACAACCGACAAGTGGTTATGATAAACCAGGATAAGCCTGTAAGTCGGGCAACACATAAGTGTGTTATATGCAACAAGGAACACTCTATAGTTGTTTCAAGTTTAAGGATATGAATAATCGCGAAAAATGGGAAGCGGTTAAAAAGGCGAAAATATGTTTCCAATGTTTGTCACCTAACCATAGGAGGTTAGAGTGCAGGGTGAAAAAGTGTGGTGTAGAGGAATATAGAATGGCACATCATCAAATGCTACATCGATACCCCAATAATAATACCTCGCCGCAAGGGGACGAGGGGGGTAAAGAGGCTCAAATTACAACTGTTAGTACAGTACATGCACTGGCATGTGCATATTTAAAAATTAAACCGGTCGAGTTGGATGGATCTAGAGGAAAGGTCAAGACCACAGCTCTTCTGGACGAAGGATCGACCATGACACTCATAGAGGAGTGGATGGCTCAGAAGTTAGCGCCTCGCGGACGCAAAGAAGAATTACGTATTGAAGCCGTAGGAGGCAAGCGAATTAACGACAACAGTTCGTATCGCTTAAACTTTAAAATAAAAGGCATTTTCTCGAAAGACTTAGAGGAGATAAGTGTACAAACAATTAAGTCACTTAACCTTTCTCCGCAGTCGGTAAGCTGAGAATTATTGCGACGGTGTCCTCATTTGACACCGATTAAGGACGAGTTGATTTATGAGAGGTCCAAACCTACCATATTGATTGGCCAGGACAATTGGCATCTCATAGTTACTCGTGAATTAATTTCAGGCGGTAAGAACCTACCTGTAGCATCGCTCACCAAACTTGGATGGGTTTTACATGGTAACATATCGGGTGGCATTAAACCAATCAAGATTGTTAACCATATTTCCACCAAGAAGGAGGAAGTTGATCAAGGATTACTTTAGTTTGGAATCTTTGGGAGTGTCTGCGCGTAAGCCCGCAAACGACCCAGAAGAACGAGCTTTAAATATTTTGAACAAAACGGTACGTCGTATACCTAATAATAGGTACGAGACTGCTTTGTTATGGCGCACAGATAATGAGTGCATGCCGTCGAATAGAGCACAGGGTGAAAGTCGCTTGTTTAATATCGAAAGGATGCTCGATAAGAATAGCGAGTCGAAAAAAGAATATGAGAAGCAAATTGAAAATCTCATCGTTAACGGTTACGCAGAGAAAGCGAACCATATTTTCATTTCCCCACGCACGTGGTATCTTCCTCACTTCGTAGTGACTCACCCTCAAAAAGGGAAAATAAGGATAGTTTTCGACGCCGCCGCAAGGACGGGCGGACGTTGTCTCAACGATGCATTGCTAACCGGACCAGACTTATTGAAGTCGTTATTTGGCGTTCTGCTACGATTCAGAGAAGAGAGCGTGGCAGTGATGTCAGACATTAAAGAAATGTTCCTGCAAGTGAAAGTTTGTGAAGAAGACAGGGACAGCCTTCGATTCTTATGGCGGCACAATCGTGACGCGCCACCGGAAGAGTATAGAATGACGTCCCTCATATTTGGAGCGGCATCATCACCATGCATCGCTATATAACTGATAAATGCTCAGGATAACGCACATCTCTATCCAGAAGCAGCTTCCGCGACGGAAAGCAATTTCTATATGGATGACTATCTACAGGCATATTCAAACGATATGTATGAATTACATAAACGTGCTTCTTTCCAACTGAGGGGATGGGCCAGCAACCGACCCGAGGTTTTATGTAAAATGGAAAATAAATATAAGAGTGACAGTGCTTCGCTGGGAGATAAGGAGTACACAGAACGCACTTTAGGTTTGATCTGGAATATCAAACGAGATGTAGTAAGTTTCTCCATAAGTCTTCGTAACACACCGGAAGAGGTGATGGAAGGTTTACGACTGCCTACGAAGAGGGAGATAACTAGCGCTGTGATGTCAGTCTTCGATCCTTTAGGACTCGCATCACCCATAACGATTCAAGGGAAGTCGCTAATCCAGCAAGTATGGAGGACAGGCTTCATTCTTGGGATGAAGAAACTCCACACGAATTACACGTGTTATTTTGTAAATGGATATCGGAAGTGAAGAAATTAGGTTATTTAGAAGGTGGCTGAAGGCGTCGGCAAAGGAGAGTTACACACTTTCACGGATGTTAGTGAGAAAGCATACGCCGCCGCGGTGTATTACGTCACCACGGACGAGCTAGGAGAAAGGCGGGTTACGGCAAGAGTAGCGCCGCTGAAACCAATATCCATTCCAAGGCTTGAATTGCAAGCAGCTCTTATGGGCAGCCGATTAGCTGCATCAGTTAAAGAAGAGAGCAAGTACGACATATCCGAACGAATATTTTGGACGGACTCACGTGCAGTGTTAGCGTGGATTAAGTCAGATCCTCGTGCTTTTAAACCATTCGTTGCTCTATTTGACTTTTGATTGACTGAGATCGAAGATCACAGTAAACCATGTGAATGGCGATGGGTACCGACGTCACAAAATGTGGCAGACGACGCCACTAAAAGTTTTCCTTCCACCTTCGATGAAAGTCATCGCTGGTTTCAAGGACCTGAATTCCTCAGGACAAGTCCTGATTTATGGCCCAAACAAGTGGACACCATAAATAGCTTAGAAACGGGTGAAGAAAAATCGCCGAAAGGCGTAAATACGCTAAGAAAGCAAGAGCCGTTAAGTCTACCCGACTACGGACGATTTAGCAGCTTTAAGAAATTCCTTGGGGCAACTACACGCACCTTACAAGCGGTAGAAAAATTCAAGAATTTAAGAAAGTCGGTTAAAGGACCCGAAAACGCAGCCGAAAAGTCGGTTATGTGTTCCAACGAAATTTTAGCAAAGTCGGTTAAAGGACCCGACGGCGCGTTGGAAATAATGCTCTTAAAAAGAGCTGAATTATTAATTTGGAAGTTCATTCAAGACGAGTGTTTCCATTCGGAAATAAATGCTAGAAAATAGGCAAAAGCGTTGAAAGAAGTTCACGCTTAAGTATATTATCTATGGAAATAGGAGAAGATAACTTACTTCGTTTAAACGGGCGTTTACCTTTTAAGTCTAATTTGACTGAGGAAAGTAGAAAACCTGTCATATTAGACGGTAAACACGAAATCGTTAAAATGATGATTAGAGAAGTTCATCAACATTTTGGACATGCCAATCACCAGACGGTGATGAATGAGGTGAACCAAACATTTTATGTCTTGAACTTACGTAACGTAGTACGAAGTGTGTCACATCACTGTCAGTGGTGTGGGACATACAGGTCAAAGCCGCAGAACGTGCCACAAGGAAATCTTTCTCTGGAGAGAATAGCTCATCATGAGCCACCTTTTACATGCTCAGCCGTAGATTATTTCGGACCTATGAGTGCGACTATAGGAAGGCGACACGAAAAACGTTGGAGTGTTTTATTTACGTGTCTGACCACCAGAGCAGTACATCTGGAGATAGCAGTCTCATTGACACCAGCGTCAATGATAATGGCGTTATGGCGATTTATCACCAGAAGAGGAAAACCAGCCGTTATATACAGCGATAACGGGACGAATTTCAAAGCTGCAAATAAAGAATTATTGCAAGCATGCGAAGAGTGCTATGAGGGCATGAAAAGCGAGTCATTTAGAAAATATATTAAATGGAAGTTCATACCGCCCGGAGCACCGCACATGGGTGGCGCTTGGGAGAGGTTAGTAAGATCGATTAAGATTGCGTTGACCGCTACGCTCAAAGATAGGAGCCCGCGAGAGGAGGTTCTGCATACGTTGCTTTTAGAAGCAGAGCATACTGTAAATTCCAGACCTCTGGTAACATTCAGTATGGATAGTCCTGAAGAGGGTTTGACACCCAATCATTTTCTTCTCGGACGCTCATGTGGTGATCGACCACCTGGATTATTTTTAGAGCGACATTTGACGTGTCAGCTCAATTGGAAAGCCGCTCAGAGGTTAGCCGACCATTTTTGGACGAGATGGTTGAAAGAGTACATGCCTGCTTTAATACCTCGAACGAGTGATAACGGAAAGTTCATGAAACCTAAAGAGGGTGATATTGTTTTGATAATAGATCATTCGTTGCCACGAAATACGTGGCCGAAAGGCAAGATTAATAGGACGCTACCGGGACCAGACGCTCACACCAAGGTGGTTGACGTCATTACTAGCACAGGTATCTTGAGAAGACCTACATCCAGAATAATAGTCCTGGTACCCGCGATGCCTCCCAAATGTACCTTCATTTGGATATAAAATAGAATAATTATTAATCGTAAGGCCTACAGTATCCCTAGATTTTAATAATGTTTCCTGTAAGAGGATGATATCGGCTTCGCGATCTCGAATGAAGAGCCTAAGCTCTGGGAGGTTATTTCGCAATCCGCGAATGTTAAATGAAATAAGCGATAACCCTTTAGTCTTGATACGTCCGTGATTTCTAGGCAGAGCAGAAGGCTCTGTCATTGTAAGTTAAGCTAATTAAGTTAACTTAACTTACAACGAACGCGATAAATTATTGTGCTCTACTAGAGCCAAAAGACGGTCCTGCGGTGACCTAGCAGCACGCAATTTGCTTGCTAATATTGATATTTCATTAATATCGACGTTCTTTAACACGGCGTAAACCGTGTTTAAGTCGTCGGCAATTGAAGGCTGCTTCTGCTGCGCAGCAGGGGCAGCTTTTTGTGGATTAGCCTTTTTAGGGCCCCAGGGATAAACTGGAGCCTGCATAGGCTTTGAAAAGCCGGGAGGTGGCCTAAGCGGCGCCTGCGGTTGTCTCTGGGGACCCTGAGGGGGTCGCGCGAAGCCCTGAGACGGCTGTGCTACGCCCTGACGGGGCTTCCTAGCGTACAATGCCGGAAACGAACGGTCATTTACCGGCGGCGGAACCTGTCTAGGTGCGGGAATGCGAGGGCGAGGAGCGCACGGGCATCCTCTGTAGCTCGCCGGGTGTCCTGTCTGCTGGCACAGGACACACGCGGGCGGTGATACGGCATCTTTCGGCCGGGGACACTCTTTAGTGAGATGAGAGTCCAGTCACTTAACGCACCTGGGAGGGGCGGAGCAATTGGCCGCCGCGTGTCCGTACAGCTGACAGCGGTGGCACTGCGCCGGGAAACCGCGCCTATGCGGTGGCTCGACCTTCACTCCAGACAAGCCGCACACTGTACGCACTTGCCGGAAGATATTTCTAGCCTCCGGTACATTAGTTAGAATTACAAGTACTAACGAGTACCTAATTCCTGTCCTACTGTGCATTTTGTGCACAGCCTCCACGGGAAATCCTTGTGCCTTTAGGTCTGCAAGAATCTCTCGTTGGAGAGTTCGTATGGGACGCCTCGGATGACGGCCCTGACTTTGCGCTCTTCCGGAAGAGCATAGGTGTGGTACGACACACCTTCACTAGTGAATAACTTTGTTATACGCCGAAAATCGTCTAATGAATTGGGTAAGATTTTAATCGCTACGCCGACGTTCGTAGCTAGGTCATATTTTATTTTTGCGTCGTAGCATATCTTGCTAAGACGCGTAAATTCGGCCTTGTCTCTAAGAAAGACAGGCGGTGGTATTTGTTTTTTCGCGAGCTTAGGCGCGCAACGCGAGGCCGGTTTGTTAGGCGCCGTTACGTCTAACGGCGACAGAGGGGTAGGGGCAGCGGCGGGGGCTGCAGAGGTAGACGCGGCAGCGGCGGGGGCTGCGGGGCTAAGGGGAGCGGCACGGGCCGCTACGGTAACGGGCGAACGGTTTTTCGCTGCACGCTTCGATGCGCGCTTTGAAGACACCGTTTTATATGAGTCGGCTGAGTCGGCACTGGTGTCATCGGAGTCCGATGTCTCCGATGTCCTGGTGCTATTTCGAGAGGACGTCGCGGACCTCTTCCGGGAGGCAGACATTGATGATGTTGTAGACGCTGAGTTGGAGTGAGAGCACTCCATCTCAGCATCCAGTAACGCGAAGGAGTTCTGGGACTCCAGGTGAGCCGCTAACACGGGCGGCGGGATTATTGCCTTAGTGGCAGGATTTGCCAGAAAGGCTAGTGCGGCTGCGAGCGCCTGCGGATCTTCCATCATGTTGATGGCCTCAATCAGCGACGATTTTAGGTCCTGAGTGGACATGACTAACTATAAGAAACTTATATATATATATATTTAAACTAAACGATAGGGTCGTGGGGTCTCCGCACTCAAAAGTACGGGACGTTCTATATTCTGAAACCTTCCCCTTATCCTCAAAAGGACAAGGGCTTGCTCGGAAGAGCAAGTGACGTATTCTAAGAAACAATATAATATACACGATATATACACAAATAATTAAAATAAACTAATAAATTTATAAATTACTAGTATCTACTATATAAAAAAGCGTGCAGTCAGACCTCCCCGACTGAAGGGCGGGGGGGTAGGAACTGCGAGTTAGCAGAAGAACACTTACAGTACTTCAGCGCAGGGCGCTCACTATCTGAAAAGCGCGAGGCGCGGAGCGGGGGGCACTAGCGTTGGGACGCTAGGCACGCGGACAACCTGTAACAACCGCTCGAGAGCGGTGCGACAGGCGGAATGCCTTGGAAGCCACCTTACCGACAATAGGGAACGCATAGGAATCAGTTACTCATCTTGTGGTAATGGACCACAGAGAAATAGGCTAAAATTGCCATCTGTTTTACCGACCACAGGGTGTGGGGTAAAAGTTAGTTGTTCATCTAGTTGCAGATAACAACAGCACGCTAATTTATAGAATCAAAGTTTGAATAAGTGGAAATTTAAATGTTTGTAAATTTCCGCAATTTATGTAAAATTTACTTGTAAAATGTTTCAGGTTGACTGTATGAGTGAAATAAGTGAATTCTGTGTTATTCTCATTTAAAATTCCTATGGAATAGTGAAATATTGATAGTTTTGTATAAGAAGTTTAAAAGTGTTGTAAATATTAAAATATATAGGAAAAATGTAAATTAAACTATTGTATTAGTTAAGATATTTCTATTTTCAAATAAAGAACATTGTTTCAAACTTATATGTTAGATATTTAAGAATTCTAACTAAGTGCATATGTTGTAACATAGGCATATTTTGTTGAATAAATAAAAGGTTTTTTGTGATATGAAAATGTAATGTATATCGTAGTATAGATATTTTTTTGTGCTATCTTTATAAATAAAATGTATAAATGTATGTCTTATACAAATAAAGATATTGGGCAAACCGTGAGGGAGTGATAGTACAAATTTGATGTAATTGAGTTGCGAAATCACACAGAGGGCGCGGCTCTCTTTCGAGTATAGCCTTTTGGATACCCCGTTAGACTGATTTTCATGAAAATCGTAAACCATCAAGGAATTTGTAGCCCGATTAGCGCGTGGTATGTTCGACCGCGCTGATAACGGGCCACATGAACAGTTACAGAATTTCGCCCCTCTACATGCTCGGCCACCGGACGTGCGACCTCTACCAAGAGAACTCCTCTCTTTAGAGATTAGAGAGTCGAGTAACAACCCACAATGCCGCAGATAGGCCAACTCAGACGCCTGGCCGCATTAGCCGCCAGCCATATTGACCTCTGACAAAAACAACCGGTCTAATTCAGACCGAATTAGGCGCCTTTTTCAGGCACTGGCCGAATTAGGCGCATTTTTCAGGAAAATTCCCATATTATACCACTTTTTCAGACGGTTTCAGGCCATATTACCCACCTCGTGAAAAAAAGATTCAAGACAATTTTTAAACCGACCTACGTTCAGCGACCGGGAGCTCAAACCCGCGTCGCTGCTTCACTCAACAATGCCACATCGGCTCCCACGACCGGTGCATAGTAATGCACCGCGAGGAGATTCCGGGTAATGGGGTTAGCCCCGAGGCCCGAGACCTGCAGTATGCATCAGATGCATATATGCGGAAGACAGGATAACATGCAAATCGTTCGGGACCAGCTACCAGTATATAATATAATCAAGAAAGAAAAGCATATAGGGAAGTGATAGGGAAAGTAATTATTCTCTCATGGAGCGGTTTGAAGATAATTACTGTTTTATTCCCAAGGGATCCTTCACCTTTAAAAATAAGTACAGTCCTGGTGTCGCCGGAGCGGCACATATTGAAGAATTAAGGCGTTGGGACCGGGACGACCTCGGAAGACCCGTAATCCCCGCCTGAACTTATTGGAAGAAAAGGAAGAGGTCGACGCCCTTGTGTGTTACTCCGTTGCGGGGTTCACATACGTTGTTCCCGAACCCAACGTAGGTGTCTTAGGAAGTTGCGAAGTCCGCTGTTGAACGAGCCGTGACAAAGATCCTGATCAGCCCTCGTTCCCTTTTTAATTGGTCCTTCGAGTGCCGAATGGGATCAAGAAGACGGCTTAGGCAGGATTTACCTCTGTCCTTTTCACCTTCAAAATGAAAATTTTTATTTTTTTATATTTAGTTGTTATTTGGAAGACTAAAAGAATTTTCCTTTATAAATACACTAGTTAACTCGAAATTTGAAACGAGACTAAGAAAGCAATTAAAATGGTAATTTAAAACGAACATAAATAAACTTTTAGAGATTATACTTAACGAAATTCTATTTTTGTTTTGTTATTAACATTGTTTTCAATCCCTTTTACATCCAATCGGATTAGCTTGTCTTTTATGTTACTTGTCAACCGGACTTATTGGATTGTAGCGGGCAGAAAGGTCACCTGTCAAATTTTGTTGATTCCCAGACACCTCTGTCTGTTGATATACTTGTCATAACGAGCTTGACAGCTACGGACTGGGGTTTACGATATTATGAAATAATTCTTACGCATAATTTAATAAATGTAAGATGTTGATGCAAAAAAGGAATTCTTTTAAACTGCCAATAATATAATTATGCATATAAGAAAGGAACAAAAATAAATGTCAACATCGGTCTTATCGCTAAAGGCGATTACTTCTCCATAACATGTGGATGAATAAGAGGGCGAGAGACTAAAATATATGTGTGGTGAAACAAAAACAATACTTTTACTATAATCCACATATACTTAGATATTTTAACTAGCCTTACAACCAGCATAGCAGTAAAAGTAAAAAAAAGTCTTAAATAATCTATAATTACTTTAAAGATAATCTATTTTATTCAGTTATGCTCTGTTCTGTTCTGTTGTGTCCTTTTTAATCTGTTTTATTCTATTCTATTTAATACTTTTCCATTCCATTGCTTCCCACTTCATTCCATTCTATTCTATTTTATTCTATTATATTCCATTCAATTCTATTCTATTCCATTCTCTCCTAATCTGTTCTACTCTATTCTTGTGTATTTTAATTTATTATTTTCTATTGGTTTCCATTACTTTCTTACCTTTGAAATCGGAAACCAGTTACAGCTGTGAGTGAAGCATTGTCTCTAACCAAGTTACCATAAAATAAAATAATTACGCACAACAACTTCCGTTTATTAATAATATATTTTTCTTAAATCTTTCTGGTCTGATATAGGCATTGAAGTCTCTATATAAGGACTCTAGTTCTTGTGTCAGGATCAACGGGGCCTACTCGGACTGATTTGGCATCCATAAAGGTGTCAGACAGGGCTGTGTGGCTTCCCCGTGGTTGTTCAACCTATTTATGGACAGTTGTTTGGAAAATTTGAAAGTAGAAGAATGCGGGTTAAGAATGGGTGAGTTAACCGTCAAATGCCTTTTGTACGCCGATGATCAAGTCATACTTGCATCGTTGGCAGCCGAGTTGCAAATGATGGTTACATTAATGAACAGGACATTAAAAGAAAAGGGAATGAAAGTGAACGCAAGTAAGACGAAAGTTATGGTTTTTGAAAGAGAAGAAAGTAAAACGATATGTGAAATAAGAATAGAAGGGGAGTTGGTAGAGCATGTAGATGAGTTTGTATATTTGCGATGTGTGTTTAGCAGGGATGGTAGATATGATAAGGATATAGAACGACGAGTGAATGCAGGAAATAGAGTGAATGGGGCTCTACACTCTATTGTGAAAAGTCAGAATGTGTCCAAAAAGGCACGTATGGCAATTCACAATGCTGTGTTAGTACCTACTTTAATGTATGGTAGTGAAAGTTGGGTGTGGCAGAAGAAGAACAAGAGTAGAATAAATGCTGTAGAAATGCGGTCATTAAGGAGTATGTAAGGGATGAATCTAAATGACAGAGTGAGAAATTGTTTTAATAAGAGAAGAGTGTGGTTTGCAAGGTGATGTTGTGACCAGGATTAAGAAAGGAATGCTTCGGTGGTTTGGCCATGTAGAAAGAATGAATGAGGAAAGAGTGACAAAGCAAATTTATGTTGCAGAGGTGAACGGCATAGTCGGGAAGGGTCGCCCTAGGCGAAGGTTTATCGACCAAATTGGCGATATATTAAAAATGGGCCAAATCAAGAGTACCTTTAACCGACGAGCGTGTATGCGTGGGTATAAATATATAGGAATGAATTTAAAGCCACTACAGAGAAGCTATTATATATTACTACCCGGGGACTTTTGTTGGGCTATAATGAATGTACAAACTCATTAGAAGGTAGTAGAATAGCAACACGTTACATTTGCTGGTAAGGTAGCCTAAAATCAAAATGCAGATTTGTTGTCGGAGATGCAGATTTAGATAGGGCGCGTCATTGCCAGTAAAACGGTCGACACTTTCCTATGAATATGAAACACAGCAACATTATGTTGGTATTTTACGCTGGTGTTCTGTGAGAGTTGATACTTCCCCGGCTTACCCGAGATATTCGTGCTGCAGCCATGCAGCACCAGTGAGGCCCTAACACCTTTATATTAAACAAAAATGTAAGTTAACATTATATGTATGTACCAATACCACACTTAATATTATACTATACCACAAATATTTCTTCTTTTATAATGCTCTACAGTAAAACGTTCAGGTATACAAATTGATGTCAACCCTCTTAAATCTAAAAGGGTTTGTGTTTCCACTCTGACCCCTCGAGTATTATTTTCCATTTCAATACTCAACGATTTCTTATTTAAATTACTATAGTGCAGAAAATTGTCGAATTGTTACTTAAATTCTTAATGCGTCAAATAGGTACAATCTTTGTGGTTGGTCGACGACTAAATTTGTACTGTTTTCCAATATCTAAATATCCATGTTTCTCAAAAAAAAGGAAGAATATAGTATGAAGCGGTAGCTACCTAACACAATTGTCCAACCAGATAAGTTCAACGAGTGGTTAAACGACGGATTTTACTCGGCTGTCAAGGTTATGAATACATGAACGTTTCAAATGCAAATTATCAATTGCAGTTTTGAAGTGTCTGCAGTCTCTTTCTTACCCTAAAATCCTTTTATAAATAAGAGGAAGCCAGTGGACAGCATTGGGACATATAATATAGACTGCGATATTGTAATTAATTAACCGCAAAGAATAAATTGAATTTTATAGCCTAATTAACCAAATTATTAAATATATTATTATATGCGCTTATTTAATTATTACCTATATTTTAATTATGTAACCTTAATTTATAGCTTTACATGACATTTAAGGTGAGCTTAAATTAGCTTAATTAAACTAAGCTGGAATTCTGTGGTGTAGATTTTAGGTATCGAGAATGCCATGCATTGATGGCGTACTCACTAGGAGATCGATTTGCGTAGCACTTACATCGATGAAATGTCGGAATGTCTTGGTTGGATAAATTATACAGGGGATCACTGTTTCCCGTGAGCTGATTAATAAAAATAGTTACATTATGAATATGAATATAATCTAAGAAAGCGTAAATGAGATGGTGAATCAAACATCTATTGGAAGTTTTATGATTTTCTAGCATTTTTCAAAGTCCTCTCTTACGATGCATAGGGGATTATATGAGCTGATGTTGTCAGCTCACGGCAAATTTTTCGTCGTACGTGCAATTAATCTCGATTCATATAACACACATTCATAATTTAAATATCAAAGAATAATAATGTATATAGTTTATGCGGAGTCGGTAATCGCTTCGTTGCTGCAGCCTTACATGAATAATATAATATAATAGATAACGTAAGACCTTCAACCTATAAATGCTATAACTAATAGTGTCAAGGATACGGTTTTCAAATGATAGTCCTTCCTCTATTATAAATCCTAAGTTACGAACCTTTAAAAATTAGATTAGACCTCAACAACATAAATATAATTTTACTAAATTCACCTCATGTTCTTAAGCATAGTTCTCCCACCTCCGCCCCGAGTAACCTACAACCAAACTAAGCTCAAAATGAGTACAGCCTTGCGGCTTAGTAGACTGATTCATTACCACTACCATCATTTCAGCTCAAAAATAAACTTCTGAACATAGGCCACCCCCATTAATTGCCTCTTATGGAAGTTATTTTCCATGAGATAATCCGCTACCCCGTATTATCATCATGTGGTCATCAAAGAGGTAACAAAAATAAATGAAATAGGAGACGGGCAGCAGCATATACCTGATAAAAACTCTAAATAATAAAAACCTGTGCTTGTCAACTCGCCCACGAAGCATGGCAGTTATGGCAAAATCCGCTTTCAATGCGGCAAACTATGATGGAAGTTTTTCTTCTATTGTATGTTTTTATAAGTCAAATTTTTACTTTTCATCATATGTTTATAGAATAAGGATGACAAATGAGCACACCGTTCATTTGACGGTAAGTGGGTATCTACTATCTATCATCTATGGTCCTTAGACATCTACATATATCATTGATTAAAAATCTAAATATAGACGCGTTTTCACCCTTGAAGACTGAGATGGAATGCCTGGTTTTTTAGAGCTAGAGCTAGAGCTAGAGGTAATTTAGAGCGTGGTTGGTTTTAGAGCGTGGTCGTACCCTGGTCGAGCCGACTCATTCGTGTTACATCCGTAATATAGGTGTAGCGTGGCTCTACCAAGTATAAAATAATTATAAGGTTAGTATCGAAAACCTGATGTGACGATGATAGTAAAATTCCACTCCACTAAAATATGAGTACATTATCTTTTTCTAGTTTTAAAACATTTTCCATTTATAGTCCGTCATTTTGTACGCTATATGTACGTATAAAGATTAAATTAATAAATATTTCCCCAAACAGATTTTTGCATTTGAAACAACCTTTAAGAAACAAGGAATGCAGTGCACAGTACGTCAATAACCCATTCCACGAAATGTTGGGCTACCAAAGATGACATCTGCTTTAGCATTCCTGATTACTTCGACCTATTTGATATTCGTTGTACTACTCTAAAATTAAAATGTTACAATAAACACACACTATAGGTAGTCTTTAAATTAGATTAAAAATTATTTATTAAAAACAGGACACAATCAGGTTAATAACTGTTTTAAGAATAAAGAAGAAATATAGTTAAATGTGTTATTTGCAGAATAAAAAAGTGAAAAAAGTGAAAGGTTATATATATATAAATGAATTAAAAAAAAACATAAAATCAAATTAATATAATATAATAGCTATGAAAAAAGATAGGTAGTAAAATAAGCCTTACCATAAAGTGAAGCAGTTTTTCACGGAAATTAAAAAACAAGAGGAAGCCCAAAGTGGGTAGGCAAGCGTGCCACAATTAGTGACAGTAAAACGTAATTGAGTGTCAGTCGCAGGCTTAAATTGTTTACCTTTTTTAAAATTTTACTTTAAGAATTTCCGTCTGATTATCTAAATATGTTAAAGGTACTATATTGAAGGTCCTATGTAATTAAGCATTTTTAAAAACATCTGGTGCAACACATCGCCAAATACAAACTGAGTTGCCTATGAAGTAAAAAAAAAACCTGGAAATTGAGGGCGATAATTTGAATGTTCTTTTCTCGCGTACTGTTGCACAAACGGATTGTTGCCTTTGTCCCATTAATTGTTCCGATTTCGATTTTCCTAGTGCAGTTAGCTGGGTATAGCGTACAGCTTTCCGGATAGTGATTATCTTAACATGTTGCTCGTTATTAGTTTTGAGATTAGTAACAGTATTTTAATAGGCACAATTTTTTTTTTGCGTGCTTGATGTAAATAAAGATCTTGTTTCCATGGCAGAGGCAGACCTACTCTGCCCTTTGATCAACTATCAATAATTTTCTATTTTGGTGAATGAATAGACCGGTTCGAACTAATATAAGCCACGATTTCACAGAATACTAGCGTAAAATAGCAGCAAAATTAAAGGTATGTATAAACAAAACCCCTTTTAATGGTAAACCAGGCATTCCATTTTAGTGGTCAAATCTGTATCTGTACCTTGATCAGGTAGGTTTCTGGATCCATAAGAGTGAAGACTGTGCTCGTTATCACTCTTGTGTAGAAATGTTCTTTTTTAAATATTTAAATTACAAGCAAAATGAACAATCAAAAAAACAAGTAAGGGTAAACTCTAAAGAAATCAAAAGAATTTCAAATCCAAAAGTTAGTGTTAGACATATAATAGAACAATCACAGCCTTTTTGTTTTTCTTTTCGTTTTTATAAACACTTACGCCTGTGTCACTCAGAGGGGTAAGCAGAGACTACGGATTTCGATTTGGCGTGATCCTGACATACATCTCTCGCCTCCTTTACATCCATATATCTATGCATACACGCTCGTCGGTAAAGGGTACTCCTAATCTGGCCCATTTTCAATGTATCGCCGATTTGAATTAGAATAAATGCTGTAGAAATGTTTAATAAAATATGTTATTACGAGAAGTCGTTTCTTTTCTCGTAAAGACTCACATCATATCAGTCTTAACCGTTACCGCTAACGTTACAGCTTATCAAAAATCTAGTATATGCCATAGTTGCCACGCTTGGCAGGCGGCTTGGCAACTGCCGTTTTTATAATTTTGAGTTGTTATCAGGAAAAAGCCTGTCTTCGTTATGTTCATTTTGTATTTTAACTTTGCACGTACTTTGATGTTCGAATTTTTTTTCGATGAATGTAGTAGACAATGAATATTTGACACAATGGATACCTAGATACAGGAGTAAATTGAATTAAGGAGCAACATTCTTCAGAACTTTGTTATCACATTCAAGAGGAGTTCAATAAATTGAAAGAGAAGTTATTATCCTTTAAGACAAAGTAACTAAAGATGTGTGCTTAATATGGTGAAATAACATAATTGAGGGACTAATTAATAAGTATTTTGTAACCATAGCTTTTAAACGGAAATATAGTATCGGAAACTTATATGGAACTTTATATGACCAGGACGAGGTCGAACTGAGCTAAATTATATGATATAGTAATCTGGATGTAGGTAATGTAATATATTAATTAGTTTGCGCAGAAATCATATGATTTAGTTCCTCCATTTCATCATCAAACCATCAGTCGTTTGGCTGATGTTCACCCCTTTGGTATCATACCACGTATTCGAACCAAATATGTTGTTTTTTTTTTATATTCTACTAAGCCAGCGCTTATCTACTATCCCACCTGATGGTAAGTGGTGATGTAGCCTAAGATGGTGAAGCGCACTGACTTAACAAAAGCCTATTCACCCTTGCCTTGAAGACACCCACACTGTAATCGGATGGAAAGACAGATGCTGGCAACTTATTCCACTCCTTTGCTGTACGCATGATGAACGACGTGTTTATTTAAGAAAAAACAATAAAGTTGTATTTTTTTTTAAATTTATTTCTTGGCTTAGAAACCGAAAACCAACACTTAATTTATTTTGTTACTGTGACGCTACTTTCACGTTATAATTAAAGCAATTTCTTTTAATTCCATTAAAGGATGCAAAATCTCTTGGGTTACACATAAATAATTATAAAGGTTCTTTTTTTATCTTATATCTGTTACTTAAGCAGAAATTATTACATAAATATGAGATAATTACACAAACACTTTTACTAATACTTATGCACCTGCAGTTTACAAAAAAGAGCAGATACATACAGTCTACCAAACAAAATATTTAAACCACACAGCTCGAAAGTATTCAGAACTGATCAGCCCTACAATGCCATTATCCAGCAAACAGAGCATTTCCCAGCAACTGTGGCTATCCTATGCGCCAATGCAACCAGAACCGACGCAATTAGTGGCACAAAGGCCGGGCCGTTTGACTAACACAGAACGGAATTACACAGTCAAGTTTTCGCTGCTCGGATCTAACGGTGTTTCGAGAACTTTATTACGTAGAATTGTTTGGAATCGGAGCTTTCGAATGTGCTTAATGTAGAACGTACTTTAACATTATCCACACTTGTCCCGGACGGAGATAAGTGATGAAATTGAAGGTAATATTAGTGCAGTACACACGGTTAAACTCTCGACGTATGTCAGTGATAAAGGATTGATCGTTTGTATATTTGAATTCCTTTTGTGATAAATTAAAATTTTCACTTTGTTGATATTTTTTTTAAATAAGCTAAAGGCAACTCTACCGGCGTTCAAACAATTCGATATTAGAAGACAATGTTGTATTGCAAATTAATAATGAAAAATTTCTATACTTTGGCTTAAAAAACGGTAAACCTGAAATGAGAAACAGGCAAATAGGAAAACCCCTTTTATACCTATATTTTTACATATAACGTTTATTCATTAGTTGAGAATATGGTCAGGCGAATATGCCTATTATTAGGCATATTCCCAACAAACGAATGTAATAAAGAGATTATAAATTTTAAAATTCGCTCGGGGGTTCGTTGCGCAGGTGAAGTTTGAGTTTTCGTAGGAAGGAAGTGCCTTTTGTTTTGTGGGCCTTGCCTTAGAAGGTGAAAGGGAAGGATTTTTCCTCTCTCGAGAAGACGCAGCAATGGGGCGGCTGATATTGGTGGGACCACGAGAATGCTTACGCATATATCCGCGGCGAAGGTGTAACATGATGGGGTTTTCGTCGGTGCGAGCATAACATAACCCGTCCTTGCCCCCGCTAGACGGGTATTCGTAGGCATTTTCCTATGTAAAAAAAACAATAGGGCTGACAGGAGTTCGTTGTATATATCAGATATCTAGCATCCGTGACACTCCAAGTGACGTGGTATTTTTCATAGTCGCCTCTTACGACCGCCATGCAACGATATGAGGTGGGGATTTTCCGATGCCACCAACAAATACAGCTTGGGTATAACTATTAAATGAGTTTGTATAACTACTGAACACCTTCTGAACTAATATTTAGTTCTTTTTCTCTATTCTACATAGTAAACGATTGTTGATATTTCTGTGCATTTCCTGTGGTATTGTAGCGGTTCACAAATTTACTCCAGTATCAGGGACGTGAAACATTGGTAGCTTAAAATTTTTATTTTATCTTTTTATCTGTGTAGAACACACTCTAAACAATTAAAAATATTTATAACTAATGATTTTTTATATTAACGCAACACTACACATTGAATAAAACTATTTTTTACGGATTTTATCGTGTTTAATTTACCCTTTCATACCCATTCATTTAATTCGAAAAATAATTCGTTTTTATTATTAAAAGTAAATCTAATAAAATTTAAGCACGTTCAAATAACTTTTTAAAAAACACTGAAAATACTCAAAACCCTTTTCAACGTTATTTAATAAGAGATAAGACCCGCAAATCTCGTCGAAGCCGATTTAATTACTGAGACAGGCTTAACTTGTATAGAATAAACAAATTTTGTCTAATAAGGGAATCAAATTTCTTCCCTTTAAGTTAAGACAAGGACGAAATTAATTTTAAATAATTTTATCCAATGCTTACGCCATTTTGCCGTGTAGTGGCAGTAAAGAATATCCACTACCCCATATCTTCCCGTGGGTGTCGTAAAAGGCGACAAAGGGAAACAGGCAGGAGATGGGCAGCAGCATCTTCCTGATAACAACAAACTTACAATAAAAAAACTGCAGTTGCCAACCCGCTCGCCAAGCGTGGCAACTATGACAAATACCCCCTATGATGACAGTAACAAAGAAACGGCTCCCAGTCCCCGGCGGCCCCGCTATTCCTGGCTACGGTGGAGACCATGGTAAGAGCGGGGCAGGGGGTGCTAAGAATCTCCGGTGGAGGTTCGGTTGCCACTTAAGACGACTCGAACCTGGCAACATACAACGCACGCACCCTGAGGACTGACGAGAAGATCGTGGAGCTGGAACAAGAGATAGACAAGTTACGCTGGCATATTATAGGATTATCCGAAGTCCAAAGAGAAGGGGAGGACACTGTAATCCTTGAACCCGGCAACTTGCTCTATCACCGGGAGTGCGATCATCTGTCTTAAGGAGGTGTCGGATTTTTCGTCCACAAGTCTCTCGTTAACAACGTTGTAAAGATTGAGAGTGTGTCGACGAGGGTTGCTTACCTTATACTCAGAATCACCAAACGGTATTCGCTGTAGGTCATACAGGTTTACGCACGCACCTCGGCACACCACGACTAGGAGGTGGAGGAAATGTATGAGGATAACTCTAGAGCCATGCATTCCTCCAAAATCCACTATACGGTGTTAATGAGAGACTTCAATGCAAAACTAGGCACAAGAGAGAACGGTGAGCTGAAAATAGGGAAATTTAGTATAGGGCAACGGAACCCAAGGGGCCAGCAGCTGGCCGACTTCGTGGAGAAAAAGGGACTCTTTATGATGAACTCTTTCTTCCAGAAGCGTCCCCACAGGATGTGTACCTGGTCGAGCCCCGACCGTTCCACAAAAAATGAGATTGACTTCATTATGACGACCAGACGACAACTGTTCAGTGATGTCTCATTGATCGCGAGGGTGAAAACCGGCAGCGATCACCGAATGGTTAGAGGCACACTGAACCTAAACGTTAAGTTGGAGAGGTCTCATCTAATGAAGTCAACGCTCCTTCTCCCTCGTGCTCTGTTCCGAAGTCCCAAAACCTTTCAGCTCGAGTTACAAAACCGTTTTCAGTACCTAGAAGACCGTTTTCAGTGCAATGAAGTGGACGATATGAATTACAAGCTCGTGGAAACTGTCCATGCGGTCGGAGCTAAGTTCTGCAAGACCTGCCGCAGAAGAACACAAAAACTCCCCGATTACACTTTCAATCTCATGGCTGTTAGACGGGAAATGAAGCTACATTCTTCAACAGATTTGACAGCATAAAGGCAACTGAACAGACAGATCTCCAAATGCGTGCGGCGGGACTTACGCAACTTCAATATAGCTTGTATTGAAGAAGCGATCGAGCGGAACCAAGGCTCCAAAGTCTTTGCCAGAGATCTGTCTGCCAAAATAAGCCAACTGTCGAAGCTGAAAACCGAGTGTAGCAGCATTATTTCCGGGGCACCTGAGATTTTGAGTGAGATTGAGAGGTTCTATGGGCAGTTGTACACGTCATCGTTGGAGCCACACGCAAGTGTGAGTAACGATCCAAGATCGAGTCTCATCCGACACTATTCCGAAGATATCCCGGACGTCAGTCTGAGCGAGATTAGAATGGCTCTCCAGCACCTAATAAACAACAAGGCCCCAGGCGAGGATGGAATAACAGCGGAGCTTCTAAAAGCGGGTGGAAGTCCGGTACTTGAAGTCCTTCAGAAGCTCTTTAAGTCTTTGTCTTGTTCTTCAAGAAAGGTGACAACGCTCTCTTGAAGAACTACAGACCGATTTACCTTCTGAGCCGCGTCTACGTGCTGTTTTCGAGAGTCATTACGAATAGTCTCGCGCGCAGACTTGACGACTTCCAGCCTCCCGAACAAGCCGGTTTCGGAAAGGGCTTGAGCACCATAGACCACATACATACCCTTCGGCAAATTGTAGAGAAGTCAGAAGAGTACCATTTGCCACTGTGTGCTACAGTCCCTTCAGCGGTGCCAAGTTGACTGTCGGTATATCGAAGTGCTGAAGTGTTTGTACACAAGGGTTTGTAGGGAAGGATGGCTATCCAAGTATAGAACCAGAGTACGAAACCTATCGCATTGCAGAGAGCTGTAAGACAGGGTGACGTTATATCCCCGAAACTCTTCACCACTGCATTGGAAGACGTTTTCAAGCTTCTGGACTGGAAAGGATACGGTATTAACATCAATGGCGAGTACATCACTCACCTTCGATTTGTTGACGATATAGTCCTTATGGCAGAATCGCTTGAGGACCGAAGCACCATGCTCAATGACCTCAATAGTGTCTCCCAACGAATAGGTCTTAGGATGAACATGGACAAAACAAAGATCATGTTTAATGTCCATGTCACACCTATGCCGGTTGTTGTTGACGAATATGTTTACCTGGGACAAATAGTCCGACTAGGTAAGTCCAACTTCGACCGAGAGGTCAATCGACGGATTCAACTCGGCTGGGCAGCGTTCGGGAAGCTACGACACATCTTCTCGTCAGACATACCTCAAAACCTTAAAACAAAATTGTACAACCAGTGCGTGTTGCCAGTGATGACTTACGGAACTGAGACGTGGTCCTTCACTACTGGCCGTATGAGGAGGCACAAGGTCGCTGAGCGAGCTATAGAGAGGGCTATGCTTGGAGTTTCTCTGCGTGATAAACTTAGGAAAGAGGATATCCGCAGTAGAACCAGAGTAACCGACATAGCCCAACGGATTAGTAAGCTGAAGTGGCAGTGGGCCGGTCATTTAGCTCGAAAAACCGACAACTAATGGGGAAGAAAGGTTCTTGAGTAGCAGCCTCGTACCGATAGGCGAGGTGTAGGGCGACCCCTCACGAGATGGAATGACGACCTAGTAAGACATGCGGGAAGTCGATGGATGCAAGTGGCTCGGGACCGTGATTTCTGGCATTCCTTGGGGCCTATGTTCAGCAGTGGACTTATGAACGGCTGTAATGATGATGAATGATGAATGCTTACGCATGTTGTCTCTGTGCATTATTTTTTTTTTATAAATATAAGTAATAAATGAGCACATGAGCATTTGAATACATTTTTGTACACGAGCTAAGGATTCAGAGACGGTACTTGTTACGGGACGATATCTTGATATTCCCATACAGGGGACCTGATGATTAGTCGCGAACCATATCATCGCCTTTCGTTTTTTACATAGCTGGCGCCCTGAGTTAGATTAGCTGTATACGAGTAAGCTAAAAAGTCAGAAAAGACATTTTGGTCTTAACTTTCTTTACGTACAAATAAAGAAAAGATTTATTTATTTATTTATTATTACAAGGCGCTCAGCTATGTATATAGGAACATAAAAGTACATAGTTCACCTCAACATTAGCCGATTCTTTGACTCATAGACACATCATCTTCCGTTCCCTTTACACCGCTACAGCTTATCAAACGACCTCCTTTATAGATTGCCTCAGAGAGGGGACTGAGGCAAAGAGGCATTCCATCTTAGTCCTCACGGGTGACAACGCATCTGCATCTTGAGTCTTTATTGAGGATAGATATAGATGTCTATGGGTCACAGCAACCACTTACCATCAGGTGAACTGTGTGCTCGTTTGTCACCCTATCCTATAAAAAAAAAACTTGCCATAGTTGCCACACCTGGTAGGCGGGTTGGCAACCGCAGATCATTATTTTTTTGTTGTTAGTAGTATGACGTCTCCTGGTTTGTTTTCCTCTGTCACCTTTTATGACATCCACGGGACGATATGGTGTAGTAGCTATGCTTAAACTTATCACTACACGGTGCAAATTAACACACCATTCATCCAAACGCGAGCAACCCTGGTTCGATCTCCACCGACACCAATGAATTTGTTTACTTCCCACGTGCTCGGCGCTTAGAAAGAACATCGTTAAGAGGTTAGCAGGTATATCTGAAAAATTAAAAAAAAATCATTTTTCAAAGACATCAAATGTCCGCAAACAAAGTGGTGATGGAAATCACTTTCTTGTCCTTGATCTCTCCCATAAATAAGAGAAGACCTGTTCCCAGCAAATTACCGTTATTTAAAGGCACTCATAACAGTGGTAGAGCCACGCGGCAGCTTTTGCTGTCGCACGGATGGGCCGGCTCGAACCGGGGTAGTACCACGACCTCACAGAAAACCAGCGTGAAGTAGAGGTTTACCTCTGCGTTTCGCATGGTGAGTGCAAGTGGCCGGAGGCCCTTTTTACTGGAAATGAGGCATTCCATCTTAGTCCTTACGGATGACAACGCATCTAAATTTTGATTTGTAACAGAGGAAAGATGTAGATGTCTATGGGCCGCAGCAACCACTTACTATCAGGTGGACTGTGTGCTCGTTTGTCACCCTTATCCTATAAAAAAAGGCTATTGCTTTACTTTTTAATTACTTATTACTCTTTACTTACTGATCCATTTACCATACTTGGACTTTGTGTTCTTATTCTACAGTATATGTTGTAAAAAACATTAAAGGCCTTACATGTGTTCAAACAGCTAGATTAGCTTACTTGAGTTATTTCCATAGCATAATGTCAGAGCAAAGCGTGGCAACTGTGGCAAAATCCTCCCATGAGACAATCTATGAGGGAGGTCTATGTTGAGCAGTGGACTTTTATAGACAGTAATGGATGGATGATGGGTATATCATATGGAATCTTGCTATGGAGTAATGCAACTGAAATTGAAACTATCTTTGTTTTGCAGAAGAGAGCAATAAGAGCAATTTATAACCGAGTTTTGAAGGAATCTCTTAAAGAAAAATTTTAAGAAAGAAACTTTAGCAAACACAAAAACTAATGTAGTTTTATTAAAAATAGTTATCTAAATTCTGTAAATACTAGGAACAAGCACAAGTTATTTATACCAGTTACTCGACTCCAAAGAGTCAGTTTTTCGTTCATGGGCCAATGTATATGTACATACGATTTTTACAACGAAATTCCAGATAATATACAAAATTTTAAATTTTTAAGCAAAAAACGTTTAGTAAAGATTATTATACTACAAAATATACTTGATTGATAATAACCCCTGTAAGTTAGTACATATTGTAATTTTTTTAAACTACACTGTGTATCTTGTTGGTTGTTTCCAAGACAGACGTTTTTTACGAAACAGTGGTAAAACATGAATCATGAAAAATTCAATTCATTCAAATCTATTCTATTCTACGGCACGCTTATTTTGTTTATATTGAAAAAATCAATAATAGCAACAGCTGACAGTAAATATTTCGACTGCAGGCCATTTGCTAATTAAAAATAAATTGATTGCCTCATTTGTCTAGTGGTTGTAAACGCGGTTGCTGATCATGAGGTCACGGGTTCAAATCTCGGGTCGGGCCAAAATCAGTTTTTGCGTTTTTCTGTCAAGAAATTCTAAATAGCAGCCCGGAGTCATAAAGTTGGCGGTGTCACCCCCGTGCCAAGCCGTAGGTCCTGCGGCTGAACTCTCTACGGTCGTCTCGGATTACCAAGGGACTATGAAAGAGAGCGAATAGAGAGTGCACATATGCACAACACACTTAGGCACTATAATCCTGTCCTATACAGATGGCTCGTCTTCGTTGAGACTGGCCGCTGTGACCGAAATTCGGTCTGGAGGAGATTATTATTATTCAGTTACTTTGTTTACATTAAAAAAATAGTTACTTTGCACATTACGTATTATATTTTATGAGCCGTGGTACTCGTAGAAAAGCTATAAAGAATAGGCAATATACTATAATTATAATCTGTAATATTTTTTTGAATGGAAATCGTGATATATACGATAACGTGTGGAATTCTGAGCCAATAAGCTTAGGCGTGTGTATTCTTTTTGTAGAGAAAGAATAGCTACGTTTTAATACTCCACATAATTAAAATTTGAAATGTCAACACAGTCCCTGCACCAACTTAAAAGCATAGCCACGCTAGAAATTTATGTAATAAAAAATAAGTATGTAACAGACTACATTATTACAAATATTCTTTCTTCTTTATGACCAGCCTGTACTATTAAATTACACTACTGAACCTACTAGAAGACATAAGTTTTTTCCGGCATTTCCTATAGTCGCCTGTTAAGGCACCCACGAGATGATAATATGGAGTAGTGGATATTCTTACACTGCCACAAAACAGTTGGTCAACAGACGGAAACAATAAATTATAATGCAGGCGCATACTAGTAGTGTTAGTTTTGGTTTAATTTTAAACGAAAACGTTGCAGAAACGGCTTTAGATAATTGCAGTGTGCACAAGAACCATTATCTCATTTTCATAAAATCATTTTGCATAAGCGGAGAAATCTCTCGACTGTGCATTTTGACACGTTTTCAGGTATTACACTGTACCGTTCTATCCCCGGACATCGCTATGCTTCACAGTTTGTTTTCTGAAATTGGGTTAGACATAATTTTATTTTGATGTTTCTATACTTTACCATCTAGATTTTACATTTGAAATAAATACAAAACAGTTATACCGTTTTCTATCAGGTCTTATGTCCCAAAAATTTTCCTAGATCACCTATTAGTGGCAGTGCAAGAGAATCAGCTATCCCATACCGTGGTGTGGAAATTGTACGAGGCGATACAAAAGATGTCTGGCATCATCTACCTAATAAAAATTCAATAATATATAATAAAAACTACGGTTGCCAAACCGCATGCCATCTGCGGCATCCCCTATGAGGTAATCTATTAGAGAAGTTTCTATTCAGCAGTGGACTTTTGAAAGGCAATAAATGAATGAATGTCGACCTATTACTACTTCCACAGAACAAAATTTTATACACGTGCTAGAGTCACGCTGCAGCTATATTATGGTTGTAGCACGAATGGGTCGGCTTGACCGGGGAAGGACCACGCTCTCACAGAATACCAGCGTAAAATAGTAGCTTTACGCTCCTGTGTTTCGTATGGTGAGTGTAGAGAACCGGAGACCCTTTTTACTAGAAACGAGGCGTTCCATCTTAGTCCTCACGAGTGACAACGTATCTGCATTTTGATTCGTAATCGAAGATAGATGTAGATCTCTATGGGCCACAGGTGGACATCAGGTGGACTGTGGCTCGTTTGTCACCCTTATGACGTTATTTTCGGGCTCTTTAAATACTTTTTAAAATTTTACTGTAATTTTTTAACTGATATTAGGTGTTACCTATGAATTTGCCGCTATTTATGAAATAAATTTACGTAATATTTTTGTATATTTTTTATTACTATTAATCAAAGTAGGTAAGACCCATGCAATCGGTGCATCGTTGCCAACGCAGTGGCAATTTATTGATGCCCTTCTCGAAGAAATCAGCTGGATGGTAGACAACAATTTCTTCAAAGGCATTTTGTACTGCCTTTTTTAGTATTGATTTTTTTCCCGCCATAAATTTATCCTAATGCTCGAAAAAGTAAAAGTCTGCAGGTGCAAGATCTGGTGAGTACGGCGAATGACGGAGAGTTTCCAACCCAAGCTCTTGTAACTTTGAGACTGTCAGTTGTGCAGTATGAGGTCGTGTATTAGAGACCTACGAGCTTCTTTATCATTGTGTTCAATTTTTACAGTGCACATCTGCAGTAATACTGATCCCGTTTGGTAGGAAACTGTAATGGATCACACCGGCGCTAGACCACCAAACAGTGACCATCACATTTCTATGGGTAAGATTGTCAGTTATTGTTAGATTGCAAGTTATTATAAGATTGAAAGTTATTGAATGATTGTAAGTTATTGTAAGATTGTAAGTTATTGTAAGATAGTAAGATTGTAAGTTATTGTAAGATTGTAAGTTATTGTAAGATTGTAAGTTATTGTAAGATTAAAAGTTATTGTAAGATCAGTTTTTGTAAGATATACAACTGTATACTCTTTTATTCTCCTGAACGGTTACGGCATCAGCGTACTTCCGAATAGTTGGAGCCAATGAATTGCACTGAAAACTCCTAATCTAAATCAGAGGTAACGTCTATGTGAAAAGTTCAAATTAATTTCAAATTCAAACTTTTTTATGAATAAAGGAAACAAAGACATAATAGATCTTAAAAATTATTAACGTTAGCTGCATTCAGCCCTTAGGCATGCAAACACTACTTAAAACAACGAAATACAAGAATATACACATGTAAATAAATCAATTAGTTTTAAAGCTATAATTTTTATTCAAATAATATTATAATGTCATTCCTTACTGATGAGTCACTTAAATATTTATTAGCATTTGTGGAGTATTAGCATTTCTCAATTACAAATGTTTTAAATTCTTTCTTAAGTTAATTAACATTTTTAATTTTATAAAACTTAGACGGATATTTATTGTTGATTTC
Source organism: Parnassius mnemosyne (assembly GCA_963668995.1). Taxonomy (NCBI): domain Eukaryota; kingdom Metazoa; phylum Arthropoda; class Insecta; order Lepidoptera; family Papilionidae; genus Parnassius; species Parnassius mnemosyne. The sequence goes on along the minus strand of CAVLGL010000057.1, from coordinate 41,489,652 downwards.
GGACTATATACATAGTATGTTCCGCTAAGTGTCATTGTATTTTGTTACTGTATATAAATATAATGGGTGGTGGGGCACATGGTGCTGTTACCAAATTTAAGTCTAGATAACTTTGGTGAAAATGTATATAAAAAACTCTAATTTCAATCGACGCAATAAGAGAGAGATACTCGTAAATACTAGCTATAGGTTTTAAAATTTACTAAAAGTAATTCCTCAGAAATGATCAAATGTGAATTCGGCCTTACGCTTCAAAATCCCTCAAGTTGTTTTGGGTACAGAACATCATAAAGGGACAAATAATAACATACTCTACATAATACTCGAAAAGAACCCAGGATTCTGGCGTAGTCTAGTAAACGTTAATTAATTAAACTCAGTAGGAATAACTAGAAGATAGAATAGAATAATTTTTTTATTCAATATTGATCACCTGTGCAATTCTTATTGAAAGTCATGTTTTACTTTACCACGGGTTCGAAAAAAGACCTCTGTCCTGGGAAGAACCAGCAAGAAACCCAGCGGGACATAATGCTATGGAAATAACTGAAATAAACTAATCCAGCGGTCTCAACAATAATGAGATCTAATATTTTTTACTCGTCGTCGTTCTATATCCTTATCATATCTACCATCCCTGCTAAATAAACATCCCAAATATACAAACCCATCCACTTGCTCAATCAACTCCCCTTCTATTCTTATTTCACATAACGTTTTACTTTCTTCTCTTTCAAAAACCATCACTTTCGTCTTATTTGCGTTTACTTTCATACTCCTTTCTTTTAATAAACAGTTCATTAAAGTAACTATCATTTGAAACTCGGCTGCCGACGATGCAAATATGACTTGATCATCGGCGTACAAAAGGCGTTTGACAGTTAAATCACGCATTCTCAACCCACATTCTACAACATTCAAACTTTGCAAAAAACTATCCATAAATAGGTTAAACAGCCACGGAGAAGCTACAAAGCCCTGTCTGACACCTTTTTGAATGCCAAACCAGTCCGAGTAGACCCCGTTGATCCTGACACACGCACTAGTGTCCCTATAAAGAGACCTTAATGCCTGTATCAAACCAGCGCTCAACCCAAATGAGTTCAGTGTTTGTCATAACACGTTCCTGTCAACTCTGTCATAAACCTTTTCCAAGTCCATGAACACACAAAAAACTTTATGATTTTGGCCAAACATTTCTCCGCAATCATGCGGAAAAGACTTGACCCGTACACCTCATCCTCTTTCTAAATCCAGCTTGCACATCCCAAATTTTTCCATCAGTTTCGTCCATAACTCTTTCAATTAACACCTTAGCATACAGTTTACCCACAATGCTAAGCAAGCTGATACCACGGTAATTTTTACAGTCCTGCTGTTGACCCCTTTCCCTTTCGGCACCCACGGAAGATCAGTGTCGAAGTACTTTGTTAGTACCAAGACTATGCTGAGTTGGGTACCTTTTTGTAACCGTTTATCTTAATATGTTATTATGGTTAGCAAACTTCTAAAATGTGTTCCTAAATAAACTTATTTTCTTTCTTTCTTTCTTATACACTGGGACTATAACGACTTTGCAACAGTCTTCTGGTAACCCGCTTCAGTTCCCAACATAAATTAAACAAGGTGTACAGCAGGCCTGCAACCACATCCTCTCCAGCCCTTAGCATTTCTAGTGATACTCTGTCATATCCGGCTGCCTTAACTGTTTTCATGCTTTTCATTGCTTTCAATATTTCATCTACACTTATCTCCCTACCTCTCTCCACTTCTATTGGAATTTCTATTTCACTTAACTCAGACGACTCTTCACTCTTATACACGCTTTCAAAGTATTCCTTCCATCTCTTTAAATTCGAAACTTTATCATTCAACATGCAGCCATTCTCGTCTCGTATAGCATTCATTCTAGGCTGTTTTTAATTTCCCCTGGCAGTTCTTATGAGTTACCAGAACATTTTAATATTTGCATGGAAGTTATCAGATATCCTTCTATCATTCTTATCTATCCTTTCTTACTTTTTACTTTCAACAACTTCTTTTACTCTCTTATTTATACGTCTTAAGTCAGCATTTTTTCTTTCAATCTCATCATTCATACCGCCACAATTTCCAGCTTTATTTGCTAGTAAATCTAGCCATGCTCTCTTCTTTGCTTCAATTTCCATCCGTACCTCATCATCCCACCACAACGTATTACTTTTCCTTTCATTCGTTCTCTTAATTACACCACATACTTCAGTGGCTGCATCCACTAAACCTTTTTTAACATTATTACACACAGTCTTCAAGTCTAAACAATTCATACCTAATTCATTCAAACCACTTATATTTTCCCTCAGTCTGCGTTTATACTTCTCTTTCACACCTTCATATTGTAACCTCTCTATTCTTATACGCTGTAACGCAGTGGTAGACACAGATGTCCGATGCGGCCAACGCCTGAATAGACCATTAATACGCCATAAGACCAAGTAATCCGTCCCTACGTTGGACCCACGGTAAACCCTTGTATCTACCACTGCACTCCTCATTCTTTCATCCACAATTATGAAATCTATCATGCTTCTATCATCCCGTCTTTCCCATGTATACATGTGAATCCTGTTATGGCGAAAGAAAGTGTTCGTCACAAAAAGATTCTCTTCCACACATACGGTGAGGAGGTCTTCACCATTCTCATTTATTCTTTCATCGCCAAACGTTCCTAATATCCTTTCATAACCAGACCTCTTCACCCCATCCCTTCCATTAAAATCTCCTAACATAATACCATTTTCATTTTCCTTACATTTCATCAACACCAGCCTTACCATGTCCCAAAACTGCTCTCGGATATAAGTGGGCATTTCTGGGGCGTACAGCCCAAGCACCGTTTCGTTTTTATTAAATGTAAATTGTTTTGTTTTTGGTGTAGACTAAGAATTTTTTCTCCGCGTTAATATAAATATGAAGTATAATATTTTAAAAAAATTATCAAAACCGGTTTACAATTAATAATAATAATAATCTTCATTAAAACTTATAAAGGTTACAAACAAATTATGGCACTGATTCCTAAATTAGGACTAATCCTGTATCTTAGGATATCATTACCTTCCTACAATTTTACAATATTAAATTTGAAGACGAAGATATTGCTTATCATACATACAAAAATCATACAGTCGCATTGTGAGCCTCCTCCTTTTTTGAAACCAGCTAATAAAAACCCACCCATAGAAACTAATTCCAGTCCTTTATTCTACAGCTACGGTAAAATTTGTAAGTGAGAGCATGTTAAACTTGCAAGTTGATGACTTCAAATGTATTCAGGACCCTACTGATACAAAGAATAATCTGATTGTGCTATTATTTATATAGTGATGAACTTCTCAATGGCTGCAATTATAGCAATTATTAATTTTTCTTTTAAATACAGCCGTATTAGCTCGGGTGTTAAACGCTGACAGTGAATTTCAGTGTAAGCAAGCTACCGAGGTTCGATCCCCGGAAGCACTAGTAAAATTCTTAATTACAACTTTAAGAGTTGCTCCGCTATTAAAGAAAATCGTGATTGATGTTTTCTGACCCGACCCTTTGTACTGGAAACGAGGCATACCATGTTAGTCCTCGGGAGTGATAACGCATCTGTATTTGCTTGATTATTAATCGAGGTAGAGGTGTATAGGCCACAGCATGTACTGGACTACACCATCAGTTGGACTGTATGCTCGCGTGTCTATAAAATAAGGCTTTTGGAAAATAAATTTGACCCTGTAGTAGGACTTACTGTAATATTATTATTTTACTTTTTATTCCGTTAATTGGAAGTAGGTTCCATAACATAGACGTTTTTCTTAACATAACATATTTCAAACATCAAAATTTAACTTAAAAGTATCGTTCACCAAGATGCAGTATGGTTAAAATCTAAAGCTGCAGCCTTACTGACTTAAAGTAAAGAGTTAGTAAACAATGTATGATACGGGGAAGACGCCTGAAACCTGAAACTTTAGTATAAATTAGTCTTACTCTTACCACATGTGTTTAAGGGTGATTGACAACTTTGTAAGATATTGGTGCAACATTATTGAGAGACAATGTTTTTACATGTATAAAATTTTAAAGACTTGAGATTTAATTAATACAATGTCTTCTTTACATTAAATGCATTTTTTTTAATTTTGCATATTTCAACAATTTTTATCAGGCTATGATTTCCTTCCATTTTAGTTCTCAGAGGTGACAGCTGAGGTGACATCAGAGGTGGTTCTTTGTTCTTTGACCATGATCTGCAGTAACCACTACCATGAGATAGAATGTAAGTCCGTTTGTCACTACAGATGCATAAAAAATATGTAGTAGACCATTGATGAACACAGCCCTCTCTTTTTATGAAGGATATCATATTCGACACGCATAGGAAGTAGATTTTGCGATCGCATTTACAAAAGTCTTGCACCTCTGATGGTGCTCTAGATCGTCGATCAGGGTAATTTTATGAGATTTATATAAGATAATTATATTGTAATATACGTGATTTAAGAGCCAGAGATTGGAGCGATACACACGCCGCTCTTAATTAAAAAGGGATACACATAACCACACTATGAAAACTTAACGCAACCGCCCCCTACACTACTGATTTCAAACAATCTTACCTGATAAAGTTCTCAAAACACTGGTACAGGGAGCAGTTTATTTTATATACTTGGTATAGTGTTGCTTAAATGCCATAAAATCTTTGTCTTACTAATTGCACATACACTCGAATAATTACGCTTTGTCAAAAGCGATAAGCTCCTGGATGTATATTACTAACATAAACCTGAGTTAGAAATTATTCTCAAACTTATTTCAAGGAAAGGAATATTTTCGCAGCAACCACTTTAAATTATGAAACATTCTTGGAGCATGGAGCAATTAGAAGTAAGTGCAGAATGTCACCGAAGTGATGAAATATGCAAACTAACAGGAACGACAGAGCACACATCAGAGAACGGTCTACCTGTTGACACAGCTCAACACTCGTTGGATGTGAACATTTTCTAATATCGGAATGATTTAAAATTTGGAGTTTAATACATTTAACATTTCACACTAAATTACAATAAAATATGTTTTGTTATCCGCTGTAATTTATTATTACTATAACATTTAATTTTGGGTCGTAAATCATGGCGTAAGACATAAAACCCTTCATAAATTAAGATGAACAAACATTTGTATTTTTTGACCAAACAGGGGTAATCAAATTGTACTGTTATTAATTAAGCTAAGCAATAAAATCTACAATATTAAATGTATTAAACAATTTTTTTGTAACCAGCAACCGTCTCGCATGCCATGTGATGCCTGCTGGTCCATGTAATGCTGGCCTGTGCCTAATTATGCGATATGTGCTATATTACGTAAGTTGGACGTACATTGTTTTTCTAAACTTCTCGCTGCTTTAGTACTACTATACGCTCGAAAACTGAGGGAAGCGAAAAAAAGTTAAATCCATTTTTTTTAAAGGTTTCAAATAAAATAAGATATAAGAATTAATTATAATTGAAAACTTATATTATTAGCCAACTAAAGATCGTGTAGTAGCAGTGTAAGAATATCCACTACTTCATATTGTCCCGTGGCTGTTATATGAGGCAACTCTGGGAAAAGGTACCAAGAGATGGGCAGTAGTGTCCCCCGCACCCAGACCTGTGACAGAAGCCGAATGAAAGATGCGATATATTTGATACATACTGAGATTGCCAATTCAACTGTCAAGAAGCCATTAGATTAGAGTAGAATAATTTTGTTATACAATATAAATTACATGTTATTCTTATTGAATGTCATTTTTACTTTTTTATAGGATAAGTGTCACAAACCAGCACACTGTCATCTACATCAAACAAAATACAGATGCTTTGTCACCCGTGAGGACTAAGATAGAGTGCCTCATTTCCAGTAAAAAGGGTCTCCGGTTCTCTACACTACACCATACGAAACACAGCAGCGTTAAGCTGCTATTTTACGCTGGTATTCTGTGAGAACGTGGACCATCCCCGATCGAGCCGACCCATTCGTGCTACAACTATACTACTAATATAGATGCAACATGGCTCTACCACGTAAATAAAACATTACCACTGGTTCTGAATAATACAGAGACAATTTTTTCTAAAAGGAAATTTAACAATATTAAAGGTACAAAGTATTACCAAAATTTTTTTTTGAAATAGCTTGGAAGCGACCACCTCATTCACAGGGGTTATTTTCAACTATGTATTAATTTACTCGTATTTTAAGAGTTATTTTTTATATATGTTTAATAAAATATGTTATTACGAGAAGTCGTTTCTTTTCTCGAAGAGACTCACTTCGTATCAGTCTTAACCGTTACCGCTAACGTTACAGCTTAACAAAAGTCTAGTATATGCCATAGTTGCCACGCTTGGCAGGCGGCTTGGCAACTGCCGCTTTTATAATTTTGAGTTGTTATCAGGAAAAAGCCTGTCTTCGTTATGTTCATTTTGTATTTTAACTTTGCACGTACTTTGATTTTCGAATTTTTTTTTCGATGAATATAGTAAACAATGAATATTTGACACAATGGATACCTAGATACAGGAGTAAATTGAATTAAGGAGCAACATTCTTCAGAACTTTGTTATCACATTCAAGAGGAGTTCAATAAATTGAAAGGGAAGTTATTATCCTTTAAGACAAAGTAATTAAAGGTGTGTGCTTAATATGGTGAAATAACATAATTGAGGGACTAATTAATAAGTATTTTGTAACCATAGCATTTAAACGGAAATATAGTATCGGAAACTTATATGACCCGGACGAGGTGGAACTGAGCTAAATTATATGATATAGTAATCTGGATGTAGGTAATGTAATATATTAATTAGTTTGCTCAGAAATCATTTGATTTAGTTCCTCCATTTCATCATCAAACCATCAGTCGTTTGGCTGATCTTCACCGCTTTGGTATCATTATACCACGTATTCGAACTAAACTGTTTGCTTTGTGAGCCATAATGCGTACAGCAAAGGCGTCGCCAGAATCGGTCTTTCCATCGGTCGTTCCATCTGAGTATCAAGGCAAGAGTGAATAGGCTTTTGTTAAGCTAAGGTAGTGCGTTTACCATCTTCGGCTGCATCACCTTTTATCATCAAGTCGAACAGTAGTCAAGCACTGGCTTATAATATGTTTTTTTTATATTGTACTAAGCCAGCGCTTATCTACTATCCCACCTGATGGTAAGTGGTGATGTAGCCTAAGATGGTGAAGCGCACTGACTTAACAAAAGCCTATTCACTCTTGCCTTGAATACACCCACACTGTAATCGGATGGAAAGACAGATGCTGGCAACTTATTCCACTCCTTTGCTGTACGCATGATGAACGACGTGTTTATTTAAGAAAAAACAATAAAGTTGTATTTACTTTTAATTTATTTCTTGGCTTAGAAACCGAAAACACTCTAACCACCAACACTTAATTTATTTTGTTACTGTGACGCTCGTTTCACATTATAATTAATGCAACTTCTTTTAATTCCATTAAAGGATGCAAAATCTCTTGGGTTACACATAAATAATTATAAAGGTTCTTTTTTTATCTTATATCTGTTACTTAAGTAGAAATTATTACATAAATATGAGATAATTACACAAACACTTTTACTAATATTTATGCACCTGCAGTTTACAAAAAAGTGCAGAGGTCTACCAAACAAAATATTCAAACCACACAGCTGGAAAATGTTCAGAACTGATCAGCCCTACAATGCTATTATCCAGCAAACAGAGCATTTCTCAGCAACTGTGGCTATCCTGTGCACCAGTGCAACCAGAACCGACGCAATTAGTGACACAAAGGCCGGGTCGTTTGACTAACACAGAACGGAATTACACAGTCGAGTTTTCGCTGCTCGGATCTAACGGTATTTCGAGAACTTTATTACGTAGCATTGTTTGGAATCGGAGCTTTCGAATGTGCTTAATGTAGAACGTACTTAAACATTATCCACACTTGTCCCGAACGGAGATAAGAGATGAAATTGAAGGTAATATTAGTGCAGTACACACGGTTAAACTCTCGACGTATGATAAAGGATTGATCGTTTGTATATTTGAATTGCTTTTGTAATAAATTAAAATTTTCACTTTGTTGATATTTTTTGAAAATAAGCTAAAAGGCATCTCTATCGGCGTTCAAACAATTCGATATTAGAAGACAATGTTGTATTGCAAAGTAATAATGAAAAATTTCTATACTTTGGCTTAAAAAACGGTAAACCTAAAATGAGAAACTTTTACAACCACTTTTATAACTATATTTTTAAATATAACGTTTATTCATTAGTTGAGAATATGGTCAGGCGAATATGCCTATTATTAGGCATATTCCCAACAAACGAAAGTAATATAGAGATTATAAATTTTAAAATTCGCTCGGGGGGTTCGTTGCGCAGGTGAAGTTTGAGTTTTCGTAGGAAGGAAGTGCCTTTTGTTTTGTGGGCCTTGCCTTAGAAGGTGAAAGGGAAGAATTTTTACTTTCTCGAGAAGACGCAGCAATGGGGCGGCTGATATTGGTGGGCCCACGAGAGTGCTTACGCATACATCCACGGCGAAGGTGTAACACGATGGGGTTTTGGTCGGTGCGAGCGTAACATAACACGTCCTTGCCCCCGCTAGACGGGTATTCGTAGGCATTTACCTATGTAAAAAAAACAATAGGGATGAAAGACGTTCGTAGTATATATCAGATATCTAGCATCCGTGACACTCCAAGTGACGTGGTATTTTCCATAGTCGCCTCTTACGACCGCCATGCAACGTTATGAGGTGGGGAGTTTCCGACGCCACCAACAAATACAGCTTGGGTATAACTATTAAATTAGTGTGTATAACTGCTGAACACCTTCTGAACTAATATTTAGTTCTTTTTCTTTATTCTACATAGTAAACGATTGTTGATATTTCTGTGCATTTCCTGCGGTATTGTAGCGGTTCATAAATTTACTCCAGTATCAGGGACGTGAAACATTGGTAGCTTAAAATTTTTATTTTATCTATTTATCTGTGTAGAACACACTCTAAACAATTAAAAATAATTATAGCTAATGAAATTTTATATTTACGCAACACTACACATTGAATAAAACAATTTTTTACGGATTTTATCGTGTTTAATTTATCCTTTCATCCCCATTCATTTAATTCGAAATATAATACGTTTTTATTATTAAAATTAAATCTAATAAATTTTAAGCACTTTCAAATAACTTTTTAAAAAAACTTTGAAAATACTTAAGACCCTTTTCGACGTTATAATAAGAGATAAGAACCGCAAATCTCGTCGAAGCCGATTTAATTACTGAGACAGGCTTAACTTGTATAGAATAAACAAATTTTGTCTAATAAGGGAATTAAATTTCTTCCCTTTAAGTTAAGAGAAGGACGAAATTAATTTTATCCAATGCTTACGCCATTTTGCCGTGTAGTGGCAGTTAAGAATATCCACTACCCCATATCTCCCCGTGGGTGTCGTAAAAGGTGACAAAGGGTAACAGGCAGGAGATTGGCAGCAGCATCTTCCTGATAACAACAAACTTACAATAAAAAAACTGCGGTTCCCAACCCACTTGACAAGCGTGGCAACTATGACAAATACCCCCTATGATGACAGTAACAAAGAAACGGCCCCCAGTCCCCGGTGGCCCCGCTATTCCTGGCTACGGTGGAGACCATGGTAACAGCGGGGCAGGGGGTGCTAAGAATCTCCGGTGGAGGTTCGGTTGCCACCTAAGACGACTCGACTTGGCAACATACAACGCACCCACCCTGAGGACTGACGAGAAGATCGTGGAGCTGGAAGAAGAGATAGACAAGTTACGCTGGCATATTATAGGATTATCCGAAGTCCGAAGAGAGAGGGAGGACACTGTAATCCTCGAATTCGGCAACTTGCTCTATTACCGGGAGTGCGATCATCTGTTTCAAGGAGGTGTCGGATTTTTCGTCCACAAGTTTCTCGTTAACAACGTTTGAGACAACAAGTAATCAGTTAACAAAGATTGAGAGTGTGTCGACGAGGGTTGCTTACCTTATACTCAGAATCACCAAATGGTATTCGCTGAAGGTCATACAGGTTTACGCACCAACCTCGGCACACCCCGATCAGGAGGTGGAGGAAATGTATCAGAATATTTCTAGAGCCATGTATTCCTCCAAAACCCACTATACGGTGTTAATGGGAGACTTAAATGCAAAACTAGGCACAAGAGAGAACGGTGAGCTGAAAATAGGGAAATTTAGAATAGGGTAACGGAACCCAAGGAGCCAGCAGCTGGCCGACTTCGTGGAGAAAGATTTACTCTTTAGAGCCCCACAGGAAGTGGACCTGGTCGAGCCCCGGCGATTCCACAAAAAATGAGATTGACTTCATTATTACGACCAGACGAAAACTGTTCATGTCTCCGTGATCGCGAGGGTCAAAACTGGTAGCGATCAACGAATGGTTAGAGGCACACTGAACCTAAACGTTAAGTTAGAGAGGTCTCATCTAATGAAGTCAACGCTCAGTCCCCCTCGTGCTCTGTTCCAAAGTCCCGAAACCTTTCAGCTCGAGTTACAAAACCGTTTTCAGTGCCTAGAAGACTGTTTTCAGTGCAATGAAGTGGACGATATGAATGACAAGCTCGTGGAAACTGTCCATGCGGTCGGAGCTAAGTTCTGCTAGACCTGCCGCAGAAGAACACAAAAACTCTCCGATCACACTCTCAATCTCATGGCTGTTAGACGGGAGATGAAACTACATTCTTCAACAGATTTGACAGCATACAGGCAACTGAACAGACAGATCTCCAAATGCATGCGGCGGGACTTACGCAACTTCAATACAGCTTGTATTGAAGAAGCGATCGAGCGGAACCAAGGCCAGTCTTTGCCAGAGATCTGTCTGCCAGAAAGAGCCAACTGTCGAAGCTGAAGACTGAGTGTAGCAGCATCATTTCCAGGGCACCTGAGATTTTGAGTGAGATTGAGAGGTTCTATGGGCAGCTTTACACGTCATCGTTGGAGCCACACGCTAGTGTGAGTAACGATCAAAGAGCGAGTCTTATCCGACACTATTCCGAAGATATCCCGGACGTCAGTCTGAGCGAGATTAGAATGGCTCTTCAGCACCTAATAAACGGCAAGGCCCCAGGCGAGGATGGAATAACAGCGGAGCTTCTGAAAGCGGGTGGAAGACCGGACTTGAAGTCCTTCAGAAGCTCTTTAAATCCGTCCTCCATGGTGACATTACACCGGAGGCATCGAGCAGAAGTGCGGTGGTCTTGTTCTTCAAGAAAGGTGACAATGCTGTCTTGAAGAACTACAGACCGATTTACCTTCTGAGCCGCGTCTACGTGCTGTTTTCGAGTGTCATTAAGAATCGTCTCGCGCGCAGACTTGACGACTTCCAGCCTTCCGAACAAGCCGGTTTCGGAAAGGGCTTCAGCACCATAGACCACATACATACCCTTCGGCGAATTGTAGAGAAGTCCGAAGAGCACAATTTTCCACTATTTCTGGCGTATGTGGACTATGAGAAAACCTTTGATTCCGTCGAAATTTGGGCGGTGATGCAGTCCCTTAAGCGGTGTCAAGTTGACTGTCGGTATACCGAAGTGCTGAAGTGTTTGCACAGTAGAGCTACGATGGCTATCCGAGTACAGAACCAGAGTATGAAACCTATCCCATTGCAGGGAGGTGTAAGACAGGGTGACGTTATATCCCGAAACTCTTTACCACTGCATTGGAAGACGTTTTCAAGCTTCTGGACTGGAAAGGATTCGGTATTAACATCAATGGCGAGTACATCACTCACCTTCGATTTACCGAAGATATAGTCCTTATGGCAGAATCGCTGGAGGACCTAAGCACTATGCTCAATGACCTCAATAGTGTCTCCCAACGAATAGGTCTTAGAATGAAAATGGACAAAACAAAGATTATGTTTAATGTCCATGTCACACCTATGCCGGTTGTTGTTGACCAGTATGTTTACCTGGGACAAATAGTTCGACTAGGTAAGTCCAACTTCCACCGAGAGGTCAATCGAGGGATTCAACTCGGCTGGGCAGCATTCCGGAAACTATGACATATCTTCTCGTCAGACATACCTCAAAACCTTAAAACGAAATTGTACAACCAGTGCGTGTTGCCAGTGATTACTTACGGATTTGAGACGTGATCCTTCACTGCTGGCCGTATCCGCAGTAGAACCAGAATAACCGACATAGTCCAACGGATTAGTAAGCTGAAGTGGCAGTGGGCCGGCCATATAGCTCGAAGAACCGACAACCGATGGGGAAGAAAGGTTCTTGAGTGGCAGCCTCGTACCGGTAGGCGAGGTGTAGGGCGACCCCTCACGAGATGGAGTGACGACCTGGTAAGACATGCGGGAAGTCGATGGACGCAGGTGGCTCGGGACCTTGCTTTGTGGCATTACTTGGGGCCTATGTTCAGCAGTGGACTTATAAACGGCTGTAATGATGAATGATGAATGCTTACACATGTTGTCTCTGTGCATTATTTTTTATATAAATGGAATAAATGAGCACGTGAGCATTTGAATACATTTTTGTAAACGAGCTAAGGATTCAGAGACGGTACTTGATACGGGACGATATCTTGATATTCCCATACAGAGGACCTGATGATTAGTCGCGAACCATATCATCGCCTTTCGTTTTTTACATAGCTGACGCCCTGAGTTAGATGACCTGTATAAGCTAAAAAGTCAGAAAAGACATTTTGGTCTTAACTTTCTTTACGAACAAATAAAGAAAAGATTTATTTATTTATTTATTATTACAAGGCGCTCAGCTATGTATAGAGGAACATAAAAGTACATAGTTCACCTCAACGTTAGCTAATGCTTTGACTCACAAACACATCATCTTCCATTCCCTTTACATCGCTACAGCTTATCAAACGACCTCCTTTATAGATTGCCTCAGAGAGGGGACTGAGGCAAAGAGGCATTCCATCTTAGTCCTCACGGGTGACAACGCATCTGCATCGTGAGTCTTTATTGAGCATAGATATAGATGTCTATGCGTCACAGCAACCACTTACCATTAGGTGGAGTGTGAGCTCGTTTGTCACCCTATCCTATAAAAAAAAACTTGCCATAGTTGCCACACCTGGTAGGCGGGTTGGCAACCGCAGATCATTATTTTTTTTGTTGTTATTGGTATGACGTCTCCTGGTTTGTTTTCCTCTGTCGCCTTTTATGACATCCACGGGACGATATGGTGTAGTAGCTATGCTTAAACTTATCACTACACGGTGCAAATTAACACACTATTCGTCCAAACGCGAGCAACCCGGGTTCGATCTCCACCGACACCAATGAATTTGTTTACTTCCCACGTGCTCGGCGCTTAGAAAGAACATCGTTAAGAGGTTAGCAGGTATATCTGAAAAATTAAAAAAAAATCATTTTTCAAAGACATCAAATGTCCGCAAACAAAGTGGTGATGGAAATCACTTTCTTGTCCTTGATCTCTTCCATAAATAAGAGAAGACCTGTTCCCAGCAAATTACCGTTATTTAAAGGCACTCATAACAGTGGTAGAGCCACGCGGCAGCTTTTGCTGTCGCACGGATGGGCCGGCTCGAACCGGGGTAGTACCACGACCTCACAGAAAACCAGCGTGAAGTAGAGGTTTACCTCTGCGTTTCGCATGGTGAGTGCAGGTGGCCGGAGGCCCTTTTTACTGGAAATGAGGCATTCCATCTTAGTCCTTACGGATGACAACGCATCTAAATTTTGATTTGTAACAGAGGAAAGATGTAGATGTCTATGGGCGCAGCAACCACTTACTATCAGGTGGACTGTGTGCTCGTTTGTCACCCTTATCCTATAAAAAAAGGCTATTACTTTACTTTTTAATTACTTATTACTCTTTACTTACTGATCCATTTACCATACTTGGACTTTGTGTTCTTATTCTGCAGTATATGTTGTAAAAAACATTAAAGGCCTTACATGTGTTCAAACAGCTAGATTAGCTTACTTGAGTTATTTCCATAGCATAATGTCAGAGCAAAGCGTGGCAACTGTGGCAAAATCCTCCCATGAGACAATCTATGAGGGAGGTCTATGTTGAGCAGTGGACTTTTATAGACAGTAATGGATGGATGATGGGTATATCATATGGAATCTTGCTATGGAGTAATGCAACTGAAATTGAAACTATCTTTGTTTTGCAGAAGAGAGCAATAAGAGCAATTTATAACCGAGCTTTGAAGGAATCTCTTAAAGAAAAATTTTAAGAAAGAAACTTTAGCAAACACAAAAACTAATGTAGTTTTATTAAAAATAGTTATCTAAATTCTGTAAATACTAGGAACAAGCACAAGTTATTTATACCAGTTACTCGACTCCAAAGAGTCAGTTTTTCGTTCATGGGCCAATGCATATGTACATACGATTTTTACAACGAAATTCCAGATATATACAAAATTTTAAATTTTTAAGCAAAAAACGTTTAGTAAGGATTATTATACTACAAAATATACTTGATTGATAATAACCCCTGTAAGTTAGTACATATTGTAATTTTTTTTAAACTACACTGTGTATCTTGTTGGTTGTTTCCAAGACAGACGTTTTTTACGAAACAGTGGTAAAACATGAATCATGAAAAATTCAATTCATTCAAATCTATTCTATTCTACGGCACGCTTATTTTGTTTATATTGAAAAAATCAATAATAGCAACAGCTGACAGTAAATATTTCGACTGCAGGCCATTTGCTAATTAAAAATCAATTGATTGCCTCATTTGTCTAGTGGTTGTAAACGCGGTTGCTGATCATGAGGTCACGGGTTCAAATCCCGGGTCGGGCCAAAATCAGTTATTGCGTTTTTCTGTCAAGAAATTCTGAGTAGCAGCCCGGAGTCATAAAGTTGGCGGTGTCACCCCCGTGCCAAGCCGTAGGTCCTGCGGCTGAACTCTCTACGGTCGTCTCGGATTACCAAAAAACTATGAAAGAGCGCGAATAGAGAGTGCACATATGCACAACATACTTGGGCACTATAATCCTGTCCTATACAGATGGCTCGTCTTCGTTGAGACTGGCCGCTGTGACCGAAATTCGGTCTGGAGGAGATTATTATTATTCAGTTACTTTGTTTACATCAAAAAAATAGTAACTTTGCACATTACGTATTATATTTTATGAGCCGTGGTACTCGTAGAAAAGCTATAAAGAATAGGCAATGTACTATAATTATAATCTGTAACATTTTTTTGACTGGAAATCGTCATATATACGATAACGTGTGGAATTCTGAGCCAATAAGCTTAGGCGTGTGTATTATTTTTGTAGAGAAAGAATAGCTAAGTTTTAATACTCCACATAATTAAAATTTGAAATGTCAACACAGTCCCTGCACCAACTTAAAAGTTTAGCCACGCTAGAAATTTATGTAATAAAAAATAAGTATGTAACAGACTACATTATTACAAATATTCTTTCTTCTTTATGACCAGCCTGTACTATTAAATTACACTACTGAACCTACTAGAAGACATAAGTTTTTTCCGGCATTTCCTATAGTCGCCTGTTAAGGCACCCACGAGATGATAATATGGAGTAGTGGATATTCTTACACTGCCACAAAACAGTTGGTCAACAGACGGAAACAATAAATTATAATGCAGGCGCATACTAGTAGTGTTAGTTTTGGTTTAATTTTAAACGAAAACGTTGCAGAAACGGCTTTAGATAATTGCAGTGTGCACAAGAACCATTATCTCATTTTCATAAAATCCTTTTGCATAAGCGGAGAAATCTCTCGAATGTGCATTTTGACACGTTTCCAGGTATTACACTGTACCGTTCTATCCCCGGACATCGCTATGCTTCACAGTTTGTTTTCAGAAATTGGGTTAGACATAATTTTATTTTGATGTTTCTATACCCTACCACCTAGATTTTACATTTGAAATAAATACAAAACAGTTATACCGTTTTCTATCAGGTCTTATGTCCCAAGAATTTTCCTAGATCACCTATTAGTGGCGGTGCAAGAGAATCCGCTATCCCATACCATGGCGTGCATGTTGTATGAGGTGATACAAGAGATGTCCACTGTCATCTACCTAATAAAAGTTCAAAAATATATGATAAAAACTACGGTTGCCAAACTGCATGCCATCTGCGGCACCCCTTATGAGGTAATCTATTAGAGAAGTTTGTATTCACCAGTGGACTTTTTAAAGGCTATAAATGAATGAATGACGACCTATTACCACTTCCACAGAACAAAATTTTATATACGTGCTAGAGTCACGCTGCAGCTATATTATGGTTGTAGCACAAATGGGTCGGCTTGACCGGGGAAAGACCACGCTCTCACAGAATACCAGCGTAAAATAGTAGCTTTACGCTCCTGTGTTTCGTATGGTGAGTGTAGAGAACCGGAGACCCTTTTTACTAGAAACGAGGCATTCCATCTTAGTCCTTACGAGTGACAACGTATCTGCATTTTGATTCGTGATCGAAGATAGATGTAAATGTCTATGGGCCACAGGTGGACATCAGTTGGACTGTGTGCTCGTTTGTCACCCTTATCCTGTAAAAAAAAATATATGGCGACGGACTTACTTGTCGCCACCAAAAGGGGACGTTATTTTCGGGTTCTTTAAATACTTTTTAAAATTTTACTGTAATTTTTTAACTGATATTAGGTGTTACCTATGAATTTGCCGCTATTTATGAAATAAATTTACTTAATATTTTTGTATAGTTTTTATTTCTATTAATCAAAGTAGGTAAGACCCATGCAATCGGTGCATCGTTGCCAACGCAGTGGCAGTTTATTGATGCCCTTCTCGATGAAATCAGCTGGATGGTAGACAACAAATTCTTCAAAGGCATTTTGTACTGCCTTTTGAGTATTGGATTTTTTCCCCGCCATAAATTTATCCTAATGCTCGAAAAAGTAAAAGTCTGCAGGTGCATGATCTGGCGAGTACGGCGAATGACGGAGAGCTTCCAATTCCAGGTCTTGTAACATTGAGACCGTCTGTTGTGCAGTATGAGGTCGCATACTATCGTGCAGAGGCAGCGGGTACGAGCGATTGAACAAAGCTGGTTGGAGACCTGCGAGCTTCTCTAGCATTGTGCTCAGTTCTTCACAGTGCACCTCTGCAGTAATACTCATTCCGTTTGGTATGAAGCTGTGATGAATCACACCGGCGCTAGACCACCAAACAGTGGCCATAACTTTTCTATGGGTAAGATTGTAAGTTAATCTTAGATTGTAAGTTATTGTAAGATTGTAATTTATAGTAAGATTGCTAGTTATTCTAAGATATTAAGTTATTGTAAGATTGTAAGTTATTGTAAGATTGTAATTTATAGTAAGATTGCTAGTTATTCTAAGATATTAAGTTATTGTAAGATTGTAAGTTATTGTAAGATTGTAATTTATAGTAAGATTGCTAGTTATTCTAAGATATTAAGTTATTGTAAGATTGTAAGTTATTGTAAGATTGTAATTTATAGTAAGATTGCTAGTTATTCTAAGATATTAAGTTATTGTAAGATTGTAAGTTATTGTAAGATTGTAATTTATAGTAAGATTGCTAGTTATTCTAAAATATTAAGTTATTGTAAGATTGTAAGTTATTGTAAGAATGTAATTTATAGTAAGATTGCTAGTTATTCTAAAATATTAAGTTATTTTAAGTTATTGTAAGATTGTAATTTATAGTAAGGTTGCTAGTTATTCTAAGATATTAAGTTATTGTAAGATTGTAAGTTATTGTAAGATTGTAAGTTATTGTAAGATTGTAATTTATAGTAAGATTGCTAGTTATTCTAAAATATGAAGTTATTGTAAGATTGTAAGTTATTGTAAGATTGTAATTTATAGTAAGGTTGCTAGTTATTCTAAGATATTAAGTTATTGTAAGATTGTAAGTTATTGTAAGATTGTAAGTTATAGTAAGATTGCTAGTTATTCTAAAATATTAAGTTATTGTAAGATTGTAAGTTATTGTAAGATTGTTATTTATAGTAAGATTGCTAGTTATTCTAAAATATTAAGTTATTGTAAGATTGTAAGTTATTGTAAGATTGTAATTTATAGTAAGGTTGCTAGTTATTCTAAGATATTAAGTTATTATAAGATTGTAAGTTATTGTAAGATTAAAAATTATTGTAAAATCAGTTTTTGTAAGATATACAACTGTATACTATTTTATTCTCCTGGACGGTTACGGCATCAGCTTACTGCCGAATAGTTGGTGCCAAAACAACCAAGTACAGTTGTACTGCGCTGAAAAGTCATAATCTATATCAGATATATCGTCTATGTGAAAAGTTCAAATTAATTTCAAATTCTAACTTTTTTTGTGAATACAGGGAACAAAGATATAGATAGATCTTAAAAACTATTAACGTTAGCTGCATTCAGCCCTTAGGCATGAAAACACTACCAACTAATTACAAGAATATACACATGTAAAGAAATCAATTATTTTTAAAACTACAATTTTTATTCAAATAATATTATAATGTCATTCCTTAATGATGAGTTACTTAAATATTTATTAGCATTTATGGAATTTTAGCATTTCTCAATGAAAAAATGTTTTTAATTCTGTCGTAGTTAATTAACATTTTCAATTTTATAAAACTTGGGGTTGATTTCGGACTATATACATATTATGCTTCGCTAAGTGTCATTGTATTTTGTTACTGTAAGTAAATATAATGGGTGGTGTGGCACATGGTGCTGTTACCAAATTTAAGTCTAGATAACTTTAGTGAAAATGTATATAAAAAACTCTAATTTCAATAGACAAAATAAGAGAGAGATACTCGTCGTTACTAGCTATAGATTTTACAATTTACTAAAAGTAATTCCACCGAAATGATCAAATGTGAATTCGGCCTTACGCTTCAAAATCCCTCAAGTTGTTTTGGGTACAGAACATCACTAAGGGACATAGAAATGACGAAACTGCATAAAATAGTAACATACTCTTTATAATACTCGAAAAGAACCCAAGATTCTGGGGTAGTCTAGTAAACGTTAATTAATTAAACGCAGTTAGAATAAGTAGAATATAGAATAGAATAATTTTTTTATTCAATATTGATCACATGTGCAATTCTTATTGAAAGTCATGTTTTACTTTACCACGGGTTCGAACAAGACCTCTGTCCTGGGAATCACTAGCAAGAAACCCAGCGGGACATTATGCTATGGAAATAACTGAAATAAACTAATCCAGCGGTCTCAACAATAATGAGATCTCTAATATTTTTTAGAGCATAAGCTGCAGAACTTAGCTTGCTAGTTTGGATAAATGGGGGCCCTACTAAAGTAGGTAATATACGTTTAACACGATGTTTAGTATTGAATATAGGAAATGATTACATATACGTTTACTTTAGTAGTAATAAACAAGTGGTAAAATTAAAAATTTTGTATAAGCGACTTCCATATAAATAAAATGAGCACATCATCAATATAGTCGAAGTCAATTAAGAACGCATTATTAAGAATAACTCAAAACCGAATGGTAAAATATTGATCAAATTAATATGGGACCACGTGAGAAACACCAGCATTCAAATAAAAAAAAATCATCAAAAGCAGTTCATATAAAAAATACAGTCGAATTAAGAACCTCCTTTTTTAATTCGGTTGAAAAATGAACATTAATTACTAAACCAAACATAGTGAAAGTACAATGATCCAAATACACGAGATATAAAATACCCAGACCAACGATGGGTAGCAGCGTAAATGTGCGAGACGTCTGGAATATCGATTCTCAATCCGCCTGCTAAACGTGACCATTAAAGTGATTAAAGTGAATTTTACTATCAGCAGCGCTGAGAGCCGCGGGTTCGAATTCCGCAAAGAACAAGTAAATATTTGTATGGTGTACAAATAATTGGTCCGGGTCTGGAAATTTGTCCTTGTGAAAATTATGCACCTATGTATACTGCCCATATGATACAGGAGCAAATCCTAGTGCAAGGGGGCGATCCTTTATGTATCAACGTGCCATTTACTAAAGAAATGTTTAATGAGGCCATAGACGTGCCGTGAAATAATTTTTACTTCGCACTGCCCTAGTGGGTAGTTGGCATTAAATAATAACTTGAGTCTCTTCTATTATTTTCGAAACTGGATATTTTATAACAGATTTTTTTATAGAATAAGGGTGACAAACGAGTACACAGCCCATCTGATGGTAAGTGGTTGCTGTGGCCCATAGACATCTACATCTATCTTCGTTTACGAATTAAAAAGCAGATGCGTTGTCACCCGTGAGGACTAAGATAGAATGCCTCTTGTCCAGTAAAAAGGGTCTCCGGTTCTCTACACTCACCATACGAAACACAGCAGCATTAAGCTGCTATTTTACGCTGGTATTCTGTAAGAGCGTGGTCCTTCCCCGGTCGAGCCGACCCATTCGTGCTACGACTATACTATTAATATAGCCGCAGTATGGCTCTACCACGTAAAATGAAGAAATTAATATATTAACGTAAATTTCACTGATACTGTTACTATACAAACAGTATATTCCCAAACAATTGTGGCTATTCCATGCACCAGAGCAATCAGAACAAGCGAATTAGTTGTACAAAGGCAACGGGCTGTTTGAAACGAAATTACACACTGAAATTTTCGCAGCTCGGTTGTAAGGTTAGTTGAGTAAATAAAGAAACTTCATCACATACATAGCATTATTTGCTATTGAAACATTTGGAAGACTTTTTTCTTTTAATGGAAACGTGACAGTGGTTATACGTAGTGGAGAATTTTTGCAGATTTATTATGCTTGTAACAGGAATGGATCATTTCTATTGGAAGAAGACCACGCTCTCACAGAATCCGTCCATCCATTAGGCTTATAAAAGTCCACTGCTGAACATATGCCTCCCTCATGTATTGCTTTTATAGGAAGGACTTTACCTTAGTTGCACACTTGGTAGGCAGACGGGTTGGCTACCACAGTTTTTTATTATTTGAATTTGTTACCAGGACCAGATGCTGCTGCTCCTCTTCCGTTTCAGTTTCTCTCTGTCGTCTGCCACAAAACCTACGGGACAAAACGTGGTAGTGGATATTCTTACATCGCCACTACACAGTGAGAATTTTTCTCACAGAATACCAGTGTAAAATACCAGCTAAGTACTGCCGTGTCTCGTATGACGACTAGGATAATGGTTCGCAGCATGTGATAATTCTGGATCTCTAAAGACAATTTAATCTAACGATCTGTAGCTGCCGTGTTTATTTTAACAATCGAGATTGGCAACCGGGAGAAACAACTGAAGCTAGGATCCGATCACTCCAATGAAAAATTGATAAAATCGTCATTCCGTGTCCTCCTGTTTTTTCCTCCAAAGTTAGACCGTTTGTAGTTTGTTTAAGCCTAGACAAATTTTCAACAACTTTTTATAATGACACGGTTAACATTGATGTCGGAATAAATGGTGAACTGTTGATTCTTGGCAGAAAAAGAAAAGTCAGTGATACCAACACAGACTAACTCCAAAAAACTCAGAAAAAACACAAGTTCAACAACCTAGTTCTGCAAAGTAGTAACGTGTTTTAATATTATTCAAACCTTCCAGAAAAATTACTTTATTTAGTCAATTGCAGAAATAAATAAAGCAAACGAATTCAGATTTCTCATAGCTTTTTTTAAGAAGTACTATGTAGTAGCGGTGTAAGAATATCCACTATTCCATATCATCCCGTGGATGTCGTAAGAGGCGACATAAGGTAATAAATCAGGAGATGGTCAGCAGTGTCTTCCTGATAAAGACAAAAATAAAAACTGCGTTTGCCAACACGCTTGCTAAGCATGGTGTTTATAGCAAATGTCCCTCTTATGAGGCAATCTATAGGGGAGGCCTATGCTCAGCAGTGAACTTTAATATGTAAAGGAGAAAAACGAGCACACAATTTTTCCATCGCTATCGAATGTTTCGAAATAAAACCTGTAGCCATTTTGAATCTGTCTTTGATAAGGAATGAAAATACAGATGCTTTGCAACCCCTGAGGAACATGTTACCTGTGTAGTATGTACTCTGACCACTAAGACACGCTATAGCAACAGTTTGTACTACAATGTTGGTATTTTGAATTAACTTAATTATTTGATTTATCATTAATTAATTACAACCCATCACACTTCTCCATTGCTGATCATAGGCCTTTCCCAAGGAAAACCACAAAACGCGACTCCGTCGGGGCCGTTTACAACTCTAATGATGCTTCGAAATCTTTTTAGAAATTTGGTTATTGGAGGATTAAAAACCTATGTCGCCCCAGGATCACGCATGTTGCAAAGCGTTCAAAATCAAATTAAAAATTGAAAACCACCATAACTTTCGCAAAATAAATTATTTTTACGCCTATATTTGCTTAAATATAATAATTATTCAGAATTCAGTTAAATTTTTAAGGTTTATTGAACTGTTTTGTGTAAAATAACTTCAAAAGATTACTCATATAAATTGTCAGAACTTAAAACAAGACAGATTTTCAAGTAATAAGGGAAAAAAGAACTTTGTTACGTATTTTTTGTCGCTCACAGTTAGATTTCTTTTTCCTTGTATACCCAAGGGCCCATTTAATTTTAACAACGGTCGTCTCTTATACTTTACATTTCGCATTTTACAATAGCTGTAAACAGAACAATTTATTTAACTAAGAAAATAATATAACACTTTTTAAAATGAACTAGAAATTATTAAATATTTTCTTCTAGCACATAAATGAGGATATTCACAATAGAAATAGAGTAACTGACATAATCCAACGGATTAGTAAGCTGAAGCAACATTAGACTGGCCATATAGCGCGAAGAACCGACAACCCTTCTTGTATATATAATAAGTACATTTGACTTTTCTTTTATAAAACTTTAAATATGAAGAAATAAATGAAAAATCATAGTCTCAAATTACGATAATTGCGTTTCTATAACGGGATAGTATTTAATTTATCAATGCAGCTCTAGGAGACAAAGACTGTATATCTTTCATTTATAATGCTATTAGAAATTATGTGCAGGGTGGCCCCACACTAGATAGAGTGACGATCAAGTAAGATATGCAGGAAGACATGTGCCTTGTGGCATTACTTGCGGGAGGCCTATGTGCAGCAGTGGACTTGTGAAGGGATACAATGATGATGATGATAATGATTCTAGCACATACAGATTTGCATGCATTCCCATGCACATAAAACTAAAATTTGGAAAATAGGTACTGATAATTGAAAATTTAAAATAATAGAAAATAGAAAATTTATGCGTGAATAACTACTTCACCTAAGTCGCTAAAATTTTTATTACACTGCACATGATAATATATGACCTGTTGTGTGAGTACTCTTTAACTATTTATTTTTAATCAGACTTGAAAATGTGGTTAGTATTTTTTTTTATTTGAATCAACTGTTTAACGGTTGTAAAATATGTACCAAAAAGTTTGGCTGCGGAAATGCGGACCGCAGATTCAAATTCCGCACTTAATAGGTATTGTATGGCCAACAAGATAGTATTTTTTAAATCAAATAGTCGAAACAATCAATAAAATAATATTTCATTTAATTTTTATAAGAACTAACAACACATTACTAACTGAGATTTATTATACTACTAGCTGCTCCCCGCGGCTTCGCCCGCGTGGAATAAATTACGATTTACGAATATTTGTTACGATATATTTTAATATTTTTGCGCGGAACCCTGATTATTTTTTTAATATAAAAGTTACACCTTATAATATCAGCTATACCCTTGTGAAAAGCGCGTTAATATCGGTCTAGCCGTTTCGGAGATTAGTTGGAACAAACAGACAGGCAAAAATTTAAAAAATTGATTTTGTTTTGTTATAAGTAACTTATTAACTATCATATATTTAACAAAAATCCCCTTTACCCGCGACTTCGTCCACGTAGAATTAAATATTTTTTAAACTTTTTAGTGCTTTTTTGTAACTCTTTTTATTTATTTCGTTATTTTTTGTTCCTTTTTTGGCCTTTCTAACTTCACTGAAAAATTTCTTTATATACAATATTTGGTTTTCGATTTTATTGGGCTAAAACAATAACGCTAGTGGCATTCTAAGCTCGTGAGCACGCCACGTATAGCTGCCCATGAGTAAAGCAACCCTTAGTTAAATCTATGCCAACTTTGCTCAACGTTTGCCCTTGTAACTTGTTGATTGTCATAGCAAAGCTGACATAGATAGGAAATTGCAGTATTTTAAACTCGAAGGGAAAATTCGACGGTATTATGGGAATTCTTGGTATATATACTGTCTCACCTTTCCGCATCCGGATATTATGCGTCCTTCTATAACGTTTCTTTGCAATGACACTACTCGCAATCTAGTACCATTGCAAAGTTTCGGTGGATTTAAATTACGGAGAAGTATGATGGGCACGCCAATCTTAAGTTCTAATTTGTGAGGGGGTAGACCAGGCATATTTATACTGTTTACAAATTCTGTTGAATAATTAACTACTTCATCCAGATTGCAAACTGTATTGATGGAAGGGTATGTCTGTGAGTCGACAGAAAGCTTATCTAAAATACGTTGACTAAGCGCAGTAACCTGGTCGTTCATTGGTGCTAAAATTGATCGTTCACACAACCACGAATCTTCTTTTATATTTAGATCGTGAACATCATCATAAGTGCTATGTATTAAAGTTTCAGTGTCCGCCACTACATGGCAAAGACCGGTGGGTAGTTCTATATTATGATTATCATTCACTTCTGGACATTTCCCCTCTCCAACATCAAGAAGAATTTTGCTTAATTCTGAATCGGCCGAATGTGATCTCATGTTTTCTTTTAAATGAAGTGTTTTACAATGTCTCCACAATACTGAACAAAGAGCAAATTAACGCCAGTTTAAAACTGGCGTTAATTTGCTCGCGTACCTTTAGTTAACACTGGTAATATTTGCCTAAAATCTCCAGCGAATAAAAATGTTAGTCCTCCAAATAATAGAGTATTACCTCTTAGGTCTTGCATTGTTCTGTTCACGGCTTCGATGAAATTTTGTTTGCCATAGTGCATTCGTCAATTTTTTGTTACAATTGTTACAAAGGTACAATCTTGTAATACTTTGGCTTTATGACTGTTTCTAAATTGAGATTTATGTCTGCATCGGGGTAATGTCGTTGGAAGTTTTTTACATAATCTTCTATGAAATTATCCTTAAACTTATCCCATAACTCAGAGGGCTTAGAAATATTGCAGAATACCAATATAATGGCTAATAGCTCTCGAAATTTAGATGCGCTGCTGCTTATACTGACATCCGTTAATGTGTCGCACCAGTGATTATCGCCTTCTAGTAAACCAAGTGCAAGGCGTGCTGCTTGATATGTAGGATGTAAAATACCATACACTATCTGGAGAATTTCGAAAGAAGTTGGTATCTTGACAACATTTAATAACATCCTTAGATGATAAAATTCTCGATTATTAGGATTTTGTATTGTATAAATTCTACTAAGAGTATGCTCGTGAAATATGCCAGGATAACCTTCTACAGGAGTAACTCGGCGTCGTCGTTGGAATGTTCCATTTTGTTTTTTAAATATGTAATAACCTGGTACATCTTCATACAATAAAGTAGCTGCGAATTCGTCGTTATAGCATAGATCGAAAAACGCCGTCAATGTCGTATTTTTCGGATTTTCTATCACTCCACGGTCATCTTTTGGATCAAAATAAACTCTCTGGCCATTTTCTAAATGAATATTCAGATGTGTTACTGCGGGGAAATGTTCGTGAATCGAAAATGATAAAATGCGCCAGACTGCTTCAGAAGTACTAATATATCCTCCATTTTGATATGATGTCACCTCATCGTTAGCATTTTGTACACCAAATACCGCCAAGTCGGAGCCTTTGTTGACATACTTTCGAATATATTTTATATATTTTACACTATTACAAAGTTCAACATTGATATGTGCTCTAAAAGTTCTCGACAGTACCGGTGAAAATGGAACATTCCAGCGATTGTCGATATCGATAGAGTTAGCTCGTGATCGGATTGTAGTTTGTTTACCACCGTTTTCAGGTGAACGACGTCTGTAAAATGGATAACCATCCTCACCTGTAACAGTTTCTGTACTAAAAGATTTAGGAAATCTTTTACTACAAATACCATTCTTCATAAACAGAGATTGAGAATTGATAGGACCACATGGACCATGTACCATGTTGGTTTTTAGAACATCAAATAGCTCTGGATCCACTTCTTGGTTTGGCAATTCTGCTCAAATAACATCATCAATTTGCTCAGCTCTTATTTTCGCTACTAACCATATCAAAATCCGGAACAAAAAATGTTTCCTTTCACCAGGAGCTCCATCATTTTTTTTAGTTTTTGTTTAAAAACTCTCGCTACAACATCATGTCGATCAGAAGTCAACTGTTCTGTAAAAAGTTCGTTTGTGATTTCATCTCATTTAGGGTTTGTCGCGAACGTAATGAAAAGATCGGGACGTCCATATTTCCTAACATAACAAAACGCATTCTGTGTGCGTTGGTGCATATAGCTCTCCCGTAAACTATGAAGGTAGAATAACTAACCGGCCCAACATTTTCATTCTGATTGATTGTGTCTTGCAGTTGAATATAATTTTCAACTCGAAGCTTTTTTTGATTAGTTCGTATAAAAATGAGTCATTCCGTTTCGATTTTAAAGTATACGTCCACTAAATATTGATTAAATAATTGTTTGTAATTATGCAAATGATTGTACTCATTATTTCTAATCATCAATCGGTAACAATAGTATTGTAGTGCGGAAACTTTTTTTTGGAAATTTGGTTGGCCTGTGTTGAGGTTGACTTGATAGACCGCAAAGTTATATCCGTATTCCCCATAAACAAACATTAGGGCATACTGTAGAGCATCATAGGATCTGTGAGTTTTGGCGATTCCCTGCAATCTATTATCATTTCTGCGAATTATTATGTCTCGCTTATCACAATATTGATTTACCAGTAACACAAATACTTCGTTTGTTGTCGGTTCATTATGGCAACCGTTATGCCCTGTTGAAGGTCGTCGATCAGCATGTATCACTATTTTATAGTCATTTGAGTTTAGTGGGAAAGATTGAAGAGCAGTTGTGAAATCAAGAATGTAATGTGTATTTCAATAAGCATACTTTTCAAGCTTTCTACAAACACAGGGTTTAAATTTGGAAATCATTGTAATCTTATGTCTCTTTGTAGTACATAATCGCTAATGAAATATATTTGTAAAAATGATTCCCTCACATTGTCTACTGAAAGAAGGGAACCAATTAAATGATACACCTGCCCCTGTATTTTAAACGTGGGCATATAATTTCCTTCGTGAACTTCTTTTGCCCCAAAAGAAGTCATTTGAAAAGCCGAATTATAACGTCTAATATTATGTAGGAAATGTTGAGATTGATCATGTTCGCTACATAACAAAGACTTAAGTGGCTCAGGTGGCTGCTGAATAGAGTCCAAGCGCACTTTTCCAGAAGAACAACAAATTCCTTTTGACTCGTCTTTCCTCCTCAATACTTTACAGTAGTTGCAACATACATTCATAGGGCCTATCTCTGATGCAGCTGAATAATTTATTTGGGCATTATAATTGAATCCACTGTTATGTTTTTCTCGCCATGCAATATTACGTCTATTAGTTCTTCTTATTTTGTCATTATTCAGTCGTTGTCGTCGGTTCTCTTCACTTTCAATATGCCGCATAGCACTTGTCGTTTGTCTGGCAGTAACGAGACGCGTTTTCTCTTTCTTCTTAAAATTTGTTTCTGACTGACGAATGATACTCACACTTTCACAGAGCTATGCTAAGTGCTCAATTCTCTGTCGTTGTGTTTCATGATATCGATCACATTGCTCTGTAATATGGATGTCATGTTGTTCTTGACTTTCAAATTCACATTGATTTTGGTGACGATGACGATCACTTTCCATTCGTCACTCTCTAGTATCATCTGATTCTGGATAACGTGACTCTGAGTGTCGAATACGGTCATCATTTAACCGCTGCTGTTTAATATCATCTGATTGTAGGCTTCGCGATACAGCGTGTCGAACACGATCATCTTCTAATCGCTGCTGTCTAGAATTGCTTGATTCTAGGCTTCGTGAAACAGCGTGTCGAATACGGTCATCTTCTAATCGCTGCTCTCTAGTATCGTCTGACTCTAGGCTTCGCGAGACAGCGTGTCGAACACGGTTATCTTCTAATCGCTGCCGTCTGGAATCGCTTAACTCTAGGATTCGTGAAACAACGTGTCGAATACGGTCATTGTCTAATCACTTTTCTCTAGTATCGTTTGATTCTAGGCTTCGCGAGATAGCGTGTCGAATACGATCATTTTCTAGATGCTGTTCTCTAGACTCCTGATATTTTTGACTCCTTAACATGAATGATGGGTTCTATCTAACTGTATGTATCTATGTAACTGTATCGTTCGTTCCGCTCAGAACTACTTTCAGTCAACCTGAACATGGATTGCCTTAATATACAATTTGTAAGACGACTTTCTTTATCCTGTTGAGATTCATTTTCTCGTTGCAGTCTTTGACTTTTGGCCTTTTTCGTAATTTTAGAGAGATTTAATTTTCTTTTAGGCATGACTAATGGGTGTAAGTGTACTTTTTACACCCATTAGTCATCTACCCCGGTCGCAACGGTGAGTGGAACCGGTGAGAGATGTCGTGCGGTGTCCCACAAGGTTTGGTTCTGGGGCCGCCCCTGTGGAACATCGGTTACGACTGGGTGCTGCGCGCCGACCTCCCTACCGGCGTCAGCGTAGTTTGCTACGCTGACGACACGCTGGTACTGGCACAGGGGGGGTCGTACGAGGCGGCGGCGGAAAATATGACACGCGGGGTTGCGATAGTCGTTGAGAGGATCCGGCAGCTGGGTCTTGAGGTGGCTCTGCACAAGTCCGAGGCCATGCACTTCCATGGTCCTCGGAACAGGCCACCACCGGGATCCTCAGCGATGGTAGGAGGGGTATCCATCGGCGTCGAGTCGACGTTGAAGTACCTAGGACTCGTCCTCGACGGCCGATGGAACTTCGTTGAGCACTTCCGACGTTTGGCTCCCAAACTGGAACGGACCGGGGCTGCCTTCAGGCGGCTCCTGCCGAACCTGGGGGGGCCAAACGCCTCCTGCCGGAGGCTCTACGCGGGGATTGTGCGGTCCATGGCCCTTTACGGGGCCCCGGTGTGGGCGCGTGGTTTGGCGCGGCTTGCCGTCCACCACCTGAACGCGCCCCAAAAGGTGGTCGCCGTAAGAATGGTTCGCGGCTACCGCACGATCTCCCGCGAGGCAGCGTGCCTCCTTGCCGGATTGCCACCATGGGATCTGGAGGCGATAGTCCTCGCGCGCCTACACGAATGGCGCGCGGAGGCACTATGCCGGGGGGAAACCCCGCTGCCATGGCAAGTTGTCGTGCAGCGGACAGACTTCCGGCATGATCTCATGGCGACATGGAGAGAGCGACTGTCGCAACCCCGTGCTGGGCACGCCACTATAGCGGCGATAAGACCCCTCTTTGAGGAGTGGCTTGAGAGACGCCACGGCGTCCTCACCTTCCGCCTGACGCAGGTCCTCACCGGACACGGTGTGTTCGGGAGGTTCCTGCACCGAATCAGACGGGAGGAAACGCCCGGGTGCTCCCACTGCGAGGATCGACCGGAGGACACGGTGGAGCACACCGTGGAGGTGTGCCCTGCCTGGGCGGAGCACCGCCGTGTCCTCGTAGCGGCGATAGGCGGCGGCGACCTCTCGCGTCCGGCCCTGGTCGAAGCCATGGTCCGGAGCGAGACGGAATGGGATGCCGTCACCACCTTCTGCGAAGCAGTGATGCTAGCGAAGGAGGTGGCGGAGCGGGAGAAGGAGAGAGCAGCAGCTTTCCTTCCCGGCCGCCGCGGGAGACGCCCCGGGCCACCGTAGGCGCGGGCCTGTGGACGGCGAGCAATGGGTAGCTCGCCGTCCGTCCGTCTAACGACGACAGGCCGTGTCGACGGCGCGTTTTGTTCCACGCGCGCCTCAAAGAGCTGTCAGCAGCGTGAAGGGGCCCGCAAGGGCCGACGCCTGCCGGGGCTGCGGGCTGTTCGAAAGAGATACCGCGGCTCCGGAACGTAAGGGCACTGAAGGAACACGGATGGTTTTTAGTCAGTAAAAGTCTGACACTCCCTTCCGCTCCACCCAGAGCGAAAGGCGTCATTTGATGATTTTCCATCCGCAAAAAAAAAAAAAAAGGGGGGTGTTTGCCATAGTTGCCACGCTTGGCGAGCGGGTTGGCAACTGCAGTTTTTTTTATTGTTAGTTTGTTGTTATCAGGAAGATGCTGCTGCCCATCTCGTGCCTGTTACCCTTTGTCGCCTTATACGAGACCCACGGGAAGATATGGGGTAGTGGATATTCTGAACCGCCACTACACGGCAAGCATAACTATAATAGCGTTTTATTACGTTATAGAGCCAAAGTGCAGCGTATATTATACCGCAAGTCCCCAACACCGCTCTGAAGACCATGCTCGGATCCGGGCATTATACGGTAAACCCTTTTTTACTAGTAACGTTTCATTGCATGTTAGCCTTTAGGATGACAACGCATCTGTCTTTTATTACTAAACCAAATATAGATGTAGGTCTGTTCAGGCCAAAATATTCACTTACCGTCAGAAAGAGAAAGTTTTTTATTCAATATAGATGTACACGCCCCTAGCTGCCCCAACACAGGTCGACCACATAGGGGCCCATACAGCTGTAGATTCGACGGACAACTAAGGGTCCTAAGGAGACTTAGTATTCTACACAATAGAGATAAGGCTAGGTAAATAAATAGTACGTACCTGGTTCCGAAGCTAAGACCGCCCCAAGGCCGTAGGTAGGTGTAGGTGCATATAAGTGGTGTGTAGTAGTGTTTATATACGTGACCTGATCTAACTGAGGTGAACGGGCAGCGGCCTGTTCCCATGCTGCCCCACAATGCTGCATCACTCCAGCAGGCGTCACCAAGTGAAAACTTCTTTATTCATTTCACTATTTCAGTCTATCAACTTTATTGTACATTTAACTAACTTCAAACTCTAATTCAACGTTCGTCGTAAACAAAAACGTAACACACGGCACGACTTATGAACGGTAGATCAAAGTTCACTTCCGTTTTCACTCAGCAACAAATTATTTCTAGAACCGAACGCGACCTTCTCTAGGGTCACAAAGTTCCGCGTTACAAACAATTAACTAAATTCCTTCGTACGATGTTAAATACTACGCCGCAATGAGAATTCAAAATCCGCCTAGCTGATACGCAAACCAATTACAGAGTCAACACACAAAATGCTCTTAACGCGACGGTACAATTGCAACAAAATTACTCTAATCACTCAAATTCAATACAAGCCTCTTGTCACGAACGTACAACTCAGACAAACCTACTCAAGGCGGTCTCCACGAAAATTCAATAGCAAATTAAACGCGTACAAATACTTAAAATCTAGACCACAAACCCAAAACTGGTCGCGCGAAACCGCTACAGTGGTCACCACAAAATACGTTAATCGACCGCGCCGCTGCTCTCAAGCTATAGACTACACTCGCGAGGCCGAACGCCGGGAAGTGGCGCCCAGTCAAGACGATTGGATGGCATTTCAAAATGCCCATGTTTGGGCCAAAACATTAGATTATATATAAAACTCATTGAAAGTCACTTTTTTGTTTAATTATTACTAGGAAGAACCAACAAGAAACCCAGCGGGACTTTTTTTTCAAATAACAGCTTACAATTATGTATGTTACACAATTAAAACCACAAAATAATTATAAACTGCTTGGTAGCGGTCACTTCATTCCCCGGGGTTATTATCATTCATAAATTCCTTAATATTATGTATAATAATCCTTTTATACAAACTTAGTTCAATAAAGTTTTTGAACTTTGAGCAGGTCATATTTTGTATCATCATCATCATCATTACAGCCCTTCACAAGTCCACTGCTGAACATAGGCCTCCCCCAAAGAATGCCACAAAGCACGGTCCTGAGCCACCTGCATCCATCGACTTCCTGCATGTCTTACCAGGTCGTCACTCCATCTCGTGGTGGGACGCCCTACACTTCGCCTACCGGTACGAGGCTGCCACTCGAGAACCTTTCTTCCCCATCGGTTGTCGGTTCTTCGAGCTATATGGCCGGCCCACTGCCACTTCAGCTTACTAATCCGTTGGGCTATATCGGTCACTCTAGTTCTACTGCGGATATCCTCATTCCTAAGTTTATCACGCAGTGAAACTCCAAGCATAGCCCTCTCCATAGCTCGCTGAGCGACCTTGAGCTTCCTCATACGGCCAGCAGTGAAGGACCACGTCTCAGTTCCGTAAGTCATCACTGGCAACACGCACTGGTTGTACAATTTCGTTTTAAGGTTTTGAGGTATGTCTGACGAGAAGATGTGTCGTAGCTTCCTGAACGCTGCCCAGCCGAGTTGAATCCGTCTATTGACCTCTCGGTCGAAGTTGGACTTACCTAGTCGGACTATTTGTCCCAGGTAAACATACTCGTCAACAACTTCGAGCTTAGTGCTCCCAACAACTACCGGCATAGGTGTGACATGGACATTAAACATGATCTTTGTTTTGTCCATGTTCATCTTAAGACCTATCCGTTGTGAAATACTATTGAGGTCATTGAGCATAGTGCTTAGGTCCTCCAGCGATTCTGCCATAAGGACTATATCGTCGGCAAATCGAAGGTGAGTGATGTACTCGCCATTGATGTTGATACCGTATCCTTTCCAGTCCAGAAGCTTGAAAACGTCTTCCAATGCAGCGGTGAAGAGTTTCGGGGATATGACGTCACCCTGTCTTACACCTCTCTGCAATTGGATAGGTTTCGTACTCTGGTTCTGTACTCGGAAAGCCATCGTAGCCCTACTGTACAAGCACTTCAACACTTCGATATACCGACAGTCAACTTGGCACCGCT
Organism: Parnassius mnemosyne; assembly: GCA_963668995.1. Taxonomy (NCBI): domain Eukaryota; kingdom Metazoa; phylum Arthropoda; class Insecta; order Lepidoptera; family Papilionidae; genus Parnassius; species Parnassius mnemosyne. The sequence goes on along the minus strand of CAVLGL010000057.1, from coordinate 41,456,581 downwards.
GAAGGGACTGCAGCACCGCCCAAATTTCGACGGAATCAAAGGCTTTCTCATAGTCCACATACGCCAGACATAGTGGCAAATTGTACTCTTCGGACTTCTGTACAATTTGCCGAAGGGTATGTATGTGGTCTATGGTGCTAAAGCCCTTTCGGAAACCGGCTTGTTCGGGAGGCTGGAAGTCGTCAAGTCTGCGCGCGAGACGATTCGTAATGACTCTCGAAAACAGCACGTAGACGCGGCTCAGAAGGGAAATCGGTCTGTAGTTCTTCAAGAGAGCGTTGTCACCTTTCTTGAAGAACAAGACCACCGCACTTCTGCTCCACGCCTCCGGTGTAATGCCACCATGCAGGACGGAATTAAAGAGCTTCTGAAGGACTTCAAGTACCGGTATTCCACCCGCTTTCAGAAGCTCCGCTGTAATTCCATCCTCGCCTGGGGCCTTACCGTTTTTAAGGTGCTGGAGAGCCATCCTAATCTCGCTCAGACTGACATCCGGGATATCTTCGGAATAGTGTCGGATGAGACTCGCTCTTGGATCGTTACTCACACTTGCGTGTGACTCCAACGATGATGTGTACAGCTGCCCATAGAACCTCTCAATCTCACTCAAAATCTCAAGTGTCCCGGAAACGATGCTGCCACATTCTGTCTTCAGCTTTGACAGTTGGCTCTTTCTGGCAGACAGATCTCTGGCAAAGACTTTGGAGCCTTGGTTCCGCTCGATCGCTTCTTCAATACGAGCTGTATTGAAGTTGCGTAAGTCCCGCCGCATGCATTTGGAGATCTGTCTGTTCAGATGCCTGTATGCTGTCAAGTCTGTTGAAGAATGTAGCTTCATCTCCCGTCTAACAGCCATGAGATTAAGAGTGTGATCGGAGAGTTTTTGTGTTCTTCTGCGGCGGGTCTTGCAGAACTTAGCTCCGACCGCATGGACAGTTTCCACGAGCTTGTCATTCATATCGTCCACTTCATTGCAGTCTTCCAGGCACTGAAAACGGTTTTGTAACTCGAGCTGAAAGGTTTCGGGACTTTGGAACAGAGCACGAGGGGGACGGAGCGTTGACTTCATTAGACGAGACCTCTCCAACTTAACGTTTAGGTTCAGTGTGCCTCTAACCATTCGGTGATCGCTACCAGTTTTCACCCTCGCGATCACGGAGACATCACTGAACAGTTGTCGTCTGGTCGTCATAATGAAGTCAATCTCATTTTTTTTGGAACCGTCGGGGCTCGACCAGGTCCACTTCCTGTGGGGCCGCTTCTGGAAGAAAGAGTTCATCATAAAGAGTTCCTCTTTCTCCATGAAGTCGGCCAGCTGCTGGCCCCTTGGGTTCCGTTGCCCTATTCCAAATTTCCCTACTTTCAGCTCACCGTTCTCTCTTGTGCCTAGTTTTGCATTGAAGTCTCCCATTAACACCGTATATTGGGTTTTGGAGGAATGCATGGCTCTAGAGATATCCTCATACATTTCCTCCACCACCTCATCGGGGTGTGCCGAGGTTGGTGCGTAAACTTGTATTTTGTATATTTTCTGGGATTTTGATGTAGCAGCGTATACAAGCGTTTAGGATATCGCTCCAAGAATGAATTACTGAGTCAGTGGAGTTGAATAATTGGTACTACTGGCTTGTGTCTGTATATTTATTTATTTAGTTATTCTTTATTGCACTAAATATTTGTACAAAAGGCGAGCTAAATGCTATATGGCATTCTCTACCAGCTAACCTTGGGTAGAACAGAGAGTGAGTTTGGGCAGTTAAGTTGTCATGATATAATTCAGTTCAAATATATACATGCAACACATACATAAAATATACACATATATATAATATATATATACTTCATATACATATATAAATAAATACACACATTTATACATATATATCTCAACAAATGTATATATAAATAACTATAAACATATGTAATTTAAAAGTAAAAATTTTACAGCCGACTTCAATATGAGTTTTAAGGATAAGTCAAGAACTATTGGTCTAACCTTTATTAAATTCATATGGGACCACACGAGAAGTACCAGTTTTCAAATAAAAAATAGAATCATCCAAATCGATTTACCTAGTAAAAAGTTATGAGGTAACACACATAAAAAAAACATATAGTCGAATTGAGTACCGTCTCCTTTTTGGAAGTCGGCAGAAAATAAGTTGACCCAACTTTGTAGGCAACGGATATGTTCATATTGTTTTCTTTTAAAAACATTTTTGGCAGGTATTGTTCGCAGGTCAACAGGCAATTTGTTCCAGAGGGTAATAGAAGTAACTGTGAAAGAATTTGATATAGACCCAGAATGGTGGAGAGGAGTGGACAGGAATAAACTTTGTGAAGAACGGAGATTAAGAGAATGAGTGTCACTAAGGAATTGAAAACTTTCTTTTAGATATAGGGGTCAGGAAGGATCATTAAGAACTGAAAACAGAGTGGACAGGATTCGGAAATCTCTGCGCTGGCGTGTAGTCAACCACTTTAATTGAGACCGAAATTCAGAAACGTGATCATATTTGCGCAGGCCAAAGATGAATCGAATACAGTTGTTAAGTAACCTGTCCAATGTATTTAGTAGTTCTTGAGAAATATTAGTTAGACAAACATTGGCATAGTCAAATAATGGAAGAATTAGAGATTGGACGATAAAACGTTTAGTTGAAGGAGGCAGAAAGAACTTAAGGCGATAGAAGGAACGAAGTATGCCTGTGACTTTACGACGAACTTCGGACACCTGTGATATCCAACTAAGAGACGGGTCGATAATTAAACCCAGATCCTTGAAACTATTTCTGAAGGGTGTAACACAGCTTTCACACTACATGTATGGTAGTTCAGATATGTTAAGTTGTGACACCAATCGACGACTATCAATGACGATAGCCTGGGATATATTGGGATTTACCATTATTTTATTTATTTATTTATTTATTTATTTACTAACTCACAATTGTTATTACAGGAGTGGAGCCTAATGCAACAATGTGTCCACTAATGTAAAAAAGACAAATAGTTTAATGTCACCCTCTCGAATTCCGCCAATGTACAATTAAATATGTCTAATCGTTGTGCTACGATGTTAAGCATTCTAGTCGCACGAACAACCGGTGCGTACTTTAAGATATTTGTACGAGCAACTGGTACGTTCAGCAACTCTCCCCTCAACCCCCGTCGCAGCCTAGAATTAGGCACGAGGAACCGCAGTGATTCCAGAATTTTCGGATTGTTTAATCTACGAAGTAATATCAAGTATATGTACTTAAGTAGCGCAAAGTTCCGTCTAACCTCCAACTTATAATATCCAACCATTCCTATTACAAAAAGGGTTGGATACATAAGAGGATAAAAAGGGTACTCCCCGTATTGCTTTAAATAGAGGTACCGCGTAAACTTATTCTGTATTTTCTCCAGCATGAGGTTAGCACTGGTTAGCACTGGTTATAGCACTGGTTTCTAGATTGCTTCTTACGACTTACGACTTCACGGCGGCAGTGTTGAGGAAGTCATGCGTTTCACGCATTATGAAGCCCAGGTTTTTATAGGCCTTTTTACACACCTGTACAATATGAGTACGAAGCGTCACGTCCTCTGTAAATAAGACGCCAAGATCACGTATACAGACAACTCGATTGATGACATTAACAGTGGTAGAGCCACGCGGCAGCTTTTGCTGTCGCACGGATGGGCCGGCTCGAACCGTGGTAGTACCACGACCTCACAGAAAACCAGCGTGAAGTAGAGGTTTACCTCTGCGTTTCGCTTGGTGAGTGCAGGTGGCCGGAGGCCCTTTTTACTGAAAATGAGGCATTCCATCATAGTCCTCACGGGTGACAACGCATCTACATTTTGATTTGTAACAGAGGATAAATGTAGATGTCTATGGGCCGCAGCAACCACTTACCATCTGGTGGACTGTGTGCTCGTTTGTCACCCTAAAAAAAAAAACATCCCATTTCATGAGGTAGTTGAAATGTATCGGGGTCCTCGAGCATGTGTAAGACATCATATTGCATTTTGATATATTAAACAGCAATTTGTTCTCCCGACCCCACTCCACCACCCAATCAATATCACATTGTAAGCGGTTGCAGTCCTCGTCGGAAGTAATCCTCATGAATAATTTGAGATCATCCGCAAAGAGTAAGCAACCCGCGTCTCTCACCACCTCTGGAACGTCATTTATCATAATGATAAATTCTAATGGACCCAAATTACTCCCTTGACCGATTCCTGTAAGGGTTAGATATGAGTTTGAGGTGTTGCCAGCGTTGTCCACGAATTGCCTTCGGTTCCCTAAATAACTAGAAAAGAACTGCAAAAGGTCTGGAGCGAAACCAGCCATTGCGAATTTCCTCAACAAGACGTCATTGTCCACACTATCGAAAGCCTTCCTATAGTCGAAATAGGCTACATCCAGCTGGGCACCGGCCTCTGAATCGAGAGCTGGTGATAAGTGATTCATGAAGCACATCAAGTTGGAATTTGTGCTGCGACCCTTCCGAAAACCATGCTGTGCATCATTAAATTGTACATTAACCTGCGAATAAATGCAGGAACACAATGCTGACTCGAAGACCTTCGCGAACGCTGACAGCACCGCTATAGGTCTGTATCCACTAACATCTAAGCTCAGAGCACCCTTCGGGACCGGAGTTACCCTAGTCAGCTTCCAACCGTCAGGATACGAGCGATCACGCAAACAAACATTGAACAAATGTAGAGGAGGGCGAGCTAGGACCATCCTACAGTCCTTAACAATATGGGGGGGACACCGTCTGGACCTTCCGATCGTTTGGGTTTAAGTTTCGCTAGGGCCGCACGCACGTCGCTAAGAGACAACTGTCCTACGTGCACCCGCCCTCCGCGTTCAGGCGCTGTTTGCGCGGCGTAAACTAGGAAGTAACCTAACCATTTGTATCGATCACAGAATGTGTTAGTTATAGAACCTAAGCAATTAGTTCCATTGTAATACCGCTGAGGGCGCTGTATGAGACTATAAATATGAAGAGCCTTGTCAAGGCTCGCCCATTTTGATCGATTGCACAACAAAAAACATATATTCCAAGAGACCAGTCTTTGCTGTAACATATTTTATGGTGACCCCGACGTCAAAGCTAAGCTTTTGGGTTAACTAAGGTTACTTCCTAGTTACAGTACGGGCGATCTAGATGTCGCTATTTTGTTGTACATGGTATGAGATAGATGGCGCTGTCTCATCTGAACATGCTCCGGCCTTGAAATGGTAATTTCAAATTGAAGAAAGTAAATAGGTAAACTAATATTACTATTTCAAAACCAAATTGCAAATTTAAATTACTCTTTGGTAATTTACCTACCTAAATATTTACCCTGTCACAAAGAAACTGCCGAGCTTTCTAAACAGTTTGTCTATGACCTGGGCATATCTAAATAAATGAAAATTGAATAAATCAAAATGAGTGAAACACCCCTAAGCTAAGTTTGAACAATAGGAAAGGCTTCATTTTATTACCTACCTAAACTTGATCCCTACTTTGAAACCAATATTTATTTGCAAGAAATGTAAAGTAAACTTATGTACTTAAATAACATATTGAAACTTAATTAGGATATGCTTAATGATGACTACCTATATACTAGTATTAGGTACGTATAAACTAGACACTAATTACAGTCCGTTGGTAAAGGGCAAATCGAGTTGAAACTACGCTTGATGATGGCTCCCTTTAACGTCTTCATCGTTGCGACACGAACAGTGTTGTCAGGGCCCGGGTGTACTGCGATGATCCCCGCCAGCGCCCAAAGACAGGGAGGGAGGCGATCGTCTTTGACTAGGAAGATCGTGCCGACAGCCAGACTGGGTCCTTTGGAGCTTCGCCATTTGCTTCGCTGCTGAAGGAGCCCCACGTAGTCACGTGACCATCTTCTCCAGAATCCCTGGTACATCTGTTGGAGTTGTTGAAAGTGTTTCAATCTCGTCATCGGTATGTCTTTGTATTCGAAGTCTGACAGAGAAGTAATCGGTCTTCCAATGAGGCAGTGAGCAGGGGTAAGGACTTGGATTATGTCTGTGTCGGAAGTAGGGAGGGGGCAGAGGGGTCGACTGTTTAGTATTCCCTCAATTTCTATTAAAAGAGTAGCGAACTCCTCATACGTTAACAAACTTTGATTTAATGTCCTTTTTAAGTGAAACTTAACACCTTTGACGGCTGCTTCCCAAATACCACCCATATGGGGTGAATAAACAGGAATAAATTTCCACTCAATACCTTGTGATGAACAGGAAGCCGCCAGATCACTCGAATTATGTTTGACAAAATCATATAATTCAGTTAATTCCCTATTTGCGCCCTTAAAGGTAGTGCCATTGTCACTCACCAGTCGCTTCGGTATACCTCGCCTCGCCGTGAATCTCCGAAGAGCCGCCATGAAGCTCGGTACATCAAGACCTGTGATCAGCTCAACGTGGATTGCCTTCGTTGCGAGACAGATAAAAATAGCCCCATACGCCTTATAAGTTTTGTAGCCACGCCCTCTCCTGTCGCGTAGTATAAAGTTTCCAGTATAATCGATTCCTGAAATTTGAAACGGAGGGGACGGGTTTACCCGGTATTGAGGCAGGTTACCCATAGCTGGTATCGTTGTCTCTGGCTTGGCACGGAAGCAGGTTATACACTGCTTGACAATTTTTTTTGCTAGATTCTTACCTTGAATCGGCCAGTAGCGTTCTCGTACTGATGATAATAAGAGTTGAGGACCGGCATGCAATAGTCGCCTGTGTTCGTTTGTCATAATCAACTTTGTAAGTGGGTGATCGCTGTGTAATATGGTTGGGTGTTTTTTGTCATAACTGTATTGTGACAGACTTATACGACCACCGACCTTTATAAGGTCGTTTTCGAAAAATGGTTTTAGGGAAATCAGCTTTGAATTTTTTGCTAATGATTGATTGTTTTTTAGCAAATTATATTTAGTGGGAAATGATTCCAACTGGGCAAATTAAATTAAATTATTTTTTGATTGTTTAATTTCTTCAGGCGTTAGTGAGCCTTTGATTTTGTTACCTTGATTTTTACAGTTATGAATAAATCTTAGCACATAAGCAAAGATACAATATAACTTTGTATCACTTGACCATTTTTCGAAAAGGTTATTAACCCATGTATTTGTGTGTGTTTTTGTTTGTCGATGTGACGTTGCATGTTGTGCTTTGTGTCTTCCTAACTTCTGGTAGTGTACCTAAATGTTTGTTTTCTTGGTGTGGCCATTCCTGGTTGGGCTTCCTTAGCCAAGATGGCCCATGCCACCATAGTGATGCAGATTGGAGTTTTTCTGCTGCCATTCCCCTCGATAAAATATCGGACGGGTTCTCTGAAGTTATTACCCAGTGCCATTGTTCTGGAGAGGACTGTGCCTGTATCTGTCTTACTCTGTTGGCTACAAATGTGTTCAGTTTGTATGGTGCGGTTCTTATCCAAGCCAACACAATATTTGAATCAGACCAGTAGGTAACACTATCAAATTTACATTTTAATGCCTTTTTTGCGGTTTGCATGCATTTTGTTAACAAGAGGGCTGCACATAACTCAAATCTTGGTATGGTTTGTGTTTTTATAGGTGCCACTCTTGATTTTGCGTATAATAAATGCACAGAAATATTTTCGTGCTTATCGCTGGTACGTACATAGATGGCAGCAGCGTAAGAATTTTTTGAGCTGTCTGAGAACCCATGTTACTCTATTTTGACATGATTTGTGATCATTACGTGACGTGGTATTTTTATGGATTTAAGCAACTGAAGGCTTGTATAAAATTTTACCCATTCATTGAGTAAATTGGTTGGAATAGGGCTGTCCCAGTCTGAAGATTTGTCAAGCCATAATTTTTGAATAAGGCATTTCGCTACTATCACGATTGGAGAAATTAAACCGATTGGGTCGTATATACTTGACACGCAGGACAGAATTTTGCGTTTGGTAATGGGATTAGACATTGATTTTGTCTTAAATTTATAGATGAGTACATCATTTTGGCTGGACCACTCTAACCCTAAAATTTTATGGGTATCATCACCTAAGGGGATGCTTGGAGAGCCGCTGGTGATGCTGTGTTGTATGTTGGTATTGGTGTTTGTGTTGGCGTTTGTATGGGAAAGTATCTCACCAAGCAACTCTTGTGAGTTGGATTTCCACTTCCGTAGTGTGAACTTGGCTCCCTGCAGAATCCTGAAGATCTCCAGCACAGTGGCGGCTACTTCGCATACCTCGTCTCCACCTGTCAGCAAATCATCGGCGTAGAAGTCACTGGCGATGGCATCTGCTGCTGCTCGGGTAATGGAAGCCTCCACACACGCCGTGGTTGGTTGAGCTGTGGATTGACAGTTTAAGGAGGCGTGAGTTTCTTGTGCTAGCTGTAGCAAGCATTGTGTTGCTATGTGTGGTGCTGGTTTCAAACCAAAACTTAATGTAGTTAAGGTGTATGTTTTCAGTTTGTGATAGGGTTCTTCTCTCCATACAACGCACTGAAGATGTCTTTGGCTTGGGCATAAAAGTATATTACAAAACATTTTTTGAATGTCTGAATTTACAACATACTTATGCCGTCCCCCCACTAGATGGAGTGACGACCTGGTAAGATATGCAGGAAGTCGATGGATGCAGGTGGCTCAGGACCGTGCTTTGTGGCATTCTTTGGGGGAGGCCTATGTTCAGCAGTGGACTTGTGAAGGGCTGTAATGATGATGATGATGATGAAATGGGTCCTGTTTTATTGTACCTTTATGCAAAATGTCATTCAGTGAAATACCCGTAGAAGTTGGGTTCGAGGCATCAAAAACTACTCTCAGCGGAGTTGTTACTTTTTCTGGATTAATTACTGCATGATGTGGGAGATAGTTGCGTTTTAAGTCAGGATCGGCATCGTCATATTTGTCTTTAATCATGCGACCCGCCTGTTCCAATTCTCTCATGAAATTTACATATAATTGTTTACATTGGTTATCGCGTTCAAATTTTTTCTCAAGGGACTTAAATCTTTGTAGTGCAATACCTTTCGAATCGCCTAGGAGGTCAGGTGATGCTTTAAATGGTAAGCTAACTACAAAGTTGCCGTCAGAGGCGCGAGTGTGTGATTGAAACACCTTCTCGCATTGTTTTTCATCATGTGACAACTGTGACGAAATTAAACCATTATCTGTGCCACCACTGGTACACTCCTCTAACTCCCAAAACTTCCTGAGCTGAGAATTAAGAGATAAGTTGCACCTTACCTTGTTTTTTCGCGGTGCATTCACTAGGGCGCCGGTAATTATCCAGCCCAATCGCGTACTTTGTAGAGTAGGCAGTCCCTTGCCTAATTTGTATTGTTCACTGCACATCAATTCGTAAAATAACTCGGCTCCGAGCAACATGTCTATCTCGCTCGAAATATGGAATTCTTCGTCTGCGAGTTTTATTTGCTGTGGAATGTTTAAATATTTGGGTTAATTGCATAGTTAGGCACGTTGCATATACTTGGTACAATTAAACAGGTTAGGTTTGTTGAATATGTGTCACTTCGTGATTGGAGGTTAACTTCGCAAAGATAATCAATTTTTGTTGAATTTTCACTAAATCCAATTACCTGCATATCGATTTTATGCTTCGGCAAGTTTAATAAACAATAGGCTCGTTCACTAATAAAATTCGATTGTGCTCCCGAGTCCAGCAGAATTCGTAAAGTGTGACGTTTATTTTTATTGTCAAAAACATAGACACGAGCGGTGGAGAGAAAAATAGTTTTGTTGTGTACGACATGTGAAGTCACCGTATTCGTAAGTGTCGCTGGTCCGGCAGCAATAAACCGCGCACTGTTTGATGTGCTTGCACTCGGTTGTGCAAATGCCTTATTAGTCTGTGGCTGTGTAGTAGTGGTTATATACTCATTGGTTACGCCAGCCGATCGCTGCGTTTTGTTCTCGGTATGATTAGTTTGTTGATTTGTATGCGCCAAATGCGAGTTTAGTAGCGTTGTTGGATGTGATTGAAGTGTTTGCTGGTGTTGTGTACCTTCGGTAGGTATGTGGAGAAGTGTATTATGCTTACCTTGACATTGCCTATACGTTGATGAGCGACAGTTTATCACTGCATGGTTAGGGCTCAGGCAGTTGAGGCAGAGCTTTGACCTTTTGACGGCGCGGATGCGCATCACTGGACTCAGACTTAAAAATCCTGGGCACTGATTAATATAATGCTTACCTTTGCACTGTGGACATTGATGTAAATTTTGCTTATCTGGTCTCGGAGTGACGGAGGAGGACGTGGCCACCAAAGACCTTTTGTCGCGACTGTCAGAACTTACTTCGTCGGAGTGTGACACTTCTAGCAGGTCAGCTCGAGAGCGGAGAAATTCCTTAAATTCCTGCAACGAAGGCAATTCCTTCGAGCTAATCCGCTCTTCCCACTTTCTTTGTATGGAAAGTGGTAATTTGGAACTAATAAAATGTATAATTACTAGGTCCCACTCACTAACAGGTACCGAAAGTGACTTTAGAGATCGTAAATGTTTGGATATATTATCTATGACAGACCTCAAAGAGCTAGCTTGTAATGAAATTGTTTCCATATTGAATAGCCCTTTCAGGTGCTTATTTATTAATAAACGGGGGTTGTTGTACCTCTCACAGAGTAGATTCCAAGCCAAGGAGTAATTCTCGCTTGTGAATTCGAGTGAGCTGACTACCTCCAGAGCGCCACCTTGTAAGCAGCTTCGTAGATATTTGTATTTTTGAATACTATTCATTTGACTTTGGTTAATTAGTGAATCAAAGGTTTCTCTAAATTCCAACCAATCGTTCATTCCTCCGCTAAATGATGGTAATGAAATTTCAGGATATCTAATTATGTCCTGTGTCTCTGGTTTATTTTGAACATTTACAACTTGTACTTGGTTGGGGGCATGTCCGGATTGCTTGGAATTTATCATTAATTTAGCATGAGCTACATTTTCAAAATAGGCATCATCATATTTTTGACGGTCTGCTAATTGCTCGTCTATATCGGTACACAATACATCGATCCTTTCTTGTATAGTATCTAAAATATTGTATATAGACCCTACAGCTTCGGTTCTTAGTTGTAAATCTAATATTTGAGAGGCAGATAATTTTTCTACGTTAATTTCTCTAAATTTGGCTATTTCCTCCGCTCATAATTGCTGCCCGATTGGTTTTCTTATCTTTCTTTCGATTTGTAATCGTTTGCCAATCAGTTTGTCTAGTGTCATACTGTTTCTCCGTCTGCGGTTGACTAATGCATTCTAACTGTGACAAAGCTATATTTAATTTCTTGTACTCTTCTCCCTTGCCGTTACTATATTCAAAACTATCTTGGTTCTTACTCGGTTTTGAATACTGTGTGTATACCGCACCATGATCAGCTGTTGATGGTATGAATGAATTTGATAAATTACCTTTTTTAGTTTGTAAGTTTTCATTGGTTGCTTCTTTGTCATTTTTTGTTTGTTTTTGTTTAAGGTCTTGTATTCTCGAGCTTAATTCCGCGATTGTCGCCTGCATTGAAGTATTTTGTGTCTGAAAATACTCTATCATTTTCTTGAACTCCTTATGCTTAACTTACTTACTTACTTATCTTCACGCACAATCCCTGACGGGGTAGCCAGAGAACAGATCGCCAAGTGTCACGATCCTTACATACCTCTTTCGCTTCTTTCAGATTCATTATCTTCTTCATACAGGCACGTCTAGGTATCCGAGTACTCTTGACCCTACCCTCTTCGAGCAATTTGCTCACATGGTCATCGAAAGTTAGTCTCGGTCTACCTCGACACCTTTTAATATTAACTTTCGCGCTATATATTTTCTTCACCATTCGGTCTTCACTCATTCGCTCAACGTGCCCAAACCACTGAAGCACGACCTTATCAATTTTTGTGATAAGGTCATCTTTCAAACCTGCCATATTGCGAATCTCTTCGTTACGCTTTCGGTCGTCCATGGTAACGCCGCACATTTTACGAAGAGATCGCATCTCCACTGCATTCAACTTGCTTTTATGCTTCTTCTGGCATACCCAGGTTTCGCTGCCATATAACAAAGTCGGTACCAACACTGCGTTATGTATTGCAAGGCGTGCACTCTTCACTACACCTTGCCTTTTGACTAACGCAGCCAGGGCACCATTGCCTTTGTTTTCGGCAGCGACACGCCTGTCCACATCTAAATCACATCTTCCATCCCGGCTAAAAGCTTATGCTTAACCATACAGTTTTTATGTTGACTCTTTTCAAGGTTGATTGAGTCTTTCACACTCTTCAGTTCAGCTTTAACTGATCGTAATTCCTCACCGACTAAAGCTGTTATGGTGACATTAAGTTTCGTTAAAAGTGTGCTTAACTCATTCTGTATAACATCTTGAACAATGTCTCGACCGTCATCAGTCAATGAATTACAGTTAGTAGTAGGGAGCGAGCTTAATGCTTGCCTTCTTGTTCCTCTCACGGTAATATTAGAGTTAAAACGGACTAGGGCGTTGTCGTCTCTAGGTGGCTTAGGACTTTTGCCGGAACAGGTTGGGCAAGTCCAATTTGTTGAATTACGTAGCGCTGCTTCACAGTTAGTCATGCAAGCATGATGGAAAGCTTTATTTCATGAGATACAGCTAAAGTAGTTTTCATTATCCACTCCGCCAACGCAGCATCCCCATACCATGTACGCATTTACCTGTTCAGTCATAGCGATGATAACGGTCGTCAATGTCCAGCTATTTAAAATGCTTCCAAAGATGTATGTCTGTCTTTTAACTTTCCTGTCTATATGTGTTTAAGTTTATTTATAATATTTTTATAGTATATTACACCGAAAATTTAAAATAAATACGAAAAATCAAAATAAATGCTAAAATAAATGTCAAACACAATGTCAACTTTTTTACTTTTTTTTTTACCGAAGCGCTGTGACCAGTCTGATATACGTTGTAAGTCACGATTAATAGTTGCGATAGCAGAATAAATTTCAGCCAAGGACGCTTGTGAGTATAACTGGAGATCGTCACCATAGGGGTGGTAAGAACATTGAAGTCGGGTAGTTAGAAGGTTGATAAGTTACTAGTTGCCATACGACATTATGCTATGGAAATAACTAAAGTAAACTATTCTAGCTGTTTCAACACTGGTTAGATTTCTAATCTTTTTACAGCATATGCTGCAGAACTAAGTCTGCTTGCTAGTTTGATATGTGGGAGCCCCATTGAAGCTTCACGTCTAGTGTGATTCCAAGAAAAATACTGGTGTCGACAAGACTCAGTTTCTCCCCATTTAAAATTACTATTATTATTTATTACTTATTTAATATAATTACTAGTATTTAAATGTTTCACATTTGGAGTCATGAATTTCATACATTTCGTTTTAGTGTCATTTAAATGAAAATTATTAATATTAAACCAATTTTGATGTAGCATTATTTACTCATATTTTAGTAATTGTCGTTTTAATTTGAAAATTAAAGAAGAATCATTAGAAACTAATATTATATCAACGTTTATTCCCTATATGTAAGGTAATTCATTAATGTATACAAATTGAGCCTTAAGGCACGCCCATTTGTACTATCGAACACGGAAGAATTCATACTATTAATGACAACTTAAATATGAAATAATTAATTTATGAGCGTCACTTTTTACACCGTAGTGTGAAGTTTTCTGATTAATGTTTCATGGTGAACACAATCAAAGGCCTTGGATAAGTCATAGAATATACCCAAAGCATACTGTGAATTCTCCCATGCATTAAAGATATATTTAATCAGCTCAACACCGGATTAAATTTTCGAGCGACCCCTTGTGAAAAACCCTTGGTTTTTATGAAGTAAATTATTTATATTAAAAAAAAATAACGTTTAATAAAGAATAATTTTTTCAAAATCTTGCTAAGTGTTGATAGTACAGAAATAGGTTTAAACTTGGCGGGGGCTAAAGTGCTACCAGATTAAAATAAATGTATTACTTTAATATGCTTTATTAAATCAGGAAACACGTCAGATACGATAATAGTACGAGTATATTAAATAATAGATAGTTGATGCGAATTTGTATCTATTATAGACGTAATAACTTTAACGGAAATCCCCCACATATCTTCTTAATATCAATAGTTTTAAAATATATTATAATATTTTTGGATGATACTTTATGAAATGTAAAATTCTTTGTACACGCATTAACATATTGTTTAAGTAATGATTCGGTGACGGCAGGAGAAGAATTCAGTGACTTAGTGGTTAAAATCGGAATATCAGTTACATATGTGCGGTTCTCACAGCACTCGGTTCGCAAAGCACTCCTCTCCTGGACATCCAGAAGTCGAGTGGGCCTGACGGAATCCCCCTAATTGTGCTGAGGACGTGTGCTCCAGAGTTGGCACCGGTCCTAAAGCATCTTTTCCGGTACTTCTACTCCCTAGGCGTAGTCCCAAAATCATTAAAGACAGCTTTTATCCACCCGAACCCTAAAAAAGGCGACCGTTTAGACCCGTTTAACTACAAGCTTATTGCCATCACCTCCTTGTTCTCAAAAATAATGGAATCCATTATGAACTGCCAGCTCATGCGGTACCTTGATGATCACCAGCTGATTAGTATCCGCCAGTACGGTTTTCGTCAGGGTCGATCAGCTTTGGTCTACTACTTCGATCGGGTTTGGCACAAAGCACTTCTTTCGAAGCTCCCTTCCCATGGGCTTCCTTGCGGATCGGAACATTAAGGTCGTTGTAGATGGTGCATGCTCCGACTACAAGCCTATTAACGCTGGTGTTCCACAAGGCTGTGTGCCATCACTAACGCTGTTTCTTCTGCATATCAATGATATGTTGCTAACTGGTAACATTCATTGCTATGACATGTGACAGTACTGGTGATGCTCTATATACCGGCCGTGCCAATATTTCTCGGGAAAACGTTGTCGAGTACCGGAACAAACTTGTGTCTGAAGTCGAGTCTTTGCTGAACAAAGTCTCGGATTAGGGCGACTAAATCTAGTCCAGTTTAATCTTTAGAAGACACAAGTTTGCGCGTTTACCGCTAAAAAGAATCTCTTTGTCGTATCTCCGCAGTTTCAAGGCACTCTCCTTCTTGCCTCAGACAGTATCGGAATCCTTGGAGTCGACATATCGAGTAACGTGCTGTTTCGTGGTCACTTGGAAGAGAAGGCCAAATTGGCCTCTAAAAATCTTGGCGTGCTCAGCAGAGCGGGACAGTATTTAATGCCGGCACACCGCCTGCAACTTTACAAGGCGCAGGTTCGGTCTTACATGGAATACTGTTCCCATTCTGTGCAATGGCTCCCCAGTGCCAGCTCCTTCTACTTGACCGCATTCAGCGCAGAGCGGTTCGAATAGTCGACGACCTAGTCCTTTCCGATCGGCTCGATTCATTGGCACTGCGAAGAAATGATGCAACATGTTGTGATGAAGAAATGTTGCATCTCTTTGCATTTTCTTTCGCATTTATCACGGGGAGTGCTCTGAGGAATTGTTCTGATTAATCCTAACGGCCAAATTTCACGAACGCACATCGCGGTAGAACTCCCGATACCATCCACACCATTTGGATGATTAGCGGTCCACGGCTGTGCGTTTTACTAGTAGTTTTATTCCTCGTACATCTTCTCTGTAGAATTGTTTACTACCGGCGATTTTTCCGGACCGATAAGACTTAGGGACCTTCAAGAAAAGAGCCTACTCCTTTTTGAAAGGTCGGCAACGCACCTGCAATTCCCGTGGTTCCCCTGGTGTAGCGGTTGTTCATGGGCGGCGGTAGTCACTTGCCATCAGGTGAGCCGTAGAGTTGATCTTACCAGTTTTGCTATTAATTAAACTCCATCTCTTCAAATTTTATTAGAAGTGGTCTTAATTTTGTTGCTAAAATGCAAAGACTTGGCTGTGGAGCACATTTTTTTTATATTTTGTTAAAAAGATTAGAGGCTTTACATGTGTCGAAACAGCTAGATTAGTCTATTTTAGTTATTTCAATAGCATAATGTCGTACGGAATCTTGAATCGTCAGGTGAACTACATGTTCATTTGCTAACTTAATTTATTTGGAACGTCAAAGTTGTCAAGACAAATTATTAATATATTAATTTTGTTTTGATAAAATGGCATACTGCTTGCGGCTTTTAATCATAATTAATTAAGAAAAAGCACTGCCATCCTTAATTTGTTTAGACGATTCGGTGCAACTCTCTATCGGCGATTAAGTCAGGACGGGCTTACAAATTCCGACAATTGTTAAATTTATAACGTTGTCTAAAGAATGTCATTAGTATATGAACAAGATAAAATCTCTTTCGCTAAATATTAGACACATCGAAACTATCTACTAATATTTATTCTATTAAACTGAAGTAACAAATGAAATCACAGTCTCCTGATGTTAAGTGACTTCTGCACTCCTTTAAGTGCAGGTAAGTGAAGCTGTTGCCCATAGACATCTACATTTATTCCTCAATTAAGAATCAAAATGCAGATACGCTGTCACCCTTGAGGAATAAGATGGAATGCCTCATTTCCAGTAGGAAGGGTCTCCGGTACTCAACACTCACCATGTAAAACACAGCAGCATTAAGCTGCTATTTTACGCCGGTATTTTGTAAGAGCGTGTCTTTTCCCAGTCAAGCCGAGCTATTCGTGCTACAACCACGTATGAATATATTCATAATCATCATTACAGCCTATCACAAGTCCACTTCTGGACATAGGCCTCCCCCAAATAATGCCACAAAGCACAGTACTGCACCATCTGCATCCATTAACTTCCTGCATGTCTTATCAGGTCGTCACTCCATCTAGTGGGGGGACGCCCTACACTTTGTCCGCCGGTACGAAACCGCCACTCAAGAACCTTTTCTCCCCATCGGTTCTTCGAGCTATATGGCCGGCCCATTGGCACTTCAGGTTACTAATCCATTGGGATATGTCGGTTACTCTGGTTCTACTGCGGATATCCTCATTTCTAAGTTTATCACGCAAGTAAACCCCGAGCATAGCCCTCTCCATAGATCGCTGAGCGACCTTGAGCTTCCTCATATGGCCAGCAGTGAAGAACCACGTCTTAGTTCCATAGGTCATCACTGGCAATACGTACTGGTTGTACAGGTTCGTTTTCAAGTTTTGAAGTATACCTGGAGAGAAGATGAGCTGTAATTTCCGGAACGCTTCCAAGCCACGTTGAAGTCGAAGTTGGACTTATCAAGTCGGACTAATTGTCGCAGTTGAACATACTCGTCAACAAATACTAGCGTGACACACACATACAACAACATACAAATCAAAGAGATCAAAGTTCAAGTTGATTTCTTCTAAAATTGTTAATCCTAACCACTCAAGATGGACTGTACTAAAATTAAATTACCAGATCCCAAAGCATTTCGAGGCCTCCGTATTTACTTTGTATGAATATTCTATAGGCACATCGACAGTTTAACTTGCGTTGTTTATCTAAACTGGCCCCAGCTTTAAACAGTCTTTGCCCATTTCACGTTATGGAAAGCTTGTTGCATATTGCCTATATACATTCCTATAAAAAGGACAAAAAAGTTGCAAACACTTGATGCGTTCACGAGTTGCCGATATTTCACGCGCTTTTGGCACTGTTAACCGTTTTCTGTCTATGTGTGGATCAACAATATAATGGTTAATCCTCACATTGAATACTATTCTCATCTATGGGCCGGGCTACCTCAGTGCCAGCTCCTTTCACTTGACCGAATTCAACAATAAGCGGCTCGAATCGTTGACGACTGAGTTCTTTTTTTGACTGGATTCACTGGCGCTGCGGAGAGATTGCATCTATTTGCATTTTCTGTCACATTAACCATGAGGAGTGCTAAGAGGAATTATTTATGTTAATTACAACCGCCAAATTCTACCATTTTACGGATCATACGACTTAGAGACTTTCAAGAAACTAGCTAAGTCCTTTTTAAAAGGCCGGCATCGCACCTGCAATTCCCCTGGTGTTGCAGATGCTCATGAGCCAAGATCGACACTTACCATTATTTAAGCCGCATGCTCAATTGTATAAAAATTAAAACCCACTTCTATAAAAAGAACAGATTTTTTTGTCATTTCGTACTCTTGTCTATAACAATACCTACAGGGAGAAATTGAGTAATGAATTCCCACACTAACAAGATACAATTAAATGTTTGTCTCGTCAAATCTCACCTTTAATTCTATCAACAATTCATTTCATTTTAATACGTAAAAGCGATTGTTGTAATATTTATTAACCTTCTTGAAATTTGATATCAAAACATCAACTACTATTAAAGACATGCGAGGTTAAAGTTGGCAAAAAATTACTTCGCGTACATCCGCTCGATATATAGGGTATTTTTGGAACGCTCCCGAAAACTAAGACAGGCGACAGCACCAAGTATACCTTTGATCATGGGTCATAAATAAATTTGATCCTGATGAAAAAAAAAACATATTTTTACAACGTTTTATTAGCTTTATTCACGCGCCATCATGTTAGTACAGCTAAATGAAACGATAATTTCATAAAAAAAATCATGAAAATACTGAAACATAAAACCAGCAGTGGAAACTGAATTGATATCACCTGACTAATGGAGGTTAATGTACGCGCGAACGGTGAAAAAAGAACGCTGGCCTTGAACTTGGGCACTGAGCGATTTATCACATATTGGCCAGTATTACTGTGCCTGCATGCTATTGGTTCCCGCGCTTTGTTCGCTCCAAAAATACAGTCGCATACACAGCTTACTTTGCGACTCGCGACGATGTTTTAAAAAGGAAGGAAAAAAATTATTTATATCTATTGTTTTATGACTAAACTAGTGAACGAAAAGGTAAATATGATAGGAGAAGGTGAATGGGGAAAATTGTGCAGTAAAGTTAAAATTGTTGAGGAAGAATACCGAAAAAATTACCATGTGATCGACCTGATGACGGAAGCTCAAGCGAAGATGAAAGTGATGATGAAGTAGCATCCAGTAACACCAACACACCATCAACATCTGGCTTCCATGTGACCCAAGACGTCATAATGGACGGCGTGTCACCCTTAGCTTAAGTTTTTTTGTTACAAACTACTTTATATTTTACGATAGAAATAACAAACAATGCTCAAGTAAACATTATCTATTTTTAATTCCCACCTCTTCCAAAGTTCTAAGTAGCTAGTAAAACACCTATTATGATTCTACAATAAAACAATTAATTACTATAATATTATAAAACAATAGCCCAATACCATGTAGTACTTTAGAACGCGACTGTACCCACACTCACTCCGCTGTCGACCTATTCCCTGTCGCCTCACGTTTGTGACGCAGTTGTGTTTTTGAGACAGTTCCGTGTTGATTTTGTGCGCGAGCGACAGTTCAATCGTTTTGTTTAATAAATTTACTTGTGATTACGTGTTGATATTAAAGTTTTTGTTACGTTTTTGGATTCTTTTTTGTTTAAATAATGCCTAACGCGTACGTTTATAGTGGTCAACATGTTAGGTATCCGAACCTAGGTACACGAAGTATCGCTAAATAAATTGTTAAGACGTCGAGATGGAACAAGTGTGTCATACTGTGCAGTGCACAAAGTGTTGAAGCGTAACCAATGCGCCCATACAAATTGCACAAGAGTTTTCTGCCGTTGGTTATTATACCAGCAACAAAGTGTGCCTGGTTCCATTGAGCACATTATCTGGACGGATGAGTCGACATTTACCAGAAACGGCCTGTGGAACCGAAGAAATACACACGTGTATTCAGAGGTTAACCCGCACGCTGTTCGACAAACCGGGCACCAAACCCGATGGTCGGTTAACGTATGGGCAGGTTTATTTAAGGATCGCATACTGGGACCAGTGTTTCTGCCAGAGCGACTGAACGGACAGCGATACCTAAACTTTATAAATGAACAGTTGGTTGACATTTTAAACGACCTATCGTTGGCTGAATATCGCCGCACATAGTTCCAACATGATGGTGCCCCTCCACATTTCGTGAGGTTTGTCCGTGAGCGCCTCAATGAGCTATTTGATGATCGCTGGATCGGCAGACTAGGACCACACGCTTGCCCACCTCGCTCACCAGATCTGACTCCGTTAGACTTCTTTTTGTGGGGTATGTGAAAGAAAGGGTTTTTAATCGTGAATGTGATAGTGCTGAAGAAATGCGCCAAAGGATCGTGGATGCTTTCGAGAAACTACGTACGGACTGTGTCGAAGACCACACGATGATGCCCCGCCAGCACCCAAATCTGCCTTGAAATGAATGGAGCACAATTTGAGCCGCATCTCATAAGACCACGGAGGATTTAGAGCAGTAAGCTGTTTCATAACTATTTTTTTTTAAATAATTTAGTACTAGACTAATCTGAATAGGTACATAACTGAATACATGAGAATAATAAACATACCTACACGATGAATAAAAACGCATGACTCCAACCTTGGTTACATTTCATTTAAGTATTTCTTCATTAGCGGGGAATCGAACCAGTTATTTGGGTTATTTAATGTGTAAATTCGGATTAAAGTGGCTACGTGGAGATAAGCACAGTGGCAAAATAGTAGGTTAAGTAGATAAGTTAGGTATTTAGACACGTGTTGTAAATTATTATATTGTGGGATGGCCCGCTAGTTGCGGGCCGCGCGAATTTGTGTTCGCGCGTACATTGACCTTTATCTAGCTCAGGTCAGGTGATATCAATTCAGTCATTCCACTGCTGGTTTTATGTTTCAGTATTTTCATGATATTTTTTATGAAATTATCGTTTCATTTAGCTGTACTAACATGATGGCGCGTGAATAAAGCTAATAAAACCTTGTAAAAAGATGATTTTTTTTTTCATCAGGATCGAATTTATTTGTGACCCATGATCAAAGGTATACTTGGTGTTGTCGCCTGTCTTAGTTTTCGGGAGCGTTCCAAAAACACCCTGTATAATGGACTTTTGCAAAGTAACGCCTGATTCTATTAATTAACATACGAGGTTATTAACATGTATATCTTTATGCAAAATATAATTTTTTGGACTATTCTTCTGACAATCAGGAAAGTTGAAAAAAAATTGTTTGTATTATAAAAATAATTCAAAATTATTTAACCGTGTAGTTGTAGTGTAAGAATATCCACTACCCCATATCGTCCCGTCGTAAGATGCTATAGGGGTGAACAGTAAGAGGAGAGGGGCAGCAGCACCTTACTGATAACAACACAAAATTTAAAAAACAACTTTAACGTTTCCAACACGCCTGCCAAGTGTGCCAACTACGTCAAAATCCCCCGTATTTTTACATAATAATGCCATGCTGCAGCTATATTATGTTTCTAGCACGAATGGATCGGCTGGACTGTAGCAGGAGCATGCTCTCACAGAATACCAGTATAAAATAAAAGCCCAATGCTGCTGTGTTTCGTATGGTGAGTGTAGAGAACCAGAGACCCTTTTTACTGGAAGCGAGGCATTCATCTTAGTCCTTTGGAGTGACAACGCTTCTGAATTTTGATTCTTAATTGAGTATGGATGGAGGAGATATAGATGTCTTTGAGTCACATTATTGACTTACATTCTATCAGGTGGGCTGTGTGTTTACTTGTCACCATTACTCCATAAAAATTGAGGTAATTATTTATCAGGTTAGGCCTTTTTCCAGCAGTGGACTTAATAGGCTGTAATGGTATTGGTAATAAAAAAATGTCATTTAGAGGTTTGCAAGAAAATTCATCAACCCATTTTGTCCTCTGGGTGTCATAAAGGCGCCAGTTGAAAATTAGCTGGCTTCGCGATGACGATATAACCATCTAATTTATGCCAGACGTACCCAGGCAGGTGACGGGGATCAGCTCCACGGGTCCGATACATCTGGTGCTGCAATTGGTATCCGTGAGCTAAGCGTGTGTGCTTAAAGCAAATACTTACCAAAATTGTAGAGGATTATGTCCAGCAGAGGAGTTATGAAGGTTCTTTTTGATGATGATGATAAAAATAATTTGGTTAACTCTTAATCTTAGAACTCAAACTGTATTTTAATGTTTGTAAGCAATTTCAATTGCATTAACACGAGTGTTTCTCTTTCGATTCAACGAATCTAGGCAATGCCGTTTAAAGCCAATTCATATGACTGCACACATGAATTTTACATGCACGCACTCGGCCGCCGGCTAGTTGCATTTGATTTGCCAACGTTAATTTGTACCATACGTCATGAATTATTTAAACGATAAGGGTTGATGAGATTTTGAGAACAAAGCTATTTTTCTTCATTTGTTATTTTTGTTTGTTAATTAGTGTGCACAGTTAAGTAATTAGTTCCATAATATGTATAACTCTGATTTGAAAACTTATTATAGAGTAAAAATGTGCGTTTAGTAATTTGTTTTAGGTAGGAATTCGGAAATAATGTAAAATAAAATGTTTCGTATGGTGAGTGTAGAGCACCGGAGACCCTTTTTACTGGAAACAAGGCACTCCATCTTTTAATTATAATTAAATTTCTTACGTTGGAAAATACACTTTTCTTTTAATTTCAACAATTAATTTGGACTGATGAAGAACCGAGGCCTAAATTTCGCTGGCAAAGTTTCCAAATTTATCTTGCCTGGCGTATAATCTATCCTATTTATGCACGGCTGAACCACATTAGTACTGATTAAATGTAACAAACATTGGTCAGTCTGTCTGTCTGCCTTATTAACTTAAACCTTATGTTGAAATCCTAGTATAAATAAAATTCTGTACACGTGTTTATCACTTAACTCCTCCTAAACGGCTGGACCGAATTTTTTACCGATTTGGACCGTTTAGATTCACAATTGGATCTGGTAGGTGACCTATTGTCGAGATCTAGAAATTACCCGTCCGAAGCCTAGGCGGAATGCTAGTTACTTATAAATAGAAAAAAAGAAATATATTTTACGAACATTTTATGCAAAAAATGAAGTATTTAATTAAATATTTTCAAATGTTTTTGCTGAAGTACGAGGAGCAATGGGTTTTTTCACATCTACCGCAGAAGTCATAACCGGAGGAGAATACGTGTCATAGAGTGGAGATCGCTTAGGCTACGGTTTCCTATTAAATGCTATTCACTACGTCTGACTTCAGCGTAAACGTTCCGATCGGCGTCTGAGCGCCAGGCACAGCGTCAGTGGTCAATACATATCATAGCAGCGGATGACGTCTTGACTTTCGATCACACAACAGTTAAGTAGTCAACAGTGCTCGCGTGTGGTTGTGTGTGATATTTGTATATAAAATGGATATAAATTCAACAATTTTGGCGGCGCTTGTGTTACTTTATTTATTTATTTATTTATTTATTTTAAAGGACATCCTACAGTAGTTACAATATATACTATTTATTGTTTACTATCTTGAATTACACATTATGCTTATTGAACTACAGATTACAGGTTGTCACAACATGTTTAAATTTAATGAAAAAAAAAAGTACAAAAATTAAAGATATTAAAGAAAAGGGCCAATATTTATAACATAAATAAATAAAATACATAACAGAGGTGCATCACTCACTGATAATAATTTTTCTCTTATAATTATGTAAGGTGTCATTAAAAATGTCGAGATCTGTGTCATCAGTTGATTTTATATTATAGGTACGTGTCAAACGGGAAATTGGTGAATTTTTTCCTAGATTACTTTTATGTTTACGTACTTTAAGTATTCCGATTGGATGACGAGGTAGCCGTGTGGGTACCTTTATGGAAAATTTATTAAGCAGATTTGGGCAGTCTATAGCATTATTAAATAGTTTATATAAGAATGTCATATAATAATAATCATAATCATAACCATTTATTTCGTGGATTATAGGTATTACATAGATGTTAGATACATTATTATATAATCAAGTTCAACTATGTCCTACCCTCTGGGCATGCGAAATACAATATTTTTGGAAATCATTTAAAGTAAATAAAATAACAAAAAATGGAACGTATACAAAACATTAGTGGGTATAGAATTTGAGAAAAGAGTTAAGTAGGTATGTTAGAAATCTAATTATGACATAAATATATTGAATAATAACTATGTTTTATTATGTACATTTTTAAATAATGACCTAACAATATTTCAAACAAATAAATAGTGACACATTTCATTGTTTTTTATTCACTTAAACTTTAAAATTAATTAATAAATAGTATCAAATATGATGTAATTACTTTTATATTTATGTTAACATAATTACGTAAAGCAAGTTATTTATCCAATGGTTGAATTTGGTATCAAAAAAATCATCACTAAAGAAATCATTTAATGTATAATAGGCTTTGTTTATTAAGACACTGACAAGCGTTTTTTTAAAAGATTTAACATTTTTTATATCTTTAATTTTTTTTGGTATTTTGTTATATATTTTTGGCGCCATGCAAAACACGCTCTTGTTAAATAACGCTGTTCTACTTGCTACAGAGCAGAGTTTATCTGTGTGTCGCAGACCAACATGATGTTCATAACGATGAATGTTCCTTTTTACGAACATGGTGACCTCTAAAATATATAATGAAGTAAGAGTTAATACTTTCAACTTTTTAAAAGATGGTTTACATGATTCAGTTTGCTTTAGATTGCACATAGCCCGTATGTACCTCTTTTGTGCTTTAAAAACATTTTCCTTATTAACGGAGTTGCCCCAAAATAAAATACCATATCTTAGTATAGAATCTACGTAACCGTTATATGCTGTAATCCGTGTAGACATATTGGTAGTTTTAGAAAGTTGTCGAAGTGCATAAGAAAACCTATTAAGTTTCGTACACACTATATCAACATGGGACTTCCATGTTAACATGTCATCAATTTTCAAACCTAAGAAATTTGTGTTATTAGTTTTACCAATATTTGTATCAGAGTGATGTAATATCTGAGCGGAGCGCCTTCCTTGAAAAGTCATGTATTTAGTCTTATTTAAATTTATTTTAAGATTATTCAGATTCAACCAATCATTTATTTTATTAAATGTCTCATTCATTTCATTATTTAAGGCAGTCAAATCTTTAGTCATGAAAAGAACAGTACAATCATCGGCAAAAAGTGTCATGGGAAAATTTGTGACTAGAGGTAAATCGTTAATATAAACAAGAAAAAAGAATGGACCAAGAACACTTCCCTGGGGAACACCACAACTCACAGTTCTGGATTCGGAATAATATAGGGTTTCCATATTTGTTGTTTTGTCTATGCCTTTTATTACAGTAATTTGTTTTCTATTAATTAAATAAGATTTGATTAGATTTAAAATGTTTCCTCTCACTCCATATGAGTGCAGCTTATCCAAAAGAGTTTCGTGTTTTACATGGTCAAAAGCTTTTGTTAAATCCATAAAAAGAGCAACACAGGGGGATTTATTGTTTACATTTGTCATTACTTTAAAAAGAAAATTATATATTGCCATGTTTATTGTCTTATTTTTTCTGAACCCGTATTGTTCTTTTGTAAAAATATTATTTATTTCAAAATACATATATAAAGCATTATATATTACCCTCTCAAAGATTTTTGAAATAATAGGCAAAAGTGCTATAGGACGGTAGTATCTAATAATTTCTCGGTTACCTTTTTTAAATAGAGGTTTGACTATTGTAGTTTTTAATTTATCAGGAAAAACGCCGCTAGTAATACACAGGTTGATAATGTGGCTTATAGGTTGAGATATTATGTGACTTACATCTTTTATCACATTCGTTATAAAGCCGTCAATACCTGCACATTTAGTATTTTTTAACATAATAATAATTTTAAATATGTCATACGGAATAGTAGGATTCATGAATATCGAATCAGGATTATTAAATGTCAATTTATAAGATTTAGTCACCTTACTTTGTGGTGAAACACTGTCAATAAAATGATTATTAAAGGCGTTAGCTATTTTAGTGGGATCAGTCAAGATATTTCCATTATCATTTATTTTCGAAACAATATCGTGGGGATAGTTTGCCTTAGCTTTTGCATTTTTTATAATATTCCATGTCGCTTTAGATTTATTAGTGGATGATGTAATATAATAATTATTTTGTGCTTTGCGTGTTAAGTTAATAATTGTTTTGTATCTCTTAGAATAAGTTTGAAATATATTTTTATTTTTTATCGTGGGAGCTCTTCTATATTTCCACAGTAACTCTGTCTTTCGCTTGCTACACATTTTAAGACCACGTGTAATCCATTTAGGCTTTTTTAGAGTGGACAGCTTAACTTTCATTACTGGAAAACACAAATCATAGAAGAGTTTGAGTAAATCGTGAAACTTATTATAAGCATCATTAGGGTCATTTGCTTCATAAACTTCTTGGAACGATAGAGATTTTATGGCATTTATAAATTTAGTTCTATTTTCCAAGCAATAGTTTCTCCTTTTTGCACACCAGTACTTAATATCATAGGTTCTCTCAATATGACATTGTAAGATTTGAGCGGTATGGTCTGAGAGAGATAACTCTACAACTTTTCCTTGACAATTGTAGAGATTGTGGATTATATTATTTATACAAGTCAAGGATTTAAGCCTTGTTGGTTCAGAAATTCCCATATTCAAGTTAAAACTTTGTATTATACTTTTAAAGGTCACAGATTGTTTTGTTGTCTGGAGAATATCTATATTAAAGTCACCACATATAATAACTTTATTGTTTTTTATACACACCTTCAACAATATGTCATGCAGTTTGTTAAAAAAAGCGTTGTACGAATTATTTGTGTTATGAGAAGGCCGATATATGCAGATTATTTTTACTTTATGATCAGAGAGGTCTATAGCAGAACATTCTATAACATTTTCTAATGACATGCGATTAATTTCAATAAGATTTACAAATTTAACATAACTTTTTACCAGTATGCAGGCTCCTCCGCGTCTGTTTTGTCTTTTGAAACTTGAAGCTAATTTAAAATTAGGCATTGTCAAACTATCTTCATCTCCATCTACCATATTATGTTCGGTAATACAAATAACTTCAATTATTTGACCTTTATTCATTAATTCATCTAAAGATATCGTTAAGATGTCAGATTTATTTACTAGTCCACTAATGTTTTGATGCATTACACACAAACTCTTAGGCATGAAAAAACTGAGAATTACAGTTTGTGTTTACAGGGATGTCATTTGGCGCAACAGAATTAGTCATTTTGTCGGAAATAATTCTAACACTATCAGGACAAATTTTACATTTCTCACATATTTCACATTCAGTTTGAGTACAAGCATCGTTATATGATTTAACAATATGATTGCGTTCGTTAAATAAATCTAGTTTATTTTGAGAGTCTGTATATTTTTTAAAATCACTTACATAATTAAGGCGTAATAACTCTCGCAATAATGACCTACATAAAAATAAGCAAAAACGGTTCCTTGCTGGTATAAAACTACTGTAATTCATATCGAGATATGTAGAGGTAATGAACTTATTACAAAGAAATTTAATTTCATAATTAATTTTCTGTTCATTTAAACACTTATTGTTCGGGATTTCGCTTACAATAGAATTAGTGTGTTTAACAGAAGATAACCAAACGTGTAAATGTGATTTTAATTCAAAGGGATTATTATCGTTTGTTCCACCCAATAATATTACATAGTCATCCTTTGTCAAACGAGAAACGTCTTCTTTTAAAGATTCTGTGACCTCTCCTAGTTTGGCGCCATCTTTCCACATTAATGTTATCTGGAATTCAGATCCTATTAAACGCTGAAGCGTTGTACGTACTCCTCTTCCCTGTTGATCAGCAATGATAATTATTTTCTTTTTGTGTTTATATGACTGGATTACTTTCTGTTTAGTAAAATTTTTAGTAGTTACGTCTGTGTATAAATTTGGTGTATTTTTATTATCTTGGGGTTCAACAATATGCCTGGTAGTTGAAGATGGATATGTGTTTATTTGTTTACATGGTGTAAGAGGTATAGAGCTTAATTCTTCTGAGCGTAGGGATTCAAAAGTGGTTGTTTCTTTATTAAATGTTGTTATTTGTACTGCCTCTTGTTTTTTTAAAATTGTTTCTTTGTGCTGTGAATAAACCTGCCTGAAATTATCAGAAGGTATTGATTTTGCTTCACTTCGTAGCAGTGATTTTTGTCGTTTCGCTTTTTTGGTTGAGAGTGACAACTTAGGACTTTCAGTATACCCAATTCTTTTGTACATGTCTACTATTTTTATGTATTTTTCTAATTGTATCTTGAGACTATTATTCTCTAATAGTAAATTATCAATTTCACTGTGAGCTGTTGCTAAATTTTCATTTGCTTTTTGAAGTTGCCTATACAAATCTAATGTATTCTCTGAGTGTACTCGTATCATCATGCTATCATTGAGTGACATTTCATCAGGTAAACTCATCATCGTACTGTCTAGTAGCATAGTATTTGAAGTTGTTGTAAATATGCTAAGATCAGACAAAGAATTTGATTTCTGAGGTCTACGGAGTGTAATATTTTGAGATTCCATTACGTTTATTTGCTTATTTCTCACTTATATATATATATATATATATATATATATATATATATATATATATATATCTAACATTGATCGTCTTAATTCTAAGGAACGCATATTAAAAATCTTAAGCCTTTGTGTATAAGATGTCCAGCGCGGTAACTGACTTCGATATGCTAAATGTCTGGTTAATCGTTTCTGTAAACGTTCTATTCGCTGTATGTGAGTATTGTAATAAGGTGACCATACTGTACTACAGTACTCTAGCTTACTTCTTGCTAGGCAATTGTACATTGTTATGATTGTTCCGGTTTTCTTGAACTCCTTGCCGCTTCTTATGACAAAACCAAGTGCTTTATTGGCTGCAATTAAGGTGTTGTTTATATGGGGTACGAAGCTAAAGCGACTATCTAGCGTGACTCCTAAGTCTCGAATCTCTCCCACTTCGGTCAACTTTTCGCCCTGGATGCTATACACTGATTGGTGTTTGTTTCTTCTTCGAGTAAAATTGATATACCGACATTTGGATGGATTAAGTGTCATTTTATTGTGTACGCACCACGTAACTAGGCTATTAAGGTCTTTCTGCAACAGTTCTTCATCCTTTTTGGTTCTAATAGCCCGAGACAATTTTAAATCATCAGCATATAAGAGGGCTGTCGAGTTCTTCAAGGATGATGTGATATCATTAAGGAAAAGAGTAAAAAATAATGGCCCCAGGTGTGATCCTTGTGGTACTCCTGATAAGGCTGTAAATGAATAAGATTCATTGCCATCCAATACGACTTTAAGTGTGCGTGCCTCTAGGTATGATTCACACCAAACAAAAAAAAGGTTTTGTTATACCAAATGATTTCAATTTACGTAATAGGGTTTGGTGATCGACACTATCGAAGGCCTTCGCAAAATCAGTGTATATGCTGTCTATTTGCAAGCCATTATCAACTGCTTCTGCTAGATTAGAAACATGATCTATAAGATTTGTATTAGTAGATCGTTTTGTTACGAAACCATGTTGATTGTGACTAATAATATGCTTGATATGATTGTACAGGTGAGGATATACTAGTGCCTCAAAGGTCTTCGACATAGTCGAAAGGATTGAGATTGGACGATAGTTGCAGATTAGTTATTTATTGCCAGCTTTGAAAATAGGAACAATCCTTGCTTCTTTCCATTTTGAGGGAAATATGCCAGTTGTCAAAGAAGTGTTGAAAATTGTAGAAAGAGGTTCAGCTAAGCAACGTGCACATTTGTTATAAAATATTGGTGGGATGTTGTCCGGACCCTTTCCTTTAGTACAGTCAAGTCTTTTTAATTTTTTAATTATTGCTTTAAGTGTTATTTGGAAGTTCTCCATTTCTGGTAGTACAGGGGAAGTTGGTATTTGTGGGTGGTCGTCATAGCTGTTACTTTTTACGTAAATTGAAGAAAAGTATTTTGCGAATAAATCGCAAGTTTCTTTTGTGTTGTATGCTTTCTCGTTGCCAAGCGTCATGATAGGAGGAAATGAAGTAGAATTTTTTCGCATGTGTTTAATATGCGCCCAGAAATATTTGGGATTTTTTGATATTTTGTCTTCTTGAAGAAGAGGCACAAGACGACCGTATACGAAGAAAAATAAAGGCAACAAGGAACATTATTATATGCTCCTTGTCACTTTTATTGTATATTGCAATATAACATTTAATTGACTCAATCAATAACTCGTCTTTTTCTTTATTAAATTTTGCCATTTTCTACTGACGCTAGACACGACCTTCACGCTGCAATGGTTCGAAATAACTAGAGACGCAGCGCAAAGCATCTGAACGCCGCCTACGACGTCCACACGCCGACATCAGCGTGTGAAAGAGACCACAACAATACATTTCTATAGTAAGCATCGTAACGCGGCGTACGGCGTAACGCTGTAAGCAGCCGATGGCGTTTATAGGAGACCACCGCCTTAGGTAAACGCAGTGCAGGACGACGAATGCTTAAATATTTCGCGGTGTGTGACCAGGTTTTTCACAGTATTGACGGTAGTGAAATTAAATGAAAAAAAATATTCATTTCATCGAAGTAATAAAATAAAATTATATTTATCAAATGTAATTTTTATCATAATATACAAAAAATATGTTAAATATAAGAAGTATTTTTTATCGAATAAGGGTGACAAACGAGCTCACAGTCCACCTGATGATAAACCGATGCTGTGGCCCATAGATTGTGGTTGTCCTCAGTTAAGAAACAAATTAATGGAGATGCGTTATTACCCCCCTGAGGACTTAGATGGAACGCCTCGTTTCCAGCAAAATGGGTTTTTGTGTTACAACCATAATATAGCTGCAGCGTGGCTCTACCACGTATAATATATTACATTTTACATATTTTATAACCATCTGCAATTCCCCTAATGTTGCAATTGTTCATGGGAGGCGGTAATCACTAACCTCTTATATAAAAAAAACTAACCTACTAAATCTACTATCGTTTTGAAATGGGGTTCCTCTGACAGGAAAAGTAACGGCGAAAGAAAATCCGCAGGTATCCTTTTTTAATTTTAAGGTTAATATTACATAGCATAGTAAATACAGAACGGAAAACTATAACTGACCTACCAGTAACTGAAGTATGCACTAAGATATACCCAAAAAAAGATTACTAATTTCGACCTCATCAGCGGATACCGACGACACGATTACATCCAGCCGCCACAAGTAGCAACTGTTCACAAGTAACGTACACAAGGCTTAACTCTTGACAGCTCCGTGACGCAGTGATTTAGCAATGTGTTGCAACGCTGAGGGCCGCCGGTTTGAATTCCGCATAGAACAAGTATTCTTATGGCTTACAAATAATTGTTCCGGGTTCGAATGTTTGTTCTTGTGAATTTAATGTTTCATCTGTCCCCACGATACAGGGGAAAATCGCGGTTTGGAGGTAACGTTTTTCAAAAAAAAAATATAAAAAAAATATACAAGTATAACACATGTGGCAGCCATCGTTCTCCTCCACCAAATTAAACGCTATTAATCAAGAATTACGGCGTAAGGTTGTGGTGTACTCGTGGTGATAGTATAATAATACGAGGGCGGCACTGAAAATTTCGGGAATCAAGGAAGTGACACAACATTACTATTAAAAAATGTATTTATTGCTTTTCGAAGTATTCTCCGCGAAATTTGACACATTTTTCCATACGATGGAACCAATCATTGAAGCAACCATTCCATTCTGAAGTTGGGGTCTCCAAAATGGCCGTTTTGTAGGTGTCCACAGCTTCTTCAGGTGATGAAAATCTCTGTCCATGCAATTTATTCTTTATTTTAGGGAAAGTATAGAAATCATTAGGGCTTAGGTAATAATTCTATGTTTTCTTGCTCTAAAAACTCTTTTGTTCTGTGTGCGGTGTGAGAACTCGCATTGTCTAGTGGAGAATGATGCGGCGGTTGCAGTTCTCTTTACGGAGTTCAGAAACGACCTGTGGCAAACAAATGCTAGCATACCATTCTGCATTAACCGTTTTTTGTCCCTCAAGAGGAATAGTCGTAACTTGGCCGGTTTTGGAGACAAACGTGGCCACCATTTTTTTTGCAACACTCCGTGTACGACCAATTTTTGTTAGATTTAACTCATTTTCGAACATCCAAACTCGTGACTGGTTTTTTGTTTCGGGTTCGTATGCGTATATCCAGGATTCGTCACCTGATACGATGTTGTATACAGCATTTGAGGATCCTGCGTGGAATCTTTCGAGAGTTCTGACGCACCAAGTAACGCGAGCCGCTTTTTGCTCTTCACAGAGCGAATGCGGTATCCATCGGGAAAACAACTCTTTTACACCTAATTGTTCATGCAAGATTATTTGTATTTGACTCATGCCAATGTCTAAAGTTGCCTAAATTTCGCGGTATGTCACATGTCGATCTTCCTTAATCAGATTACGCACAGCATCAACGTTTTCTTGGGTGACTGCAGTTTTTGGACGGGGATCATCACTGAGCTTGACACGTCCATGTTGAAATTCAGCAAACCAGCGATAAATTGTGGTTTTGGATGGGGCTTCATCACCAAATGCAGAAATCATCCGGTCAACATACTGTTTTTGTGTTAAACCACTTCGAAAGTCATAATAAATCATCGCTCTTGAATTTTCTCGAGTCAATGCCATTTTTTCAACGACTAAACAAGTTTGACAAAACCTTGTGACAAGACCGAGAATCTTTTTTAAATAAATAATTGGTATACGATTTTTGAAACCAAGGGGTTTTCAATTAAAAAGATTTTAATATGACAGGAACAGTGGAAATATTCTATTCCCGATACTTTTAGTGCAGCCCTCGTACACGCAGTTTTGACATGATGAATGATGCTCATCACCACTCTAACACGTTCACGTCACTAGATAGCATTTTTTCAATAAAATATTAGTTTCCCTATATATATATCATCATCATCATCATCATCATCATTACAGCCCTTCACAAGTCCACTGCTGAACATAGGCCTCCCCCAAAGAATGCCACAAAGCACGGTCCTGAGCCACCTGCATCCATCGACTTCCTGCATATCTTACCAGGTCGTCACTCCATCTAGTGGGGGGACGCCTTACACTTCGCCTGCCGGTACGAGGCTGCCACTCGAGAACCTTTCTTCCCCATTGGTTGTCGGTTCTTCGAGCTATATGGCCGGCCCATTGCCACTTCAGCTTACTAATCCGTTGGGCTATGTCGGTCACTCTGGTTCTACTGCGGATATCCTCATTTCTGAGTTTATCACGCAGAGAAACTCCGAGCATAGCCCTCTCCATAGCTCGCTGAGCGACCTTGAGCTTCCTCATCCGGCCAGCAGTGAAGGACCACGTCTCAGATCCATAAGACATCACTAGGAACACGCACTGGTTGAGCAATCTTGTTTTCAGGTTTTGAGGTATGCATGACGGGATGTGTCGTAATCTCTCGAGATCTGCCCAGCCGAGTTAAATTCGTTGATTGACCTATTGGTCGAAGTTGGACTTTCCTAGTCGAATTATTTGTCCCAGGTAATCATACTCGTCAACAACATCGAGCTTAGTGCTACCAACAACCACCGGCATAGGTGCGACATGGAAGTTACACATGACTTTTGGTTTGTCCATGTTCATCTTACGACCTATCCGTTGGGAGACAATTGAGGTCTTTGGGCACAGTGCTCAGGTCCTCCAGCAATTCTGCCATAAGGACTATATTGTCAGCAAATCGAAGGTGAGTGATATACTTGCCATTGACGTTAATATCGTATCATTTTCAGTCCAGTAGCTTGAAAACGTCTTCCAATGCAGCGGTGAAGAGTTTTGGGGACATTACGTCACCCTCTCTTACACCTCTCTGTAGTTTGATAGATTTCGTACTTTGATTCTGTATTTAAATAGCCATGCCATCGTAGCCCTATTGTACAAACACTTCAGCGCTTCGGTATACCGATAGTCAACTTGGCACCGCTGAAGGGACTGTAGCACCGTCCAAATTTCGATGGAATCAATGGCTTTTTCATAGTCCACATACGTACGTACAAAGTAGCAGAGTGTACTTTTCGGTCTTCTGTACAATTTGCCGAATTGTATGTATGGGGTGTTGCTAGAGCCTTTTCGGAAACCGGTTTTTTCAGGAGACTGCAAGTCGTCAAGTCTGCATGCCTAGTAAGTCTCGAAAAAACTGTTTTGAAACCTTTAGAAATCGCACGAAGAGAAATTTTAAAGATCATTTCCCTTTGACCTATCTTATATCCAACAATTCAGCTTTACAAAGATCGTAACTTTGTAATGTAAGACAATTGTTGATATTAAATACAGTGATGTATCGAAATTACCAAGCGGCGTAAGGACTAAATCTGCAGTATTCCGACAGTCAACTATCATTTAACAATACTGAATGATAGGCAGCGCGATACACTTAGAAATGAGGATATCTGCAGTAGAACTAGAGTAACTATCATATAGCTTGAAGAACCACCAACCGATGTTCTCAAGTGGAAGCCTTGTACCGGCAGCGAAGAGTAGGGTATCTCCCCACTAGATAGAGTGATGACCTGGTAAGACATGTAGGAAGTCCATGGATGCAGGGGGCTCGGGACCGTGTTTTGTAGCATTCCTCTGGGGAGGCCTATGTTCAGCAGTGGAATTGATATGGAATAATTAATTTACTCCGATATGCATAGTCTTACGATGTTTTTCTTTACCATCAAGCACGTGCTAAATCCGCTTATAAATATTTATAATTCGGAGTTACCATATCTCAAAATTGCTTAAAAATAGCAAGTCATGCCAACAGGCACATTTAAAAAGACAATATTGTTTTTTTTTAGTTTAAGAATCCAGTCAGTTCTAAATGTTTTTTAAAAACAAACGACTTTACAATCCACCTCATTGTAAGTGGTTGCTGTGGCCAATAGACATCTATATTTTTATCCTCAATTAAGAATCAAAATGCAGATTCATTATCACCCCTGAGGACTAAGATTTTCAGCATTCACCGTATGAAACAAAACAGCATTAAGCTGCTGTTTTATGCGGGTATTCTGTGAGAGCGTGGTCCTATTCCTGTCGAGCCAAACCATTCGTGCTACTACCATAATATAGCTGCGGCGTGGCACTACCACTTATAATATATGTATTTTATATAATAAATATAAGGTCTTAAATTTGCCAATTTTTTTGGAACAGGCCCATATATCACACGGTACAACAAATTTGAATTGCTTTTTTCCATTTTCAGTCAAACGAAGTAAGCATCAATTATAATCCTCTATCGGACGTTATGAGCTTTTCTAGGGTTCATCTTACCCATCTTTTACGAAAACCGTCAAATTGATGCCTATTTCACTACAAGAGAGTACGCAGTACAGATTGTTAAATTTATGCTTATATTAATCTTGACACAACTCTTTTTCATCATTGTTAAGAGTTAAGCTGATAAAAATATGTCTAAAGATTATTTTATTTCATAACATTGTAAAAATAATTTTTATTTTTAATGTTTCTTAGCTGTCATAAGCCAGTACTATACCAGCGTCAGTGCAGGGCGGAATACTATGTGGGTAATCAAGGAATTTGTCTTAATCACCAAGCTTTTCAGATGGATAAACGATCCCAATACCAAACGTATAGCTTTAATATACATATTACATTTGGTACATCAAATGATAAAATAGTACAATCATAAATTACGAAATCGGTCGTAGATGTTTTTTTATTGGTTTCTAAAATGTTCCATATTATTTTCTTCTTACGACACCCACATCACATAACGATGTATAATCTTATATTACAATAAATAGGCTTATTGCTATTATTTGGATATAAAAAGTAAAATGCCACCAATTAAAAGTGAAGTAAGGAAACAGCAGTCATACTTAATAAAAATAATAGTATTTCATATTCATAATAATATAACTATCAAATTTATAAATAACTACTCTATGATCTATACTTAGTTTACAATTAATGATGAAACATCTGTGTCTAAACTAGATAAACATATTCTGTATTTCCTTATGTTATGTTAACAGTTAACACAATTAATAGAATCAGGCGTTACTTTTCGGAAATCCATTATATTAACTCTTTCGCTGTCCCGTGTACTACATATAGGTCATTGCTATTGTCTTACTATTGTGTCTGAAAACCGTACAGTGAAAGTGTTAAAGTTGGTAAAAGTTGCTACCACTAAGTAAGCTAAATTTAGTGGTCAGCCACCGCAGAGTCTACATCACCTAAATATACCTCGTGTAGAGATGAAACACGTGTCGTATTGTCGTCAGTGGTATGTCTTTCCTAGTGTAGTGGTGTTGGGAGTAGTCTTGCTGGGATTAGTGGTGACGGAGATAGTGCACGCAATTGAGGGAGGGCGGGAGGTGCTCTTCAAACTAGGTAAGACACATCATTTTATTTCATCGAGCGGATGTACGCGAAGTAATTTTTACCAACTTTAAGACTAACACAATTTTAACTCAAATAGAAGGTATAACAACAAATAAAGTATGGAAATTAATCCTAACAAAAAGAAAATTATTAAAATGTTTATTAAAATATATCTTATTTTTGCATATAATATGTTGAATGCATGATTGTATAATATGTTGAATGCATGATGACATGCATACGTATAAAGCCATACTAACTTGTACGTAATGCTTCAATTTCTTCATAGTTTAACTAATGAAGAAGATTAAATAATTTAATTTTGAAAAAGCCTACCTAGGTAAATTTAAGAAGAATCGGCCTGAGCCGCCAGAAGGCAGTTCAGGTCGGTTGAAATTTTATTTGGCGGGTCCGAGAGAGAGTTACTCGGCCTGCGGACTCGATAGCGAGAGGAGTGGGGCTGCAAAAGTAGCTGCCTCACGAATGAAATGATTGGAATGCGACTCTGAGGCTTTGAAGAAGTTCTCAGAGAGATTTTTCAGAAATTGCTGGATTGTAGGGAGCTCTATGCCGAGCCGATGAAGGTCGGCATTACGGACGTACCAAGGTGCGTTCGCAGCTCGACGACAGAAGACGTTTTAGACTACTTGGAGTTCATTAATAATTTTAGGGTCAGCGTGGGCAAAAATGGGGCCCGCATAGGTCATAACTGGTCGTATACAGACC
This sequence comes from Parnassius mnemosyne, assembly GCA_963668995.1. Lineage (NCBI taxonomy): Eukaryota > Metazoa > Arthropoda > Insecta > Lepidoptera > Papilionidae > Parnassius > Parnassius mnemosyne. The sequence continues at coordinate 41,419,501 of CAVLGL010000057.1, read as the reverse complement.
TTATAAAGGGTACGCTTGTTTCTGAGGGACATTTTACTGTGTCGGCCCAACATACTGTTGAGCTTACTCAGGTAAAAACGTGCGTGACGGGTTACTCTTTTGACATGGGGCCTGAAAGTGAGCCTTGTGTTAAGGGTGACGCCTAAATATTTGGCAGACGTATGCCAGGGGACAGGGTCACTAGCATACGTATTGGTGGAGTGTTTTTGAGACAGCGTCGTTTATAATCAAAGTGAACGGCGGAGCTCTTCTCCAGGTTCACATCGATGCGCCATTTTTGGAACCAAGCTCCTAGGTCATCAACTGACTTTTGGATCTTGCTCCGTATGAAAGGTAGCTGCGAAGAGGAAGAGCTGAACACCTTTCGACGGGATCGGAATGTCGTTGGTGAACAGGATGTACAGGAAAGGAGCAAGTACTGAGCCCTGAGGGACACCAGCTATGATGGGGTGCTGAGAAGATAGCGTGCCTTCGTGTCTAAAAAGGTACGATGCTTTAAATAAGAGACCACGAGACGTACTAGACGATCGGAGAGACCTATTTTGTATAATTTGTATATAAGGCCTTCATGCCAGACTCTATCAAAGGCTTTGGCTATGTCGAAAAAGACCGCGATGGTCTTATGACGACGAGGATAAAAACCGCTGAGGATATATTGCACAATGCGGTGAACTTGTTGGGGACAAGAGTGTTTCGCTCGGAAACCAAATTGATGGGGGATGACAAGAGGGTCACCGTCTGTGGGAAACAGATGGAGCCTCATGCGAGTAAGAATGACTCTTTCGAAGAGCTTGCCCATGGCCTTGAGGAGGCTAATGGGGCGATGACTGGAGGGGAGGTTGAGAGGCTTTCCTGGCTTGGGAATACCAATCACAGTTGCCTCTTTCCACGTAGTGGGAAAATAACTAAGGTTGAAGCAGGCGTTGAAGATAATAGTTAAAAGGGTTAGTACCTGCTCAGGAAAGTGTTTAAGATCTTGGTTGGAGATGCCATCCGCGCCCGGAGCCTTTTTGGGCTTACGTCCTTTGATAAGGGGTTGAAATCTCATCATTGGACACAGAGATAGGTTCGGAGGCTGTAGGGGGTGAGTTCCCCCTCGAACGGGTTCCCGCCTTGTCGTAGCGGGGGGGCTTTAGTAGCCGTGGCTTGGTCAACCGCGGTGAACAAAGAGGAACCCCTTGTCTGGCTCGAGGTGTAGGGCCGGCCCGAGGTGGCCACTCCGAGTCGGCTTCACTAGCCCTCTTCGGATGTGTGTTGGTGGGCTGCGGTGAGAAGGATGTCCACTCCCTCTACCGCTGCAGCCGAGGTGGAGTCGCGGAGGAAGAGGAGTGCTGGTATGGTGATGCGCCACTCGCCCTATCCTCCGCTACTCAGATTTTAGTCGGTGCGAGTCCGACATAACCCGTCCTTGCCCCCGCGAGGCGGGTATGCGTAGGCATTTCCCCATGTAAAAAAAAGGCGTTGAAGATAATAGTTAAAAGGGTTAAACCCTTAAACACTTTCCTGAACAGGTGTTCAGGAAAGTGTTTAAGGGCTTGGTTGGAGATGCCATCCGCGCCCGGAGCCTTTTTGGGCTTAAGTCCTTTGATGAGGGATGAAATCTCATCATTGGACACAGAAATAAGTTCGGAGGCTGTAGGGGGTGAGTTCCGGCGGCGGACCTCATCCTCCACTGCCTGGACATGTGAGGCGTCGACGGGTTGAGAGCTAGGAGAGCATTGAGCGGCAATGCTGTCTGCAAAGCACTCAGCCTTTTCCTCGTCTTCGAAGGCTACCGTACCGCCGGGACGGGAGAATAGAATAGAATAGAATAGAATAATTTTTTATTCAATGTATATTACATGTGTAATTCTTATTGAAAGTCATTTTTTACTTTGCCACTGGTTCGAAAAAAAAACCCTCTGTCCTGGGAAGAACCAGCAAGAAACCCAGCGGGACTTTCTTTTAAATAAATAAGAGGAGAGAGGGGGAGTGTGGGTGATAGCGTCTATGCGGAGGGCTCTTGCCATCTGATAGTACGCTGTATGAGAGGGAGAGATATTCTCCATGAGCTTACTCTTTTCGAGGTCTCGAATTTCAGAAAGGCGGAAACGGAGTTCTCGTTGAATACGATTGGCCGTGCGCCTATATCCGGGGTTCGATATTTTGCTGCTCTCCGGAAAGCAGCTTTCTTGGCTTTTAATAGGTTGCTAATATGTAGGAGAAGCCCACTATTATTAGCAACCGGTAGGATTTAATAAGAGTGGAGAGTGAGACGACCGCGGTGTCGATTTTTCCGGGACTGTCTAAGTCTGACGATAGGGAGATGGGGGAGTCCTGTGTATCCAGAGCTTTAGCTAGGGACTCCTTGAAGCCCTTCCAATTTGTGAAGGTTTTAGTAGAGGGTGTTGAGGGGGGTGGCTGATGGCCAAGAATGAGGGAGACCGGTCGGTGGTCGGATCCTAGATCGTCTAGTGTCTCGATTGCCCTGAGGTTGAGGGAAACACTTTTGAATAGTGCAAAATCTAGCACGTCGGGAGCGTAGTCGGTGACATCGGGATAGTGAGTAGCACCGGGGGGACTGTGGACGGTAAGGTCAAGAGACTGCGTGATATCGAGCAGTATCCTGCCACCACGGGAAGTAGTACGGCATGTCCGTTCAGTATGCTTGGAGTTAAAATCTCCAAACATACTGACTGAATTGCCTAAAGATAAAATAGCCTCAAAATCTTTTTTGAGGGGAAGGGTTCCAGAAGGGATGTAACAGGAGGCTATGAAGATGGACTGATGTCCAGTCATAGCTAGCCTGCATACCGTGGCTTCTATGTTGGTAAGCTGCGGAGTAGAAATGGGAGAGCAGTGAAATGTCTTCTTGTAATAAATGGCCGTACCGCCGCCTCTGCGGTCGGGTCTGTCATTACGGAGAAGAGAAAAGTTTTTAATGGAAAGGCCTTTAGTGTCCTTAATTTTAAGATTAGTTTCCTGTAGGAGGAGGAAATCGGCTTCGCGATCTCGAAGAAAGAGCTTAAGCACTGGGAGATTAGGCTAATTGTGGCGCAAACCGCGAATGTTAATAGATACAAGCGATAAACCCTTAGGCTTGATCCGACCGTGAAATTCTGGCAGAGCAGATTGCTCTGACATTGTACAGTTAAGTTAATTAAGTTAACTTAATTTACAATGAGCACAAAAGATTGTTATGCTCTACAAGAGCGAGGAGACGATCCTGAGTGGATCGAGCAGCGCGCAATTTGCGTGCTAAAATCGCGATCTCCCCGATGTCTATATTCCTTATATCGGCGTAAACCGTGTTACGGTCATCAACCATCAAAGGCTGAGATTGTTGGGGGGCGCAGGTTGTCCGCGGTGGGTCGGCCTTTTTGGAAGTCCAGGGAAGGACTGGGGCTGTATAGGCTGTGAGAAGCCTGGAGGGGGTCGAAGAGGGCCCTGAGGGGGCCTTGGGGAAACCTGAGAGGGTCAAGAGGGGCCCTGAAGGGGCTGAGAAAAGCCCTGATGGGGCATTCTTGGGTAGAGATCCGGGAATGATCGGTCATTGACCGGCTGTGGAGCTTGCCTAATGGGGCGAGGATGAGGTGCGTAAGGGCAGCCTCTGTAATTTGCCGGGTGGCCTGTTTTTTTGACACAGGACGCACGCGGGTGGGGATTCGGCGTCTTTGGGCCGAGGACACTCTTTAGTGTTGTGAGGTTCCAGGCACTTAACGCACCTGGGTGGGGCGGAGCAGTTGACCTCCGCACGACCATATAGCTGGCAGCGGTGGCACTGCGCCGGAAACCCGCGCCTATGTGGGGGCTCAACCCTCACTCTCGATAGGCCACACACTGAGCGTACCTGCCGGAAGATGGTTTTTGCCTCCGGCACGTTAGAAAGGATGACGAGGGCAAGCGAAAACCTCTGGCCCATTCTGCTTTGCATTTTGTGCACGGCTTCTACGGGGAATCCTTGGGACTTAAGGTCCTCGAGGATTTACTCGTTGGAGAATTCGATAGGGGCGCCGCGGATGACGGCCCTGACTTTGCGCTCTTCCGGAAGAGCGTACGTATGGTAAGAAACTCGTTCGGCTGTGAATAGCCTGGTGAGTCGATGGAAGTCGTCGATTGATTGGGGGATGATTTTAATAGCCTCACCAAGGTTGATTGCGTGGTTGTACTTTATACCTGCGATTTGGCAGGTTTTGGACAGTTCGGTGAATTTTGCCTTGTCTCTTAGGAGGACAGGGGGCGGGACTTCATTCTTGGCAAGGACTGGAACACAGCAAGAGGCTGGCTTGGTCGGAGCGGGGATGTCTAGTGACATAAGTGGGGCCGAGGCAGCGGCGGGGGCTGCAGGGTCAGAGGCGGCAGCGGGAGCTGCGGAGGTTGAAGGAGCGGCAGGTGCCGCTGAGACAGGGGGAGTGCGGTTTTTCGTGGCTCGTTTGCCGCTGCGCTTGGAGTTCACCGTGGTGAACGAGGATTCCCCGGTTCCGTCGAAGTCACAGGACTCCGATTAACCGGTGCCAGAATTGGTGGCGGGCCTCTTCCGGGAGACCGACGCATGCGTACTCCATCTCTAAGGGGGCAAAAGAGTTCTTAGTCTCTAGGTATGCCGCGATTACGGGCTGCGGTTGGAGTGCCTGAGGGGCAGGGGGGTGACATGGGCAGCGATGGCGGCGAGGGCCATCTCATCCAGGTTTAGGCCCAGACCAAGAGTTGGTTTATGGCGGCGACGAGTGACTTGATTAGGCTAATTGTGGACATGTTGGGGGCAGTATTCTACGAAACAGTAAGGACGGGACGGCTCCCAGTTCTCAACGAGATAATATATTACAATACAAGAAAAACAACAAAGAAGTAACAGAGAAAAAACAAAATCAACAATAAAAAATAACAATAAGAAATAACAATAAAAAAAACAATAACAAGCAGAGGTCAGTCAAACCTCCCCGCCCGAAGACAGGGGGGCAAGAACTGTTAGCGTAAAGGACTCACCAAGGCAACAGCACTGTACAGCGCGAGCAGGACGGCGAGGGCGCGAAAGCGAGAGAGCACTACCGTACGGGGACGAGAGCGCGGACTACCTGGACACAACCGCTCGAGAGCGGTGCCACAGGCGGAATGCAAAATTTGCATGTATTTGCATTGCAAATATACATAAAAATTATATTTTTTTATAGGATCGGGTGATAAACGAGCACACAGTCCACCTGATGGTAAGTGGTTGCTGTGACCCATAGACATCTACATGTATCCTCAACTACGACTCAAAATGCAGATGCGTTGTCGCCCGTGAGGACTAAGATGGAATGCCTCTTTTCCAGTAAAAAGGTTCTCCAGTTATCTACACTCACCATTCGTATGGTATTATATAATACACAGCATATTTTATTCTATAATATTCACATGTTATGACTTTTTCTCTACCAACCCGATTTACTGGAAAATAGATATTCCACCTTAGTCCTCTTAATCAAGAATAAAGAATAATCAGTTAGACAGTGTGCTCATTTCTTACCTTCATTCTATAGAAAAAAAACGTAATTATTCACAGTTGGACATGTGACTTCCAACTGGAGGATGATTTGGCGTGTTCACAATGCGATTATATGAGACTTTTAAAATACGACCTAACAGAGGCCACGAGATCTTTTCATTTCCCATAATTTTCGTTAACTACAACCGTTACGTACGTTAAGTTTTATGCGTTGAGAAGAAACAGAAAAGTTAAATGTAAAAGCATAAGAAAAAACATATGTACTGTAAATAAATCTATTTGAATATACCTATAGTATACGAATCTGAAACCCTTGATAAACAAGAAACATCCAACCTCTGATACAGAGCACCAGCTTTATGAAGTTTTGTTCTCCACATAAGTGAAATACTTCCGTAATCGGCTTTTGGAATTTGAATAACTTTAGAATAACATTGGAAGAGCAGCTTCTGTTCGGCTTCCCAAGGAATTCGTGACGTTCCTATAAATAAAACTCGATCTTCTGGACATATTCCTGAAAACAATATGAAGTAAAATAATATAATAACTAAATTTAAAGATTTTCGTCATATTATGTATTTTCTTATTTTTTTTATTTCTCACTTAAAAAATGTATATTTCGTCGTGATCATGAACAAAATTAATATTCTTAATTAAAATTCAAACAAATCAAATCAAAATTTTTAGTACAATACAAAGTAAAATTAAGTTAAAGAAATAGATGTCAAAAAATTACTCATACAAAAAAAATATCTTAATATAAAATACGACAATAATTTTTAACAAACATCGTGTATTTTTTACATCTGTACATTTAATTGGTTTCTAATTGTTATCATTGTGTGAGATATTATAAAAGTAATATATATATGGGTATGTCATTCAGACTACTAGATAAACGGAGCCGTTTAGTAAAAAGGCTAGGTTGTAAACTGAAAGGTTAATTAAGCTAATTGACTGCGAAATGTATACTTATAATTGGAATTTACAAATCTCATTAGAAAAATCACAATATTACCTTACATAATTTTCACTAAATGTTTTTTTAACCTCTTTGGATCGGTTTTATCGGTTTTAGGTATTTTTTCACAAATGGTTTTTCAGCGTCATCCATCCAAATGACGCTCGGCTGGAGTAGTCTCGATACCTTCATTACTAAATGTATTAACATTATGAGACCCGACTTACCAGGGTACTTGCCAACAATATTCGCTGGTGTTAAATCAAAAAGCATTGCCCCAACTTCACTACAAATAGCATGAATGAGCATTTTCTTACCGCTACCAGAAGGTCCTGAAAATATAAAAGTCTAAAATAACATTTGCGTCATAGAAGAAATCCATATTATTATACCCTATTATATCACACAACCGAAGGAGAAGAAAGGTTCTTAAGTGGCAGCCTCGTAGGATAAAGCTATATGACGGGTGCCACTAAATGGAGTGAGAACCTGGTACGATATGCAGGAATTCAATGAATTCAAGCTGCTCAGGAACGTGCTTTGTGAAATTTCTTGGGAGAATGCAGCAGAGGAATTGGTTTTGGACTGTAATTACGATGATCATCATCATCATCATCATCATTACAGCCCTTCACAAGTCCACTGCTGAACATAGGCCTTCCCCAAAGAATGCCACAAAGCACGGTCCTGAGCCACCTGCATCCATCGACTTCCTGCATGTCTTACCAGGTCGTCACTCCATCTCGTGGGGGGACGCCCTACACTTCGCCTACCGGTACGAGGCCGCCACTCGAGAACCTTTCTTCCCCATCGGTTGTCGGTTCTTCGAGCTATATGGCCGGCCCACTGCCACTTCAGCTTACTAATCCGTTGGGCTATGTCGGTTACTCTGGTTCTACTGCGGATATCCTCATTTCTAAGTTTATCACGCAGAGAAACTCCGAGCATAGCCCTCTCCATAGCTCGCTGAGCGACCTAGAGCTTCCTCATACGGCCAGCAGTGAAGAACCACGTCTCAGTTCCGTAAGTCATCACTGGCAACACGCACTGGTTGTACAATTTCGTTAAGGTTTAAGGTTTTGAGGTATGTCTGACGAGAAGATGTGTCGTAGCTTCCCACCCAAGTATACCTTCAATTCACTTCACCAAGTTCGGAGCTGAAGTTATCATAACTAACAAAACCAGTTCAAAGTCCACAGCCAACATCTCACTCCCAGGAGAGGGCTTCTAGTGCCTAGCTATCTCTGGAGCAGCCATTTATATTTCGTATCTAAGTATATTTTTGTAGCTATAAGAAATATGAAAAAAAAAACAATCTTTCAAATTATCAAAATGTTTACTTGATTACGATTCCCGCAGCTAACCGTGCGTACACTTGTGTGTGTGACCCGTGTCAATATAATAGTTCGATTCTATACCTATCAATTTTTTAAACGCGTCCTTAAAATGGGAATACGCGAAAGTAAATAATTTTTGCCAACTATTTTCACTATTAGTGAAAAAATTTTGAATAGTGCAAGCATTGGCTTTAGCAAGCTTCATCCTCGCACCTCTAGGAATTCTTTTAACCACTGGTACATTACGATAATAATTGTAAATTTGCTCCGAAAAAAGTGAAAAATTTGTGTCATTAGAGGAATTGCTAATAGAGTTATGAATTTCTACGGCAGGCTGTGAAGCCGAAATACTTTTACTATGGCATCGTTTAATATGTATATTTAATCCCCTTTCACCTTTAAACAGCCTACCGTCAGCACAATTTTGACACTGTAGGAAATCCGGCTGTGAATATAGCGGAGCAGAGATTATTTATTTTATTATTTTTAGATTTCCATGATGCAATATTCATTTAACGTTGTTGTTCTTCTATCTTTCTCGCTTAATTTATCGAAATTACAAATTTGTCAAAAGACGACTACCCCAAAACATTTAGTAGTCATAGAAACGTTTAATACGACAGGCTATGCATAAAGATTTTCTAAAGGGCATTGGCCAGTTATAATTAATTTTGTAAAGACGATTATTTACATGAAAAATACGAATGTTCTATTTTCAAATTTCACTTATCATTTTATCGTTATTCATCGAAAAATGGATCTGCATCAGAAATATTGTTGCGCGATGATATTTAATGTTTTCAAATATAGCTACAAACCGGACCATTTGACCAGAAACATTAAATTCAAATACAAATGAGATTTATAGATAAAGGCCTTTCTAAGGCAACCGTGTACTGATGATAATAGAACAAACAAAAACATAGCCACAGGGTCATACCAAGATTAAATTAGGAACCGTTCACCATATTTAATTCAAACGCCTTCGCCTGTGGAAGACAATTTCGCGTTTATTGTCACACAACCTCACCGATTCTTAGAAGCAGAGCCGCGTGGAATGATGCCGTGACATGATTACTAAATTTGAAGCAAGCATTGTTACAGGTGATAAATCTTATATTTACTAACAAGACCCAGAAACGAAGCGCCTGTCATCAGTTTGGCTGTTTCAAAATAAACTTTTGAGAAGGGAAATTTGCAGAGTAGCATTTTATTAGCTATGCTTGTATAGGTTTAAACACAATTTTATTCTTTCCCTACAGGGTCGAACTTTATTTGTATACTATATACGTCCCCACATTGTCCACTGGCTCATTTAAAAATAAAATAGATATTTACGAACTTGACAAACTCTTGCAACTTGCACTGTACCCTAGTCTAGTATCTAAAATCAAACGTAGCAGCTACCAAAGTATTGACAAAAGCACAAAATTCAATAGTACGAAATAATAAACATCTTGTCTTAGAAAACCTAATACACGATACCCTTAAGATTTATACAATTTACTAATGGGGAGTTTTAAAGGCATTGGTACAAATCTGCCATCTAACTGTTCTAACTTTTCATTCATGAATGAATAAAATCAACAGTACTCGTAAATCACGTAACAGTGTTGTCATTCCCATTCATTTTTACAGTTTTCTACTTGCGTTAACGATTGTAGAAAGTTATAAACACTTTGCACTCGGATAGATTAAATAATGTTACTATGACTCGAAGTTCCTCGGAAAATATCATTGTAGATGACAGTAAATTAATTTATTTTGAGATCTAAATTGTTTTTTGTCCTCGTGGGCCATTTTTATTTATTTTATTATTAGAATCATATATTATTCTATGCATTATGTATTATTCTATGGTGGGAATCGAAACCACGGTCTACAGCTCTTTTTATTTTTTCTTTCTGGAAACGAATAATTATATCGTAGTCTTCAGGGGTGACAAAGCATCTGTATTTTGGTTTTTAATCAATGATAAATATAGATGTCTATGGGCTACATTTATACACTCACATCAGGTGGATGTACGCTCTTTTGTCGCCCTCATTCTATAAAAAGAAACACTACACAAGTAAAGACACACCAACGTCGATACTGCGACACGTGTTTATCCACTAAACGAGGCATCTTCAGGTCAGCTCCATCGCTTAGCAGTCAGCTACCGTAAAGTCTACTTCACGGGTACGGGAAGTGCTCAGAAACTAGGTGAGACACATCATTTAAAATTTTCACTCGGATCTTAGCTAATTAATTTTTAATATCTTTAATATTTAAATAATCTAATTAATAATTAGCTCTTAAAATCTCTAAAATACACGGATCGTTGAGTAGCCTCAAAAGTAAATAACATATTATGTCACTAAATCTTTTCGATAATGGGAAAGACCATTGTCCAGCAGTGGGGTGTTACTGGCTGGACTGGCTGATAAAAAAATACCGATTTATTAGACCTTGCGGCTTGTAATCAAATCTTTGTATACACCCCAACTATGCTGTAAAAAATAGGCAAGAATAATATCAAATAATCAAATTGTGCTTACGTCACGTCTTCAATGGTCCCTGATTGAGCTCAATAACAACATTAACGTCGTAGACTGATCAATTTACGGTTTCATGAAGTACAAACTTGCTTACGTTATTTCACTTTGATTTTCATAATCTTTATGAATTATATTGCTTCTCCAATAGGGGCTTATTTTAACAGTACCAACAATAATACTTATAAACAAGGTAATTATCGTTAAAAAATGAAAATCTCGACTGCATTTTCAATGATCCGATTGATAAAAGACTTAAGACTACCTACTATCACACATTAAAAATAAAAACTATTACTTATAAAAAAAAATTAAAACTAGAAACTCAAAAATATAATATAGTCCTACTCCCCGTGATATCGTGCCAAGAACGCTGGCTACATTTCCCCGCTGAATGGCTATACTTGGCCTTTGCGCGAGGAAAGAACCAGCCCTATTATTACCAGCAGCAACGACCAGCCGTGGATGGAGTTTCTTTAGGAACTTTACCGAACGTGGACCCCACGGACCCATAGTCTCTACCGCAAATAGCACAAATATGTAGTCATCTCTCAGAGACTCATATTTGCGCCATTTACTCAATTCAGCTGCCTCTGATGCCGCCCTGGCTCTAAACGAGGTACCCCTGAGATGAGAGGCCGCCAGAGTGTCTACGTAAGTAGCATCCCACACTAGGGTTTTACCTCTCTCCCAAGGGACCAATGTCATACCGTCGAGTCTCTTGCCATCGTCTCTAAATATTCCACAAGGCTCTTAAACCGAGGGAACATTCATAGAGGCAAGAGCCCTTCGGATAACATCGTTCAAAAAACTGTGTCGTGAAAACCTACCAGCTCTTTTCTTACATGAAAGTCCGAGGAGCCCAAACTTGTCGACGCTGCTACCACAGGGGCACTGATGGGGTTGACAAATAGCCGCTCCTAGTTGGATTCCTACGGCAATGCGCAAGCTTTCCCCATCAAGTAATGTGCCTAATTTCTTGATGGTAAAGCGTGTAACCAGTGACTATATTCCTTAGTCGAAACAGCTAGAAGGCGTGCCTTATCTTGGTCACTATGGAAATTATGAAACAAATCCTTCTGCACGCCTTGTACCAACGGTATATTTCACTGTTTTTGTTGGTTAACTTCCAGTGGAACATTTTCACCAGGACAGAGCGTTTTCCATATCTGCCTTGCCTTCGTAGCAACGCATAGGTCTACTTTATTGTTTAAAATGATGTTACATAAGTCACTGACACTATGCACGGAAGCAAGAAAAGCAGGCAATGCAACACTAGAAAGATTTCTCACACCAATGCCACTAAATTTTATAGGTAAAGTAGCTTGAGTCCAGGCTGTTGTATTTAAAGTTAAATTTAGAATTTTTTCTAAAGCTATTTTAAGATTATTATCAATATCTTGTAAAATATCCGAACATTTCCAGACTGGACTCGAGCGGAGTAAGTATGTAAATCTAGGTACAATAAGACTATATTTTAAAATAGTAAGAGCTATATGGGGGTTTAATTTATACAATTTATCAACGTGTTTTAAAAACTGATCAAATTTTGTTTTTAAAACAGGTTTAGTACCATCGAAAAACAACGGGGCACCTAGCAGATATAGGGACTCCGTACTGACAGTTTTTATTCCTGGACAAATATGATTAAAATTTTGAATTAAAGTGTCTCTATGAGAAGTAGATAAATTATTGGAAAAAAATATTTCACATTTATTGCTATTTGGTTCAAGACCAATATTTTTAATATTTCGAAAATATGAGTAAGATCACTGAGGAAGTCATCTGCTCTACCTCACAGTGTACCGTCGTCTAGGTACCAGACATTCAGCTTGGATTTCAAATTTTAATATTGGGTTGAATTCCCAAAATGAAAAGTGCTGGACCCAGTGGGTCACCCTGCTGAACACCGACAGCAGAATCGATAACATGGTTTGCGTAAAACAAGTTAGTATTTTGACTATAACATTGCCAAACGTAATGATAAATTTCGGGGATATTTTTAGCCACTTCTTTCTGCAAGGCTACCCCATCGATAGAGTTAAATGCATTCCTTAGGTCAACCTTCACAAGAACATCTGCATCACAGTTTGTTAAAAATGTACACACTGAATGTACCACCGCCTCACAGCCACCTCTAGTGCCAAAGCCTAGTTGAGTAGGCTGAAATTTGGTCTTAAGGTGAGAGATTATGTGCCTGCAAGCTAATTTTAAAGTTAAGTGTCTAAATGTGGAACCAACGGCAATAGGGCGGATACCGTTATCCTTTTTTTTTTGGAGGCACATAATCTTGCCCCATATAAGAATGGAATGAAATTTGGATTAACATTACTAGAAAGCATAAAGTAACATAATTTTGTAATGTCTTTAAGAAGTACTCCGCTGGCATCACCGGCAGAAGCGCTTACAAGATCTTTCAGATGTTGAGGCGTAATTCCGTCAATGCCGCCAGCAGAGCCATTCGAAAATGGCATAATTGCTTCTAAAGTGTCTTCTTCCGAAATTTGTAAAGGTTGCATAGAAGTCTTGGGAGGCAGCGGTAAACCCTGAGAAAGCTTGACCGAAAGATGCTTTTGACGAAGGCTTTCAAGAGTTTCGACATTACGAGAAGCCAGGATGTCATCTGAGAATAAAATACGGGATGCATTTTTTAAATCGCCATCCATTACTTTCGACTCAACTACTTTTTTTAAATCAAATTTGGGACGTGATCGAGATAAATCAGTATTAATTGGGTAATCTAAATTTTGAAAAGATGTCTCTTTTAGTTGAGAAGTAATTGATTTATTTTTTGTTTTATCAAAATTAAAATGGGAATACGCAAAAGTAAATAAATTTTGCCAACTGTTTTCACTAATAGTGAAACAATTTTGAGTAGTGCAAGCATTGGCTTTAGCAAGCTTCATCCTCGCACCTCTAGGAATTCTTTTAACCACTGGTACATTACGATAATAATTGTAAATTTGCTCCGAAAAAATTGAAAAATTTGTGTCATTAGGGGAATTGCTAATAGAGTTATGAATTTCTACGGCAGGCTGTGAAGCCGAAATACTTTTACTATGGCATCGTTTAATATGTATATTTAATCACCTTTTACCATTAAATAGCATACCGTCAGCACAATTTTGACACTGTAGGAAATCCGGCTGTGAATGTTTTGGAGCAGAGGTTATTTATTTTATTATTTTTAGATTTTCATGATGCAATATTCATTCAACGTTGTTGTTTTTCTATCTTACTCGCTTCATTTATCCAAATTACAAATTTGTCAAAAGACGACTACCCCAAAACATTTAGTAGTCATAGAAACGTTTAATACGACAGGCTATGCATAAAGATTTTCTAAAGGGCATTGGCCAGTTATAATTAATTTTGTAAAGACGATTATTTACATGAAAAATACGAATGTTCTATTTTCAAATTTCACTTATCATTTTATCGTTATTTATCGAAAAATGGATCTGCATCAGCAATATTGTTGCGCTATGATTTTTAATGTTTTCAAATATAGCTAAAAACCGGACCATTTGACCAGAATTTTTAAATTCAAATACAAATGGTATTTATAAATAAAGGCCTTTCTAAGGCAACCGTGTACTGATGATAATAGAATAAACTAAAACTCAGCCGCAGGGTCATACCAAGATTAAATTAGGAACCGTTCACCATATTTAATTCAAACGCCTTCGCATGTGGAAGATAATTTCGCGTTTATTGTCACACAACCTCACCGATTCTTAGAAGCAGAGCCACGTGGAATGATGCCGTGACATGATTATTAAATTTGAAGCAAGCATTGTTACAGGTAATAAATCTTATATTTACTAACAAGACCCAGAAACGAAGCGCCTGTCATCAGTTTGGCTGTTTCAAAATAAACTTTTGAGAAAGGAAATTTGCAGAGTAGCATTTTATTAGCTATGCTTGTATAGGTTTAAACACAATTTTATTCGTTACCTACAGGGTCGAACTTTATTTGTATACTATACACGCCCCCACATTGTCCACTGGCTCATTTAAAAATAAAATAGATATATACGAACTTGACAAACTCTTGCAACTTGCACTGTACCCTAGTCTAGTATCTAAAATCAAACGTAGCAGCTACCAAAGTATTGACAAAAGCACAAAATTCAATAGTACGAAATAATAAACATCTTGTCTTAGAAAACCTAATACACAATACCCTTAAATGTATACAATTTACTAATGGGATTAGAAAGACTCAAAAGGTATTGGTACAAATCTGCCATCTAACTGTTCTAACTTTTCATTCATGAATAAATAAAATCAACAGTACTCGTAAATCACGTAACAGTGTTGTCATTCCCATTCATTTTTATAGTTTTCTACTTGCGTTAACGATTGTAGAAAGTTATAAAGACAAACACGGAAAATATCATTGTAGATGACAGTAAATTAATTTATTTTGAGATCTAAATTGTTTTTCGTCCTCGTGGTAATACCGTTGTTCAATTTAACAGGGCCATTTTTCTGTTTAGACCTATCCAATCTCCATAGCCTATCCCACCATCCTCCTACCTGATCATGCCGAAAATAAAAAAATAAAACTATTTTATGTCAGTGCACTGACGGTGGTAAGTGATAATGCAGCCGAAGATGGTCAAACACAATGACTTAGCTTATCAAATGCCTATTCACTCTTGCCTTGAAGGAATTTGAAGGGTAAACTTGCTCGCGTCCCTTAAGGCGCGTAATTACAGCCTTTTATTATTATCCATCTTAGTACTTAAAGTTGACGAAACAACTTGTTCTAGTCTAGTTCTTTCAACGTATTTGGTTGCGAGTACCCATGGGCTGCAATAGGTAGCTACAATAAAAAATAAGGTCATCAATATAGTAATTGTTTAGGCAAAAAAGGTAATTTGTACGCCCTCCAATGGCGTTTGAGCTATCGCCTCACCTGATTTGGTATGTAGGTGAGAAAAACGCCGAGGTAGGGCGCCTGCGGGGCAGTGAGTCGCTCGACGCGTGGTCTACGGGTCGGTCGCCGGCCACGAGGGCCGTCAGACCTCTTAGGTAAATTCGCGGCCCGTCATGGATCTAGATAGCTAGATGAAGATATCGTTATAATTGAATCGTCGCGTTAGTGCCTTTTGTATTTGGGTTGCCTAGTTAGATTGGTTTCCGTGTCAGCGAGGCGTATTTTGACTCTGTCGCGACGTGTTATTCTGGTGCCGAATTTATAATTTGTGATAAGTGAATCCGGGACATTCAATGTCGAATTTTGTGCTACTGTCCTTGCCGTGTTGGATATCATGTGTACGATTCTGCGATGATTGTGGAATTAGGCGAATTGAAGTTAGTTAAATGTACAATGAAGCTAAGAGACTGAATAGTGACAGTGAAGAAAGAAGTGCTCCGGCGCTAAAGCAGTCTAGAGCGATGCAGTATTTTGCAGCAGCCTGGAACTCGGCCGCTGCTGGTCGCCTAGGCTTGCCAAGGCCCCACACATTCATACATCACTGTACACTACTCGCCATCCACTATTACACACACTCACGGCCTGCCCAAGCCTTAGTGCGAAGTTAGCTTCGGATAATGGTAAGTACTATGTGTTTCTAGCTTTCTTCCATATAGTTTATTGTGATAGAACATATTCCACGTGGCCATATTGTGGCCCCGTCCCTCTGCTGCCCGTCGATGGGATTACTCATGGGCCCTAATCTCGTCATCCTTTGTTGGGGCAGCTAGAGGCGTTTACAGTAATTAAGGTTAAAAGGATATTTTTCTTTAAATTCTGTCATCAGTTATTGTCACTTATATTATTATCACTTACAGCGAAATAGAGCTTGAATTTTTCAATGTTCATCCGTTGATATAGTTGAAACACAAAGATATGCTATCATGAGACTGAACAAAATGCGTAGCGACATGTGATGCGAGGGGCCTTTTAAGGATTTGAGGCAATAACAATAAAATAAACTGCCCGTGCCATATTGCATTACCCTCATTTGTGGTAGCTGTGAACGTTACCGGCTTGTTTTATATTTACGTTACCACAATATGCTTCTATGTTTGCAGTATAATAATTATAATAAATACTGAAGTCGTAAAAAGATGCACTAAATTTATTGTTCAAATTTTAGTTTTACGCTTATTTTTGTATATATTTCTATTGCATGCCTTAAGCGCAAAGCCCGTAGGTATGTTCTACAAGCGCCTGAAAATCAAAATTCCTAAACTAAAACTTCTTACATGGTTTTTACTGCGAAAAACAACTGAATTCGATCCCTTAACAATAAATAACCAAGAAATTAAACAGTCTGAGTCAGAAAAATATCTTGATGGTCATTGACAGGAGCTTTGCGCAGATATACACGTTGTATACCTTATAAAGTGCGAACTGTTATTTATAATTCACTAGCAAAATCATTACTAGAATATTTAATAGATATGTGAGGATGTGCGTCTAAAAATAATATAAAGGATCTTCAAATATCACAGAACAAATTGTTAAAAGTTATATTAAAACTCTACTACCGTTTTCCGACTAAAGAACTCTATAAAATAAATAGCGGTACTAACAGCGAAACTCCGACCTACACTAAGACTGTCAACTTCTGAAGATCTCTGAATATTTCAAGGATAAGTCTCGGCGTTATTTCGAGAGGGCCGAGTCACATCCCCGCTAGTGATAAACGCAGCCACCTACGCTCCGATTCCGACCGTTACGCAAACTCTCCGGAGGCCCCGCAATCTTTCCACAGACGGGCGCGTCGCACACCCCTCTACAACACGTGCTCACCATAAACCCGCGTCCCCGGGTGGTTCTCACCACCCAGAACATCGAACGAAACAAGTTAGCCATCAGAGCCGGGGCCTGCCACCCCGTGTTCGGATGACCGTTAGTACGACCTTGAGTAATTGGCGACGAAAAGTGCCGTGTCATCGGCGAAGAGAGCAGTATTGATATCTGGGTCCTTAGGGAACTTAGATGGAATGTCTCACAGCCTGGAATTGTCCTAGCACTCTATTCTCTTCAGATCGGAATACAGCAGTGCAAGTATTGCTATTTGGTGGCAGAAACATGTAGGAGCGTGGTACCCACCCAGGCCAACTGCAGGCAGATATGGCATCCCATCACATAGCAAATGATACTCTTAAAATGCTATTTTAATTAAATTACAGAAACAAAGGGAGAAAAATGGAACGAACTATTATTATTATAGATATACGAGTGTATATTTTCGATACAATCACTGAAGCGACCGCTGCAATCCATTACTAAATACAATTGGTGCGAGTATTTCACCACGGACTGTAATGCGCGGCTGTTTAATAATGTATGAGCTTTAAAATTTAATCTTAAATTATGAATAGTCAGAGAACAAAGGAAATGATCAAATACTCCTTACTTACCGTAACAAGAGAGTGGAAGTGGAAGCAGATGAAATTATTTACACCTTATCGGGGACATACTCGTACATGCCTTTAGATAAATAGTGATTTAGTTATTCATTTTGCACTTTGGATTTTCAAAATTAAAATATTTCAATATTAATCTATTTGTATATATAAAAGTAACGTGTTTTTGACCTCAATATTTTTAAATTATTTATGAAAAACAAAATTAATAAATTTCACTCTTATGTTTAATTTTTGATTTTTTTATATAGTTTACATAATTCTTCTTTATGCCTCGAATTTGCGACTACATCGTTGTTGTAATGGCTGTAAATACGACTGCTGATCATGAGGTCCCGGGTTCGAAAATTAGCTATTGAGTTTTTCCATCAAGAAATTTTCAGTAGCTGCCCGGAGTCAGGAAGTTTGCGGTGTCCTACTCCGTGCCGCGTAAAGCACTTAAAACCGTTGATCTCTCTCTGGTCGTATCGGTTTACCATCTCATCGGAATATGTGAGGGAAAAGATAGTGCAACTGTGCTTGCGCATACACTTGGGCGGCTTGTCCTGCGCCAATTCCTAGCCTACGTTGATGCGGGCGTATCGGTACGGAAAAATCGCCTTTTGGCATTTGGTCTAATCTATCTGGAACTCGCCTTTCTAATTTTAAATATTCTAATGATTCAGAATAGTTTATATTGCACATTTAATAACAACAAAACACGTTGAACAACATAACTTGCAACACGAAGGGAAATGGTAGTTTTTTTTTTTTTTATAGGAGAGGGGGCAAACGAGCATGCGGCTCACCTGATGGTAAGTGACTACCGCCGCCCATGAACAACTGCAACACCAGGGGAATCGCAGATGCGTTGCCGGCCTTTTAAAAAGGAGTACGCTCTTTTCTTGAAGGTCCCTAAGTCGTATCGGTCCGGAAAAATCGCTGATGGTAATCGATTCCACAAGGAGGTCGTGCGAGGAAGAAAACATCTTCTAAATCGCACAGTGGTGGACCGCCAATCATCCAGATGGTGTGGATGGTATCGGGAGTTCTGCCGCGATGTGCGTTCGTGAAATTTGGCGGCTGGGATTAATCCGAACAATTCCTCAGAGCACTCCCCATGGTAGATGCGAAAGAAAATGCAAAGGGATGCAACATCTCTTCGCAGTGCCAATGAATCGAGCCGATCGGAAAGGGTTCGGTCGTCGACGATTCGAGCCGCTCTGCGTTGGATACGGTCAAGTGGAAGGAGCTGGCACTGGGGAGCCCCTGCCCAGAGATGGGAACAGTATTCCATGTGAGGCCGAACTTGCGCCTTGTAAAGTAGCAGGCGGTGTGCCGGCATGAAATACTGTCCCGCTCTGCTGAGCACGCCAAGCTTTTTAGAGGCCAATTTGGCCTTCCCTTCCAAGTGACCACGAAACTGCACGTCACTCGATATGTCGACTCCGAGGATACCGATACTGGCTGAGGCAAGCATGGGAGTGCCTTGAAACTGAGGAGATACGACAAAGGGGTTCTTTTTAGCGGTAAACGCGCAAACTTGTGTCTTCTGAGGATTAAATTGGACTAGATTTAGTCGCCCCCAATCCGAGACTTTGTTCAGCAAAGACTCGACTTCAGACACAAGTTTGTTCCGGTACTCAGCGACGTTTTCCCGAGAAATATTGGCACGGCCGGTGTATAGAGCATCACCAGTGCTGTCATCCGCATATCAATGAATGTTACCAGTTAGCAACATATCATTGATATGCAGAAGAAACAGCGTTGGTGATAGCACACAGCCTTGTGGAACACCAGCGTTAATAGGCTTGTAGTCAGAGCATGCACCGTCTACAACGACCTTGATGCTCCGATCTGCAAGGAAGCTGGTGATCCAATTGCACAATTTCTCGGGAAGCCCATAGGAAGGGAGATTCGAAAGAAGCGCTTTGTGCCAAACCCGATCGAAGGCCTTCGCAATGTCCAGACTAACGGCCAACGCCTCCCCCTTGGACTCTACTGCCTCCGCCCATCTATGGGTCAGGTAGACCAGAAGATCACCAGCTGATCGACCCCGACGAAAACCGTATTGGCGGTCACTAATCAGCTGGTGATCCTCAAGGTACCGGATGAGCTGGCAGTTAATAATGGATTCCATTATTTTGGAGAACAAGGAGGTGATCGCGATAGGCCTATAGTTGGATGGGTCTGAGCGGTCGCCTTTTTTAGGGATCGGGTGGACAAAAGCTGTCTTCCATGAATTCGGGACTACGCCTTGGGAGTAGGAGTACCGGAAAAGACGCGTTAGTCTTTTAAAAAGGTGTAAGCTCATTTCTTGAAGGTCCCTAAGTCTTATCGGCCTGGAATTTGCTTTTCAATATAAAAAAATTAATATAATTAATAATAATAATATTAGTTATACCACACATCTAATAGTAACAAAACACGTTGAATTATTTTAAGCGCTGCAACTCACCGCTAAACTACTGCACCACGGAACACTTTTTAAAGCCCGCAACGCACCTGCAATTCCCCTGGTGTTGCAGTTATTCCTGGGCGGCAGTAGTCACTTTTTTAGTTTTCTACCTATTTTATGATTGCCGCACGAATGGGTAGTATCAAACTGCGGAAAGGCCGTACACTCACAGAATACCAGCATAAAATTGCAGCTAAATGTGTTTCGTATGGGGAATGTGCGGGTGACAACGCATTTCATTCCGCATCACATTTTAATTCTCCATCGAGAAAAATCACACTGCAGTATTCACATACATATAAGGTTAGCCGCAAGTCTGATCGCTCCCTCTTCTATATAAAAAACTGTCAGATCAAATTACTGATTTAAAATTACTGATCGAAAATTTTTTTTGCTTAAACTTTTTCGGTTGTGTTATTACTATCATTATCGGTATTGACTCGTTAGTCTAATAGCTGTAAGTGTGACATGCAGTTCGAAATTTCGAGGTACTAATACCGGGTCGGGTTACAAAATCTACTATTGAGTTTTCTGTCATTAAATTTTCAGTAGCAGCCCGGACTCCCCTCGGAAAGCCTGCCTCTGATCGTTCTCCGGTCGTGTCGAATTGCCGTCTCGTCCGACTATGAAAACGTGTCAATAAAGAGTGCACCTATGTTTGGACACTCACTTATTCACTATAATTGTACTGTACACATGGATCGTCTCCGTGGAGACTGGCCGCCATGACAAAATTTCTTAGCTAGACAACATTATTTATTTATTTACTATCGGTATTATACGAAAAAACATACAAAGTTTATTTATTTTAAACTAGTGTATATTTCTTTATTAACTTTAACTATGCTTCTTTTATATTTTTTTACATCTCATTTCATCTTTTATGATTGGTAGATATTCTATCCCTAGGTTGGTACTCATTTTAATCGGTTAAAATACAATTTTTTTTTTACATTTTGGAATGTTTCTTTAGAATGCGTTTTAAATATTAGATTTCTATAATAATTATACGAGTAAGAGCGACAAACTGCTCCACATTCCACTTCACGCATAGTGGATGCTGTGGCCAATAAACATCTACATCTAACCTCAATTTAGAATGAAAATGCAGATGCATTGTCACACATGAGAACAAAGCTGGAACGCTCTTCTCGCATTACCAGTAAAAGGGTCTATTTTAAGGAATATTTGGGAAAAGCTTTGTCTCAAGATCTGGCACTGTTAAAACAACAATATTAGCACATGAAAACCGCAAGAACGTGGGAGATTTCTGCACGTGTAGTCGGATTTGCATGTCAAATTAGAATTTAATTACGTTATAGCTTTAGTAGATGTTGTCTCAAGTGAACCAATCACGACTTAGCAATTTTCATCTTTACATTAATACGTTACTTATGTTTTAAATTTCTCAGATTTTTTTTTATATTGCAATCAAAGTTCTGAGTAACACAATTTAATACCGAGTCTTCCTTCAGAAATCGTTTTTTTCTTAATATCTAATGAAACGAAAACGCAAACTTTTAACGGTGGTAGAGCCCCGCAGCAGTTTTTTGCTGTTGCACGTATGGGCAGGCTCGAGCCGGGTTGGTACCACGACCTCACAGAATACCGGCGTGAAGTAGAGGCTCTGCTTCTGCGTTTCGTCTGGTGAGTGCAGGTGGCCGGAGGCCCAATTCCCCCCCCCCCCCCCCATCAACATGGTAGCGGAATTACAAAGTAGACTACCCCAGGAGGGTACCAGTACCCCTGGAGAATCCCTCGCTGAGCATCCACGACCATGTTATTCCAATCCTGAGCGTGGGTGCTCAGGCTGCCCCGCGTATTCTGGGGGGGGCAAAATTCCGCTCAAAAACAAAACTGCTTGGGGCAAACTGAGCAACAATACCAAGGCGACCTCTGCCACGCTATCCGTGAATTTCTGCAACATCAGGGGACTTCACTCTAACCTAAACGCCGTCCACTACCATCTCGAGACGGCGAAGCCGGCCTTGCTCTTTCTGACCGAGACGCAGGTTTCCTCTCCGGCTGATATTTCGTATCTCTCCTGCCCGGGGTACAAATTGGAGCACTCCTTTGTGCCTCGGGCTGGAGTTTGCGTGTATGTCAGAGAGGACATCTGTTCTCGACGCCTCGGCAGTCTTGAAGGTTCGGACCTGTCCATCCTTTGGCTACGCGTAGACAGCGACGACCATCCGCGCGTCTACGGGTGCCTCTATAGGTCCCATAGCGGTAATGCCGAAACAGACCGACTCATCGACCACGTCCAAATGGCTACAGATTCCTTGCTACAACAGGTCCCATCCGCAGAGATCGTGATCCTTGGCGATTTTAACGCCCACCATGCAGAATGGCTCGGTTCACGTTTAACCGATCATGCGGGGAGATCTGTTTATGACTTTGCTTTGGCATATGGTCTGACACAACTGGTTACTTCGCCTACGCGGATTCCAGATGTGGAGGATCATACACCTTCCCTGTTGGACCTTCTGCTGACCTCTCATCCGGACGGATATCAGGTTTCCGTCGATGCCCCTCTCGGCTCTTCGGACCATTGTCTGATCCGGAGTATGGTGCCACTCACGCTCCCTTCGCGGTTGCGTTCTGCAGGTTGCCGCCGTGTTTGGCATTACAGGTCGGCAGATTGGGACGGAATGCGGTCTTTCTTTGCATCCTACCCATGGGGGGCGGGTTTGCTTCTCGCCGGATGATCCCAGCGCTGTTGCTGACTCTGTCACTGATGTGGTGCTACAGGGAATGGAACTATTTATTCCATCATCTGTGGTACCCATCGGAGGCAGATCTCAGCCTTGGTTTGGTCGCTCCTGTAAGACTGCATTGCGCAGAAAGCAGGAGTGTTATCAAGCCTGGGCTGCGGCTTCGGTGACTCGGGATGTAAACACCAGCACACTTAAAAAGAAGTATAACTTCGCCTCCAGGTCCTTCAAAAGAGTTATTGCCAAGGCAAAGTCAGAGCACATAGGCAGAATTGGCGAGAAACTAGTTCGCCTTCCTTCGGGAACCCGTGCATTCTGGTCTCTCGCCAAGGCTGTCCAAGGGAATTTCTGTAAGCCATCACTACCATCTCTGCACAGGGAGGACGACTCACTGGCCCACGACGCAAAAGAGAAGGCCGACCTTTTAGGCTCCCTTTTTGCGTCCAACTCGACTGTTGATGACGGGGGGAACACACCGCCGACCATCCCGCGGTGTGAGTGCTCTATGCCGGATGTGCTATTCTCACAGCGCTTGGTTCGCAGAGCACTCCTCTCCCTTGACATCCACAAGTCGAGTGGGCCTGACGGAATCCCCCCAATTGTGCTGAGGACGTGTGCTCCGGAGTTGGCACCGGTTCTAACGCGTCTTTTCCGGTACTCCTACTCCCATGGCGTTGTCCCGAACTCATGGAAGACAGCTTTTGTCCACCCGATCCCTAAAAAAGGCGACCGCTCAGACCCGTCCAACTATAGGCCTATCGCGATCACCTCCTTGTTCTCCAAAATAATGGAATCCATTATTAACTGCCAGCTCATCCGGTACCTTGAGGATCACCAGCTGATCAGTGACCGCCAATACGGTTTTCGTCGGGGTCGATCAGCTGGTGATCTTCTAGTCTACCTGACCCATAGATGGGCGGAGGCAGTAGAGTCCAAGGGGGAGGCGTTGGCCGTTAGTCTGGACATTGCGAAGGCCTTCGATCGGGTTTGGCACAAAGCGCTTCTTTCGAAGCTCCCTTCCTATGGGCTTCCCGAGAAATTGTGCAATTGGATCACCAGCTTCCTTGCAGATCGGAGCATCAAGGTCGTTGTAGACGGTGCATGTTCTGACTACAAGCCTATTAACGCTGGTGTTCCACAAGGCTGTGTGCTATCACCAACGCTGTTTCTTCTGCATATCAATGATATGTTGCTAACTGGTAACATTCATTGCTATGCGGATGACAGCACTGGTGATGCTCTATACACCGGCCGGGCCAATATTTCTCGGGAAAACGTCGCCGAGTATCGGAACAAACTTGTGTCTGAAGTCGAGTCTTTGCTGGACAAAGTCTCGGATTGGGGGCGACTAAATCTAGTCCAGTTTAATCCTCAGAAGACACAAGTTTGCGCGTTTACCGCTAAAAAGAACCCCTTTGTCGTATCTCCTCAGTTTCAAGGCACTCCCCTTCTTGCCTCAGCCAGTATCGGTATCCTCGGAGTCGACATATCGAGTGACGTGCAGTTTCGTGGTCACTTGGAAGAGAAGGCCAAATTGGCCTCTAAAAAGCTTGGCGTGCTCAGCAGAGCGGGACAGTATTTCATGCCGGCACACCGCCTGCAACTTTACAAGGCGCAGGTTCGGCCTCACATGGAATACTGTTCCCATCTCTGGGCAGGGGCTCCCCAGTGCCAGCTCCTTCCACTTGACCGCATCCAGCGCAGAGCGGCTCGAATCGTCGACGACCGAGCCCTTTCCGATCGGCTCGATTCATTGGCACTGCGAAGAGATGTTGCATCTCTTTGCATTTTCTTTCGCATCTACCATGGGGAGTGCTCTGAGGAATTGTTCGGATTAATCCCAGCCGCCAAATTTCATGAACGCACATCGCGGCAGAACTCCCGATACCATCCACACCATCTGGATGATTGGCGTTCCACCACTGTGCGATTTAGAAGATGTTTTCTTCCTCGCACGACTTCCTTGTGGAATCGATTACCATCAGCGATTTTTCCGGACCGATACGACTTAGGGACCTTCAAGAAAAGAGCCTACTCCTTTTTAAAAGGCCGGCAACGCATCTGCAATTCCCCTGGTGTTGCAGTTGTTCATGGGCGGCGGTAGTCACTTACCATCAGGTGAGCCGCATGCTCGTTTGCCCCCTCTCCTATAAAAAAAAAAAAAAAAAAAACTTATAATTTCTTGTAAGCAAGATTGAAGTGAATTTGATTAAATATTTTGGAAATTATAAAAGTCTGCAGATTTACGCTTGTGCGATAATCTTGAATAGGTTTGAATATGGCAATAAAACTGGCGAAATTGCTGCTTTAAATAGTACAAGAATACTATATTTTAGGCCCACCGCCAAAACGGGTAAAAAATGATCCAGTTAAGAGTATAATAATATGTCCATTGGCATATTTTACTCATTTTTAATTTTTGGCAGTCTAAAGAACTAAAAAAAAATTCATTGCCTTCCTTATATGTACATACCACAATCGCTCTTAGGTTTAGACTAATCTGAACTATGTCAGAGTATTGATATGGTGATTCCTGAATTCAAATTCCACCCGTAGCCAACATTTGTACAATGAACAATACAACATATTATAAAATGAACCATTCACTTAAAGTATCAAATAGCAATGAGATAATTGACGACTAATAATTGCAAAGGAAGATATAGGTCTCAAACAGAAATTAATTCTCATTTAACAGTG
Organism: Parnassius mnemosyne; assembly: GCA_963668995.1. Lineage (NCBI taxonomy): Eukaryota > Metazoa > Arthropoda > Insecta > Lepidoptera > Papilionidae > Parnassius > Parnassius mnemosyne. The sequence continues at coordinate 41,393,959 of CAVLGL010000057.1, read as the reverse complement.
GTAGAGCCACGATGGGCCGGCTCGAACCGGGGTAGTACCACGAACTCACAGAAAACCAGCGTGAAGTAGAGGTTTACCTCTGCGTTTCGCTTGGTGAGTGCAGGTGGCCGGAGGCCCTTTTCACTGGAAATGAGGCATTCCATCTTAGTCCTCACGGGTGACAACGCATCTACATTTTGATTTGTAACTGTAGATGTCTATGGGCCGCAGCAACCACTTACCATCAGGTGGACTGTGTGCTCGTTTGTCACCCTTATCCTATAAAAAAAAAAAAAAAAAAAAAAAAAAAAAAAAAAAAAAAAAAATTTATAACGATAAAAGGGAGTTGGATAATTGCAGCTAATATTCCCCCTCGAGTACAAACGCAAATACAAATACAGCAAGCCTACAACCAAATTTTACATAATCGTGAGTCGATTATGTAAAATTCGGTTTGTATGTAAATTTCCAGAGCGCCAAGCTATTCGCACTTTCATATGATCATGTTTATATTCATCAAAAATCAATATTACAAATGTAAGTAAATAAAAGAGACGGTAATCGAATAGTAGGAGTTTACGTATACTAATAATGTTAATGTCCTATAAAGTAAAGGCACCTTATCCCGATTGGTTTTAAAATTGACAACATATTCAGAGATATCTATAAAAACTGTATTTAGGAGCGATTTACCAGCTCTTTTTAGGGTTCCGTACCCAAAGTGTAACCAACGGGACCCAATTACTAAGCCTCCGCTGCCCGTCCGTCCATCCGTCCGTCCGTCCGTCTGTCAATGGGATGTATATCATGATCCGTAAAAAGTGTTCAGTTGAAATTTTCACAGAATGTGTATTTTGCTGCTATAATAGAGAATAATAAAAATAAAAATCAATTAAAAATTAAAAGGGGCTCCCCTACTTGAAACGTGTATTACGATGGTACGGAATCCTTCATGCGCGAGTCCGACTCGCACTTGCTCGGTTATTTTATTACTGCAAGATCTCTTATTCAAATGATAATATTACATAGATATTTTATTTTATTATTTTATTTATTTTTATTTGCTTGGAAAACTTACAGCTAATTTACAAAAATAATATAATTATAACAAAAATGAAGGCCATTTACAAGTTTTCACTTATATAATACTTTATATGACAAGAGTGTGTCAGAAGAGATATAGTAACAGTATACTTAAATATAAATTACATTATCAAAAAGAAAAGAAGTTGTTAGAAAGTAAACGCCTAAGTTGGATAACGCTGGAATGAAATAAATCAATATCCACATTGTGAGTATGTGCTATAGCATTAAAAGATCTGCATGATCGAATAATAAAAGAGTTTTTCCTGTAATTACTTTTCACGCATGGTACATATAAAAGTGTAGGTTTCCGCAAACCAGATGATGAGGTGTGTAAACCTATTTTACTTAATAGTTCAGGACAATCAATATTACCATTCATAATTTTAAAGAGGAAGGAGAGATCTGCAATATTTCTACGCTCATATAAAGGTAATATGTGATTTTTTTTACATCGAAGAGTATAGCTGGGTATAAACTTTTTTGATTTAAATTGAAGAAAACGCAAAAATCTTTTTTGTATGCGCTCTATCCTATCCACATATTCATTATATTTTGGATTCCAAATTTCAGAACCATATTCCAAATGGCTGCGTACAAAAGCGCAATATAGAATTTTGAAGGTTTTTATGCTTTTAAAATCTGCCGATAACCTTAATATGAAACCCAGCGCTTTGTTAGCCTTTGTAACGATGTTATCAACGTGATTGTCAAACAGCAATTTAGAGTCAAAAGTAACACCGAGATCTTTGATAGTGCTGGTTCTATTTATAGAAATATGGTTTAATTTATAATTATAAATTATAGGACTATGTATATAGTCGTATCATCAAAGGTCTTTAGTAATGCGTATACGTTTTGAAATAATTGGTTAGTTTTGCGTCTGATACTGTATTTTGTGAACACTTTTAGAGTATTTCGTCTGAATAGGAGCCCTTACCTTAGTCCAATTACAATCACGGTGATAACTTTTAAATATTGTTAGAATCTATCACCTGTATTGTTAAAGGTCTAGAGAGTATGGTATAAATTATTACTTATTTTATTATTACTTAACTAGCTGTTCCCTGCGACTTCATCCGCGTGTTATTTGGGGTTTTAATTTTTTGCGCGGTACCCTACCTCTTTTTCTAAAATAAAAGCAGCCTAAGTTACTCCTCGTGACATCAGCTATCTGCCAAGGAAAATCGCGTCAAAATTGGTCCAGCGGTTTCGGAGATTAGCCGGAAGAAACAGACAGACAGACAGACGGACAGACAGACAGACAAAAACTTTAAAAATTGTATTTTTGTTATTAGTACCGTATATACTTTCATATCCATTAAGTAAAAAGCTGTAATTTTGACATTACAAACAGACACTTCAATTTTATTTATTTGTATATATATCAAATAAGTGTGACAAACGAGGACACATTCCACCTGATCGTAATTAGATGCTGTGCCCATAGACATCTATAGCCATTCTAGATTAAGAATTAGAATGCAAGTAAATCGTCAACCCTGACTAAAGATGGAATGCATCGTTCTTAGTAAAGAGGTGTCCGCTTCTCTACACTCACCATATGAAACTCAGCAGCATTAAGCTGTTATTACTGCTACTACTCAGTATATGTACCAATACAGATACAGATACAGATAGATGTATTGGTACATACTGGTTACGGCATGCAATATCGGAATGCCTTCAATTCTGTACTTGAGACCTGATACCGGTATTCTGGAAAATTTTTAGGAACTTACAATAAAATATTTTTCCGATACTCTATCTTAATCCTATCAGTTGCCCATGTACTTTATAATACTAGTACAAAAAGTTTTTCAAAGCGTTATACCGACGCGGGTTAATCGAAGCGTTGCGGCAGACAAGCGTAGGACGCGGTCGGCAAATGTAGGAGGCGTGATTATCGACAAATATTCTGCGCTCGGCTTATATTGCGTACGTGATAAGATTTGGGAGAACTGCGCCCCCATTTCCCTAAATGGATTCGGCAGAAAGGCCACACAAGCCAATGCCCGTTTCACAAGTGGTATTTAGTGGGTAGGCAATTAGGTTTCGCAGTGAGTCCCACATAACCATGCAGCCGGCTGTCGTGGTAGGCTTAGAGCATTCACCAGCTTCCTTTCCTGCTTCCCGGAGGGTAGCCCTTTTTATTGCTTCTGGGTGCAAAAAAAATTTGTGACGCTAGGGTGTTGTTAGACCCAAGGTGGCAATAACAACACAATAACTTTCAAAACCTACAATTTGTGCATTTGCCCAAGTGTTGATTCTCAGGTGGGTACTCTGGCCGATGAGCTATACAACCTTGATGAAGATAAAGGAAAATATAAAAAAAAATAACAAACATCATAGTAGATTACCATTTTTCATTGTTTTATTTGATTAGTGGACTGAAGTAGCAGTCTACATAGAAAGTAACGCTGGCCTTATTTTTCTTTCACGTAAATAGTGTTTTGTCCCTAATATAGTTTACACATTCTAAAAATATATTCGTTTCTTATACATGCATATTTCAAGATGTTTTTCTTTAGCATTAGTAAATTCTGGTTATATGCGTCATATATTCATATATTTACATACATATAATATTACATACGTACATGCATACTTGAATATATCACATTTATAATTCTTATAAATCATATTATAATATATTGTTTACTCAAAGAAAATAATCGCCTATATAAAGTGCGTTCTAAAAGCCGAGTGCTTTATAAGATTTTAAAGTGCTGTCGTTTATAATTTTAGCTCCTTTACATTCTGATAGACATTAATTTGTCACTTATTTCGCGTCGCCTTTGACGCTGCATTAACTTAAAGTGCTGTAATCATTTCGACAGCGTATAAGATATAACTGAAGCGAGTATATACACTTTGCAGAGAAGGGATTTTTCTTAATTTTTCAGCACAAAATTAAAGGCAAAAAAATAAAAACGCCATGTGGTGGCTGTGTTAGAGAATCCAACACTCAATTTTTACATGGTAGAGCCAAGCTTCTACATAATCACATGTGCAGCGAGAATAAATCCGATCGATTGATGTAGGACCATGCCGGAGTAAAATAGCAGCATTATATTTTTATATAATGCATTATATTATAGGAACCGGGCCCCCGTCACATCATCGACCACGTACATGTGACGGCGTACTGGCCGCATATTAACTTTGTAAATTTTATATTCGTTTATTCTTCTGTCAGTGACCTATGGTTTTAATTATACTACTAGATTAGCTAACGCAAGAACAGTTGTGAGTGACAAGAACCGTAGACCCTTTTCACAGGTAACCAAAACCTCCATCTTGGACCTTAGAGGGACCTATAGAAAATACTAGAAATACTTTACGGCTACCAGTTGTTAAAAAGAAATAAAATGAGCCCTGTACGCAGTAGGAGGACGGGTACTCGTATAAATAGCCGACTAATAGCCTTTCAGTTAACAGTCTAGCCTCTATACTAAACGGCACCGCTCAACTAGCGGTCTAAATGATATTCAGCCGATGCGTCTATAGTGGACTAGCCGGCTGATGCTTAGGTCATTCATAAAATAGGGTGACCATGTGGCGAAAAATAAAAAAAAATTCTGACGTTAGTATGATATAAGGAAATTATGTTGATATCAGTTATGCATTGTTTAGTAATCATATGATCAAATATAGTAACTTAATTATAAAGTACATAATATATAAATAAAATATTATTAATTTGCTAACGCAAGCTAAACTTCCATGACACTTAGATGACACATGGATCTGAAAAGGACTTCTTTGAATGAAATTAATAGGGTAACCATGTGTTATATAAATATACGTGACTTTGTGCCCTTGGGCTACCCCAGCCGCACCTTAACTTACTGTCCTAATTTTTCTTGATAGGCGCTTTCGTATTTTTAACTATATTAACAGAAGTCAATGTCACGAAACGCCCAAGTAGATTGAAATCGGTTCAATTCTAAAGATCGGACTCTGTTACACAAAAAATAGAGCTTACTTCTTTTTAAAAATACCTGCAATTTCCTTTGTGTTGCAGTCGACACTTACCATCGCTTCATGCTCGTTTGCCCCGTCTTCTATAAAAAACCTACCTAGTTAACAAACAGATATGTGTATTTAAAATTAAATTCATTTAGGTCTTATTTACCCAATAATAAATTTGAGGCGTTGCATAAATATCCACCTTTAATTAATTTAAAGTAGGTGTGCGGTCGAATCAATACACGGCTTCGTTTTGCTCCAATTGGAACTACAGTAGTGAACAATTCGTGTAACGAATTATCTGTTTAAAAAGATATATCTGTACCATTTATAAAATCATTAAGGTAACAAATAAAAAAGGTAATTAAATAGTTTCATTTAACATTATCATTACAGCGCTTCACGAGTTTGTGCTTTGTGACAAAGAATGCCACAAAGCACAGTTTCTAAACACAACATCAAATACAACAACAATAAATTCATAATTTTTTAATTAAAATTATCAACATTATTCAGGTTTTAACATGTATCCGCACTCCCAGCAAAAGTTACCTATATACATTTTTATATGATTCATTTATCAATCAAAACATGATGGGCTGCGGAAGCCTATTACAAGATAGAAATACTTTATAATTGACATAATAATTAATATACATCCTTATTAATTAAACACAGTATTTTATTGACATTTATTTCAATGAACTTAACTTTTTTTAATTTTTTGCATCATTATTATCACGAGTGGTTGAAATTCGATCGTAATAATTCCCATACTTTAAATATTATTAAAAGCACAGATATCCACTAGAAAAAATAAAAAATATACGTTTTTTCCTTGTAATACAAGCCTTGCCAACAAAACTTAGGTTAATCTCTAGTAATGATTTTAGGTAGAATATTAAGTCAGTCTTAAAATAATTTCATTATCAGTTCCTTTTAATTCTTCAATATTATATTGTTGGGACGTCACAAAATGTGTAAAAGCTTTATTAAAATTGCATTACATTCGTGGACAAATACATTCATGTACGTTTAGGTAGAAAAACGTATGGAAAATTTATAAGCTTCTAAAATTTCATTAAATCAATTTAAATTCGTTTGGGGACAATAATTTTTCCTCGTGCTATTCTTTAATACGAACGTAGTATAACCGTAAAAACGTACTCCTACGTAACTCGAATATGCACATACACTCACACACATACAAACACATATCTTATACAGAAACCATAAAACTCTATTTGGATAATCGGACGTTTTTAACTCACGTATCATCCTTGGTAGGAAACGATGTCTTTCGTGAGGATTTGTAGTTTATCAAATCTTACGTAATGGCGGGGGCCGTCTAGGATATGATCACAAACTGCAGACTTCCCGGAACGTCGGCGTTTCACGTCAGCTATATGTTTTATATTTGCGGGTATTTATAGAAATTTTCGTTTGCCCTATAAGAAGGGTGACAACACCATATTGAAAAACAACCGATCGATTTCGTTACTGAGCCGAGTTTAAGTGCTATTTTCTAGTCATTACGAATCTAGCTTGAAACTTTGATTTTTTACTTTTACCGTGCAAAACACGGAATCATTCGTTCCTCCTACCATCATAACATTCCTTAAAAAAAGAATTTTAAAAAAGGGCATAAAATATGAGCAGTACGTACAAATCTGAATTCTTATTTTTCAGTTCAAAATAAATCTTCCATAACATTCGTACCTTATTTTACAGACGTAGTTCTAGTAAAAGTAGTACCTATTTTCTCTGTCCGACTCGAGGCTAAGGAGCTTATTGACTATCATATAAGGATTTCATCCAACTTCCATTTAAAGCTTGCAGATAATATTTAAACAGCTTCTCTTAGGTATTATTTTGTTGGGAATATTGATATAAAATTTTAGTTGATTATGACGTATGCAGGAAATTTACATATTGCAAACATGATTATTTAGATAATATAAAATTTGATAAATGATAGTTTTAGAAACTATTTTACTTCTGATGTTAGAAATTATTCTCAAAATATTTAAATAAAAGAATGTTACTCGTATAAGTATTTACTCTGAAGGGTAATTGTTAAAAATAATAAAAGTGTGAGAGCGGATGTTCAACTTGCTCTCTTGCTTACGCAATTGATCATTATCAGGAATAAGACAGCGTACAGCACAACACATTCAGTATAGAGCAAATACAGTTCGACTAACCGTAATATGTACCAGACACAATCACACATTGGTGTAACGTGAAGGACATAATTTCATGATAACACCAAACTATGCAAAGCAACAGGTACACTACTCCTCTCGATGTAACACCGGTCAGCCTCTCAGCAACTCGATCTTCCTTGCTTACACTAGAAGAACTACTACACGAATAGAACCCAGAATTTCAGTATAAAAGTGATGTTTTAGCCCAACGGGCATAATAACGATACGAGAATCATAGAATTACAGACTGATCCCTCTTAGTCGACTGCGCGATACTCTATACTGCTAAAACAAGTGGGAGATTATAGTTCTACCTTCAATATTCCTTATTTTCTTTTATTATTTTACTCTCATACCTAATAATATATATAGCCTGGGAATTAAATTATTCAAAAATCCCTTTTTACATTATACTCGTAGATCGCATATTTCCCGGAATCTCTTTCGTGAAACAGTCTCTAGTTTATTCCTTAGACTAAAATTATAAACTATTTTTCTGCCGACTACCAAAAAGGAGATGGTGCTCAATTTGACTGTTTGTTTATTTTTTTATGTGTGTTACCTTATAACTTTTTACTGCGTGAACCGATTTCGATGATTCTTTTTTCATTTGAAAGCTGGTACTTATCATGTGGTCCCATATGAATCAGACCAATAGTTTTTTGAGTTATTCTTAATAAGTTATATTGAAGTTGGCTGTACAAAATTGAAATTATTTAAAAACATAATTTTATGTTTATTAAAACTCAATAGCCATTCTTGTTTCTTCACGAGAATTATTAAAATAGGCTGTTGTTACGAAGACGGAAATAATACAGAGGTATGAAAATGAATATATATTTATATCTACTTAACGTAACGAAGAACAACGTCGAAAATGTCATGAAATCTGACAATGTGATTGCATATCCACCTGAGAAAGTTAGCAATTACGGTAATTACCGATAGTGTTTTTACATGGGAGCCGAGTAGTTGACTTTTTGTGAATTGATTACTGTGACTCCTAGAGTTGGTTGTTCGAGTGACGCTCTAATAACGAAGGCATGGATACAGGTGCCTTAGATATATTGGAATTCTTCGCGAAAGTTTATTTAAGCAGTTGGCTTGTATTGGGCAATAAATAAATGATTACTTCATAACTATGAATATGGATTAGTGACTAAATAACTGCCTCGTTGTTCTTGTGGTCGCAAACGCGACTACTGATCATGAGGTTCCGGATTCAAATCGAGGTTTGGGTCAGAAATAAGTTACTGAGTTTTTTTATCAAGAAATTCTCAGTAGCAGCACGGAGTTAGACAGTTGGCGGTATTCTACTCCGTGCTTATAGATACACGTCAAGCCATTATTTGGTTCTACCCCTGTTCTCTCTTCTGTCGTGTTGGTTTACCGTAATATGAGTGCACTGTATGACTTTCACTCAGGCACTATAGTCCTATTCTGCGCAGATATCTGGTCTCCGTAGAAACCGAAATTCGGTCTGGAGGAACGTTATTTACATGGCTTACTTTGTAAAATGTTAAAATCTCAAAGGATTCACATTTTATTGTAGTAAGATCTTTGAGTTTAAAAAATAAATTACTCATTACACGTATAATTAAGAAGCGCTGAAGCGAAAAAAATTTGTGCAGCTTTACGCGTTTCTGTAATTAAAATTTGTGTTCAGGTAACTCAAAGCTGTAGCAGGCGCTGTCTTAAGTTTTTTTTCTGGGATTTAATTAATTTCCAGTTACCTCCTCCTACTTCTTTTCAAACTTGTGGATGGATATTAAATTGTCAAAGAATTGAATGAACAAGCTTAATGGTTAAATTATAAATTAAAAAAAAACCCAACTGCGATAAAAAGTTTGCTGAGAACAACCTTGCCATCCCTTTTTAGTATTAGCAGATGCAATATATAAATATCATATAGCCTATGTCACTAACACAATTTAGACGAATCTGATGACACCTCAATATATGTTAAAATCCATCAAGCCCTTTAGGCCACAGCGTGTGCTACATACTCTTATGTATGTAACTCTCGAAAATATGCATGAAAATATGATGCAAATATATAGTTATGTATCATGAAAAAATACCCTCCTTTTGCGGTAGTCAGTTAAAAAGATATTTAAAAGAAAACAGATTTAAATGTTTAAAGCCGCGTATTAGATAAATTCCTCTTTTTAAAATTCCGTAACAAAATTTGCACAATGAAAAACTTATAGAATCACTTCATTGTCAACCCGTCCGTCGCATGCGATGTTACAGAGACCCTTTCTCGTAATGATTTAAAAATTAGCACAGAGACTGGCACTCAAAGGACACTTATAAAACTGAATAATTCAAAGTATAGGAGCTGATTGACAGGCATGCAGCCGGGCATCGAGGCTAGCCAAGTGGACTTTATAAAATTGTTAATGCTAAGAGACAGGTATAAAAATTAAATCACGTGACATTTATGTGACATATCGTTTATTATATTTATTTTATTTTTTCTTCTAGCGTTATGGTCTATAGAATTGTCAACTTGTATAGACCCGCACATCGTCTAGGCATGGTCCGAGAGCCCATGACGCATTTTTCATGAAGTGTTTGATGCATCATGAAACTTTGTTGAAAAGTATCAGCCCACTCAATAAGCAGATATTTGACTGCCTGGCCTACCTGGGTACACCTGGTACTGCACATACAGGTAAGCCGTAAAATGATTCCTCAAAAAAGTGTTTGATTCAAATAATAATAACTACTTTCCATCAGCTAAGTTGATAAATAGTTAAGAAATAAAATGGCAGACACTTCTGAAGGGGTTCACATAGAGGAAAGCTATCCCAAAGTTGTATTTTCAAAAATTCCAAATAAACGTGTTTGTTTTATTTTGCCATTTTTACTGCGTGCTTATTATATATAATAAAAAATTCTCACAAAAGGGCACACACTTTCTCCGAGGGTTAGTAATTTAAAAGTCTATACTATACAACAAATAAATAAAATTGAAGTGTCTGTTTGTAACATTAAAATAACAACTATTTACTAAATGGATATGACAGTATATACGTTACTAATACCAAAAATAATTGAAATTTTTGTCTGTCTGTCTGTCTGTTTGTTCAATTTTGTCTCAAACTTTGTCTGCTTGGCTAATATCCGAAACGGCGCAACGGATTTTGACGGGACTTTCACTGGCAGATAGCTGATGTTATAAGGAGCAACTTAGGCTACTTTTATTTTAGAAAAAGAATTGGGGTTTCTCGCAAATAAAATTAAAACCCATAAAATCGTAATGAATTCGCGGAGGACGTCTAGTCTAGTATTTAAATAAATGTGATCTACTCACTGGTTAAACGCTTGCCACCAATTAATTGCGGTACATTACTTAATATTCCTGCCTGCTTTGGAAGGTAGGTAATGAATAAGAAAAAGTGACTTGTTTATCGGTTGATGAGAAGGAAATTTGAAACAGAAAAATATTAAAGGTATTGTGGACGTGGAAGGAAAAGGGGAGATTTCCCGCCAGGCAAGGTGTTCTGCCTGGGGACAGGCCAACGCTCCGTGTGTTATTACGGAGCTGTTCTATATATAGCGCTTTAACTTCAGAACTTTGATAGCGCGATTTAGCCCTCGGTTTGTTTCGATTATGGCGCGATGACAGCGCCGCTACATCACCCCCGATATCTAGATGTTGACGAATGTACTAGTGCCAGGAATTGCCTTGTAGCCTGCAATGAGACGGGAAGAAGGCAAGTGATTTGCGAGAGTGCCGTGAAACAGAGGCGAGCAGTAACGCTCAGAGCCGTGCCATACACTGCAGCGCAGAAAGTAGCTTGAAGGCACAGGAAGCATTATTCTGGTGCTGCGATAAACCTTTGTAAAACTAGATGACTTGCAGGATGTGAAGACTGCAGAAAACTTATGCTCGGGAGCGAATGGGAGGGTCACTTGAAGATGACGACAAAAGCTTGAAAGTTGAGGTTTCGGAAGGTTGTCGGTTGCGTGTTCACATCACGTCGGTTGGTTACCACTGCGGTAGATCTCCCGCGGGCAAGGTCTTCTGTCCGGTGAGCGACCAACGCTCTGTGTGTTATTTCGGAGTTGTTTTATATATGGCGCTTTAACTTCAGAACTTTGATAGTGCGATTTAGGCTTCGTTTCGTTTCGATTACGGCGCGATGACGGCGCCGCCACAGTATCATGTCAAAGAAATAACGGTAATTGATATTTTTTAGTAAACCATTTTATTAAATTAGATTATTATGCATCCTCTAAAGATAAGAAGTAAAGTAAAGTTACATCCCACACATGTCCCACCGCTGGGCATAAACTTAATATCTGAGATAATTTTAGGGTAAGGAACCGTCCACCGCACTGCCCCAATTCGTATTGATTGAATCTAGGAATGTTATATTCATAATCAATAAAATCATATGCCAAAGTAGATATTATATTATAATTCAAAAAAATATCAGGACTTATTTTCGCTTCCAATTTAACATTTTTCCTCTGCGGTAACTTGTATTAGTTTTTGTACTCAAAGTACTCCTCAACACTCACCATATGAAACACAGCAGAGTTAAGCTGATATTTTACGCTGGTATTCTGTGAGAGCGTGGTTGTAGTCTGATCGAGTCGACCCGTTCGTGCTACAAACATACTCGTATAAGTTGCGTAGTGGCTCCACCACGTAACAAATGAATACTACTATCCTACCCAGCAGGCTTAGCTAAACTGTCATTCTACAATCTACAATTCGATAACGTTAATAGAAAACTATGAAAATGGATGAAAATAACGAGAATTCCTTAGACAGACACTTGGCTTAAGAAAATGAATAATTATGTTCGTTCACTTCTTTTCCATTCATTTTTATAGTGTTAAGAGTTCATATGATTGCTGAAAACCATTTTTTTGTCAATCATTTTTTTCTTAAAGTCCAACTAGATTTGTAGTTGATTCTTCATAGAACAAACGCATTTGCCGACAATGTATTTCGGATTTTTTTTGATTCAGCAGTGCTTATAAAATTTTGTGTGGATTTCATGGCTACAGTAATTATAAATTCACCTGCACTCAAGTCACTTAATAATAAATGTTTCAAGGGATTAGAACCAGAAAATGCATACTCCATCAAATGTGGCCGTACAGGTAAAATGCAAGTTCTATGAAGTAAAATTGTCAAATCGCTTTCACTCTGGGGAAGAGGTAGAAAGGATTTTCTCTGAGTGACACAAACCTTAAGCCCGTCTCTACAATAGACGGCTGTCGTAAAACCATCTCTCAAAAGAGTACGAAAAATTGATTTCTCATAACGGTAATAAATGGATTAACGTAGTAAAATACGCCTCTGTCTTTATAAATCTTATTTTTGAAATAGAGGATTCTTTAGAATTTGTTTTTTTTATGTTCATTTGTTTGTATTTTATATGAACCACGCTGCAGTTATACTCGTATTATGGTTGTAGCACGAATAGGTTGGCTCGACCGAGAAATAACAACTCACCGATAATTTAATTTTTTAGATAATTTTTAGGTTAATGCTGCTGTGCTTCGTATAGTAAGTATTATTATACATATATGATACTTTTTTGTTGTTTGAATGAGTTCTTTTTGAAGTAGTTTTTATTAGATTTGTTACCGCTGTATGAATATATGTACTTATATTTGACCGTATGTAACGAATATAATCCAGCGATTTTTTTTGCTTTTATACCTACATCAACATTCCAGGAAAGCCGTAGGTTTATGTACACTTTCCATCAAAGTATGCACTTAAATCGGGGTGACGAAATGTTACGGATCTTGTAAAGATTATGTAAAGAGATATTGTAAGCAATCCACTATTGTGTTAGTACGTTTACTAGAGTATAGACTACTTATATGGTAGCTCATTTTAATAACAAGTCGAAAAATTTAATATTTTGTACAACCCACTACAATGTAAATAAAATGAGAACATCATCAATGTAGTCGAAGTCAATTAAATACGCACTAATAAGGGTAACTCAAAAACAACTGGTCAGATATTGATCAAATTTATATGGGACCAAATGACTGTTAAAAATATATTTTAGTCTTCTACGTTACATTTTTAATAACTTTAATATTTTTACGATGTTATTATCGTCTGCCACAGCGAAACATACGTGTGTACATTGTCCCATAGATTACCATTCATTAGTTAAATCTCCTTGTCTATATTTACATGTCAACCAGGAGAGTGTCGAGAACTGGAAACCGTTTTACTGGAAACGAGGCATTCTATCTTAGTCCTCCAGGGTGATAACTCATCTCCATTTGGATTCTTAATTGAGAATAGATGAAGTAGACCCCTAAGTCGTATCGATCTGAAAAAACTGGCAACAGTGAATTTTACAACATTGTCGTGTGGGAAATTCCTGAATTTTTATCGCTAAAGAAGAAGATATTGATGATTTATATCTGACTTTTTTTTGATTTATTTATGTTATTGCAATTCTATTTATATAAACCCACTCTCAATTGCAATAAATATGTATGACATTTGCCAATATTTAAATTTATGTCTTTATTCATCAGAGATTCAACACTATTTTTACTTTATTTACATTTCTCCGTAATTTAAAATCTTCGAGTGTTGATTTTTGATACAGTTCAAATTCTCAGAACGACGTGACAGCTGCATCCGTCTCCGAATAAATATTCGTAATATTCAAATCTTCCTTTTTTCTTTTAAGCTGCATCTGATATTTGAAAATGAAGCGAAGGATAAAATATAAAGCATTTTACAATAATTAAAGGTAAATTATATTTATTTTCCTAAACTTATTTCTTGCACGCATCGTCTTCCAGCATGTTCAGGTCGTCACTCCATCTTATGGGGGGACGCCCAACACTTCGTCTGCCGTTACGTGTAGAAAAATTGAGTAAGTGGAAGGAAGGACTTTGTGGCATTCCTTAGGAAAGCCCATGTTCAGTAGTGGACTTGTAAAGTGCTGTAGTGATGATAATGATGATGGGGAAGCTTATTTCCAGTATGTCTTGCAAGAATGTACTGAAACTGTGAGGACTAAGAAAGGAAATAATCTAAATATAAAAATTAGTCAAATCTAAAAAGTCTACCAAGGTGGTAAATCGAATTGGAAGACTTAATTCACTCGATTTTTATTTTATTTCTTCGCACAAAGTTTGTTATTCCCTTACTAATTTTGATTTCTTTCACATAAAATATTTATAAAATCATTAATAGTAGGTAATGTAGTGTAATATTTAATATTGTTTGCTGTAGGTACCTCTAACATCAACTGGGGTCAAATTCTTGTTTTTCGCGTTCTATTAATTCAGCGACTGGTGTGTAAGCAATCACGGCCCAACGAGCACGGCTTTTCAATATACTTTAAGTGGTACGGGGCACACTAAAATGATCGGGAATAAGAAAAACCACATGCACGGTATAGCTGAATTGTATTTTATTGTTTTTCGAAGTATTCTCCGTTCCATTCGTGAAAACCAATCATTAAAACAGTAATTCCAGTCTGAAGTTGATGTTGACAAAATGGCTGATTTGTACGCTTCCACAGCTGCTTCGGGGTCTTCAAACCGTTGAACGCGTAGTAAATCTTTCATTCTAGGGAATGTAAAGAAATCGTTTGGGCTCAGGACAGAACTGTACAGAGGATGGCTCATCATCTCAACGTTTTCCTGCTTAAAAAAATCATTTGTCTTCTGAGCCGTATGGGATATCGCATTATCGTGATGATGCGACGTTTCGGGTTATTTTTTCGGAGGGGCGGTTTGCTAGTAAACCATAGAAGTCTTTTATAATAAAATATAAATTTCACTGATAAGTATGTAAATGAAGACAACGTCCGCTTGCTTGTAATAAATGTTGAGAACAAAAACTATATTTGAGACTAAACAGGTTTTGAATACGTTTTCATGCCTAAAATATATTCGCCTGCTACTGCCTCGGTTTCTTTACTCGTCTGCTACTACTGAATTGACTTTATTTCAAGTAATGACACGTCTTATTTTCGCAACAGTATTATAGTGTTACAGTAGTTTTCCGCAAGTACACCACGTACTTTGAATTCCTTGGAAGTTTCAGTTTATTTATGGCAACATGCCTCAAGCGTTATTTATTAACCAAAGCTACACTTCAATATTTACTGAAACACATTTTAATAATATTAATTAAAGAAATATAATAGATAATTCTTTTGCAAGTGAAAGTCCCCTCAAATTCGGTCTAGCCGTTTCGGGGATTAGCCGGATCAAACAGACAGCATATAGACTAAAATTTTAAAAATTGTTTTTATGTTATTAGTACCGTATATACTTTCACACAGTACAAAGCTGTAATTTTAACATTACAAACAAACATTTCAATTTTATTTGTATGTATGTATGTTTGTATATAGATAAATATTCCTTCTTACAGGTCAAAGTCACACAAGCCAATCTCATAGGTAATAGTCCTTCTTATATAGAAGTTCCTTTGCCGCGGAACCACAGTCTTCATTTGATATTTTGCTATCAAATACCGTCATTATTAAAACCATACTATCTTCCCAAGACAGAGGTATTTTTTCCAAACAAGTAGTGAATTCAAAGTAAAGATGACTTTTAGTAAGTATTACTTTTATTTATTTATACTAAATATATTAAGTGTAGTTCAAACCTAAGACTAACTACAATCTATTTTTTTTTCAATACAGTCGTCACACAGTGTAATTAAGCAACTTTATTTCACAGCACAGAGATCTATTCTGTGGCAAGACATTTGCTTTGTCGTAAATGGGAGTTTTGGCGGGA
Organism: Parnassius mnemosyne; assembly: GCA_963668995.1. Taxonomy (NCBI): domain Eukaryota; kingdom Metazoa; phylum Arthropoda; class Insecta; order Lepidoptera; family Papilionidae; genus Parnassius; species Parnassius mnemosyne. The sequence continues at coordinate 41,377,949 of CAVLGL010000057.1, read as the reverse complement.
ACTTGACGGGCGACGGATTGCCGCTCTTATATTATTGTTTAAATAATGGTTTGAAGTGGATTTTAATACGTAAAATAGTGCGATTTTGTGTATTAAATGTCTGTGCATGTGAACTATTAGTGGGAACGGTGAAACAAGTGCTCTGGTGGTGATTTGATTATCAAGATAAGGTGTCTGATTGCTTAGGCGCCTTGAGATACTATCGCCAACTGTCAGCTGTCTGATGACTCAAGTTGCCGTCAAAATCTCCCAAGGATTGCACAATGTGACGCATTAACATATTGTAAAGCAGTGTACTGTGAAGGATAATTATACATTGTGTCTTCAGGCTCAGAAGGGCTAGAACCCAGAGCCGTAAAGACAGTTTAAAAAAATGTGTCGTAAATTTAGGTTATGACACGCACTCACAACCACTCGTGACATTTGTCTAATTGTACTGTCCCACGTCGATGTCACATGTCAATAGATTTTTTTACAGAATAAGGGTGACAAAGGAGTACACTGGACTGTGTGCTACTTTGTTACTTGATAGTAAGTGGATGCTGTGGCTCATAGACATCTACATTTATCCTCGAGTAAGAATCAAAATGCAGATTCTTTTTCACCCCTGAGTACTAAGATGGAATGACTGCGTTTCCAGTAAAAAGAGTCCCCGTTTCTCTACAATCACCATATGAAACACAACAGAATTAAGTGCGGTCCTACCTCGGTCGAGCCGACTCATTCATACTACAACCATAATATAGCAGTACCGGGGATCTACCAAGTATGAGATATGATAAAAGTCAGTTTCAATTAAAAAAAAAAACTCTTTTTTTCTGGCTGAATGCATTGTCCACACTGGTATCCTTTGTCACCTATAAGAGGGACGCCTCACATTTAAAATCCTACAACTATTATCATGCCAAGACGCGAATCAGCGCCAACGCGAGCCGCATAGTCCTCTCCACTTTCTATCCTGTTAGTGATATTAGTTGGGTTGGGCGATATCAAATAAAATAGCTTAAGATAGAATATTAGTAAAACAAGTCTGATAACAGTTATTTGAAATATGTGCGACAGAATTCGTAATGACGATATCCGCAGCAGAATGAAAGTAATCAACATAGCTCAACGGACCAAAAGAAGAAGTGCGAATAGGCCGGCCATATAAGTTGAAGAACCGCCAATCTCCAATGACAGTGTCGCAACTGTTAAAGAGTATGAATTTTTCACATCAAAAAATATCATTTTCTTTAAATCAAACCTATGTTTCTTCTTGATAGTTATATTTACATCCCTTTAAAATAAATAAATATTCGTTAGTTATGTTACGGGACTAGCAAAACTTTACCACTTACCGAACTCCGCATTTTTCTTTCTTACTATTGGCGAGATTCCAACTCAGATATACAACGGTTGGGAATAATCGGAAACGTATATCAACCACGATAATCCTTAACAGCATAATAGAATAAGATGTTGGTGTTTACCAACAACTGCTTATAACTATTAAAAACTATTTTTACAAGCGTCACTCCCGCAATTCCTTTTCTGAGTGGTAGTCCGTCTGGCTACCACTCTCTCACCTATTTCTGCTGCCATATAACAATGCTAAAACTGTTTTCTTGCAGTCTGAACGGTAAAGAAAGCCAGTATAATTGCAGGCTTCGAGGCATTCCAACAACACGACAACGAAAAATTTAATTTTAATAGAATAAAAAAAAATTACCAACTTTAAAGCATATGAAGCTTTTTTGTTTGTAAATGGGTGCCAGTGTTCATGGACTGCCATATCCACTAACTATAAGTTAGACTTAACTAATTTGTTACTACAATTTTATAAAAAAAAATTAAGAAGTCTCTGTTTGCTTATATATCTAAGATCATATTTGACGAATGACACCTATCCGACTGAGTGACCGGTATCGTCACAAAAGCTTCAATACGGATTTTTCAAAGTAAATTAGGTAGGAGTACACAACTTTCTTCTTGTCCAACTAAAATGTATTCATATTTCTGGTTGTAAATGAAATAAAAAAAATTAGATTTACTTCTTTAACTCCCAACAATATTCATTAAAAGTAAATCTGTTCAACATGTTAGAAATTCAACGTAGTAGCTCCAGGCGCTCGTTAGTTTCACTGTCAAAGATATTTATACCCTGTATAGTAAAACGAAAATTTGCGTAGGATGAAATGAATAGGACAATACAAAATATTATTTCAAATAGTCTTTACAACGTTGAATCGTTGAAAGACCTTAGGACTATTCCCAACAACCCCAAAATTCTCTCGGTAAATAGTATACCATAAAAGCTCCATTGTAGTCCCATCATGGCTGCAACTTAGCCTCACACGTGGAACGCCACTTCTTTTTACGGATATTCATTAAATTTTATATTATGACGAAGTTATTTATTAACATACCCATTTTAAAGAGCATTATTTTTCCTAACACAGTTGCGTGGACTATCACAACACAACAACAACAGCGACACACATTTAAGTATGTAAACGCCTCCACGACACATAAGAAATTCCTTTCACAAACAATTTATAAAATCACTTTACCTAAAGTAACGTTTTTAAAGAAAGACAAAGGTAGGAAAAATTGGTGGGTACCTTAATATTCAGTAACTTAATTACCTTAATAACAGTGAATAAGTGTGATATACACTAAAACCATTTGAAACATTTTCTAAGATAGAGGAATAGACAAAATAGACATATTATGTTGACATATTTTCCGGTTCATTGCCAAATTTAAGGAATAAACTACTAAATAGCGGTTGTGAATCTTGATGAAAGGTATTGATGAGTTCTTTTAATATTCAGAGTAAGCAGAGACTACAGACTTACATCTGGCACGATCCTGACACACTGCTCTCACTTCTTTCACATCTATATTATACTTACTCATAAATGCTCGTCGGCTACGTGAACATTTAATTTGGCTCATCTTCAATATATAACCAATTTGGTCCATAAACTTCGGTCTAGTGCCCTTTCCGACTCAGCCACTCACTTTGTTAGCACAAATTTGCTTTCTAACTCTTTCCTTATTCATTATTTCTACGTGCCTAAATCACCAAAACATTCCTCTTTTAATCCTAGTAACACAATTTTGCAAAACACACCTTTCTTTTATCACACAATTTCTCACCCTATTATTCAGATTCAGCCCTAAGATACCTACTTCTTAATGACCGCATTTTTCTAGCATTAATTTTACTTCCATGCTTCTTCTGCCACACACCAACTTTCGAATTTTCAAATGGCAATTCACAATGCTGTGTTAATAGGGACTAACACGCAATTCACAATGCTGTGATAGTAGGGACTAACATGCAGTTCACAATGCTGCGATAGTACAGACTAACACGCAATTCACAATGCTGTGATAGTGAGGACTAACACGCAGTTCACAATTCTGTGGTTGTAAGGACTAACACGCAATTCACAATACTGTGTTAGTAAGGACTAACATAGCATTGTGAGTTGCCACTCGTGCCTTTTGTAACGTATTCTAACTTCCCAAAATAGAGTCCTTTTAACTACGAGTACTTTGTATTTTTCAAAAATTTAATAATACTACCTGTATTACCCGTATTACCTGTATTGCAGCACACGTTGTGGTTGCAAGTTATCGGAATACAATTAGTAAGAAAACGATATCTTCAAGAACCCGAATATTATGAACTTTAATTATTTGAAATATATAAACTGGTGTATACAGGATCATTTGTAATTTACTAAAGACCTTTTGGGAATATATTGGTTACATCATTACAAACAATTTTAGCGAAATCGCTCTTCCAAGTATATAATACATTTACGAAAAAACTACTTTTAAGGTTTTGTTGTCATGTCTGACTCCTTTTAAGTCTGTTTTTTTTAGTACCTAAACAATGTCAGAATAAATCGTCAAAGAAAATGCCTTATTTATTTTACACTTGATATCAGTATCACACATTGTGTTGAAATCATTAAACATAATTAAATGATCAAATGACATTAAAAAAAAAACACAAATATTAAAATTTATAATAAGTAAGAATGACCGCCGGGCCGGTCGACGCCCGCGCTCAGCTGATTGAGTTACGAGTGCCTACTAAACCATTCATCACTGTGCCTATTGCACCAGGGCGCCACTTTAAATTACTTTACATTAACTTTTCATATACTCCTTTACTTTGCATAAAACCATTTGATGAACTATTTGATTCTTTAATTAATTTCTTTAAGAATTAATAGACATTCTTTAATAGAAGTTTAGGTAGTTTTTTTACGAATACTATTGGTTTAATCTTTCTATGAAGACCGGGCCCAGTAATGTTGTATTAATAACGCCTGCCCACACATTGACACTAAACCGGTGTTGAAAGCTATGCGGTCTTGTTTCATGTGGATTTTCATAGCACCACAAGTGTTCATTGTGCGAATTAAATAGTCCTATTCTGCCAAATGTTGCTTCATCAGTCCATAAAATATTGGCTCGTTCAGCAGCTAGTAACCAGTTACAAAATGTAACTCGCGCTGGTTTGTCAGCTTCGCTGAATTCATGAACACGATGCAAGTGGAAAGGGTACTTCCCTTCATTGTGTATGACACTCCATGCACAGTACTGTGACACATTGAACTGTCGGCCTGCCTCATAAGTGCTCGCTGCTGAATTTTGTTCAAAAAACTGCAGTATGTCTTCCTACTCACGTACTGTGCGTCGCGGTGGACGTCCACGATTGATTGATACAGGCTGGAATTGCCCGTAATCTCGCAATCGCTGTGTACCTAGTAGCTAGCATCGTAGCGTAGCTCGGTGCACGTGAGTTGGGAAATCGCCTTGAATATTCACGGCAGGCTTCACTAACGTTATCATTGCAAATTGCTAAAATTCGCACCATTTCAGTATACTCAATATTTGAGTATAGGTATGCCATTGTGAAACGCGTAAAGTTCGCGATATTAATCTCATAACGGCAGGAGAAACGTCGCGGGCGCACCAAAAAACAAAGGCAACTGACGACACAGGTAATTAGGTCAAGTTCAAATGAGCAAGCGCCGCCTCCTACACCCATCCACCCCTACCACGCCACGCGCTTTATTTTGCTATTTAGGACTATTGCCGTTTAGAAGGTCTAATTAAGATATTTTTATTTTTGTATGAAAATAAAAATTGAAGAAATATAATTTATTTTCTTACAGATGTTGTTGTTATGATGTAAATAATATATTGCCAAAAGGTCTTCAGTAAATTAAAAATTACCCTGTATATACAATAAAAACTGGTGATCTTTTAAATAAAGAAATAAATTTTCTGAATTCAATTACTTCAGTAAAGAAATTTTTTAGAAGATGTTAGGTGAAGTTAGGTGGTCTTAGCGGTTAGCCACCGTAGAGTCTATATCACCTGAGGATGCCTCGTGTAGAGACGAAACACGTGTCGTATTATCGTTAGTGGTGTGTCTTGCCAAGTGTAGTGGTGTTGGGAGTAGCGGTGCTGGTGACGGGGATAGTGCACGCAATTGAGGGAGGGCGGGAGGTGCTTCTTCATACTAGGTAAGACACATCATTTTATTTTATAACGCGGATATTTGCGAAGGAAATTTTTGTAAAAGCTTTTATATAATGGATTTCCGCAAAGTAACGCCTGATTCTATTAATTAGATGAAAAAGTATTTCAATGTAAATTGAACGTAGATAGAAAGTCGATGTGATTGATGAAGGAACACTCGCTTACGAGTATGTCAGTGATTTTATGATTTTATTTCAAAGAGAGTTTTGTTCGTGGAAGTAAATCTTTACACTTGATCTGTAAGGGAAACAAAACCATACAGAATACATTTTAGTCTCCTAAGACTTTTTATGTTTACAAGTTTACATAAATGCAAGGATCCTTTAATATCTATGAGTCCAACTGGGTAAGTTTTTTTTTTTATAAATCTGAAGCGGCAAACGAGCTTACTGTCCACGTGATGGTAAGTGACTACTGTAGTCCTTTGCAGTGAACACCTGCAGTTAAATTTAAAGAAGTGTATATATGTGTTGTCATCTCTCAGAACTAAAATAAACTGCTTCATATATGTACAGCCTCTAATTATACTGACACTCTATATCTATTCCTTCAGAGCAGAACATAGCGGCACAGGCAAGCGCAAGCGCAAGCAGAAAATGAGTATAACCTTTATCTGTGTCTGTATTAATGGTCAAATACAAAGGTCTTCCCCGTAGATTGCCAGATAAACTCCGTAGATATTAATATTTGCCTTGCCACAGTTGTCACGCTGGGTAGGTGGCAACCGCATTTTTTAATTAATTTGAGTTAGCCAGAATAACGCTCACTCCTACAATACAAGGAATGCTTATACTAGTGATTGCACAACCCATAAACGATGGTAAATTAAAATTTTAAGATTTTTTTTATCTCCACATTTCGAAAAGTGCACGTTATCAAAATCTCTTAAATATACCTCAAGAAAAACACGTTTCAATATAAAACATTTTGCATAAATCAAAAGCGAATGTTCCGCTGAGTATTAGCATTCTGTTAAATTTCAAATTTAGTTTGATCGTGATTGATGAAGCTTGTACGAGAGCCCGTGTTTCAATAATTTGATTTTATAGCAAGCGAATTGCTCTCATTAAAGGTTTTACATGAATCACCCAGATTTAAACGAAAATTGACAGCTATTATTGAAAAATTACTAAGGCTCTAGGAAATAAATACAGATGCAAAAGATTTAGTTTTACTTTTGGCTGGCAACCCTTTTTTAAATACTTAAATAGCAACAGGAGTTTATCCGATAGCTCCACTATTTTTTACTTTAATTAAAACAATTTAATAAACAGATTTTATTTATTTTGTCGCGTTAATTTTGTCTTCTTTTAGGTGTTTCATGTCCCGAAGTCATATCACCGGGCTATCTTCAGCTTTTGAATATTTATTCAATTTTATTCAAGTATTCGCGTTCTGCTGAGCATACGAAAAATCTTAAGGTCACTCAGCGATCTATGGAGGGGGCTATGCTCGCGGTTTCTCTGCATGATAGTCTTAAAAATGAGGTTATCCCCAGTAGAACCAGAGTAACCGACATAACCCAACGCATTAGTAAGCTAAAGTGGCCATATAGCTCGAAGAACGACAACCGATGGGAACAACGGTTCTTGAGTAGCAGCCTCTTACCGGCACACGAAGTGTAGGGCGACCCCCCCCCCCCACTAGATGGAGTGACAACCTGGTAAGACATACAGGAAGGTGATGGATGCAGGTGGCTCAAGACCGGTCTTTGTGGCATTCTTTGAAGGAGGCCTATGTTCAGCAGTGGACTTGTGAAAGTCTGTAATGATGATTCGTGTAAATTTAATTAATAAACACACACACAAAGTAAAATAAAACAATATTATGATAGAAAGTCAAACTCTTTTATTATAAGATCAATCATAGACCTATCCACACATCCACTGGCCTAAGTTTATGAGATCAATCAGTCAATCACCTAAACAATTGAACATTATGGAAACTATAAGTGTGGAGATTGTATCGCAGTTTTGCATTCTCAGCATAATGATGTAAAATCGTTTATATATTTTATTTTTATAAAGATAAAAGAGATTAAAATTATCCATCAAAAAACGTGATTGATGTATTTTTATGTTGTGAAACAATATTAAGAGTTAATATAAGGTTTAAAAACCTACTAAAAACAAATTACAATTAAAACAAAATGTTACCTACGCATTAGTAACGCATTAGTAACCTGTATCGCCGGGGTAGTTTACCAACATAGATTTCACAAGGACAGACATCCTGACCCAGAACAATTATTTGTACGCCATTTAAATTCTTATTCCGTGTGGAACCCGTGACCCTTAGCGCTGCAACTCATTGCTTAAGCACTGCGTCACGGAGCCGTTAATTAATTCACCACCACCATTATTGCACCAGGATCATATATAATTTTTTAGTAATTTATTTTTGTTTTGTTACGCTAAAGAAGTATAACTTTCTACCTGCGTACATAAGTACATACACACGTTTTTTAATTTTTTATTTTTCTAATTTAAACTTAGTCCCTGTAAATTTTTGACTACACATTTCCGGACAAGCATGGTAGAAATTTTTCGTAAAACAAAATATAATACCGTCAACTACAATAGACCGAGCTATATTCCGTCCAAAATAAATCGTTTTAAACAGAAAGTTTTCTCAGTGCAAACGTACACAAACTGACTAAATTGAACGATGACATGTCGAAGTTTAAGGGAAACCGATGCATTCCGCTAGCTACGGAGCTCGATACTGATCGATCGTACTTTGTGTTAAACTATAGAGAAAGATATGATGCAATTGTTTAGAAACAAATTCATTTTATTTAATATACTCTACCGGAAACGAAATAACTGACCGGTTGTGCTGACAAAAACATATAAAAAACTAAAAGTGATAAAAATACACAAACCCAATGCTTCACTGCATACCATAGTGAGCCAAATCGATTCAACAACTTACAGATTAGCTTAATACTTAGCGAAAATACTCTCACCTCTCAGGGGACATACAATAGCACACGCAAAGGACTCCTACCATTTTGTCAGCGAGATTAAAGACCTACATCTGCAGATAATGAAACTATGGTCAATTTTTATGTGCAGTCTCTGTTCACATGCTTATCTGTTGAAGATTGCAACTCAATTGTAACTAGAAGGCTGGAGGAAAACAACATGCCTGTAGAATATGCAGTATTACTCAGACACTGCCCTACATCTGCTGCCTATTGCAGATGGAAGAGTTCTAACATCTGCTTGGGATCCTATAATTAATAAAATTAAATCCCAACCCAAGCATACAACTGCAAGATTTCAAGATACTCATAAAACAAGAAAAACTTCGTACCACCCACAATCTGATGGAGTGGTAGAACGATTTAATCAGATATTGGAGAGGTACCTAGCAAAAGTTATGGAAAATCGGCAACGGGACTGGGACAAGCATATACAACCGTTTTTGTAGTCATATCGAAGCGTTGTTCATGAAAGTTTATCGGTGACACCAGATTTTGCAAACTTTGGAAGACAATTACGGCTGCCTGCAGACCTGATCACCGGAATAGCACCTGATGCCCCATGACTGCATGCCTGCAGACCTGATCGCCGGAATAGCACCTGATGCCCCATGCTGTGTAACTGATTATGTAAATGACTTGCGGAAAAAAATTAATGGCATTTATGAGCACGTCAGACAATAGGGCCAGCAAATGTCTACAAGGATGAAAACCCGGTATGACCGCAAAATGAACAATAAAGGGTTCACTAATGTGGTTGCACAATCAAGTTCGCAGCAAAAGGAAATCTTCTAAGCTTCAAGCTAAATGGGGCGGACCGTGCCGGATTGTGACAAGGATCAATGACGTAACCTACCGGATACAAAAAGGTGCAAGAGGTACTCTTAAGATCATCCATGTGGATCGACTGGCGCGTTTATATTGTGCCAATAATGCTCGGGACGAGCATATCTTAGAAGGGGGCATTGTTGCGCGCCACAATTAATACATGGTACATGGCGACACTAGTTACCACTAGCGCCCTCAAGTATCGAGTAGCAGAACTAGGAGAGTCATGAACATTCTACAAATTTCCATGGAAGAACTTTCTAGATTTATCGACACCTAGTCAATCGGAACCGATATGTACTCGAAAATTCTGCAAGTTTCTACTGTAGAAGGTTCTGGAAACTATCCGAGGCTTTATATAAAGCCGGTTTAGACCGCGACAGAGGCAGTATTGAACTGGCGATACAAGCGAATACTTCGCAGCGATACAACTGCGAACTAAAGTGATCAGTACTACAAGTTAATGTTCTGTAATTAAAGTGTCAATTTTGGTAATTCAATCGGCAGTTCTTAATTGTCTCGAAACCCAAGGTCGTAACAGTACTTTTAACGAAACAAAATATTGACTTTGACTTTGAATTTGACTTTGTTGTCAAACATATACATTGCCCCATGAAGGAGTTACTGACTCTTTGGTGTCGAGTATCTGGTATAACTAACTTGCTTTTTCCTAGTATTTACAGAATGTACATCACTATTTTTAATAAAATTATTTTTGTTTTTGTGTGCATTCATTAAATTCTTGTAAATATATTAAGAGGGCAAGGTTAGCATATTTATTTCTTTAAAATTTTCTCTAAGGGATTCCTTCTGACCTAGGTTATAAATTGCCTCTCTTTTGCAAAACAAAAATAGTTTCAAAGTCACATTACCCCAAAGCAAGAATTCATATAACATTATGCTATGGAAGTAACTAAAATAAACTAATCTAGCTGTTTTAATAGATGTAAGATATCTAATCCTTTTCACTGCCTATGCTGCAGAACTAAGTTTGCTAGCCAGTTTAGATATATTGGGGTCCCATTGAAGATGCGCGTCAACTGTACTTCCGAGTAAAACAGTGGATTCAACAAGACCCATGACCTCCTCATTTAAAAGCACATAAGTATTCACCTGTTTAAAATTAGGTGTAGAGAATTAACTACATTTCATTTTATTACCGTTCAAAAGCAAATTATTAACGTTAACCCAGCGTACTACTTTTGATGTAGAATTATTCACTGCGTCATATTTCAATAATTGCCTTTTTTGCAACAAGTTTTACCAGAAAATCATACTATATCATGGTTATTCCCTTCCAAGTAAGGTATATTATTAATATAAACTAAGAACAGAAAGGGTCCAAGAACTGAGACGTAAGAAACACTCATCAATACTACCGATCCGGAAGAACTGCATCCATTAATAACAACTGTTTATACTAATAATAAATTAATAAAAATAGAAGTAGATTATTTTATTCAAATTAAATTATAATAAATATACCATCAACTGCATACGAGGACTGGTCTCTCCAAAAATTTTCCCCAATCAAACCTATCTAACAGAACCATCATACATGCCCAACTTCATCATCATCATCATTACAACCCTTCACAAGTCCACTGCTGAACATAGGCCTCCTCCAAGGAATGCCACAAAGCACGGTCCTGAGCCACCTGTATCCATCGACTTCCTGCATGTCTCACCAGGTCGCCACTCCATCCAGTGGGGGGGTCGCCCTACACTTCGCCTACCGGTACGAAGCTGCCACTCGAGAACCTTTCTTCCCCATCGGTTGTCGGTTCAATGGCCACTTCAGCTTACTTATCCGTTGGGCTATGTCGGTTACTCTGGTTCTACAGCGGATATCCTCATTTCTAAGTTTATCACGCAAAGAAACCCCGAGCGTAGATCTCTCCATAGCTTGCTGAGCGACCTTGAGCTTCTTCATACGGCCAGCAGTGAAGGACCACGTCTTAGATCCGTAAGTCACCCACATAAGTCTTAAACCTCTCTGCAGTTGGATAGGTTTCGTACTCTGATTCTGTACTTGGATAGCCATCGTAGCTCTACTGTACAAACACTTCAGCACTTCGATATACCGACAGTCAACTTGGCACTGCTGAAGAGAAATCAGCACCTCCCGAATTTCGACGGAATCAAAGGATTTCTCACAGTCCACATACGCAAGGCAAAGTGGCAGATTATATTCTTATGTCTTCTGTACAATCTGCCGCAAGGTATGTGTGTGGTCCATGGTACTAAAGTCTTTTTGGAAACCGGCTTGTTCGGAAGGCTGGAAGTAGTCAAGTCTGCGTGCGAGACGATTCGTAATGACTCTCAAAAACAGCACATAGACGTGGCTCAGAAGGGAAATCGGTCTGTAGTTCTTCAAGAGAGCGTTGTCGCATTTCTTGAAGAACAAGACCACCGCACTTCTGCTCCACGCCTCCGGAGTAGTGCCACCATGGAGGACGGAATTAAAGAGCTTCTGAAGGACTTCAAGTACCGGTTTTCCACCCGCTTTCAAAAGCTTCGCTGTAATTCCATCCTCGCTTGGGAAATTGCCGTGGTGAAAAAAGTGCTAGAGAGCCATTCTAATCTCGCTCAGACTGATGTCCGGGATATATTCGGAATACTGTCGGATAAGACTCACTCTTGGATCGTTGACTTCATTAGACGAGACCTTGTCATGCATATCGTCCACTTCATTGCAGTCTTCTTGGCACTGAAAACGGTTTTTTAACTCGAGCTGAAAGGTTTCAGGACTTTGGATTAGAGCACGAGGGGGACGGAGCGTTGACTTCATTAGACGATACCTCTCCAACTTAACGTTTAGGTTCAGTGTGCCTCTAACCATTCGGTGATCGCTGCCGGTTTTCACCCTCGCGATCACTGAGACTTCACTGAACAGTTCTCGTCTGGTCGTCATAATGAAATCAATCTCATTTTTTGTCTAACCGTCGGGGCTCGACCATGTCCACGTCCTGTGGGGCCGCTTTTGGAAGAAAGAGTTCATCATAAATAGTCCCTCTTTCTCCATGAAGTCGGCCAGCAGCTGGCCCCTGGGGTTCCGTTGCATATGGCAAATCCAAATTTCCCTACTTTCAGCTCACCATTCTCTCTTGTGCCTAGTTTTGCATTGAAGTCTCCCATTAACACCGTATATTGGGTTTTGGAGGAATGCATGGCTCTAGAGATATCCTCATACATTTCCTACAAGTCGAATAATACCAAACATATTTGCATAATTTCTTTCTCGATTTTCGTATATAGTGCATTTTGCATATTCATGCCAATATTTTACGTGAGATAGTATGCAAATTGGAATCATTTAAACATGTTCAAAACTGACAGAATTTTCATCATGCATCTGTGGTCCGCGTTGTAGTTGAGTTGATCGACAACATCAATATTCATAAACACTTTTGGTTTGCTTGTGAGAATGTATTCTATTTTATTTTTTGTTTTTTTCATCAGGTGACTACATGTCCATTTTCTATTATGTTTTTATTTTTATTTTAGTGGCTATTCACGATGTTTTGGTTGTTTGCTAATGGGAAATGTATCACTCTTTGTCCGTTCTCATTTCTTTTCCTAGTTGAATACGGTCCAAGTTTCTTAATTTTTATTCCTCTTTCCAATTTGAATGTTAAAGTCTCCCATTAACAGTTAGTTAGAGTTACATTCTGTATACGTCCCACAGCTGGGCACAAGCCTCCTCTCATTTGGACCTACTTACGCAAAACGGAATCAACACAATGACAGTTTTGAGAAAAAGCCGTTTATGTCGAAATTTTGTATACATCAAACTTTTTGTTAATTTGAATTTTTTTTTTTTTTTATAGGAGAGGGGGCAAACGAGCATGCGGCTCACCTGATGGTAAGTGACTACCGCCGCCCATGAACAACCGCAACACCAGGGGAATTGCAGATGCGTTGCCGGCCTTTTAAAAAGGAGTAGGCTCTTTTCTTGAAGGTCCCTAAGTCGTATCGGTCCGGAAAAATCCCTGGTGGTAAACTATTCCACAAGGAAGTTGTGCGAGGAAGAAAACATCTTCTAAATCGCACAGTGGTGGACCGCCAATCATCCAGATGGTGTGGATGGTATCGGGAGTTCTGCCGCGATGTGCGTTCGTGAAATTTGGCGGCTGGGATTAATCCGAACAATTCCTCAGAGCACTCCCCATGGTAGATGCGAAAGAAAATGCAAAGAGATGCAACATCTCTTCGCAGTGCCAATGAATCGAGCCGATCGGAAAGGGCTCGGTCGTCGACGATTCGAGCCGCTCTGCGCTGGATGCGGTCAAGTGGAAGGAGCTGGCACTGGGGAGCCCCTGCCCAGAGATGGGAACAGTATTCCATGTGAGGCCGAACCTGCGCCTTGTAAAGTTGCAGGCGGTGTGCCGGCATGAAATACTGTCCCGCTCTGCTGAGCACGCCAAGCTTTTTAGAGGCCAATTTGGCCTTCTCTTCCAAGTGACCACGAAATTGCACGTCACTCGATATGTCGACTCCGAGGATACCGATACTGGCTGAGGCAAGAAGGGGAGTGCCTTGAAACTGAGGAGATACGACAAAGGGGTTCTTTTTAGCGGTAAACGCGCAAACTTGTGTCTTCTGAGGATTAAACTGGACTAGATTTAGTCGCCCCCAATCCGAGACTTTGTCCAGCAAAGACTCGACTTCAGACACAAGTTTGTTCCGGTACTCGGCGAGAAATATTGGCCCGGCCGGTGTATAGAGCATCACCAGTGCTGTCATCCGCATAGCAATGAATGTTACCAGTTAGCAACATATCATTGATATGCAGAAGAAACAGCGTTGGTGATAGCACACAGCCTTGTGGAACACCAGCGTTAATAGGCTTGTAGTCAGAACATGCACCGTCTACAACGACCTTGATGCTCCGATCTGCAAGAAAGCTGGTGATCCAATTGCACAATTTCTCGGGAAGCCCATAGGAAGGCAGCTTCGAAAGAAGCGCTTTGTGCCAAACCCGATCAAAGGCCTTCGCAATGTCCAGACTAACGGCCAACGCCTCCCCCTTGGACTCTACTGCCTCCGCCCATCTATGGGTCAGGTAGACCAGAAGATCACCAGCTGATCGACACCGACGAAAACCGTATTGGCGGTCACTAATCAGCTGGTGATCCTCAAGGTACCGGATGAGCTGGCAGTTAATAATGGATTCCATTATTTTGGAGAACAAGGAGGTGATCGCGATAGGCCTATAGTTGGACGGGTCTGAGCGGTCGCCTTTTTTAGGGATCGGGTGGACAAAAGCTATCTTCCATGAATTCGGGACTACGCCTTGGGAGTAGGAGTACCGGAAAAGACGCGTTAGGACCGATGCCAACTCCGGAGCACACGTCCTCAGCACAATTGGGGGGATTCCGTCAGGCCCACTCGACTTCTGGATGTCCAGGGAGAGAAGTGCTTTGCGAACTGAGCGCTGTGAGAATAGCACATCCGGCATGGAGCACTCATACCGCGGGATAGTCGGCGGTATTTTCCCCCCGTCATCAAGAGTCGAGTTGGACGCAAAAAGGGAGCCTAAAAGGTCGGCTTTGTCTTTTGCGTCTTGGGCCAGTGAGTCGTCCTCCCTGTGCAGAGATGGTAGTGATGGCTTACAGAAATTCCCTTGGACAGCCTTGGCGAGAGACCAGAATGCACGGGTTCCCGAAGGAAGGCGAACTAGTTTCTCGCCAATTCTGCCTATGTGCTCTAACTTTGCCTTGGCAATAACTCTTTTGAAGGACCTGGAGGCGAAGTTATACTTCTTTTTAAGTGTGCTGGTGTTTACATCCCGAGTCACCGAAGCCGCAGCCCAGGCTTGATAACACTCCTGCTTACTGCGCAATGCAGTCTTACAGGAGCGACCAAACCAAGGCTGAGATCTGCCTCCGATGGGTACCACAGATGATGGAATAAATAGTTCCATTCCCTGTAGCACCACATCAGTGACAGAGTCAGCAACAGCACTGGGATCATCCGGCGAGAAGCAAATCCGCCCCCATGGGTAGGATGCAAAGAAAGACCGCATTCCGTCCCAATCCGCCGACCTGTAATGCCAAACACGGCGGCAACCTGCAGAACGCAACCGCGAAGGGAGCGTGAGTGGCACCATACTCCGGATCAGACAATGGTCCGAAGAGCCGAGAGGGGCATCGACGGAAACCTGATATCCGTCCGGATGAGAGGTCAGCAGAAGGTCCAACAGGGAAGGTGTATGATCCTCCACATCTGGAATCCGCGTAGGCGAAGTAACCAGTTGTGTCAGACCATATGCCAAGGCAAAGTCATAAACAGATCTCCCCGCATGATCGGTTAGACGTGAACCGAGCCATTCGGCATGGTGGGCGTTAAAATCGCCAAGGATCACGATCTCTGCGGATGGGACCTGTTGTAGCAAGGAATCTGTAGCCATTTGGACGTGGTCGATGAGTCGGTCTGTTTCGGCATTACCGCTATGGGACCTATAGAGGCACCCGTAGACGCGCGGATGGTCGTCGCTGTCTACGCGTAGCCAAAGGATGGACAGGTCCGAACCTTCAAGACTGCCGAGGCGTCGAGAACAGATGTCCTCTCTAACATACACGCAAACTCCAGCCCGAGGCACAAAGGAGTGCTCCAATTTGTACCCCGGGTAGGAGAGATACGAAATATCAGTCGGAGAGGAAACCTGCGTCTCGGTCAAAAAGAGCAAGGCCGGCTTCGCCGTCTCGAGATGGTAGTGGACGGCGTTTAGGTTAGAGTGAAGTCCCCTGATGTTGCAGAAATTCACGGATAGCGTGGCAGGGGTCGCCCTGATATTGTTGCTCAGCTTGCCCCGAGCAGTTTTGTTTTTGAGCGGAATTTTGCCCCCCCCAGAATACGCGGGGCAGCCTGAGCACCCACGCTCAGGATTGGAATAACATGGTCGTGGATGCTCAGCGAGGGATTCTCCAGGGGTACTGGTACCCTCCTGGGGTAGTCTATTGTCTAATTCCGCTACCATGTTGATGGGGGGGGGGGGGGAATTGGGCCTCCGGCCACCTGCACTCACCAGACGAAACGCAGAAGCAGAGCCTCTACTTCACGCCGGTATTCTGTGAGGTCGTGGTACCAACCCGGCTCGAGCCGGCCCATACGTGCAACAGCAAAAAACTGCTGCAGGGCTCTACCACCGTTAATGAAGTTTATTTACAATATTGTAGGAAATAATTTATTCTATGTTTACATACATAATATTGATGAAAATCATTTACATTTTTAATAATAATTTAAAAAGAACTCATTGCTTCCTTTTAGCAAAACTATCTGTGTGTGGGTTGGTTCCTTGTTAACTTATTGCGTTGTCATAATTTTATAGTAAATCTTACATTTTATTTTAATCATTTTACTAAAAAACGAAAACAAATATAAAATTCTTATAATACAATAATATATAATATAAAAATGTTAAGAGTTACAAAAATGTTTAGTACCAAAAAATTACTTAATCAAAATCAAATTTTATTCTACTTCAAAATCAAGTTGACCCGAAAAACCTTCAATGTCGTCTTCTAAATCAGCACTTCCAACAAGTTTCACATAAAATCGAGTGAATCTTGCGGAATCGGGTGTAGCATGCTTTTATTCCTTAATTTCGCTTCAGGGACAGGTTTCCCTGTTGGCCAAAGTGGCTCCATTATCTCTTTCACAATGTTACAAAACATTGTCTTCCACGAACATTTTTTTAATATCTATGACCTTGAAATATTCATCCAAATTAGTTTTCATATAAATTTTGAACATTTCATCCTTTTTAGTCATGGTTTCTTTAGTATTGAGCCACGAAACTTTCTTTCATCTATCGTTTTCTTTCTATTAACTATTTTCCTTTCTAACTTCAACGATGACAAGAACTCTTCAATTTTCATCCTGTGTACATGTATTTGCTTAGTTTTTTTACAAGTTTTCATAACCTGGATGTAATCATCTGGTGTATAGAGCCGCTGTTCCTTTTTTATAGGATAAGGGTGACAAACGAGCACACAGTCCACCTGATGGTAAGTGGTTGCTGTGGCCCATAGACATTTAAATATATCTTCCATTACGAATCAAAATACAGATACGTTGTCACCCGTGAGGACTAAAATGGAATGCCTCGTTTCCATTAAAAAGGGTTTCCGGTTCTCTACACTCACCATACGAAACACGGCAGCGTTAAGCTGCTATTTTATGCTGGTATTCTGTGAGAGCGTGATCCTTCCCCGATCGAGCCGACCCTTTCGTGCTACAACCATAATATAACTGCAGCATGGCTCTACCACATATAAAAAAATTCCAAAATCTGAATCGTTTGGGAGGATGCTATGTCCCGATTCAAGAAATTTTATATTGATCTGGTCTAATGTGGGATGTTCGTTCAACATGGCTTTAAGCATTAATGTTAATTTTATGTCGCGGGTCTGGCCACCACATGAATCGCACCATAAAATCAAATGTTTCACGTTGCCATCAAGCCTTTCTGTGTTGTGTTTAATGAGACAAGACCCCACCTCTTGAGCACCTCTGCCAGCTTCGCCTTCTACCCACACATTGCAGTGAGCTTCATCATTGCTACCAGTGTGTATACCTAAATTGTACACCCAGAGTTGTCTTTTGTAAAAGACGATATTCGTGGGTGTATGCGGTAAAGGCAACATTTTTTCGAGATCAAAAGTCAAAGTTTCAACAGAGGGATCATCTTTTGCAAGCTTCATGTCAATTCTCAATAGGTTTTGTAGAGATTTTGCGATTTCTTAATGCGCTAACTGCTTTTGTTTAATTAAGGCTCTATTTTGTTCCTACGACGCGTGCAGTATTTAACATTCAAAAAAGTCACACTTATTACACGTATCTTTTTTAAGAGACTTGGTACGCAGGTTAAACTTAGTAAAAACAATTTACTGACTTTTGCAGTAGATAATATTTTCACGCCAGCTGTTTTCGCTTCATCGCTGTATAGCTCATATATTTTTGATAAGGTCATGTCTGATCCCAAAAACTTAGCCCCATCTGTTTTTTCTCGGCGATAGTGGGATATATATGTCGGCAACCTTTTAATAAAATTTATCACGAACTCCTCACTTTTAGGAGATGCTCTATTGCACCCGCCATGCACACCACGATTATCTATAATGCGACTTTCTGACCGCATCTTACAAAGTGACGTATTAATTCTTTTTGCTGACGTCTGTAATGTTTTGACGAAAATATCTCTAGAAACTGATACACCATCTATAAAATATTGGCGAGCGTAAAACTTTTTCTTTGAAACATTGGTTTTATTGTTTATTGCACTTTTTTATACAACTACATTGAAAATCTATAAATTTCTTAGGACTGACAATCTTTTTCCTCGAGTTGCCGTAAGATAGATTTGTTTACTTTCATTTATTTCCTTTCTTCTAGCGATAGTCCACCATATTTTGGCTTTCCGTCTTTTTTGGTCTTTCCATGGGCTGTCTTTCAGCCAGTGATGACCCGGTTTCGTGAACAGTATAAGTTCTTTTACGTGAGAAATCATTATTCGTGTTAGCATTGTCAGATATTATAGCAGTGTTTAAAACAGAAACCATATTTTCATTATCGACTTAACCAATTTCCTGTTGAGTACTATGAGGTCCTAAATTAACTGTGTCTAGTTATTAGATATTGTAAATTGCTATATATCAACAAGGAACCAAATAAAAATATAGGATTAAACTATTTTTATTATGCAAATAGGAACCAACCCGCATGGTTCTACATTATTGATAAAAAAATATTTTACAAAGGACAATGTGGTATGGGTCTTTATGAAAAAAGAAACTATTACAATGATTTTTTAGATTGTCAGGTTACCATCGGGCATGAATCTTGTTTGCTTATTGGACGTTGTTATGTTTGTCACCGAATTGTTTTGTTATGTCAAAATTGTCAGATCATTTTGATATTTACAGGGTCTATAGAAGGTGCATTTTAAAAGCGTTCTACATATTTATCCCAATTTTGGCATGTGTGTGGATTGGTTCCTTTTTGCATAAGTAGATCCAATTCTGAGAGGGTTATATGGCAAGGATATGCCCGCCGCGCTGCCACAATGCGTGTTGGCGAACTTCACATGTCTTCGAAATATATATTTTCTTATTTCTCAGACATGCAGGTTTTCTCACGATGTTTTCCGTCACCGTCAAACACGTGGTAAATCAGCACTTAAAATTGCAATTAACAATTTCATTGGTACCGGAGGGGATCGAAACCGGGTTACTCGCGTACTGTGAAACTTACAGCCTTCTTCTTCATAATAATCTAATATATAAAAATTTATTTATTTTTGTTCGTATTTTATGCGCTGCACACCGTTCAGCAGATTGCGCTAAAATTTTGTCAACTTATTGCTAGCACTTGCACGAAGGTTATAGGCATAGTATAATTAAATTACAGTAGTTGGCGCGCGTGTACTACCGACATATTTATTTGAAAGTCAAAATATGTCATTCAATTCCAGTGAATGTATTATGTCATTTGGATAGGCTATCCACTACTATGATCTAGTCTAGTACTGAACGTACCCTACGTTGAGTCGGTATAACTGCAAACTGTAGCGTGTAGTGGCGGTGTAAGAATATGCACTACGCCACATCGTCCTGTCTCAAGAGGCGACAAAGGAAAACTGAAACAGGAGATGGGCAGCAGCATCTTCCTTATAACAAATCAAAATAATCAAAAATGTGGTTCACAACCTAGATGTTAAGAGTTTCAACTATGGTACTATTCCCTATTATAATGAAATCTACGAAAAAAGCCTTTAGCAGTAAACATATATTGGCTGAAATGAAAAGTAGCTTTTATGATTTGTCCATGACCAGAAGTAGTCAGGTTGACTATTAGCTATTTAGTATAAAGAATTAAAAGAACCGGCCATTTTAAATCAACTCCACTCAATGTTCTTAACTTATAAATGTAACGTAGATAATACAAAATATGAAGCGATTGGTCTCTTGAGAATTTGTCAGGTGGTGTTCTGTTAAATTTCAAACTCACTGCTCCGTGATTAATGACGACTCCTCGGGAGCTTCAGTGATCCGTTAATATGATTTTATAAAATGAAGATAACTTATCAAGTATTTTCACAGACAATATTGTGATATCCGAAAAGATACTTAAAAGGTAATTTTGAAGAAACTTACCTAAAAATCTATACCCGCTATCTTTTGGGCATAATTAGTGTTGTCGTAAATTCTGCTACAATTTAAGTTTCTTTTTATTGAATTCTTATGTGGAATATATTATCTAACGTGATAGAGCCACGCTAAATTATGGGTGATGGTGTAGTAAGAATGGACCGGGCTAGAACCACGCTTTCACAGAAAACAAGCAAGGAATAGCAGATAATGCTGTGTTTAGCATTGTTAGTGTAGAGAATCGGAGACTATTTTTACTGTTAACGAGGTATTTTATCTTGTCGCAACGTCTCGTGGTCGTCAACGCAATTTGATTCTTAATCGAGGAAAACTTGGTATGCTCGCTTGTAATCCTTAGTCTATAAAAAAATAATTAAATATTTTGACTTGGTGGTAGGACTCTTTTTCTGCCTGGATTTCTGTCTGTGTAAATTACCACCCTCTTATTTATTTCTGGCGTCCATGAGCATCGCCTGTATTGTTGTGTGTAAAATTAAACTTAATAATTATTAAATTTAATAACAATTAATCATATTTCACTCTTTAAAAGTTGAATCGATACAATCGAGTAAAATAAATGTATGTTTTATTTGTAGAACTTCATCACACAACTTGAGTTTGCTATGTATTTAGTAAGTGAAATCTACTAAAACTACATAACATAAACATAAACACTCACGCCTGTCACCCAGAGGGGTAGGCAGAGATTATGGACTTCCATTTGGCACGATCCTGACACACCTCTCTCGCTTCCTCCACATCCATATACCTACGCATACACGCTCGTCGGTTAAAGGTACTCTTGATTTGGCCCATTTTTAATATATCGCCAATTTGGTCGATAAACTTTCGCCTAGGGTGACCCTTCCCGACTATGCCGTTCACCTACTACTCTAATCGTATCAAGGGTTGATTCAATTTCCTGCTAGCTGAGTAGAGATACTTGTGTGAGGAGCTAGGAATGTTAGTACTGGAAAGTGTCAATCAGTTTAATTAAAATGTGAAATACTGTTTTTATACAAATTTATAATCAGCACGTTTACTAATTTAATTTTTTATACTCATTTAAACCTTTTTTAACATAATTTTACTCACTGTTAAATTTATTACTTTTATAATTTTTATCACAGATAGTCAGCGATAGTAACCTGATAGCAGAGTGCGGACTGCGCACTCAAAGGTCGTGGGTTCGAATACGCCATCCCACTAATGTCGTGAACCACACCCAACACAAGCATTTGTAAGCAACTGGAGATCCTTATTACTGGAAACGAAGTATTCAATCTTAGTAATATCTCAGGAGTGACACTACATCCACATAATATTGATTTTAAAATAAATATATATGTGGACGTCTATGGGTCACAGCGTCAGCACTTACCTTTTTGACTGTGAGCTCGTTTGTCGCCCTTATTCTAAAAATTATGTTTATGGCCTATCAGAACAGACTATTATTTAAAATTAATGTAATTTTATCAGAGACAGCAGTGAAGTTGTTTTAGCCTTTTTAAAGGTCTGAGTCCACAGAATCGCATGGCATAGAGGATTGATCGTATAAAACAGATCAGTTTATGTTAGTTCATTCGATGTATCTGCAAGATTGCCAACGAGGTGGTCACTTGCAATCTTGTTTTTTATATTTGGATTTTAGAGCAAGATTTAATAAGAAATGTTGAAAAAACTTGTTTTGATTACTTGTTAAGCTATATCCTCGATTAAGAATGAAAACGCAGTTGCATTGTCACCCCTTGAAGACTGAGATTGAATACCGCGTTCAACAAAAGGTGTCTCCGGTTCTCATCACTTATCACACGATTCACAGCGGTATTATGCTGCTATCAATTCACCCTGTTATACTGAGAGAGCATAGTACTACCAGCTATTAGAGCTGTAGCATAATGAAGCTGTTTTTGTTGTCTGTATTACAAGAAAAGTAAAATTGTGTTCACATTTTTTGACAATTTAATGTTATTAAAATTTCAACAACGCCAGACAATAATATATTTTATATAACAATAATTTGCTGATATTTGACGTTTTAGGGAGTTAAATTACTTCCATCAAATCTTCAATATACACTTAATCAAAATATCTGAACGTGCTCAAGTATTGCCACTAGTTGACAAATAACACCCATTATTGATGACAAACACTCTATTTGTAGGGTCGCATGAGTTAAGCGATTCGATCCTCCTCAACGAACTTGTTGACACGTTGAATTTGGTGCTCTTTTGAGGTGGAAAAATGGCTTTAAGGAAAATATAAAATTGAGGACTAGATTTATTCGAACATTAGCAAAGTTATTTTAGTTAGTGACAGTTGAGATCCAAAATTAAAGATGAATGAATCATTCACTTATTTTAAAATAAAGGTTGTAACGGAGTATGCGGATCATCTGATAGTAAGTGATCAACACCTGTCAAGAAAAACCTCAATACAAGAGGAATCGCAGGACCATTGCCGTTACTTAGAAATTGCAGTAATTTACGTGGATCCGCATATTGGATTGAAGTACGTTGCACTGGTGGAGTTGGAGCCGGCTGAAGAAGGCTCGCCTTGAATAATGTTGCACCTTACCTGAGAAGGGACAGAAGGTGTCATCATTCGTAGAGAGGCTGCCAAGAGGCAGTTGGCACTCGCAGCGCCACGAATACTAGAGAGTGTTTTCCCGTGGCCCTACCAATAGTCGGCAAAGTTGCTAGTTCGCTTTTAACGTCAGTTTAATAAAAAGAAGATGGTAATAGAGAACAAGGTGTTCAGGAGCAACCTTCCTCGACAAATAAATATTTTTTTAAAGATTTAAGGGTGACAAACAAGCACACAGACTGAAAGGGTACAGCGGCTCCTCATGACCTGCCCTACAGCAGAGATCGACCAATTAGTGACCATCTATTCACAGATCCCACACTAATACCACACCACGTTGGGTTTGGGAGAAGGTGTGTCACTCAAAGCCCGTCTGCGCTCTCCCTAAAAAAAAGATTAGACGACTAAGATTACGGGACCCTATGGTATGGCTCCGGTCTGCTGTATTTTCTGGTGAATGGATTTAATTAGTGAAATGAAACATCGATTAATCTTCATAAATCCCCCCTTAGAAATGTGACATTGAAACAAAAATTCGTGAAAGTGTGTGCACTGTGTATAAATTACATGTCCCCTTTTTCACCATCGCACAACCAGGCGGTCGGCAGGTCTTCATCGTCTTTCCGTCCTATTACAAACTAGCTGTTTTCAAAGCAAGAGTGAATAAATAGGCTTTCGTTATGACAAAAGAGTGCGATTTACCCTCGAGAGCATTATCACCAATAGCTTTCAGAGGGGATTGTGGACAAACACTAATTTGTATATTTAAAAAAAAAAGATTGCAGTCTTGATCAACCGTGGTCAAGATCCCTTTTTTTATAGAATAAAGTTGACAAACGAGCACACAATTCACCTGACGGTAAGTAGATGCTGTGGCCCATAGACATCTACATTTATCCTCGATTAAGAATCAAAATGCAGATGCGTTGTCACACGTGAGGACTAATATGGAGTGACTCTTTTCAGTAAAAAGGGGGTCCGGTTCTCTACACTCACCATACGAAACACGGCAGCAATAAGCTCTGATATTTTACGCTGGTATTCTGTGTATTTTTGTTCTTTGCAAATCGCGAAAAACATATTTGTGATCAAAGCAATCATTGTTAACGACCAAATTACATGTATCCGAATGGGACTTGATATTTTCGAAAAAAGTTCTAATTGTTTAACTTCTTCAGTAAAAAAATTTTGAAAGTTTGGATGTTATGAATTATTTATTCAAAGTGAATTAAGGTTCAATTTTCCCTTGGCGGAATAAAATTAGTTGTCTTCAAATAATTCAATAAATCGGTTGTTAGCGAGAAAATTTCTTACTGTAAAGTGGAAGAAAACTAAAACGCCGGTGTAGGCGAGTGTGCTAATAAGTATGGAAATTAGGTTTTGCACGTTATTGCTTCGCGAATATTGGTTTTATTTTGTCAATTGTAAAGGCATGTTGCTTTGGCTGTGTTAGAGATTTTATCCATAGGTATTTTTTTATAAACCCTAGTTTGATATTGTTTAAATCAAAGTAAATAGGATTTTTAATACAAAAAAATAGCAATCATACGTATAATTTTTTAAGAAAAAGGGTGACAATCGAGCATAAAGTTTTCTTTATTCTTCTGATTTTTTTGATTATTTTTATGGGCACAACAACTTAGAAAATTAAAAAAAGAAACTCCAACACACCATCCATCCATCCATTATAGCCTATCAAAAGTCCAGTACTGAACACAGACCTCCTCCATTGATTGTCTCATAAGTGAAATACTCGTAATTGCCGCGCTTGGCAGAATCGTTAGAAACAGTATTTTCATTACTTTGAGTTGGTTATTAAAAAAACGCTGCTGCCTAAATTTTGTTTAATTTTCCCTCATTATCTTACGCCGCTTCTACACGACAGTCATTTGTTATCGTTTCAACAAAACCTTTTGTATATAAAGACGAAACACTTTTACATTTTGAAACTAAAAACGAGCTACGAGAATAAGCTTATTTAAATACAAATTGAACGTCCCGTCTCTGTTAACTCTTGTTGACTATCTACGATTTTGTTCTGGGAATTAATTTAAGGCTCAGTAAACGATTTATCAAGTGATTTAAGATAAAATTGGTTATAGAAATAATATTGCCATTTCATTTCCAATTTTCAAACAACAGTCAATATTAGTTAGATCATTTTTAATAATTATTGTGATTCATGCAATTTCTGTTTTCTTTACTAAATGTCATGTCAATGTCAGTGTTAATTTCAAATAAAAAGTCGAACTTTAATTTACAAAGTTAGCTTTTGATTATAAATAATGTTTGAGTAAATAAGCACTTTATATTAACGTAACTATCAATTTGATTTTCGTGTAGTTGATTTTAATCACGTAATATAATATAATAAAAATAATAAAATTTAACTTAATAATAATGAACCGAATCTGACTATAAACATAAAATAACATAATTTTATAATTTATTATATTAATTATGAGTAATAATGGGATACCTATTTCCGGGTGAAGGCCTCCTCCATTCTTTTCCATGAGGTTCTTTCTGCCGTTAGCCTAGTCCACGTTACACCTGCCACGTTGACAATGTCGTCACACCAGCGCGCCCGCGGCAGGGCGCGCCAGCGCGTGGTACCACGACGGTACCAATGAAGCACCCTTTCAGTCCATCTCCCTTCAACGACTCTTACCACATGTCCTGGCCATCTCCACTTCAGTTGGCACGCCATTTTGGCTACGTCTATGATATTTGTTCTTTTTAGTATATCACTGTTTCTATGTCGATGTCTTAGTTAGATAGTTATAGTTCCGTTACTCGTTGGAAAACTTGTAGTTTAGATATTATTTTCTTAGTGAGAGCCCAATTCTAATATCCGTATAATAATGTAGGGAGTAAAGTAGTATTCATCGCTTTATTTTTTATTTATTCATTTATTACAGAACAATAATAGCATCATAACAGTACAAGACCAAGACAATGCTGTACAAAAACCACACAAGGACTGATAAATATAACTACTGACATAAAAAATATACTTATACTATTATAATTAAGAAAAACAATTATAAAAACAAAAAAGAATATAAAAAATATCACAGACTAAAACTACTAATATTCACACGGGGATTTTTTATCATATATCTAGGCTTTAATAGATATCCTTTTCTTCCTTTCAGGTATTTTAGTCTAGATCGTCACTTCGTGTATTTAGCGGTTGCTGATATTTGGGTAGTAGATACAGCTCTCTTATTTTCGCCACCAAGCGGTAATGCATCCACTGCTATGTTCCAGCTTGAGTGTAGAGAAATACGGTATAATGGCAGTAATTGTGGCTTTGACTCTTAGCACTCAAAAGTGGAAGAAAGTGACAAAGCATTAAAGTTATCTATTAGCTTTTTTGCATGTTATATAATTATAAAACACACAGTATTTTTTCACAAAAATGATGTGACAAACGATCTTATATTCCACCTGATGGTAAATGGCTACTGCAGGTCATGGAAACCTGCTAAATTAAAAAAAATTAGATTACAGATGGATTGTCATGTCTGAGTTACGACACGGAATGAGTCATAGCCTGTACTGGCTGTCCAACCCTTCAGACTGAATATGAATTGAAATTAATTGCAGGAAGAGAATGGCTGCATCAGGCTCAGAACTGTATTTTGGAGCACTTATTGGCCTTTGCACAGGAGTAAACTTTTAATTTAAGAGCCGTGGTAGCTCAGATGGCTAGCGCTCGCTGTAAGCTTCACAGTATTCGAGCAACCCGGGTTCGATCCCCGCCAGCACCAATGAAATTGTTAATAGCAATTTTAAGTGCTGATTTGCCACATGCTCGGAGATGAAGGAAAACATCGTGAGGAAACCTGCATGTATGAGAAATGAGAAAAAAATATTTCGAAGACATTTGTAGTTCGCCAACACGCATTGGGGCAGCGCGGCGGACATTTCCTTGCCCTAAAACTCTCTCAGAAATGATAGGGGCCTGTGCCTGGGCCTGCCCAGCAGTGGGACATAAATAGGCTGCAAATTTTACTTTACTTTTAAACTTTTAATAATTAGATTATTCGCAGTAGAACTAGAGTAACTGACATAGCCCAAAGGATTAGTAACCTAAAGTGGCAATGGGCCAGCCATATAGCTCGAAGAACCGACAACCGATGAGGTGGTGCCCCACTATATAGAGTAACGACCTGGTAAGACATGCAGAAAATTGATAGATGGTGGATGATAATGATGATAACTCGGCATTGAATTTAATTAAGTTAATTGTATAATAAATAGCTTTACGTATGAATTTTTAAAGTAATCTTTGACTTCAAGTTATTTATACATTAATACAGTGCCTTAGGGTAGGTTTATCTTCTACTATTTTTAAATGGCTGTAATGAAAATACTAATGATCATGATGATGAAAGTAACATACATTATTTAGTTGCACTAAAAAGTTGTGTAACTAAGTAATAACATTGTTGGTTTTTATTTTACAATGATGCATTTTGTTCACGTACGTCGTAAGCATGAGTGTGGGACCATAGTTGCAATTTCCATCACCTTGGTCATATAAATTCTTTGAATCATTTTATTGTTAATTTACTTCATATTATATTACACTAAAGTTATGTGTACATATATAAAGATTTATATCCGGCCATCCATCAATTACAACCCCTAAACGTTCACTGCTGCTGCTGATCATGGGCCTTCCCCATATATCACATAAGAGGAGCCAG
Source organism: Parnassius mnemosyne (assembly GCA_963668995.1). Classification (NCBI taxonomy): domain Eukaryota; kingdom Metazoa; phylum Arthropoda; class Insecta; order Lepidoptera; family Papilionidae; genus Parnassius; species Parnassius mnemosyne. Next base: position 41,350,122 of record CAVLGL010000057.1, on the reverse strand, counting down.
GAACATACAGAAGAGGGCCATAAAAGCAATCTATGATTTAAAACCAAAAGAGCCGCTCAGACAAAAATTTATGGAAATTAATTTGATAAGTTTCACCTCTTATTTTTAAAATATACGTACACAAAATTAAAATTAGTAGAGAATAGAATTATTTTTATTCAAAAAAGATTACATTTACTTATTGAAAGCCACTTTTTTACTTTTACAACTGGTTCGGAAAAAACCTCTGTCCTGAAAAGAACCAGTAAGAAACCCAACGGGACTTTTAAAAAAAAACACAATTTGCAATATAATATTTCATACAATTGTTATGAAAACATTTAGAAACAGCATGGTGGCGATCACCTCATCCCCGGCAGTTATTATCAATATTGTACTCTTTAGTAGTATAATAACCCTTAAGCGCTTATTACATTATTAAATTTTTAAGAAATCTAATTAGGAAGTTGGAAAGTGTAATCATAGTTAGAACAGTTAGGATCCGATTTAGTTAAAGTTGGAGGTCCCGACCGCTCTACTTTCTAAATTGTCTACAATTTAGGACAGTATAATCGCAACGTTACGATTTAGAACGACCAGTCGGCGCCCGCGCTTCGACCTAAAAGGCTTATTACATTACACGATTTCTCGGGCCCTGCCCGCAGGGACAGGGTAGTGTAATAAGAAACGGAGTCAGGGTCCCTAAACAGGGCGACCGAGTGGTTCCGACCGCCCTGCTTCCCTGCCGCGCTGTGGATCGTGTAGTGTAATAAGAGACAGGGAGGCAGGGAGCTCAGTTGCGTGGCCGCATGCGCAGAGTCTACACGTTGTAGTGTTATACTACTTACGTATCATTTTACATTATTTTAAATTCATTTTTCCATTCTGTTTCGATTTTCTACATTCACCTCAAAACTGGATATTTTACATCACCTTTATTTCCATAGGATCCTGTAACGATTTTAAACCATAAGAACACAATAACAAATCATTTCTACTTCGTATTTTCACATTATCAGCACTTTTAAATTGGTGTCAATGGAGTCTACCTTTTTTCGATATTTTAGCTAGTTTTCCGTAATTCTACAATCTCGGGCTTTGTGTGGACAGCTGCGCTACCTTTTTTCCTATATCAATAATATCTCATTTTCCACTTAAATCTTACCGTTTTCTTATTATAAACCAAAAACAAAAATTTGACATGTTTTGTCTTTCTTATTTATATCGTTTCTATGGTAATTATATTCAAATTTGCTACCGATCTGTTATTCCTATTTCGATAATTCCACATAAATCCTCTTTTCTCCTGACCATTTACAAAAAATTTGCGTATAATTTAAATAATTTTTCCGTTCTCTCTAGAAAGGTATAAAAGCCGAACAATCGGTGAAGAAAGGCAGTCTCGCTTCAGTTCGCGAATTGGAAGTATCTCCTAAAGGCCTTATCCCGGGGCCGCACTGCCCCGGGATCCTGCAAGCCTCCATTTACACGTGAAGTCTTCGGCGAAGCCTTCTTCAAACTCGGGCCGCGCCACTCCGGAATCCTACAAGCCTCCATCTACCTCGGAAGTCGCTTCGAGTCTACTACAAGCGCGGGGGCCACACTACTCCGGGCACTACTACTACTTACTCCAGGCGCCGAGTGCACCTACCGCCGGCGCTACCTTTGGGCGCTGCAACTGCTGGCTCTAAGCGTTGCGCGCCCCTTCTCCAGGCGCTACGTGCGCCGGCTCCGGACGCTGCGTGTACTGGCTCCAGGCGCTGCGCGCCGTCGCTGCTAAGAAACCTACTTCTACAAGCGCAAACGGCGTGTGCTGGCTTCAGGCGCTGCGTGCCGTCGCTGCTAAGAAACCTACTTCTACAAACGCAACGTGTGTCGCTTCGACTTTTAGGCCCCACTTCAACGCTATATTCCCCTATTCTCTCACCTTTATTTTTTTTATAATCTAATTGTATTCTCACTTCATTCATCATCATCCTCACATCATTTTTTTTATAAAATTGTAAATACCTTTTATAAATTTAAATATATTGTTTTCTGGCTCTACCTTTGTTGTTTTGTTGTACTTAGGTTAGGTTCTATTTTTATTTTTTTATTTTTTTTTAATTGTCGCTTCACGACATTTGGCGCCCAACGTAAAAGTCCTCTTTCTCTCTTAATTCTTCACCTTTACTGCGCCTTGTCCATTCCCTTTTGATTTAATTGCTCTCCCTTTCGTTCTTAACTCATTATTCATCATTCATTTATTCATCCTTTTCATATCTTCCAAATTCTAAAACAACACTTCATCTAGTGTTTCAACTTATCTGGATTATATTTAGACCTACACTTCATACAACACTTACATTCATCACTTTAATATTTTTATTGTAGATAACCTTCCAAATTCTAAAACAACACTTCATCTAGTGTTTCAACGTATCTGGCTTATATTTAGACCTACATTTAACACTTCACTTACATTCATCACTTTAATATTTTTATTGTAGATAACCTTCAAAATTCTAAAACAACACTTCATCTAGTGTTTCAACTTATCTGGATTATATTTAGACCTACATTTCACACAACACTTACATTCATCACTCTAATATTTTTATTCTAGGTAACTTAAAGAGGTATAACTTTTCAATTAAATCTTTATTTCTAAAACTTAACTTTGAACTTTACACTTTATATAAAATTGTTTTTCAAAGCTGAAGCGAGACGATTCATAACTTTTCTAAGCATTTACTAACTGTTAATTTGTATATATGTATAAATATCTAAACATTTATTAACTAATAATTTGTATATATGTATAAATATCACATTTAATTTGTATATATGTATAAATATCACCATCATTTTCACCTTGTTATTATTTCTTTTAATTTGTTTGTTTGTTTGGTAGGTTAATCTTCACTTTTTATTATTTCAGACACATCTCGCTAGTGATGTTGCTGTTCTCTGGCTTTGAGCCCTACCGCTCTGGCCGTTCTTAATCTTTACTTAAGTCATAGCGACTAAAGCTTACTTGAGGTATTTCTTTATCTTTATCTTCACTTGGGAGCGGCTGATTACTCCCTTAATAATTTTTTTTATCTTCACGCAGGAGCGGATGACAACTCCTTAAATAAGCCTGAATGTCCTTTCGAAAACACACTTTTAAAAGTGGTGTTTCTTCGACTAATTTATTTTTTTTTTTCCACGCAGGAGCGGATGACTACTCCTTAAATAAGCCTTAATGTCGTTTCGAAAACACACTTTTAGAGTGGTAGTCATTGAATGTGAACTCCACCCTTACCTGAATGGCAGATGATGTATGTAAGAGATAGTATATCTGATTTTGCCTGGTGATGTCTGTTTCTGCAAAGCTGTGTTTTTATGGTTTATTTTGGAATGTATATATCAAAATTTTTGCTGAGTCAAAAATTTTCCAGGGTCGGGGGGAAAATGTAGTGTTATACTACTTACGTATCATTTTACATTATTTTAAATTCATTTTTCCATTCTGTTTCGATTTTCTACATTCACCTCAAAACTGGATATTTTACATCACCTTTATTTCCATAGGATCCTGTAACGATTTTAAACCATAAGAACACAATAACAAATCATTTCTACTTCGTATTTTCACATTATCAGCACTTTTAAATTGGTGTCAATGGAGTCTACCTTTTTTCGATATTTTAGCTAGTTTTCCGTAATTCTACAATCTCGGGCTTTGTGTGGACAGCTGCGCTACCTTTTTTCCTATATCAATAATATCTCATTTTCCACTTAAATCTTACCGTTTTCTTATTATAAACCAAAAACAAAAATTTGACATGTTTTGTCTTTCTTATTTATATCGTTTCTATGGTAATTATATTCAAATTTGCTACCGATCTGTTATTCCTATTTCGATAATTCCACATAAATCCTCTTTTCTCCTGACCATTTACAAAAAAATTGCGTATAATTTAAATAATTTTTCCGTTCTCTCTAGAAAGGTATAAAAGCCGAACAATCGGTGAAGAAAGGCAGTCTCGCTTCAGTTCGCGAATTGGAAGTATCTCCTAAAGGCCTTATCCCGGGGCCGCACTGCCCCGGGATCCTGCAAGCCTCCATTTACACGTGAAGTCTTCGGCGAAGCCTTCTTCAAACTCGGGCCGCGCCACTCCGGAATCCTACAAGCCTCCATCTACCTCGGAAGTCGCTTCGAGTCTACTACAAGCGCGGGGGCCACACTACTCCGGGCACTACTACTACTTACTCCAGGCGCCGAGTGCACCTACCGCCGGCGCTACCTTTGGGCGCTGCAACTGCTGGCTCTAAGCGTTGCGCGCCCCTTCTCCAGGCGCTACGTGCGCCGGCTCCGGACGCTGCGTGTACTGGCTCCAGGCGCTGCGCGCCGTCGCTGCTAAGAAACCTACTTCTACAAGCGCAAACGGCGTGTGCTGGCTTCAGGCGCTGCGTGCCGTCGCTGCTAAGAAACCTACTTCTACAAACGCAACGTGTGTCGCTTCGACTTTTAGGCCCCACTTCAACGCTATATTCCCCTATTCTCTCACCTTTATTTTTTTTTATAATCTAATTGTATTCTCACTTCATTCATCATCATCCTCACATCATTTTTTTTATAAAATTGTAAATACCTTTTATAAATTTAAATATATTGTTTTCTGGCTCTACCTTTGTTGTTTTGTTGTACTTAGGTTAGGTTCTATTTTTATTTTTTTATTTTTTTTTAATAGTCGCTTCACGACAACGTTTGTTTATTTAAAGTTCTACTATGTCGATGTACTCTCTAAATCATTACTCGTATTTATGTCATGCGCTAAAGAAAAAGATCCTTCTCAATGTCATCGACATCTACAAAGCCTTATCAAATCTTGATAGGAGTTTCCAGTGGCCAAAATCGTAAAGTGACAACCAATCTCTCTTAAAAAAGTATTCTTTTGAATAAAACTTCTTTTACGGTTTCTCGTTTCTCGGTTCGATAGAAACCGTACAAGTAGTTTTATTCAATGTGTAGTGTTCGCGTAAATATAAGAAATCATTAAAGTATTTTTTTTCTATTAAAGGCGTTACTAAGCTGAATAACTCGTCGAATTGGTTTTCACCTACTCTTTAAAATAGTTTCGTAGGTCTGTTGGGTCTAAAACGCTGACTATTTGCATATTCGAGAGTTTTTCACTGAGGAGCAAATATTTTTTCAACCACGTTTAACTTTCCTTCCTTTTTTTAGCTTGGCCTTGCACGTTACCGTCAGCCAAAATTTTTTTTTATAGGATAGGGTGACAAACGAGCACACAGTCCACCCGATGGTAAGTGGTTGCTGTGGCCCATAGACACCTACATTTATCCTCGTATGCGAATCAAAATGCAGATGCGTTTTCACCCGTGAGGACTGAGATGGAATGCCTCTTTTCCAGTAAAAAGGGTCTCCGGTTCTCTACACTCACCATACGAAACACAGCAGTGTTAAGCTGCTATTTTACGCTGGTATTCTGTGAGAGCGTGGTACGTCCCCGGTCGAGCCGACCCATTCGTGCAACAACTATACTACTAATATAGCTGTAGCATGGCTCTACCACGTAAAAAAAACCATAAAGAAATTTTTTGACGTTTAGATAAAGTCTGCGCCATAATGCTAGACGTGCAATCATTTCCACGTTCGAGTAACAACTGAGGCAGGAAGCCATTTCTAGCGTAGTGTAATAATCAGCGCCCTGTCTGGTAGGCAGGGCACACGGTGAACAGGGCCCGATAAATCGTGTAATGTAATAAGCCTTTAAGTGGGTGTCTTGACTGCGCGTGCGACATTTTTTTACGATGGCGAGTGAAGCGACAGAACTGAGCAGTGGTTCATGTGGCAGCATGTTCACAAAAAAAGAGGTGTTATTACAAATTATAGACCTGTATAGGGTAAATGCCCTATTTGTATAATAAAAATGATGAAAACTATTTAAAAAAAGCAATGCGTGAAGAGGGCTTCAAGGTGTTGTTAAATATTTACAAATACAATGACAAGTATTCCTTAACCCAGCATATTCTCTTTTTTCTTTTTTTAATATCCATTGTTCCCACCACGGCTAAGGCAAGTCCTATTTTCTGCTGTTTTGATAAATACGGCGCCATCGATCAAACGTGCAACCCCGTCGATACTTCTTTTACGAATGTGCTTCGTCACGATTTAGAATTCAATTTAGTGTAATGTGATCACTAGCTTCCAATTTAGGTTCCTAATTAGATTTTCTAAAAATTGGATAATGTAATAAGCGCTTTACTAGACAATTTTTGCTTAATAAATATTATACACCTTTTGATAGATACGGGAAGGTCTGCATATTTTCTGGAACTTGGTTGTAAAAGCGTATACATTGCCCAATGTAGGAATTAACTGACTCTTTGGAGTCGAGTAACTTGTATAAATAACATATGCTTGTTTCATAAAACTATTTTTATAAAACTATTTTTGTCATTTTGAACATACATTAAATTTTCGTAAATATATTGAGAGGTATAAGGTTCTCGAGTGGCAGCCTCGTACCGGTAGGCGAAGTGTAGGGCGTCCCCCCACGAGATGGAGTGACGACCTGGTAAGACATGCAGGAAGTCGATGGATGCAGGTGGCTCAGGACCGTGCTTTGTGGCATTCTTTGGGGGAGGCCTATGTTCAGCAGTGGACTTGTGAAGGGCTGTAATGATGATGATGAAATATATTGAGAGGCCTAAGTTAATACATTTATTTCTTAAAATTTTTTTTTCTAAGGAATTCCTTCGAACTTAGGTTATAAATTGCTCTTATGGCTCTATTTTGCAAAACAAAGATTCAGTTTCAATGTCAGTCGCATTATTACCCTATGGCAAGATTCCATATGAAATTACGTCGCGTTGGGTAAACAGGGTTCTATCTGTACATTTAGCAAAATCATTTTTTGAGCTAGCTACAGAATACGTACGATGGTGGTTATATTTGTATGAAGATCTCTTTTAAAACGTAATTAATGCCGGAGAAAATTAGAAGGAAACATAGTTTTATCTTAAAAATTACATTTTGTGATACTCGTAATAAAGTCCTATGTGACAATTTTATCAGAACCAAAATTATTTAATGTTGTTCCTTGTTGTGTGTGCACTACAATGTTTTGCGAGTACATTTTAATATACAAGCATTATAATTGTAATGATCTATTCTACTCCTGGGCATTCAGTAGTTAAGGTATTTTAAAATGTCCAATCCCGCAAAGTATTAATAAATGCAAAATTATTTTTCTTTACTTCCCGATTTAACATAATTAAACTCATTACAAAACAAAACTTAAATATAAGACAAAAAAAGTTGTTAAATAATTTTAACCCTAAAAATCCTTTTGGTATGGTTACTACCAAAGTCTTTGTCCTTGCGTAAGTAACTTGTTCCATAAAACTTGATTATGCAAATCTACAGACTCTATGCTCTGAAATTTACTGTGTTACATATCAGTATTTTATACTACAAGTCATTATATGACTGAATGACAGGGTATTATCAAACACCATGAAAGGAGCACCAGAAGATAAAATAATTGCCTTAATTATACAAGATTTGACAGAAAGCAACCCTTCAAATTCAAGCCATGAGATAATTGATTCTTAAGATTAACCTTAAGTAATTTAAAGCTCCATTTAAAACTGTATAATACACTTAATTTTTTTAAACCATTTAATAATAAGTTAATTTTTACAAAACATTTATTTATAAGTTAATTTAATGTTTCAGTATAATCATATGTTGTATTTTATTCAATCATATTTCTCATTACACGACGACTCCGCGGCGGCTCCGTGGCGCAGTGGCTTAGCAATGAGTTGCTGCGCTGGGGGCCGCGGGTTCGAATCCCGCACGGATCAAGTACTTGTAAGGCGTATAATAATGGTTCCGGGTCTGGATGTTTGTCCTTGTGCAATTTGTGTTTTGTAAATGGCCTCCACGATACAGGATAAAATCCTAGTGTGGAAGTAACGTTTTTAAAAATAAAAATATTACGACACTGCTCTAACTTTGTAATTCACAATAACAAGGTTCTATCGGAAGATGGAACTTTGTTGAATTTATGTTATTTTCTCGCATACCCACTAAAAATATACAACAGATTGGACCTGTGTAAATGTAAAGGCTGGTTTTATTATAAAATTTTTAAAATAATAGAATAAAGCCTTATGTTACGTCTAAAGTAACATTCTCAATATTACGTCACAATGTTTAATATAACATTGAAGTCATCTGAGGCAGCAAACAAAGTCATTAAATCTTGATATTCTTATCTTGCCTTTTGTTCCTTTCTTCATTTAGAACTTTGTTTATCCAAAGCGACGATTATGATTAATATAAAAGAAAAACTAATTTCAAATCAAAAATGTTTCAAAAGAAAACTTCTGACAAAATAACGAACCTATGCGTACTTTCCTTTTTCCTTTTTTTTCTTTGCACAGTGCATTATCTTATAGTGAATGGTGACGCTAAAATGACTTTTTGTTATTACAAAAATTTTTATTCTCGAATGCTACAAAATATAAAGTGAAAATTGCATGTTGCGAAACACGAAATTTTATAACGCGTTGTGTACTGAAATAACATGAAGTAAACGTTATAATAATTATAATATGTATATAAATTATAATATAAGAAATGGGATATAATAAAGCTTTTTCCTTAGCTTCACTTCCATGCTGCAGTTGTGTTGCTGCTCATCAATTAACTTCAATAATTTGTGACTTGACTGCCAATCATGTCATCAGGTTGCATTAAAATTTTAACCGTTAAAAAATACATTATTGAAAGAACAATTTTGTGATAACCCTCGTGGTTTTGTTTGACCTACACTTGGAATTATAATGAATTATGAATAAGAGACAAATTTTCGGAACAGTTTTTTTTTGTATCAAACTTCCTCAAACACTTCATTTACAGTTTGCATCATTTCAGTATGCAAACTACTCCTGATTTGCTCTGGTATATTTACTGTATTGACATTTGTGACTCCTTTAAATTCTGTTGTATTGTAAACGTCTCATTTTTGTTATATATTTTATATTAATTTAAGCTTTGTATACTATTTATACAAAGCTTAAATTCCTAGAAAAGAGGCTATATAACGGCTGGTTTCTCCTTACCCACATCGGTATATTTTATTTCAGAATTATGAAGAAAAATTTTAAGAAAAAATTATTATTTATATTAACACTGCGTATATAGCAAATATTTATAAAGTATAATTTCAAAATTAATAAAATGTGATCGCAACAGGTTATATCATAAGGTAGTTCCAATCGTAAGTATCTTATATATATTTTTATTTTACTTCGTGTAGGAACAGTTTCATTATACGTATGAAAGTAAAACAAATGCAGTAGAAATGCGGTCACTAAGAAATATGAGCGCTAACTCGAAGTGAAATTCGGTGATACGAAGAAAATGTTTTTTCTAGAATTAAAAAAGGAATGCTTCGGTGATTTGGAAATGTAGAAAAAATGAATAAGGAAAGAATGACAAAGCAAATATATGCAGCAGAAGTGAGTGGCAGAGTTGGCAGTTTCCGATGTAACAGTTATATGAATAGCAGAAACTACAACCTCGATTTGCTCAAATTTTTGATAAAACTTTCTTCAATATTATACTGTACTTACATAAATAATATAAAATATTTTTTATACGTGGCATCATAACGCTACAGAACAACGCTGGGAATGAATGTCTTTAAAAGTAAGACGAAAGTTATTGTTTTTGAAAGAGAAGAAAGTAAAAGGATATGTGAAATAAAAATAGAAGGGGAGTAAATTTGTTGAGGAAGTGGATAAGTTTGGGTATTTGGAATGTAAATTTAGCAGAGATGGTAGATATGATAAGGATATAGAATGACGAGTAAATGCAGGAAGTAGAGTAAATAGGGCTCTACACGCTATATTGGAAAGTCAGAATGTGTGAAAATAGGTACATATTTATGGCAATGCTGTGTTAACCTTACCTGAATGTATAGCAGTGAAATTTGGGTATGGCAGAAGAAGCACGAGAGTAGAAGCTGTATAAATCCGGTCATTAAGGAGTATGTAAGGGCTGAATCTGAATGAAAGGGTGAAGAATTGTTTGATAAGAGAAAAATATGCTTTCCAAGATTTTGTTATGACTAGGATTAAGAAAGGAATATTTCTATAGTTTTGAGACGTAGAAAGAATGAATAAGAAGAGAATGACAAAGCAAATTTATGTTGCAGGAGTGAGTGGCAGAGTCGGCAAGGGACGCCCTAGAAATTTATAATTTATTGAAGATGAGCCAAATTAGGATTATCCTTAACCGACGAGTATCTATGCGTAATTATATGGATGTGAAAGAAGCGTGAGATGTGTGTCAGAAATGCGACAAATGGAAGTCCGTGGTCTTTGTCAAGCACTCTGTGTAAAAGGCCTGAGAGTAAATGTTTATGTTATATTGTATGATTTTTTGCCGTGTAGTAACCGTTTGATAGAAACCTTCAACCCATAATATCAACCCGTGGGTATCGTGAGAGGAAGTAACAAAGGGAAAAGTATAATAACAAAACTGTGGTTGCCAGATCCAGTCTGGCAACTATGTGAAATATCCTACTCCATGAGGTAATCTATCAGCGAGGACTATGTTCGGCACTGGAAATAAACTAAATTAATAATCATATAACATAATGATATAACAAATTGAAACTATCAATTTCTTATATCATTACAACACAATATTTGATGTTCTTAAAAATATTGTGCTATTAGGGTTTCTAACTTCAAAGCTAAAATTGTTGTAATCCAATTTTATCTCAGGCTTTACTCCTAATATACTCATTTTATACGCATTTTATACTACACCCCTAGGCCACTAACACGACAAAGTAATGTAAAATCGACAATGACTGCCTTACCCGCCTGACTGTAGAGACTTGTGTAACCCTTATAATATTTCATTGACATCGTAAGGGGTGGAATCCCTAGGGGAAGGGAAGCCAGCATTGCAATCACATGCTTCATTGCAAGATCAACAATGAAATCGCTTGACTTGGTAAAGACGCTATTTTGAATATGGAGGGGTTAGAAATAATAGCAGAAGTTATTGGAATTTGATAGCCGGAGATGTGTGTAAAATATATTTTAAAAAGTAATAAATATAAAAAAAATATATTATAGATTAATAACTTAAAATTTACCATTATATTTGGATTGAAGATTAAGAAAAAACAAAACATAAACAAAGTACTTGACGTAAGATTCTTAAAAAGAACTGGTCTGTGTTTAGACATCAAAATAAAGAAAACTACTACAATTCCCAAAGGGTGATGATCATATGATTGCTGAAAGTTTTAAACTCAAATTATATTTTCAATTTTATTCTGTTAGATCTTTTGGTGACGAATCTGTGTTTTATATTTACATAAGTAAAGTTATACCAACTATTAATCAAATCAATCACTTTTAATATCGCAGTTGAAAAAATAAAGTAAATATTAGCACCTAAGTAGCTTCTAATTAATTCGTATAGCTAGACATCTTCCGGTTATCGCAAAGGTTAAGGTAGGTTACCGTGCCGTTCTAATTCATCTAAAATGCTGCGTATTTAGTTGAATGTCGGCGCTTGATTGATGACTAGAGGTCTATTTAACTCGTTGATTAAACCATTAGACTTTCACATGTACATTATTATCGCCATCTAAAATCTATGGGATACATTTGCCGTAATTGCTTGCAACATGTAGATACCTATACGCTGGTATTCATCACTATTTGGAAGTTATAGAAGAAGTCTGTCATATTATAAACCGTTGTTAATTGATATTTCTGGTTTTAACTATGGTTTAAGACGAGTCTTTTTCACGAAAGAAGTCTCTTCGCCTTTGTTAAGTAAGACATTTGATATCAAATTCTATACTTTATATTTTAGTTCACATTTTTTTTCCGCGGGACTTCTTTATTGAAACACTCCAGTTAAACCTTGAACTAATAACAACAATTTCTCTAATAAGACTATAAATATGTGAGATGGTTATTTCATCATTAGTTTTCTAGAATTCTCCTTTGTTAACTTTATGACTCCCACGATGTGAAATGGGGTAATGCTGACGCTTTATGCTTTCATGCTATTTAAGTATATATTTCCACAAACGTATCAACATGTCATCCAGCTTATACAATTAAGTAATTTTAAATGTGTGCTCAGGTTCGAGTTAATCCCTTTAATGATATCAATAAACGAAATAGCATACTTTATGTCCGGAGTTGCAAGTAAATTATACCTATTAGCTAATAGAAAGATAAAAATGACAACTTTCAGACAATGGCTGTGATTAAGACTTTCGATTATGCTATCCAATGTTAAAAAACATTGTTTAATATTTCATTTGTAATTTATCAATTAATTGCACATACGACTGCTAACTAATTTGTTATATAGCTATTATAATTTACAATTAATTTTGTTAAATGGGATACAGTAAGAAAATCTTGATGTAGGTTATGATTAAAATATATACATTAAGAATATGGGTATGAATACCGGCAATATGGGTTTCGCCGAAATCGGTCAGCTGGGGACCTTCTAGCGTATGCCACACACGTTTGGGGCGAGGCACTCGAGAACAGTGGGGAAGCACTTGCTGATTACCTTGATGTCTCGAAGGCCTTTGACAGAGTTTGGCACACTAGCCTTTTGGGTAAGCTTCCAGCGTACGGCTTATCCCTTGGTCTGATTGAATGGGTAAAGGACTTTCTGAGTGAACGGTCTCTCCGGGTCGTCGTCGATGGCTGCTCATCCGATCCTATGGCGACTAACGCCGGTGTTCCTCAGGGGTCCGTTCTCTCCGCAACTCTCTTCCTGCTGCATATTAATGATCTGCTTATGTCCGGTATCTATGGGTATGCAGACGATAGCACAGTTGTTGAGAGATACCAACCAAGTCCTCGGGCTAGTCGGGATCAAATCCAGTCCGAAAGAGAAGCTATTGTAGAGCGTGTGAATCTCACATTACTGGCAGTCTCCGATTGGGGCGATGCCAATCTTGTGAAGTTCAACGCCTCCAAAACACAAGCATGTCTCTTCACTGCAAAACGTAGCCAGCTCACCTTGGCTCCTTCTTTCCGAAATGCATCACTGAAATATACCGACCGCCTTCAGTTGTTAGGGTTCGAAATGTCCTCAAATTTAAACTTTGGGCGGTTCATTGAGTCCAAGGCCAAAGCAGCTGCAAGGAAGCTGGGTGTCCTTGCAAAGGTGATACTTCACGCCGGGACAGCTGCTTACTTTATATAAAACGCAAGTCCGGTCGTGCATGGAGTATTGCTGCCATATATGGGCTGGTGCTGCAAAATGCCACCTAGCAGCTTTGGACTCAATGGAAAGGCGTGCTAAGAGGCTTATTGGTGACCCGAATTTGGTTAAAATCAATCTTACCAGCCTCGAACACAGACGTAAAGTAGCCAGCCTTTCGGTTTTTTACAGGATGCATTTCGGAGAGTGTGCGCAGGAATTACATAATTGAATTCCACCCTCTCCCTTCCATCATCGGACAACCAGACGTTCGGCCAGTCTCCACCCTTTCGTTGTTTACTTACCACGCATTCGAACCAAACGGTTCGCCACGTCGTTCATCATGCGTACAGCAAAGGAGTGGAATAAGTTGCCAGCATCTGTCTTTCCATCCGATTACAGTGTGGGTGTCTTCAAGGCAAGAGTGAATAGGCTTTTGTTAAGTCAGTGCGCTTCACCATCTTAGGCTACATCACCACTTACCATCAGGTGGGATCGTAGATAAGCGCTGGCTTAGTAGAATATAAAAAAAAAACTTTAATCGAAATATTATTAGAATATTTTATACATGTATTTATGTTTAATAGAAACTATGTGCAAGGCGGATAACCATCCTGAGCTCTGCAAATCTTGTCTCTGCGGACAGTTCTACAAATTATAAAAATGTATCCACCAAATTTATAATTGTAACTTTAAATTTTTTTTCTAACTCATAATAATTAATAAATTAGTAAAAGAAAAGTTATATTACATTTTTTATTACATTATTTACAAAATATTTCCCTCTCTTCGTTTTTATTTCATTTAGTTGATGTATACAATGCTGATATCGATAAAATTGTCTAGATATTAAAAATACTACTTGTAATGTTTCTTTAAATTTTCAGCTGTAAAAAAAATTATGAAATTTTGAGTCAGCATTAAATAAAATTCTATCCTGTAAAAAAATTCCACAAAATTGATTGTTTGTGGGTAATAGTTATAGTTATTAAAAACTATACGCCTACTTAATTATCTCATTATTTTCTACTGTTTTTCTATTGTTTTCATTGTTGACGAAATAATTGACGAAGATTTTAAAATAGAGGGCCAGGAAAATTTTAGGATTCTGATGAAAAAATTGACTTTTATACATATATATTTTTAATTAGTTTGTTTAGTTTTAATCAAAATTATTCAGTGAGAGTTATTATCAAATTCTCCAAGACTTTAGTCCTAGTGGCTATATAAAAAAAAGAGGACATTACGAGCAACTAATTTTAAACATTTCTAAAACTATGCTTCGAAATTTGAAGCAAAATGTTGTAATATTTTATCGCTAAAGCGACACAATAAAAATTGTCTAAAACATTATAACGAATATTTTAAAGATTTTTCACTTTTATGGCATTGAAATTTAAAGTTAATACCTACACACATACATAGATCAACTTACTAAATCTTACTTTAACTCACTAAATGTTACTTACTTATTAACTTAATAAACTTTTGTCTCTACTAACCTACTTCAATTTCATCGTAATTTCTTAGGTCGATATTCTGTTCCAGACAGGATACTGAACAAAGCGGCTTCGATTTATGGTAATGTTCTATCTAATCAACTTCTACTTGCATAGAAAATGTGCTTTTTGTGTAATTAGTCAGGTGTAAATAGCGTCTTAATATAAATATAACGAGAAACTTCATCATCATCATCATTATTAACGACCGAACCGATAAATATTGGGAGAGAAAGGATCTAGAGAAATTAATGCAGCCTCGCAAGCGAAGTGTAGGACGGTCACACACTAAATGGAGTCATGACCTTGTAAGTTATGCAGTAATTTAATGGATGCAGGTGGCTCAGGGCCTTGCTTTGTTGCATTACATGGGGGAGGTCTATGTTCAGCAGTGGATTTGTGATGGGCTGTGATGATGATGACGGCGTGTGACGCCGCTATCACTCTAAACATGTATTTGTTTATTATTGATTTTTAAGGGGTAAATTATTGATTTCTTTCTTTTTTTTAAACGCCGATTTTATTCACTATTTTTCGCTCTATAGGTAAATGCCTCAACTGGCATGCGTTCACTTGAAAGATTTATCAACACTCACCATCTATGATGGGTTGGTAAGACACAAACATAGAATCAATAATCTCTCACTGAAAATGCAAGGCCCCATCTCAGTCCCGTGGGATTCGGGTTTACCATTTTCGAATGAATATACCAACATTTATCGGTCCCCCGTAACACTACTTACAGGCGACCGATATAAAATACCATTTACTTATAGGAGTTTAATGTGATTCTCCCTACACAACTCGGCTACCTACGAGTATTATCCATATAACACACAATAAGAAATTTAGAACATTCATAGACCTACAATTTGAAACTTAATCCGTTTCACTCAAATGAACATGAAGTTTATTAATTCATTTAGTTAGGCGATTTGAAGCAAGCACTTCTAGATAATGGAATAATTGACCAAAGTTACGATACTTGATATGATATTCGATAATGGGAGCATTATGTTTGAGATTATTAGTTTAATTATTAACTTTTTTTTAAGAAACATCCATCACCCTAGTTCATACCATGGTACGACTATGGGAAGTGCCAAAAACATGGCTTCCCACAGATGACGGCTTAATAATCCCGTTTTTTAATACAATAAGAGTGACAAACGAGCACACAGTCCACCTAATGGTAAGTGGATTCCTAGGTGGATGCAAAAACAGAGCTCCGTCTAAGGATCGTCATCAAAAATGTCAATTACTAATTGTAATGATGATCTAATTTTAATAAAATTCGTCAATGGGGCAAAATTTTCATTATTGATCACTTACCATCATTTGCCTTCTTTACGTAAAATAAATTTATATATATATATATATATATACATATATATATATATATATAAAATAAATTTATATATATATATATATATGTTCATCATCATAATCATCATCATTACAGCCCTTCACAAGTCCACTGCTGAACATAAGCCAAGGAATGCCACAAAGCATGGTCTTGAGCCACCTGCATCCATCGACTTCCTGCATATTTTACCAGGTCGTCATTCCATCTAGTAGGGGAACGCCCTAATCTTCGCCTGCCGGTACGTAGCTCCCACTCGAGAACCTTTTTTCCCCATCTGTTGTCGGTTCTTCGAGCTATATGGCCGGCCCATTGCCACTTTAGCATTATTGTCGACCATAGTTTTCGGACGACCACGGGGTTTATTTTTCAGGTAGAAATTTCCAGAACGGAAGCGGTAAAACCAATAATAATAGGTGATGCGTTCGTTTGTAGTATTCGCTGCGTAAACGTCGATGATGTTGCGTGACGTTTGTGACATGACGGTACTCATATTCATTAATTACTCGAATTTTTAATGAATCCATGATGACGAAAAATATTCAAATGCGATGAAATTATAACGCTAATCAATAAATAAATAACTAATTTTGAAAAAATAATTCTATGTTTTTAAAATAAAATAAAATTGAAATTAGAATTTTTAGCCAAACAAAAATTATTTTGATTTGAAATGGTTATTACTGCAGAACAGCAATTTCATAGATCATCATCATCATCATTACAGCCTTTCGTAAGTCCACTGCTGAACATAGGCCTCCCCCAAGGAATGCCACAAAGCGAGCTATATGACCGGCCCACTGCCACTTCAGCTTACTAAACCGTTGGGCTATGTCGGTTACTCTGGTTCTACTGCGGATATACTCATTTCTAAGTTTATTACGCAGAGAAACTCCGAGCATAGCTCTCTCCATAGCTCGCTGAGCGACCTTGAGCTTCCACATCCGGCCAGCAGTGAAGGACCACAGTTCTGTAGCTCATCAAAGGCAACACGCACTGGTTGTACAGTCTCGTTTTCAAGTTTTGAGGTATACCTGACGAGAAGATGTGCCGTAATTTCCCGAACGCTGCCCAACCGAGTTGAATCCGTCGATTGACCTCTCGGTCGAAGTTAGACTTACCTAGTCGGACTATTTGTCCCAGGTAAACATACTCGTCAACAACTTCGAGCTTAGTGCTCCCAATAACTACCAGCATAGGAGTAACATGGACATTAAACATGATCTTTGTTTTATCCATGTTCATCTTAAGATCTATCCGTTGGGAAACACTCTTGAGTTCATTGAGCATAGTGCTTAGGTCCTCCAGCGATTCTGCCATAAGGACTATATCGTCGGCAAATCAAAGGTGAGTGATGTACTCGCCATTGATGGTGATACCGTATTGTTTCCAGTCCAGAAGCTTGAAAACGTCTTCTAATGCATCGGTGAAGAGTTTCGGGGATATAACGTCACCCTGTCTTACACCTCTCTGCAATTGGATAAGTTTCGTACTCTGGTTCTGTACTCGGATAGCCATCGTAGTCCTACTGTACAAGCACTTCAACACTTCGATATACCGACAGTCAACTTGGCATCGCTGAAGGGACCGCAGCACCGCCCAAATTTCGACGTGATCAAAGGCTTTCTCATAGTCCACATACGTCAGACATAGTGGCAAATTGTACTCTTCTGTCTTCTTAACAATTTGCTGAAGGTTATGTATGTAGTCTATGGTGCTAAAGCCTTTTCGGAAACCGGCTTGTTCGGGAGGCTGGAAGTCATCTCCGCGCGAGACGATTCGTAATGACTCTCGAAAATAGCACGTAGACGCGGCTCAGTAGGGAAATCGGTCTTTAGTTCTTCAAGAGAGCGTTTTCGCCTTTCTTTAAGAACAAGACCACCGTACTTCTGCTCCACGCCCTCGGTGTAATGCCACCACGGAGGACGGAATTAAAGAGATTCTGAAGGACTTCACGTACCGGTTTTCCACCCGCTCTCAGAAGCTCCGCTGTAATTCTATCCTCGCCTGGGGCCTTGCCGTACTTAAGGTGCTAGAGAGCTATTCTAATCTCGCTCAGACTGACGTCCGGGATATCATCGGAATAGTGTCGGATAATACTCGCTCTTGGATCGTTACTCACACTTGCGTGTGGCTCCAATGACGATATGTACAGCTGCCCATAGAATCTCTCAATCTCACTCAAAATCTCAGGTGTCCCGGAAATGACGCTGCCACACTCGGTCTTCAGCTTCGACATTTGGCTCTTTATAGCAGACAGATCTCTAGCAAAGACTTTGGAGCCCCGGTTCAGCTCGATCGCTTCTTCAATACGAGCAGTATTAAAATTGCGTTCTCGTTGCATGCACTTAGAGATCTGTCTGTTCAGTTGCCTGTATGCTGTCAAATCTACTGAAGACTGCAGCTTCATATCTCGTCTAATATCCATGAGATTAAGAGTGTGATCGGAGAGTTTTTGTGTTCTTCTGCGACGGGTCTTGCAAAACTTAGCTCCGACCGCATGGACTGTTTCCACGAGCTTGTCATTCATATCGTCCACAGCGTTGCAATCTTCTAGGTACTCAAAACGGTTTCGTAGGTCGAGCTGAAAGGTTTCGTGACTTTGGATTAGAGCACGCGGGGGACGGAGCATTGACTTCATTAGACGTAACCTCTCCAACTTAACGTTTAGGTTCAGTGTGCCTCTCACTATACGGTGATCGCTGCCGGTTTTCACCCTCGCGATCACTGAGACATCACTTAACAGTTGTCGCCTGTTCGTCGTAATGAAGTCAATCTCATTTTTTGTCGAACCGTCGGGACTCGACCAGGTCCACTTCCTGTGAGGCCGCTTCTGGATGAAAGAGTTCATCATAAAGAGTCTCTCTTTCTCCATGAAGTCGGCCAGCTGCTGGCCCCTTGGGTTCCGTTGCCCTATTCCGAATTTCCCTACTTTCAGCTCACCGTTCTCTCTTGTGCCTAGTTTTGCGTTGAAGTCTCCCATTAACAACGTAAATTAGGTTTTGGAGCAATGCATGGCTCTAGAGATATCCTCATACATTTCCTCCACCTCCTCATGGGGGTGTGCCGAGGTTGGTGCTTAAACCTATATGTCCTTCAGCGTATACCGTTTGGTGATTCTGAGTATAAGGTACGCAACCCTCGTCGACACACTCTCAATCTTTACAACGTTGTTAAAGAGAGACTTGTGGACGATAAATCCGACACCTCCTTGGGACAGATGGTCGCCCTTCCGGTGATAGAACAAGTTTCCGGATTCGAGGATAACCGTGTCCACCCCCTCTCTTCGAACCTTGGATAATCCTATGATATTCCAGCGCAACTTGTCTATCTCTTCTTCCAGCTCAGGGATCTTTTCGTCAGTCCTCAGGGTGCGTGTGTTATAAGTTACCAGGTCGAGTCGTCGTAGGTAGCAATCGAACCTCCACCGGAGATTTTTAACAACCCCTGCCCCGCCGTTACCATGGTCGCCACCGAAGCCAGGAATAGCGGGGCCGCTGGGCACTGGGGGCCGTCTCTTCGTTACTCTCATGGGGGGTATATTACCATAGTTGCCACGCTTGGCGAGCGGGTTGGCAACCGCAGTTTTTTTATTGTTGATTGCTATTATCAGAAAGATGCTGCTACTCATACTCTGCCTCAGTTTTCCTCTGTCGCCTCTTACGATTATGTATATATTATATATATATATATATATATATATATATATATATATATATATATATATATATATATATATATATATATATTATAGAGGTGTGATGCGATAATTGACAGCCAAGTGGAGTCAATTAACGAAGAGCAATTCCAAATCAGCCTCGTTATTCTACCCATACGTATTATATCATTCATAACCGTTTCTATTATAATTATATCACAGGTAAATAATTTTACATGATTTGGCAGACTTCTATCAATACTTCAACAATATTGTTTACATTTAACTTATCTTTAAAAAAAATCAATGAAAAATGCTCAAAATCCGTACAAATACTTCGATGCAATCCTACCGACGGTTGTAGTGTTTACGAGTTCACATAACAACAGTAAAACGAAATTGAAGTTGGATTGAGTAATTTCAGTTAATCTAGTTCTTGTTTACACGCTTAGGCTATTTCTTTGCTTAAGTAATTATTTTCGACTATAGATTAAAGTTTTTAGTTCGGTTGTAAAGAGTTCAAGCGTTCGAGGTAAGCACCTCGGTATCACCAATGTATAATGGCAGCTTAATTCTGCTTTCGTATGGTGAGTGTAAAGAACCGGAGATACTTATTGAAATGAAAATGAAAATGAAATATATATCACCTATAAAAAAACACGAAATATCGGTCTTCTTAATTCTTAAAGTAATAAAATATTTACTTTAAGAATTATTTCAGATTTAATTTACGTTAAATGCCGGTGGCCTGAATTATTTATAATTAAATGTTTTTTTTTTCAAACGCGTGAGGTTCTCAGAGGTGCAAACACATCTATGGCATTATTTGTTTGAAGTTACACAGCCAGTACTCTCTTGCCACCAGGTGGATTGAAAGTTGTTTTGTCACTACAGTTTAATTTAAAACATCACACTATACCATTACATCCAATCAAAAGTCCACTTCTGATGGCCTCCCTCCATAGTTTACAATAGGGTATTTTTTTAAAAAAGAAGATTCGCGAGGCTATGGAAATTACCTAACCTAAACATAACCTAACTTAAACCTAATTTCAATAGAGAAGATGGATATGTGCTGCCATCTGCATATTATAAGCTCATTCTGCGTAGATCCGACCAAAAATTAATATGCAAAATTGAAGGTAGCCGGGCTAACTATGGCATCGGGAAGTCAGACACAACACCACCGTGACCATGGGCGCTGTAAAGCACCCGAAACGTCGGGAATTAAAATAAGTAAATTAAACGCGATAAAATCCATAAATATAGTTTTATATAATTTCATTTGTTTTCTTAAGTGATCTTACTATATGAGACGTCTACATAACTCCAAATAAGTTCGGCGTCCTGGATTAGATTTCCCGTCAGCCGCTCTACAGGGCTTCGAACTTCAGTAAGATATACGCAACGCTTTTAAGTAATAATTTGGAAAAAATACTGCTTATTACTCCTCAGTGTTCTAATATTTCAAATCATCATCATCATCAGTATCACCATTACAACCCTTGTAATGGTGATACTGATGATGCTATGTATATACATCTCCAAGAAAGAAATAAATGCCACAAAGCACGATCCCAAGCCACCTGCATCCATCGCCTTTCTGCATATCTTACCAGGTCTTCACTCCATTTAGTGGGGGGACGCCCAACACTTCGCCTACCGGTACGAGGCTGCCACCCGAGAACCTTTCTTTTCCATCGATTGTCGGTTCTTCGAACTATATGACCGAGGTATGGAAAACGCTATTCTCGGGGTTTCTCTGCGTGATAGAATTAAAAACGAGGATATTCGCTGTTGAACCACAGTAACCGACATAGACCAACGGGTTAGTAAGCTGAAGTGGCAATGAGACGGCCATATTTTAAATATTGCGCATTAATTAAAAAGATATAAAACATTATGTGATAACAATGGGAAAATAATTTGTAAGGATTTAGCTCATCATCTACATCGTCACATCCTATCAATGTCTACTGCTGATCATAGACCTCTCCTATAAACTGCCTCACAGAGGGGATATTTGCCATAATTGCCACTCTGGCAGGCCGGTTGGCAAACCGCAGTTTTTCGTAATTTTGACTTGTTATCAGAAAAATGCAGCTAACCGTCTCCTGTTTCAGTTAGTTTCTGTCGCCTTTGAACTAACTACCTACGTAATGATATTACGAAGTAGTCGATTTTCTCACGCCGCCAATACATACGGGTTAAGCTGATTCTACGAAGTTTTTAGTATTACACAGCCTTTTGCGAAAAGTTAAAAATTCTTTCTTTCTTTCTCTTGGGCGCCCTGGTTGTTCTTATTTTGTTGTAGGGAAAGATTTAACGACGCATTTGACAAAGTTTGTCATTATTTATTTCATCTAATCTAACTAATTATTAAGCTGTCTATTTAAATTTCAAAATTGTATTGCAAATAAATACTTTTCATTTACTACGTGGAAAAGCCTCGTTGCAGCAATATTATGGTTGTAGCATGAATGGGGAAATGGATAGGTTCAACCGGGAAAGGACCACGCTCTCACAGAATACTAACGTAAAATAGCAGCTTAAACTGCTATTTTTCGTTGGTATTTCGTATGAGTGTACAGAACCGGAGACCCTTTTTACTGGAAACGAAGTATTCCATCTTATTCTTCAGGTATGACAACGCATCTGCATTTTCATTTTTAATCGAAAATAAATGTAGATGTCTATGTGCTACAGCATCTACTTACCCTCAAGTATACCGTGTGCTCGTTTGTCATTCTAAAAAAAATATTTGTTCTTATTAATCGACCCATAGCAATCTACTGATGGGCATGGGTTTCTCCTAGTAGATATTGTAATAAACCAGATTGTAAGATACTATTATATCGCCATCTTTCGGAACACAAAGTCTTTATTGCTCACCCACATTAATTAGACCGAAAAAAAAAACTTTGCGCAATTGTTGGCTGGCCAGCAAGGATACGAACCATGAAACGTGATCCTCTCACTACGCCACCCAATCGTCACAAAACAAACAAGCTCATTTACGAATCATCACTCGGGGTTAAAACATTTTGTAACAACTTCGTAACAAATACAAGCAGGGGAATTTAAATAGGGAATGCTAAATATACGCAGAAGTTTAACGTGATGTGACGTCTTGTAAATTAGATCGAGCAATAATGTTCGTGCAAAGTTGCGATAGGGAAGTTTGATACTTGATACACTGTATTTAATTGAAGCTTTTACAATAAGCTCCAACCGTCTATTGATTAATAGAATATCTAAGTTAGATTGCCACATAAGAGGGATTTTGCGATAGTTGTCACGTTTTCCAGACGGATTTTAAGAGGTTATCAGGAAGAAGTTGCTACCCATCTCCTGTTCTGTTTCCCTCTGTTGCCTCTTACAACATCCACGGGATGATATAGGATAGTGGATATTCTTACATCGCTACGGTAAATTAATAGATATAAACTTAAAGATTAACTTCTTCAAATAGATTTGGTATATCTATTTCGTTTACATTAGACGTAAATACCCAGACTAGCAAAGATAGCAGCGTCAAAGGACCAAAACGTGGATCCTGCAAACGTCAATGTCACGCCTAGCAATCGCTAACTGTGAGGATTAACGAAAGTTCTCCGTACAATGGAAGAGATATTACTAATTTTGATTTAAGAGATATACTTATACCGTTATCCTTCAGAGGTCATTGCAGTTGCTATTGCTGTCCAAAGACACTTGCAAACTTCTGACTAAAAAGGCCACAGACGTGTTTTCCTAAGAGAAGAATAGTGTGTCTCGCAAGAGAATACTATATAATGCTTCGATGGCTTGCATTTGTAGAACGAATTAATGACGAAAAATTGAGAAATCAAACTTATGCTACAGATGTGAGTGGCAAAATCAGCAACATACGCCTTGAAAGCGACGAGCATCCAAAATCTCCATTTTTGCGTATGCGAAAAATGGAGATTTGAAAGAAGTGACAGGGGTGGGTTAAAATCTTGGCAAATAGAAGTACATAGGCTCTGTCTACCCCTCTGGGTAACAGGCGTGTTCATGTATTATAATTTTTGTGTGTATTTGTAGTCAACCTTGAGGACTAAGATTCCTCACAACATGTGCATATACATCCGTCCATTATCCATCACAGTCTATAAAAGTCCACACAGAGTCAACATAGGTCTCTATCATAAATTGCCTCATAAGGGGAGTTTTCCATAATTGCCACGCTAGCAAGGGTTGGCAAACGCAGATTTTTATTATTTTGTTATCGGGAAGATGCTGCTGCCTATTTCCTGTTTCATTTTCCCTCTGTCGCCTCTTATGACACCCTCGGGAGGATATGGCGTAGTGGATATTTTTACACCACCATTACACGGTTTATTTCTATATACTGGCTCTATAATACTTGCCACAGCAGATGTAATGTTACTTAGTAGCAAATATATTTATTTAAAGGGCCTGATATCAATCTTGAGGGAGTCCTAAACTAGCGAAGAAAGTTAAAGTTTTAGAAAAGTATAGACCATACACTCTATATGCACCTTTTTATGGTATAGCCGTCTTCAAAATTCTAAGAGGTTTTTAAGGGATTGAATCCGGTTTGCTAGCGTACATTGAAATTTATGACGGTCGCTTAGCCCGTGAGTTACTAAGTGTCACTTATTTGTTTTAATCAAATTTTATAATCAAGTATATTTTCATACATGGAAGATCAAATTTTAATCTAAACAAATAAATAAAATTGAAGTGTCTGTTTGTAATGTCAAAATATCAGCTTTTTAATAAATGAATATGAATGTGTATGCGGTAACAAAATTAAGATTTTTAAAAGTTTTGTCTGTCCGTCTGTCTGGTTGTTCCCGGTAATCTCCGAAATGGCTGGACCAATTTTGACGGGTCTTTTACAGGCAGATAGCTGATTATTAGGAGTAACATAGGCTACTTTTATTTAAAAAAATAATTCGGATTCCGCACAAGAAAATGAAAACCCATGAGCCAATCTTAATAAATTCCACGGGGGCAAAGTCGCGGGGAACACATAGTAGACAATACTCTCTGTGAAAACTTAGTATGTAGATTGTTGAGCTTCCTAATTTGCAAGACATCATGCCGAACTTTCTTCATAGCTTTACATTTCGTATTTGAAATTCGGCGTATAAACTTCGGTGAAATGAAAATTGTGAAGTCGTAAGTTTTCTTGCTAAGTAGTTTATCAGTGTCTTTAATGTTATAATATATACTTATTATACCATAAAATTAATGCTGTATGAAGCACTATTCTGAATAAAGTTTTGCAATAGCCAAAACGATTAACCGTTTGTTTAATTTATATAAGAAATGGATCGACCAGATCTCTTAGTTTGTTGAGTGTTTTAACCTAGTATAATCACAATACTCTCTGTGGAAACTTAGTATGTAGATTGTTAGAGGTTCCTAATTTGCAAGATATCATGCCGAACTTTCTTCCTAACTTTGCATTTCGTATTTGAAATTCGGCGTATAAACTTCGGTGAAATGAAAATTGTGAAGTCGTAAGTTTACTTGCTAAGTACTTAATCAGTGTCTTTAATGTTATAATATATACTTAGTATATCATAAAATTAATGCTGTATGAAGCACTATTCTGAATAAAGTTTTGCAATAGCCAAAAGGCTGCGGGACTAGACAGAGTTACTGCTGAAATGGTCAAGTATGGTGGGCCTCGCGTCTGGGACAGCTTTCATCTGCTGTGCAATTTGTGCTGGCGGACGGGGGATGTCCCAGATGATTGGCGATCCGCAGTCATTGTGCCTTTATATAAAGGTAAAGGTTCACATTTTGACTGCGGGTGCTATCGGGCGATCAGCTTGACCAGTTTAGCAAGTAAAGTTTACTCAAAGGTTTTGACACGTAGGATGCAAGAGAAATCGGAAAGATTTCTATGGGAGGCACAATGCGGATTTAGACCTGGAAGAGGATGCACGGATCAAATGTTTTCTCTCCGCATGATCACGGAAAAGCTTCTGGCTGCTAACCAGAGGATTTTCTGTGCTTTTGTGGATCTTGAGAAAGCATTTGATAAGGTTGTAAGGAAGAAAATGTGGGAACTGTTGCCGGGGTATGGTGTGGATGGTCGATTGCTAAGGGCTGTGAAGTCTCTTTACTGTGACTGTAAAGCCTGTGTGCGGGTAGGGCATGACCTGTCACCCATGTTAAGCGTCCAAACGGGCGTAAAACAGGGTTGTGTCATGTCTTCCTGGCTGTTCATACTGTATCTCGACAGCTGTTTACAAAAGCTGAAAGATAGCTGTTTGGGTGTGAATTTGGGTGACATAAAAGTAAATTGTCTGCTGTATTCTGATGATGCAGTGCTTATTGCACCATCAGAGGCAGAACTGCAGGCATTAGTCACGTGTATGAAAGAGGAATGTGAAATTAAAGGTCTCAGTTTGAACGCTAATAAAACTAAGGTTCTGGTATTTGAAAGGGACGAAGAGAGAACGAAGTGTGAAATATGGGTAAATCAGGAATGTCTAGAACAAGTAAATGAAATTGTATACTTGGGGAGTGCTTTTAGCCGGGATGGAAGATGTGAATTAGATGTGGACAGGCGTGTCGCTGCCGGGAACAAAGTCAATGGTGCCCTGACTGCGTTAGTCAAAAGGCAAGGCGTAGTGAAGAGTGCACGCCTTGCAATACATAACGCAGTGTTGGTACCGACTTTGTTATATGGCAGCGAAACCTGGTTATCCCAGAAGAAGCATAAAAGCAAGTTGAATGCAGTGGAGATGCGATCTCTTCGTAAAATGTGCGGCGTTACTATGGCCGACCGAAAGCGAAACGAAGAGATTCGCAATATGGCAGGTTTGAAAGATGACCTTATCACAAAAATTGATAAGGGCGTGCTTCGGTGGTTTGGGCACGTTGAGCGAATGAGTGAAGACCGAATGGTGAAGAAAATATATAGCGCGAAAGTTAATATTAAAAGGTGTTGAGGTAGACCGAGACTAACTTTCGAAGACCATGTGAGCAAATTGCTCGAAGAGGGTAGGGTCAAGAGTACTCGGATACCTAGACGTGCATGTATGAAGAAGATAAGGAATCTGAAAGAAGCGAAAGAGGTAAGGTAAGGATCGTGACACTTGGCAATCTGTTCTCTCTGGCTACCCCGTCAGGGATTGTGCGTGAAGATAAGTAAAACGATAATTTATTTGTATAATTTATGTAAGTAATGGACTTGATCTCTTTGTTTGTTGAGTGTTTTTACGTATTAGAACCACGCTGCAGCTATATAATGATTATAGCACGTGGGTTGCTTTGATCGGCACACTGTCATAGATTACCAGCGTGAAATCGTAGTTTAATGCTGCCGTGTTTCGTATGGTGAGTGTTGAGTAGTGGAAACCTTTTTTACTGGAAACAAGGCATTCTATCTTAGTTCTCAGGGGTGATAGATGTCTAAGGGCCACATTATCTACTTAACATCAGGTGGACTGTGCTCGTTTATGACCCTATTCTATAAAAATAAAATGCATGTATATAATATAATAATATAATATTCCACAACTATCACACAACGCCATCTAGTCCCAAGCTAAACAGAGCTTGTGTTATGGGTCCTAGACAACTGATAAACATACTTATATATTTCTAAATACATAAATATTATAGATAAATTACACCCAGACACAGAACAAATGATCGTGCTCATCACACAAACATTTGTCCTGGGTGGGAATCGAACCCACGACCTCCGGCATAGCAGTCAGGGTCACTAACCACTAGACCAACAGGTATATGTAATTATGAACACATTATTTATTTATGTTTAAAGCCGGTGTTCCAAATAACATCATGATGGTCTTAATTGGAAACAAAAGTTCCTAATTTTTATGGTTCATTGAATATATTTCAAACTAGCGATCCGCCTCGGATTCGCACGGGTGTTTTCTGAATCTCAACAACAGCTCCATCTACTGGGTCTAATTGTGAATTAATCATTCAAAGACTCACTTTAACACACACAAAAAATTTCATTGAGATCAGTCTGACAGCAATTGATTTTTATATATAGAGATGAGAGCGCGATATCTGGAACGATTTACTGATTCAAGTGCAAGTACTCGTACAAAATCTAAATTAAATATTTAATCAAATCCTCAAAACAAATAGAGTTTAAAATATAAAGGCGGTAAGAGATCATGTGTAAAAATGTGATGTTTCGTAAGAGATTTTGCAACAACATTTAAAAATAATAATCAGTATTATTTATCATCAGTATTAAGTAGTATGTGATCTTTGATGCAACTCTCTGTAAACCAAAACACCTAAATGCACATTCCTCGAATAAAAAAAAATATACAAAAAGGAACGGAGTGAACGACAACAATTGACATATTTCTCATTTAAATATTATAACACTTTTAATTGTAAATATAATAATGTAGACAATGTACAGAGACAAATACAGAACTATAATGAAACAAATTCTTTAAAAAAAATTAAATAGGTTTAAAAATAATAATGATCAGCAATCAGTAATCCTGGAGAAATGGTCGAAATAAATAAAAGGTAACGATTTTCAACATATTAATCCTTACGCTCGAAAGTTACTTCATTATCAATAAAATTTAATGAAGATAAATTTTTTGTCTTATAGCATGTTATTTGAACGCATAGTTTAAGAGATAATTAAAAATCAAAATAGGCAGGTGAAAAATAAAAATTATTAAATCATTTGCTGTGAAATGTTGTGATTTCTTATATTTACGCGAACACTACACATTTTTAAATAAAACTAATTTTACGGATTTTATGGTCACGGGGGACTGACACGGGGGACACAAAACGTCGGGAATACAAAAATAGGTTAATATACGCGATAAAATCCGTAAAAATAGTTTTATTTAAAAATGTGAAATGTTGTTTTATTTTTCATTTCATTTGAAGTTTTATTTTCTACTACCACGTCTTAACAGCTCACATGTTTTTTTTAAATATATATAGAATAAAGATGACAAGAGAGCACACAGTCCATTTGATGTTAAGTGGATTTCTGTGGCCCATAGACATCTACACTTATCCTTATTTAAGTATCAAAATGCATATGCGTTGTCACCCCAGAGGACAAGATAGAATGCCTTGCTCCTAGTGAAAAGGGTCTTCGGTCCCCTGCACTTACCATACGAATCATTGCAGCATTGAGCTCTTAGTTTACGCTAGTATTCTGTTAGAGAGTGCTCCTTCCTGGGTCGAGCCAACCCATTCGTGCTACATCCATAATATAGCTGCAGCGTAGTGCTCTTCCACGTATTAAATGTATTAGTTTGTTACAAAAACTTGGACATATTATAGAAATCGAATTTTTTTTATTTTAAGTTGAATTTTTATGCGTACTACTTATTATAGAACTTCAACCATTAAAACTTTTATGACATTCTGAACCAAACCTATACACAGAGTTACCTACCACTCAACTTTCACTAAGCAGACTCTTAATTCAGATCTTAATTCATTCAGTTCAGTCATACAAGTTTTACCAACAGTATACTCGAAACTTAGAAGGTTATAATAATCTTTTGCCTAACTACATGAAAATTGGGACAACTTAAAATTGTTATCATTAAAACCACAGATGTGCGATGTTGTTGCTGTGTAAGAGCTCGGGATGACAGGAAGAGAAGGCCAAAAGGAGTTATGTCCGTCCCGAGTAATCTTTTTATTAAGGTAT
Source organism: Parnassius mnemosyne (assembly GCA_963668995.1). Taxonomy (NCBI): domain Eukaryota; kingdom Metazoa; phylum Arthropoda; class Insecta; order Lepidoptera; family Papilionidae; genus Parnassius; species Parnassius mnemosyne. The sequence goes on along the minus strand of CAVLGL010000057.1, from coordinate 41,320,665 downwards.
AATTTTTTTTATTTATACAAAGTATAAATAAAAAAATCTATCAGTCTACTTCCAGTTGATATCTTACCATAACTGGCAGCTTTTGAACGGATATTATCAAGGAAACTTAAAGCCTCCTACAGATGGCAGTATAATCACACCAGTTATCTATATATAAAATTCCCTGACTGACGACGGGGCGTGATTGACAATCCATCCCCCCCGCGTAGCGGCTGAGACCTAAGTAAACTGGTCTAATGAATAAGACGACGTGGTAATGCCATACTCCAGCTGTATGGCTGAAGCACCAGTAGGTCCGTTTGAAGTGGGTGGGACCACACGCCCACAGACTACAGCCGTAAAATAGCAACATTATTTATTTATTTAATATACTGATAACTTAAAATAATTATTTGGACTAAAGCCCATAGTGCATATGGTAGCAGACTCTTTTAAGAGGATTCATATTTGTATGTTTTCTGTGCGTGTGTGCGCGTTATCTATATATTATATTTTTATCCGAAACATTACTAGCAAGTAATTATAATGAGTCAGACAGAAAGTATAATGATTAGATCATCATCGTCATCATAACAACTCCACTTCTATAGATAAGCCTCACCCAATGTATACCACAAAATAGAGCTGGTAAAACATTTTTTTATTATCTTTCTTTATTTAAAAAGCCTTTTATCCTACAAGGATATGTCAGCCTTATCGTAACCTAACTTATTCGTGTTACACAGATGCTATTTAGAAAGGGGGAATCAATGTGTTAAGAATATTGAAATGAATGATTTTGCTACCACTGAGTGTGGCTCTGCAATTATACTCAAAAATCAACCCGTTTCACTCAAATTGATATTAAATTTTTACACCAGATTCTCCCTTTCCCTTTGATATTTGACTCATTCTGCTAGCATGTGTTGGACATCTTCTATAATATGACAATTATCGCAATTGAGCGAGTCTGATTTTTTCATCAAAAATACAATTTTTTTATTGGGATAGTGCCCAGAAATGGTAAAACTGTAACAACTAAATTTTTAAATAACGATTAATTAAATTTCAATAATAAAATAAACCCTTTGTTTTTCGCCGACATAAGAATTTAACAGCCACTATACACTTTACAACATACATTTGTAAAAAAGAGATAGAAAAGAAAGATTCTCGAGTGGCAGCCTCGTACCATTACAAGTGGAGTAAAGACAAGGTCAAAGATGCCGAAAGTCGATGCATGCGGGTAACTAACTAAATGTAAGAGTGCTAATTCACATACTACACAGATCCCACAGATCTTGCATTGTTGAGAGGTTTGTGGAGTATGATTCGACGACTAACTCGATGTGTTTCAGGGGACTTCATATCCACTTCACCGCTGACTACTGTGTAAATCAGCACAAATTGCAAACAATTTCATAGATACCGGTAACGATCAAACTTAGTTTACTCGGATATCTTTCGCTTTAAGTTTCTTACTTAAAGCGGGCGATAGAAAAAATAATTAAGTTGGTATATAACTTAATGAAACTGCAATTAATGGAGTGGAGTAATATGCCAGCATCTGTCTTTTCATCCGATAACAATGTGTGTCTAAGGCGTGAGTGATTAAGCTTTGGTGAAGTCAGTGCGCCATCTTTGGCTACATCGCCACGTGGCATAGTATTCTAGCCCTAACTTATGATTTTTTTTCATTCATTCTTTACAGCCTATCAAAAGTCATATCACACGTTTTGACAACCGCAGTTTTGTTATATGTTACATCTATCAAGAAAATAATGTTACACATCTCATGTTTCAGTTTCCCTCTAACACCAGTAAACGGCAAACTTATAATCGTTACATAAACTAATAGAAAAGTAAATATTATAACAAAAGAAAACTTACAATAGTATTTAAATATTATTATATAGAGTTAAATAAGTATTTTATGAAGAATAAAACAGAACGAGAAACACAAAAGCTTTTGACAATAAGGAAGGGAAATAAAATATTTGCAATTAACTGAACAAACAATACAGGACAAATACAAAAGTGCTGCAACATAAAGAAGCCACGGCTTTAGAATTGCAAGTTCGATACTTTGTCCGTGTTTACAGCTAATTTATAAAAAGCTTTAAAAATTGGTATATTTGAAGTAAATATTGCAATTTCCTTGCCAAGCTAAATTCTTTATTCTTATTATAATCGTGGGTGCATCTGTTAGTGTAACTAATGAACGACTTGATATTCATTAATCATCATTAACAGATTTTGTATTTTGGAACAAAACCACTCATATTCAAAACATATGTTTTCATATATTTTGTTAAGTGCGGGCAAGGGCTAAAAGAGAAAATAACAAAATTTGGACCCAAGAGATGGCGTTGTCTTCACGTTATTAATAAGATTTATATTTATACACTTCAAAAGCCCGAAGTAATCCTTACCGCGCCACTTTTGGAAAGGGCAGAATGTCGTTGCCCGCCAAAATATTTGGTATGAAGATAATTAATAGAAACAGGCGTTACTACTACAGGCAGTATTCCTCACACCACTAATCCCAGCACCACTAGTTCCAACACTATACTAAGAAAACACCACCGTATGTAGATAATACGATACATGTTTCGCCTCTGCACGATTCATCCTCTTCAAGCTAGGTAAGACACATAATATTATTTTACTACGCGGATCTTAGTAAATTCATCTTTAACACCTTTAATGGTATGAAGTATTTTTGACTAAAGAAGTTCTTTAGCCACAGTGTTACATGTTTCGTGAAATTTAACATTTGCTGTCATACTCCATGCTTAGCATTTTGGTTAGCATATTTCGAGAGTTCTTACATAATAGAGATTTAAGTTTAAACCTGAGACAAATAAACCAATTGTTTCATAAATTCGGATATATTTATAAACTTATTCATTATTCAACTTTTCTTTAATAAAGGTTCCATTGTCATTTTAAATCTCTGTCTTAACTTGTCACAGCATTACATCTCCATCAGTTCATTGAATTAAGACTGATTTTTTATCATCAGATCAATTTTACTCACAGAATAAAAACCAACATAAAAAATTAAAAATTACAGTTTGTTAAGAAGAAATATCGGCTGTTTCTTTTTTAAATTCAGGCAGGTAATAATTTATTCGACGGATACCTCTTACCTGACGGTTGAAAAATCAGTCCTAAAATAATGATATATAGGAGTAGGTTATTTATCAAATAGAACTAAAATTTTCGTAATACCCATTAGGTAATATAATTTTTTACATTATACTCATACCATCAGTATATTGAGTCTTTATCGAGGAAAGATTAAGTCTTACACATAACATACGTCTATGTTTACGAAGTAAGTTTCCCTTCCTAATTTTGAAAAATAAACGGAGTAAATGTGTTAATCTTAAAATAGCATATCAGAACGTTTTGGTATTTTTATTCATTATTTTTGACTATAATTTTAAACCAAAAGAACTCTAACTTCCATTTGAATTAAACGAATTAAAACTATTTTTCACAACAATGGACACAAGATTATTTCAGGTGTACAGCATTTTTGTGACGCACATTTGCCCCGTAAGGGGAGAAACAAAGGACAAAGTTAGCTACGTGACATTCAGTAAACATGAATGGTGCAGAAATGATAAAGCCTAAAATCCTTTTGTGATGCTATTCTCTATATATACGAGTACGTATTTAATTACAGAATCTCTACGCAGATGTACGTTTAGCAATAGAATTAAATAGGATACAATAATTTTATTCAATACTGATTATTAAATAATACTTATTGAAAGTCATTTTTTATTTACCACTTGTTCGGAAAATACCTCTGTCCTGTAAAGAACCAGCAAGAACCTCAGCGGGACTTTTTTTAAACATATTGCATTTAACAATCATTTTGTTTATACAACTTTTAAATGAATTTTCTTATAACCAGCATGGTGGCGATCACCTTATTCCCAGGAGTTATTTCCATTCATGTATACCTTGATATTAAAATAACCCTTTTTGTACAGTTTTTCTTTAATAAAACTTTTAAACTTGTTTATTGCCAAACTTTAAACATGTTCTGGGATTTTGTAGTAAAAACGTATAAATTTCCCATAAATGATTTACTGATTCTATGGAGTCTAGTAACTGGCATTACAAGCTTATGTTTGTTCCAAGTGTTTAAGGTGTGAAGATCCTTATTCTTATTAAAGCTATTTATGTTTTTATGTACATACATTATATTTTATAATTTATTAATATTTATTAATATATTTATTAAATTTTTATAATTAATTTAATAAATATATTGCGATCCCAAAGTTAATATGTTTATTTCTTAAAATTTTTGTCTGAGGGAATCTTAACAATTTAGGTTATAAATCACTCGTACGGCTCTCTTTTGCAAAACAAATATAGCTTCAATATCAGTCGCATTACCCCATAGCAAAATTCCACAAGACATTACGCTATGAAAGTAACTAAATTACACTAATCTAGCTGTCTCAATATCTGTCAGACTTCTAATTTTTCTTACAGCATATGCTGCAGAACTAAGTCTGCTTGCTAATTTAGATATATGGGGGCTCCAGTGAAGTTTCGCGTCAATATTACTATTATACTAATACTATAATAATAATACCAAGACAAACAGTGGTATCCACAAGACTCAACACCTCCCCAGTTAGGAGCATATTGGTATTCGCATGTTTAACATTAGGTATTATAAATTTAATACATTTTGTCTTATTGCCGTTTAAGAGCACATTGTTGGCGTTAAACCAATGTACTAATTTCGATAGCGCATTATTTACATCGTCATAATTAATTAAAGACTCTAACAGCTATTTACTTTTTATCTATATTAGTTTTTAGGTTGATGACTAAGTCTATACAAGCCGAAAGAGTGTTTGATTTGGAGCGAAAGTCGTATTGTTTGGTATTAATGAATATTATATAATAAATATTTATGAAAATATACTCGCACTAGAATAAATTTATTTTGCAAGTTAACATAAAATTATAATAAAACGCTAATTCCAACTGTGCTTGAGAAGATGCCAGGGTGTTTATATCTGCTTAGAATTCTACGATTAATTAAATTAAATTCAATGCCGAGTACTGCTCAAATATTAAGTGTACTGTAAATTCACTCCGAGTTGATTGGATAAAAAGTCAACCATAAAGGGACCATCCATAGAATACTACAATTAGCGGCGTGTTTGAATACCAAAAAACCAGTCACTCCATCTAGTAGTCTTGGTTATTTCGATACAAACAGCAATGAATATTAAATAATATTTATTAATCATCATCATAACAGCCCTTCACAAGTCCACTGCTGAACATAGGCCTCCCCCAAGAAATGCCACATAGCACGGTCCTGAACCACCTGCATCCATCGAATTCCTGCATGTCTTACCAGGTTGTCACTCCATCTAGTGGGGGGTCGCCCTACACTTCGCCTACCGGTACGAGGCTGTCACAAGAGAAGCTTTCTTCCCCATCGGTTGTCGATTCTTCGAGCTATATGGCCGGCCTACTGCCACTTCAGCTTACTAATACGTTGGGCTATGTTGGTTACTCTGGTTCTACTGCGGATATCCTCATTTCTAAGTTTATCATACAGAGAAACCCCGAGCATAGCTCTCTCCATAGCTTGCTGAGCAACCTTGAGCTTCCTCATACGGCCAGCAGTGAAGGACCACGTCTCAGATCCGTAAGTCATCACTGGCAACACGCATTGGTTGTACAATTTCGTTTTAAGGTTTTGAGCTATGTCTGACGAGAAGATGTGTCGTAGTTTCCCGAACGCTGCCCAGCCGAGTTGAATCTGTCGATTGACCTCTCGATCGAAGTTGGACTTATCTAGTCGGACTTTTTGTCCCAGGTAAACATACTCGTCAACAACTTCGAGCTTAGTGCTCCCAACAACTACCTGCATAGGTGTGACAGGGACATTAAACATGATCTTTGTTTTGTCCATGTTCATCTTAAGACCTATCCGTTGGGAGACACTATTGAGGTCATTGAGCATTGTGCTTAGTTCCTCCAGCAATTCTGCCATAAGGACTGTATCGTCGGCAAATCGAGGGTGAGTGATGTACTCGCCATTGATGTTTTTACCGTATCCTTTCCAGTCCAGAAGCTTGAAAACGTCTTCCAATGCAGCGGTAAAGAGTTTCGAGGATATAACGTCACCCTGTCTTACACCTCTCTGCAATTGGATAGGTTTCTTACTTTGGTTCTGTACTCGGATAGTCATCGTAGCCCTACTGTACAAGCACTTCAGCACTTCGATCTACCGATAGTCAACTTCGCACCGCTGAAAGGACTACATCACCGCTCAAATTTCAACGAAATCAAATGCTTTCTCATAGTCAACATACGCCAGACATAGTGGCAAATTGTACTCCTCGGACTGCTGACAACTTGCCGAAGGGTATGTATGTGGTCTATGGTGCGAAAGCCCTTTTGGAAACTGGCTTGTTCGGGAGGCTGGAAGTCGTCAAGTCTGCCTGCGAGACGATTCGTAATGACTCTTGAAAACGGCACGTAGACGCGGCTCATAAGGGAAATCGGTCTGTAGTTCTTCAAGAAAGGGTTGTTACATTTCTTGAGGAACAAGACCACCGCACTTCTGCTCCACGCCTCAGGTGTAATGCCGCCATGGAGGACGGAATCAAAGAGCTTCTGATATGGTTGCTGTGGCCGATAGACATCTACAACTATCTTCGTTTCAAATCAAAATGCAGATGCGTTGTCAGCCGTGAGGACTAATATAGAATGCCTCTTTTCCAGTAAAAAGTATTTCGGTTCTCTACACTCACGTGGTCCTTCCCTGGTTGAGCCGACCCATTTGTGCTACAACCATACAATAAATATAGCTACAGCAAGTTTCTACCACGATCTTTAAGAAGAACAGCAAATGGAAATCCTCAATTCTGGCCATGAAACGACCAACAATTTGCATTTGTTAAAAATACATTTTTTTATGGTAATTAATCGCGGTATTTATGTATCCAAAAAAGATTGCAATATTTTTGCACAAAAAAGTACCGAAAATTTAATAATGAAATTAGGTAAATCTGCTAATTCATTAGTTTGTGGAAAAAATAAAAAGTGTTGCCAATTGCAAATCTCGCTAAATAAGTCGATTCTGTTTTTTCATTCGATTTATTAGCGTGTCATTATTAAAATGGTAATATTATTTTTCGATAATTATTATGATGTTATGATAATTAAACAAGCGAATTGCTAGTTTATTTTTCATGAACTCTTTAGAACATAACAAAAACGCTACTGCACAATTTAATTGTTATTCTTGTCTGTTCTTAAAACCACATTTAAAATGGAATTTAAATAAATAAAACAAAACATATTTCAAAGGCGAGCAGAACTTAAAGCAAATCAAAGATTATTCTTTTTTTATAAAATTATAAATGGAATAAAAAAATCGCTATCTATTTATCGATTTTATATTTGTTAATTGGTAACATCAAATCTGACAGCTAGGTCCATGTCATAATTATCAAAACTAAGTAGTTATAAGTCGAATTTCTTGAAACACAATTTTGATAACTATGAATAACATTTATAATATGAATAACACATATTTTGTTTGCTTTCTCGCGGATTTGTTATCTAAGCAACGAATAAGCTTTCTAATTGGACTCCGATAGTTCTTCTCACCACCTTGACCACGGCCTGAAAATGGATCCCGCTCCTGCTTCTTACGATAACCTCTGCACGAACTTAGACTCGATATCCACTGTTAACGATGACCCAAGGTTTCACAACGGCCAGAGTTCTACATAGCTTTCAGTAACTCATTCAAGAGGACATTTACGCTGTGTCAATTGTGGTTTAAAAGTCACGAAAATATAAATTCATTTGTTGTTAAAAAACTGTTCTTGTGAAAATAAAAAAAAACCTTTATATCTTAAAAATCTGGACCTTTTTTAACCAACTCCTTAACCATTTCATTATTTTAATTGCATATTATATTTCGTTTTTCATTTTTATATACTTTTATATGTGGGCAACCATGGCCGAAGTGTCTACGAACAGTGGGCATTCCCCTTTAAAAGTCGTGTTTTTCTTTTAAACTAATTCTTAATTCAAACTTCATAAATAATTCATAATAATAATATACTACTTTCTATGCTTTTTAAACTGAAACTTAACAGTGGGTGGAATGATTTTGTAACAACATAAGAAGAAGTTGTTGGAGTCCGTGGTACAAATAGAAAAAAACATGCTACCTCATTAAGTTTTATGTTTTTTCTGTCTTTTTTATCCTTTCTAAGCCAGTGTTTGACTGCTATCACATCTTGGTAAGGCGCTCTCCACACATTAGTTTGCATAATCATTTGTCATTCGTACAGCCATAGCGGATGACTATGCAAACCATTTAGTTTTGATCGGCGGTACATCGGCAGCGAAGGGGTAGAGACTAATAAGAGTTTGCTTTTCGAAAGTAGACTTTAATGACATCTGTGACTATTTTAAATTAAAAGGAACTTTTAAGCGGTACTGGAAAATAACAATGAAAATAATTTTTTTCTCAACTATGTAGCCAACGACTTTGACTTATTTTGATGCCCCTTGAGGGAGTTCATAAGATTTTCATTATAATATATAATTTGCTATGTAATCATAAAATGCAAAGGTATCGTAAGAAGCGATCATATAGTGGCGGTGTAAGAATATGCACTAAACCATAACATTCCGTGGGTGTCATAAGAGTGATGAAAGGGAAACTGAACCTAGAGATGGGCAACAGCATCTTCCTGATAACAGGTGAATAAGAATAAAAGACAAACGAGCACACAGTCTACCTGATGGTAAGTGGTTGCTTTGGCCCATAGATATCTACATCTATCCTCGTTTGCGAATCAAAATGCAGATGCGTTGTCACTCGTGGGGACTAAGATGGAATGCCTATTATCCAGTAAAAAGGGTCTCCGGTTCTCTACACTCACCATACGAAACACAGCAACGTTAAGCTGCTATTTTACGTTGTTATTCTCTGAGAGCTTGGTCCCTCACGAGGGTCGAGCTAACCCATTCATGTATAATAGCTGCAGGCTCTACCACCTACCAAAACGGTTGGCTACCCGCTTGCCAAGCGTGGTAACTATGGCAAATAATCCAATAATTGGAGCCCGATTGGAGAAAAGGGGAGGCGTATGTTCAGCAGTGGATTTTTGATAGGCTGTAATGGTAAGTATTATTGGTAATTCGTGGAATTTTTATTAAAATATTCGTAGAAAAGAAGGCAGATAAAAAGAACTCACCGATAGATGGCGATATATTATTAACTCGTATAACAAATGTTAAACCAGACTGGAACATGGAGCATTGTCAAAACTCGACCAGGAGAACATCAATCTTTCTTTTTCCTCTCCGATCAATGAATAGTGCACTCACCTGGTGCTCGTTTTATAAAACGCGTTCACTTTAATCATAAACAATAAAACATGAAAATTTTTCGGTATACGCCGCCGTTCCTGTATCAAGTTTTCTGCCAGGGTTCTTTAATAAATTCTAAATTCGCTTGTATCTGGAAAAGATATCAGTAATTGCTCAGTCATCTGGCTAAAGCTTGGGGGAAACAAAACTAACGAAACTTACGAGTAATACACATTTTTTATTATCTTATATTGTTTCAAAAGGCTTTTATCCTTCAAGGATATGTCAGACTTATTGTACTGTATCTTGTTCATGTTACTATGAATCATGATTATTATAGAAAAGATATCAATATATAGTCGATGGATTCAAGGGGCTCAGGATCGTGCTTTGTGGCATTTCTTAGGCCGATGTTTGCTAGCAGACTTGTGATGGGTTGAAATAATGATGATGAACATGATTCTGAATCAATGTGATAGAAATAAAGATACTCGTATTACGACTAAGTAAGTATACTTAAAATCCACCGTTTATGTCTCTGTGATACTGGACAGAAAATACATATTTAATGAAACAAATTTTACGGACTTTATCGCGTTTATTTTAAATATATTTTGATATCTAACTTTTTTATTCTGAACTAACATTTCTAAAAATTTGCAAAACCAATATTCAAAGGAGGACTGAATTGTTTTACGTCTTAATGAACCTGGACTACAATAAGGTATTAATTATATATTTTTATTCCGATCTACGCATAATAAACATAGCTTCTTCATCAATATGCAACACATCTAGTATTACAGACTTTTTAATTAAAATTAAGATTTTTAATTACAATAGCCGCACGAATCATCTTTGGGAGTATTCGGTGTATGTTTTTTACAAGAATTTGAGTTCTTTAAAAATCTGATATAATGTTGAGATAAATCTTGAATATGTTTACAGATTGCATAAATAAATTCCGCAGTTGTTTAACATCAAATAATTTAAAATGTTACATCATTTATGTACGTGTATTATTATTTCTTTTTGTTAGATCTATGCAATAGATGATAATAATTGACGGATGACAAAAGGAGTATAAGTCTCACAGATGTTGAGACAGCTAGGTTAGTGTATTTTAGTTACTTTCATAGCGTAATGTCTTATGGAATTTTGCTATGGGGTAATGCGACTGATATTGAAGCTATATTTGTTTTGCAAAAGAGAGCCGTACGGGCGATTTATAATCTAAATTGTAAAGAGTCCCTTAGAGAAAAATTTAAAGAAATAAACATATTAACTTTGGCATCGCAATATATTTATGAAAATGTAATGTATGTACATAAAAACATAAATAGCTTTAATAAGAATAAGGATGTTCATACCTTAAACACTAGGAACAAACATAAGCTTGTAATGCCACTTACAAGACTCCACAGAATTAGTAATTCATTTATGGGGCAATGTATACGCTTTTACAATAGAATCCCAGAACGTGTTCAAAGTTTGTCAATAAACAAGTTTTAAAGTTTTATTAAAGAAAAACTGTACAAAAAGGGTTATTATAATATCAAGGAATACATGAATGAAAATAACCCCTGGGAATAAGGTGATCGCCACCATGCTGGTTCTATGAAAATTCATTTAAAATTGTATAAACAAAATTATTGTTAAGTGAAATTATGTTTAAAAAAAAAGTCCCGCTGGGTTTCTTGCTGGTTCTTCCCAGGACAGAGGTATTTTCCGAACCAGTGGTAAATAAAATAATGACTTTCAATAAGTATTATGTAATAATCCATATTGAATAAAAGTCATTCTATTCATTCTATTCTAGAGATGAACTTCGTGCCATACAAGCTTGGGCCCGTCGTGAAAAAAGTTCAAATATATCTTATTTTTAAAATTTATTTGCATTTGTTACTTATGACAAATAATCATATTTTTGTAGGGCCTGGGGTTTTGTTTTTATTTTGTTTTATTATTTGTAGCTTATGTAGTAATTTGTGTATCACCTTTCATCAATAAATCTGTGCTGGGATATGACTCGGTAAATGATCGGATAATCACCATGAAAGTTAACACAAAGCCATGCCATCTGAATCTGGTAGTTGTGTATGCCCCAATAGCAGGTTCAACAAATAAATTCAAAAATAAACTATTAAGTTAAAAAAAGAGATATCCAGGACTTCTACAGATTGTTGGAGGACATCCTGAATAGCCTGCCCAGTCACACTTTTGATGAAAGATCTTAATAAAATAGTAGGATCGACAAGACACGAGGATCACCTAAGAGAAGTCTTTGGGAAATATGGTCTCGGAGAGAGAAACGATATAGGTGAGATGTGGTAATGCAATTCTGCGCGGAAAACTCTCTGGCCATCATGAATACATGTTTCCAGAACCACCCACGACGGCTATATACTTGGGTTATGCCAGGTAATTGTGCCAGAAACCAAATTGATTATATTGCTATTGCAAAGCGATGGAGGTTCAGTTTAATAAATACAAAGACGTACCCCGGAACTGACTGCGGAAGCGATCACTAATTATTGGTGGCAGTCATGAGTTTAAAGATCAAGAAATGCTTGAGATCCTCAGTCAAACATCATGGTCGACCTTCTCCAGAAAATCTTAATACCTTCAAAGAAGTCTTTATCAATAAAGTCACACGCGTAAAGTTAGATAACAGCATCGACATAGATACAAATTGGATTGCAATAAAGAACATTATTCTAGATACACGAAAAGACACCCAACAGCAAAACTATTGTAGTCCAAGAAAGGCGTGGATATCTGAAGAAACGTGGAAGGCAATTAATGACAGAAAGAACCTCTTAACCAGGAGGGACTCTGAGAAAGCTCCGTATAACACCATGTCAGCGAAGGTTGTAGAGACTACAACCAATATCTGAACTCGATATGTGAAGACGTTGGGAACCATGCTATGACGATACACACCAAAGATCTGTTTCTACGAGTGAAAAGCATCACAAGAGAGTTTAGACCCAAAACCTGGGCGATCCAAGATGGCAAGGGTAAATTACTGACGGAGATTGTCCAGGTCACAGAAAGATGGCGGTTATATTGCCAAAACCTGTACAAGGACGACAGGAGATCTTCTGGGCCATTGAGCCTGAATGAAATCCTAGAGCCTGAAATACTGGAATCTGAAATCAGGGAAGCTCTTAGAAATATTAAAACAAATAAATCATCCGGAAGAGACTCTATATTCGCTGAAGAACTGAAAAGCCTTGGAGAAACAGGTATCAAAATCTTAAAGGCCCTATGTAATCAGATCTGTAACTCGGGAAAATGACCTAAGGTCTGGACGGAGTCTCTTTTGATACCACTGCATAAGAAAGGCTCGACAAAGATATGGGAAAACTACCGAACAGTGGCCCTCATAACACATGGTAGTAAGATCATGCTCCACATAATTAAGGGACGCTTACAATCTTACCTACAGTGGCAAATACCTAATGAACAGGCTGTCTTCGTCAAGGGCCGCGGGAATCGGGAGCAAATTGTTAACATTAGACAACTCTTAGAGAAGAGCCGGGAATTTAATGTTCCGATAATAATGTGTTTTGTTGACTACTCCTAGGCGTTTGACTGCGTAAGGTAGGATTGTCTATGGAAAATCCTCATAGAAATGGGTGTTCCTTGCCATTAAATAGGACTGATCGCAACGCTATATGAGAATCAATGGTAAAAGTGAATGACCTGGTATCAGCTCATTTCAAACCATAAAAAGGAGTACGACAGGGATGCATCATGTCCCCTCTTCTTTTAAACATCTACGGCGAGTATATCATAAGGACAGCACTAGAAGAATGGCATGGAGGCATTTCCGTTGGAGGCAACAAAATCATTAACCTCCGGTACGCCGATGACACTACGCTATTGGCTTCCTCAGAACAAGAAATGGCTGAACTGCTTAGAAAAGTCGATCGCGCAAGTGAGATGGTCTTTCCATTATATATAGTTGCAGCTCGATATACATTATATGTATATCGAGCTGCAACTTTTGCACGAACCGGAAAACTCGCAGACCTGGAGTTCGTAAATGAATTTGTGTACCTGGGGTCACATATAAGCAATCAGGGAGGCTGTGACAAAGAAATTCGGAGACGAATGCAGATAGCCAGAATATGGCTAAACAGGAAAGTGTCGAATACCACCATGAGCAGACTCGTGCGAGCTTTGGTATTGTCAATATTTCTGTACGGTGCCGCATCATGGTCAATCCGAGCAGCTGACCGAAAGAAGATTGAGACTTTCGAAATGAGGTGTTATAGAAGAATATTGCATATACCGTCGACAGCAAAAAGAACCAACAAGTCTATTCTCGAACAACTAAAGATTACTACCAGACTATCCACTTTATACTACCAACGAGTCCTAAGTTATTTTGGTCATATTGCCCGGAGACAACCAGACAATCTGGATAAATTGGTTGTAGTAGAGAAGATCGAAGGAAAAAGATTACGTGGGCGATTACTTACCCGCTGGTCCGACCAGATTCAAAATATGGACAGAGTGGTATGGAGAATGCTAGTTGACTCATCGGTGAAAACATTTCAGAACTAGCACGACCTTCAGCAATGAAACACACGAATAAGAAGCAGATGTAGTAAAATCACTCGTTCTTGTGATAAATTGTTTCAATAAATTGATAAGAACACAAAAGGATGCCGTGTTTTAATTATTATTAAATAAAATAAAATACAACTCAAACTTTTCTGATTGTTTCATTATTTTATGCAATTATTAATAAAATGTCATCCAGAAAAGCAGCCTAAGTCTGTACATTGTTTGTTCTATTCCTCTAAAAACCAAAGTAACACATTATTGTTATTATGTGGGCGCAACAACCTACTATCATGTAAATCGAAAGAAAAGCCAAGGGTCAGTTTAAATTAATTCACGAAAATAAAAACACGAAATATATCGACAAACACAACCACAAAGCCAAATGCTCATGACCGCATGACAAATTTAGACTCGAAGTTACCAAGTTTTAAGTCTCCTTCGAAACAGGCAATGATCAATGACCATACAGCCTATTCAATCGTGTCCGATATTATACAAATATTTTGTTTAGTTTAATAACGTAGCCTATTCAACCAATTTTCTAAATAGATTTCTTTTATTCAGTATTAATTTTTACAGATTTGCCTCAATGTTCCAATATTATGAGTTTTTTTGATACTGAAGGCTATTTATTACAAAAAATTGTCTTCATTATCTAATGCCATAGGCAAAATACATAAAAATATTCAAAAACGTTTTGTTTTTGCTTTAGTAAAAGCATTAGCTTTATTTTTTCAGTTTAAAAACATGTTTTTATAACTGTCCCATACATTATAGAAATAAAAATCATTAATTTATACTTATAATTTATCGTTATATTACCTACATATTTTGGTACAACTGTTACAAACAATGTCAAGCACTCAATTTCATACATCTCCTTTGACTAATCTTCGGTGGTTCGTAGTATATTTTCATAGAAAACCGATATAGCCGATCATGTCTGTCTGTCGCTTAACTGTCGCTGAGTTTACTCATTTACTGCAACGTTGATCCAAATCCTGTAGTTTTAGAAAAGAAACGTAACCGATATAATGAACATAGTTATTAGATGGGTACCGTTACTGCCAGATAGGATAGATAGATTGCCTCATAGGGGGGATATTTGCCATAGTTGCCACGCTTGGCAAGCGGGTTGACAGCCGGATTCAAATGGTTAATAAAAATGAAAATCATATAAATAAAAATGTAGGTATTCGTTGGTTCAAAAACATAAATCTCCGAATATTTTTCGCCAAATGATTTTAAATTTTTACCCAACGTTGCATTCAAATATGCGCGTGTATATAAATACTTTAAAAAAATATTGAGCCACAGCAAAACGTGGCTGGGAACAGATTGTATTTAATTAAAAAAATACTTAGAAATGAACACAGAAATTATACGACAGTTTTATTTTTACATTAATACATTCGAGCAACACTAAACTCACATGAAAGTTTGACACGTGATGTCTAGAAAACGAGGGGAAGCAATACGTGAAACCCGATGTTGCTGGCGGGTTTAATAATACATCTGCAAAAAATAAAATACCTCTAAAATAGAAATATTTAGTTTTTATTTATTTATTTATACTCTTTATTGCACACAAAATACTACACAACACCAAACTTAAATTTATAAACGAATGTAAAATTAGGTGGCCTAATCGCTAAACAGCGATCTCTTCCAGGCAAACCTAAACAAGTATATATTAATATTATAACGTATATATAGTATATAAGACAATGCAATAATGGAATAAATAATATTATATACGTATACACATAAACACACAAATACATATATACATACATACATACATATACACATATACCTACATATACATACATAGAATACATACCTATTTATAAATATTTCTGTAATATATTATAACCATATATCATATACATAAACCTTATCAAGAAAAGTAGATATGACAATAAAATATATTAAGTAGAACACATATTTAAATAATAATCTTTAACCATATTTTTGAAAGTCTCAATGCTTTGGGCTTTCTTAATTGTTAAAGGAAACGAGTTCCATAATTTGATAGCTTTGGCACAAAAGGAGGAATGAAAAAATTTTGAGTTGTGAGCAGGCATACGCAATATAAGTTTATCAGCTATTCTGGAACGATCTTTATCTGCGCCTATGAACTCAAACAAGATAACTCGGTGTTTTAGGATCGAATAGTACACAGTACAGTAGAGATAGTATATAAGTATTCCGACGAAGCCTGATAGGGAGCCACTTGAGCTTAATACGGTACTCGGAAACATGATCATATTTGCGAAGGCCAAATATGAACCTAATCGCGAAATTCTGAAGACGCTCAAGTTTATTTAATTGATCCTCAGTAAGATTGGAGTAGCATGCATCAGCATAATCAAGGATAAGGATTAACAAGGACTGTGCCAGTAAAATTCTAGTAGGAATGGGAAGCGAGTTACGCAAACGTCTTAAATAAGATGCTGCCGCAAACATCTTTCTGTTAGACTCCTTAATATGCAGGGACCAAGAAAGATTCTGATCAATATATAATCCTAGGTCTTTAACAGATTTACAAGAAGGTATCACAACACTATCAACAACAACAGGTGGAAGGTTATCCCAGCCAATTCTTGAGATTAAAGTGCTATTACCAACAATAATGGCTTGGGTCTTTTTGGGATTTAAATTAAGCGCGAACGACCTGCTCCAAATAAGTATTGCAGCAAGATTCGTATTGGTGTCAATGATGGCATTGGCAAGATTCTGGAGTGATGTATGGGAGTAAATTTGGAGATCATCTGCATACAATATATATAACGGTGGTAGAGCCACGCGGCAGTATTTGCTGTTGCACGTATGGGCCGGCTCGAGCCGGGTTGGTACCACAACCTCACAGAATACCGGCGTGAAGTAGAAGCTCCGCTTCTACGTTTCGTCTGGTGAGTGCAGGTGGCCGGAGGCCCAATTCCCCGGCCCCCTCCCCCATCAACATGGTGGCGGGATTACACGAAAGACTACCCCAGGAGGGTACCAGCACCCCTGGAGAATCCCTCGCTGAGCATCCACGACCATGTTATTCCACTCCTGAGCGTGCGTGCTCAGGCTGCCCCACGTATTCTGGTGGGGGTAAAATTCCGCTCAAAAACATAACTGCTCGGGGCAAACTGAGCAACAATACCAAGGCGATTCCTGCCACATTATCCGTGAATTTCTGCAACATCAGGGGACTTCACTCGAACCTAAATGTCATCCACTACCATCTCGAGACGGCGAAGCCGGCCTTGCTCTTTCTGACCGAAACGCAGGTGTCCTCTCCGGCTGATACTTCGTATCTCTCCTACCCGGGGTACAAATTGGAGCACTCCTTTCTGCCTCGGGCTGGAGTTTGCGTGTATGTCAGAGAGGACATCTGTTCTCGATGCCTCGGCAGTCTTGAAGGTTCGGACCTGTCCATCCTTTGGCTACGCGTAGACAGCGACGACCATCCGCGCGTCTACGTGTGCCTCTATAGGTCCCATAGCGGTAATGCCGAAACAGACCGACTCATCGACCACATCCAAATGGCTACAGATTCCTTGCTACAACAGGTCTTAAAATATTACAACAGGATTTTAATGCCCACCACGCCGAATGGCTCGGCTCACGTTTAACCGATCATGCGGGGAGATCTGTTTATGACTTTGCCTTGGCATATAATCTCTTCTTGGCATATGATCAACTGGTTACTTCGCCTACGCGGATTCCAGATGTTGAGGATCATACACCTTCCCTGTTGGACCTTCTGCTGACCTCTCATCCGGCCAGATATCAGGTTTCCGTCGATGCCCCTCTCAGCTCTTCGGACCATTGTCTGATCCGGTGTGTGGTGCCACTCATGCTCCCCTCGCGGTTGCGTTCTGCAGGTTGCCGCCGCGTTTGGCATTACAGGTCGGCGGATTGGGACGGAATGCGGTCTTTCTTTGCATCCTACCCATGGGGGTGGGTTTGCTTCTCGCGGGATGATCCCAGCGCTGTTGCTGACTCTGTCACTGATGTGGTGCTACAGGGAATGGAACTATTTATTCCATCATCTGTGGTACCCATCGGAGGCAGATCTCAGCCTTGGTTTGGTCACTCCTGTAAGACTACATTACGCAGTAAGCAGGAGTGTTATCAAGCCTGGGCTGCGGCTTCGGCGACTCGGGATGTAAACACCAGCACACTTAAAAAGAAGTATAACTTCGCCTCCAGGTCCTTCACAAGAGTTATTGCCAAGGCAAATTCAAAGCACATAGGCAGAATTAGCGAAAAACTAGTTCGCCTTCCTTCGGGAACCCGTGCATTCTGGTCTCTCGCCAAGGCTGTCCAAGGGAATTTCTGTAAGCCATCACTACCATCTCTGCACAGTGAGGACGACTCACTGGCCCAAGACGCAAAAGACAAAGCTGACCTTTTAGGCTCCCTTTTTGCGTCAAACTCTACTCTTGATGACGGGGGGAAAACACCGCCGGTCATCCCGCGGTGTGAGTGTTCCATGCCGGATGTGCTGTTCTCACAGCGCTCGGTTTGCAAAGCATTCCTCTCCCTGGACATCCAGAAGTCGAGTGGACCTGACAGAATCCCCCCAATTGTGCTGAGGACGTGTGCTCCGGAGTTGGCACCGGTCCTAACGCGTCTTTTCCGGTACACCTACACTCAAGGCGTAGTCCCGAATTCATGGAAGACAGCTTTTGTATACCCGATCCCTAAAAAAGGCGACTGCTCAGACCCGTCCAACTATAGGTCTATCGCCATCACCTCCTTGTTCTCTAAAATAATGGAATCCATTATTAACTGCCAGCTCATGCGGTACCTTCAGGATCACCAGCTGATTAGTGACCGACAATACGGTTTTCGTCGGGGTCGATCAGCTGGTGATCTTCTGGTCTACCTGACCCATAGATGGGCGGAGGCAGTAGAGTCCAAGGGGCAGGCGTTGGCCGTTTGTTTGGACATTGCGAAGGCCTTCTTTCGGGTTTAGCACAAAGCGCTTCTTTCGAAGCTCCCTTCCTATGGGCTTCCCGAGAAATTGTGCAATTGGATCACCAGCTTCCTTGCAGATCGGAGCATCAAGGTCGTTGTAGATGATGCATGCTCCGACTACAAGCCTATTAATGCTGGTGTTCCACAAGGGTGTGTGCTATCACCAACGCTGTTTCTTTTGCATATCAATGATATGTTGCTAACTGGTAACATTCATTGCTATGCGGATGACAGGACTGGTGATGCTTTATACACCGGCCTTGCCAATATTTCTCGGGAAAACGTCGCTGAGTATTGGAACTAACTTGTGTCTGAAGCCGAGTCTTTGCTGAACAAAGTCTCGGATTGGGGGCGACTAAATCTAGTCCAGTTTAATCCTCAGAAGACACAAGTTTGCTCGTTTACCGCTAAAAAGAACCCCTTTGTCGTATCTCCTCAGTTTCATGGCACTCACCTAGTTGCCTCAGCCAGTATTGGAATCCTCGGATTCGACATATCGAGTGACGTGCAGTTTCGTGGTCACATCACTGGCGACACAAATAGAAATATAATGGAAAATAGCAGCATCGTGAAAAAGTATAAAAACACGTTATGTAAACGAGGAATGCAATGCCTTATCAATGAATATACAAGAAAAGTGTTGTACGTCGGTGTTTTAATTGCGTCATGTGCACGCGCTAACGCATACATGCTCCCGTGTAAGTTGTCGGATCACTATATGGTAGGAGTTAATTTAGCGTTCGATACATACGAAACAAAGTGCGATAGTGATAATTATATGAATATTTTAAACGATAAATTAGTTAAAGGAAAATTAAAAAAGATAAATTGGAATAAATTATTAATACTTAACTGCCCGTTATTACTTTACGTATTTTGTTTAAAAAGGAGTCCATAATAACTATAAAATTAAGCAGAAATAAACGAGCAACACAACAGTGGATTAGTCACATATTAAAAATGATGATAGACCGAAGAGATTATTTGTTTAGTGGGAGGCTAATCCCAAAAGTATGAATTATAATTATAAGCTTAAATACACGCTGTACAGAAACAAAACATAAAAATTAATAATTTATAACATATAAATTAAAAACAAAACTAGGAAAAACTAAAATTTGAATTGTAAAGGAGACTATAGAAAGATCTAGTCAATTATTAATGGTTGGTTAGAAAAAAATATTAAGAATTTAGATACTATTATTATGTAAATATTATTAAATTAATATTTAGATAAGACAGATATAGTGACTAATATATCTTCAAATTTCGCTAAATCATTTACAGAGGAAATTGGTAAAATAGAACATTACTGTGATTGTAAATTTATAGATCGTACCACTTGTGTAGATCCGAGTAACGTGTCTTTCCGTTATCAAGCAGTACCATCTAACGAAATTGAAAAAAAATATAGATTAATTAGGCCGTAATAAAACACCGGGTGTAGATAAAATAAGAGTAAAAGATTTAAAGTATGTGAAGAAAGAGCCCGTTGCTTACGAAATTTGTGAATATGTGTGTACAGAACAGTGTATATGCAATTATTCGTCCAATATTTAAACAAGGTATTATATAATATTCCAATTATAGGCCGAATGCGACTACTTTATTGTCAGTCATAAACTAAGTAGTTGAAAAAATAATCGTTAAGCAAATTAGTATGTTTCTAGAAGAAAAAAATATATTATATCTAAAGCATAGCATGGGTTTAGAAAAACGTACAGTACATCTACCGCACTAGAACGATTTGTCGATGATGTTAATGATGAACTAAACAGTAAAAATGATGTCGTTGTTTTGTTCATTGATTTTAAAAAAGCGTTCGATACGTTGGATCACGAAATGCTTCTTGAAGCAATGCAAGAGTGTGGGTTTCGAGGTCCAATGAACAAATGGTTCCGCAATTACTTGATGAACCGAAAACTACACACTATGAGCAATGGTACGATTGGGGAAGAAGCTAATGTAATACTGGGTGTGCCAAACGGCTCCGTATTCGGACCTGTTGGGTACATAATGCACGTGAATTGCATTAATAACGTTGTAAAACATTGTTACACCTATATGTATGACAGGGACGTTAAAGTTATAGAGGAGAGATGATTTTATAAGTATACTAAAATGGTCACATGACAACGGGATTATATATAACGTATCCAAAACAAGGTGTATGCTTCTCCACTCTCCATATATGAGAAAACTTTGTGAAGAAATTAACATCTTTGGTCATTCGTACGAGTTCTTACGTAATTAGTTGGAACGATGCAAATGTACAAGCATAGAATTTGTGAATAGTTACAAGTACTAAGGGCTAACAATAAACTGTAATTTTAGTAGGAAACTGCATATTAGCATTGTCTCTGATAGATTTAGATCCATATTATCTAGACTTAATAACTTAAAACTTATAGTTATCAGGTCAATCTTAAAAATGCTTTATTATTCACTAGCCGATTCAGCCCTGAGTTACAGACTAATTGCATATGGACGTACTTTTCAAACATATACAGATAAAATTCTTAAGCTACAAGTTAGGTTAATAAAATTGTTTATTGATAAAAAAAAACAAAGGAACAATATAATATTGACGGAAAGTATAATAATTTTAGTTAAGTTTAAAATTTTAGTATATTACCTATTCAAGTAAAACTTAAGTACTTAATTGCAATAGATAAATTAAAATCTCTGTAGTTTAAAACAGTTCGAACATTTAGCAAAAATATTAGAATTATTTTTGAAAGAAATACGTTGAGAACTTTAGGGTTAACAATTATTACGGCAAGAGCACGAGAAAATAACTAGTACCACGTATTTTTAGCGAGATATTTTCTGAAGACGAATGTAAAAATAACGAACTATTTAAAAGGGATTTGATAGACGTGTAATGGTTAATACTATCTAAATAAATAAAAAGTGCGTGTTGCCAGTGATGACCTATAGAACTGAGTCATAGCCACCTTTACTGCTGGCCGGATGAGGAAGCTCAAGGTCGCTCAGCGAGCTATGAAGAGGGCTATGCTCGGAGTTTCTCTGCGTGATAAACTTAGAAATGAGGATATCCGCAGTAGAACCAGAGTAACCGACATAGCCCAACGGATTAGTAAGCTGAAGTGGGCATATAGCTCAAAGAACCGATAACCGATAGGGATGAAAGGTTCTCGAGTGGCGGCCTCGTACGGGTGAACGAAGAATAGGTCGTCGTTAACTAAATGGAGTGACGACCTGGTAAGATATGCAGGAAGTCGATGGATGCAGGTGGCTCAGGACCGTACTTTGTGGCATTCTTTGTGGGAGGCCTATGTTCAGCCGTGGACTTGTGAAGGGCTGTAATAATGATGTAGATGAAATAAAAAAATCGTCTTAATTAATAGTTAACTATGTAATTATGAATAAGTTTAAATATTTATAAGTTTAAATATAATTAAGTACATAAATAACACTGCTAATTTTAAATTTAATTTTTCAATTTTTTTTCTATTTTAAGTATAAAATCCAAAATTAAGTAATTAAATACAGCGGGTACATAGAATGTAAGAGCGTGATGTATTCGCCAAGAAACTGCCCTGAAGTTTGGCGAAAGTAGTAGAAGAAATAACCAGCTGTATTTTTGTATAAAAACAATAATAATAAAAAAATAATCAGACAAAAAATTTCATCAAAATCGGTTCAGCCGTTTAGAAGGAGTTCAGTCACAAACACACGGACAGAAAGAATATTTAATATGTAGTATGCATGTTTTATACATGTAAACATTTTTCTTAAATTATTCTATCTATAAAAGAAAATTGCATTAAAATCTGTTGCGCAGTTTAAATGATCCAAGCGTACAGACGGCGGGAAGCGACTTTGCTTTATACTATTATTCTATAATCGACTGACAATATCTGAGATGTTAATTCCACTATATGTAGCATAATGTATTTCATATCACTTACACCATATTTATAGTATATTTTTATTTGATTTTCTTGCGTGCTTTACGTAGTAGAGACATGCTGCAGCTATATTACTGGTATAGTTGTAGCACGAATGGGTCGGCTCGACCGGGGAAGGACCACGCTCTCACAGAATACAGCTTAACGCTGCTGTGTTTCGTATAGTGAGTGTAGAGAACCAGAGACGCCTTTTTACTGGAAACGGGGCATTCCATCTAAGTCCTCAGGGATGACAACGCATCTTCATTTGGATATGTAATCGAAGATAGATGTAGATGTCTATGGGCCACACCAACCACTTACCATCAGGTAGACTGTGTGCTCGTTTGTCACCCTTATCCTATAAAAAAAACATGACCCACTCAGTATATTAATAACGAAATTCTGAAAATACTTTTACAACTACTTCGCGATAAAACTTTGGCACTCACGTACTGTTTATACGTCAAAACCTAAATATAAGGAATGCCGACCGCATGTAAAGTTTGACAGTTGATGTCTTTCAAATTAGGGAGAGCAACACTGACGTGTACTCGAGGGAGCAAAGTTCTAAATTATATACTACATGGTGTTGTTATTGCTACCTATATGTTATATTGTAGTAGATATATCATAAAAACAAATTACTTAAAAATTATATTGATAACTGTTTTCTATAAGTCTTACTCAATAAAAGGAATATATTTTTGTTATGTTCTAATCCTAATTATCTCCAAAATCTAAAAAAAAATATTGGTACGAATTTTGTGCGAAAACCTAGTTGAACAAAATTTTAGGAGGTTATCGTACGAAGACTCATACCTGTAGTCACCTAAAATAATTCAGTTACTTAACAAATTAATGCATGCGGCGAGACTTACGCAACTTCATACAGCCCGTATAGAAGAAGCGATCGAGCGGAAACAGGGCTCCAAAGTCTTTGCCAGAGATCTGTCTGTCAGAAAAAGCCAACTTTCGAAGCTGAAGACCAAGTGTGGCAGTATTGTTTCCGGGATATCTGAGATTTTGACTTAGATTGAGAAGTTCTATGGGCAGCTGTACACATCATCGTTGGAGCCACACGCAAGAGTGAGTATCGATCAGAGAGCAAGTCTTACCCAACAATATTCCGATGATCTGATAAATATCGCTGAGACTGAAGTCCGGAATGGACGTCAGTCTGAGCGAGATTAGAATAGCTTTCCAGCACCTTAAAAACGGCAAGTCCCCGGGTGAGGTGAAATTACAGCAGAGCTTCTCCGGTACTTGAAGTCTTTTAGAAGCTCTTTAAATTCCGTCCTCCACGGTGGCACTACACTGGAGTTGTGAATCAGAAGTGCGGTGATCTTATTCTTTAAGAAAGGCGATAACGCACTCATGAATAACTACAGACCGATTACCCTTCTGAGTTACGTATAGGTGCTGTTTTCGAGAGTCATGAGCCCCCCGAATAAGCCGCTTTCCGAAAAATCATTAGCACCATTGACCACATACATGCCCTTCAGCAAATTGTACAGAAGACCTAGGAGTACAATATGCCAAAATTTCTTGCGTATGTGGACTATGAAAAAACCTTTGATTCCGTCGAAATTTGAGCAGTCCCTTCAGCAGTGCCAAGTTGACTGTCGGTGTATCGAAGTGATGAAGTGTTTGCACAGTAGGGCTACAATGGCTATTCGAGTACAAAACAAGAGTACGAAACCTATTCAACAACAGAAAGGTGTAAGACGTAATTAGAGTGGATTTATATCCCCGAAGCTCTTCACCGCTGCATTGGCAGACGTTTGCAAGCTACTGGATTCGAAAGGATACGGTATTAACATCAATGGCGAATACATCACTCACCTACGATTTACCGACGATAAAGTGCTTCCTGGAAGACCGAAGCACTATTCTCAATGAGCTCAATAGTGTCTCTCAACGGATAGGTCTTAAGATGAACATGGACAAAACAAATTTCATGGATAACGTCCATGTCACAACTATTCCGGTAGTTGTTGGGAGTGATAAACTTAGAAATGAGAATATCCGTAGTAGAACCAGAGTGACTAACATAGCCCAACGGATCAGTGAGCTGATGTGGCAATGGGCTGGCAATAGCTTGAAGAACCTTTAACCGATGGGGAAAAAGTTTCTCGAGTAGCGGTCTCGTACCGGTAGGAGAAATGTAGGGTGACCCCCCACTAGATGGAGTGACGACCTGGTAAAACATGCAGGAATTTGATGGATACAGGTGGCTCAGGACTGTGCTTCTTTTGTGGCATTCCTTGGGGGATGCCTTTGTTCAGGTGAAGGGCTGTAATGATGATAATTAAACAACCTAAAGGTTAATTTAGTTGGTTGCGCTATAAATAATAACAAAGATCAATATTAATTATTTTGGTTACGTAAATTCATATACCAATTATTATTATCACAATCAAATATATATATATATATATATATATATATATATATATATATATATATATATATATATATATATATATATATATATATATATTGCATTGATGCTTTGCATGAGTAAACGTAAAATAGTTTTGAATCGTACTCTACAGCATTTGGATATTCATTATACGAATATCGATCAAAATGTAACAAAAAGAATTATACGAACATACACAAAATTTGAGTGTATATCAGACTTGATAGATACATACATTTCATAATATCGGTCATACTATATCTATATAATATTCTTTCTAATTATATTAACATTTATTAACATAGGGTTTTGTTTTTTATAGTAGACGGAGAGAAAATTGAAACCTATATATATAGAGCTTATTCTATTCAAATCTAATCTGTAGTTGCACAGCTGCGTAGAAAATGATTCACTTCTTCGCATATAAATGGTTCTCAGCTGTCAGATTTTTAAAGAAATCCGCTTGCTGTACTCTTAAAGATTTAAATCTAGATTCTCCTTCAGATTGTACTATTAAACGTTGTAAAATACGTTATTATACAAGTACCTATTATTTATGGAAGTGTATATTCACACAAAACATTTCATTAAAATAAAATAAAATACATTTAAAACATCATTAAAGTTAGCATTTAGACCTTGAATGTTTTATAAGGAATTAAAAATTAGGTTTACTTATCCTCCAACCAAACCACATAATTTATTTTCTTATTTTCTCTGTATAAGCTATTGAGACTATCCCATGGGACATAGCCACGACTTTCCTGTTGGGATTAGTCGGCCAGTCATTTTATTCTTACGTGGTAGAGCCATGCTGCAGCTATATTAGTAGTATAGTTGTAGCACGAATGGGTCGGCTAGACCGAGGAAGGACCATGCTCTCACAGAATACCAGCGTAAAATAGCAGCTTAATACTGCTGTGTTTCATATGGTGAGTGTAGAGAACCGGAGACCCTTTTTACTGGAAAAGAGGCATTCCATCTTAGTCCTCACGGGTCACAACGCATCTGCATTTTGCTTCGCAAACGATAATAAATGTAAATGTCTATGCGTCACAGCAACCACTTACCATCAGGTGGACTGTATGTTCGTTTGTCACTCTATCCTAAAAATAAGCGGGTGTCACTTTTGACTTATTCCGTGGGGATAATAGCCATACCATGTAATATGGAGCCATGTTAAAGTAATTGTCACTATTAAATCATTTCATTGGTACTATAGCAATTCACTTTCAGTAATTTATGACCATTTTAACATATCTAAACAAACGGGAGAGAGAATTTAAGGTATAAATAAGAAATTTGCATAATCTTTGTATACTATTATAATTATAAAATTTCAGTGGAAAGTATTGAGTCAGAAAGAGAGATTATTCTTAAAAATATTGAACCAGAGTGGGAGGAGGAGGTAGAAATTATGAAAGTTTAAGAAGAACAATTAGAAGGGAATATTATAGAAGCCATGGGTCCTCCGAATAATACTGAATCTTCTCATGGTCGACCAATACACCCTGAAATTTATAAAAAAGTTGAAGGTATCATGATGGAAGAAAAGAAGAAGATGGAAGAATTAAAGAAAAAAATAGAAACATTTAAAAAGGAACAATTAATTCTGGAAAATTTAATTTTATTAGAAGCACCATTACTGAATCCTGAGTTACACATGGTAGCGGATTCAGTAAAATAAAAGATAAGAAAATTGATAACAGCCAAAAATTTGTCAGAATTAGCTACAGATACAATAATAATAATAATAATAATAAAGTCTTTATTTATCTTCTCACATAACATAAAGTAAAACAATGTAAATCTAGTAGTACATAAACGGAATTTTATTATGTGAGAAGCTGGTGCCTGAAGTAGGCATATATAAGCCTATAGTACAAGTCACCAGGTTCTCACCCCTGGAATGCTATGACATTGTATGAAATTATTCTAGGAACACAATAGATAGATAGATAAAAAAAGTTATTCTTATATTGTAATGAAATATAATTACAACGAAGATCCAGGATAAAATACTAATTAACAGTGTATTAGGATATCAAATGTATAAATACATACATATATATATATATATATATATATATATATATATATATATATATATATATATATATGTATGTATGTATGTATGGTGTTATATATTTATATTAGTGTAGTGTATTGTATGTGCGCGCGCGCATGTGTGTGTTTGTTGTGTGTGTGTGTGTGTGTGTGTGTGTGTGTGTGTGTGTGTGTGTGTGTGTGTGTGTGTGTGTACATTATATTTATCTTGATATGAGCGATTCCGTTAAATCATAATCTAATTTCAGTAACCAGTCAATAATAAAATGTTTAAATTAATTAACCAATCAAAAATTTAATAAATACATGTCATAAAAAACATGACAGAGGTGGCCAGAATTTCTAGTTTACCTTCATCTATAAAATATAGAAATAAAAAAGCTATTATTACCTCATTTAGAAAAAACAGTATCCAAGACACTTGTTGATCTCAAACGGGATGAATTCCTCATTGGAGAAAAATTAAGTGAATGTGTAAAGAGAGCAACAACTCTACAAAAATATGCTTCAAATCTGTTAAAGAAACCTATACAAAAAGCTTTTAAGCCAAGGCAAAATTCTACAACAAAAAACTACTATGCCCCTCACCAAGGAACCCAGAGGAAGATATTCAGAGACACCAAGGGATCCAGAGGAAGATGTTCAGAAGAAGTCAAAATTTTCAACGGCCGGTGACCAAGATCACCACAACTTAAAGAACTACAGACAACAGCGAGGCAAATACCCATAGATGTAACAAATTTAGTTGATCGAATTAATCATTTTTATAACTGCTGGCATAAGCTTACAAATAATTACACTATCTTATCATGGATACTTGTACAGAGTTATAAAATTTCTTTTATTGATAATCCAACTCAAAATTGCTTACCACTGAATGATAAGTTGTCAGGTTTAGAAGATATGATTATGTCTATAGAAATTAAAAAGTTAATAAAATTACATACACAGTATACTTCTTTAAAAGTGTGTACATCACAGTGTACTTCTGTAAAAGTCTACATTAATTGAGTATTTTTTCATTCCAAAGCATAATAAATCAAATAGATTTATTTTAAATCTTAAGTCCCTAAATAAATATCCTCTATTACATAATATATAATAATCCTCCCTACTTCAAATTAGACTATATTCCTACCTTGTGCAAATTAGTAACTAAGAAAAGTTATATTTGTACATTAGACACACAAAATGCATACAATTTATTTAGTATTCATGATGATTTTAAAAAGTTTTAAGGTGTTAAATATAAAGGAATCCTGTGTGGGTTCAATACGAGGGCGACACTTAAAGTTTTTAAATTGGTCACTTGTAAACGATATAATAAAAAAGATAAGTTCAAATTTTGAAAATGGAACTCTTTGGCAATATTTATTGAGTATGTATTTTATTAACTTGTCATTTTATAAAAGTATTACAAAAATTTACTTCGCAAATATCCGCGTTATAAAATAAAATGATGTGTCTCACCTAGTATGAAGAAGCACCTCCCGCCCTCCCTCAATTGCATGCACTATCCCCGTCACCACTAATCCCAGCACCGCTACTTCCAACACCACTACACTAGGCAAGACACACCACTGACGATAATACGACACGTGTTTCGCCTCTACACGAGGCATCCTCAGGTGATATAGACTCTACGGTGGCTAACCGCTAAGTTCTTAGCCTGATTCTATTAATTAAACTTGTCATTTGTTTAAGATTTAGTGGCAAATTGAAAATTGTCTGTGTCACGACAGAATGAATGGTCAGAAAGCATTGTGCCCGGTGGATACCTCATAATTTGACATAGGCCCAAAACTCTGTCGTGTTGATTAGTGTCGTCAAATGGTTCAAAGATTTAACGGAGTTGACTCAAATACTGTGTTCGGTATACTTACGGGTGATGAAAGCTGAATTTATTGTTATGATCCTGACACAATGAGCCAGTCTGCTGTCTGGGTGTTCAGTTTTTGATTTTCTAAGAACTTTCAGTGCCACCCTCGTAGTTTACCATTTGACTTGTCTACTGCACTAAATACTTTTACAAAATCATTAAAACCTCATCAATGTTGCCTAGTTCATCATTACAGCCCTTCACAAGTCCACTGCTGAACATAGGCCTCCCCCAAAGAATGCCACAAAGCACGGTCCTGAGCCACCTGCATCCATCGACTTCCTGCATATCTTACCAGGTCGTCACTCCATCTAGTGGAGGGACGCCCTACACTTCGCCTGCCGGTACGAGGCTGCCACTCGAGAACCTTTCTTCCCCATCGGTTGTCGGTTCTTCGAGCTATATGGCCGGCCCATTGCCACTTCAGCTTACTAATCCGTTGGGCTATGTCGGTCACTCTGGTTCTACTGCGGATATCCTCATTTCTGAGTTTATCAAGCAGAGAAACTCCGAGAATAGCCCTCTCCATAGCTCGCTGAGTGACCTTGAGCTTCTTCATCCGGCCAGCAGTGAAGGACCACGTCTCAGTTCCGTATGTCATCACTGGCAACACGCACTGGGTGTACAGTCTCGTTTTCAAGTTTTGAGGTAATTCATATTATTAAAGTTGGTTAAAATTACCTTGCGTACATCCGTTCGATGAAATAAAATGATGTTTCTTACCTAGTTTAAAGAGAACCTCTCGCCTTTCCTCAATTGCGTGCACTATCCCCATCATCATGTCATCCGTTGCAATATCAATTAGCCGTTTTTTAATTGTTATATTAATTGTTTGTTCACTGTCTCACTAAGTAAGAAAATTATTTAAAAAAGCTTAATGTAATTTATCAAATAGCGGTCTCTAACGGTTTTTCAAAAAATCTCATTAACAGTTTTATTAAAAAGAAACCAACGCAAAACCTCAAAGTGTTCGACGATATGTGAGCAGTTTGACCTACTTAGGCCCCATATCTGAAAAAGTAGTTAATACTCTTCGACAATGCGGCGTTTATGTGGCGTTCAAAACAAACAATTCTCCTAGGAATATTTGTAATAATAAATATAAGTTGGATATTCGTCAAAAGTCAGGTGTTTGCAAACTTGTTTGTGACGAATCCCACGCCGTTTACGTGGGACAGACTAGTCGCAATTTCGAGACACGTTATAAAGAGTATTTAGCCGCGTACAAGAATTAAAATCCCGATACATCCCATTTTGCTAAACACCTTTTGGATACTGGACACAACCTAGCCAACGACCACTCCTTTAAATTTTTACATACGTGTAATAAAGGCCTGCAAACGTGTGTGCTCGAACAATTAGAGATATTAAGAATAATAATAGCAACATAGCACTGCTGAATGAACAAACAAATGTTTCTGACTCACCTCTTTTAAATATCTTTAAGCCTGCTCTCTAATAATTAACAGCATCGCCCTCACCCTCACGGTTATCGGCGATTCGTTGATTGATAGGAAGTTGGTTAGGCGGGCGCTACGCAACGTTATTAACTCTAAAAATGATTGTGGTATCTCACCTTTATTTGCGTATCGTTCCGACCATGATCAATTCCTTTTCTAGTTATTTCCTAGGCTAAAGGAATGCTGGTAAAGCAATTTTCCATTGTAATATTACGAAGAGATCTTTGTATTGGCCTTGAAAGTTCATCAACATAATACTCAGAAACTGATACGTTTGATGGTGCATTCGCCTGATATAATTTATCAAATACTGACCTACATACACATTCAATAGCTTTCTACATATAAGCTGTTTTTGCATTACACATTATCAATATTTTAATCCCATACTTATCCGGTTTGGAACGTATATACATTTTGAAGAGACATCGCCCACAAAAAGACAGCAGTTGTTCGTCAATGGTACAACAATCAGATGGCGAATACAATTCTTCACACTTTAAAATATTTCTTCCAAAATCTCTTCCTTGGTGTTCATATCATTCATTTTGAAACGCCTGCTAAATAATAAAGGCCGAATAAGGCTTTTAATTTAGTCAGTGATACCAATTTCACAAATGAAGGCGTGCTTGACGATGATCCAATATTTTATTCATTATCCTCTTCTTGAAACCCTTTATAGTTCTTTTGCTGTATTGTGATCTCCGCATTTGTGTATTCTACGAGTCTACCCAACATTTCATCAGTAAAATAAAGATACCAACTCTGTATAGGCTTCGCAATATCTTTGGCTGCACCTTTGTTCCCCATTACATACAAAATAATGTTTCGTTGAGCAAGGCGACTAACCTAATTGGTTGTTTACCACTCAATTTATGTCTATTATTCTGTCCTTTTCTATAAAGAACTTTTGGCACCTCCAAAACCTTTACTTTTCCTTTCCTTCTGAAATCTTGTGATAATTCATGTAAAGTCGCGTCATCATTACTACTATCAATATCTTCGTCTAAATTCGTATCCGCAGTAATGCACCCGCACAGGTATCAAAATATTTTCGTCTCCGGTTATGCGAAAATCTTCTATTAAACCATCGGGCTCATCATCAGATAATTCTGCTACCTGACTTTGATTCTCACATCTTCCTCTTCTTCACTAGATTCGTGGTTTAAGATAGAATTGATCTCTTCGTCATTCAAACCTCGATTGACAGCCATAGTTATAACATTGATTTTTCAGATAATCTCAGTAATTTAAGAAATAAAATCATTTAAAATAGTCAAATGAAAATATTTATATAAAAATTATACATTACAAAAAATACTTACGGGTTTCCTTCACTAGGATACTGGGGTACCACGTCGCTTGTAGACACGTCCAATCAGTACGACTGTCGCCGCTGCGCTAATGAATCGAAAGCGTTCAACACTACACTAAAATACACGGACGCTCAAACCTATGGGTCTTATACAAACAGAAATAATTAGAAATCAAACCGCTTTGGGGTCCTCCAGTACCCCATGTAGGGTTCTAGGGTTAACATTCTTAGAATACATTTACTATAAATGCTTTGTGATATAGTTCGTTTAATAGCGCCTCTCTGTTAAGTGCAAAACGAGAGTAATATTTTTGCTTTCAACAAAAAACTAAAGTAACACACATGCTTATACCCTGCCGTGGTCCATATAAAGTATGGACCACGACATACGGTATAAACATTCTCATTTTTCTGATGCTGAGAAGTTTTTCCTGGAGTGACGCTTTTGTTCTCTTTACCTTTTAAATATTTGGATATAGTAACAAAGTGCATGTTGTTATTAATTTAATTATTAATTGCTAAGGAAATTTTCACAATGAGACAAAATCTTATTTTATAACAGAAGTCTTTTTTATTTTGTTGTTGTCAAAAAGAATAATATTTAATTAGCCGTAAATTTAGTTTTGCCATTTGCCAGGTGTTACTGTTCCTCTTGATAATGTAAAATATGTTCTGAGTGACTGACTTTGATTGAGAGACTTGACATAGAAATCCGAAATTTGAACCATAGCGTAGCTACATTTTATATAACTTGACACTGACTAAGAAAGGATTAAGAAAATTCCACCCCTATAAGGGTGAAATAGGGTGTAACAGTTTGTATGAAACTTTTTATTTTATGAGGCGTTTGACTCGATGCTTATTAAAAGTACTGTGCAAATAAAATAAATGAGTTCCTATTTTGCAATTTCGAAACAGCTCTTCATGGGGGAGAAGGGAAGAGGGAATGGAGAAAAAATATTTAATGCTCCAAAATAATAAAATTTATCCTCACGGATTTAAAACTTTTGTGCAAATTTTGTATGAAAAAGCTCAAACTGCTACATGCGTGAAACTGGGATCTTAACTTCTTTTTATTACGAAAGAATCCTCTAAGAAAAGATTTTGTAACAATTACACCCTTAAAAGGTGAAATATTTTGTTCCAGTTTTTAAGAAACTTTTTTACGGGGCTGTTATATGTATAGAAAAAATTATTAAATGATTTTAGTAACTGGAAAATTTACTACGAATGCTTTTGAAGTTAAATTATGTGATACGTTTTTTATTTTACTAAAATCTTACCTAAAGGTGTTAAGATGAGGGTACAAAGTTTGCGTGAAAAAAAATTGTTATTTTTTGCATGGTGGTAGGGAAATTCGTAAAACGAAATTATGAATAATAGGTACCTATTATAGAAATATAATAATGTACCCCTATTAAACCCTTAAAATGTAGATATTTTTTTACAAAACAGCAAAGTTGTCTATTTATCATCGTGTATAGGTAATATATTTGCAATTTGCAACTAGATGGCGTTACCGCTGAATTAAAAGAAAGTTTTGTTACCACCATATAAACAGAAACAGAAACGGAAACTTTTTTATTCAATATAAATTACAAATAATACTTAATAATTACCACTAGTTTGAAAAATAAACCTCTGTCGTGGGAAGAACCAGCAAGAAACTCAGCGGGACTTGTTTTTAAATAACAGCTTACAATCACGTATGTCATACAATTAACCACACAAAACAAATTAGAAATAGCTTGGTAACGATCAACTCATTCCCAGGGGTTATTATCATCCATAAATTCCTTAATATTACAATAACCCTTTTTATACAAACTTTGTTTAATAAAGTTTTTGAACTTTGAGCAGGTCAAATTTTGTATATTTTTTTGGGATTTTGTTGTAAAGCGCCTCAAAAAATCGCCCCAAGAATTAATTCTCTCGGTGGAGTCGAGTGACCGGTACTACTATCTTGTCTCTGTTCCTAGTATTTACAGAATGAATATCACTTATTTTTGTACAACTACCTTTATTTTTGTGTACGTACATTACATTTTCATAAATGTATTAAGAGGCCAATATAATATATAATTTTTCTTAAATTTTTGTCGGGCTTTAGGTTTTAAACCATAGATTGCTCTTATGAGCCTCTTCAGTAAAACAAATATAATTTTAGTGTCAGTCGCGTGTCCCCATAACAAAATACCATACGACCTTATGTATGTATAAACAAGTCTAGCTGTTTTCACACTGGTAAGGTTTCTAATATATATATTTATTAGGTATATTAGTATATAGGTTATATAGAAAGGTTTTAAATATAATTTTTCTATATGTAAATATGTAAGTAATTGACTACTAAAATGTTAAGCGTTTTTAACGCTGAATACTTTTATTATATTTATATTTTTGATTTTTTCTAACATTTCCACTCACACACGTCTTCCTTCGACCTTCCGTCACCCTTCAATAATCTTCTTTAGGCCGATTTTCGGCCATAGCGGCCTGTCTCAAGGTAGACTAGCCATCTATGCAGGATATTGAAATATTATACGAGCTTTCGGTAATGAGTAATTATGTCCTTTAGTACGTGTGTAACCTTACATCATATTTTAATAACGCAGGACAGGATTATGGATCACGATTGTGTGAGAGGGTAATCCAACGTAGAACCAACGGGTTCACATGCTTCAGTAGCACAGGGATGAAACACTACAAAAACCTGGGCTGCTACTCAGAATTTCTTGATAGAAAACCCATCTGATTTTGGGCCCGACCACACTTATTACTTTTAGGTCAAAATAGTTTAGTTTATTTCATTCATTTTGTTTGTGTAAATACGTACTTAATTTTAGGTATGCATTAGATTGTAGTTTTCATTTAATTTTTTTTAAATATTCTGTAAGGGTATAACATACCACAGTACCAATAATTGCTGATTGAGCTTGCTTATTTAGGGCAAGCACTTATCTGTTGTATGGGAACCGAGTGTTGGCTGGAGAAATTCCTGAAAAAATTGGGTAAAATGTTATAGCAGTCATTTCGTTGTTTATTTACAATATATAAAACAAGCGTATAGTTTGCCCAATTTGTTACTTGGTTTGTTTTTGTTCATTTGTTAGTTTGTCTGAATGTCTGGCAAAGTGAATGTGATATCTAGATTAGTGATTATCTTCTAGGTCTTTCCAGGTCTTCGCGACGGTTAAAATTATAAATTAACCGTTATCAATTACAATAGCAAAAGTAATAATTCCACGCAAACGAAGTCAGTCACGGGTATAGCTAGTTTATAATAAAAATAGGTAAACGTCATCTCTTAGCATGAGTTGTGGCGAAACCACAACGCTCATTTTCAGTAACCAAAAACCCTTTTAGAAAACAACCCTGAGAGTAAATAAGGTAGTGAAATTTATGATGAAAAAAGGAATCAAGCATTATTTACTCGGAGCTGTATCCACCGAGCCAGATATGCGTGGCCATCAGGCATGTTTATTATTATTATTATGTGGTATCTATAAAGTTTTCTCATCTGGTTGGGAAATATAAATATATAATAGTAAATAATCATAGTAAACGTACATAAATATCAATAAAATAAAATAAATACATAAAAATACATAAATATATAAAAACCCAACCAGATGGAAGCCCTCGGCAGGGGAGACCAAACGGCCGAGGGTTAGGGGGAAAGGGAAAGAAACCGGCGGACGATGCGGGCGGTATCGAGGAGCATCGCCTTCTGCATTTGAGCTTGGAGCGGTCCGTCACGGAGTCCCAGTCGCCTCAGGTGACCCGAGAGGCTGATTGGAATTAACCCATTCGCAGAGACGACTACAGGTATAATTTCGGCCGGCAGTCCTCCCCACATGTCGGTCACCTCGTGAGCCAGGTCCAGATATTTTGTCAGCTTATCTGTTTCGGCTTTCACGAGGTTCTCGTCATAAGGAATGGTAATGTCGACCAAAAATATCCTTGACTGTGCCCGGTCCATCAGCACAATATCAGGCTTATTCGCAAGAATAGTACTGTCTGTGATGATGGCCCGGTCCCAGTAGAGCCTGGCGCGGTCATTTTCGAGTACGGCTTCCGGCAAGTACTTATAATACGGCAGTTTCCGTTCCACGAGACCGTATTTCAGAGCGAGCTCCTGGTGTAGAATCCTGGCTACTAAGTTGTGCCTGTGCAAATACTCAGAGTTAGAAAGCACCGAACAACCGGAGATGACATGCCTAAGTGACTCACCGGGATGGCGACAAGCTCGACAGACGTCGACGGTGCCATCCTTTAGGATGTATCTCCGATAATTGTTGGTCTTAATAACCTGGTCCTGTATCGCACAGACAAAACCCTCGGTTTCCCCAAAGAGGTCACCGAAACGTAGCCAGTGGAGGGAGGCGACTATGTCTACGAAAGGCTCGTGTAGAGCCTTGTAGAACCTCCCGTGGAGCTCCTTCTCCTTCCATACGGTCTCCCGGTCGGAAATGCTCTGTACTGCCGGGTCCTTCCATTGCTCGTTGACTAAGGATAGAGGGGTAAGTCCTTTATCACAAGAAATAACGTCCCTATAGTACGGATCATCCGCTCTCGTCAGGAAGTAATTACGGAGGCTGCACACTTCGCGATTATGCATGGTAAGCGCGCTTAAAAAGCCGCGCCCACCATGCTTCCGCGGCAAGTACAGCCTCATTACTGACGATCTCGGATGATGCATCCTGTGGGACGTCATTATAGTGGGGACTTTTCTGTCCAGAGCGGTTAGTTCAGTCTGAGTCCACCTGAGTATGCCAAAGGTATACATGAGAACAGGCATGATCCAACCGTTATATGTGTGCGTCTTATTCACACCGGACAAAAGGCTGTTAAGCACTTTGGTCAAGCGTGCATAAAACACATCGCAAACTGACTGTTTCATACCCGCCTCATCCACACCGATGTTCTGTGACATACCCAGGTATCGGTATGTTTCAGCCTCGGAAAGGGTCCTTATGTTGATGGGCATAGATAAATCTATGCCCTCAGAGTTAGCAACCCTTCCCCTTTCAACATGGAGGACCGCACACTTATCCGTCCCCAGCCCCATTCTAATAGAATTGCTAAAATCACAAGTGATGTTTAGCAATTCTATAAGATGAGAGCGACTGGAGGCGAATAACTTGAGTTCATCCATATAGAAAAGGTGGGTCACTTTTGGACCTCCCTTCCGAAGCTGAAATCCCCTCCCGGAGCCCTCCAGTAAGGTACTGAGAGGGTTCAGAGAGAGGCAGAACCAGATTGGACTAAAAATCAAACAATCGCCCTGGAAGATACCCCTTCTTATCTTTATGTGGTTCTCCGCAGCCGTCATCCGCTCGCCTAGATGACAAAGGATCGTACTCCACTGCCCCATACACTGCCCGAGGAAGTCTCTAACTGTACAGCCAATCTTGTACAGCTCGAGCCATGCATGAGGCACCGAGTCGAATGCCTTTTTGTAGTCTATCCAGGCGGCGGAGAGGTTCTGACGGTTGCGTTTAACGACCTTGACCTTGAGCCAATGACCGCGTCAATGAGGAGTGGTTCCGTGGTTCCTCGACCACCGCCCCTACATCCATTCTGAGCGCGCGACATCACCTTGTTTAAATCCAGGTGACGACTGATTCTCGCGCTCAAAATGGATGTTAGTGTCTTGTATATCGTGGGTAGACACGTGATGGGGCGGTATTTGCTAGGGTCTGTGGTATCCTGATCTTTAGGAACCAAATGAGTGATCCCAGTAGTGAAGAGGCTCGGGAGCGACTTCTGGTCGAGAGCCTCTTGAAACTGTCGGGCGAGCACAGGGTGACACACCACGAACCCCTTTAGCCAGTAGTGATGCAGCCCGTCGAGCCCCGGACTTTTCCAGTTCGGGGCCCTACGGACCGCCTCAACTACATCATCCGGCGTTATAATGACGGGGTCCATGGGCGTAATATTCGCACACTGACTCGCCACAACTTTCGTCCAAGGGCCCTCGCTGTTATTATGATTATTATTTATTCATTATTCAGGTAATTACACCCACTTAAATCTAGGGGTTAGTAAATTTACAGAATACAAATTATTATACATTACCAAAATTATCATTTGTTGTTAAACATATTGGGCCTGGAACCCATATGCACTGTATTCCAGTGCCTCATCACAAGTCAATCTTGCCTTCCATATATGGAAGCTAGGAGGCTGATAGTGCTGTCTCGCGTAATAATAAAACAATTTGGCGTACAGTACTAGTTATGTTTAAAAAAATAACCTAATACATATAAAGCAGTGCTTCAGTACAATTCCATCTGGTGGTAACTGGTGATGAAGCCATAGGTGGTAAAGAGCAATGTCTTAGCGTAACGAAAGCCTACTTTTCTGCCTTGAAGTCAGTTTTTTTTTATAGTATTGGGTGACAAACGAGCACACAGTCCACCTGATGGTAAGTGGTTACTGTGACCCATAGACATCTACATCTATCCTCAATAAAGACTCAAGATGCAGATGCGTTGTCACCCGTGAGGATTAAGATGGAATGCCTCTTTGCCAGTAAAAAGGGTCTCCGGTTCTCTACACTCACCATACGAAACACAGCAGCGTTAAGCTGCTATTTTAACCTTGTTTTTTGTGAGAGCGTGGTCCTTCCCCGTTCGAGCCGACTTATTCGTGGTTGTACCATAATATAGCTGCAGCATGGCTCTACCACGTGAAAATACCAGTTGTAATCGGACTTCGATTGCAACCTAGATTATAATTTCAACCCAATTTGTAATCGGACAGAAAGACGCGCCACTAAATTATTTCACTCCCTAGCTGTAGGCATTATGAAAGACGAAATAATGTGCTTGGTGCAAATGCGTGGAATAGCAAAGGACGTTTACGTGGTAAATCCATGCTGCAGCTATATTATAGTTGTAGCATGAATGGGTCGGCTTGACCGGGGAAGGACCACGCTCTCACAGAATACCAGCGTAAAATAGCAGCTTAACGTTGTTGTGTTTCGTATGGTGAGTGTAGAGAACTGGATACCCTTTTTACTGGAAACGAGGCATTCCATCTTAGTCCTCACGGGTGTCAACGCATCTGCATTCTGATTCGTAATCAAAGATAGATGTAGATGTCTATGGGCCACAGTAACCACTTACCATCAGGCGAACTGTGTGTTCGTTTGTCACCCTTGTCCTATAAAAAATAACATATATAAACACTTTAATTATGATTGCGGAGTATGAGATTTCATTAATCCATTTTGTCCCATGGGTATCGTAGAGGCGACTGAGAGACCCTAGCCGAATGCAATACCTACATATTTCTCCCACTAACTTTCCGGTTGAGTGGTAGAAAATGCCATATGGCATTAAGTCCACCGTTTGTACCTTTAGTACAAAAAGTGTTAAATAAATAATTAAATTAGGCGGTATAACTTATATCGTTCACGACAAGCGTACTATAAACAGACCGGCGACTGGCTGCAGCGGTAAACGCGCAAGACGTCTGGTACTGCTATCGTCAATCCGCCTGCCAAGTTTTCTACAATGGTAGAGTCCTACATGGGTAGAGAGTGGACTGTTATTAGCTGATGATGAAGATGATGATGATGACAATTCACGAAATGTTCTTTGTCATATCTTATACCCAAAATTGTCATAAATAATAAATGTCAAGTCAAAGACAGAAAATTTTAATTCTATTATTTAGTATATATTAATGTACTTTAAAGCAAATGTTTAAATCCAACTTCATTCACTTTTAATAATGCAATCTTTCTTTCGCTCTGTTAACAGGTCAAAATTTAATGAAGTCTTTATTTGTCTTCAACACGCTCTTTGAATATTAATATTTCCTTTGAGAAAGCAATTAATTAAATAAACAATATATTTTCCGTGTGTTGGTAGCATAGCCGCGACCTAGCATGGAGATGCTAAAGCCGAAAGTGCCGAATCTCACCACTTCAACTTATTGTTACAAGTTTAAAAATATATTAGTCACCTTCTTATACTAAGTCAGTACACGAGTATTAAATAAGCTAATTTAAAAAATAAATGAAACAATAAACAGTTTTTTTTTTAACTTGTCCGTACTCTTTTAGCATTGTATGTGTATGTACACATTATCTCCTTTCAAAACTGTCAATGCTACAATAAACGTTATATTTTAATCAAAAATATTCAACTAGAGCATAGTATAACAAGCATTTTTTCGGATTTTCTGATATTTTACTGGCATTGTTTAAAAAGTTACACTAGCATTACTGTATATATATGATTATTCGTCTTTCTGAACGCAGACGTTCCACTTCCAAGATTGTACAAATATCCCAAAACATTTGGTGCAAAACGAAATATGGCGCTATATAGTTTTATAACAGATTTAAATTTCATAACCCGATCACGCGGATAGCGCTAAATTAATTAATAAGTATGCTTTATCAGGTTGTTAGTCTATCGCCTAGGACCCGTCTGGATTAGTACCTACCTTCTGACCTCCACCTGCAAGTAGTAGTTCTAAACTGACGTATTCCAGTTGTATGAAGTACATGTTGTAAAGCATTTCATTGCAGTCTTCTCTTGTTTAAAAATTAGTAGACTTTTGTAGCCATATTCCCTAGAAGCTCAAACATTCTGAAAATAGAAATTCAGTGTAGGGTTATACGATAATAATAATATGAGGAGGTATATACCATTACTGAATATAATAGATAACATGCCTTTCAGAAACGAAATAGAATTATACGAGATCTTAGACTGTGTCGTAAGAAATTAATTTGAAAATATATTTTAATTAAGAACAACATGTTATTGATTAAGTTAATTAATGTTCTAAAGAAAATAAATTTCACTCGTCTCCAACGTTATATTAAATTATACGAGTAGGTATAAGTGCCAAGCCTTCCTTTTAATGTCTTCATCGTCTTTCATTAAAAGAAAGGGTTTTATAACATAATTAAATTCTCGGTACGAAATAAACTCGGTTTGCTAAAGAAACACATTTCGCGTTTCTAAAATTTTTCTTGAATGAAATTAAACTGAATTTGAACTGCCTAATTTCATTTTAGGAATAGTTGGCTCTAATATGTTGAGTTGCCATTCTGCTCTAAGCGAGCTGACTAATTTTTGTTCGATAACTTAAACTCACAGAGCATCCCAATAATTAATTTGTACGTTTTTTAAAGCAGTCAGTAAGACGAGAGTTGTAAAGCTGTGTCGAAATTTTTTATTTCCCTTCTTGAAGAAATCAGCTGGACGGGAGGCAACAAATTCTTCAAGCGATTGACCAAAGCTGGTTGGAGTAGTACGAACTTCATCATCATTGTGTTCAGTTCTTTACATTAGACATCTGCAATTATGCTAATCCCGTTTGATAAGAAGCTGTAATGAATCACCTGGCGCTAGACCACTATACAGTGACCATCACATTTCTAGGGGTAAGTTTTCGTTTAGAACATTGTTTAGGTACTGAACCGAGATCCAAACAACTTTCTGAGTGCTTAAGATTGTCAAACAGAATTCATTTTTCGTTGCAAATAACAATGCGATCCAAAATTCCTTCGTTTGTGTGCCTGTTGAGCAGCGCAAGTCTCGACGCGTACATCGCGCTGGCGATCATTGAGTTCGTGGGGCACCCATTTGTCAAGCTTTTTTTTTACCTTGCCAATTTAATGCAAATGGACCAATATTGTTTTGATGCTAATGTCAAAAGCTGCTGCTAATTCAGATCTAGATTGATTATCATCAGTTTCCACAATCGTCTTTAATTCATCATTGTCGACCATAGTTTGACGGCTCAGTGGCGCAGTGGCTTAGCAATGAGTAGCGCTGGGGGGCGCGGGTAGTATTTGTATGGCCTACAAATAATTGTTTCGGGTCTAGATGTTTGTCCTTGTGCAATTTGTGTTTGTTAACTGCCTTCACGTTACAGGAGAAAATCCTAGTGTGGGCATAACATTTAAAAAAAATAAAAGAAATAGTTTTCGGACGATCATGGGGTTTATTTTTCAGATAGAAATTTCCAGAACGGAAGCGATCAAACCAATAACAGGTGATGCGTTCGTTTGTAGTATTCGCTGGGTAAACGTCGTTGATGTTGCGTGACGTTTGTGCCAAATTTCTGCCACGACGGTACTCATATTCATCAATTACTCGAATTTTTAATGAATCCATGATGCCGAAAAATATTCAAATGTGATGAAATTATAACGCTTATCAATAAATACATAACTAATTTTGAAAAAATAATTCCATGTTTTTAAAATAAAATTAATTTGAAATTAGAAT
This sequence comes from Parnassius mnemosyne, assembly GCA_963668995.1. Lineage (NCBI taxonomy): Eukaryota > Metazoa > Arthropoda > Insecta > Lepidoptera > Papilionidae > Parnassius > Parnassius mnemosyne. The sequence goes on along the minus strand of CAVLGL010000057.1, from coordinate 41,278,416 downwards.
TCTTAGCCAAACAAAAATTATTTTGATTTGAAATGGCTATTATATATATATATAATATATATATATATGCAGAACATCAATTTCATAGATAAAAAGCTATTATAAAAATACGTTTTGATCCCACAAATTGCCTATATATTGCCATAGTTTCTGTACTTAACAGGAGAGTTAGCAGACGCCGTTGGAAGATGCGGTTGCCACTCTCCTTTTTCATTTCCCTCTGTCACCTCTTGCGACGCCCCCGGGACGATATGGACGAAATCACCGTCCTATATTCCCCTGCTTCCTCCTCCAAAACTGAACAGATTATAATTTTTTTCCAGAAATATATATGAACGATTGTGTCTACGAAGTATTGTGACTCTCTTTATGCTTTTGTTTTACTTTTTAATGATCGTCAAATTTGTTCCCTGGATGTCTAAAAATGTCTGTGTAACTACGCAGTTTTAGTAAGTTTCTAGTTTTTAAAATAAAAAATACAATACAATACAAGCACTCATGCCTATCACCCAGAGGGGTAGGCAGAGACTACGAACTTCCATTTGGCGCGATCCTGACACACCTCTCTCGCTTCCTTTACATCCATATATCTACGCATACACGCTCGTCGGTTAAGGGTACTCCTAATCTGGCCCATTTTTAATGTATCGCCGATTCTGTCGGTTTATACCTTCGTCTAGGCCGTCCTTTCCCGACCCTGCCATTTTAAAATAACTATAAACGGAAATAATCAAACATAAAGGAAAATATCAGTGGAAAATATAAATTATATTGTTATAATATGTAATATGGTCTTTTGTCATTATACATAGAGAAAACAAATGAATACGTTAGTATGGACTAAACGCCACTCAAATATCCTCGTAATGATATGCCGAAATATCTTTTTAATAATTGAAGCCATTAAATATCTTTAATATCTATAATGGAAATCTATTACATAATTTATTCCCTACTGAAAATTCTAAAACTGTATTTTTCATATTCAACAATACGGAAAATTAAATTAAAGGAAATTGAAATAAAATTTTTTTTTCTCTCCTCTCACGCTCACGACGGTCGTTGAATATCAAAGCCATTCATTCAATTATTGGCCTGTCATATACAATGTTAAGGCCATAATTAGTTAAATTTATTTTCACATATTCGACGGAATTTATTTTTCTCTTAGGGAGAATCAATCGCTCAATTCATATTTTAAAACATTGAATTGAAATATTTATTGTAAAGATATTATAATTAATACATTTGAATTAGCTTGACCTGTGAAAATGTATCCTATGAATGTAATGTAATTTTATATATCAGTTTTGATCCACTTCCAATCGTCTGAATAATATATAAATATAAATTATTCAGACGATTGGAAGTGGATCAAAACTATTATATATATAGCAATAGAATAATTTCAAGAAATTGTAACTTAGTATTCTCATATGGATCATCAAAGCCCGTAGTCTAAAGGTTTTGTTTGAGTGATTTAAATTCTATCTATATCTAAATTAGCAAGCAAACTTAGTTCTACAGCATATGATCTAAGAAAGATTAGAAGTTTCATCAATGTTGAGACAGCTGGATTAGTTTATTTTAGTTACTTTCATAGCATGATATCTTCTGAAATTTTGCTATAGGGTTGCGACTGACATCAAAGCTTTATTTGTTTTGCAAAAGAGAGACGTACGTGTGATTTATAACTTAAATTGTAATGAGTCCCTTATAAAAAAAATTAAAGAAATAAACATATTAACTTTGGCATCGCAATATATTTATGAAAATATAATAATAATAATAATAATAAATCGCAATATATGTATGGGGCAAACGCGGTTTACACCAAAATCCCATAAAATTTGTCAAAAATTAAGTTTAAATGTTTTATTAAATAAAACTTGTTTAAATTGGTTATTATAATATCAAAGAATACATAAGTGAAAAAAATAGCTGCAAATGGAGTAATCGCTACCATGTTGATTTTATGAAAACTTATTTAAAATTTGCACAAACAAAGAAACACACTTATTGTAAAGTAAAATATGTTTTAAAAAAAGGTTTCGCTGGGTTTCTTTCTGGTTCTTCCCAGGACAGAAGTATTTTTCGAACCAGAGGTAAATTAAAAATGAATTTCAATAAGCATGATGTAATAATCTACAATGAATAAAAATCATTTTATTCTATTCTATTCTATAAATGTCGGGCTTATTTGAAGACATCTATAGGTTAAGTTTTTTTTTCAATTTAGAAAGAGGTATGTAAGGATCGTGACACTTGGCGATCTGTTCTCTCTGGCTACCCCGTCAGGGATTGTGCGTAAAGATAAGTAAGTAAGTACCACCGGTTTTCACTCATATTCCAGCGGATATTTTTATTGTTTAGGTTTGGGTCTTTGTAGTGCTCTGAAACTCTACACAATGAGACCCGAATCATTGTCTTCGATAAACGAATTTCTATGCGAAATCAGCTTATAACTTAACACTAACCTAATTCGAAACAATCATGCACGTGCCCTTACACTAATGTGATAAAATCACAGGCAAAATAAATGCTTTACTACGAAGTGGAACAGATATGATCAACTGTTGTTAATGCATTATTAGTGTCGTAGTTATTAGTGATTCAAATCTGAAGGTATTTAGTAACACTAGAAAGTTAACCTCTATTGCTATACTTAACCAGCAACTTGAAGTTTTCACGGTATAAACGAATCCTACAGTCTGGTGACAAGAAGCAACGCTACCAGCGTGAGTGTTTCGGCACTACCCATTGTAGGGTATTTAAAAAAATCTGTGTACATCAATAGGAACATTCTTAAAATGCAGAACGCGGATAGATTATAAGAATAAGAACTGATGGAGCGATATTTATCCCGGGAAACACCCCAAATTCCAGCTTAACATGAATTTGGGGAAGTTCACACCTATTTTCTATGCAGAAATTATCGCCATACATCGTTGTGCGGAAATCAATCTACAAAGCGCTGTCTATGTCAACAATATTATTTATGTAACCTCTAATATTCAAGCATCACTACGTCTGAGATTCGATGGATATTTGCATAACAAGATTTTTACTTCTGATTAGCAAATTTACACAATATCTTCATATAGTGAGGGTAATATGGTCATCCGGTTAATATGCTCACACGTCAGACCGGCGCTGTTTTAGCGACGCCATTATGACAGTTGACAGTATGGTAAATATTTTATTCGATTTTAATATTGAGTAGTGTAGTTAGTTTTCTTTTAAGACGATTTTTCAAAGTGTTCCTGATTATTGCCAAAGCTTGTTTGCTATGGTTTTCTTAATATATTAGTTATAGTATACGATTGTGTTTGTGTCTTAGTCGTCCTCTTAGTTTTGGTTTTATAGCACACCAAAGCTTAAGGTAACCATATTACCCTTACAATTACAGTTGCACTATTTTTGTTTGAAACATAAACAGAAATTCTTTTATTCAATATAGAATATAAATAATACGAGTACTTATTGAAATTCACTCTTTTATTTAATGACCACTGGTTCGAAAAAAAACTATCCTGGGAAGAACCAGCAAGAAACTCAGCGGGACTTTTTTTAAATAACAGTTTACAACCATGTAATCACAATTAACTACACAAAACTTCTTAAAAAAAATTCAAACTTTTTTAACAAAATTCTGTAATAACTTAAGGTGCGTTGGGGTAATACCGGACGGATTTTCGAATAGTTGGAAGAGTCTGCCAAAAACTTTAATTTCTCGACATCCGTATACGTCAGATTTCTGGAACAAGGAGCAAACCGTTAATCGTTACACGAAGTTTAGCTCTGAGAATCTTTTGATTGTGTAAACTCAACGGTTTCTGTTTTAAAAGTGTGCGAAACCTAGACATACTTTTTTATATGCATAATGATAAATTGGCCATTAAGGGGTAAGACCGGACTTAAATTTAAAACCACTTCTACTGCTTAGAGAACAAAGTATATAAAAGAGATTTGTCCTATATTTAACGCTCAAAAACATATTTCAATATGATCTATAAATTACTAAAAACATAAATGTTCCAAACGAGTTTCTCTTTTTTTGTTTCTTGGCATCCGATCTTATCCCTGATATAAAGAAATTGTAATTTAATGTTTATCAAACTTTGTTATGACTTAAGATGGAATTACTCAATATAAGGTAAAGATCGGATGCATTTGTTTTATTATGGGGAAAAAAAATTAACAGTAGGTAAGGACTGGCAAAATGCCCTGGGATAATACAGGAGTTGAGGAAGATGTAAATATTTTATCAAAGCGGCATATGACGAAGCAGGTAGTTAGGTAAGTTTCCCGTGAAACTGAATTAGTTCTAAACTTTATCTAATGAGATAAATATGTAATTTATTATTATAAATTATTTTTTTAATAATTATTAAAAATTACATTTTGATTTGTGATAGAGGATAGATGGTAGTAATTGCTGCGGCCCATAGACATCCTATGGGCCGCAGCAATTACTTAACATCAGGTGGACTGTGTGCTCCTTTGTCACCCTTATCCTATAAAAATGTATTTTAATGTGTACTTAAAAGTAATAAAACCATCGTATTGTTTTATTACTTTTAAATATACGGACTTGCTAGCGAGATTGAGTTCCATAGTCACTTGAGTAATCTCCGAAAAAATATACACGACCAATGAAAGTTTAACAACCACTGCCATATTTGTAATGGGCAAAGATTGGATAATATTCATCCGATCTTCACTCACGCAGGGAAACATCGGATCTCGGCCTATAGCGATCTTAGCCCTGCATGTACCAGCTTTATCTAGCTAGAACTTCATAAAACTTAGTATTCAGACAAAATAATAACAAAAGAAGCCATATTCTCGCTAAAAATCGTAAATAAAAGTGATAGGGAAAGATCGGATGGACAAAAATAATACAAAAATTACATTGTTTCATAAAATGCCGCGCAGCACAGGTCCCACTTGCCGGAGTGACTGGCGCGAACTGAGGGTCGGGGCAGGATGAAATGGCGTCGTGTAGCATATTGTTAGCATTTCAAAATACAGCATAATTCGCCGGGAATTTGAATCCTACGAGGTCTTGCCCCATCACCGATCTTACCCCGAGGCACCTAATTTAAATAATAACAATAATACTTCGTGTGTGTGTGTTTGTGTGTGTGTGTGTGTGTGTGTGTGTGTGTGTGTGTGTGTGTTTGTGTGTGTGTGTGTGTGTGTGTGTGTGTGTGCGTGTGTGCGTGCGTGTATGTGTGTGTGTGTGCGCGTGCGTGTGCGTGCGTGTGTTTGTATGTGCGTGTGTGCATGCGTGCGTGCGTGCGTGCGTGCGTGCGTGCGTGAGTGCGTGAGTGCGTGCGTGCTTGCGTGCGTGCGTGCGTGCGTGCGTGCGTGCGTGCGTGCGGGCGTGCGTGTGTGCGTGCGTGCGTGCGTGCGTGCGTGCGAGCGTGCGTGCGAGCGTGCGTGCGTACGTGCGTGCGTGCGTGCGTGCGTGCGAGTGTGTGTGTGTGTGTGTGTGTGTGTGTGTGTGTGTGTGTGTGTGTGTATGTGTGTGTGTGTGTGTGTTATTGTTTGTGGAGTGCATTTTATTCACAATTCTTAATGTATCTATCTGAATGTAGCCTTTATTATGTACTTCTCATTAAATGAACAATGTTCCTTTCTGATGAATCTGACGTTCCATGGAGCGGTAAGGTAAAAGAGGTATCATGTAAATAATTACCGGTTCCCTCCTGCTCCACAACCATCTCTAAAATTAGAAAAGGTTCGTCTCGAGTAGTGATAAATATGTTGTAACATCTTACTTTACAATTTATCTTATGGCCTTAATAAAAAAAAATCCCCAAAGTAGTAATATCCACCATTTGAAATTTTAATATATTTTAGCCCGTAAGCTATTCGGAGTCAGCAAACCCCAGTTAAATTCATTTTCAACGCAAGATGTTGCCTGCAATTAGAACTCCTGTTGGAACTCTATAGCGTTTAACTGTATATTAGAAAGTTATACCAATGTGTTGTTTACTGAATCACCCATGATATTTTAAAATCAATATGTTTATACATTTAAGAAATATTTTTTTCAATAAACTTAATATTTTTAAAATTATTACAAATAAAATCGTTGCTTTGCTCCGCTTAAATTGTCGTCATCACCTACCTGTGAGTTGATTACATTAATCATGCTGGATTGGTGAGTACACATGTGTACTGTTGCATTAGTTCTTTTTTTTGGAGAATAAGGGTGACAAACGAACACATAGTTCACCTGATGATAAGTGGATGCTGTGGTCGGTAGATATCTTCGTCTGTGCTCGATTAAGAAACAAAATGCAGATGCCAGTGAGAAGGGTTTCCGGTTCTCTACACTCACCACAGCAGCATTGAGCTACTATGTTATGCTGGTCTTCTGTGAGAGCGTAGTCCTTCCCCGGTCGAGCCAACCCATTCGTGACCAATTATACAGCTGCAGCGTAGCTCTACCAAGTAAAATACGTAGATATGTATTTCTTCAATAGCAATTATGACGGTATGACTTTGGTCCTTTAAGAGAGAGGTAAAGCCCTAGTATGGGATGCTACTTGCGTAGACACTTTGGCGGCGTCTCATCTCAGGGGTAACTCGTTTAGAGTCGGAGCGGCATCAGAGGCAGCTGAACTGAGTAAGTGGCGCAAATATGAGTCTCTGAGAGATGACTACATATGTTTTATATAGAGATTTGCTATAGATACTATCGGTCCGTGGGGTCCACGTGCAATTAAGTTCCTAAAGGAACTCCATCCGCGGCTGTTCGTTGCTGCTGGTGATAGGAGAGCTGGCTTTTTTCTCGCTCAAAGGCTAAGTATAGCCATTCAGTGGGGAAACGCAGCCGATTTTCTTCGCACGATAAGGCGGGGAGTAAGACTGTCATCATCATTATTATCATTACAGCCCTTCACAAGTCCACTGCTGAACATAGGCCTCCCCCAAAGAATGCCACAAAGCACGGTCCTGAGCCACCTGCATCCATAGACCTCCCGCATGTCTTACCAGGTCGTCACTCCATCTCGTGGGGGGACGCCCTACACTTCGCCTACCGGTACGAGGCTGCCACTCGAGAAACTTTCTTCCCCATCGGTTGTCGGTTCTTCGAGCTATATGGCCGGCCCACTGCCACTTCAGCTTACTAATCCGTTGGGCTATGTCGGTTACTCTGGTTCTACTGCGGATATCCTCATTCCTAAGTTTATCACGCAGAGAAACTCCGAGCATAGCCCTCTCCATAGCTCGCTGAGCGACCTTGAGCTTCCTCATACGGCCAGCAGTGAAGGACCACGTCTCAGTTCCGTAAGTCACCACTGGCAACACGCACTGGTTGTACAATTTCGTTTTCAGGTTTTGAGGTATGTTTGACGAGAAGATGTGTCGTAGCTTCCCGAACGCTGCCCAGCCGAGTTGAATCCGTCGATTGACCTCTCGGTCGAAGTTGGACTTACCTAGTCGGACTATTTGTCCCAGGTAAACATACTCGTCAACAACTTCGAGCTTAGTGCTCCCAACAACTACCGGCATAGGTGTGACATGGACATTGAACATGATCTTTGTTTTGTCCATGTTCATCTTAAGACCTATCCGTTGGGAAACACTATCGAGGTCATTGAGCATAGTGCTTAGGTCCTCCAGCGATTCTGCCATAAGGACTATATCGTCGGCAAATCGAAGGTGAGTGATGTACTCGCCATTGATGTTGATACCGTATCCTTTCCAGTCCAGAAGCTTGAAAACGTCTTCCAATGCAGCGGTGAAGAGTTTCGGGGATATGACGTCACCCTGTCTTACACCTCTCTGCAATTGGATAGGTTTCGTACTCTGATTCTGTACTCGGATAGCCATCGTAGCCCTACTGTACAAGCACTTCAACACTTCGATATACCGATAGTCAACTTGACACCGCTGAAGGGACTGCAGCACCGCCCAAATTTCGACGGAATCAAAGGCTTTCTCATAGTCCACATACGCCAGACATAGTGGCAAATTGTACTCTTCGGACTTCTGTACAACTTGCCGAAGGGTATGTATGTGGTCTATGGTGCTAAAGCCCTTTCGGAAACCGGCTTGTTCGGGAGGCTGGAAGTCGTCAAGTCTGCGCGCGAGACGATTCGTAATGACTCTCGAAAACAGCACGTAGACGCGGCTCAGAAGGGAAATCGGTCTGTAGTTCTTCAAGAGAGCGTTGTCACCTTTCTTGAAGAACAAGACCACCGCACTTCTGCTCCACGGCTCCGGTGTAATGCCACCATGGAGGACGAAATTAAAGAGCTTCTGAAGGACTTCAAGTACCGGTCTTCCACCCGCTTTCAGAAGCTCCGCTGTAATTCCATCCTCGCCTGGGGCCTTACCGTTTTTAAGGTGCTGGAGAGCCATTCTAATCTCGCTCAGACTGACGTCCGGGATATCTTCGGAATAGTGTCGGATGAGACTCGCTCTTGGATCGTTACTCACACTTGCGTGTGGCTCCAACGATGACGTGTACAGCTGCCCATAGAACCTCTCAATCTCACTCAAAATCTCAGGTGTCCCGGAAACGATGCTGCCGCATTCTGTCTTCAGCTTTGACAGTTGGCTCTTTCTGGCAGACAGATCTCTGGCAAAGACTTTGGAGCCTTGGTTCCGCTCGATCGCTTCTTCAATACGAGCTGTATTGAAGTTGCGTAAGTCCCGCCGCATGCATTTGGAGATCTGTCTGTTCAGATGCCTGTATGCTGTCAAGTTTGTTGAAGAATGTAGCCTCATCTCCCGTCTAACAGCCATGAGATTAAGAGTGTGATCGGAGAGTTTTTGTGTTCTTCTGCCTTGGGTCTTGCAAAAATTAGGTCCGACCGCATAGACAATTTCCACGAGCTTTTCATTCATATTGTCCACAGCATTGCAATCTTCTAGGCATTAAAAACAGATTTGTAACTTGATTTGATGATAGATTTTGGGAAATTAGATTAGAACAAGAGGGGGACGGAGCTTTGACTTCATTAGAAGACACCTCTCCAACTTAACGATTAGGTTCAGTGTGCCTCTAACCATTCGGTGATCGCTACCAGTTTTCACCCTCGCGATCACGGAGACATCACTGAACAGTTGTCGCCTGGTCGTCATAATGAAGTCAATCTCATTTTTTGTCGAACCGTCGGGTCTCGACCAGGTCCACTTCCTGTGGGGCCGCTTCTGGAAGAAAGAGTTCATCATAAAGAGTCCCTCTTTCTCCATGAAGTCGGCCAGCTGCTGGCCCCTTGGGTTCCGTTGCCCTATTCCAAATTTCCCTACTTTCAGCTCACCGTTCTCTCTTGTGCCTAGTTTTGCATTGAAGTCTCCCATTAACACCGTATATTGGGTTTTGGAGGAATGCATGGCTCTAGAGATATCCTCATACATTTCCTCCACCTCCTCATCGGGGTGTGCCGAGGTTGGTGCGTAAACCTGTATGACCTTCAGCGAATACCGTTTGGTGATTCTGAGTATAAGGTACGCAACCCTCGTCGACACACTCCCGATCTTTACAACGTTGTTAACGAGAGACTTGTGGACAATAAATCCGACACCTCCTTGGGACAGATGGTCGCCCTCCCGGTGATAGAACAAGTTGCCGGATTCGAGGATTACCGTGTCCTCCCCCTCTCTTCGGACTTCGGATAATCCTATAATATGCCAGCGCAACTTGTCTATCTCTTCTTCCAGCTCCACGATCTTCTCGTCAGTCCTCAGTGTGCGTGCGTTGTACGTTGCCAGGTCAAGTCGAGTACTTTCTACTTTGCCGTGTAGTGGCGGTCAAGAATATCCACTACCCCATATCCTCCCGTGGGTGTCGTAAAAGGCGACAAAGGGAAAAAGGCAGGAGATGGGCAGCAGCATCTTCCTGATAATAGCCAAAATTATAATAAAAAAACTGCGGTTGCCAACCCGCTCGCCAAGCGTGGCAACTATGGCAAATACCCCCTCTATGAGTGTAACAAAGAGACGGCCCCCAGTCCCCGGCGGCCCCGCTATTCCTGGCTACGGTGGCGACCATGGTAACGGCGGGGCAGGGGGTGCTAAGAATCTCCGGTGGAGGTTCGGTTGCCACCTTAGTAAGACTGTGTGACAATTAAATTAGTAGTTTTTAATATTCTATATAATAAAATATAAAATATTGTATATTAGTTTATGTAACTGCAATTACATTTGTATTGGTCATGGTGCCATGTAGGTGGCGTAAGACAATGCAATAACCAATATCAGCCCGTGAATGTCACAAGATGTGCCAGAAACAATAAATGGGCAGTAGTATTACTCAAATTAATAAAAACCTGCGGTCGTCAAGCCACTAGCTTACTGTTGCATTTATGGCAAATATCGCATTCTTAAGGGCTGCAATGAATGATGAATTAATTGATAACGCTGCTCCGTTGCATCAATAAGTTGGATTTTGGGCTTGAACAGATTTTTTGGAGGTAAGAATTATATAGGAAAAATATAACTTATTTGATATTTGTCATGCGCAGAGTTTGTGGGAGCTTCAATAGCATTTGGAGGGCAATATCTGATTTTGATTGTCCCATCCTAAGACACTGGATGCGTATGTATTTGCAAGTACCTGGTGTCATGTGATGCCAATAATAACCATTTTTAATAATTGGGTGTGTAACAATTTAAAATTAATATAATTATGTTAAGCTACTCGTAACATAATTATAAACTATATGTAGGTCTGAAATAAATTCTTATTATTATTATTATTATTATGCCAGTATTTAATAGGTGACGCTTTCGCGATGTTATCAACAAATTTTAATATGTGGTTTTAGTACAAAAAAAGAGAAAAAGGACATTTATTATTAAATGCTATATTTATAATGCGAAAAATTCCGAGGCGAATTCGGAGCGAAACTCACCACGTGACTCATCTGAAAGGACAAAAAACCTGGATAAACTAGTAAATAGTTTAAAATAAATCTAAAAAAAAACAAGTATGCAAATGCAAGCCTTTAGGATACTGTTGGTTCAATCTTCGTAGATAATGTCAAAATAATTGAATAAAAACTAAACTAAATTTTAGATGTTCTAATATTTGTGCTAGACAGGACATTAGAAAATCAAAAATCTCAATTATCTCATGACCATACAACGACAGGAACAAAAAAAACATGGACGTCACCACGATATGTCAGAGATGTAGAGTTACAGCCCATATACGTCCCACTACTGGGCACCGGCGTCCCCTCATTTCTCAGAGAACGATAGACTTTTTATTGCTGAGTGGAATTTTTGTAATATTAATGTCCTCCTGACCGAATTTCAGACACGGCAAGTCAGTATTCACGGATGCTAGCCATTTGTGCAAGAAAGGACGCACGAGTGTGTGCGGACGGAATTCCGACATGACCGAAGAGCGATCAGGCACAGGACTAATAGCTAAGTGCTTACAAAGCCACGGGAGTAAAACACCGCCAACTTTCTAACTCCGGACTGCTATGGCAAGTTTCTTGTCAGAAGAAACCAATAATTAATTTATTGGTTTCTTAGATTCGATTCGATAGATTCGAACCTGGGACTAATTGATTAGCAGACTCGTTTTCGGCCACTAGAGCAGTACATTTTATACTTAAGTTGTGAACAAAGGAAAACTCACGCGGTTGAAGTTTACTAGAAAAAAAATTCCTCCACTAGATAGTAATTAGTGTTCAAACTAATTAAATCTGCTTCGCAAATTTGAACTCGAAAACACAGTTGGATCTTTCTGGCAAAAATATCTCTAGCAAAGACTTTGGAGCCCTGGTTTCGCTCGATCGCTTCTTAAATACGAGCAGTATTAAAATTGCGTAAGTCCCGCCGTATGACTTTGAAGATCTGTCTGTTTAGTTGCATGTATGGTATCAAATTTACTGAAGACTATAGCTTCATTTCCCTTCTAATAGCACGATATTAAGAGTGTGATCGGAGAATTTTTGTGTTCTTCTGCCTTGGGTCTTGCAAAAATTAGGTCCGACCGCATAGACAATTTCCACGAGCTTTTCATTCATATTGTCCACAGCATTGCAATCTTCTAGGCATTAAAAACAGATTTGTAACTTGATTTGATGATAGATTTTGGGAAATTAGATTAGAACAAGAGGGGGACGGAGCTTTGACTTCATTAGAAGACACCTCTCCAACTTAACGATTAGGTTCAGTGTGCCTCTAACCATTCGGTGATTGCTAACAGTTTTCACCCTCGCGATCACTGAGACATCACTGAACAGTTGCCGTCTAGTCGTCATAATGAAGTCGATCTGATTTTTTTATAACCGTCGGGGCTCAACCAAATCCATCTCCTGTGAGGCCGCTTCTGGAAGAAAGAGTTCATCATAGTCTTTTTTCTCCTTGAAGTCGGCCAGCTGCTGTCACCTTGGGTTCCGTTACCCAATCCCGGATTTCCCTACTTTCAGCTTACCCTTTTCTCTTGTGCCTAGTTTAGCGTCAGTCTCCCATTAACATCTTATAGTGGGTTTTGGCTCTAAAGATATCGTCATACATTTCCTCCACCTCCTCATTGGGGTGTGCCGAGTTTGGTGCGTAAACCTGTATGACCTTCAGCGAATACCGTTTGGTGATTCTGAGTATAAGGTATGCAACCCTCGTCGACACACTACATCATACACACACACTAAATCCGACACCTCTTTGGGACAGATGGTCGCCCTTCCGGTGATAGAATAAGTTGCCGGATTCAAGTATTACCATGTCCTCCCCCTCTCTTCAGAGCTCGGATAATCCTATACATATATATATATATATATATATATATATATATATATATATATATATATATATATATATATATATATATATATATTTTCTAACGGTGGTAGAGCCACGCAGCAGTTTTTGCTGTTGCACGTATGGGCCGGCTCGAGCCGGGTGGGTACCACGACCTCACAGAATATCGGCGTGAAGTAGAGGCTCTGCTTCTGTGTTTCATCTGGTTAGTGCAGGTGGCCGGAGGCCCAATTCCCCCCCTCCCCCCCATCAACATGGTAGCGGAATTACATGATAGACTACCCCAGGAAGGTACCAGTACCCCTGGAGAATCCCTCGCTGAGCATCCACGACCATTTTATTCCAATCCTGAGCGTGGGTGCTCAGGCTGCCCCGCGTATTTTGGGGGAGGCAAAATTCCGCTCAAAAACAAAAAATGCTCGGGGCAAACTGAGCAACAATACCAAGGCGACCCCTGCCACGCTATCCTTGAATTTCTGCAACATCAGGGGACTTCAATCTAACCTAAACGCCGTCCACTACCATCTCGAGACGACGAAGCCGGCCTTGCTCTTTCTGCCCAGACGCAGGTTTCCTCTCCGGCTGATATTTCGTATCCCTCCTACCCGGGGTACAAATTGGAGCACGTCTTTGTGCCTCGGGCTGGAGTTTGCGTGTATATCAGAGAGGACATCTGTTCTCGACGCCTCGGCAGTCTTAAAGGTTCAGACCTGTCCATCCTTTGGCTACGCGTAGACAGCGATGACCGCGCGGATGGTCCCATAGCGGTAATGCCGAAACAGACCGACTTATCGACCACGTCCAAATGGCTACAGATTCCTTGCTACAACAGGTCCCATCCGCAGAGATCGTGATCCTTGGCGATTTTAACGCCCACCATGCCGAATGGCTCGGTTCACGTTTAATCGATCATGCGGGGAGATCTGTTTATCACTTTGCCTTGGCATATGGTCTGACACAACTGGTTTCTTCGCCTACGCGGATGCCAGATGTGGAGGATCATACACCTTCCCTGTTGGACCTTCTGCTGACCTCTCATCCGGACGGATATCAGGTTTCCATCGATGCCCCTGATGAGATTAATATAACCCCCTGCCACGCCATTACCATGGTCACCACCTTAGCCAGGAATAGCAGAGCTGCCTGGGAATGGGACCCGTCTCTTCGTCACTTTATTCACTAGTGGGTATTTTGCCATAGTTGCCACGCTTGGCGAGCGGGTATAAATAATAGTATAGATAATACACCTTCCCTGTTAGACCTTCTGCTGACCTCTTATTTGGACGGATATCAGGTTTCTGTCGATGCCCCTCTCGGCTCTTCGGACCATTGTCTGATCGGTGGTGCCACTTACGCTCCCTTCGCGGTTGCGTTCTGCAGGTTGCCGCCGTGTTTGGCATTACAGGTCGGCGGATTGGTACGGAATGCGGTCTTTCTTTGCTTCCTACCCATGGGGGCGGGTTTGCTTCTCGCCGAATGATCCCAGCGCTCTTGCTGACTCTGTCACTGATGTGGTGCTACAGGGAATGGAACTATTTATTCCATCATCTATGTTACCCATCGGAGGCAGATCTCAGCCTTGGTTTGGTCCTGTAAGACTGCATTACGCAGTAAGCAGAAGTGTTATCAAGCCTGGCCCGCGGCTTCGGCGGCTCGGGATGTAAACACCAGCACACTTAAAAAGAAATGTAACTTCGCCTCCAGGTCCATCAAAAGAGTTATTGCCAAGGCAAAGTCAGAGCACATAGGCAGAATTGGCGAGCAACTAGTTCGCCTTCCTTCGGGAACCCGTGCATTCTGGTCTCTCGCCAAGGCTGGCCAAGGGCCATCACTACCATCTCTGCACAGGGAGGACGACTCACTGGCCCAAGACGCAAAAGACAAAGCTGACCTTTTAGGCTTCCTTTTTGCGTCCAACTCGACTCTTGATGACGGGGGAAAACACCACCGACCATCCCGCGGTGTGACTGCTTCATGCCGGATGTGCTGTTTTCACAGCACTCGGTTTGCAAAGCACTTCTCTCCGGACATCCAGAAGTCGAGTGGGCCTGACGGAATCACCCCAATTGTGCTGAGGACGTGTGCTCCGGAGTTGGCACCGATCCTAACGCGTCTTTTCCGGTACTCCTACTCCCAATGCGTAGTCCCGAATTCATGGAAGATAGCTTTTGTCCACCCGGTCCCTAAAAAAGGCAACCGCTCAGACCCGTCCAACTATAGGCCTATCGCGATCTCCTTGTTCTCCAAAATAATGGAATCCATTATTAAGAGCCAGCTCATCCGGTACCTTGAGGATCACCAGCTGATTAGTGACCGCCAATACGGTTTTCGTCGGGGTCGATCAGCTGGTGATCTTCTGGTCTACCTGACCCATAGATGGGCGGAGGCAGTAGAGTCCAAGGGGGAGGCGTTGGCCGTTAGTCTGGACATTGCAAAGGCCTTCGATCGGGTTTGGCACAAAGCGCTTCTTTCGAAGCTCCCTTCCTATGGCCTTTCCGAGAAATTGTGCAATTGGATCACCAGCTTTCTTGCAGATCGGAGCATCAAGGTCGTTGTAGACGGTGCATGTTCTGACTACAAGCCTATTAACGCTGGTGTTCCACAAGGCTGTGTGCTATCACCAACGCTCTTTCTTCTGCATATCAATGATATGTTGCTAACTGGTAACATTAATTGCTATGCGGATAACAGCACTGTTGTTGCGCTATACAACGGCCGTGCCAATATTTCTCGGGAAAACGTCGCCGAGTACCGGAACAAATTTGTGTCTAAAGTCGAGTCTTTGCTGAACAAAGTCTCGGATTGGGGGCGACTAAATCTAGTCCAGTATAATCCTCAGAAGACACAAGTTTGCGCGTTTACCGCTAAAAAAACCCCTCTGTCGTATCTCCTCAGTTTCAACGCATTCCCCTTCTTGACTCTGCCAGTATCGGTATCCTCGGAACCGACATATCGAGTGACGTGCAGTTTCGTGGTCACTTGGAAGAGAAGGCCAAATTGGCCTCTAAAAAGCTTGGCGTGCTCAGCAGAGCGGTATTTCATGCCGGCACACCGCCTGCAACTTTACAAGGCGCAGGTTCGGCCTCACACGGAATACTGTTCCCATCTCTGGGCAGGGGCTCCCCAGTGCCAGCTCCTTCCACTTGACCGCATCCAGCGCAGAGCGGCTCGAATCGTCGACGACCGAGCCCTTTCCGATCGGCTCGATTCATTGGCACTGCGAAGAGATGTTGCATCCCTTTGCATTTTCTTTTGCATCTACCATGGGGAGTGCTCTGAGGAATTGTTCGGATTAATCCCAGCCGCCAAATTTCACGAACGCACATCGCGGCAGAACTCCCGATACCATCCACACCATCTGGATAATTGGCGGTCCACCACTGTGCGATTTAGAAGATGGTTTCTTCCTCGCACGACTTCCTTGTGGAATCGATTACCATCAGCGATTTTTTCGGACCGATACGACTTAGGGACCTTGAAGAAAAGAGCGTATTCCTTTATAATAGGCCGGCAACGCATCTGAAATTCCCTCCCTGGTGTTGCAGTTGTTCATGGGCGGCGGTAGTCACTTACCATCAGGTGAGCCGCATGCTCGTTTGCCCCCTCTCCTATAAAAAAAAAATACTCCAGCGTAACATGTCTATCTCTTCTTCTATCTCTAGGATTTTCTTGTCAGTTCTCAGTGTACGTGCGTCATAAGTTGCCAGGTTGAGTTGGCGTGGGTGGCAACCGAACCTCCACCGGAGATTAATATAACCCCCTGCCACGCCATTACCATGGTCACCACCTTAGCCAGGAATAGCAGAGCTGCCTGGGAATGGGACCCGTCTCTTCGTCACTTTATTCACTAGTGGGTATTTTGCCATAGTTGCCACGCTTGGCGAGCGGGTATAAATAATAGTATAGATAATACACCTTCCCTGTTAGACCTTCTGCTGACCTCTTATCTGGACGGATATCAGGTTTCTGTCGATGACCCTCTCGGCTCTTCGGACCATTGTCTGATCCGGAGTGAGGTGCCACTCACACTCCCCTCGCGGTTTGGTTCTACAGGTTGCCGCCGTGTTTGGTACTACAGGTCGGCGGATTGGGACGGAATGCGGTCTTTTTTTGCATTCTACCCATGGGGGCGGGCTTGCTTCTAGCCGGATGATCCCAGCACTGTTGCTGACTCTGTTCGTGATGTGGTGCTACAGGGAATGGAACTATTTATTCCATCATCTGTGGGACCCATCGGAGGCAGATCTCAGCCTTGGTTTGATGGCTCCTGTAAGCCTGCATTACGCAGTAAGCAGGAGTGTTCTCAAGCCTGAGCTGCGGCTTTGTCGACTCGGGATGTAAACACCAGCATGCTAAAAAAAAGTATAAATTCGCCTCCATGTCCTTCAAAAGAGTTATTGCCAACGCAAAGACTTAAAGACCTTCAAGAAAAGAGCCTACTCCTTTTTAAAAGGCCGGCAACGTGTCTGCAGTTTCCCTGGTGTTGCGGTTGTTCATAGGCGGCGGTAGTCACTTACCATAAGGTGAGCCGCATGCACGTTTGCCCCCTCTCCTATAAAAAAAAACCGCAGTTTTTTTATTGTTGTTTTACTGCTATCCGAAAGAGGCTGGCCATTTTCTGCCCCAGTTTCCCTTTTTCGCCTCTTTGCGACACTAACCCGAAGATATGGGGTAGTGGGTATTCTTACCCGCCACAACACGTGGTATATAAAATAAACTATTTCGGCTTTTTAGCAAAAAGTCTTTCATATTTAGTCTAAGATTTAAACTAGAGACTTTTTCAAACAACTCCCATGAAAATACTTAAGTGTGCTAAAATGTAAAGTATGGAATTTGACAACAAAAATGTCAAATTGCGCTAAGATGTATTTAGTGAAAAATACTGTTTATAAAACAGTTAAAATTCAAGACTATCAGTAACCCAAATTTTAAATGAGACTGTATTTTGTTTAAGCGTTGTTCTATTTGTCTTGTCGTCGTCGAGAATAGGTGACAAGTAACAGAAGCCGTTGAACCAGTGTCTAGTCGCTAGACGAAATTTATCAATCATTTGTATTTTTAAGATGCAGGTTATTTTAATCAAAAAATGAAAATTGTTACTAAAATACGTCACTTATACGTTTTTTGGCAATACTTTTTTTGGTAGGATGATTTGTTTTATGATGAAATAGATAATCGTCATATCAAATTAATAGCTTTTAGCTAAAGGCAAAATAAGATCTAAATTATTCTATGCGAAGGAAGCTGCGGTACGAAATACTGCTAGTATATTATATTTATATATTTTTTATTTTTTTTTATCTTGCTGTATATTTTTATTAATTTTTGTCTACATTGCATATCGAAATTACGTCAATTTTTATTTGTTACACACACAATTATTAATAACGGTTGTTATCGGCAACCCATGACAACAGATACATGCTAATGCATATGCATCCAGTACCCTAGGATGGGACAGTCAAAATCAGATATTGACCTTCAAATGCTATTGATGCTCCTACGAACCCTGCGCATGAGAAATATCAAATGAGATGAATAAGTCATATCTTTCCTATATAAAGCTCACCTCTACTCGGTATTACATGCCAACCGACAAATGAAACTTTTACGTGTTTAATCGTTAAAAATCTATTTAAGCTCCAAATCCGACTGTTTGATGCAAAGCATTATTGATTAATTTATCATTTATTGCAGCCCTTCAGAATGCGATATTTGCTATAAATGCCACAGTTTGCTGGCGGCTTGACAACCGCAGATTTTTATTAATTTGAGTAATACTGCTGCCTATTTATTGTTTCTGGCACATCTTGTGACATCCACGAGCTGATGTGGGTTATTGCATTGTCTTACGCCACCTACACGACACCATTACGAATGCAAATATATTTGCAATTAAATAAATACATTACTACGTTTAGTACGTGGTAGAGCAACGCTGCAGCTGTATAATGGTCCTATCACGAATGGGTTGGCTCGACTGGAGAAGGACCACGCTCTCACAGAATACCAGCATAAAAAAGCAGCTCAATGCTGCTATGGTGAGTCTGCAGAACCGGAAACCCTTTTCACTGGCATCTGCATATTGAATCTTAACCGAACATAGATGAAGAGCTATGTAATGGTTGTATCACGAATAGGTCGGCTCGACTGGGAAAGGACCACGCTCTCACAGAATACCAGCTTAAATAGCAGCTTATGCTCCTGTGGCGAGTGTAGAGAACCGGAGACCCTTTTCACTGACATCTGCATTTTGATTCTTAACCAAGCATAGATGAAGATGTCTATGGGCCACAGCATCTACTTATCATCAGGTGAACTGTGTGCTCGTTTGTCATCCTAATTCTACAAAAAAATTAGAACTAATGCATTAGTACACATTTGTACTCACCAATCCAGCATAATTAGCGTAATGAACTCTCAAATAGGTGATGATGACAATTTGAACAGAGCAAAGCACGTAACACAAGTAATAATTTTAAAAATAAATTTTATTCAAAAAATATTTGTTAAATGTATAAATACATTGGTGTTAAAATATCATAGGTGTTTCGGTATACAACACTTTCGTATAAATTTCTAAAATACAGCTAAGCGCTACGGATTTCCAACAGGAGTTCTAATTGCAGGCAACATCTTGCGTTGAAAATTAATTTGACTGGGGATCGCTGACTCCGAATAGCTTACGTGCTAAAAGATATTAAATTTTCAAATAGTGGATATTACAATTATGGGGATTTCCTTTTTATTAAGGTCATAAGATAAACTGTAAAGTAAGATATTACATAGTTATCACCGCTCGAGACGAGCCTTTTCTAATTTTAGAGAGTTGTGAAGGAGGAGGGAATCCGTAATTACTTACACGATACCTCTTTTCCTTTAGCGCTCCAAGGAAAATCAGTGTTCTTTTGTTAAAATAATGAAACTTTATTTTAACAAAAGAACATTGTTCATTTAATGAGATGTACAATACAGAGGCTACATTCCGATAGGTACATTAAGAATTGTGAATAAAATGCACTCCAAAAACAATATCACACACACACACACACACACACACACACACACACACACACACACACACACACACACACACACACACACACACACACACACACACACACACACACACACACACACACACACACACACACACACACACACACACACACACACACACACACACACACACAAACTATTTTTTTATTTGG
Organism: Parnassius mnemosyne; assembly: GCA_963668995.1. Lineage (NCBI taxonomy): Eukaryota > Metazoa > Arthropoda > Insecta > Lepidoptera > Papilionidae > Parnassius > Parnassius mnemosyne. The sequence goes on along the minus strand of CAVLGL010000057.1, from coordinate 41,258,461 downwards.
TTATTATAGATATTATTAAAAAAGTTTGATTTTTTTAAAGAAATTTTGTGCAAAGTAGCACAGTTAAATATTTACTTAAAAGTTTGTCCGAACAACGGCTTAATGTACCTATCTATTTTAATAAGTCATTTAATAATAATAATAATAATAAAGTGTAGGGAGGTGACTACCCCAACGCCCGTTGACGTAACGATTATATGACAAAACTGCTACGTCAGCGCAGTCAGTCAGCACCATGCCAAGAGGTGTTAGCACCGTTTTTTATTTTGTTAATGCCTTGGCAAAATTGAAGGTGCAAAGGCCCGCTTGTGCATATGGCCTTACCATGAAACGATGCCGGAGCCTGGGCGTCTCCTGTTAACTAACGCCCATTAAATGGATAATGGAACAAAGAAGAACGCGCCAAGGGCCTGCGGTGCCTGGAGGTCGCCAGGGCGCGTCCGGAGCTGGCTCTGGACGCGACAGCAAGCGAACCGCCAGCCGACCTCTACGACCTCCTGCACGACCACCCAGCAGCCCTCAGCGTCAATCATCCTCACCAGCTGGCTTGGTGTCGGCAGGGTCTTCACGGGTCCAGCAATTGGCACCCGTTACTGGTGGAGTAAGCCGCATGCGTTGGACAATGCAGATGAATAGCAACGCATTGCGGGCGTACTTTAGGGCGAAAGGGGGAGAAATTTGAGGTTTTGCGTATTGGGCTACGATGCATCGAATTTTTGCTGAGCTGGAGCCATCTATAACCGTCACTGACCAAAACCTGGCAGACCGAGTTCGGTATATCTTGCGCTCAAACATATTTGATGGCACCGAACTCGAATGAATACGGCGTGAGACTGTGCCCTCATTGGATTAAAATACTATGGCTGCGGATGCGGCGCCACAAGTTGCAGAGCAACCAGCACATGTGGATGCTGTCGTGAATCTACCAGTTATGGTTGATTCAGACGATGATGGAACAGTCGCTCAGGAACTAGAACTAGAGCAAATGAGTAGTATATTGGAAGACGCGATTGAGCGAATGCGCAGTACGCCTCTCGAGAATCGATCGCGACTTCCTCGCATACCCTTAAGCGAATGGAATCGGGATGTCGTGAGGGCTCTAAACCCAATGCAGGTGATCTATTTGGAAGCCAGCTCGGACCTTTGCGAGACGAAATCAATTATTTTTGGCTCCGAACTGGCAGTTGGTCGTATTATTGGCGCCAAACTTCTCATAACTAGACGTGCTACTAAACATAGTAGCGCCATCCCAGCCTGGAGAATAAGAATTAAGGAACTTATCGCAAATACTAGGACCCTTATCGGCAGATTGACGTACTTTAGGTCGGGCAATAGCAGGCCAAGAATTGTGCGCACCCTCAGAAGGGCGTTTGCTGGGATAAATGTCAGTGTGTCCGAGCCGGATATATTGCAAAAAGTGCCGGAGTACATAGACGACCTGAAGCAGAGAATCGCTGCTTGGGGAAAGCGGATTTGGCGATATACCGATAGGTCGACACGGTTCAACCAGAATCGTCTCTTCCAGAGTAATCTATTAAAGAACCCCCGCAGAAAACTCGGTATACACCACCCTTACAGTATCGAGTTTTCTCGATACGTAAGGGTGGTGTATAACGGGGAATTTTCACGTTTTATTGTTTAAGATTTAAAGTGAACGCGTTTTATAAAACGACTACCAGGTGCTGCCGCCTGCTGTCGGGTTCGGAACCATGACTGCAGCCACATTGCGCGACACGTCGCCGGCTGTTGCTGTCTGCGGTCGGCTACGGTACCTTTAAAAGGCAACCAAGTCCAGATTTTTGAACAAGATAAAACACGTAAATTTTTTGTGTTTTATTTGCTTTCATTCGAGTTTAAATCTGCGTAGAGATTCTGCATTTAAATACGTATAAATAGAGAATACCATCACAAAAGAATTTAAGGCTTTATCATTTCTGCACCATTCATGTTAACTGAATGTCACGTAGCTAACTTTGCCTTTTGTTTCCCCTTTACGGGGCAAATATGCGTCACAAAAATGCTGTATACCTGAAATATTCCTGCGTCCATTGTTGTGAGAAATAGTTTTAATTCGTATAATTCAGATGGAAGTTAGAGTTCTCTTTCTTTAAAACTATAGACAAAAATAATGAATAGAAAAATCCAACCGTTATGATATGTTATTATAAGATTAAAACATTTACTCTGTTTGTATACATACGTATAGATTCAATCTTTCCTCGAAAATGAATGAAAATACTGATGGTATGAAGATAATATAAAAAGATTTATTACCTCATGGGTATAAGGGATTTCAGTTCTATTTGATAAATAATCTATTTCCATATATATATAAATATATATATATATATATATATATATATATATATATATATATATATATATATTAAGAATGAATTTTCAATCGTCAGGTAAAAGGTATCCATCAAATAAAATATTACCTGACTGAATATAAAAAAGAAACAACTGATCTTTTTTTCATCACATACTGTAACTTTTTATTTGTTTATATTGTTTTTCATTCTGTGAATAAATTTTATCACATGATTAAACATCAGCCCTAATTCAATCACACTTTGATAGAGTTGTAATGATATGACAAGTTAAGACAGAGAACTAGAATGACAATAGAACCTTTATTAAAAAAAAGTTTAAAAAATGAATAAGTTTATAAATATATCCGGATATATGAAAAAATTGGTTCTATTTGTCTCAGGCTTAAACTTAAATCTGTATCACGAAAGAACTCCCGAAAATCAATCAAAATGCTAAGCATGGAGTTTGAAAGCAAATGTTAAATTTCACGATACCTGTAACAATGTGGCTAAAAAACTTCTTTAGTGAGTTTTGGCGGGAACTTGATCGGCGGCGGTTTGTTGCTCCTGTATTATAGTTTAAATAATAGTTTGAAGTGGCTTCTGATATGTAAAAGTGGTGCGATTTTATGTATTAACTGTCTACGCATGTGAACTATTAGTGGAAACGGTGAAACAAGTGCCCTGATGGTGATGAATACTCAAGATAAGCTGTTTGTCTGCGTAGGCGCCTTGAGATACCATCGCCAACTGTCAGCTGTCTGCTGGCTCAAGTTGCCGTCAAAATCTCCCAAGGGCTGCACAATGTGACGCATCAACATAATGTGAAGCAGTAAACTATGAACGATAATAATAATAATACATTTGGGAAATTATAATAAACTGAATAAAATTACTCAAGACTTGGCCTAAAGGTCTACATACCAGGCCATAAACTCCTAAAAAAAACTTCCTTAGTCAAAAATACTTCATACCATATGTGTTAAAAATGAATTTGATAAAATCCGCGTAATAAAATAATATTGTGTCTTACCTGGAGTTTTTCTTCGTGATAAACTTAGAAATGAGGATATCCGCAGTAGAACCAGAGTGTCCGACATAGCCCAACGGATTAGTAAGTTGAAGTGGCAATGGGCCGGCCATATAGCTCGAAGAACCGACGATCGATAGGGAAAAAAGGTTCTCGAGTGGCGGCCTCGTACCGGCGAACGAAGTGTAGGGCGTCCCCACACTAGATGGAGTGACGACCTTGTAAGACATGCAGGAAGTCGATGGATGTAGGTGGCTCAGGATCGTGTTTTGTGGCATTCCTTGGGGGAGGTCCGTGTTCAGGAGTAGACTTGTAAAGGGCTGTAATGATGATGATGATTATGATGTGTATTACCAAGTTTGAAGCGGATGACTAGTGTAAAGGCGAAACATGTGTCGTATTATCTACCTACGGTGGTGTTTTCCTAGTGTAGTGGTGTTGGAAGTAGTGGTACTGGGATTATTGTTGTAGGGAATACTGCCTGTAGTATTAACGCCTGTTTCTATTATTATCTTCATACCATAACTAACCACCAGCACCAAAACATAAACCACATTTAATGAGATAAACCGATTTTTAAGTACAGTTCCTTTATTTCATATTAACATATTTTTTTTTATTTCTATTAAATGTTTCGTTCAAGAAATTTGCAATCCCTATCTTAAAATATTACTACCTTGCCAGAAAACAATATTCTGCCCTTTCCAAAAGGTGGCCCTTTCCAAAGGTGAAATTTTGTAGTGTATAAATATAAATGTTATTACTAACCTGAACACAACGCCATTTCTCGGGTCCAAATTTAGTTATTTTTTTATCTTTTAGCCCTTGGCCGTCATATATTTTGAATATGAGTGGTTTTGGTCCATAAATATAGAATCTGTTAATGATGGTTAATGAATATCAAGTCGTTCATTAGTTGCACTAACTGATGCACCAACGATTGTATAAATAAAGAACAAGGTATTTACAAGCTTAGCAAGGAAATTGCAATATTTACTACAAATAAACCAATTTTAAAGCTTTTTATAAACTAACTGTAAACGCGAACAAGTTATCGAACTTGCAATTCTAAAGCCGTGGCTTCTTTATGTTGCTAGCATTTTTGTATTGCTGTATTGGTTGTTCAGTTAATAGCAAATATTTTCCTTCCCTTCTTTATTGTCAATAGCTTTTGTGTTTCTCTTTCTATTTTATTCTGCATAAAATACTTATTTAACTATTTATAATAATATTTAAATAATATTGTTAGCTTTATTGTGTTATAATATTTACTTTGCCATTAGTTTCTGTAACGATTATAAGTTTGCCGTTTACTGGCGTTAGAGGGAAACTGAAACATGAGATGGATAAAATTATGGTCCTGATAGATGTAACACGTAACAAAATTGCGGTTGTCAAAATCCTACCTACGCAGAGTGGAAACTATGTTAGAGGCCAATGGTCAGCATGGAATTTTGATAAGCTGTAAAGAATTAATAAAAAAAAGTTATCGTAAGCTAGTGCTAGAATAATATAACACATTGTAGTACGTGGCAATGTAGCCGAAGATGGAGCACTAACTTAAATTTAAAAACTTAATCACGCCTTAAAGACACATTGTTATCGGATGAAGAGAAAGATGCTGACATATGATTCCACTTCATTAATAATAATTTCATTAAATTATATACCAACATTATATTTTTTTTCTATCGCTCGCTTAAATTTCTTAATACGCGAGTAAACTTAGTTTGATCGTTACCGGTATCAATGAAATTATTTACAATTTGTGCCGATTTACACAGTAGTCAGCGGTGAAGTGGATATGAAGTCCGCTAAATCACATCGAGTTAGTCTTCGAATCATATCCATCCCTTCCCCCCGGATCTCTGAGGTGTTCAGACGTGTTTTAAGTAAACGACACAAATTTTATAAATAATTTTATACATTTTTAAGTTTAAATAAAGTCATAATATTAGGAGTGCAGGAAAAGCAAGGAGGTGTTGAAGAATGAAGCGCTTGCTTATCGTGTCTTGCAAGTGTGTTTAAACAATTGCCCGTCCTTTCCAACATTCGTATCATTCTAAAGGTGAAGGAAGACAGAACTATCTAATTATTGTCATAGGACAAAGTGAAACCATTGTATATTCGTTGCGTTCGGCTTAGTGAGTACGCGTTGTGTTATGTTGTGCACGAAGAAGAAAGAAAATACAGTATCGTATGCAAGTTGTTGAGGAGGCCAACTTGGACTGGACGATCTGTGAATTTGTACGAAAATCTCGATCAACGTCCAATTAGAGAGATCCCTGAAGCTATTGGGTAGTGAGTACTGTACATCTATTGCAATAAGATCTAAAATAGTTTCTAATTTATTTACGGTTGACTGTATTATAAACCTATCATTTCGTACTATTTTAAATATGCCTGTCGACCGCACGCCGCCACCGATTCAATCTGACTCAAAATCTACCTTGCTAGCAGCGCACGCTGATTATACAAAAGTGCCAACGCTGTCTGACTCAGAGCTTACTTCTAATGTGACAAAACGCAGCAAAAGAAGAAGAGAAGACATAGGAGAATCAGAAATGCTAGCGTTTAAATCAGAAATGTTATGTATGTTTGGTGAGTTTGAAAAGAAACAGCAACAATACTTTTTGTCTTTGCAGTCGCTGATGGAACAAATAAAAGAACAAAATGCAAAATTACAGGAATCTGTAGAGTTTACCGCGGCAAAATATGATGATATATTGGAGAGATTAATTCGACTTGAGAATACCAAAAAAGAAGAAAGAAGCCAGACGCGAATACTTGAAGAAAAAATTGAACAGTTGGAAAAGCAGATTCGTTCTGCGAGTATTGAAATTAGAAATATACCAAAAAATCAGAGTGAGACTAAGCAAGATTTGGCGAATATTATTATAACTATAGGAAATTTAATTAAAATTCCAATACAGAACTCGGATATAAAAGATGTTTTCAGACTCCATTCAAAATCAATAAACAAGCCGATAATTGTCGAATTCACGTCAGTGTTAGTAAAGGAAAAAATTATTAAGGCTTCGAAATACTTCAACAGAGAACACAAGGATGATAAGTTGAACACAGATCAACTATCAATCAAAGGTCCACGGACACCAGTATTCATTTCCGAAAATCTTACGCCAAAAAGTAAACATCTCTTTTACCTAGCTAGAAAACATGCTGTCCTGTACAACTATAAGTTTTGTTGGACGTCCTTTGGTAAGGTGTTTTTAAGAAAAGAATCTGGTGCTCCACCGATTGGCATAAATTCGGAAAGTGACATCAATAATCTAAAGGATAAGGAAAAGTGACTAGTACTATTCATCAGCTGCTATATATTGAAGATTAAACCACTATCATTAATGCATAATTATAAGCACTCAATTTTGTTTAATACTACACTAATATTAATAGTATTTTGTAACATACACTCAAACACTTACTTTCAATCACTTTCTACAAGCATCGTCCACTTCCATAATTACTTAACAATACCACTAAATCTACCATCTTTAATGCATTTTTCAATATTCATAAAATTTGTCCTTGAGTATTTTGATACTGTTATATTTTCTTCTAAAATTCAATCCAAATAATATTACAGATATTGATTATAATATTAATCCGCACTGTATGTATGTAGATAACACAACATGTTGTTCAGAAATGATGAGTAGGCTTAACTTCGGTAATAACTTATTAATATTAGCTCTTAATATTCGCAGCATAAATCGTAATCTGGATAAATTGCTTATTTTTGTCTCTAGCTTGGAATACACCATCGATATCCTGGTGCTATCAGAATGCTGGACTAATGAAAATAAAAATCCGCCCAATATATATGGCTATAATGTACATTTTACTAAAAAGAGTTATAACCAGAACGACGGTGTGGTGGTATACATTCGAAACACCGTAGAATGCACGGTTAATGAAGAATATATATCAGAAAGTAATTGTTTAACAGTAACATTGCAGAATGACACAGTGATCATTTGTACGTATAGACCACCTTGTTTTTCTAAGCCTATAAACTATATTGACTCATTAGGTAATTTACTCCAAAATTTACACGCACGCAATATCATCTTGGCTGGAGATGTGAACATTGATATTCTTCCCAATCAAATATCTAGTCATGCTTGCACGTACCTTACACAACTGGCATATTATGGTCTCATTCCGGGCATCGATAAACCAACTAGATATAACACCTGCATTGACCATTTCATGATAAAAACAAACCAACGATGGCAATCGTTCGTTTTTAGTGAACTCACTGACCACTCGCCAATTTTACTACTTGTGGAAAATATTCACTCACCTGTGCAAAATAACAAATTGAACTACATAAATAAAGTAAACTACAGTGCTATTAAAAATGAATTAGCATTAGAAAATTGGCAAGAGTATTTACTTATCAAAGACACCAATAAGGCTGCTGAGTATCTTATAGATAGAATAAAAAATGTGATAAACACAAACACACATGCCATAAAAGTATGTAACCGGAAAAGACACCTAAAACCATGGATTACGGACGGAGTAGTTAGAGCAATAAGGACAAGGAATAAATTGTATAATAAATATAAAAAGTCTCCAAATGATAGCATACTTATGTTAAAATACATATCTTATAGAAACATATGTAATAAAATAATAAAAACCCTTAAAATAAATTATTACAAGGTGCAATTTACTAAACATCTTAAAGATAGTAAGAAAACGTGGAACCTAATTAAAGATGTCGGGGGTATCACAAAAAGCACTGTAACAGCTGAATGTCTTTTGAAAATTAAACCAACAACAAAAGAGTCTCTTAATGAAATCAATAATTATTTTACCAGTATTGGCAATAGTATAGCTAATAACACACTCAAGAACCTAAATACTACAGACGTTGAATTAGCTTCCAAAATTCTTACAAAAAGTGCTCCGCTTAACTCATTTGTACTTTACCCAATTGATCCGTTAGAAGTATTAAGCACCATAAATGACCTCAGGCAATTTAGTGCACCTGGCTGGGATGACATACCTTGTAGGATACTTATGGACAGTTGTCATATTTTGGCTGAACCTGTGGCGCATTTGTGCAACCTAAGCTTCAATACAGGGACCTTCCCGAATATATTCAAAAGAGCAATAGTAGCACCTATATACAAGTCAGGTGACAAAAAACTTCCAACCAACTATAGGCCCATTTCACTGCTGACTTCCTTATCTAAGGTTATGGAAAAAATTGTAAATAAAAGACTTTTAAAATATCTGGAGCATCATAAATTTATATCCGATAACCAGTTTGGATTTCGATGTGGACGATCTACGGATGATGCTGTTTTAAATCTTACATCACAAATCGTTAACAATCTAAATGCGGGTGACAAATGCCTTGGCATATTTTTAGATCTTCAAAAAGCATTCGATACAGTGTCTATTCCAATCCTCTTGGCACGTATGGAAGGCCTCGGCATAAGAGGTACCCCGCTAACGTGGTTTAAAGACTATCTGTGTGAAAGAAAACAAAACGTACGCCATCATAATTTGCTAAGTGACAGCGCATCCTGCACTTACGGTATTCCACAGGGTAGTACACTGGGCCCTACAATGTTCTTGATCTATATTAATGACCTGTGTGACACAGTAGTAAACGGTGCAACAATTCAAATGTTTGCTGACGATACTGTACTACTATTTCGGGAACGCTCTTGGAACTCAGTATACAGGTCAGCTGAGGAAGGCTTAAAAACCGTAACTACGTGGCTGGAAGACAACTTACTATCACTTAATACTTCTAAAACAAAGTACTTATGCTTTAGTATCACAAATGCTAGTAAGTCAAGTATAAATTCAAAACTAATCTTACATAAATTTCCTTGTAATAGGATTCCATCCACCTCACCTGACTGTAACTGTCCACACCTATTGCGTAGTGACAGTGTAAAATATTTAGGCGTGATTATTGATGACAAGTTAAATTGGTTGGCACACATTACTGCGGTTAGTAACAGAATAAGGAAGCTCATATATGTGTTCAAAAATTTAAGAGATGTTTTAGATAATGATGGTATAATGAAGGTATATAAAGCCCTCGCAGAATGTGTTATTACTTACTGCATTAGTTCATGGGGTGGGGCAGCTAAAACACACCTCATTGAACTCGAACGTGCGCAGCGTGCATTATTAAAAGTCATTAAACGCCTACCTTTTAGACACCCGACTGATGACTTATACAGAAAATGTAGCGTACTTACCGTACGAAAATTATACATTTTCCATTCTATTCGTAAATTTCACAAAACTACTGCTTCTCAACTCCAAAGAAGTGATAAGAGGACCGTCCGTTATCCCTTGCCTCCTTACAAGAGCAAATTCGCGAGAAGACACTTTAACTACTCTGCTACATTACTGTATAACAAATTAAATTCCGTTTTTAAAACAACACATCTAAGTAATCATAACATTAAGCCAATTTTATTAAAGTGGTTAAGTAATTTTAACTATAACGCAACTGAAAATCTTATTGTTTCCTCAAAATAATACTTAATAATAATATGACGCTTGTATACGCACAATTACACACACGCGCGCACACACACACACACACACACACACACACACACACACACACACACACGCACGCACACGCACGCACGCACACACACACACACACACACACACACACACATACACACACACACACACACACACACACACACACTTTTTATTTTTTATATAATTGTTTTTCCCTTTTTTACTTTGTTAGTTTTTATGTCACTGTTTCTTTTTTTTTTAAATTTTTATTTTTATTCTTTTTAAATTTTATATAAGATTTATATTGTTTGCTGGTTTGCCACATTACAAAAATGTGTCTCTGAAAACGGGGAAGACGCTGTAGCCTGTAACACAGTTTTCAACTACCACGGGCTACAGAGTTTCAATATGATTTATGTATGTATAAGTTATGTGAGAAACAATAAATATTATTATTATTATTATTATTATACTCCAAAAACCTCTCAGCAATGCTAACAGTTTTATAAATAGCAGAAACTACAACCTCGACTAGCCTGAATTTTAGCTAAAATTTTCTTCAATAAAATTATACTGTACCTACATAAAATACTAATTATTTTTATACGAGGCAGGACAACACTGTAGTATAACGATGGGAATGAAATTCCATACAAGTAAGACAAAAATGATGAAATGAAAGAGAAGAAAGAAAGCGATATGTTAATTGAAAGAAAAAAAATAGTAAGTAATAAAGAGATGAGAAAAAGTGAAAGTGGTAAATGCAGGAAATAGAATAAATAGGGCTCTACACTCTATAGTGGGAAGTCAGAATGTGTAAAAAAATGTACTTACGGCAAAGCTGTATTAATCCCTAATTTAATGTATGGCAGTGAAAGTTGGGTGTGGTAGAAGATGCACGAGAGTAGAATTAATGCTGTATAAATCGGTCATTTAGGAGTATGTCAGGGTTGAATCTGAATGACAGTGTGATAAATTGTGTGATAAGATAAAAGTATGGTTTGCAAGATGATGTTGTGATCAGGAAGAAAGTAATGCTTCGGTGGTTTGGTCATGTAGAAATAATGAATTAGGAAAGATCAATGTCAATTCAAATCTATGTTGCAGAAGTGACCGGAAGAGTTGGGAAGGGACGCCCTAGACGAAAATTTATCGACCAAATTTGCTATATATTAAAGATAGGCCAGATAAAGAGAACCCTTAACCAATGAGCACATATGCGTAGATATATGGATGTTAAAGCGAGAGAGGTGTGCCAAAATCATACCAAATGGAGTTCGCAGTCTCTGCATACCCCTCTGGATAACAGACATGAGTATTTATGATTTATGGTTTTATATTTTTTTATAGTAAAAGTCCATGGCTGTCATCACTCACCATTAACCACAGCATAATGCTACTATTTTACGGCTCTAGTCTGTGGGAGTGTAGTCCCTCCCACGCCAAATGGACCCACTGGTGCTGCAACCGTATAGCTGCAGTGTGGCATTACCACGTCGTCTTATTCATTTGACCAGTTTACTTAGGTCTCGGCCACTACGCTTGCGGGGTGGATTGTCAATAGCGCCCCGTCGTCGGTCAGGGAATTTTATATCTGACTGGTGTGATTATACTGCCATCTGCAATTAATTCTGGAAATTATCTGCACTATATAAGGCCGGTATAGACCGCAACCAAGTCAGTATTGAATTGGCGATAGAACTGAGAACTAAAGTGATCAGTAGTACAATTGTGTTTTGTTATTAGTGTGGTTTTGATTTGTAATTAGTGTTCTGTAATTAAAGTGTCAATTTTGATAATGCACTCGGCAGCTCCCCTGGTAGCTACAACAGCTGCGCTACGTGGATTCAAAGTGCCGCCGTTCGACGGGACTTTTGCCTAGTCGGCCTACTAAATCCAGTTCTAGGCTGTCATGAAGGCAAACGACTGAAATAAAAGTCAGGACATGACTGCTCTCACCCTAGGACTACCCGACCAGGCCTTAACTCTTCTGGAAGCTCTCAGTAAGGAAGTAACTTACGAGCAACTCGTTGAGGCATTGGAGGCGAGATATTGCGACGCTCACCTGGAACACGTCTTTCATATGCAGCTCAAAGATCGCGTGCAACGCAGCAATAAACCTGCAGCAGTGGGCCTTTTTGAGGTGGAGAAGCTGGTTCAAAAAGCATACCAGTCTGTACCTGCGCTCATTGAAGGGAACCTGGTGCAGACATTCATCGACGGCATCCGGGACCTTGAACTCAGAGCTGCTGTGAGGCTCGGGCACCACGAGACACTGAAGGACGCCTTGGCTCATGCACTGTAGGTGGAAGCCATGCGGCAGGATCATTGTTCCTATCGCATCTGGGAGGTTGAAATATCTACAGATCGCGACTGCAATAAAGGATACAGCCCTAGGTGCTACGGCTGTGGGGAACGTGGCCATCATCGAACCAGCTGCCCTTAAGGAACTGTAGAAAGGGAAGGTGATCGATCTCGAGAGGGTAGTGCAGATAACAGCACCGCCTAACGCAGCGGGAATTCTCATGGCAACGCAGATGCATTGTTAAGAAAACCTTGTCCTGAAGATTGCAAACATTGTACTAGGCAAGAGAGTAAAGAAGTGGTATCTGTAAGGATGCACTCGACAGACCAGCTCAGCAATGAGTGGAAGGACAGCCTACAACGAGCTCAATAAAATCCAAGTACGCGAAGACTGGTGTCGCAAATTCACAAATTATGCGGCTGTAAATGGACCTAAGGCTCGCAGTAGAGGTGCATTGAAATTGTACAATTTTGGGGCACCATGGGAGAGGATAGCACTTGACTTTGCTGGGCCGTTTCCGGAAAGTGAAAGTGTTAAAAATGTTTTAATGGTTGTAATGCCGGCCGGTACAGCCGGGGGTCTTACACAGCAAAAACATCACAACGCTCCGATTGGTAGTTTGGAGCTATTCTTTATATATGCTGCTGTAGCTGTTTCACATGTGGCGCGACGACAGCGCCGCCACATCACCCCCCTGCTCAGACCGGAGGTCGATAGTGCAGTCCGATTGCCGGTGCATCTCTAATGTCGGTGGGGAATGCATGCTATGTGCATAAGGGCAAGTGACGCCGTTGTGAACGATATGCCGGTGTGTAATGCATGCCGTACTGCGCACTTGCAAGTGATGCCGGTGAGAACGATAAGCCGGAGCAAGTGCCAGGGATTTCCTTGTAGTCTGTGGTGAGTCGAGAAGAAGGCAAGTAATCTGCGAGAGTGCCGTGAAGCAGAGGCAAGCAGTAAGGCTCAGAGCCGTGCCAAACACTGTAGCGCAGAAAGTAGCTTGAAGGAATAGGAAGCATTATTATTCCAGTGCTGCGATGAACCTTTGTAAAGCTAAGTGGCTTGCAGAATGTGAAGACTGCAGACAATATCTGCTTGGGAGCGAATCAATGGGGTACTTGAGGATGATGACGAAGGTTTTGAAGTTGTAGTTTCCGAAGGTTGTTGGTTGCGTGTTCATATCACGTCGCGGTGGTCACCACTATGGCGGATGGAAGGAAAAGGGGAGATCTCCCGCCGGGCAAGGTGTTCTACCCGGTGAGCGGCCAACGCTCCGATTGGTATTCTATATTATTTCTATATTATTGCTATTCTATATTTGCTGCTGTAACCGTGTTTCGCTTGTGGCGCGACGACAGCGCCGCCACAAATGATAACATTTTTAAATTGTCCCAATTTTCAGGTAGTAAGACAAAATGTTATTATAACTCTCTAAGTTTAGAATATACTGTTTGTAAAACCCATGACTACATGTTATGGGTTTTATGACTGAACTAAATGAATTTAGATAGCTTACATAGTGAAAGTTGAGTGGTAGGTAATTCTGTGTATTCGTCTGGCTCAGAATGAATTAAATAGAATTAAATAAAAGACTACTCCAGGAGGGTACCAGCACCCCTAGGAGAATCCCTCGCTGAGCATCCACGACCAAACATCTCCACTCCTGAGGGTGGGTGCAAAATTCCACCCGCGACTAATGCTGCTCGGGGCAATCGGAGCAATAAAACCAAGGCGACCCCTGTCCGTTTTCTGTGAATTTTTGCAATACCATGAGACTTCATTCCAACCTTAACGCTATCTATTACCATTTATAGACGGCGAAGCAGGCCTTGCTCTTTTTAACCGAGACTCAGGCGTCCTCTCCGGCTGATACTTCATATCTTTCCTGCCCGGGGTACAAATTAGAACACGCCTTTGTGCCCCAGACTGGAGTTTGCTTATACATCAGAGAGAACATCTGTTTTCGATGCCTCGGCAGTCTTGAAGGTACGGACCTGTTCATCCTATGGCTGCGCGTAGATAGCAACGACCATCTCTGCGTCTGCGGGTGCCTCTATAGGTCCCATAGCGGTAATGCCGACATAGACCGACTCATCGACTACGTCCAAATGGCCGCAGACTCCGTGCTACAACAGTTCACATCCGCAGAGATCGTGATACTCGGTGATTTTTATTCCCACTACGCTGAATGGCTTGGTTCTCGTTTAACCGATTATGTGGGTAGATCTGTATATGACTTTGCCTTGGCATATGGTTTAACACAACTGGTTACTTCGCCTACGCGGATCCCCCATACGTGGAAGATCATGTAGGTACCTTCACTGTTGGACCTTCTGCTGACCTCTCATCCGGACGGATATCAGGTCTCCATCGATGCCCCTCTAGGCTCTTCGGAACATTGTCTGATCCGTAGTACAGTGTCACTCACGCTCCAATCGCAGTTGCGATCTGCAGCTTGCCGCCGCGTTTGGTACTATAGGTCGATCGATTGGGACGGGATGCGGTCTTTTTTTGCATCTTACCATTGAGGGCGGATTTGCTTCGAGCCGGAATCTTCCGGCCTTTGTTGCTGTTTCTGTTGCTGATGTAGTACTTCAGGGTATGGAACTTTTTACACCATGTGGTGTACTTCGGAGGCAGATTCCAACCATGGTTTTGTCGTTCCTGTAAAAAAGCTTTAAGCAGGAGTGCTACCGGGCCTGGGATGATGCATCGACGTCTCGGGGTGTAAACACCAGCGCTCTTAAAAAAAAGTATAATTCCGCCTCCAGAATTTCCGCTCGCAGAATTGGCGAGAAATTAGTTCGCCTTCCTTCGGGAACCCGTGCATTCTGGTCTTTTGCCAAGGCTGTCCAAGGGAACTTCTATCAGCCATCTCTTCCATCTCTGCACAGAGAGGACGACTCACTGGCCCATGCCGCAAAGGAGAAAGCCGATCTGTTGAGCTCTCTCTTTGCGTCCAACTCTAATCTAGATGACGGAGGGAACACACCGCCGACCATCCCGCGGTGTGAGTTTTCCATGCCCGATGTGGTTTACACAGCGCTCGGTTCGCAAAGCCCCCTTCTTCCTGGGCGTCAGCAAGTCGAGTGGGACTGGAGTCCCTCTCATTGTGCTGACGACGTGTGCTCCAGAGTTAGCACCGGTTTTAATGCGACTTTTCCAGTACTATTATTGCCAAGTCGTACTTCCGAATTCATGGATAACAGCTTTGGTCCACCCGATCCCTAAAAAAGGCGACCGCTCAAACCCGTCGAACTACAGGCCTATCGCCATCACCTCCTTGTTCTCCAAAATAATGGAATCCGTTATAAACTGCCAGCTCATGAGGTACCTTGAGGATCACCAGCTGAATAGTGATCGCCATTACGGTTTTCGTCGGGGTCGATCAGCTGGTGATCTTCTGGTCCACAATCAGGTCTGGCTCAAAGCGCTTCTTTCGATGCTTCCCGCGAAATTGTGCAAATGGATCACCAGTTTCCTTGCTGATCGGAACATCAAGGTCGTAGTAGATGGTGCGTCGAGGCTGGTGTTCCACAAGGCTGCGTGCTATCACCAACGCTGTTTCTCCTGCATATTTTAACGTGTCCCACCCACCCCCTCTCTATACTTGTATTTCTTTAGAATCTATACCTATAAGATATATAAATATATCTAATTTACGTGACCTGTATATTAACCATATATTGATCTTTCTAAAGGTTTAAATATAGGCCGTTTAATAAATTTATGGCATGATCGTCTTAGTTAGGACCCTTATTTACGTTGTGTTTGTATAGTAACTTAGTTCTTTTAGCTGTATCTTGGAAGAATAAATATTCACGAGAGCATTCGAAAGCTGCTGGTGGTTCGAAAGCGTTTATAAGCTAAAGAACCCGTTCACGGAAACAGAGCTCAAAAAGTTAAGAACAATAAATAGTCCTCATTCCGCTTGTATCTGGTTCACAACAGTCAATTCTTTATTAATTAATTCCTAATTAGTTCTTAGAAAAGGCTCACAATATTTATATCAAATACCAGATGTAAAAATAAATGTGGAGGAGGCACACGGCTCCGCACATGCCGTGCACGGTGAACGCCAACCATTTTAATGCGCTCCCCCCGAAGGGTACATTAAGTTGGGAACTGGACCGTAGTCCACAGAAAATAACTGGCGAACCAGTAAAAGAGAGCTTGGCCCCTTGATATTGCGTAAGCACAAACATCGACCGAAGTCGCGCATGTCAATGTGTGTAAACGCCATACAGAATACGATCAAATCCAGCAACAGTGAATGTACGTCACACAGGTTAGGCTACAACAGGCACGCTGGCCATAAAATGCCCTCCGTGAGCGCCATTACCTACGAGACCGCCGTTCCTGCAGACGTGATGTAAGTATAAGGCATCACCACCAATTGCATGATCAGCACGGCCGATTGGCCGCAGGGCGTGTCATGAGTCTACCGCTCACCTCAAGGGTATGGGGTTCCACGTTGCGCGGCTCTCGGCCGCAGCCTTGAGAGCCTCCTCAGATTCTCCCTTCAGCTACCACCCGCATGAGGTCGACACATATGCTTCACCAACCAATACAAGGCAGATATAGCCAATATGCAGTTATAAGATAATAGTATTAATTCGCCATCAGAAAGGGTTTGTGTCATTGAAGTGAAGATTGAATGCATTTTTCGATCATGTTTGTCTCACCCACCAACAAGTTGCCTTCAATCTTTCAAAGGTGAGAACTTAATAGAGATATATTATTATGTTGTTATATAAAACATTATGGAGGTCAGACAGTCTGCAGTCCCGCAATGAAGGGACCTGACTTGGACAAAGCTACTTAGGTTGTGAGTCAAACCAAACGCAGGGAGCATTATTGAGTATAGCGACCCGCCAAACAACCATCGCAGAGACGCAATGCTGCAGAATGCAACAAGCATCAATACGACTATCGTCGGGCTTACACCATCCCAAGGTCCCCCATACAGTCCCAGCAGACATCACCACCCGCATACTTCCATCGACCAGAACCACAAGATGCGTCGAATCAGGTGCTGCACACCCGCCGATCTATCACAAGACGCAATACTGCAAGTAGCAGTAAGCATCAATGCAACTATCATTCGGATGGCGCTCCCTCACAACACACCCACATGATCCCAAAACAAGATTTGGTAACAAAATTGATAATCTTGTTAACTAAAAATACCACCAACGTATCATAGTAGCACGGTAATAAGACGTCAGTAGCCATAACTCCACGTATCATAGCGCTATTGCACTATGATATGGAGTTGAGTATACTTGCTGCACTTAAAAGTACAACCAAACACACTCGCCCCAATCCGAAAGATAACCGACGTATCATGACGCTATGCGCTAAGACGCCGCCCACAAACGGTAGGGCTGTGCGATGTCCACGGGCAAGTCGTATTGCTACAACAAACCCGCTTGCCACCGACACTAAAATGATATGTCTAGGACACATCGGTTAGCGAGTCCAAGTTTACCTCGCTCTCGGACGCTGTGAAACAATCTACATGCCACTATAATAATCCTTTTCAAGTCCCATTTCTTTCAATATAATGCTTTTACATTTTGAGACCTTTCACACATTTGCTTTATTTCATAAACCATACTATTGTATGTCTTATTCTTCATATGGGACTTCAAGTCATAACTCTGCTATCATAATGCTTATGCAGCATAGATACCTTCTATATTAATGCTTTGGTTTGTTAGACCTTACTATTAGTAAGTACCTAATATAGGACTAGTCATTGTGCAACCTTACTACTAGCAGTCGATCAGCCGACCCATCTTTATGTACAACCTTGGGTATGTGTCTCCGGCAACGCCGCCTTATAAGAGAACAGTACAAGAACACCTTCATCAACTTAGAAATTTTCCGATTAATACAAGAACACCTTCATCAACTTAGAAAATTATGATCCATTTTTTCTATTATATTACAAATGTAATTTATCTTTATTATTGCAATAAAATCGACTTGTATTTATATGATTTAATACATTTTGAATATTTTTAACAGAATTTTAATAAATTTAGAGATTTTTAGAGACAATTTATGCGTTATCTATACTATAATATTCAACATTCCAAATGAACATATTTGAACTTTATACTTAATATTGCATTTTAATTGTTTAAAATTATAATTTCTATGATATTTTTAAATGTATTTATAATGAATTTAATTATGTTTTATTAATAATAATTATGAAGCGTCACAATATCAATGATATGTTGCAAACTGAACATTCATTGCCTTGCAGACGACAGCACTGGTGATGCCTTATATATGGGCCGTGCCAATATTTCTCGGGAAAACGTCGCCGGGTACCGGGACAAACTTGCGTCTGAAATCGAGAATCCCTTTGTCCTATCTCCTCAATTTCAAGGCACTCCCCTTAGCATCAGAATCCTCGGCGTCGACATATCGAACAGAGTACAGTTTTGTGGTCACTTCGAAGGGAAGGCCAAATTCGCCTCTAAAAAGCTTGGCGTGCTCAGCAGAGCGAGACTGTATTTCATGCCGGCACAACGCTTGCAAATTTAGAAAGCGTAAGTTCGGCCTCACATGGAATACTGTTCTCATCTCTGGGCTTGGGCACCCCAGTGCTAGCTCCTTCCACTTGACCACATCCAGCGCATAGCGGTTTGAATCGTCGACGATCGAGTTCTTTCTAGTCAGCTCGGTACACTGGCACTGCGTAGGGATGTCGCATTCCTTTGCATTTTCTATCGAATTCACTACAGGGAGTGCTCTGAGGAATTGTTTGGATTAATTCCAGCCGCCAAATTTCACGAACGCATATCGCGTCAAATTTCACTCATCACCTGGATGCTTGGCGGTCCACGACTGTACGTTTTACTAGGAGTTTTCTTCCTCGTACAACTTCTCTGTGGAATTGTTTACCACCGGCGATTTTTCCGGACCGATACGACTTAGGGACCTTCAAGAAAAGAGCTTACACCTTTCTAAAAGGCCGGCAACGCATCTGCCATTCCCCTGGTGTTGCGGTTGTTCATGGGTGGCGGTAGTCACTTACCATTAGGTGAGCCGCATGCTACTTTGCCCCTTCTTCTATAAAATAAAAACGTGGAAGAGCACTACACTCTAGCTATGTGATGGTTGTAGAACGAATGGGTCGGCTCGGCCGAGGAAGGAGCACATTCTCACAGAATACTAGCGTAAACTAGCAGCTCAAGGCTGCATTGATTTGTATGGTAAGTGCAGGCAACCGAGGACCTTTTTTACTGGGAGCAAGGCAATCAATTTCGGTCGTCAAGGGTGACAACGTATATGCATTTGATATTTAAATGAGGACAAGTGCAGATGTCTACGAGCCACAGAAATCCACTTAAAATCAGGTGGACTGTGTTTTCTCTTGTCATATCTATTCTACATATATATATATATATATATATATATATATATATATATATATATATATATATATATATATATATTAAAAAACATGTAAGATGTTAACATGCGGTAGAAGTGAAATCTTCAAATGAAATGAAATATAAAACAACATTTCACAGCAAATTATTTAATTACTTTTACATCTCACGTGCCTATTTTAATTTTTAATTATCTCTTAAACTATTCGTTTAAATAACATGCTATACGGAGAAAAATTTATCTTCATAAAATTGTCTTGATGATGAAGTTACTTTCATCATCATCATCATTACAGCCCTTCACAAGTCCACTGCTGAACATAGGCCTCCCCCAAAGAATGCCACAAAGCACGGTCCTGAGCCACCTGCATCCATCGACTTCCTGCATGTCTTACCAGGTCGTCACTCCATCTCGTGGGGGGACGCCCTACACTTCGCCTACTGGTACGAGGTTGCCACTCGAGAACCTTTCTTCCCCATCGGTTGTCGGTTCTTCGAGCTATATGGCCGGCCCACTGCCACTTCAGCTTACTAATTCGTTGGGCTATGTCGGTTATTCTGGTTCTACTGCGGATATCCTCATTCCTAAGTTTATCACGCAGAGAAACTCCGAGCATAGCCCTCTCCATAGCTCGCTGAGCGACCTTGAGCTTCCTCATACGGCCAGCAGTGAAGGACCACGTCTCAGTTCCGTAAGTCATCACTGGCAACACGCACTGGTTGTACAATTTCGTTTTAAGGTTTTGAGGTATGTCTGACTAGAAGATGTGTCGTAGCTTCCCGAACGCTGCCCAGCCGAGTTGAATCCGTCGATTGACCTCTCGGTCGAAGTTGGACTTACCTAGTCGGACTATTTGTCCCAGGTAAACATACTCGTCAACAACTTCGAGCTTAGTGCTCCCAACAACTACCGGCATAGGTGTGACATGGACATTAAACATAATCTTTGTTTTGTCTATGTTCATCTTAAGACCTATCCGTTGGGAAACACTATTGAGGTCATTGAGCATAGTGCTTAGGCCCTCCAGCGATTCTGCCATAAGGACTATATCGTCGGCAATTCGAAGGTGAGTGATGTACTCGCCATTGATGTTGATACCGTATCCTTTCCAGTCTAGAAGCTTGAAAACGTCTTCCAATGCAGTGGTGAAGAGTTTCGGGGATATGACGTCACCCTGTCTTACACCTCTCTGCAATTGGATAGGTTTCGTACTCTGGTTCTGTACTCGGATAGCCATCGTAGCCCTACTGTACAAGCACTTCAACACTTCGATATACCGACAGTCAATTTGGCACCGCTGAAGGGACTGCAGCACTGCCCAAATTTCGACGGAATCAAAGGCTTTCTCATAGTCCACATACGCCAGACATAGTGGCAAATTGTACTCTTCGGACTTCTGTACAACTTGCCGAAGGGTATGTATGTAGTCTATGGTACTAAAGCCCTTTCGGAAACCGGCTTGTTCGGGAGGCTGGAAGTCGTCAAGTCTGCGCGCGAGACGATTCGTAATGACTCTCGAAAACAGCACGTAGACGCGGCTCAGAAGGGAAATCGGTCTGTAGTTCTTCAAGAGAGCGTTGTCACCTTTCTTGAAGAACAAGACCATCGCACTTCTGCTCCACGCCTCCGGTGTAATGCCACCATGGAGGACGGAATTAAAGAGCTTCTGAAGGACTTCAAGTACCGGTCTTCCACCCGCTTTCAGAAGCTCCGCTGTAATTCCATCCTCACCTGGGGCCTTACCGTTTTTAAGGTGCTGGAGAGCCATTCTAATCTCGCTCAGACTGACGTCCGGGATATCTTCGGAATAGTGTCGGATGAGACTCGCTCTTGGATCGTTACTCACACTTGCGTGTGGCTCCAACGATGACGTGTACAGCTGCCCATAGAACCTCTCAATCTCACTCAAAATCTCAGGTGTCCCGGAAACGATGCTGCCACATTCCGTCTTCAGCTTTGACAGTTGGCTCTTTCTGGCAGACAGATCTCTGGCAAAGACTTTGGAGCCTTGGTTCCGCTCTATCGCTTCTTCAATACGAGCTGTATTGAAGTTGCGTAAGTCCCGCCGCATGCATTTGGAGATCTGTCTGTTCAGATGCCTGTATGCTGTCAAGTCTGTTGAAGAATGTAGCTTCATCTCCCGTCTAACAGCCATGAGATTAAGAGTGTGATCGGAGAGTTTTTGTGTTCTTCTGCGGCGGGTCTTGCAGAACTTAGCTCCGACCGCATGGACAGTTTCCGCGAGCTTGTCATTTATATCGTCCACTTCATTGCAGTCTTCTAGGCACTGAAATCGGTTTTGTAACTCGAGCTGAAAGGTTTCGGGACTTTGGAACAGAGCACTAGGGGGACGGAGCGTTGACTTCATTAGACGAGACCTCTCCAACTTAACGTTTAGGTTCAGTGTGCCTCTAACCATTCGGTGATCGCTACCAGTTTTCACCCTCGCGATCACGGAGACATCACTGAACAGTTGTCGTCTGGTCGTCATAATGAAGGCAATCTCATTTTTTGTCGAACCGTCGGGGCTCGACCAGGTCCACTTCCTGTGGGGCCGCTTCTGGAAGAAAGAGTTCATCATAAAGAGTCCCTCTTTCTCCATGAAGTCGGCCAGCTGCTGGCCCCTTGGGTTCCGTTGCCCTATTCCAAATTTCCCTACTTTCAGCTCACCGTTCTCTCTTGTGCCTAGTTTTGCATTGAAGTCTCCCATTAACACCGTATATTGGGTTTTGGAGGAATGCATGGCTCTAGAGATATCCTCATACATTTCCTCCACCTCCTGATCGGGGTGTGCCGAGGTTGGTGCGTAATCCTGTATGACCTTCAGCGAATACCGTTTGGTGATTCTGAGTATAAGGTACGCAACCCTCGTCGACACACTCCCGATCTTTACAACGTTGTTAACGAGAGACTTGTGGACGATAAATCCGACACCTCCTTGGGACAGATTGTCGCCCTCCCGGTGATAGAGCAAGTTGCCGGATTCGAGGAATACCGTGTCCTCCCCCTCTCTTCGGACTTCGGATAATCCTATAATATGCCAGCGCAACTTGTCTATCTCTTCTTCCAGCTCCACGATCTTCTCGTCAGTCCTCAGGGTGCGCGCGTTGTACGTTGCCAGGTCGAGTCGTCTAAGGTGGCAACCGAACCTCCACCGGAGATTCTTAGCACCCCCTGCCCCGCCGTTACCATGGTCGCCACCGTAGCCAGGAATAGCGGGGCCGCCGGGGACTGGGGGCTGTCTGTTTGTGTCTTTAGTCATTGGGGGGTATTTGCCATAGTTGCCACGCTTGGCGAGCGGGTTGGCAACCGCAGTTTTTTTATTATAATTTTGGCTATTATCAGGAAGATGCTGCTGCCCATCTTCTGCCTGTTTCCCTTTGTCGCCTTTTACGACACCCACGGGAGGATATGGGGTAGTGGATATTCTTGACCGCCACTACACGGCAAATGAAGTTACTTTCATTCGTAAAATTTAATATGCAATGTCTAATAATAACGCTCATAAATTACTTTTTAATTTTCAATATTTTTCTGTCACGGAATAACTTAGTGTGGCTTTTGTATTAGAAATAGGCCTATGGCAAACGCGGTTTTTTTTAGATGCAGCAAATATCTACTTTTTTGTAGAACAAAATATTTAACTATAACTAAAAATTACGCCAGCGCAAGCGGATACGCTTTCCGGGGGCGCTTTTTCTTCTGACTTGCTTAACAAAAAGGCTAGCTGAGAGATGTACCCTTATGCTAGATAGCTTATACTATTCCACATGAATCTGGCCATCATATATATATAAAGAATTTATCAAATTCAACTAGTAGTTCCAGAGATAAGCTTGTTTCAATAAACAAAAAACCTCTTCTGCTTTTATTATATTAGTATATATTCTTTTTTTAGTGTCGCTTTTTCGTTTCAATGAGTTTCAAATAACAACTACGCTAAAGAAGTTTTCATTTCAAAAACTGTGGGTATTGGTTTGGTTCAGAATGTCATTAAAGTTTTAATAGTGTAGTAAGTGTCCATAATCTGCCAAAGTTATTGTAAGGATAAAAAGTAAATTCTCAGTGCACTTGAGTTCATGTCCTTGCAGGTCGTGCTACTGTAATTTTAAATCAACGAGTCTTGCCCTTCAAAAGTTAATAAGATTTCAATGTCAATGTTTGTTGTTTAGAAATCGTTAATCAGTAAGTAAGCACAAATAGCGTCAAATTATCAACAACTACTTATAACGAAAACACATTTTCTCTAGATAAACAAGTAATTTGTTAAACCATGTTCTAGCTTTCTTAATAAAATAGATTTGAAAGGTAAAAGACGACTTCAAAGAACAAATAATAATAAAATTATTTCCACACAATGGCTTCAGAAGTAGGTACTAAGTCGAGTTGAGAATTATTAAAGCCGAGTTTAAAATTTATATTGTTCTTTTCAGTCAGCTTTTAACTTTTATCAAGTATATTGTTTTGTCGCTTTTGAGTTTATTTAAGAATATTAAAACTCGAACTTTATTAAAATAAAATCACTAAAAATCTTTCAATCAATCAGTTCAGTAGTTCAGAAGTACATCGCGGACAAACAATGTGACACGTTATTTTTATATATAAAGATTTGATTATAAAATTTGATTAAAACAAATATGTGACACTTAGTAACTCACGGGCTAAGCGACCGTCATAAATTTCAATGTACGCTAGCAATCCGGGTTCCTTCCTTTGAAAACCTCTTAGAATTTTGAAGATGGCTTTACGATAAGTAAGTGCATATAAACTGTATGGTCTATACTTTTCTAAAACTTTAACTTTCTTCGCTAGTTTAGGACTCCCTCAAGGTTGATATCAGGCCCTTTAAATAAATATATTTGCTACTAAGTAACATTACATCTGCTGTGGCAAGTATTATAGAGCCAGTATATAGAAATAAACCGTGTAATGGTGGTGTAAGAAAATCCACTACGCCATATCGTCCCGAGGGTGTCATAAGAGGCGACAGAGGGAAAATGAAATAGGACATAGGCAGCAGCATCTTTCTGATGAATAAATAATAAAAAAAACTGCGGTTGCCAACCCTTGCTAGTGTGGCAACTATTGCAAAATCCTCTTATGAGGCAATCTATGATAGAGACTTATGTTGACTCTGAGTGGACTGTTATAGGGTGTGATGGAAAAATGGATGGATTGTGAGGAATTTTAGTCCTCAAGCTTGACTACAAATACACACAAAAAATTATAATAAATGAACACTCCTGTTCTGTTACCCAGAGGGGTAGGCAGCGCGTACAGATTTTTATTTGACAAGATTTAACCCACCCCTGTCACTTCTTTCACATCTACATTTCTACGCGTACATGCTCGTCGCTCTCAAGGCGTACCTTGCTAACTTTGCCACTCACATCTGTAGCATAACTTTGCTTTCTCAATTTTTCCTCATTAATTCTTTCTACAACTGCAAGCATTCGTTTCTCAATCCTGATTGCAGTATTATCTTGCGAGCCACGCTGTTCTCTTTTAACAACATGTCTGTGGCCTTTTTAGTCTAAAGTTTGCAGGTGTCTATGGACAGCAATAGCAACTGTAATGACCTCTGAAGGAAGACGGTATAAGTGTCTCTTAAATCAACATTATTAACACCTCTTCCAATGTAGGGAGTACTTTACTTAATCGTCACACTTAGCGATTCCTAGGCGTCACATTGACGTTTGCAGTATCAACGTTTTGGTCCTGTGACGCCGCTATCCTTGCTAGTCTGGGTATTTACGTCAGATGTAAACAAAATAGATATACCAAATATATTTGAAGAAGTTAATCTATAAGTTTATATCTATTCATTTACCGTAGCTATGTAAGAGTATCCACTAGCCTATTATCATCCCGTGGATGTTGTAAGAGGCGAGGGAAACAAAACAGGAGATGGGCAGCAACTTCTTCCTGGTAGCCTTCTAAAATTATAAAAAACTGCGATTGCCAATCGGCCTGATAAACGTTACAAAAATCGCCAAATCCCTCTTATGTGGCAATCTAACTTAGAGATTCTAGTTATGACTAGACGAATGGAGCTTATTGTAAAAGATTCAATTAAATACGTGTGAAGTATGAAACTTCCCTATCGCAACTTTCCACGAACATTATTGCTCGATCTAATTCGCAAGACATCTAATTACATCACGTTAAACTTCTGCGGAAATTTAGCATTCCCTATTTAAATTCCTCTGCTTAAATTTGTTCCAAAGTTGTTACAAAATGTGTTAACCCTCAATGATGATTCGTAAATGCGCTTGTTTGTTTTGTGACGATTGGGTGGCGTAGTGAAAGGATCACGTTCCATGGTTCGTTTCCTTGCTGGCCAGCCAACAATTGCGCAAAATATTTTTTTTCTTCGGCCTAGTTAATGTTGGTGAGCTATAAAGACTTTGTGGTCCAAAAGATGGCAATATAACGGTATCTTATAAGCTGGGTTATTAGAATATCTAGACTAGGAGAATCCTGTGCCGTGATAAAGCAGAACAAATAAATATATTTTATTATAAAATTGGGGTGACAAACGAGCACACAGTCTACCTGATGGTAAGAAGATGCTATAGCCCATAGACATCTACATTTATTTTCGATTAAAAATGAAAATGCAGATGTCATGTCACCCCTGAAGACTAAGATGGAATGCCTCGTTTCCAGTAAAATGGGTCTCCTGTTCTCTACACTCACCATACGAAATACCTATTATTCTGTGAGAGCGTGGTCCTTTCCCGGTCGAACTGACCCATTTTCCCATTCATATATGGGGAAATGGGTCAATGGGTCAGACTGGATAACCACAATGTAGCTGCAGCGTGGCTCTTCTACGTAGTAAATGAAAAGTATTTAGTAAAGTTGAAATTTAAATAGACAGCTTAATAATTAGTTAGATTAGAAGAAATAAAGTATGACATAAACTTTGTCAAATGCGTCGTTAAACCTTTCTCTACAACAAAATAAGAACAACCTGGCCACCAGAAAGAAAGAAAGAAAGATTTTTGAACTTTTATCAAAACGCTATATAATACTAAAAACATCGTAGAATCAGCTTAACCCGTATGTATTGGCGGCGTGAGAAAATCGACTAGTCCATAATATCATTACGTAGGTGACGTCAAAGGCGATAGAGAGTAATTGAAACAGGAGATGATTAGGTGCATTTTTCTGATAACAAGTCAAAATAACGAAAAAACTGCGGTTTGCCAACCGGCCTGCCAGAGTGGCAATTATGGCAAATATACCCTCTATGAGGCAGTTTATGGGAGAGCTTCAGCAGTAGACATTTATAGGATGTGACGATGTAGATAATGAGCTAAATCCTTACAAATTATCTTCCCATTTTTATCACGATACCATTATAATATTTCCGCAATATTTAAAAAATAACCGTCCCATTGCCACTTCAGCTTACTAATCCGTTAGGCTATGTCGGTTAGTCTGTATCAACAGCGAATATCCTCGTTTTTAATTCTATCACGCAGAGAAACCCCGAGCATAGCGTTCTCCATATATCTCCTCGGTCATATAGTTCGAAGAACCGACAATCGATGGGCAAGAAAGACTCTGGGTGGCAGCCTCGTATTGGTAGACGAAGTGTTGGGCGTCCTCCCACTAAATGGATCGAAGACCTGGTAAGACATACAGAAAGTCGATCGATGCAGGTGGCTTGGGATCGTGCTTTGCGGCATTTCTTTCTTGGAGGTCTATGTGTGAAGGGTTGTAATGGTGATACTGATGATGATGATGATTTGATATATTAGAACACTGAGGAGGAATAAGCAGTATTTTTATCCAAATCATTACTTGTAAGCGTTGCGTATATCTTACTGAATTTCGAAGCCCTGAAGAGCGGCTGACGGGAAATCTAATCCAAAACGCCGAACTTATTTGGAGTCATGTAGACGTCTCACCTAGTAAGAGCAATTAAGAAAATAAATGAAATTTAATAAAACTATATTTACGGATTTTATCGCGTTTAATTTAATTATTATAATTCCCGACGTTTCGGGTGATTTACGGCATCCATAGTCACGGTGGTGTTGTGTCTGAGGTATTTGACGTCCTGATGCCATAGTTAGCCCGGTTACCTTCAGTTTTTGCATATTAATTTTTGGTCTGATCTACGCAGAATGAGCTTATAGTATGTTGAAGTCTTGCAGTGGTATGCTTGGGTTTGGATTTAATTTTATTAAATATAAGATCCCAAGCAGATGGCAGCATCTATTCATCTTCTCTATTAAGATTAGGCTGCTTTTTTTAATTTCAATAGCCTCGCGAATCGTTCTTTAAAAAAATACCCTATAGTAAGCCATGGAGGGAGGCCAATGTTCAGCAGTGGACTTTTGATAGGATGTAATGGTATAGTGTGGTGTTTTAAATTAAACTGAAGTGACAAACCAACTTTTAATCCACCTGGTTGCAAGAGAGTACTGGCTGTGTAACTTCAAGCAAATAATGCTATAATAGATGTGTTTTCGCCTCTGCGAACCGCATGCGTGTAAATATAAGAAAACATTTAATTATAAATAATTCAGACGACCGGACTAAAACGTAAATTAAATCTGAAATGATTCTTAACGTAAATATTTTATTACTTTAAGAATTAATAAGACCGATATTTAGTGTTTTTATAGGTATTATTTATTTCATTTTCATTTTAAATTCAATAAACGTCTCCGGTTCTTCACACTCACCATACGTAACACAGCAGAATTAAGCTGCCATTACACATTGGTGATACCGAGATTTTTACCTCGAACGCTAGAACTCTTTACAACCGAACTAAAAACTTTAATCTATAGTTGAAAATACTTTAGCAAAGAAATAGCTGAAGCGTGTAAAGAAGGATTAGATTAAATGAAATTACTCGATTAAACTTCACTTTCTTTTTACAGTTATTATGTGAAGACTCGTAAACAATACAACCGTCGGTAAAATTGCATCGAAGTATTTGTACAGAATTTGAGTATTTTTTCATGGATTTCTTTAAAGATAAGTTAAATGAGAGCGATATTGTTGAAGTATAGTCTGCCTCATTATGTAAAATTAGTTAGCTGTGATATTATTATAATAGAAGCGGTTATGAATGTTATACGTGCGGACGGGTAGAGTAACCAGGCTGATTCGGAATTGCTCTTCGTTAATCGAATCCACTTGGCTATCAATTTTCACCTAACACCTCTATAATATATATATATATATATATATATATATATATATATATATATATATATATATATTTAAATTTATTTTTGCGTAAGAGAAGGCAAATGAGCACATATCTCAATAATAATAATAATCATAAGTGATCAATAATTATATTTTTGCCCCATTAACGAATTTTATTACAATTAGATTATCATTACAATTAGTAATTGACATTTTTTATGACGATCTCTAGATGGAACTCTGTTTTAGCATCCACCTGGGAATCCACTTACCATCAGGTGGCCTGTATGCTTGTTTGTCGCCCTTGTTGTTAAAAAAAAGACGGGATTATTAAACCGTCATCTGCCAGGAAGCCATGTTTTGGCACTTCCCATAGTCGCCTTTTACGACATCCACGGTACGAACTAGGTTGATGGTAGTTTTTTAAAAAAAGTTGATGATGAAAATAATAATCTAAAACATAATGCTCCAATCATCGAATATCATATCAAGTGTAGTAACTTTGATAAATTATTGTTCCCTTATGTGCTTGCTTCAAATCGCCTAACTAAATGAAATAAACTTCATATTCATTTGAGTGAAACGGCACAAGATTAAAATTGTAAATATATGAATGTTCTAAAATTCTTATTGCGTGCTATATGGTTAATAAGCTGAATTGTATAGAGAGAATCACATTAAACTCCTATAAGTAAATGGTCTTTTATATGGGTCGCCTGCAAATAGTAAATTCTACGAGTAAACGGACGCAGTTACGGGGACCGATAATGTAGGTATATTCATTCGAAAATGTAAAAGCTTAACCCCACGGGAGTGAGATGCCATGCATTTACAGTGCGAGAGTATTGATTCTCTGTTTGTGTCTTACCAATCCATCAAAGATGGTGAGTGTTGATAAATCTTTCAAGTAACGCATGCCAGTTGAAGCATTTACGGATAGAGCTAAAAATAGTGAATAAAATCGGCTTTTAAAGAAAGAAGGAAATCAATAATGTACACATTAAAAAGCAATAATAAACAAATACATGTTTAGAGTGGTAGCAGTGTCGCACACCATCATCTTCATTACAGCCCGTCACAAATTCACTGATAAACATAGGCCTCCCCCATTTACATGGGGGACTTGCTTTGTGGAATTACTTCAACAAAGCAAGGCCCTGAGACACCTGCATCCATTAACTTATTGCATACCTTTCAAGGTCGTGACTCCATCTAGTGTGTGACCATCCTCCACTTCACTTGCCGGTACGAGGCTGCATTAATTTCTCTAGATCCTGTATTTCCCAATATTTACCGGTTCGATCGTTATTAATGATGATGATGATGCTTCTCATTATATTAATACTCAGTCGCTATTCACACCTGACTAGTTCGTGCCAATTAGACACAAAAAGCACATTTTATTTGCAAGTAGAACTTGCTTAGATAGAACATTACCATAAATCGTAGCCGCTTTGTTCAGTATTCTGTCTGAAACAGACTAATGATCTAAGAAATTACGATTAAATTGATGTAGGTTAGTAAAGACAAAGTTTATTAAGTCTTGATGTGACAATTTTAAATTTAATATGTTACAAAACTGAAAAATCTTCAAAATATTCGTTTTAATGTTTTAGAAAAATTCTATTGTGTCGTTTTGACGAAAAAAAAATTCAATTTTATGATTTTTATTTTGAAGAATAATTTTAGAAAGTTTGAAAAATAGTCGTCTCTTTTTTTAAATAACCACTAAAACTTAAGTTTTGGAGAATTTTAAAATAACTCCCACTGGGTTTTTATTAAAACTATAACATACTAAGGAAAAATATATGTATAACAGATCATTTTATCATCGGAATCCTAACATATATGTACCTGGCCCTCTATTTCAAATCTTCGTCAATTCTTTCGGTAACAATGAAAAAAGACAGAAGTAAAAGTACTTTCAATAGGCGTATAATTTTAAATAACTATAACGCTTATCAACAAAGCAATCAATTTTGTGGAAAGTTTATACGGAGTAGAATTTTACTTAAATCTATCTGACTCAGAATGTCATAAGTTTCTTTTATAGCTGGTAATTCAAAGAATTGTACAGGTAGTGTTATTAATATCTTGACAATTTTATTGATATTAGCATTGTATTCATCAACTAAACGAAATAAAATCGAAGATATTTTGTAAATACTGTAAAAAAAATGTAATATAACTTTTCCGTTACTGATTTAATAATTATTATGAGTTAGAAAAAAATTAAAGTTACAATTATATATTTGGTGGATATATTTTCTATAATTTGTGGAACTGTCCGCAGAGACGTGATTTGTAGAATTCAGGATGGTTATTGGCCATATACATTACATTATATGTATATACATTCTTACAACATTTCGATTAAAGTTATTGATGTATATATTCTAATAATAACCTACATCAGGATTTTCTTACTGTATCCCATTAAACATAATTAATTGTAAATTATAATAGCTGTAGAACAAATTAGATAGTAATCGTATATGCAAATTAATTGATAAATTTAAAATGAAATATTAAACAATGTTTCTTAAGATCGGATAGCATAATCGACAGTCGTAATCACAGCCAGTGTCTGTGAGTTGTCATTTGTATCTTTCTATTAGCTAAACTTTTATATCATTGTTACGATTGAGTTGCAACACTGGACATAAATTATGCTATTTCTTTTACTTTTCTTTACTCGAATCTGAGCACACATCTAAAATTACTTAATTGTATAAGCTGGATGACACGTTGAAACGTTTTCGTGGAAATATATCATAAAAGAAAACAAAAGGAATGTAACAATTCATTAACTTAGTAATACGACAGCTTCAGCATTACCCCATTTCACATCGTAGGATTCGTAAAGTTGGAGTGGGAGAATTCTAGAAAACGAATGATGGAGAAACCATCTCGCATATTTTAACGTCTTATTACAAAAATGGTTATTATTAGTTCAAGGTTTAAACTAGAGAAAAATAGGTCAACTAAAATGTAAAGTATAGAGTTTGATAGCAAATGTCTTAATTAACAAAGGCGAAAAGACTTCTTTCGTGAAAAATACTCGTCTTAAACCATAATTGAAACCCAAAATATCAATTTACAACGGTTTATAATATGACAGATAACTTCCAGATAGTGATGAATACCAGCTACATGCTGCAAACAACTACGGCACATGTATCCCATAGATTGTAAATGGCGATAATAATGTATATGTGAAAGTCCGATAGTTTAATCAACGAGTTAAATAGACCCCTAGTCATCAATCAAGCGCCGACATTCAACTAAATACACAGCATTTTAGATGAAATAGAACGGCGCGTATGACGATTAACATTAATTTGCGATAACCGGAAGATATCTCGCTGTATGAATTAATTAGAAGCCCCAAGGTGCTAAAATTTACTTCATTTTTTCAGCTGCGACATTTAATTTGAATAACTATGATATATTTTTCATAAATAGTTGGTGGTATAACTTCACTTATGTAAATATAAAACACAGATTCGTCACCAAAAGATCTAACAGAATAAAATTGAAAATATAATTTAAGTTTGAAACTTTCAGCAAACACATGATCTTCACCCTTTGCGAATTGTAGTAATTTTCTTTATTTTGATGTCTAAACACAGAGCAGTTCTTTTTTAGAATCTTACGTCAAGTACTTTGTTTAAGTTTTTTTTTAATCTGCAATGCATATATATTGGCGAATTTTAAATCATTAATCTATAATATATTTTTTTGTATTTATTACTTTTTAAAACATATTTTACACACATCTCTGGCTATCCAAATCCAATAACTGCTGCTATTATTTTCAACCCCAACACATTCAAAATGGCGTCTTTGCCAAGTCAAATGATTTCATTGTTGATC
Source organism: Parnassius mnemosyne (assembly GCA_963668995.1). NCBI lineage: Eukaryota > Metazoa > Arthropoda > Insecta > Lepidoptera > Papilionidae > Parnassius > Parnassius mnemosyne. The sequence continues at coordinate 41,225,814 of CAVLGL010000057.1, read as the reverse complement.
TTGCAATGAAGCATGTGATTGCATTGCTGTCTTCCCTTTCTCTAGGGATTCCGACCCTTACGTTGTCAATGAAATATTATAAGGGTTACACAAGTCTCCGCAGTCAGACGGGTAAGGCAAGGCAGTCATTTTCGATTTTACATTACTTTGTCGTGTTAGTGGCCTAGGGATGGAGTATAAAATGCGTATAAAATGAGTATATTAGGAGTAAAGCGTGAGATAAAATGGATTACAACAATTTTATCTTTGAAGTTAGAAACACTAATAGCATAATATTTTTAAGAACATTAAATATTGTGCTGTTAAGCTATCACTTTGTTATATCATTATGTTGTATTTATCATTATTGCTTTATTTTATTTAATTCCAGTGCCGAACATAGGCCTCACTCATAGATTACCTCATGGAGTGGGATATTTCACATAGTTCCCAAGCTGGATTTGGCAACTGCAGTTATATTATTGTTCTTTCCCCTTATTACCTGCTCGCACGATACTCACTGGGTGATATTATGGATTGGCGGTTTCTATCACACAGTCACTACGCGGCAAAAATCATATAGTATTATATAAATATTTACTCACATGCTTTTTATCAAGAAAGGTGGACAAAGACTACGGACTTCTATTTGTCGCGTTCCTGACACAAAACATCTCGCGATTATACTCGACTAAATTTACTCTACTAAATTACAAATTTCTAGGGCCTCCCTTGCCAACTCTGCCACTCACTTTTGCAGCATGAATTTGCCTTGTCACTCTTTCCTTATTCATTCTTTCTACGTGTCTAAACCACAGAAACATTCCTTTCTTAATCGTGGTCACAAAATCATCTTGCAAAACATACTTTTCTCTTATCACACAATTTTTCACCCTGTCATTCAGATTCAGCCCTAACATACTCCTTAATGACCGGATTTATACAGCATTTATTCTACTCTAATGCTTCTTATGCCACACCCAACTTTCACTACCATATATTAAGGTAGGGTTTAACACAGCATTGCCATAAATATGTGCGTTTTTCACACACTCAAACTTCCCGAGTTCAAAGTTCAAAGTTTCAGAGTTCAAAGCCCTATTTACTCTAATTCCTGCATTGACTCGCCGTTCTATATCCTTATCATATCTAACATCTCTGCTGAATACATATTCCAAATACACAAACGCATATCCTCGACTAACTCACCTTCTATTTTTATTTCATAAATCGTTATACTTTCTACTCTTTAAAAAACAATAACTTTCGTCTTACTTTTATGGACTTTCATTCCCAGCGTTGTTCTGTAGAGTTGTACTGCCACGTATAAATAATATTTTAATTATTTTGTAGATACATTATAATGTTATTGAAGAAAATTGTATCAAAACTTTGAGCTAATCGAGGTTGTAGTTTCTGCTATTCATGAAACTGTTACATCTGGGAGTGCCGACTCTGCCACTCACTTCTACAGCATAAATTTCCATTTTCATTATTTTCTTATTCATTTTTTCTACGTTTCCAAGCCACCGAAGCATTCCTTTCTTAATCCTAGTCACAACATCTTCTGGCAAATCACACTTCTTTCGTATCACAAATTTTCAAGAGTTAGCCCTAACATATTTCTTAGTGACCGGATTTCTACTGCATTAATGAAAAAATAAATTATATATATTTTTTTTTATAGGAGAGGGGGCAAACGAGCATGCGGCTCACCTGATGGTAAGTGACTACCGCCGCCCATGAACAACTGCAACACCAGGGGAATCGCAGATGCGTTGCCGGCCTTTTAAAAAGGAGTACGCTCTTTTCTTGAAGGTCCCTAAGTCGCATCGGTCCGGAAAAATCGCTGATGGTAATCGATTCCACAAGGAGGTCGTGCGAGGAAGAAAACATCTTCTAAATCGCACAGTGGTGGACCGCCAATCATCCAGATGGTGTGGATGGTATCGGGAGTTCTGCCGCGATGTGCGTTCGTGAAATTTGGCGGCTGGGATTAATCCGAACAATTCCTCAGAGCACTCCCCATGGTAGATGCGAAAGAAAATGCAAAGGGATGCAACATCTCTTCGCAGTGCCAATGAATCGAGCCGATCGGAAAGGGCTCGGTCGTCGACAATTCGAGCCGCTCTGCGTTGGATGCGGTCAAGTGGAAGGAGTTGGCACTGGGGAGCCCCTGCCCAGAGATGGGAACAGTATTCCATGTGAGGCCGAACTTGCGCCTTGTAAAGTAGCAGGCGGTGTGCCGGCATGAAATACTGTCCCGCTCTGCTGAGCACGCCAAGCTTTTTAGAGGCCAATTTGGCCTTCCCTTCTAAGTGACCACGAAACTGCACGTCACTCGATATGTCGACTCCGAGGATACCGATACTGGCTGAGGCAAGAAGGGGAGTGCCTTGAAACTGAGGAGATACGACAAAGGGGTTCTTTTTAGCGGTAAACGCGCAAACTTGTGTCTTCTGAGGATTAAATTGGACTAGATTTAGTCGCCCCCAATCCGAGACTTTGTTCAACAAAGATTCGACTTCAGACACAAGTTTGTTCCGGTACTCAGCGACGTTTTCCCGAGAAATATTGGCACGGCCGGTGTATAGAGCATTACCAGTGCTGTCATCCGCATAGCAATGAATGTTACCAGTTAGCAACATATCATTGATATGCAGAAGAAACAGCGTTGGTGATAGCACACAGCCTTGTGGAACACCAGCGTTAATAGGCTTGTATTCAGAGCATGCACCGTCTACAACGACCTTGATGCTCCGATCTACAAGGAAGCTGGTGATCCAATTGCACAATTTCTCGGGAAGCCCATAGGAAGGGAGCTTCGAAAGAAGCGCTTTGTGCCAGACCCGATCGAAGGCCTTCGCAATGTCCAGACTAACGGCCAACGCCTCCCCCTTGGACTCTACTGCCTCCTCCCATCTATGGGTCAGGTAGACCAGAAGATCACCAGCTGATCGACCCCAACGAAAACCGTATTGGCGGTCACTAATCAGCTGGTGATCCTCAAGGTACCGGATGAGCTGGCAGTTAATAATGGATTCCATTATTTTGGAGAACAAGGAGGTGATCGCGATAGGCCTATAGTTGGATGGGTCTGAGCGGTCGCCTTTTTTAGGGATCGGGTGGACAAAAGCTGTCTTCCATGAATTCGGGACTACGCCTTGGGAGTAGGAGTACCAGAAAAGACGCGTTAGGACCGGTGCCAACTCCGGAACACACGTCCTCAGCACAATTGGGGGGATTCCGTCAGGCCCACTCGACTTCTGGATGTCCAGGGAGAGCAGTGCTTTGCGAACCGAGTGCTGTGAGAACAGCACATCCGGCATGGAGCACTCACACCGCGGGATTGTCGGCGGTGTTTTCCCCCCGTCATCAAGAGTCGAGTTGGACGCAAAAAGGGAGCCTAAAAGGTCGGCTTTGTCTTTTGCGTCATGGGCCAGTGAGTCATCCTCCCTGTGCAGAGATGGTAGTGATGGCTTACAGAAATTCCCTTGGACAGCCTTGACGAGAGACCAGAATGCACGGGTTCCCGAAGGAAGGCGAACTAGCTTCTCGCCAATTCTGCCTATGTGCTCTGACTTTGCCTTGGCAATAACTCTTTTGAAGGACCTGGAGGCGAAGTTATACTTCTTTTTAAGTGTGTTAGTATTTACATCCCGAGTCGCCGAAGCCGCAGCCCAGGCTTGATAACACTCCTGCTTACTGCGTAATGCAGTCTTACAGGAGCGACCAAACCAAGGCTGAGATCTGCCTCCGATGGGTACCACAGATGATGGAATAAATAGTTCCATTCCCTGTAGCACCACATCAGTGACAGAGTCAGCAACAGCGCTGGGATCATCCGGCGAGAAGCAAACCCGCCCCCATGGGTAGGATGCAAAGAAGGACCGCATTCCGTCCCAATCCGCCGACCTGTAATGCCAAACACGGCGGCAACCTGCAGAACGCAACCGCGAAGGGAGCGTGAGTGGCACCACACTCCGGATCAGACAATGGTCCGAAGAGCCGAGAGGGGCATCGACGGAAACCAGATATCCGTCCGGATGAGAGGTCAGCAGAAGGTCCAACAGGGAAGGTGTATGATCCTCCACATCTGGAATCCGCGTAGGCGAAGTAACCAGTTGTGTCAGACCATATGCCAAGGCAAAGTCATAAACAGATCACCCCGCATGATCGGTTAGACGTGAACCGAGCCATTCGGCATGGTGGGCGTTAAAATCGCCAAGGATCACGATCTCTGCGGATGGGACCTGTTGTAGCAAGAAATCTGTAGCCATTTGGACGTGGTCAATGAGTCGGTCTGTTTCGGCATTATATATATATATATATATATATATATATATATATATATATATATATATATATAAGAGATATATATATAAGAGATATCGTAACACAGCAGCATTAAGCTGCTATTTTACGCTGGTATTCTGTGAGAGTGTGGTACCTACCCCGGGTTATTCGTGCTACCACCATAATATAGCTGCAGCGTGGCTCTACCACGTAAGATGATTTATTCTAGAAAAGGTATCTTGCAGTATTTACCTCTATATAAAAATCCAGAGACATCATATTGATTTCAGGTTCCTTTAGAATACAAAATTAATATTAACCAGCTTAATTTAAGGATTTTTGAGATTTTTAATGGCATTATTTGAAAAATATAATACATTCCCAAAAACCTGCCTTTTGAAAACTGCCACCCAGGGCCATACCTTATTACGTCACGGATAGGATATAGCTTCATAGGAGAGGCATTATTTTTTTCATAGAATAAAGGTGACAAACGAGCATAAAGTCCACCTGATGGTAAGCGGATACGTTGCCCCATAAACACCTACGTCTATCCTTCACGAAGGATCAAAATTTAGATTCATTGAACGCAAATCCTCAAAAAGAATGCCTCGTTTCCAGTAAAAAAGTTTCTACACACAGCAGTATTAAGCTGCTATTTTACGCAGGTATTTTCGAGAGCGAGATTCTTACCTGGTCGAGCCAACTAATTCGTGCTGCAACTATAACATAGCGGCAGTGTGGCTTTACCACGTCTAAATTAATATTCATTGAATGCACAATATAACTTACAGTCAATGTAGGAGTTTCGTATGCTTCTTTTGTTTCGAACTGATGCGATTCCGGCTGGTTATGGAATGACAGCCTAAAAAAAATATAAGAACTTATCAAATCATTCACATCTAAACCTAGCTTTGGAATAATGTTTAATCGTACGTCTCTTATATATAATATATATAAGAGACGTACGATTGGAACTTCTTCATGATATCATATATAACCTGTAACGATCACATTTTATTAATTTTGAAATTATACTTTAAAAATATTTGCTATCTACGCAGTGCTGATGTGAATAATAATTTTTCTTGAATTTTTTTCATAATTCTGAAATAAAATATACCGATGTGGGTTCTGCGAAACCAGTCGTTACAAAGCCTATTTTCTCGGAATTTAAGATTTGTATAAATAATATACAAAGTTAAAATTAATATTAAATGTAAAAAACAAATGAGAAGTTTCCATTACAACAGAATTTAAAAGCTTCACAAATTTCAATACAGAAAATATACCAGAGCAAATCAGGAGCAGTTTGCATACTGAAATGATGCAAACTGTAAATGAAATGTTTGAGAAAGTTTGTTACGAAAAACTGTTTCGAAAGTTTGTCTCTTATTCATAATTCATTATAGTTCCAAGTTTAGGTCAAACAAAACCACGAGGGTTATCACAAAATTGTTCTTTCAATAATGTATTATTTAACGGTTAACATTTTAATGCAACCTGATGACATGGTCGGTATTCAAGTCACAAATTATTAAAGTTATTTAATGAGGAGCAACACAACTGCAACATGGAAGTGAGGCTAAAGAAAAAGATTTATTATATCCCATTTCTCATATTATAATTTATATGCATATTATAATTATTATACCGAGTACTTCATGTTATTTCAGTACATAGAGTTATGAAATTTCGTGTTGAGCAACATGCAATTTTCACTTTACATTTTGTAGCACTCGAGAATATAAATTTTTATAATAACAAAAACGCATTTTCGCTTCAACATTCATTATGAGATAATGCAATGTGAAATGGAATAGAAAGTAAGCATGGGTTCGTTATTATGTCAGAAGTTTTCTTTTGAAACATTTTTGTTTTGAAATTAGTTTTTCTTTTCAATTTATGTTTAATTTCTACAAATAAACTATTGTAAATGAATGATAAATTTCTTGCGTAACATAAATTCACGTATATATAAATATCTCAAATCATTCCGTATGTGTCGTAAGAGATGAAAGAGGGTAACTGAAACAGGAGATGGGCTGCAGCATCTTCCTGATAACAACCCGCTTGCCAAGGGTGGCAATTATTACAAAATTACTATATGAGGTAATTGAAACAGAAACAAAAACTTTTTTATAGTTTAATTAGGAGAGTTATATTGTTTGATTAGGAAGGATAATACATTAATTGAATGAAATATAACTTTCAAATAAGGCTGTACAATACGCGTACCACTTACTGTATGGGGTTATAAACTAATTTGCTTAATTCCGCGTAAAGAAAGAAAATGATGTGTCCTACTCAGTTTAAAGAGGACCTCTCACCCTCTCTCAATCGCGCGCACTATACCCGTCACCGTTAATCCCAGCACTACCACCCTAGCACCACCACACTAGGCACGACACACCACTCTCGTAAAATACGACACGTGTTTCGCCTCTACACGAGGCATCCTCAGGTGAAGTAGACTCTGCGGACTCTGCGATTGAGGGAGGGTGGTGGTGATCGCTACAAATATCACCTCATTTCCAGGGGTTATTGTCATTCGTAAATTCTCTAATATTATAATAACCCTTTTTATTAAAACTTACTTTAATATAGTTTTTGAACTTGAAGCAAGTCAAATTTTGTATATTTTCTGAGATTATGTTGTAAAAGCGTCAACCCGGGGAGCGGCCAAAGCTTCGTTTATTATTTCGAAGTTGTTCTATATATATAACTTCAGAACTTTCATAGCGCGATTCATGCTTCGATGCGTTTTGCTTATGGCGCGATGACAGCCCCAAGACAAAACAGCTAGATAAGTTTATTTTAGTTATTCTCATAGCATAATCGTCGCGTTGGATAAATAAGGTTCTAAATGAAGAAAGGAACAAAAGGCACAATAAGAACATCAAGATTTAATGACTTTGTTTTCTGCCTCCGATGACTTCGATATTATATTAATCATTGTGACGTAATTTTGAGAATTTTACTTAGACGTAACATAAGGCTTTATTCTATTATTTTAAGCTTTTTATAATAAAAGGAGGCTTTGCATTTACACAGGTCCTATCTGTTGTATATTATTAGTGGGCATGCGAGAAAATAACATAAATTCAACAAAGTTATATCTTACGATAGAATCTTTTTGTTGTGAAATACGCAGTTAGGGAAGTGTTGTAATGAAAAATATGAGTGAATAAAATATAACATATTATGTTTGTGCTGAAACATTAAATTAACTTGAGAATAAATGTTTTGTAAAAACAAACTTATTATTAAATATTTTAGAAAATTAAGTGTATTATACAATTTTAAATGGAGCTTCAAATTACTTAAGATCAATCTTAAGAATCAATTATATAGTGGCTTGAATTTGAGAGGTTGGTTTCTGTCAAATCTTGTAGAATTAAGCCAATTATTTTATCTTCTAGTGCTCCTTTTAGGGTGTTTGATAATACTCTGTCATTCAGTCATATAATGAATTGTTTTATAAAATACTGATATGTAGCACAATAAATTTCATAGAGCAGAGTTTGTAGGTATACATATTCAAGTTTTTTTGGATCAAGTTGCGTACCCAAGGACAAAGACTTTGGTAGTAACTATACCAAAATGATTTTTAGGGTTGAAATTATTTAACAACTTCTTAATTAAGTTAAAACGGGGAGTAGAATTTTGCATTTATTAATACCATGTCTATGTGGGAGTGGACATTGTAAAATACTTGAACTCCCGAATGCCGTTTGCATATTAAAATGTACTCGCAAATCAAACACAACAAGGAACAAGACAAAATAATTTTGGTTCTGATAAAATTGTCACATAGAACCTTGTTATCACAAAATGTAATTTTTAAGATAAAACTACGAGTATGTTGCCTTCTAATTTTCACCGGTATTAATTACTTTTTAAAAGAGTTTTTTTTTATATAAATATACAACATCGTACGTATTTTCTAGCTAGTGCAGATAGAACCTTGTTTACCCGACGGGACGTAATGTCATATGAAATCTTACTATGGGGAAATGCGACTGGCATTGAAACTATCTTTGTTTTGCAAAAGAGAGCCATAAGAGCAATTTATAACCTAATTCCGAAGGAATCCCTTATAGAATAATTTTAAGAAATAAAAAATTATTAACTTTGGCCTCTCATTTACGAAATTTACATTTACGAAAATTTAATGTATGTACACAAAAACAAAAGTAGGTTTATTAAAAAAAGGTTTTAGTAAACAAGCACAAGTAATTTATGTATACAAGTCAGATACTCGACTCCACAGAATCAATTAATTTCTTCATTGGGCAATGTATACGCTTTTACAACAAAGTCCCAGAAAAAAACTTATCTATCAAAAGGTTTAAAATATTTATTAAGCAAAAATTGTCTACTACGGGTTATTGTATTACTAAAGTGTACATGACTGATAATACCCCTGCGAATGAGGTTATCGCTACTATGTTGTTTCTAAATGGTTTCATAACAATTGTATAAAATATTATATTGTAAATTGTGCTTCTTAAATAGAGTTCGCAGGGTTTCTTGGTGGTTCTTCTCAGGACAGAGGTTCTTTTGCGTACCAGGGGTGTAAGTTAACAATGACTTTCAATAAGTAAATGTAATCTTTATTGAATAAAAATAATTCTATTCTATACTACTTTTATTTTTGTGTACGTACATTTTAAAAATGAGAGGTGAAACTTATCAATTTTATTACCATAAATTTTTGTCTGAGCGACTCTTTAGGTTTTGAATCACAGATTGCTCTTATGGCCTTCTTTTGTATGTTCCTGGCTCTTCGTTTGTTCTTGGCTCCTCGTATGTGATATATGGGGGAGGCCTATGATCAGCAGTAGCAGTAAAATTTTAGGAGTTATTATTGATGGATGGCCGTATATAAATGATTATATATGTATACATAACTTTAGTGTAATATAATATGAAGTAAATTAACAATAAAATGATTCTGATAATTTATATGACCAAGGTGATGGAAACTGCGACTATCGTACCACACTCATGTTTACGACGTACGTCAACAAAATGCGTCATTGTAAAATAAAAACCGTGTGTTATTACTTATTAACACAACGTTTTAGTGCAACTAAATAATGTATGTCACTTTCATCATCATGATCATTAGCATCTTCATTATAGCCATTTAAAAATAGAAGAACTAAAACATCCCCTAAGGCATCAATATATAAATATACTCGTATTACTATAAGTATAGAAATATCTCTTAACTGTCCCAAACATTTGTATAGTCACAAGACGTGAAGTCAAAGATTACTTAAAAATTCATACGTAAACCATTTTATTCTACAATGAACTTAATTAAATTCAATGCGAAGTTATCATCATTATTGTTGTCGGTTTTTCGAGCTATATAGCTGGCCTATTGCCACTTCAGGTTAATAATCCATTGGGCTATGTCAGTTACTCTAGTTCTACTGCGAATAATCTCATTTCTAAGTTTATCAGGCACATGAAACCCAAGCATTGCCCTCTTCGTAGCTCTCTGAGCTACCTTTAGCTTCCTCGTACGGCCAGCAGTGAAGGACCACGTCTCAGATCCCTAGGTTATCACTGGCAACACGCATCGGTTGTACAATCTTGTTTTGAAGTTTTGAGGTATGACTACTTGGCTGGGCTGGACAGAGTTCGGAGCCCAGCCCAGCCGAGTAGAATCCCTCTATTGACCTTACGGTTATAGTTGAACTTACCTAATCGGACTATTTTTCCCAGGTAATCATACTCGTCAACAACAACTCGACGAACCGACAACCAATGTGGAAGAAATATGCTCGATCGGCACCATGGTATATTTATTTATATACAATATTAAAAACTATAATAATTTAAAAAAATCTAAAACTAGAAAAAAAAAACAAAAAAAACTATAACCCTGGTATTGGCAAGCCATGTGTAGAGCGTCCCCATATGCAGGAAGTCGATGGATGCAGGTGGCTCAGGACCGCGGTTCGTGGTATTCCTTGGGGGAGGCCTATGTTCAGCAGTGGACTTGTGAAGGGCTGTAATGGTGACGATGATGGGAAAGCTATTTGCAGTAGTTATTAAGTAAAATACCTCAAAATGATAAAAAACGTATTAACTGAAACGTATTAAGTAGGTACCAAATTGATAACTGAAAATGGAATTAAAGCGCACAGTCGCAAACTCTAGCTCAATGTGAGCACATTATAAGATAACATATCACGTGCACTAGTAGTCCTTGCAAGTTGACGGAATTCACTTCTTTTAGAAACATTTTTGATCATGCAAGTTTAATACGAAAGGTGAGTTAATTTAGATTATATACATACTTAAAATAAATAACATTTATTTTGTTTAATAACAAAAAAAACATTAAAAATAACAAATTATTGTAGTGGCTCCTGCAATATAATATCATTATAATTTGATATGCAATCAGTTTTAGCTGAAACACAAATAATTATCTCTATTCGAAAATTAAACCCAGTATGTGTTATTAAAACAAGGGTTCGAAGTGAACTTGAATGAAATATTTCAAAACGTTAATAGGGTACACGAACAAAAAATCTAATTTTCCTACAAAAGGATCTAACATAACTCAAGAGAAATTTCAGACACATCTCGGATCACTGACAAAACTATCTAGAGTGGAATGGCATTTGGGTAAAGCTATAAATCAGGGCACGAAATTGAATCCAAAATACGTGTTAGGTAGGACCATTAAGTTAGCTTGAATTTACGGTATCACGTGAATTTAAACAATTTAAATAAGAAAGTTTTACCTTATGTTATTATTTTTTTATCATTATTTATTTTTGTTAGAATTATTTATCGGTCAAATAATTACAAAAGGCGGTTTAGCGTTAAGTATAACACATTATAAAAGTTTAATTTTAACTTGTGAAATTAATCTGTAACTTCTTTGACACAAAGTTAAATTACTTGAATTAATTCCTCGTTAGTTCTAAGTTATTGTGATGGGTCCTGTTTTCCTAAGTCCAACTTTTGACAATCTGCATATTTCAAGGTCTTTGCGTTTGGTTGCGAAGGTTTTTAGGAATATTTCTATCTATCTGTCTTTAAGTGCGTGTGTGCTTGCGTGCGAACATGTATGAGTGCGGGTGTTTGAGCGTGTATATGTGTTAACGGCTACGAACTGCAGACATTAGATGCACAATTATGTACTTAAACACTGATTAAGTTTTTATTAATAATATCGAATCTAGAAAAAATAGACAGGCACTGAGAATCAGAAGCAACATAGAGAAACAAACCAGCAGATGGCCAGCATCGCCTTCCTTATTGATAATAAATAAAATAAAATTAATAATAAAATAAAAATTGTGGTTGCCAACTCCTCCCCAACTTCCTCCTTCCCAACATATTTGCTTTGGCATCGCAATATATTTATGAAAATGTAATGTATGTACATTATAAACATAAATAGTTTTATATATAATCTTGTAATGCCAGTTACTAGACTCCACAGAATTAGTAATTCATTTATGGGGCAATGTATATGCTTTTCAACAAAATCCCAGAACATGTTCAAAGTTTGTCAATAAACAAGTTTAAAAGTTTTATTAAAGAAAAACTCTACAAAAAGGTCATTATAATATCAAGGAATACATGAATGAAAATAACCTCTGGGAATAAGGTGATCGCCACCATGCTGGTTCTATGAAAATTCATTTAAAATTGTACAAACAAAATTATTGTTAAGTAAAATTATGTTTAAAAAAAGTCCCGCTGGGTTTCTTGCTGGTTCTTCCTAGGACAGAGGTATTTTCCGAACCAGTGGTAAATAAAAAATGACTTTTAATAAGTATTGTGTAATAATAAATATCGCATAAAAAATAATTCTATTCTATTCTTCAAGAAACCGTGAAAAATTTTCATTATATTTACCAGTAGTGGACGTTTAATAAGCTGTACCGATCACATTAACGTTAGTAAAAGTATATTGAATCTAGTCGAATAATATAGCTTAATATTAGATTCTGCTCAATTTTTAAGTTAATAAGGATGTAACCATTAGCCAAACCTATCCGCCAAAATGTTACCAAAGAAATACAGTAGTAAAACTATTGATTGTGTTCATATTGTCATATTTTTATTATTATTATTGTTATCTTCATCATCATTATTATCATCATGAATATTATTCTAACTTATTAAAAGTTTGCTCCTGTGCAAAGGCCAATAAATGCTCCAAATACAGTTCTGAGTCCGATGCTGCCATTGTCTTCCTGCAATTAATTTCAATTCATATTCAGTCTGAAGGGTTGGACAGCCAGTATGATTACAGGCTACGAGGCATTCCGTGAAGTAACTCAGAGATGACAACGCGTCTATACTATAAATACAAATACAAAATACAAACACTCACGCCTGTCACCCAGAGGGGTAGGCAGAGACTACGGACTTCCATTTGGCGCGATTATTATTTTTTTAAAGTTAGCAGGTGTCCATGAAATGCAGTAGCCATTTACCATCAGGTGGAATGTAAGATCGTTTGTCACTTTTTTGTGAAAAAATACTCGTTGCGTGTTTTATAATTATACTGGGTGGCGAATAGGTTATTACGTTAAATAGCACAGCAGTTAATAAAAGTTGATATATGTCTGTTAAAATAATAAAATAAACAATAATAAAAGAAAATAAAAAATGCATTTTTTAAACAAAAGAAATAGCGTAAAAAATTGACAAGAAATAAATCAGCCTTGATAAAATATAGGTTACTGACCTGAACTGACCTACAAAACGTCGTACGTGCCAGAAAAATAATAATTTCAGCACCCGGTCCCATTTCTTGTCACTTCGCGCATAGAGATTTATGCCTTAACTTCATTATTTTAAGTAAATTTTTCGCTTGAGTTTGTTTTCACACACCCGCAGCGCGCGGTCCCTTTGTTTTTAATTTCGCGCATAAAATTATGCCTTAAATTGTTAGCCGTAAGTACAGTTTTTGTTTGATTTTTTCTTTATTTGAGTAGTTCGGATTGACAACGCTTTAACTACCTATATCCGTCTTCAAATGGCATGGGTCTTTGACCTTCTAGAGTTCATCAGGTGATATCTGTATGCATTTACATGATGTTATTTAATATTAAAACAAAAAAAATGCTACCGCGACTAATGTATTAATTGTTATATATTTATTTAGTTGTGTATGTTTAAAGAAATTTATGTAACATACGTCTTTTCATTTTATGTGATAACTTTTTCGTCACTCGGTATAACATGCAATAGATAACTTTAATGCTTTGTCAATTTTTACCACTTTTGAGTGCTAAAAGTCAAAGCCTCAATTACTGCCACTATACCGTATTTCTCTACACTCAAGCTGGAACATAGCAGTGGATGCATTACCGCTTGGTGGCGAAAATAAGAGAGCTGTAATTACCCAAATTTCAGCAACCGCGGAATACACGAAGTGACGATCTAGACTAAAATATCTGAACGGAATACAAGGATATCTATTAAAGCCTAGGTATACTATTAAAAATCCTCGTGTGAATATTAGTGGTTTTACAAAAAACATCTTAACTTGGCGAGATATTCTTGATTATCCTGGTAATATAGTAGATTATGATAAAACCTTAATTATACGTAATAGAGCCATGCTGCTGTTATTTTGCTAGAAACAAATCATTCCATCTTATTGCTCAGGGATGACAATTTTTAGTTTAACCGAAGATAAAAGTAGATGTCTATGAACCACAATATCCATTACCATAAGATGGACTGTGTGCTTGCTTGTTACACTTATTCTAAAAAAAAATTTCTAGAAAGTATTTACTCTTCTGTCTTTTACCGCGATATAAAGTTACATTTGTAAATAAATGATTACTCAGGTTTAAAGTGTATTAAGGAAATAGTTTTTAATATAACCAATTTTACTTTTTATTTTACTTTTGCTCTTTTTTAGTGTTGCTTTATGCTAATTTAGAAGAATTAAATTAGCACGGCATAAATAAAATAAATAATGCATCATGCATAAAGTCCATTTTACACCTATGCCGGTAGTTGTTGGGAGCACTAAGCTTGAAGTCGTTGACGAGTATGTTTACCTACGACAAATAGTCCGACTAGTTAAGTCCAACTTCGACCGAGAGGTCAATCGACGGATTCAATTCGGCTGGGTAGCGTTCGGGAAATTACGGCACATCTCCTCGTCAGGTATACCTCAAAACTTGAAAACTTGACTGTACAACCAGTGCGTGTTGCCAGTGATGACCTATGGAACTGAGACGTGGTCCTTCACTGCTGGCTGTATGATGGGGTAAAAGGTTTATCAATAAGGGTGACCCTTATTCTTAAAAAAATGCCCCTCCACAATTATTGAATAAAAACGACTACAAAAAGATCTTATTTAGTTTGTGTGAATTTGATTTAAACAATATCAAACTATTGTTCATAAAAAATTACTATGGATAAAATCTACAACACAGCCAAAGCAACATGCCTTTATCATTGACAAAATAAAACCAATATTCGCGAAGTAATAACATACAAAAGCTAATTTACATACTTATTAGCACTTTCGCATTTGCGAGGGCTTTATTTATTTATTACAAAACAAAAACGAATACAATTAAATCTAAATTAGAAAATGTACAACAGGCAGTCTTATCACTCTGAAAGTGATTTCTTCCAGACAACCTTAGTGTAGAGAACTGATGTAAACAATACTTAAAATTAGAGGGGGGCGTACAAAATAAAAATTAAAAATATGAAAATACATACAAATAAAGGCAAGTGAAGATTATGTATGATATAATATAATAGATTAAATGAAAAGAGTACGAAAAAGAAAAATTTCTTAAAAAAGGAGGAAGAGTGCGAATGAGTAGAGAGAGAAAGATTGACAGAGGATCGAAGGAACCGATTATGGGTAAGGGAAAGATACTGGAAACGATCTTTTAAATAATGAGGAATTTAGTTTTCTTCTACTTTACAGTAACAAATTTTCTCACTAAAAACCGACTAATTGTATTATTTGTAGATAACTAATTTTATTCCGGCAAGGGAAAATTGAACCTTAATTCATTTTAAATAAATTACTCATAACATCCAAATAATCAAAAGTTTTTATTAAAGAAGTTAAACAATAAGAATTTTTTTTTCAAAAATAGCATGTAAAATTCGCATGCCTGTAATTTGCATCTGCATTTTGATTCTTAATCGAGGATAAATATGTAGATGTCGATGGGCCACAGTATCCATTTACCATCAGGTGGACTGTGTGCTCGTTTGTCACCCTTATTCTATAATAACAATTATTACGTCTTAGGTCCCGAAGAACTATCACAAGTTCCATTTGACCCACACAGACGTCCGGATGTAGTGAACGTTGTGCTGTCTACGAACGTCAATTGCCCGATAGTAGCAAAGGTGCTGTACGACCTGAATACACAGCACCTCCCAATACTGATTACCCTTTGCCTCAAGGCGGTGACTACGCTGCCCAGAGCTTTCAAGACCATAATTGACTGGAGGCTCTACCATTAACACCTACAGATGAGATCTCCAGTCCATACACCACTCAACACAAAGTACGTCGTAAAACCGCTTAATCTAGAATAACCAAGAGCATCAAGTAGGCTCTCTACGCAGCCTCTACGATCGTCCCGATCACCACCAAGAAGGATGAGCTGCCTCGTGAAATATGCGTGCAGATTAAGCGCAAAAGAGCGCTGAGGAAGCTCTGGACGCGTTTTCGTTGCCAGAGATAAGATTAAAAACAAGACTAAACCAATTAACAGATGAACTGTCGGTTGCAATCGAGGCTCACAGAGGAGAAGCCTGGGAGCGGTGCATCGGAAAAGCGGAGGAGCAAGATACGTCAATCTATAAATTGAACCGATAGTTAACAAAACTAACCAACAACGCGAGCGAACGTTGTTACGATGCCAAGGGTAGAGCGGATATCCTAGTAGAGCACTTTGAGGAGCAATTTATAACAAACGCAGCAAGTGCGGAGTCCATGGAGCTGGGGCGTGAGGATAATTCGGGTAGTGAAGAATGTCCCGAGGCCCGAGAACTGCAGTTCAAGCACATGCGGAAGAAGACGTAGTTGGAAATTCATTCAGGACCAGCTACCAGTTTCCAGTTTAAATCAAAAACGAAAACAATAGAGAAAAGTGATAGGAAAAAGTAGTGAAATTTTCAATGTCGAATTTTTAAGGGGGGATTTATGAAGACTAATCGATGTTTCATTTCACAAATCAACTCCATTCACAAGAAAATACAGTCCCGAGTACTTTACTGATGACTGACGTCAAGACAGGGACCATACTATAGGGACCCGTAATCTTAGTCGTCTAACCTTTTTTTTGAGAGAGCGCAGACGGACTTTGAGTGACACACCTTCTCAGAGGTCACGCCCACCTCGTTGTTCCTGAGCCCAACGTAGTGTGGTATTAGTATATGTGAATAGAAGGTCACTAATTGGTCGATCTCTGCTGCAGGGCGGGTCATGAGGAGCCGCTGTACCCTTTCAGTCTGTGCACTTGTTTGTCACCCTTAATTCTATAAAATAAATATTTATTTGTCGAAGAAGGTTGCCCCTGAAAAACTTGTTCTCTATTACCATCTTCTTTTTATTAAACTGACGTTAAAAGCGAACTTGCAACTTCGATGCATATTGGTAGGGCCACGGGAAAGCACTCTCAGTATCAGTGGCGCTGTCAGTGCTAGCTGCCTCTTGGCAGCCTCTCCACGAAAGAGGACAATGCAACTGAGTTTTCATTCTTAATCGAGGGTATAGCTTAACAAGTAATTAAAACAAGTTTTTCTTCAAAAATTTTATTAGATCTCGCTCTAAATTCCTATTATAAAAACAAATTGCAAGTGACTGTCTCGTTGGCAATCTTGCGGATAAATCGGATGAACTAACATAAACTGATCTGTTTCATACGATCAGTCCTATGCCCTGCGAGTATGTGGACTCATACCTTAAAGAAAAGTTAAAATAACTTCACTGTGGTGTCTGATAAAATTACATTAAGTTTTAATAATAGCCTGTTCTAATAGGCCATAAACATTATTTTTAGAATAAGGGTGACAAACGAGCTCACAGTAAAAAAGGTAAGTGCTGTGGGTGTGACCCATAGTCATCTACATATATTTTTATTTCAAAATCAATATTATGCGGATGTGGTGTTACCCCTGAGAAATTACTAAGATGGAATACCTAGTTTCCAGTAAAAAGGATCTCCGGTTCTCTGCACTTGCCATACGAAACACATAATTATTATGTTGCTATTTTAAGCTGGAATCTTGCAAAATATAAAATTAGATAAGAATTTAACTTCCATTTAACACATCTTAAATGCTTGTGTTGGGTGTGGTTCACAACATTAGTGGGATGGCGTATTCGAACCCACGACCTTTGAGTGCGCAGTCCACACTCTGCTATCAGGCTACTATCGCTGACTATCTGTGATAAAAATTATAAAAGTAATAAATTTATCTGAGTGTAAAAGTATGTTAGTAAAGGTTTAAATGAGTATAAAAATTAAATTAGTAAACGTTCCGATTATAAATCTGTATAAAAACAGTATTTCACATTTTAATTAAACTGATTGACACTTTCCAGTACTAACATTCCTAGCTCCTCACAGAAGTATCTTTACTCAGTTAGCAGGAAATTGAATCAACCCTTGATTGTAAGAGTAGTTTCAGTAGATTTCACTCACTAAATACATAGCAAACTCAAGTTGTGTGATGAAGTTCTACAAATAAAACATACATTTATTTTACTCGATTGTATCGATTCCACTTTTAAAGAGTGAAATATGATTAATTGTTGTTAAACTTTAATTTCAATTAAGCTTAATTAAATTATACCCTTTAGACCAGAACATACCAATGCAGGCGATGCTCATGGACGCCAGAAATAAATAAGATGAAGACACAGACAGAAATCCAGGCAAAAAAAGAGTCCTACCAGCAAGTGAAAATATTTTGTAAATTTTCTATAGACTAAGGGTGACAAGCTGGCATTGCAAGTGGATGCTGCGACCCATATATCTCTACATCTTTCCTCAACCAAGAATCATGCGTTGACGACATGAGACGTTGCGATCAGATGCGTTGTCTCCTCTGAGGACTAAGATTAAATAACTCGTTACCAGTAAATATGGTCTCCGATTCTCTACACTCACAATGCGAAACACATCATTATTCTGCTATTTCTTGCTTGCATAATGTAGCGTGGCTCTATCGCGTAAGATAATATATTCCACATAAGAATTCAATAAAAATAGACTTTCTTAATTGTAGCAGAATTAACGTCAACACTAAATTTAACCCAAAAGATAGTATAGCGGGTATAGATTTTTTTTTATAGAAGTAAGTTTCTTCAAAATTACCTTTTAAGTATCTTTTCGGATATCATAATATTGTCTGTGAAAATACTTGATAAGTTATGAGAATTTTATAAAATCTTAATAACGAATCACTGAAGCTCTCGAGGAGGCGTCATTAATCATGGAGCAGTGAGTTTGAAATTTAACAGAACACCACCTGGCAAATTCTCAAGAGACCTATCGCTTCATATTTTGTATTATCAACCTTACATTTATAAGTTAGGTAACATTCGGTGGAGTTGATTTAAAAAGGCCGCTTCTATTAATCCTTTATAAAAAATATCTAATAGTCAACCTGACTACTTCTGGTCATAGACATATCATAAAAGCTACTTTTCATTTCAGCCAATAAATGTCCAATGCTGAAGGCTTTTTCGGTAGATTGCCTTATAGAAAGGAATAGTACCATAGTTAACATTCTTAGCATCTAGGTTGTTAACCACACGACATAAATATTCATTGACATATTTAGACTTTCAAATAATGGTATGTGGGTAGAACACGCGCGCCACCTACTGTAATTTAATTGTACTATGCCGATAACCTTCGCGCAAGTACAAGCAATAAGTTGACAAAATTTTAGCACAATCTGATGAACGGTGTGGCGGCGCATAATATACGAACAAACAAAAATTAATTATTATATATTAGATTAATAGGAAGACAGAAAATAACAAAGTAAAAAAATAACATTTTTATTTTATTATTAAGAGAAACTAATAATAGCGAAAATGATGTGTTCTGTTGTTCTTTGATGATCTTTTAAAAAGCTTATACGTTTTTCCTTGTTAGTATAAATCTCTTAGAAAAACATTATACCATACATCGTAGCCACTAAGTTCAGTATCCTTTTTAAAACTTACGTAATGGTTGGAGAAATTACAAGGAATTCAAGCTGATATTATGGTGTAATTTTACTTTATCTCATTTTACGGGCTTTCTGAATTAATTTCGTTGCTGAAAAAATACTTATTTATTGCACGTAAATTAATTTTAAATAAAGTATCCTTTTAACGTGTCCTAAATATTTTATTTCATACGTTTTGTAGAAAAATTAAACTTTTTTTCAAACTTTTATTTGCAACAAATTAAAGTAAAAAGTATTTAAGCCATGGTTAAGGAACCTATATTCAAGCCATTTTATAAATTTTATAGAATGTCTCATAATTATATTATATCAAAATTCAGACCAAACGTGGTGATTCAAAAACGAGATAATCATATAACTAAAATCGTAAACTTTCTATAGTCATGTTTTACCATGAGCTCGGAGATGAAGCAAGATGTATGAAAGAAACATGCATCGAAAGAAGGACTGCTCTTGCATTCCACACTACGTTGCAAAAAAATATAAATACATACAACGAAAACAGGCCTATAAATGGCAATGAATTCTTTTCCTAATTTTTAACCAATTTCAAAAAAGGAGAAATTGGTTAAGGCGCAGGTTGAGCAAAATGTCGCGCTAGTCGTTATTTGTGCGGTTTTTAGGAGCTATCTACTTTTTATTTAAAAGATATATCAACAAATAAAAAACACATTATATTTCTACATAATCTTGATTTCATAAGAGCTATATCCAATTTTTTAAAGGAATAAATATTAATATAATCTCCTTACAACGAAACCACATAAATGTGAAATTATTATTGATAACATGCATCTCCTCGTAAAGTAAGTATTATTTTATTTTGAGATTTACACCAATGGATAGACAATTTATTAATGAACAAAAAATTTTATAATAGAAAACTATTATAATTTTTTTTTTCAAATGACTAAAATTTGATTTTATTAAGAAATTATTTTAAAATTTGGACGTATTCACTGCCCACGGGCTTGCTGGAGTCAGTGAGCGCTGAGCTCTTCGACGTGAAGCCCGTGTCGTTAGAGCGTCGGCCAGCGCATACGCTCACGTCATATCAGTCGATAATATTATTACTTATCAGGTTATTTATAGGTAGTATTATTTGTTTGTTTTTGGTATAATGTTTCGTATTAGTTATACATATATTTGTTGTGTTTTTACTGCGCGATGAAGCTTTTTGCGTGTATTTTCTTTGAAATAAATGCAAATAAAAAAATGAAGCACCATTAGCATGTAAGGTTCGAATCCATAATTAACTTTTCGACAAATATTATAATTTACACTATAAAAGGCTAATTCAATATTATCAGTATAGTATACAGTTAAAAATAATCCTAATACCCAACAACAATATCTTATGAGGTATAGTACTGCCTCGTTGGTCTAGTGGTTGTAGTAGTGCGACTGCTGATCATGAGGGTTCGAATCCTGGGTCGGGCCAAAAAGTCAGTAATGAGTTTTTCTTTTATGTTCTAAGTTATAATTAGTATTACTAAGTTATAGTTTTTTGCTAAAATATAGTATATTATTTATTGCTTGTTTTTTCTTCTTTTTCAAAAAATAATTGAGTACATAAGGTGTTTTATACTTATAATTCGGTAAAAAGTATCTAAGCAGGTACAGGTAAAGTAAAAATTTTTAAAACTAAATTTAACTAAAAAGACTAAACTGACCATTTATTTTTTAACTCAAAACAGGACATGGGTTTATTTATACTCTAAAAACTATAACTTTATACAATTAGTGTTCACTATAAAATTATATTCAGTATAGACGGTAATTATCAAATGCAACATATTTTTTTAAATTATTAATTACATTTGTCAGTGGATTAAATTTGATTTAATAAAGTTGGTGATGATTTTAAATAAGAATAAAATTCTGCTCAAGTTTTTTTTATTGTTATCTTTGTTAACAACATCGCCTTTAGAACTGGAACCGTAAGTGTTTCTTTCAGACGTCCACAATTTATTCAAAATAAAAAAAAATACTCTTTCTACCGGAGCATTTGTACCAGGTAGACATAAAATATATTCTATTAAAAAAAATTATGTTGAAGATTGTTGACTTTGAGTTCTTCCATCCAACGAGTTACGGGACAATTTTGTGTCCCGGAGCTTTGTTTGGGGACAATGGGACAGGTGACCGAGAAAAGGAACAGTCCCGTTCAAAACGGGACGTATGGTCACTTTAGCTATAACCTGGCGACGGCTCCGTGGCGCAGTGGCTTAGCAATCAGTTGTTGCGCTGGGGGCCGCGGGTCCGAATCCACCACGGAAGTAGCACGGAACAAGTATTTGTATGGCCTACAAATAATTGTTCCGGGTCTGGATGTTTGTCCTTGTGCAATTTATGTTTGTAAACTGCCTCCACGACACAGGAGAAAATCCTAGTGTGGGAGTAACTTTTTTAACAATTGAAATTGAAAGATTGAACCCTTATACTTCTTGTTGATTTTTGTATTACCTTTATTAAAGTTACCCTTATATATAAATAAATATAATTACGTATGTAGAAATAAAATTAATTTTCATCCTCATCAATCATTGGGGTGAGGATAATGTCTGCCAGCATAAGTAATAAGCAGGCTAAGTTACAAGGTGCTCAGTTCAAAAATTAGTAGGTAGGTATGTTACTTTTCAATACGTGACACGTAAAAATTAACAATTATCAAAAACACATCTGCGAAACATCCTATTTATTTATTTATTCTTTATTGCACCAAATATTTGTACAAAAGGCGAGCTATCTATTTATTTACCTATAGTGAATAGGTATCTTTTAAACTCACAATTTTCAATGCTTAATTTTTTATATATAATTATAAAATTTCATAATTAGATAATATATAAAAATACATAATTCGAATATAATGCAACTAATATACCGAATAAAAAAATTAAAATACATTTATCGTGGTACGCTGTGTGTATTTCCATAAATTAGTTTATTGATGTTGAAAAAATCATACTACGTTCGTATCTACAATAGGTAGCGTCTTATGCCTCATCCACACGCTTGCCAAACAACGGCGAACAGCATACACCAAACAGCAATCACGAACGTGTGGATGGTTGTTTGCCTGTTTGTTTGTTTGTTTGTATGTGAATGCCAGTGATCGGCGTTGGTGTCGGTTTTTGTGCACCGATCAAAGGGTGTTCGACAAACGTGTTTGCTGTGTATCCACACGTTTGGCAATCAGTCAGTAGTACGCGCGAGCTTGCGGCTTGCGGGCGGCGGAAGGAGTTACTAGTGGCTATTATTATTATACTCTACGCCAATGTTACCAATCCGAAATTTGTCTCAGAGGTAAATATTATTTCAGAAGTTGAGTTTACTACCAATTCTACTTAGAAAAGTTAGTAGATCTACCACCTATTTTTTTTAAGTTTTCTAGAGACCTCCCAATAATAATGTGATTGACTCCTAATAAATGTTTCTATTTGGTAACAAATATTTCACCTCTTTTTATAAGGAGCCCCGTGTGAAAGCAGGATCATTGATCATCAATTCCCAAAATAAAATCCGAAAAAATTATATAAGATTAATATATCCTGATTTAATCGTTTTTAGACTTTAGTAGTTACACAACAAGGAACCCTTATAGTTTCGCCATGTCCGTCTGTCCGTCCGCGATTTTGCTCAGACCCTAGGTGCTACAAATCTGTAAATTGCATTTTTATTTTGGGTACTTCCCACACAAGTAAATGGAGGATGATTTTTTTTACGTGTATTCTATCATGTGGGGTATCGTTGGATTGGTCTTTCATAAACATTGGGGGTGTTGAACAACATATTTTCGATTCTGGCGTCCGTTTGTGAAATATTTAGCTTTAAAGTGCTATTTTTCATTAGAGTCATGTGCCCCCCCCCCTCTAATAACTTAACAGATCGACATGTGAAAAGTATACCCAATAGTAGTTTATATAATGCAGTTAAAAGGAAAACTATCACAGCTACGTAGAAACAAGAAGTTAACGAGTAATTGTTGACTAACTTATAAAATAAACTTGGATTAGTAAAAATTTCGTTACATTTTCATAGAAAAGACCTAAGACTAGCTGCATTAATAACTTTGTAATGTTGTTGTAAGCTGTTAAAAATAAACATTTTATGAAGAAAACGGCTCATATGCATTACTACTATTAGTTTTGGCGAAGCGCTTAAAAAAATAGTTTATCATTTTCATTCCATAAAAAATAAACAATTGTGCGTTTTGAAAATATTGCTATTAAATTGTATAAGGCGCTTCGAATAAAGAGATAATCTATGTTAAAAGTAAATAGATTCTATATAATGTCGAACGAAAGTTCGGGGTTCGATTCCCCGGTCGAGCATTAATTTCATAAAAGTTTGTTTTATGATTAATTAAGAGTGACGTGTTACATAATAATCAGTTATGCAATACGAATAAAAGCGTTCAAACCACACTTATTTGAACCTGAAGACAATTTATAGCAGTGATAATTGAGAATTCATCTGAGATCCTATGGTGTGTAAAATCTTCAATACAATATCCTTGAGAGTAATTCATTTTTAAATAAAAATAGGTCAACCCGAAAGTAATCGCTGCCCCAAGCTCGTCATCCGTCATGTTTGCCTATGCGGAATATACTAGCACGTTCGCCGAGCGTGTGGATGCCGTGTTTGTGTTGGGTGAATGTGGTCAGTGTTTGTTCGTGTATGGAGTATGTGGCAAACACCAAGCGTATGGAGGCGGCATTACATATTTCATAAGCAACATATTGAAGCGAGCGGCGCGCCGCCGACCAAATGCTCAAGGTCGTTCGCATGGAGTAGCCCCTTAAATTATTTTTTTTGGTTCATCGATTTGTAAAGAAAAGCTAAACCTATTTAAATTATTCATTTTATTATATAGGTTACCAAACGTGGTCTTATTTGAATTGTAAGTATAAATAGATATTGAACTTTTTGTTGTAGTTATTAATCTATTAAAGGTATTTTGAACTTGTAAAATTGCTTAGTCTTCTCAAAATAGCTTTATAAAAATTATTTTAATAAATAGCTAAATCCAATCAGAAAAAACATTACAATAATTTACACATAATAGCTTCTGTTAGCGACGTGCTCAAAAATCGTTATATAAATTTGTATTAGCTTAAGGTGGCGGGTATGACGGCCTAATCATCTCATATGTTTTAAATATTATATTAAATTTTAAGGTAGAAATCGAACGGTGACGCAGTCAGTCAGCCTTTACTATCGCTCGCGACACACGTACCTTCGCTCTCTCTCATATGCTTTGTTCGTGTACCTACGTTGTGTAATTTAAAATAAACGGTTTAACGAATTTTTGGTTTTCGAGTTTTCCTACTATTTTATCGCGCCAGTGCACCCTTTACAAAGTGGTCTTCGAACCGGATCTAATGTTCAGCACGCCGCCTGCAAAAATGGTAAAAACTCGAAGCACTACACGCAAGGAGCTCGAGAGCAACGAGGACGAAAATCAGGAAGTCCAGTTACAAGTGCAGCCTCAGCCAACTGATGGAAATACACAGAAGGATAAACAGACACCGACCGCTAGCCAACTATATGATGTTGGGGGTAGCAGCGTCAAGCGCGAGTACCGCTTGCAACAGCCGCCCGCTTCGCGCACCGGGGCTAAGTCAACGTCCACCTCGTCCTCTCTGATGGCCAGGAGAAAGAAACTGGAACTAGAGATGGCTAAAGAAAAGGCTAAAATTCAAATGGATCTCATCGATAAGCAGTTTCAGGCGGATTTAGCAGACCTTATGGATGAAAAAGAGGAAATATACAGTCCACATAGTGACCCGCACGACGACACCAAGAATAAGAAAGTGGAGCAATGGTTAGAACAAAGCCAGCTCGAGCACGAACCCCCGTTGCACGCTCCAGAGTTCGGTAATCAGCCGGGCAAGCAGTATCCGCCGGCGGCACTCGTTGCCGGCCCATGTGACGGAACGGTTCATATGCTCGCGAGCGCACTACAGAATCTATCCTCGATCTCTGCAAATAATGGGACAAACAACAACCTGCTTAGTCGCATGTGTACCCCCCGGGACCTACCTAGTTACTCAGGGGACTCGCTGGAATGGCTCCAGTTCAAGCAGGCTTATGACGAGTCTACCGAAGTGTGCGGGTTTAGCCCGAAGGAAAATTTATGGCGTTTAAGGAAGTGTCTTCACGGGCCAGCTAAGGAAGCAGTCTCAGCTCTCATGATAAGCGCTACATCACCCGACGTAGTGATAAAAACTTTAGAGCTACTATACGGTAACGCAGACACCATTCTAAGCAAAATTACCCAGGGCCTGAAGAAACTACCACCTATGTCGAACGAATACAACAAAGACATTGTGTCGTTCTCAGTTAAAGTTCAAAATTTCATCGCAGCTGTGCACACCGTCGGCCGAGAAGAGTACATGCAAGGAATGCATATTTCAAATATTATTTTATCCAAGATGCCTACCGTACTAATATCAAAATGGTCCGATTATAGTTTTGCTATAATAAAGGAAGAAAAGAAATCACGTTTGAATATATTAGGCGATTTTTTAAATCAAGAAGCTGTGAAAATTTCGACTACAGCGAACATACACGCCACAGAGGCTCGCTGCGTCGGATTTCAGCAGCACTACAAGAGTAAACCTGACAGCAACATCACCAGTCGTCCTCATGCAGTATTAGTGCAATCAACGCACAGTGACATTAAGTGTTTATTTTGCAACGTCGCAAAACATAAATTAACTGAGTGCAAAATGTTTAAAAAAGCGTTACGCAAAGACAAGTGGCGTCACGTTAAACGCCACGGCGTATGTTACAAGTGCTTAGTGTCGCGCCACGATCGAGAAACGTGTCCCGCGGCCGTCTGCGACAAGGACGGCTGCGGCGAGGCACACCACCGGCTGCTGCACTACGTGCGCGACGCCGGCCGGGAGCCGCGCGACGCCAGCCGGATGCCGCGCGACGTCGGCCGGGAGCCGCGCCCCGCCCCGCCCGGCGCGGGCGACACCGGCGATGCGGCCCACAGCGGCCACACTTCCGGAGCTGCAGCTGCTACCGTGACACACATTAACTCTGCACACAACGTGTTATTGAAAGTAGTACCTATAAACATACATGGACCTAATTGTGTAATCAGCACGACTGCATTGCTCGACGACGGATCAACAATAACATTGATAACCGGTTCCCTCGCTGCGCGGGCCGGCCTGCGCGGCCGCACTGAGACTATGCGCGTGAGCGGAGCGTGGAGCGGTATTATAGTAAAGTAGCATATTAATGATTTCGCTAAAGAGTCGACTGATATTCGGCGCACACCGCGAACGTGGTATTTACCACACTTTGGGGTCAATAATCCTAATAAAAAAAAGTTGCGTTTCGTTTTCGATGCAGCAGCGAAAAGTCACGGAAAATATTTAAATGATTACCTATTGCAAGGTCCCGACTTACTCGCGTCCCTATTCGGCATTATGGTACGTTTTAGAGAGAATAGGATCGCTGTAGCCGGGGACATTAAAGATATGTTCCTGAGAATTAAAATAAGGGACGAGGATCAAAATTCCCTTAGATTTTTGTGGAGACCTCGCCCCGAACAATCGGTCAAAACTTTTAACATGACTTCGCTCATATTCGGTGCTAATTGTTCCCCATTTATAGCACAGTACGTGAAAAACAGGAACGCGGAACGTTTCGTTTCGTCGCTGCCCGCTGCTGCCGACGCTATCTGCAACCAGCACTACATGGACGACTATCTGGACAGTTTCCCGGACGAAGCCACCGCGACGCAGATGGTAAGAGATATTGTTTACATTCACAAAGAGGGCGGCTTCGAAATATGCAATAGGAATAGTAACAGTGTAGTAGTGTTGGACAGCATACCAAAAGACACCTTAGGTACAGTGGCGGTAAGTCTCAAAATGGGTCAGCAGTGCGAAGGAGAACGAACGCTCGGTCTTATTTGGTTTCCCGCTAAAGACGAGCTGGGGTTTGATTTATCCTTCAAGCGCATTCCAGAGTACGTAGTGAACGGAGCACAAGTGCCTACTAAAAGGGTTATGCTGCGAGTAATTATGTCTATTTACGATATTTTTGATTTCTTGTCGCCGTTCACAATACAAGGTAAAATAATGCTTCAAAATCTTTGGCGATCAAACATTGGCTGGGACGACGAGATTCCCAATAGCATTTTTAATAAATGGAAAACCTGGATCGATTTGCTAAATGAAATGAGTAATGTACGCATTCCTAGGTGCTACCTAAGCCCTCTAGGTGCGAGTGAGACAGGTGATCGCATGGCAACGGACACAGCTGATATCGTAGCAGGTCAGTGCTCCCCCGCGCCCCGCGGCCCGCCTACGCCCGCGCAGCCCGCTACGGCCTCTACGCGACTGACCGGGAGCTACGAAACCGCGCGAGCTACGAGTGCTACGAAGTACAATAAAACACAGCTGCATGTTTTTTGCGATGCATCTACTAAAGCGATATGTGCTGTAGCTTATTGGCGGTGGACGTGCAATGGTAATGTGTTTGTTGCATTTATAGCAAGTAAATGTCGAGTTGCGTCGGTAAAACCACTGACTGTGCCGCGACTAGAGTTGCAAGCAGCGCTTCTAGCGGCGAGACTCGCCGATACCATTGTTAAGGAGCATAAGTTGAGCGTGTTACAGCGATTCTTTTGGAGTGACTCGACCACGGTTTTGCACTGGATTAATAATGACGCGAGAAATTATAAAACATTTGTAGCAAACCGGTTGGGCGAGATTGATGAGGTCACTAGTAGTAAAGAATGGCGATACGTGCCTACTGAATTAAATGTTGCGGATATAGCTACACGCGAAACCTACGACGACGTAATTTTTAAGAGTGTATGGTTGGGGGGCCCTACGTTTCTGCGTGACGATGAGTCATCGTGGCCGCGTCACGTCATTCGTCCTGTCACTGATGTCGAGACAACTGAATGTGTTAACCTGGTAACAAATGTGGTTACTACGGACATCCCTAGTGTCGAGCCTACTCCCGATCCGGAACGGTTTTCTTCGTGGCTGCGGTTGCTCAAAAGTACAGCCGCTGTTCTTAGATTTATATATAAGTGCAGGAAACGTACCGATGACGATTGCGAATTAATGGAACAGGCTAAACGTTTGCAGTTCCGGCGGGTACAGAGCGAGGCCTTCGGCACGGAAGTGAGCGCAATTAGAGAAGGTAAATGTTTGCCCCGCAACAGTCGTATTCTCAACTTGTCACCTTATTTGGACGAGCACGGCGTCCTTCGTTGCGGCGGACGCATTGGTGCGGCACTTGATGTCTCTTCCGAGACAAAAAACCCGAGTATCCTCGACGGGCGACATCGAGTGACGCGATTGTTGGTAAGACATTTCCACATAAAAGCTGCTCACGGAAACCAGGAGACAGTGGTAAATAACCTAAAGCAAAGGTACTGGATCATTAAAATGAGCACCGGCAAGCCCCCATTGGGAAGGAGCGTGGGAGCGTTTAATGCGTAGCGTTAAGGTATCTCCAGGGGCTATACTCAAAGAGCGTGTCCCCAAAGATGAAGTTCTCGCCACCTTTATGACTGAGGTCGAGAATATAGTCAACAGCCGCCCCCTTACTCACGTGTCTGTAGAACCTGGTAGCAACGAGTCGTTGACGCCAAACCATTTTCTGCTGGGTAAGAGCTCCAACTTACCTGCTGCAGGTGTCTTCGATGACTCTGACTTGTACCTACGAAAACAGTGGCGAAAAAGTCAACGCTTAGCTGATATGTATTGGCGCAGATGGGTACTCAGATGGGTAGGTACTCACCTACCGGAGCTGATACCTAGAAGGAAGTGGAATGAGGAGCGCGAACCGCTAAAGGTAGGTGATCTCGTGCTGGTCGTGGACCCTGGAGCGCCACGCAACGTGTGGCAGAGGGCGATCGTGGAGCAGGTGTTTCCAGGCAAGGACCGCCGGGTCAGGTTGGTTGAAATCAGAACCAAATCAGGGACGCTGAGACGTTCAGCGGCGCGCGTCGCTAGAATTCCTTTGTCTGAGTAGTGCTGAGCCAGCACTGGGGTGGGGTGTGTTAGCGACGTGCTCAAAAATCGTTATACAAATTTGTATTAGCTTAAGGTGGCGGGTATGACGGCCCAATCATCTCATATGTTTTAAATATTATATTAAATTTTAAGGTAGAAATCGAACGGTGACGCAGTCAGTCAGCCTTTACTATCGCTCGCGACACACGTACCTTCGCTCTCTCTCATATGCTTTGTTCGTGTACCTACGATGTGTAATTTAAAATAAACGGTTTTAACGAATTTTTGGTTTTCGAGTTTTCCTACTATTTTATCACGCCAGTGCACCCTTTACAGCTTCTAAAATCGGAGGTTTGATAGTTTGTTACTATATCTTTGCATAAACTTAAACTTAAACTTAGGAGCTATTATGTGGAAATTATTTCATTATTTGCCCACCCCGGCTTGGCATGGGTGGTATGTATTTTGAAAATAATTACCACTTACCATTTATTTTAATAAGTTTCCCTTTTCACGAAATTTCAAAGTTTTTTTTAGATAAAATATAGCTTAGATCACTACTGGCATTACTCTCTCTCTCTGTTTCTGAAGTTTCATCACAATCGGTGCAGTCATTACGAAGATTAGCCTAGACAGCCAGACAGACAAACAAAAATTACACAAATGGTCGTTCATGTCTTAACGGCATGCATGTAACTCCCTGAGTTCGGTATCTTTCAACAGTTTTTTAGGATAGATATAAGGTTTTTGATGAATATGCCCACTATCATGTTATTGGAACTCTTTGATGAATAGAACTACAATTTAATTTTTTTTTCACGATCTAATGAGCGTTATTAGTCGTGCACTTTTGGATTTACCAAAAATTTTTTAAATTGAAATTTGACATAAAATTATAGGAAAATGGGAAGTATAGTAATAATTATAAGGTTTATAGTGAAAACTTGTGTGTTTAAACTCCTTTAAAATTCATGTATAATCATTTTAAGCGTACTTTTTTTAATGCGTAGCTTTTGGATTTTCTGTCAAGAAATTGTCAGTCTTGATCTTGATGAAAGTTTTAATGTGTGTTTCAATGGGTCCCTAGATGATTTCGACTCAAGTTTGGACTCGGTTGGTGGAGTTGTTGTCGATATCTATTTAATATTAGATATTAGATATATTACATTAAAAAGAAAAAGACAGATTTTCCATTCGATTTGATATTTATTTTCGATTATTTTTTATGTTAACTAGGGAGATAAAAAAAATTGCTATCTACAAAATAATAATAAAAAATACAAAACATCAAAATTCCAACAAGTAACAGTTACAAAACAATTCAAGTAATCGATCTTAGATCGATATCCCTAAAATTTTACTTTACTTATTTGTTGTTCTTTTAACTTTCGTTAATCATTTCACAACTTCCTTTCATTATTACTTATAGTTTTTGGTAGTTTTATACTGATCCTGCTTTTATATCTTTAAGTAATTATAGTGAAAAATAGCCTAATACAGTGTAATAACAGTGAAAAATCACCTGTTACATTGTAGGTAATAGTTATCTTACTTTTACTTATTCTACAATAACTCAGCTCCTAGATTGACAAATCTTCCAAGATTTTTAGCTATGAATTGTTTATATATAAGCTTTCAAATGGTCCTACTTTCATCTTGGGCCCAATAATGTATGGAGACGTCTCCTTCTCCTTTGGACTTTTTATGTGAAATTGACATTTAGAAAAGAAAACAAAACTTCCATGAATCATAATAATTATTGAAAATAATGTATCTAATATTGACTGTTGTATGGAAATTCGTATTTAAATGGCTATTATTATTATAACCAATTTCATATTAAATCACTTGATAAATCGTTTACTGAGCCTTAAATTCATTCCCAGAACAAAATCATAGATAGTCATTTGAAGAGTTAACAGAGACGGGACATTCAATTTGTATGTAAATATGCTGTCTCACGTAGCTCGTTTT
This sequence comes from Parnassius mnemosyne, assembly GCA_963668995.1. NCBI lineage: Eukaryota > Metazoa > Arthropoda > Insecta > Lepidoptera > Papilionidae > Parnassius > Parnassius mnemosyne. Next base: position 41,194,333 of record CAVLGL010000057.1, on the reverse strand, counting down.
TAGATTCAAAATGTAAAAGTGTATCGCCATTATATACAAAAGGTTTTGTTCAAACGATAAAAAATGACTGTCGTGTAGTAGCGGCGTAATATAATCAGGGTAAATTAAACAAAATTTAGGCAGCAACGTTTTCTTGATAACCAACTCAAAGTAATAAAAATACTGTTTCTAACTCTCCTCCATGGCGCGGCAATTATTTCACTTATAGGGCAATCAATGGAGGAGGTCTATGTTCAATACTGGACTTTGATAGCCTATAATGGATGTATGGATGGTTGGTTGGAGTTTCTTTTTTAAGACTCTAAGTGCCCCTAAAAAAATCAGTTGTTAAGAAGAATAAAGAAAACTTTATGATCGTTTGTCACTCTTATTCTTAAAAAAAAATTCCCCTCCGCAATTATTGAATAAAAACAACGAATACAAATAGATCTTATTATGTGTGTGATTGTTGAGTCTTATGAAAACCCTATTTAATTTTATTTAAGCAATATCAAACTGGGGTTTATAAAAAGATACCTATGGATAACATCTCCAACATAGCCAAAGCAACATGCCTTTACAATTGACAAAATAAAATCAATATTCGCGAAGCAATAACGTACAAAAGCTACTCGTAATTTACATACTTATTAGCACTTTCGGCTTTACGAGCGCTTCTTCTACTTTACAGTAAGAAATTTTCTCGCTAACAATCGATTAATTGAATTATTTGTAAATTTCATTTTGGATAAATTATTCATAACATCCAAATTTTTAATAGTTTTTTACTAAAGAAGATAAACAATTAGAACTTTTTTCGAAAAAAACATGTATTTGCATGCCTGTAATTAGCATCTGCATTTTGATTCTTAATCGAGGATAAATGTAGATGTCTATGGGCCACACCATCCACTTACCATCAGGTGTGGACTGTGTGCTCGTTTGTCACACTTATTCTATTAAAAATGTGATCTTAACCACGGTTGATCAGGTCTGCTCTCTTTCTTCTTTTTAATATACACATTAGTGCTTGTCTACAATCCCCCAACCAGTCTGGGTGTAATGAGACGGAAAGACAGACGACGGCAGATATTTCCACTCAAGCAAACCGTTAGGTTCAAATGCGTGGAATATCCGACAATAAAGGTGTGAAGACCTGCCGACCGCCTGCTTGTACGGTGGTAACAAGAGGAGGTCATAGAATTTCTGCACAGTGCACAACACACTTTTGACGAATTTTTGTTCCTGAATTTCAGTCTCGAAGTTAATGTCATTGTTATGGGTTGATCTAGTGGCACATTGTTTTTTTTTCAATAAATCGGGGTGTAAGTACCACTCTTCCGCATTACAAAATTATAACTAAAAATCTAAAATATCGTACAGTCCTACTCCCCGCGGTATAGTACCAGCTCTCTTATCGCAAGCAGCGACGATGACCGATGAGTCGCCGAATAAAAAGTCGACAAAATATAATGTTAAATGTAATTAAGCAAAAGAAAAATACTTGGAAATTACGAAAGTCATATTTCTCGACAAGTACACAGTTTACCATTATTTTAAATTCAATTCCAGCGCTTGATTTATAGTTCCCCACAACTTTTATTTCACTCTAGATAGTTTTGTCACCGAAACCTAATGTGCTTGAGATTTCTTTTGATTTATTTATGAAACTTTCTTATTAAATTTAGATTTTTATACAGCATCACTATCAAGAACGTCACTTTACCTGCGTAAATGTATGTAGTAACTGAATGTACTTAGGTTTGTTACCGTTTTTACTTGAAACGAGGCATTCCATCTTAGCCATCAATAAATGCCTAGCAACACATCTGCAATTTGATTTGTAATTGAGGATAAATGTCAATGTATATGGTCTGTGTTGGCGACAAGCTTAAAATATTAAATTAATATATTTGTATTTTTAGAAACAAGCATATTTCCATTGATAATCGTTTGTTTTAAAAGTAAATAATATATTCCAAATTAAAGAATAATCAATGTTAAAAGGAAACATACGAGTGTCATGCGAGAGTTCGGAGTTCAATTCCCCGACTAAGAGCAAATTCCACAATAACTGTTTTATTAGTTAACTTAGTCATCTATATCATATATAGTAATCAGCAATGTAATACGAATAAAAGGTAAAGTAAGGATAGTAAAAGGCATTAAATTAGATACTTTTTTCAATTACGTTGGTACTCGTAACTCAATAAGTTTTGAGATGCTTGAAATTTAAAAATAGAACGCACCCGTGTTATATGTTTCTAAAAAGCAAATTTATTTAAAAATAGAACTCCATAAGCTAATTGCTCAATATTAAAAAAAAAGTTCTATTAATTTTCCTGCAACGCTTCCCGAGCTTTTCATTTAAAACGATGGACCTTACCCGTGAATATTTGCGCGCTATGATATATTAGGATTTTAAATTTGGTTTAACCGAACACTTAAGTTTACATTGGTAACAATCAGCATTAGGGAGCTTAGCTTCATCACAACAATTTTTGAGGTGGTTTGCTGAATTCAAAAGGGGTAAAATTAATCGTAAAATGACCAAGGAACCGGGGCCCAGCAAACAGCAGTAACGGCAGAAAATATACGGACTACTGAAATGTTGGTGCGAAAAGACCCACGAATCACATATACGGACATGGAAAAGATTGTAGGCATTATTTCGAAGAGGATTCATACCATCCTACATCAACATCTTGGAGTGAGGACGCTGTTGTCGATGAATCCCTCGGTTGCTCTTCGAAAGCGAAAAACAGACTCATGTGAATTGGTGCCATGAAATGCGTCTACGTTTTGAAAACGGGGCACCTAGGCGTGTTTTAGAAATCGTTACTGGTGACGAGACATAGATCTATCAATTTGATATGGAAAATAAAAGGCAATCATCAATATGGGTCTACTCAGAAGGACAGTTACCGACAAAATTGCAAATACATCGCAACGTCGGCAAAAAATTGGTGGCTGTTTTTTTTCGCAGAGCGGATATTTGTCGACGTCAATGCTAGAAAATTATAGGTCAGTCAAATCTGAATGGTATACTACAGTTGCATTACCCAAAGCTTTTCAAGCTGAACGGGAGAGAAGACCAAAGAGCGGGCTTCGGGGAATCATACTGCATCACGATAACGCCTCTTCACATACCTCCCTTAGAATAAAAGCATTTATTGAGGAATCTCGTGTTGCAACTCTAAGTCACCCACCCTACAGCCCTGACTTAGCTCCTTGTGATTTCTTTTTGTTCCCAAGTGCCAAAGAAAAAATAAGAGGCAAGTTTTTTTCAAGTGCCGCAGAAGCCGTGGCTGTCTACGAAGAAGCGATTTCCAACCTGTCAGATCAAGACTGGCAAAAGAGTTTACAGAGTTGGTTTAGGTGAATTGAACTTTGTGTAGAGCATGATGGAGATTATTTTGAAAAGATGTGAAATAAATATTGATGGTATCTAGAATACTTTTTGTATATGTTAAAACTAATTGAGTGTCCTACGTAATAATATGTTATGTGCTTGTGATAAGAGTTAAGTTAAATAATAGCTAGATAAGAATAGCATATTATGTAAATAAACATTGTTCTATAATGAATAGAGATAGCTGTAATTTAGACAGAGTAAGCACTAGCCTCCTACAGTGGTGCCAAGGGTCGTGCTGAAAGTAGTTGTTCATTTTGTATGGGATTAGAACAGCGTTTAACTAACGTACTAAAGTATAAAAATAATAGTGTTTAAAAGATTTAATTAATTTATGAAAGTTTCTGTAATGTGTGAAAAAATAGGTAATAATAAATATTTCAGGATTATTTTGTAAAATAAAAAGATAAGTGATGTGTTGATAGTGTTTAATTTTAGAGCAATGCAGGTGATGCCGTTTGACGCCTGAAATAAATAAAAGGGTGGTAATCTACACAGACAGAAATCCAGGCAGAAGAAGAGTTCTAGACAGCAAGTGAAAATATTTAATAAATATTTTATAGACTAAGGGTGACAAGCGAGCATTGCATGTGGATACCGCGACCCATATATCATATAGAATCTAATTGCGTTGACGACACGAGACGTTGCGATCAGATGCGTTGTCACCTCTGAGGACTAGGATAAAATACCTCGTTACCAGTAAAAATGGTCTCCGATTCTCGACAACGCGAAACACGACATTATTCTACTATTCCTTGCTTGTATTCTGTGAAAACGTGGTTCTAGCCGGGTACATTCTTACTACACCCATAATGTAGCGTGGCTCTATCAAGTAAGATAAAATATTCCGGATAAGAATTCAATAAAAAGAAACTTTTTAAATTGTGGCAGAATTTACGTCAACACTTATTATACCCAAAAGATAGTATAGCGGGTATAGATTTTTTTTATAGAAGTAAGTTTCTTCAAAATTATCTATTAAGTATCTTTTCGGATATCACAATATTGTCTGTGAAAATACTTGATAAGTTATGCGAATTTTATAAAATCATAATAACGAATTATTGAAGCTCCCGAGAAGGCGTCATTAATCATGGAGCAGTGAGTTTGAAATTTAACAGAACACCACCTGGCAAATTCTCAAGAGACCAATCGCTTCATATTTTGTATTATCTACCTTACATTTATAAGTTAGGTAACATTCAGTGGAGTTGATTTAAAAAGGCCGCTTCTATTAATCCTTTATAAAAAATATCTAATAGTCAACCTGACTACTTCTGAAAGCTACTTTTCATTTCAGCCAATAAATGTCCACTGCTGAAGGCTTTTTCTGTAGATTGCCTTATAGAAAGGAATAGTACCATAGTTAACATTCTTAGTATCTAGGTTGTTAACTACATTTTTTTATTATTTTGATTTTTTATAAGGAAGATGCTACTGCCCATCTCCTGTTCCAGTTTTTCTTTGTCGCATCTTGAGACTGGACGATGTGGGGTAGTGCATATTCTTACACCGCCTCGACACTTTACAGTTATACCGACTCAACGTACCCTCTAGACTAGATCATAGTCATGGATAGCCTATCCATACGACATAATACATTCATTGACATATTTAGACTTTCAAATAATTATGTGGGTAGTAATTTAATTGTACTATGCTAGCAATAAATTGACAAAATTTTAGCGCAATCTGATGAACGGTGTGGCAGCGCGTAATATTCGAACAAACAAAAATTATTTTTTATATATTAGATTAATAGGAAGACCGAAAATAACCGAGGAAAAAAACAACATTTTCATTTTATTATTTAGAGAAACTAATAATAGCGAAAAAGATGTGTTCTGTTGTTCTTTGATGATCTTTTAAGAAGCTTATACGTTTTTCCTTGTTATTATAAATCTCTTAGAAAAACATTATACCATACATCGTAGCCACTAAGTTCAGTATCCTTTTTAAAACTTATGTAATGGTTGGAGAAATTACAAGGAATTCAAGCTGATATTATGGTTTATTTTTACTTTATCACATTTTACGGCCTTCTGAATTAATTTCGTTGCTAAAAGAAATACTTATTTATTGCATGTAAAGTAATTTGAAATAAAATATCCTCTTAACGTGTTCTAAATATTTTATTTCATACGTATTGTAGAAAAATTCAACTTTTTTTCTAACTTTTATTAGCAACAAATTATTTTTAGCCATGGGTAAGGAACCTATATTCAAGCCATTTTATAAATTTTATAGAATGTCTTATAATTATATTATATCAAAATTCAGACCAAACGTGGTGATTCAAAAACGAGATAATCATATAACTAAAAACGTAAAATTTCTATAGTCATGTTTTAACATGAGCTCGGAGATGAAGCAAGATGTATGAAAGAAACATGCATCGAAAGAAGGACTGCTCTTGCATTCCACACTACGTTGCAGAAAAAATATAAATACATACAACGAAAACAGGCCTATAAATGACAATGAATTCTTTTCCTAATTTTTAACCAATTTCAAAAAAGGAGAAATTGGTTAAGGCGCAGGTTGAGCAAAATGTCGCGCTAGTCGTTATTTGTGCGGTTTTTAGGAGCTATCTACTTTTTGTTTAAAAGATATATCAACAAATAAAAAACTCATTATATTTCTACATAATCTTGATTTCATAAGAGCTATATCCAATTTTTTTTAAAGGAATAAATATTAATATAATCTCCTTACAACGAAACCACATAAATGTGAAATTATTATTGATAGCATGCATCTCCTCGTAAAGTAAGTATTATTTTATTTTGAGATTTACACCAATGGATAGGCAATTTATTAATGAACATTTGTATTATAAAATTTTTTTCAAAGACCAAAATTTGATTTTGTTAAGAAATTATTTTAAAATCTGGGCGTATTCACTGCCCACGGGCTTGCTGGAGTCAGTGAGCGCTGAGCTCTTCGACGTGAAGCCCGTGTCGTTAGAGCGTCGGCCAGCGCATACGCTCACGTCATATCAGTCGATAATATTATTACTTATTAGGTTATTTATAGGTAGTATTATTTGTTTGTTTTGGGTATAATTTTTCGTATTAGTTATACATATATTAGTTGTGTTTTTTACTGCGCGATGAAGCTTTTTGCGTGTATTTTCTTTGAAATAAATGCAAATAAAAAAAATGAAGCACCATTAGCATGTAAGGTTCGAATCCATAATTAACATTTCGACAAATATTATAATTTACACTATAAAGGGCTAATTCAATATTATCAGTATAGTATACAGTTAAAAATAATCCTTATACCCAACCACAATATCTTATGAGGCATAGTACTGCCTCGTTGGTCTAGTGGTTGTATTAGTGCGACTGCTGATTATGAGGTCCCGGGTTCGAATCCTGGGTCGGACCAAAAAGTCAGTTATGAGTTTTTCATTTATGTTCTAAGTTATAATTAGTATTACTAAGTTATAGTTATTTGCTAAAATATAGTATATTATTTATTGCTTGTTTTTCCTTCTTTTTCAAAAAATAATTGAGTACATAAGGTGTTCTATACTTATAATTCGGTAAAAAGTATCTAAGTAAGTACTAATATATCTACTTTTTACTATTAACTAAAATTTTTTATAACTAAATTTAACTAAAAAGACTAAACTGACCATTTATTTTTTAACTCAAAACAGGACATGGGTTTATTTATACTCTAAAAACTATAACTTAATACAATTAGTGTTCACTATAAAATTATATTCGGTATAGACGGTAATAATTAAATGCAACATATTTTTTTAAATTATTAATTACATTTGTCAGTGGATTAAATTTGCTTTAATAAAGTTGGTGATGATTTTAAATAAGAATAAAATTCTGCTCTAGTTTTTTTTATTGTTATCTTTGTTAACAACCGTAAGTGTTTCTTTCAGACGTCCACAATTTATTCAAAATAAAAAAAATACTCTTTCTACCGGAGCATTTGTACCAGGAAGACATAAAATATATTCTAATAAAAAAAAATTATGTTGAAGATTGTTGACTTTGAATACTTCCATCCAACGAGTTACGGGACAATTTTGTGTCCGGAAGCATTGTTTGGGGACAATGGGACAGGTGACTGAGAAAAGGGACAGTCGCGTTCAAAACGGGACGTATGGTCACTTTAGCTATAACCCGGCGACGGCTCCGTGGCGCAGTGGCTTAGCAATCAGTTGTTGCGCTGGGGGCCGCGGGTTCAGATCCACCACGGAAGTAGCACGGAACAAGTATTTGTATGGCCTACAAATAATTGTTCCGGGTCTGGATGTTTGTCCTTGTGCAATTTATGTTTGTAAATTGCCTCCACGACACAGGAGAAAATCCTAGTGTGGGGTAACGTTTTTTTACAATTGAAATTGAAAGATTGAACCCTTATACTTCTTGTTGATTTTTGTATTACCTTTATTAAAGTTACCCTTATGTATAAATAAATATAATTACATATGTAGAAATAAAATTAATTTTCATCATCATCAATCATTGGGGTGAGGATAATGTCTGCCAGCATAAGTAAGAAGCATGCTAAGTTACAAGGTGCTCAGTTCAAAAATTAGTAGGTAGGTATGTTACTTTTCAATACGTGACACGTAAAAATTAACAATAATCAAAAACACATCTACGAAACATCCTATTTATTTATTTATTCTTTATTGCACCAAATATGTGTACAAAAGGCGAGCTATCTATTTATTTACCTATAGTGAATAGGTATCTTTTAAATTCACAATTTTCAATGCTTCATTTTTAATATATAATTAATTATAAAATTTTATAATTAGATAATATATGAAAATACATAATTCTAATGTAATGCAATTAATATACCGAATAAAAAAATTAAAATACATTTATCGTTGTACGCTGTGTGTATTTCCATAAATTAGTTTATTGATGTTGAAAAAATAATACTACGTTCGTACCTACAATAGGTGGCGTCTTATGCCTCATCCACACGCTTGCCAAACAACGGCGAACAGCATACACCAAACAGCAATCACGAACGTGTGGATGGTTGTTTGCCTGTTTGTTTGTTTGTTTGTATGTGAATGCCAGTGATCGGCGTTGGTGTTGGTTTTTGTGCACCGATCAAAGGGTGTTCGACAAACGTGTTTGCTATGTATCCACACGTTTGGCAATCAGCCAGTAGTACGCGCGAGCTTGCGGCTTGCGGGCGGCGGAAGGAGTTACTAGTGGCTATTATTATTATACTCTACGCCAATGTTACCAATCCGAAATTTGTTTCGGAGGTAAATATGATTTCAGAAGTTGAGCTTACTACCAATTCTACTTGGAAAAGTTAGTAGATCTACCACCTATTTCTTTTAAGTTTTCTAGAGACCTCCCAATAATAATGTGATTGACTCCTAATAAATGTTTCTATTGGGTAACAAATATTTCGTCTCTTTTTATAAGGAGCCCCGTGTAAAAGCAGGATCATTGATCATCAATTCCCAAAATAAAATTATATAAGATTAGTATATCGTCGTTGCGACTTTAAGACCTCTTATGTGTCACTTTAGGCAAAATCACTTTTTTACGCCAGTCTTTTTCACATTTTGAAGCTCTATTGAATGCAAAAACTCTCATGTGTATACGACTATTCAATCATCATTTATTTACCAATTTCAAGATCTATAATGTGCTTCCCAATTAAAAGTTGGTACTTAAAATATCTTATGTGTAACTGTACACATACGAGTTTTTAGTTATATGTCATACTCGGGACCTTTAGGCAATTATTAGATCAAAATATCTTATGTGCATTATTATGCACGACGAGAATGGCGGGTAGTTTTAAAATTCTTTACCTTTGTGACTTTAGAGCACACATATCACGGAGACAAGCGAGACAGATAAATCGTGTGGTTATTCTCCAATCGTAGATGATAGATGTCGCTCATTATAGGTATTAATGTATTTTGACAGTGCGTTGCAGATCGTTACTTCGTCTGCGTTGCGTAAAACGAAAGTTTATTCGTTTTGTGAGTGTAACACCATAAAAAATGAATAAAACGCTCTGTCCAAGTGAGATTGAGTTATTAGTTAATCAGTAAAATACAGGTTACTCTGAATCAAGTATTTTTTATGATTTTGAGGAAACTCCTAAGGTTAAAACCTGTTCTAGCGGTTCCCTTATTACGCCAGGCTTAATATCTTCAGGATTAAATAATCAAGATGACGTTACGGAAGATTTATCTGATCAAAGCATCAGCATGCTCCATGCCGCTGAAGATCAGCGTATTGCGTCTGAAGATGACGTTACGAATGCTTCATCTGATCATAGTATCAGCATACTCTATGCCATTGAAGAACCGGATATTGCGTCTATACTAAGTGCTATCACCAACACCTATCTTTGAAAATTTGAGAGATAACAGTGGTGATGATCCAGATTAGGTCCCAGTGATTTCACGGTGGAGGCGGATTCTTTGTCTATTGTGGAGCCAGGTTGAAGAACATTTGGACATCAATGAAAATATCAGGTCGTTGTCTGTGCAAGATTTACGAAGAAACAGAAACTTATTTTTAAGAATATGGAGGACCTTGCCTTCTCTGGATAGTGATAATGCTGATAGTGATGGTGATGACAGTGTTAGTGGGGGTATAATTTCCCGAGAATATTGATGATAATACCTCTGTATCTGTACAAAGACCACTTCCGTGCACCGTTAAACTGAATAAAGAAGCCCGGGTTGCCGGTAAATTGTACCTTGGGTATAAAAAGTTAGCCGACAAATGGACAGCGTGCGTTAAGAAGCCTGAAAGAATTTTGAAACCACGTTGCTTACACACGTGTGTAGTTCCTAAATCTAAAAATTATTTTCTTTGTGCTCTTGTATCCAATGAAGAACGTGAACAAATTCTTAAAAATTTTTGGAAGCTCAAGACTTGGCCTGAGAAGATGGCGTTTATATAAGCATCAGCAGTGAGAAAGTGTATAAGACGACGACGTAAATCTCAACAGAGGTTTATAAGCAAAAACCAAAGTGGCCACGATATCTTCATCAATAAATTGGACGCAAAATGCCCACTCACTCCACCACACCCACACCCACAACTCCACTATTGAGCAATACATAAAACCACAAATTTTCGCTCCTAGTGGTTACATCACCCAGATAAGACAAGCTCGACCACAAAAGCCGTATGATGTCAAATCCATTCACCATGATTTTTTTTCTAAATTTTGAAGAGATGGAATCGAACCTAAAATCCATACAGCCTGGCAAAAAGAAGGGAGGTCCTGTCGTGGTGGACATTAGAGGTCTTAAATATTTATCCAATGGCTCAATATTTTATAGGTTAAGACATGTCGATGAGTGGTCTGTACTTCCGCAGCGAAGAAATAATCAAAGAAACTGTCTGGTATCTCCAAACCGATTGTACAGATCTCCATTAAAAATTACTGAGGGCAAGTTTAAACATTTACAGGAACTGAAAATGGTAATAGATCGGGATTACCACCCGTTTTACGATGTATTACAATTTAATCCGGGTATTTACTGCATAATTATATAAGTATACCTCAGAAAATTGTGATAATTTGATTTGTAATTTTTATTTTATTCTAACTTGTGATTCAACTGTTATCCTATCTTAATTAGTGTTTTCTGATAAATATAAAATATTTCAGTAAAATTAATAGTTTTTATTTTAATTATTATAGGCATTTTTGTTCAAAAGCTCTGATGTGATACGTAAAGCGCAACCAAAATCTCTTATGTGTTAATTAAAATATTTTATTTTTATTTTTACTATGATACTTTTTTTAATTTCAACTAACATTAGCAAAGTTAAAAGCAGGAAATCATGTAGTTCTTACTTATATTTTTTATTGTAGTTGGTTTCATTATATTTTTTTCGGTAGACGGTTTTTATCGATTTTCTCATAAAATTGATTTTAACACATAAGAGATCTTAAAGTCGCAACGACGATATCCTGATTTAATCGTTTTTAGACTTTCGTAGTTACAAAACAAGGAACCCTTATTTTCGCCTTAGTTTCGCCATGTCCGTCCGTCCGTCCGCGATTTTGCTCAGACCCTAGGTGCTACAAATCTGTAATTTGCATTTGTATTTTGGGTACTTCCCACAAGAGTAAATGGAGGATGATATTTTTACGTGTATTCTATCATGTGTGGTATCGTTGGATAGGTCTTGCAAAAACATTGGGGGTGTTGAACAACATCTTTTCGATTCTGGCGTCCGTTTGTGAAATATTTAGCTTTTTTCATTAGAGTCATGTGTCCCCCCCCCCCCCTCTACTAACTTAACAGATCGACATGTAAAAAGTATACTCAATAGTAGTTTATATAATGCAGAAAACTATCACAGCTACGTAGAATCTAGAAGTTAACGAGTAATAGTTGACCAACTTATAAAATAAACTTGGATTAGTAAAAATTTCGTTACATTTTCATAGAAAAGACCTAAGACTAGCTGCATCAATAACTTTGAAATGTTATTGTAAGCTGTTAAAAATAAACATTTTATGAAGAAAACGGCTCATATGCATTACTACTATTAGTTTTGGCGAAGCGCTTAAAAAAATAGTTTATCATTTTCATTCCATAAAAAATAAACAATTGTGCGTTTTGAAAATATTGCTATTAAATTGTATAAGGCGCTTTAAATAAAGAGATAATCTATGTTAAAAGTAAATAGATTCTTTATAATAATGTCAAACGAAAGTTCGGGGTTCGATTCCCGGGTCGAGCATTAATTTCATAAAAGTTTGTTTTTATATTAATTTAGAGTCACGTCTTACATAATAATCAGTTATGCAATACGAATAAAAGCGTTCAAACCAAACATATTTGAACCTGAAGACAATTTATAGCAGTGATAATTGAGAATTCATTTGAGATTCTATGGTGTGTAAAATCTTCAATACAATATCCTTGAGAGCAAATCAAATTGCCTTATTTTTAAATAAAAATAGGTCAACCCGAAAGTAATCGCTGCCCCAAGCTCGTCATCCGTCATGTTTGCCTATCCGGAATATGCTAGCACGTTCGCCGAGCGTGTGGATGCCGTGTTTGTGTTGGGTGAATGTGGTTGGTGTTTGTTCGTGTATGGTGTATGTGGCAAACACCAAGCGTATGGAGGCGGCATTACATATTTCATAAGCAATATATTGAAGCGAGCGGCGCGCCGCCGGCCAAATGCTCAAGGTCGTTCGCATGGAGTAGCCCCTTAAATTATTATTTTTTTGGTTCATCGATTTGTAAAGAAAAGCTAAACCTATTTAAATGATTCATTTTATTATATAGGTTACCAAACGTGGTCTTTTTTAATTGTAAGTATAAATTATTAATCTATTAAAGGTATTTTGAACTTGTAAAATTGCTTAGTCTTCTCAAAAGCTTTATTAAAAATATTTTAATAAATAGCTAAATTAGAAAAAAACAATTACAATAATTTACACATAATAGCTTCTAAAATCGGAGGTTTGATGGTTTGGTACTATATCTTTGCATAAACTTTAGGAGCTATTATGTGGAAATTATTTCATTACTTGCCCACCCCGGCTTGGCATGGGTGGTATGTATTTTTAAAATAATTACCACTTACCATTTATTTTAATAAGTTTCCCTTTTCACGAAATTTCAAAGTTTTTTTTTAAATAAAATATAGCTTAGATCACTCCTGGCATTACTCTCTCTCTCTCTCTGTTTCTGAAGTTTCATCACAATCGGTGCAGTCATTACGAAGATTAGCCTAGACAGCCAGACAGACAAACAAAAATTTCACAAATGGTCGTTCATGCCTTAACGGCATGCATGTAACTCCCTGCGTTCGGTATCTTTCAACAGTTTTTTAGGATTACTACTAGATATAAGGTTTTTGATGAATATGCCCACTATCATGCTGTTGGAACTCTTTGATGAATAGAGCTACAGTTTACATTTTTTTTATTTTTTCACGACCTAATGAGCGTTATGAGTCGTGCACTTTTGGAAATTCTCAGTCTTGATTTTGATGAAAGTTTTAATGTGTGTTTGAATAGGTCCCTAGATGATTTCGACTCAAATTTGGACTCGATTGGTGGCGTTGTTGTCGATATCTATTTAATATTAGATATTTATATTTTAATTATTTATATTTAATATTAGACGCACAAAAAACAGGTAAATGAGAAAATTGTGTTTGTTCCTATTAATGCAAAACGCCTGGAGAGATTTAGAAGTAATATGTTAAAAATCCTTCCATCCCTTTCTTATAAGAACAATGCAGACTATTTATATAGAGAATTATTTACCTTTATAAACAATAAATTTAATAAAACATTCACTTCTAAAACATTCTCCAGAAACAGTCGCAAGGCATTTAATGAGTGGGCGACAGTAGGAATTCATAAAAGCAGACGAAGGTTATATGACCTTTACCATGAAAGATCGTATAATCTTTCCGATGCTTTTAAAGAATATGTAAAAAATTATTCTAAAATGTTTAAAAGAGTTTGCTCCACAGCCAAATCATTACATATTAGTAACAAAATTAAGACAGCTAAGAATAAAATTAAAATGACGTGGAGTATAATTAACAGCGAAACCGGTAAAGAGAAACCTCGTAATTCAAACTATCAATTAAAAATTAATAATGAATTGACTAAATCAAATCAAGAAGTTGCAGCGGTGTTTGAGAAATATTTTACTGATGTTCCTATCTTGACAACAGAGTCATTGAATGCTTCTCCAACTGTCGCCGAATCATTACTTAAACAGAATGTTAAAACCTGTTTAAAAGAATTTAGATTTGAAAAAGTATTACCGCATAATATTGTAAAATACTTCAAAACCATTGATGTAAAGAAAACCGCAGATTTGTGGGGGATTTCCGTTACAGTGATTGCGTCCATAATAGATTTAATTGCACCTCATCTTGCTATTATTTTTAATACTTGTATCGATTCTGGTGTGTTTCCTGATTTAATGAAGTATAGTAAAGTAATACCTTTATTTAAATCTGGTAGTACATTGGACCCCGCTAATTATAGACCTATTTCTGTACTACCAACTCTCAGTAAAATTTTTGAAAAAATAATTTTGGATCAATTGTTAATTTTTTTTAATACAAATAAATTACTTCATAAAAATCAATTTGGTTTTACAAGGGGTCGCTCGACGTCTGACGCCGGTGTTGAGCTTATGAAATATATTTTTAATGCCTGGGAGAATTCACAAGATGCCTTAGGTATTTTCTGTGACCTTTCCAGGGCTTTCGATTGTGTTCATCATGATACATTAATCAGGAAACTACAACATTACGGTGTAAAAAATTTGGCGCTTAAACTTATTACTTCATATTTAAGTAACAGAACTCAAAAAGTCGTCATTAATGGTAAATGTTCCTCCGGATCAGTAGTATCAATGGGCGTTCCTCAGGGCTCGATTCTTGGCCCATTCCTGTTCTTAATCTATATTAATGACTTACCTTATCTTGTAGGGGACAATCACGATATAGTATTATTTGCTGACGATACCTCTTTTATTTTCAAACTAAAACGGCAGTCAATTAAATATGACGATGTAAATAATGCTCTATCGAAACTAGTACATTGGTTTAACGTCAACAATTTGCTCTTAAACGGCAATAAGACAAAATGTATTAAATTTACAATACCTAATGTAAAACATTCGAAAACCAATGTGCTCTTAAATGGGGAGGAGTTGAGTCTTGTGGATACCACTGTTTTTCTCGGTATTACAGCTGTATGTACAGCTTCACGATAATGTACTTCTCGACTGCGCTGATTCGCGGCAAGGTTCCTTCCCTCTAGTGGGGAGAGTCCGAAGGACTGTTACTGATATTGCTGTCACTATGGTAACCAAAGTAAACAACGTATCCAGTGGTACATACATTTATTTCAAAGTCTCAACGCTATGTCATTTCTAGTACAGCAACTCAATAATGCGTATTTTATTAGGTGAGCGGCATCTAGCGTGCAATGGCGGAACAACAATACTGTCTATCTTCTACGGATACATAATATTATACTCAACATACCGCCCACCTAGAACAACATTGTTCTACACCATGTACAAGTTTCAAAATACAAAATAAACTAATGCTAATTAACAAATCGATAAACTTACATTAAAACATTATTTAGTTACTGGTAATATACAAATTTTGTTTGTCGGTCGCTTAACAACAGTATTTTTTGTCTTTATGGAGACTACGCGAGTAATTTTGTCCGGACCCGGATGTTTCGCGACTACTCTGCCATACATCCACCGACAAGGTGGTAGATGGTCTTCCTTAACGATGACAACATCGCCTAAATTAGGTTCCGTCGTTTGGGAGAAACGTTTATCGCTTTGGAAAAAACGTCGTAAATATTCAGACGACCACCTTCGCCAAAAGTCCTGAACCATTTTTTGCGTATATTGCCATCTACGCAATGAACTAATATTTGAGGATTCAAAATTCAGATCCGGAGCTACTAGCGGAGGTTCACCTATTAAAAAGTGTCCCGGTGTTAATATGTTCCCGTGTTCATTATCGTCACACAATCTAGACAATGGCCTGGAGTTTAGACATGCCTCGATTTGCGCCAAGACTGTCGCCATCTCCTCAAAGGTCAGCGTCGAATTTCCAATAACACGTCTTAAGTGATACTTCACCGATTTCACACCGGCTTCCCATAACCCTCCGAAGGTTGGGGCATGAGATGGAATGAAATGCCACGTGGTGCCGTTGTTAGCCAATGATTCGGCTACTTCTGCCACCATATTGCATTTTTCCGTACGAAACAAATGGGCAAGTTCCTTAGATGCGCCCACAAAATTCGTCCCGTTGTCGCTCCATATCTCTTGACAATGACCTCTGCGAGCTACGAATCGTTTGAAGGCCTGTAAGAAACCTTCACTGGTAAGGTCGGATACGACTTCCAGGTGTATTGCTCTAGTTGCCATGCACACGAACAGGCATATATACCCTTTATAAGAGCGGTGTCCCCTTCCTTTGGAGACCCTTAGCTGAATAGGTCCAGCATAGTCTACTCCGCTGCACTTAAATGGTCGTGTTGGAGTAACACGAACAGCAGGTAATTGGCCCATTAATTGATTTTTTGTAACTGCCTTGGATTTAACGCAGGTTACACATCTATGGACACAAGCCTTAACTAGTTGTTTTACGCCAAATATCCAATAGGTAGCATTCAGAACGGTAAGCATTAGTTGTGGACCACTATGCAGAGTTTTCACGTGAGTATCTGAGACAATTAGCTTCGTGAGATTACAAACCTTGGGCAATATGATCGGATGTTTCTGGTTATTTGATAGCTGGGATTCGCCTAACCGACCGCCCACCCTGAGGATATGTCGATTATCCAAGTACGGCGTGAGTACCCATAGCTTACTTCTTTTGTTTACGCTGCCTTCTCTTTGTAGCTTCTCTATCTCTTCCTGAAAGTGTTTCCCTTGACACTGTTTAATCACACATACTAACGCTTCTTTCAATTCATCCCCAGTTAGGTAGTTCATGAATTTTTGCCTTGAAGAGTGTCTTAACCCTAGGAACCGCCTACAACGTGCTAGTACTCGTAAGAGTCTGGTGAAAGATGAATAATTGTCCCACAGCTGCTCTTGGAGTGATGCACAATGAACGCGCACTTCTAATTCTGTACGAATATTTGGTTTTTCGTATAAAACCTCTTTATCGCGAAGGAATTCGGGGCCATCAACCCATAGATTGCTCTTTAACAAGTTTAGAGGACTCATTCCTCGGGAAGCAATATCTGCAGGATTTTGATCAGATCGCACGTGACACCATTGGCTTGAATCCGTCACTGATAAGATTTCAGAAACTCGGTTTGCTACGAAAACCTTCCAGCGACTCGGGTGATCACTTAGCCACGCAAGAACAACGGTAGAGTCAGTCCAATTATGCCAGTTTGATTTGTCAACGTTCAGTGCTTGTCCGATATCCACCATTAATTTGGTTAAAAGTAGAGCTCCGCACAACTCCAATCTAGGAATAGATACTTGCTTGACAGGTGCTACCTTAGTTTTTGCTGCAAGAAGTGAAACGTTAACGTTGTCTGTTGAATCGATCACACGAAGATACACTGCAGCTCCGTAGGCAGCTTGAGAGGCATCACAAAATCCATGAAGTTGAAGTTGGGCATCGCTTGACTTCGAACGCAACCATCTAGGAAGATTAAAATCAGATAAGTCTTCAAGATTATTCCTGTAGTTATTCCATTCCAATTTTAATTGCTCTGGCACTTCTTGGTCCCAGTCTATTCCTGTAAGCCACAGCTTTTGTATTATTATCTTCGCTAAGACTACACTAGGTGCAACCCAACCTAACGGATCATATAGACGACAGATATCCGAAATAATGTTCCTTTTTGTTACAGGTCCCACAATTTCCGGTAAAGCAACGACGTACTGAAAAGTGTCTGTGCTACGTTTCCAGGTAAGACCTAGTACCTTCGTCACTTCATTCATTTTTAAATGTAATCCATTATCCTTTTCCTTTTTTCCTTTTCCTTCTAGTTTCTCAATTTCCTGAAGAATTTCATTATTATTACTGGTCCATTTTTGCATTTCAAACCCAGCTCCCTTTAATATGTCACTGATGTCCTTATATATTTTGACTCCATCCACAACATTTTCACATCCCGTCATTAGATCGTCCATGTAGAAGTCATTTAGTATTTTTTGACAAGCATATTGCTTGGTACCATCCTTCACATCCCGAGCAGCCTGTTGCAATGACCTAACGGCCAGAAATGGGGCACACGCAGTACCAAATGTGACTCTTAGAAGGCGGTAATCAACTAATTCCGAAGATGGATCATCCCGCCACAACAATCTTTGACTGTCAACATCTGCTAAGTTCACTTTGACCTGCCGATACATTTTTATGATATCCGCTGCTAAACAGATAGGTGATAGTCTCCAACGCAGTATAATGTGTCTTAAATCGGCTTGTAACGTTGGTCCCGTTAACAAATTATTATTAAGCGAAACTCCATACCTTCCTTTACAGGATGCGTCGAATACCACTCTTACTTTCGTAGTATCTTTATCGCTACGTGCTACCGCGTGATGAGGTAAGTAGAGCGCCGTCTCTAGGTATTTTTGTGGGTCTGACACTCTCTCCATGTGTTGCAACTCCAAGTATTCGTTCATTACTTCCTTATATTTATTCTTTAGTTCCGTATTTCTGTTTAACCTTGCTTCTAATGAATTTAACCTTTTTTTAGCTATTTCCCTACACGTGTCATGCTTGTAACTTGGATCCTTGGGTTTGAAAGGTAAGCGAACTACAAACCTGCCATCGACATCTCGGTAAGTAGTCTTACTATAATAATCCTCACACTGAATTTCCTCCTCTGTTAACAACGGTTTAGTGGGTTCTGTATCCGACTCCAGTTCCCAAAATCTTCTGAGTAACGCATCATCATCAAGGCGTGAGTGGAACGTTACTATGTTCGACCTTGGTACTTTTGCATTGGTAATACCACCAGACAGCGCCCAGCCCAAAGCCGTAAACTGGGCTACTGTTAATCCATTAGGACTCCTTTTTATTCCGTCCCGTAATACTTGGGTGTAAACTTCCGCTCCCAACAGAAGGTCTATTCTGTTAGGTATATTGTATCCTGGGTCTGCTAATTCTATTTCATCGAGTTCCAGCCATTCCATCGGTGGCATCTCCTTACTAGGTAAGAGTGCCGTGATAAGGTTTAGCACATAAGCCTTCACCAAAATCACGAAATCTGGATCAACTCTCGAACGAATCTCCAACGTAACCATTGCTCTGGAAACTGCCTTATTGTTTCCACCTATTCCCATAATATTACCCTTTATCGGAAACTTTTTAAGGTTCAGATATTGCACCATGGCTTCCGTTACGAAAGACGCTTGCGAACCTTGATCCAACAAAGCTCGCAATGTATAATTCCTGCCATTTTGTGCCTTAGCTTGCACTAAAGCAGTAGCCAACAAAACTTGCTCGTATGATCTACCAGTTGAGAAACACGTCATAACCTGACCTTGCACACTGGTCGCCCCGGATTGTCCGGTTTCTGAGCTACTTGGTTCATGATTATTGGCATCAGTGTTCGTGGTCTTACTATTTACTGGATGTAATAAAGTGTGATGACGCTTTTTACATTTATGACATTGGATATAATTTTTACAGTACCTTGCCGAATGAGTATTACCAAGACAATTAAAACATAAATGGTTGTCCCGGACAAAATTACGTCGTGATTCACTATCCTTACTTATAAATTTCTTACATGAACTTAGCTTATGGTCTTCAGAACAATAAGGGCACTTAAAATTAACAACATGGAACGTTTTAGGTCTAACTTGCTGTTTTGACACATTTGGTTTATTTGCCTCTAAAGCTTCTAAAGCTCGAGCCCTATCCGTTAAAAACTTTTTAAATTCCTCAAAGGTTGGCAAAACATCAGAAGAACTATTATTGCTACTAAAGAACTCCCATTGGCGTCTTGACTCTTGATCAAGTTTTAACGATAACATATATATTAGCATCACATCCCAGTTAGATACATTTACACCTAAGTTACTTAAACCATTTAAACAATCACAAGTTGTGTCTATCAAACATTTTAAATATTGAGCCGATTCGCCAGTAGCATTACGTAAATTAAATAGTCTTTGCAAAATATTTTTGGTGAGAAATTTCTTATTATCATAACGTGATTTAATTGTTTTCCAAGCTGTTTGGTAGTTTTCCGACGATATCGGAATTTGCCTAAGTAACTGTTCCGCTTCACCAGTTAAATAACCCTTAAGGTAGTGCATTTTTTGTACGTTATCTAATGATTGACAGTTATGCACCAACGAGGTAAACAAATCTCGAAACGTAACATACTCTAAGTAGTTTCCCGAAAATGTAGGTATAATAATTTTTGGTAATTTAACTTGTGACGAACTTGTTTTTCCTTCTGTATTCTCGCAACTACCTTCCGTTTTAAAACTATGAAGCAAAGATAACAATTCAGCCTTATAATCAATGAAACATTCTTCTGTACTGTCATATACATTTTTGACATAGTACTGACTACTCCTAAATTCTTTAGATTCCGATTCCCTAACAAGTGTTTCATGAGTCTTGTTAAATTGTTGCCATAATTCATCCAAATTAGTTAATCTAATTTGTACGTAAGACGGGGTTAGTCGCTCCTTAGGCGACTTCTTTAAATTCTTTCTAGCCTTAGAAATTCTATCTGAAATATCGTCTTGAAATTTTAAAAGGCCTTCCATGTTAACAAAAAGATTATTACTCGAATTTAAATCGGATATCAACAACGAAAAAATTTCACAAGTTCCACAAAGTAAAATTTTCTAAGTCCCCTTAATTGAATTTAAAACTTTTACAAGTCCCAATATGTTGCGCGTATACAATTATTCTAAGTCCACTGAATAGATGTTAAAATTTTTACAAGTCTTTTTTATCAATTTAACTCTAGGTGAAATCCGGCATGGATTCCCCGTAACAACCAATATTACACTAAAAATTTTACAAGTCTAAATGTCATATAAATATTTTAAGTAAACACTACTCGAAATTTTAAAGTTATTTTTTACAAATATTTAGAGTTCAAATTGGCAAATCACTTACAATATTTCACTCCGTTTTATAAAGTTTAAATTGGAACAGACTCACAATTTCACCGCACGATGTCCTTACACCGCCACGCGTCGCTGGCGCCGCTGACGTCACCGCTCCTCCTCCCTTGCTCCTTGGCTCGTCCGCACCCCGTACTGCCCGTCACTCGCTGGCGAGTCTTGCACGGCACCCGTGGAGGGCGGCTAGGCTCGTCCCGATACAGCGATCCACTGCCAAGGGTACGAAGGGGGCAACAGGGTTCCCTCCCTGCTGATGATGCACCACTTTTTGCCGCAATCCCGTTCGAAGGACCAATGTACAGCTTCACGATAATGTACTTCTCTACTGCGCTGATTCGCGGCAAGGTTCCTTCCCTCTAGTGGGGAGAGTCCGAAGGACTGTTACTGATATTGCTGTCACTATGGTAACCAAAGTAAACAACGTATCCAGTGGTACATACATTTATTTCAAAGTCTCAACGCTATGTCATTTCTAGTACAGCAACTCAATAATGCGTATTTTATTAGGTGAGCGGCATCTAGCGTGCAATGGCGGAACAACAATACTGTCTATCTTCTACGGATACATAATATTATACTCAACAACTATTGACGCGAAACTTCAATGGTGCCCCCATATATCTAAATTAGCAAGCAGACTTAGTTCTGCAGCATATGCTGTAAGAAAGATTAGAAGTCTCACAGATGTTGAGACAGCTAAGTTAGTGTATTTTAGTTACTTTCATAGCGTAATGTCTTATGGAATTTTGCTATGGGGTAATGCGACTGATATTGAAGCTATATTTGTTTTGCAAAAGAGAGCCGTACGGGCGATTTATAATCTAAATTGTAAAGAGTCCCTTAGAGAAAAATTTAAAGAAATAAACATATTAACTTTCGCATCGCAATATATTTATGAAAATGTAATCTATGTACATAAAAACATAAATAGCTTTAATAAGAATAAGGATGTTCATACCTTAAACACTAGGAACAAACATAAGCTTGCAATGCCACTTACAAGACTCCACAGAATTAGTAATTCATTTATGGGGCAATGTATACGCTTTTACAACAGAATCCCAGAACATGTTCAAAGTTTGTCAATAAACAAGTTTAAAAGTTTTATTAAAGAAAAACTGTACAAAAAGGGTTATTATATATCAAGGAATACATGAATGAAAATAACCCCTGGGAATAAGGTGATCGCCACCATGCTGGTTCTATGAAAATTCATTTAAAATTGTATAAACAAAATTATTGTTAAGTGAAATTATGTTTAAAAAAAAAAGTCCCGCTGGGTTTCTTGCTGGTTCTTCCCAGGACAGAGGTATTTTCCGAACCAGTGGTAAATAAAATAATGACTTTCAATAAGTATTATGTAATAATCCATATTGAATAAAAATCATTCTATTCTATTCTATTCTATTAAAAAGAAAAAGACAGATTTTCCATTCGATTTGAAACGAGCGCAATATAATCGATTCTCGATAAAATTTAGCATTTTAATATTCATTTTCAATTATTTTTCTGTGTTAACTAGGGAGATAAAAAAATGCTATCTACAAAATAATAATAAAAAATACAAAACATCAAAATTCCAACAAGAAACAGTTACAACAAAATTCAAGTAATCGATCTTAGGTCGATATCCCTAAAATTTTACTTCACTTATTTGTTGTTCTTTTAACTTTAGTTAATCGTTTCACAACTTCGTTTCATTATTACTTACAGTTTTTGGTAGTTTTATACTGATCCTGCTTTTATATCTTTAAGTAATTATAGTGAAAAATAGCATGTTACAGTGTATTAACAGTGAAAAATCACCTGTTACATTGTAGGTAATAGCTATCTTACTTTTACTTTAAATTTATTGCGTCTATAATAGATACAATCGCGCCTCATTTAGCTATTATTTTTAATACTAGTATCGAAACTGGTGTGTTTCCTGATTTAATGAAGCATAGTAAAGTAATACCTTTATTTAAATCTGGTAGTACATTAGACCCCGCCAATTTTAGACCTATTTCTGTACTACCAACACTTAGTAAGATTTTTGAAAAAATTGTTCTTGATCAAATGTTAAATTTTTTTAATATAAATAATTTACTTCATAAAAATCAATTTGGTTTCACAAGGGGTCGCTCGACAACTGATGCCGGTGTTGAGCTGATTAAATATATCTTTAATGCATGGGAGAATTCACAGGATGCTTTGGGTATATTTTGTGACCTATCCAAGGCCTTCGATTGTGTTCACCATGAAACATTAATCAGGAAACTTCAACACTACGGTGTAAGAAGTGATGGCCTTAAATTTATTATTTCATATTTAAGTAAGAGAACGCAAAAAGTTGTCATTAACAATATGAGCTCTCCCGGATCGATGGTACAAATGGGCGTGCCTCAAGGCTCAATTCTCGGCCCCTTTCTGTTTCTTGTATACATTAATGACTTACCTTACATAGTAGGGGATAACCATGATATAGTATTATTTGCAGATGACACTTCTTTAATTTTCAAATTAAGTCGACAATTACTAAAATATGACGAAGTAAATAATGCTATATCTAAATTAGTAAATTGGTTCGATGTTAATAATTTGCATTTAAATGGCACTAAAACAAAATGTATGAAATTCGTGACTCCAAATGTCAAACAATTAAATACTAATGTAATTTTAAATGGGGAGAAACTGAGTCTTCTAGATACCACCATTTTTCTTGGAATCACACTAGACGCGAAGCTTCAATGGAGCCCCCATATATCAAAACTAGCAAGCAGACTTAGTTCTGCAGCATATGCTGTAAAAAAGATTAGAAGTCTAACCAGTGTTGAAACAGCTAGACTAGTTTACTTCAGCTACTTCCATAGCATAATGTCGTATGGTATTTTGCTATGGGGACACGCAGCTGACACTGAAATTATATTTGTTTTGCAAAAGAGGGCCATAAGAGCAATTTATGACTTAAAGCCTAAAGAGTCGCTGCGATAAAAATTTAAGGAAATTAATATATTAACTTTGGCCTCTCAATACATTTATGAAAATGTAATGTACGTACACAAAAATAAAAGTAGTTTTACAAAAATAAGTGATATTCATTCTGTAAATACTAGGAACAGACACAAGCTAGTAGTACCAGTTACTCGACTCCATCGAGTCAGTAATTCATTCTTGGGGCGATTTATACGCTTTTACAACAAAATTCCAGAAAATATACAAAGTTTGACCTGTTCAAAGTTCAAAAACTTTATTAAACTAAGTTTGTATAAAAAGGGTTATTATAATATTAAGGAATTTATGGATGATAATAACCCCTGGAAATGAGGTGATCGCTACCAAGCTATTTCTAATTTGTTGTGTTGTTAATTTGTGTAACATCATGATTGTAAGCTGTTATTTTAAAAAAAAAAGTCCCGCTGGGTTTCTTGCTGGTTCTTTCCAGGACAGAGGTTTTTTCCGAACCAGTGGTAATCAAACAAAAGAGTGACTTTCAATAAGTATTATTTATAATCTATATTGAAAAAAAAAAAACTTATTCTACAATAACTCAGCTCCTAGATTGACAAATCTTCCAAGATTTTTAGCTATGAATTGTTTGTATATAAGCTTTCAAATGGTCCTACTTTCATCTCGTTAACACTTGGGCCCAATAATGTATGGATACGTCTCCTTCTCCTTTAGACTTTTTATGTGAAATTGACACTGACATTGACATGACATTTAGTAAAGAAAACAAAACTTGCATGAATCATAATAATTATTGAAAATAATTTATCTAATATTGACTGTTGTATGGAAATTCGTATTTAAATGGCTATTATTATTATAACCAATTTTATATTAAATCACTTGATAAATCGTTTACTGAGCCTTAAATTAATTCCCAGAACAAA
The DNA here is from genome assembly GCA_963668995.1 of Parnassius mnemosyne. Taxonomy (NCBI): domain Eukaryota; kingdom Metazoa; phylum Arthropoda; class Insecta; order Lepidoptera; family Papilionidae; genus Parnassius; species Parnassius mnemosyne. The sequence goes on along the minus strand of CAVLGL010000057.1, from coordinate 41,169,429 downwards.
ATCGTGGGTAGTCATTTGAAGAATTAACAGAGACGGTTCAATTTGTATGTAAATAAACTACTTCGCATAGCTCGTTTTTAGATTCAAAATGTAAGTGTTTCGCCTTAATACGAGTATACAAAAGATTTTGTTTAAGCGATAACAAATGACTGGCGTGTAGTAGCGGCGTAATATAATCAGGGTAAATTAAACAAAATATAGGCAGCAGCGTTTTCTTAATAACCAACTCAAAGTAATAAAAATACTGTTTCTAACTCTCCTGCATAGCGCGGCAATTATATCACTTATAGGGCAATCAATGGAGGAGGTCTATGTTCAGCACTGGATTTTTGATAGTCTATAATGGATGTATGGATGATTGGTTGGAGTTTCTTTTTCAGATTCTAAGTTGCTGTGCCCATAAAAAAAATCAGTTGTAAAGAAGAATAAAGAAAACTTTATGCTCGTTTGTGAAGCTTATTCTTAAAAAAAATTCCCTACGCAATTATTGAATAGAAACAACAAATACAAATAGATCTTATATTGTGTGTGATTGTTGAGTCTTACGAAAACCCTATTTAATTTGATTTAAGCAATATTAAACTAGGGTTTATAAAAAGATACCTATGGATAATATCTCCAACATAGCCAAAGCAACATGCCTTTACAATTGACAAAATAAAATCAATATTTGCGCAGCATTTTGCCATTCCCCTTTACGTGTGCTTTAGTTTTCTTCTACTTTACAGTAAGAAATTTTCTCGCTAACAATCGATTAATTGAATTATTTGTAGATAAATAGTTTTATTCCGCCAAGTGAAAATTGAACCTTAATTCATTTTTAATAAATTATTCATAACATCCAAATTTTCGATAATTTTTTACTAAAGAAGTTAAATAATTAGAACTTTTTTCGAAAATAGCATGTAAAATTCGCATGCCTGTAAAAAAATAAACTTAAAACTTAAAATATTGTACTGTCCCACTCCCCGCGGTATAGTACCAGCTCTCTTATCGCCAGCAGCGACGATGAGTCGCCGAATAAAAAGTCGACACAATATAATGTTAAACGTAATTAAGCAAAAGAAAAATACATGGAAATTACGAAAGTCATATTTCTCGCCAAGTACAAAGCATAACATTATTTTAAATTCAATTCCAGTGCTTGATTTATAGTTCCCCACAACTTTTATTTCACTCTAGATAGTTTTGTCACCGAAACCGAATGTGCTTGAGTTTTCTTTTGATTTATATATGAACCTTTACCTGCATTTACCTGCGTAAATGTGTGTAGTAACTGAATGTACTTAGTTTTGTTACCCTTTTTACTGGAACGCGGCATTCTATCTTAGCCCTTAATATATGCGCAGCAACACGTCTGCAATTTGATTTTGAAAATTGAAAATTGAACCTTAATTCATTTTGAATAAATTATTCATAACATTCAAATTTTCTATAGTTTTTTACTAAAGAAGTTAAACAATTAGAACTTTTTTCGAAAAAAGCATGTATTTGCATGCCTGTAATTCGCATCTGCGTTTTGATTCTTAATCGATTATAAATATAGATATCTATGGGCCACAACATCCACTTACCATCAGGTGTGGACTGTGTGCTCGTTTGTCACACTTATTCTATTAAAAATGTGATCTTGACCACGGTTGATCAGGACTGCTCTCTTTCTTTTTTTTTAATATACACATTAGTGCTTGTCTACAATCCCCTCTGTAAGTAATTGGTGATAAATCTCTAGATGGTAAATCGCACTGTCTAGTCGTAACGAAAGCCTACACTCTTGCTTTGAAGACACCCAAATGGGTGTCTTCAAAGCAACCAGTCTGGATGTAATGGGACGGAAAGACAGACGACGGCAGATATTTCCACTCAAGCAAACCGTAAGGTTCAAATGCGTGGAATATCCGACAATAAAGGTGTGAAGACCTGCCGACCGCCTGCTTGTACGGTGGTGACAAGAGGAGGTCATAGAATTTCTGCACAGTGCGCAACACACTTTTGACGAATTTTTGTTCCTGAATTTCAGTCTCGAAGTTAATGTCATTGTTATGGGTTGATCTAGTGGCACATTGTTTTTTTTTTCAATAAATCGGGATGTAAGTAACACTCTTCCGCATTAAAAAATATAACTAAAAACTTAAAATATCGTACAGTCCCACTCTCCGCGATATAGTACCAGCTCTCTTATCGCAAGCAGTGACGATGACCAATCATATATATGAATCATAATATATCACTCTTGCTTTGAAGACGGGTGTCTTCAAAGCAAGAGTGATATATTATGGTTGATTAAGATATATTATGATTTTAAATTTGGTTTATATATATTCTGATTTTAAATTTGGTTTAAGAATTTAATTAAAAAAAATTGTTTGAAATCGGGGCATCTAGGCGTGTTTTAGAAATCTTTACTGGTGACGAGAAACGGATCTATCAATTTTATCTGGAAAATAAAAGCCAATCATCGGTATGGGTCTTCTCGGAAGGACAGTTACCGATAAAACTGCAAAGATGTCGCAACGTCAGCAAAAAAATGGTGGCTATTTTTTCGCGGAGCGGACATTTGTCGACGTCAATGCTGGAAAATTGTAGGTCAGTCAACTCTGAATGGTATACTACAGTTGCATTACCCAAAGATTTTCAAGCTGTGCGGGAGAGAAAACCAGAGAGCGGGCTTCGGGGAATCATACTGCATCACGATAACGCCTCTTCACATACCTCCCTTAGAATAAAAGTATTTATTGAGGAATCTGGTGTTGAGACTCTTAGTCACCCACCCTACAGCCTTGACTTAGCTCCTTGTGATTTCTTTTTGTTCCCAAGTGCCAAAGAAAAAATAAGAGGCAAGTTTTTTTCAAGTGCCGAAGAAGCCGTGGCTGTCTACGAAGAAGCGATTTCCGACCTGTCAGATCAAGACTGGCAAAAGAGTTTGCAGAGTTGGTTTAGGTGAATTGAACTTTGTATAGAGCATGATGGAGATTATTTTGAAAAGATGTGAAATAAATATTGATGGTATCTAGAATACTTTTTGTATATCTTAAAACTTATTGGGTGTCCTACGTAAAAATATGTTATGTGCTTGTGATAAGAGTTAAGTTAAATAATGGCTAGATAAGAATAGCATATGTAAATAAACATTGTTGTATAATGAATAGAGGTAGCTGTAATTTAGACAGAGTAAGCACTAGCCTCCTACAGTGGTGCCAAGGGTCGTCCTGAAAGTAGTTGTTCATTTTGTATGGGATTAGAACAGCGTTTAACTAACGTACTAAAGTATAAAAGTAATAGTGTTTAAAAGATTTAATTAATTTATGAAAGTTTCTGTAATGTGTGAAAAAATAGGTAGTAATAAATGTTTCAGGATTATTTTGTAAAATAAAAAGATAAGTGATGTGTTGATAGTGTTTAATTTTAGAGCAATGCAGGCGATGCCCTTTGACGCCTGAATTAAATAAAAGGGTGGTAATTTACACAGACAGAAATCCAGGCAAAAAAAGACTCCTACCAGCAAGTGAAAATATTTAGTAAATTTTCTATAGACTAAGGGTGACAAGCTAGCATTGCAAGTGGATGCTGCGACCCATATATCTCTACATCTTTTTTCAATCAAGAATCATGCGTTGACGACATGAGACGTTGCGATCAGATGCGTTGTCACCTCTGAGGACTAAGATAACGAGGTATCGTTACCAGTAAAAATGATCTCCGATACTCTACACTCACAATGCGAAAAACATCATTCTTCTGCTATTTCTTGCTTGTATTCTGTGAAAACGTGGTTCTAGCCGGGTACATTCTTACTACACCCATAATGTAGCATGGCTCTATCGCGTAAGATAATATATTCCACTTAAGAATTCAATAAATATATTTTTTTTTACTTGTAGCAGAATTTACGTCAACACTTATTATACCCAAAAGATAGTATAGCGGGTATAGATTTTTTTTATAGAAGTAAGTTTCTTCAAAATTATCTTTTAAGTATCTTTTCGGATATCACAATATTGTCTGTGAAAATACTTGATAAGTTATGCGAATTTTATAAAATCATAATAACGAATCACTGAAGCTCCCGAGGAGGCATCATTAATCATGGAGCAGTGAGTTTGAAATTTAACAGAACACCACCTGGCAAATTCTCAAGAGACCAATCGCTTCATATTTTGTATTATCGACGTTACATTTATAAGTTAGGTAACATTCAGTGGAGTTGATTTGAAAAGGCCGCTCCTATTAATCTTTTATAACTAATAGCTAATAGCCAACTACTTCTGGTTATGGACATATCATAAAAGCTACTTTTCATTTCAGCCAATAAATGTCCACTGCTGAAGGCTTTTTCCGTAGATTGCCTTATAGGAAGGAATAGTACCATAGTTAACATTCTTAGTATCTAGGTTGTTAACCACTTTTTTTTAATTATTTTGATTTGTTATAAGGAAGATGCTGCTGCCTATCTCCTGTTCCAGTTTTTCTTTGTCGCCTCTTGAGACGGGACGATGTGGGGTAGTGCATATACTTACACCGCCACTACACGCTACAGTTTGCAGTTATACCGCATCAACGTACCCTCTACACTACGAGTAGATCATAGTAGTGGATAGCCTATTCACACGACATAATACATGACATTTTCACTTTGAAATTAATATGTCGGTAGGACACGCGCGTCACCTACTGTAATTTAACTAAATAATAATAATTTAATTTAATTTAATATAATTTAATTTAATACTTTCGCAAAAGTGCTAGCAATAAGTCGTAAAAATTTTAGCGCAATCTGATGAACGGTGTGGTAGCGCATAAAATATGAACAAACAAACATAATTTTTTATATATCAGATTATTATGGAGACCGAAATTAACCGAAGAAAAAATTACACTTTTAGTTAATTATTTAGAGAAACTAATAAAAGCGAAAAAGATGTGTTCTGTTTTTCTTTGATGATCTTTTAAAAAGCTTATACGTTTTTCCTTGTTATTATAAATCGCTTAGAAAAAAAAATCGTAGCCACTAGGTACAGTATCTGAAATAATGGTTGGAGAAATTACAAGGAATTCAAGCTGATATTATGGTGTAATTTTACTTTATCACATTTTACGGGCTTTCTGAATTAATTTCGTTGCTGAAAAAAAATACTCATTCATTGCACGTAAATTAATTTTAAATAAAGTATCCTCTTAACCTGTTCTAAATATTATATTCAATATTTTTTTGTAGAAAAATTCAACTTTTTTTCAAAATTTTATTCACAACAAATTAAAGTAAAAAGTATTTAAGCCATGGGTAAGGAACCTATATTCAAGCCATTTTATAAATTTTATAGAATGTCTCATAAATATATTATATAAAAATTTAGATCAAACGTGGTGACTCAAAAACGGCATACTCATAAAACTATAAACGTAAAATTACAATAGTCATGTTTTACCATGAGTTCGGAGATGAAGCAAGATGTATCGAAGAAACATGCATCGAAAGAAGGACTGCTCTTGCATTCCACACTACGTTGCAGAAAAAATATAAATACATACAACGAAAACAGGCCTATAAATGACAATGAATCCTTTTCCTAATTTTCAACCAATTTCAAAAAAGGAGAAAATGGTTATGTTATTTTGGTTCATCGATTTGTAAAGAAAAGCTGAACCTATTTAAATGATTCCTTTTTATTATATAGGTTACCAAACGTGGTCTTATTAAAATTGTAAGTATAAATAGAAATTAAACTTTTTGTTGTAGTTATTAATCTATTAAAGGTATTTTGAACTTGTGAAATTGCTTAGTCCACTCAAAAGGTTTATTGAAAATATTTTAATAAATAGCTAAATCCAATTAAAAAAAATAATTACAATAGTTTACACATAATACATTCAAAAATCGGAGCTTTTACTGTTTAACTTTAAACTATATCTTTGCATAAACTTTAGGAGCTATTATGTGGAAATTATTTCATTACTTACCGACCCCGGCCTGGCATGGGTGGTATTTTTAAAATGATTACCACTTCCCATTTATTTTAATAATCTTCTAAGTTTTTTTTTAAATAAAATATAGCTTAGATCACTTCTGGCATTGCTCTCTGTCTTTTTCTGAAGTTTCATCACAATCGGTTCAGTCGTTACGAAGATTAGCCCAGACAGCTAGACAGACAGACAAAAATTTCAAAAATGGTTGTTCATCTCTTAACGGCATGCAAGTAACTCCCTGAGTTCGGTATCTTTCAACAGTTTTTAGGACTACTACTAGATAAGGTTTTTAATGAATATGCCCACTGGCATGCTTCCTGGAAAGATTTACTTATATTATCTATTTCTGTGGTAGTGAGTAGAGAACGATAAAAATTTAGCAATTATTATTTTTTGTTTTAAAATAAACGTTAAATCCCAACCCTAGGATTTCGCCTCTATTGTCGTTTATATAACAGTTTAGATAAGAATCATCATCATCATCATCATTACAGACCTTCACAAGTCCACTGCTGAACATAGGCCTCCCTCAAAGAATGACACAAAGACCGGTCTTGAGGCACCTGCATCCATCGCCTTCCTGCATGTCTTACCAGGTCGTCACTCCATCTAGTGGGGGGTCGCTCTACACTTCGTCTGCTGGTAAGAGACTGCTACTCGAGAACCTTTTTTCCCATCGGTTGTCGTTCTTCGAGCTATATAACCGGCCACTTCAGCTTACTAATGCGTTGGGTTATGTCAGTTACTCTGGTTCTACTGGGGATAACCTCATTTTTAAGTCTATCACGCAGAGAAACCCCGTGCATAGCCCTCTCCATAACTCCCTGAGTGACCTTAAGCTTTTTCGCATGGCCAGCAGAACGCGAATACTTTAATAAAATTGAATAAATATTCAAAAGCTCAAGATAGCCCGGGGATATGACAACGGGACATCAAACACCTAAAATAATTCAAATTTAACGCGTAAAAATGCATAAAATCAGTTTATTAAATTGTTTTATTTCGTAGTAAAAATAGTGGAGTTATGGAATAAACTCCTGTTGCTATTTATGTATTTAATAAAGTGTTGCCTGCCAAAAGTGAAACTAAATCTTTTGCATTTGTATTTATTTCCTGAACCCTCTAGTAATTTTTGAATAATAGCTGTCAATTTTCGTGTAAATCTGAGTAATTCATGTAAAGCCTTTAATTAGAGCAATTCGCTTGTTATAAAATCAAATTATCGAATCACTGGCTCTCGTGGAGGCCTCGTCAATCACGATCAAACTAAATTTGAAATTTAACAGAATGCTAATATTCAGCGGAAACATTCGCTTTTGATTTATGCAAAATGTTTTATATTGAAACGTGTTTTTCTTGAGGTATATTTAAGAGATTTTGATAACGTACACTTTTCGAAATGTGGAGATAAAAAAAATCTTAAAATTATTTTCATCATTTATTTAGTGGAAACACTAGATATAAGCATTCCTTGTATTGTAGGGGTGAGCATTTTTGTGGCCAACTCAAATTAATGAAACAAATACATTTGCCACCTACCCAGCATGACAACTGTGGCAAATATTAATATCTACGGAATTTATCTGGCAATTTACGGGGAAGACCTTTGTTTTGACTATTAATACAGACACAGATAAGAGAGTCATACTCCTTTTCTGCTTGCGCTTGCGGTTGCTTGTGCCGCTGTGTTCCGCTCTAAAGGAATAGATATAGAGTGTCAGTATAATTAGAGGCTGTAAAGCAGTTTATTTTAGTTCTGAGAGATGACAACACATATATAGCCTTCTTTAAATTTAACTGCAGGTGTTCACTGCAAAGGACAACAGTAGTCACTTACCATCACGTGGACAGTAAGTTTGTTTGCCACTTCAGATTTATAAAAAAAAACTTAACCAGTTGGACTCATAGACATTAAAGGATCCTTGCATTTATGTAAATTTGTAAACATTAAAAAAGTCTTAGGTGACTAAAATGTATTATGTAAGGTTTTGTTTCCCTTACAGATCTAGTGTAAAGATTTACTTCCACGAACAAAACTCTCTTTGAAATAAAATCGTAAAATCACTGACATACTCGTAAGCGAGTGTTCCTTCATCAATCACATCGACTTTCTATCTACGTTCAATTTACATTGAAATACTTTTTCATCTTCTAAAAAATTCCTTTACTGAAGTAATTGAATTCAGAAAATGTATTATTTATTTAAAAGATCACCAGTTTTTATTGTATATATACACCAGTTTATATATTCCAAATAATTAAATTTCATAATATTTGGGTTCTTGAAGATATCGTTTCCTTACTAATTGTACTCCGATAACTTGCAACCACAATGTATGCTGCAATACAGGTAACATTATTAAATTTTATAAAAATACAAAGTACTGTTAGTTAAAAGCACTCTATTGTCGGAAGGCAGAATACGTTACAAAAGACACGAAAGGCAATTCACAATGCTATGTTAGTCCTTACTAACACAGCATTGTGAATTGCGTGTTAGTCCTTACTAACACAGCATTGTGAATTGCGTGTTTGTCCTTACTAACACAGCATTGTGAATTGCGTGTTAGTGCCTACTAACACAGCATCGTGAATTGCGTGTTAGTGCCTACTAACACAGCATTGTAAATTGCGTGTTAGTGCCTACTAACACAGCATTGTGAAATGCGTGTTAGTCCCTAATATTACCGCATTTTGAAATGCGTGTTAGCCCCTACTATCATAGCGTTGTGAATTGCGTATTAGTCCCTACTATCACAGCATATACTACTTAGTGGATACTACGTATTATCACAGCAATGTGAACTGCGTGTTAGTCCCTACTATCACAGCATTGTGAACTGCTGATGATTTTTATTTCTTACTATTGGCAAGATTCCAACTTGGATAAACAACGGTTTGGAACAATCGGCAATTTAAATCAACCACGATAAACCTTAACAGCATAATATGATAAGACATAACAGAATAAGATGTTGGTGTTTACCAACAGTTGCTATAACTATTATAAACAATTTTTACAGGCGTCACTCCTGCAACTACGAGTATATAACACATTTTAACAGGATTAATAAGATGTTGGAAAGTATTGGGTTTTCTAGGTGGTAGGATTCCTTTTCTGAGTAGGAATCCGTGTGGATACCACTCTCTTAGCTATTTCTGCTGCTATAGGTAAAGAAATCCAGCATAATTGCAGGCTTTGAGGCATTCCATGTCAGTAATGAAAAGTGACAACGCATATGTTATTTTACGAATCAAAATGCAGATGCGTTGTCACCCGTGAGGACTAAGATGGAATGCCTCGTTTCCAGTGAAAAGGGTCTCCGGTTCTCTACACCCACCATACGAAACACAGCAGCATTAAGCTGCTTTTTTACGCTGGTATTCTGTAAAAGCGTGGTCCATCCCCGGTCGAGCCGACCCATTCCTGCTACAACCATAACATAGCTGCAGCATGGCTCTACCACGTATTAAACGTTAGTAGACGTAAGTTAGACTTAAGGTCTTTGTCACTACAGTTTTTTAAAAAAAAATTATTAAGAAGTCTGTCTGCTTATACATCTCAGATCATAATATTTGACGAACGACACCTATTTGACTAAGTGACCGGTATCGTCGAAGCTGCAACACGGAATATTCAAAGTAATTAAAGTAGGAGTACACAACTTTCTTCTTGTTCAACTAAAGAGTATTCTTATTCCTGATTGATTCCTGAGGGGGTGCTAAGAATCTCCGGTGGAGATTCGGTTGCCACCTTAGACGACTCGACCTGGAAACGTACAACGCACGCACCCTGAGGACTGACGAGAAGATCGTGGAGCTGGAAGAAGAGATAGACAAGTTGCGCTGGCATATTATAGGATTATCCGAAGTCCGAAGAGAGGGGGAGGACACGGTAATCCTCGAATCCGGAACTTGCTCTATCACCGGGAGGGCGACCATCTGTCCCAAGGAGGTGTCGGATTTATCGTCCACAAGTCTCTCGTTAACAACGTTGTATAGATCGGGAGTGTGTCGACGAAGGTTGCGTACCTTATACTCAGAATCACCAAAAGGTACTCGCTGAAGGTCATACAGGTTTACGCACCAACCTCGGCACACCCCGATGAGGAGGTGGAGAAAATGTATGAGGATATCTCTAGAGCCATGCATTCCTCCAAAACCCAATATACGGTGTTAATGGGAGACTTCAATGCAAAACTAGGCACAAGAGAGAATGGTGAGCTGAAAGTAGGGAATTTTGGAATAGGGCAACGAAATCCAAGGGGCCAGCAGCTGGCCGACTTCATGGAGAAAGAATGACTCTTTATGATGAACTATTTCTTCCAGAAGCGGCCCCACAGGAAGTGGACCTGGTCGAGCCCCGACGGTTCGACAAAAAATGAGATTGACTTCATTATGACGACCAGACGACAACTGTTCAGTGATGTTTCCGGGATCGCGAGGGTGAAAACTGGTAGTGATCACCGAATGGTTAGAGGCACACTGAACCTAAACGTTAAGTTGGAGAGGTTTCGTCTAATGAAGTCAACGCTCCGTCCCCCTCGTGCTCTGTTCCAAAGTCCCGAAACCTTTCAGCTCGAGTTACAAAACCGTTTTCAGTGCCTGGAAGACTGCAATGAAGTGGACGATATGAATGACAAGCTCGTGGAAACTGTCCATGCGGTCGGAGCTAAGTTCTGCAAGACCCGCCGCAGAAGAACACAAAAATTCTCCGATCACACTCTTAATCTCATGACTGTTAGACGGGAGATGAAGCTACATTCTTCAACAGACTTGACAGCATACAGGCATCTGAACAGACAAATCTCCAAATGCATGCGGCGGGACTTACGCAATTTCAATACAGCTCGTATTGAAGAAGCGATCGAGCGGAACCAAGGCTCCAAAGTCTTTGCCAGAGATCTGTCTGCCAGAAAGAGCCAACTGTCAAAGGTGAAGACGTAATGTGGCAGCATCGATTCCGGGACACCTGAGATATTGAGTGATATTGAGAGGTTCTATGGGCAGCTGTACACGTTATCGTTGGAGCCACACGCAAGTGTGAGTAACGATCCAAGAGCGAGTCCCATCCGACACTATTCCGAAGATATCCCGGACGTCAGTCTGAGCGAGATTAGAATGGCTCTCCAGCACCTTAAAAACGGTAAGGCCCCAGGCGATGGAATTACAGTGAAGCTTCTGAAAGCGGGTGGAATACCGGTACCTGAAGTCCTTCAGAAGCTCTTTATTTCCGTCCTCCATGGTGGCATTACACTGGAGGCGTGGAGCAGAAGTGCGGTGGTCTTGTTCTTCAAGAAAGGTGACAACGCTCTCTTGAAGATCTACAGACCGATTTCCCTTCTGAGCCGCGTCTACGTGCTGTTTTCGAGAGTCATTACGATACGTCTCGCGCGCAGACTTGACGACTTCCAGCCTCCCGAACAAGCCGGTTTCCGAAAGGGCTTTAGCACCATAGACCACATACATACCCTTCGGCAAGTTGTACAGAAGTCCGAAGAGTACAATTTGCCACTATGTCTGGCGTATGTGGACTATGAGAAAGCCTTTGATTCCGTCGAAATTTGGGCGGTGCTGCAGTCCCTTAAGCGGTGCCAAGTTGACTGCCGGTATATCGAAGTGTTGAAGTGCTTGTACAGTAGGGCTACGATGGCTATCCGAGTACAGAACCAGAGTACGAAACCTATCCAATTGCAGAGAGGTGTAAGACAGGGTGACGTCATATCCCCGAAACTCTTCACCGCTGCATTGGAAGACGTTTTCAAGCTTCTGGACTGGAAAGGATACGGTATCAACATCAATGGCGAGTACATCACTCACCTTCGATTTGCCGACGATATAGTCTTTATGGCAGAATCGCTGGAGGGCCTAAGCACTATGCTCGATGACCTCAATAGTGTTTTCTAACGGATAGGTCTTAAGATGAACATGCACAAAACAAAGATCATGTTTAATGTCCATGTCACACCTATGCCGGTAGTAGTTGGGAGCACTAAGCTCGAAGTTGTTGACGAGTATGTTTACCTGGGACAAATAGTCCGACTAGGTAAGTCCAACTTCGACCGAGAGGTCAATCGACGGATTCAATTTGGCTGGGCAGCGTTCGGGAAGCTACGACACATCTTCTCGTCAGACATACCTCAAAACCTTAAAACGAAATTGTACAACCAGTGCGTGTTGCCAGTGATGACTTACGGTACTGAGACGTGGTCCTTCACTGCTGGCCGTATGAGGAAGCTCAAGGTCGCTCAGCGAGCTATAGAGAGGGCTATGCTCGGAGTTTCTCTGCGTGATAAACTTAGGAATGAGGATATCCGCAGTAGAACCAGAATAACCGACATAGCCCAACGGATTAGTAAGCCATAGTGGCAGTGGGCCGGCCATATAGCTCGAAGAACCGACAACCGATGGGGAAGAAAGGTTCTCGAGTGGCAGCCTCGTACCGGTAGGCGAAGTGTAGGGCGTCCGCCCATGAGATGGAGTGACGACCTGGTAAGACATGCAGGAAGTCGATGGATGCAGGTGGCTCAGGACCGTGCTTTGTGGCATTCTTTGGGGGAGGCCTATGTTCAGCAATGGACTTGTGAAGGGCTGTAATGATGAATGATTCCTGATTGGAAATGGAATAAAAGAATTAGATTTACTTCTTTAAGTTCCAACAATATCTTCATTAAATTAAATAAATCAAAGATGTTATACGAATTTTATTTTTTATAAATTAAAAGTAAATCTGTACAACAGGTTATAAATTCACAGTGATTGCTCCAGGCGCTCGTTAGTTACACTGTTAGAGATATTTATAACCTGTATCTTTGAAATAGTAAAAAGAAAATTTGCGTATGTCAAACAGTCTTTACAATATTGAATCGCTAGAAGAAACATAGGTTTGATTTTGAAACTAAAGATATTTTTGATGTGGAAAAATTGATAACCCTACTATTTAACAGTTCTGACCCTGACGTCATTGAAGATTGCCTGTTCTTAAACTTTTATGGCAGGCCTATTGTTTTTTCTTCTTCTGTTCCGTTGAGCTATGTTGGTTACTTTGACTCTGCTGCGGATATCGTCGATATTTCATAATAACTGTTATCAGACTTGTTTTTATTATATTATATCTGTTGGTAATTGTGTACATTTATATTGGCAACACCTTTTTTTGTCTGCTCTCTCTCTATAAAATGGTGTAAGCGAAGTATTACTCATTTGATGTAACTGCTCTTTTTATATCAAATAAATAAGAAAAACTAAAACAAGAATGTGTAAATTAATTATTTTTACATAATAGCAGTCCGTGGTTGATAAGTTTCGAAAAATACCCGGCTTAAAAACGAACAAAAAAAAAAAGAAGAAAAAAATGGCGACTAAAAATAGCGATATAAATATTCCAATTTTCGACGGTACAGACTATAGTAATTGGAAAATACGAATACTCAAATTTCTGCAGTTAAAAAAGTGCAAGGATGTTGTAATGAGAGCGAAAATTGCAACCGACAAAGTGGAGTGGGACGACAGAGATGTCCAAGCAACTAACTATATTTATAGTACAATAATCAACAAGCAGTTGGAATATATAAGCGATCTTTATTCAGCCTACGAAATAATACAGAAATTCGACGAGATGTATTTGAAAAAATCAACAGCGTTGCAAATAGTATGTCGACATAACCTCGAAAGTGTCAAATAGAAAAATTATTCTGAAGTGTCTCTATTTTTCGATGACTTTGAAAAACCTGTAAATGAGTTAAAACAAGCAGGTGCAACGATATCAGAAACAGAAAAACTAAATTATATGTTAAAAGCACTCCCAGTAAGTTACAGCTACATAGGTTATTTAATTGATGTCTTGCCAGAGAGTGAAAGAACAGTTGACTATTTAAAATGTAAAATAAAATTGAAAAATACGGAAAATGTGAGTGAAACGTTAAATGATACATCAAATGCTTTTAAAGCAGATGCTAAGCCATTATATAATTGTTTTAGTTGTGGAAAACCTGGCCATCTGAGAAGAGACTGTATATCAGGAAATGTAAACCTTGATCGACGACATAGTTTTTCTCATCATAGAGCACGTAGTTTCTCTGGTTATAGAGGACGTGGTTTCTCTGGTTATCGAGGACGTGGTTCATATAATAACAGAGGACGAGGCTCAGGAAATTATCACCATAATAATCAAGAGAATCAAGGAAACAGTTTTCATACTACTATTGCAAATAATACCTACACAACGAGTGAGAATGATAAGACAAAGAAAGGTCAAATAAATTGGTTACTAGACAGTGGATGCATAGACCATATTATTAATACCGATGAGTATTTCAATTCCTGTGAGATATTAAATAAACCTGTTAAAGTTAAAATTGGGGACGGCACAATATTAGATGCTACAAAAATTGGTAATATTAAAACTTATTTCTTGGTCTATGGACAAAAATCTGAAGTGACTCTGACAAATGTTTTTTTTTTTTGTAAAAGAAATGAAGGCAAATTTATTGAGTTATTCCAAAATTACTGACAAATATTCAATCAATTCAAGTGGGAAATTGTCAAAAATTTACAACAATTATGGAAAGGTTATAGCAATTGCAATTAAGGAGGCGAGACTGTATAAGATGAAAAGTTACATGTATGAAGAAATATTGGAAGCAAATATGAGTAAAAAGGAAAAACTACATCGCACTATAGGCCATTTTAATTTTAAAAATTTGGAATTAATGTGTAAATATGAGTCATTAGAAGGATTACCTAAAGATATTGAATATGAATATTTGAAATGTGCAATATGTATTGAAAACAAATGCATTTCATAATAATCGACGGAAAGCAGAGGAGATATTAGAGATTGTTCATACTGATTTAAATGGGCCACATCAGACTACAGGATATAATAAAGAAAAATATTTTTGACCTTTATCGATGATTACAGCAAATTAGTGAAAGTTTATTGTATCAGATCGAAGGATGAAGTATACGACTACTTGGTGCAATATGTTAATGAGATACAGAACTTGACAGGAAAAACGATAAAGGAACTGCGATGTGACAATGGGAAGGAATATATGAATGGAAGAGTTTTTCAGTTCGCAAAAGAGAAAGGAATAATAATAAAACCCTGTCCAGCATATGTTCATCAATTAAATGCAACAGCAGAGAGATACAATCGTACATTAATGGATATGGGTAGATGTCTTTTATCAGAAGCAAAGGTAGAAAGAAAATTTTGGCCAGAAGTAATTAAAACAGCTGCTTATCTTAAGAACAGAACTTTGACTAATACTATTGAGAGGAAAACGCCGTATGAAATATTTTTTAAAAGAAAGCCATCAGTCCAAAATTTGAAATTGTATGGAAGTAGAGTTCTTGTAAGAATTCTCGAAGAACGGAGAAGGTCTAAATGCGATAAAAAAGCAGAAGTTGGAATTTTACTTGGTTATACTGATACTGGATACAGAGTGTTAATTAACAACAGAGTTAATATTGCTAGAAATTGTGATATAAAAGAGAAAGATATTAAATTGTGTGGTTTGGAAGGTGAGGAAGATAATAATACTGAATATAAAATAAAAGAAAAGGAAAAGAAAGATAAAAGGACACAAGAGGAAAGAGATACAATAAAATACACAGAAAATGATGAAACAAGTGTAGCAGAAAGTAAAGATGAAGAGAAAAATAGAAAATCAAAAAGACAAGTCAAACGTCCAATTCGTTTTGATGAAGAATTCGGTTATTATTGCATATACTGCGACTGCAACTACTGCGACGCTTTAGCTCCAACTGATTTTCAGGAGGCAACTGAAATGGAAAGAAGCAATGAATAGTGAGATGGACAGTTTAATGAAAAATAACACATGGACTCTAGTTAACAAACCTCCTAAGGACAAAAAGGTAATTGATGTGAAGTGGGTATATAAAAGGAAGAGCGAAAATGAATACAAAGCAAGGTTAGTAGTAAGAGGTTTTCAACAAAAAAATTGTATTGATGATACTTATTCTCCTGTTGCTAAAATGCCGACACTTAAACTACTATTATCTTATTGTTGTCAAAATTCTTTAGTTATTCATCAAATGGACGTTGAAACAGCATTCCTAAATGGTAGAATCTTATCTGAAGTTTATGTAAAGCAACCAATCGGCTATGAAAATGGAACTGATAAAGTTTATAAATTAAATAAATCATTATATGGTTTAAAAGAAAGCCCTCGTGCATGGTATGAATGTTTTAATGAGTTCTTGACTAATTTTGGTTTTCGCAGAAGTAAATATGACTATTGTTTGTATGATAAAAGGGAGAACAACTTAACTGTTTACATTCTTTTATTTGTTGATGATTTATTAATATGTTGTGAAAATGTAGAAGTTATTGCTGATATAAAAACCAAATTTTCTGAAAGATTTAAAATGAAGGATATGGGTAAAGTAAAAAACTATATTGGTATCGAGATTGAATATGTGTATAATCAAAATAATATTCTAACATTGAGTCAGAAATCTCATATTGAGTCTTTAGCTAAACTTTATAATATTGAGAATGCAAAATTGTTTAAAACCCCTATGGAAATAAATTTAAAATTGGAACAATCTGATATTAATGAGGATGTAAAATATAGAAATTTGATTGGTGCTCTTTTGTATATTAGTTCAGGTACTAGACCTGATATACCTTACAGTGTAAATTACTTAAGCAGATTCCAAAAATGTTATAATGAAACACATTTTAAGTATGCTTTAAGAGTTTTAAAGTATTTGTATTTGACAAAAAAATCTTAAATTAACATATTGTAATAATAGTAATGCTGATATTATGGATTGTTTTGTGGATGCTGATTGGGCAGGAGATATTATAGATAGGAAATGAACTACAGGATTTTTCATTAGATTGTTTGGAAATATTATTTACTGGAAATCAAAGAAACAAAGTAGTGTAACAAAGTCTTCAACATTTGCTGAATATATAGCTTTATCAGAAGCAGTAACAGAATTAAATTTTCTTATTTGTCAAATAAATGATGTCTTCACTAAAGTTTGTAAACCAGTTAAAATTTATGAAGATAATTCAGGAGCTGTAGCCATTTCTAAATATGGAAACTTTACAAAGAACTCTAAGCACATTGAAGTACACTATCATTTTATACATGAAAATGTTAAGCAAGGTAGTATTAAAGTAGTAAAAATAGAGTCAGAAAAAAATATTGCAGATATATTTACAAAAGCTTTGAGAAATGTTAAATTCACTAAATTTAGAGAAATGTTAAATTTAAAGGAGTAAAATAAAGATTGTTAATTGATAGTAACTGTAGAAGAAACTTTATCTAAATATTTTACAATATAAATATGAGGAGGCGTGTTGGTAATTGTGTACATTTATATTGGCAACACCTTTTTTCTGTCTGCTCTCTCTCTATAAAATGGCGTAAGCGAAGTATTACTCGTTTGATGTAACTGTTCTTTTTATATCAAACTAGCTGTGACCCGCGGTTTCACCCGCGTATATCACGCATCTGCGCCTTGCGACATGCGAACTTCGAGAGAGACATCACGACGGACGGTTGCTGAATTAACAAAGATTTAAAAAGTGAAATATGTTACTAAAATTACATGGTTAACGTAATTGGTGGTTATGCATGATACAGCTACTGATACAAATAATGTCTAGGCCACATTATTCGTATCAGTACGTACTTGTATTAGTAGTATTTGTACCGGCGTTACTATTTCACATTTAAACATGAAAAAGTAGTTATTGTGACATAACTGTAATAGTTAAATATATCGTATCGCAGACTTTTTTGTAGAGATTAATATGTTCTATAAAAGTGAAGTACATTACTTTGCTCTATTATCAATAGTTTCCGAAGCGTACGCGATATAAGGATTCTTTCTGGTATTTTTTTCACACCTTGGGTTACATTAACGAAGTTTTCATACGGATCCCTAACTTTTTGAAAATAATACATAGCCTATGTTTATCAGGGATAATGTAGGATTCTAATGGTGAAAGAATTTTTCAAATCGGTCCAGTAGTTTCGGAGCCTATTCAATTCAAACAAACAAACAAATCTTTCCTCTTTATAATAGTATATAAATAAAAATAAAATAAAATATAAAATAAATAAATATAAATATAAATCAATATAAAAAAGAGTGTAGATGTAGATGTAGAAGTGTAGATGCATGATACAGGTACAGATACGAATAATGTCTAGGCCACATTATTCGTATCAGTACGTACTCGTATTAGTAGTATTTGTATCGGCGTTACTATTTCATATTTAAACATGAAAATGTAGTTATTGTGACATAACTGTAATAGTTAAACATATGGTATCGCAGACATTTTTGTAGAGATTAATATCCTCTATAAAAGTGAAGTACATTACTTTGCTCTATTATCAATAGTTTCCGAAGCGTACGCGATATAAGGATTCTTTTTGGTATTTTTTTTCACACCTTGGGTTATATTAACGTAGTTTTCATACGGATCCCTAACTTTTTTTGAAAATATTACATAGCCTATGTTCATCAGGCATAATGTAGGATTCTAATGGTGAAAGAATTTTTCAAATTGGTCCAGTAGTTTCGGAGCCTATTCAATTCAAACAAACAAACAAATCTTTCCTCTTTATAATAGTAGTGTAGAAGTGTAGATGTAGATGTAGATGTAGATGTAGAAGTGAAGATGCATGATACAGGTACTGATACGAATAATGTCTAGGCCACATTATTCGTATCAGTACGTACTCGTATAAGTAGTATTTGTAGCGGCGTTACTATTTCACATTTTAACATGAAAAAGTAGGTATTTTGACATAACTGTAATAGTTAAACATATGGTATCGCACACTTTTTTGTAGAGATTAATATCCTCTATAAAAGTGAAGTACATTACTTTGCTCTATTATCAATAGTTTTCGAAGCGTACGCGATATAAGGATTCTTTTTGGTATTTTTTTCACACCTTGGGTTACATTAACGAAGTTTTCATACGGATCCCTAACATTTTTGAAAATATTACATAGCCTATGTTCATCAGGGATAATGTAGGATTCTAATGGTGAAAGAATTTTTCAAATCGGTCCAGTAGTTTCGGAGCCTATTCAATTGAAACAAACAAACAAACAAACAAATCTTTCCTCTTTATAATAGTAAATAAAGTATCAAATAAATAAGAAAAACTAAAACATGAATGTGTCGCCTTGGTGTTCTTGCTCAGTTTGCCCCGAGCAGTTATGTTTTTGAGTGGAATTTTGCCCCCCCCCCCCCAGAATACGCGAGGCAGCCTGAGCACCCACGCTCAGGATCGGAATAATATGGTCGTGGATGCTCAACGAGGGATTCTCCAGGGGTACTGGTACCCTCCTGGGGTAGTCTATCGTGTAATTCCGCTACCATGTTGATGGGGGGGGGGGGGGGAATTGGGCCTCCGGCCACCTGCACTCACCAGACAAAACGCAGAAGCAGAGCTTCTACTTCACGCCGGTATTCTGTGAGGTCGTGGTACCAACCCGGCTCGAGCCGGCCCATACGTACAACAGCAAAAACTGCTGCGTGGCTCTACCACCGCTCTATTACCTGTAAGAAGGAATATTCATCTACGAGTATATACATACATACATACATATAAATAAATAAAATTGAAGTGTCTGTTTGTAACGTTAACATAACAGCTTTTTACTCAATGCATGTGAAAGTATATAGGGTACTAATAACAAAAAAACAATTTGTAAAATTTTTGTTTGTCTGTCTGCTCTCTGTCTGGCTAATCTCCGAAACGGCTGGACCGATTTCGAGGGGACTTTGACTTGCGAATGAATTAGGGTTCCAGGCAAAGAAATTAAAACCCATGACACCGTAGTAGATTTGACGAGGACGATGAAAGAATAAAAAAATGATAAAAATATCCTTACGGCTAAATTTAAATTACTTATTAGTTTATCATGAAAGTATTAATTTTATATGAAATCAGAACTACAAACACCTCAGTCTTGTGGCTTTAGAACACCCACGGGAGGACTGAGGACGTCGTCGTCACGGACGTCGGGGATAATTCAAAATTAAACGTGCTATAAACCGAAAAATTTGTTTTATTTAATGTGCCGTAATCATGTTAATATAGAAAATGTATAAATATTTAAGTTAGTTGTGATGAATTGTTAGAAAGATCTGTGGTGAAATTACAACAATATAAGACCGTTTTATACTACAATATCTCATATATATTAAATAAGAGTATAAAAGCTAGTAAAAAAAATGCTAAAATACATTACATATTCACATAGCTTTATAATATTTGTGGCATAAAGTGACCTCAAACACACATATAAATCATTTTATAACTTTACAGCTCCACGTCGTACAGACTACGCAATAGTTAGAGGTGACTTGCAATTTGGCTCTTTGCTCTCCCATGTTATATCGATTTTATGCTAATGATGACTGCAGTAGGCGTCATATCTATTCTATTTCTTTAATTAATTTTATTAAAATGTGTTTCAGTACATATTAAAGTGTAGTTTTGGTTTATTATTAATGCTTGCGGCATGTTGCCGTTAATAAATTGAAACTTCCAAGGAATTAAAATTACGTAGTGCATTTATGGAAAACAACTGTAACAGTATAATACTGTTGCAAAAATAATACGTGTCTTTACTTTAAATAAAAGTCAATTCAGCAGTAGCACACGAGTAAAGAAACCGAGGCAGTAGCAGGCGAATATATTTTAGGTATTTTTCATACCGTTTCCAAAAACCTGCTTATTCTTTAAATATAGTTTTCTTCCCAATATTTATTACAAGCAAGCGGACGGTGTCTTCACTTACATAGTGGTCAGTGAAATTTATTTTTTATAATAAAAAAAAATGGTTTACTAGCCACCCGCCCCGGTTTTGCATGACAAGAATCTATTAATGTGGCCTAATTTAGATTTAAGATCATCAAATAACAGTTATCAACTTTCTGTTTTTCCAAAAAAAAAATCCTATTTTTAGATAATTCATAGCCTAAATCACTCACTACAAATATATAGAATGTAATGCCATTGATTTCTATATATTTGTAAACTTTTAATACAATCGGTTCTGCTATTCCGAAGACTAACCCGAATAAACGGAAAGATAAAAACTTTAAAAATGGTTATTTAGCACTTTAACTAGTTAGTTATTTCAATATTACAGACAAACAGTTCAATTTTATTTATATATAGATTATATACTACCAATTAAATTACATGAAAAGCCATGCTCGTTGGACCGTGATTGCTGACACACTAAGCACCCTTCGTTGATTTAATAGAACGCGAAAAACAAGAATTTGACTTTCGTTGGTGTTACCGGTACCTACAGCAAACACTATTTAATATTACTACTACATTACTATTAAAGATTTTGTGAATAATATTTTGTGAAAGAAATTGAAATAAGTAAGAAAATAAAAAACTTTGTGTGAGGAAATGAAATAAAAATCGAATGCATTAAGTTTTCCAATTCGTTTTACCAGCGTGGTAGAATTTTTATATTAGATTACATTTTAGATTTAAATTGTTTCAAACCACCGAAACATTACTTTTTTAGTCCTTACAGTTAAAACATCTTATTGCAAGTCATACTGGAAATAAGCTTCACCATCATCATTATCATCAATACTGCACTTTACAAGTCCACTGCTGAACATAGGCCTTCCCCAAGGAATACCACAAAGTAACGTATCCTTACACTTACTCTACTTTTCCACACGTACCGGTATACGAAGTGTAGGGCGTCCCCCACTAGATGGAGTGACAACCTGGTAAGACATGCTGGAAGTCGATGCATACAAGAAATAAGCTTAGTAAAGTAAATATTATTTACCTTTAGTTATTGTAAAAAGCTTTATATTTTATTCTTCGCTTCATTTTCAAATATCAGATGCAGCTAAAAAGAAAAAAGTGCTGAATATTTATTCGGAGACGGATGCAGCTGTCACGTCTTTGTGTTTGTGTTTCTAGTGAAAACGGTCTCCAGTTCTCTACACTCACCCTACGAAACTCAGCAGGATTATGCTGCTATTTTACGCTGGTAAACTATGGGAGCGTACTCCTCCCCCGGTGAACATGTAGATATAGACAAAGAGTGTTAACTTATGAAAGGTAATCTATGGGACAATGTCCACACGTATATTCGGTTATGGCAGACGATAATAACATCGTGAATATGGTAAAAGTTATTAAAAATGTAACGTAGAAGACTAAAATATATTTTTGACAGCCATTTCACCTCAGAACTTTTTTAAGTTAACCGATTTTGATGATTCTTATTGATTATTTGAAAGATGATGCTTCTCATGTGGTCCTATATAAATTTGATCAATATCTGATCAGTAATTTTTGAGTTACCCTTAACCATTAAGTACCGAAGTGCGGTCTGAGAGGCCCTGGCAGTTTACCCCTTTCCCCGCGTAATACCGATCCCCACTTTAAGTAGCTGCAAGGATAAGGTAGGTAGTTAACGGGGGCAATGTCGGAGCAGGAAGTGGTGTCGTTACACGCGCATTTGGAGAGTAATTACGATTTGAAATTCCGACGCCACGTTGGTACTTACGTAACTGTTTTGTTTTATTTTTTTTTGTTAAAGTAAACTGTTATTTTTACAGATATTGTGAATTATGAATATACCAGAGACTTCAAGTTGTTAAAGAAATAGTTCTGCGATAGATTTACAGCAATCAAAGAGATCTGAACCCCGTGAACTAAGGATGAGTTTGGCAAGAGTACTTCATTCTGATAAGCCAGAGACATCTGAAGATGAAACTGAGGAAGTCAAGACACGAAAAATTTGTTTTCATGTCCACCTAAACTGAAAAGAAAATCGATATGTTTTTTTTTCTCTCTAAAAAAACGTTACCCCCACACTAGGATTTTCTCCTGTATCGTGGAGGGAGTTTACAAACACAAATTGCACAAGCACAAACATCCAGACCCGGAACAATTATTTGTAGGCCATACAAATACTTGTACCGTGCGGGACTCGAACCCGCGGCTCCCAGCGCAACAACTCATTGCTAAGCCACTGCGCCACGGAGCCGAGAGCGGTGTAATACGAGCGCCGCCAGTGCTTACAGAAATGCAAAACTTCAATGCTAAGATCCGTCTAAACGATTTGTTGAACTATCGAGACTATGCCTTTGAGATACTAGACGATTATCACTACGACAGAAAGTACAATCCAAGACTACAGAATACGTGTCCTGTAGAACAATAAAAATACGAATATTTTTCTAACATTATTTGTATATTTTTATTAAGAAAATATGAATAAATATTGCCATTTTTATACAAAAGTAATGTCCTTAAATAATACAAATTCATTTCGTAATTGAAGGAACATTATTGCTTTGCGGAAAAACATTGATAAGAATTTTTCTTTGACATGTTTATTTTTCCGTAAAGTAATAAACCTGCTCAGTTTAATAAAGTCCTTGTGCAATTTATGTTTGTAAACTGCCCCCACGATACAGGAGAAAATCCTTGTGTGGAGGTTACGTTTTTTAAATAATAATAATAATATCTCATTACATAACCTTTACAAAATCCGATTTTATATGTAGGCACCCCGATTTAAGTGCATACTTTGATGAAAAGTGTACATCTACCCACGGCTTTTTTGCAATGTTGGTGTGGGTATAAAAGCAAAAAAATAAATTCGATGGATTATATTCGTTACAAATGGTCAAATATAAGTACATACGAGTATCTTTATACAGCAGTTAAAAAATCTAAGGAAAACTACACTTAATTAATTAGAGAATGTCAAAGTTATAAAATGAATCGAATAGAGTATGTTAATATTATCAATATAGCACTGTCAGGGAATTTTGAGAATCAAAGAAACAGAAAAAAAATTACTGTTAATAAAAAAAAACTCATTCAAAGAACAATAAAGCATCATATATGTATGATAATACTCACCATACGAAACACAGCAGCATTAAGCTACTATTTTACATTGGTATTTTATGAGTGCGTGATCCTTTCTCGGTCGAGCCAACCTATTCGTGCTACAAGCATAATATAACTGCAGCAACACACAAACACTCACACCTGTCACCCAGAAGGGTAGGCAAAGACTACGGACTTCCATTTGGCGCGATCCTGACACACCTCTCTCGCCTCCTTTACATCCATATATCTACGCATACACGCTTGTCGGTTAAGGGTACTCCTAATCTGGCCCACTTTTAATGTATCGCCGATTTGGTCGAAAAATCTTCGTCTAGGGCGTCCCTTCTTGACCCTGCCGTTCACTTCTGAAACATAAATTTGCTTTGTCACTCTTTCCTCGTTCACTGTTTTGACATGACCAAACCACCGAAGCATTCCTTTTTTAATCCTGGTCACAACGTCATCTTGCAAACCACACTTTTTTTATCTCACTATTTCTCACCCTGTCATTCAGATTCAGCCCTAGCATACTCCTTAATGACCGGATTTCTACAGCATTTATTCTACTCTCATGGTTCTTCTGCCAGAACCAACTTTCACTACCATACATAAAAGAAGGGACTAACACAGCATTATGAATTACCATACGTGCCTTCTTTGACACATTCTGACTCTTCATAATAGCGTGTAGAGTCCCATTCAC
Organism: Parnassius mnemosyne; assembly: GCA_963668995.1. Classification (NCBI taxonomy): domain Eukaryota; kingdom Metazoa; phylum Arthropoda; class Insecta; order Lepidoptera; family Papilionidae; genus Parnassius; species Parnassius mnemosyne. The sequence goes on along the minus strand of CAVLGL010000057.1, from coordinate 41,144,854 downwards.
TCTATTTCCTGCGTTCACTCGTCTTTCTATATTCTTATTATTTCTACCATCCCTTCTAAATAAGCATCCTAAATGTACAAACTCATCAACTCCCCTTCTATTATTATTTCACATAACGTTTTACTTTCTTCTCTTTCAAAAACCATCACTTTCATCTTACATATTACTTGCATTCACTTTCATACCCTTTTCTTTCAATTACCAGTTCATTAAAGTAACCATCATTTGCAACTCGGCCGCCGACGATGCAAATATGACTTGAACATAGGCGTACAAAAGGCATTTGACGGTTAACTCACCAATTCTCAATCCACAATCCTCAACTTTCAAAGTTTGCAAACAACTGTCCATAAATAGGTTAAACAGCCACGGGGAAGCGAGACAGCCCTATCTGACACCTTTTTGAATGCCAAACCAGTCCGAGTAGACCCCGTTGATCCTGACACAAACACTAGAGTCCCTACAAAGACACCTTAATGCCTGTACCTAAGCAAGCTGATACCACGAACATAACTGCAGCGTGGTTCGTATAAAATACAAACAAATGAACATAAAAAAACAAATTCTAAAGAATCCTTTATTTCAAAAATGAGTTTGATAAAGACAAAGGCGTATTTTACTACGTCAATCTCTTTATTACCGTTATAAGAAATCGATTTTTTCGTACTTTTGTGAGAGATGGTTTTACGACAGCTGCTTATTGTAGAGACGAGATTAAGGTTAGTGTCACTCTGAGAAAATCCTTTCTACCTCTTCCCCAGAGTGAAAGTGATTTGACAACTTTACTTTTACATTTGATGGAGTATGCATTTACTGGTTGTGATTCCTTGAATCCTCCTTTACTATTTAGTGACTTTTTTTACAGAATAAGGATGACAAACGAGCACACAGTCCACCTGATGGTAAATGGTTTCTGTGGCCCATAGACATCTACATCTATCTTCGTTTGCGAATTAAAATATAGATGCGTTGTCAGCCGTGAGGACTAAGATGAAATGCCTCTTTTCCAGTAAAGTAGGTGTCCGGTTCTCTACACTCACCAACCGAAACACAGCAGCATTAAGCTGCTATTTTACGTTGGTATTCTGTAAGAGCAGGGTCCTTCCCCGGTCGAGCCGACCCATTCGTGCTATAACTATACTATTAATATAGCTGCAGCATGGCTCTTCCACATATGGAGTTGAGTATAGGTGAATTTATAATTACTATAACCATGAAATCCACAAAAAAAATAATAGCCATCTATAAAAAGGATGGAAAAGAAATGAAGGAACATAATTACTCACTTTCTTAAGCCAAGTGTCTGTCAAAGGAATTCTCGTTGATTTCATCCATTTTCATAGTTTTATTTTCATAGGTATCGAATTGTAGATTGTAGAATGACAGTTTAGCTAAGCCTGCTGGGTAGGATAGTAGTATTTATTTGTTACGTGGTGGAGCCACTACGCAACTATTATTTTTGTAGCACGAATAGGTCGACTCAATTAGACTACAAACACGCTCTCACAGAATATCAGTTTAATCCTACTGTGTTTCATAATATGGTGAGTGTAGAGGAGTACTTTGAGTACAGAAACTAACACAAGTTACCTCATGGGAAAAATGTGAAATTGGAAGCGAAAATAAGTCCCGATATTTTTTTAATTATAATATAATATCTACTTTCTGCCTACCTATTGGCATATGATTTTATTGATTATGAATATAACATTCCTAGATTCAATCAATACGAATTGGGACAGCGCGGTGGACGGTTCCTTGCCCTAAAACTCTCTCAGATATTAGCTTTATGCCCAGCAGTGGGATTTCTATGGGATGAAACTTTAATTTTTATCTTTAGAGGATGAATAATAATTTAATTTACTTAAAAATTGTTTACTAAAAAAATATCAATTACCGTTATTTCTTTGACATGATACTGTGGCGGCGCTGTCATCGCGCCTTAATCGAAACGAACCGCAGCCTAAATCGCACTATCAGAGTTCTGAAGTTAAAGTGCGATATATAGAACAACTCCGAAATAACACACAGAGAGTTGGCCACTCCCCGGGCAGAACACCTTGCCCGGCGGGAGATCTACCGCAGTGGTGACCAACCGACGTGATGTGAACACGCAACCACAACCTGAATACCAGCGTAAAATAGCAGCTTAACACTGCTGTGTTTCGTATGGTGAGTGTAGAGAACCGGAGACCCTTTTTACTGGCAAAGAGGCATTCCATCTTAGTCCTCACGGGTGACAACGCATCTGCATCTTAAATCTTTATTGAGGATAGATGTAGATGTCTATGGGTCACAGTAACCACTTACCATCAGGTGGACTGTGTGCACGTTTGTCACCCGATCCTATAAAAAAAAATCCTTCGGAAACCTCAACTTTCAAGCTTTTGTAATCATTTTCAAGTACCCCTCCCATTTGCTCCTGACCATATGTTGTCTGCAGTCTTCACATCTTGTAAGTCATCTAGATTTACAAAGGTTTATCGCAGCACCAGAATAATGCATCGTGTTCCTTCAAGCTACTCTCTGCGCTGCAGTGTACGGCACGGCTCTGAGCGTTACTGCCCGCCTCTGTTTCACGGCACTCTCGCAAATTACTAGCCTTCTTCCCGTCTCATTGCAGACTACAAGGCAATTCCTGGCACTAGTACATTCGTCGACATCTAGATGTCGGTGGTGATGTGGCAGTGCTGACATCGCGCCATAATCGAAACGAATCGAGGGCTAAATCGCGCTATCAAAGTTCTGAAGTTAAAGCGCTATATATAGAACAGCTCCGAAACAACACGGAGCGTTGGCCGGTCCCCGGGCAGAACAACTTGCACGGCGGGAAATCTCCCCTTTTCCTTCCACGTCCACAATACCATTAATATTTTTCCTTTTAAAATTTCCTTCCAACCGATAAATAAGTAACTTTTTTGTATTCATTACCCACCTTCTAAAGCTGGGAGCATTTTCCATAATCGCAACGCTTGGCAGGCGGCTTAGCATTTGAGGTAACGCACGCTGCTTTGTATCGCCGGTCTGCTCTATGGGTGCAGCGACACTTATCATAACTATTTCCTTTGATTTCCTTGTATGCTACACACGGAATGAGATAGATTCCCTTATGAACGTACCTCACGATTGAAAGAACTTTTAAAGTTTTCACGTGGTAGGGCCACGCTACCGCACGATTGGGTAGTGTTGACTGGGGAAAGAGCTCGCTCTCACAGAATAACAGCGTAAACGTTTCGTATATTTTAATTCTGCATCGATGACAGATGGTGATGATATGTATCTATGGATCACAGCATACACATATTATCAGTTGACTATGTAAATCAAAAGTAAGGGCTAAGTATTAGCCGATGGTAACTACAGCGAAAACACTCGCCTTATCGTCACCGCGGAGCCGCAATGCAAGAAAAGTGCTGGTACGTTTTTCACGGCACGGTCTTTTGAACGATGTCATCCGAAGGGCTCTTGTCTCTATAAATGTTCCCTCGGTTTAAGAGTCTTGTCGAACATTTTTAGACGATTGCAAGAGACCCGATGGTATGACATTGATCCCTTGGGAGAGAGGTGAAGCCTTAATGTGGGATGATACTTGCGTCGACACTTTGGCGGCCTCTCATCTCGTAAAGAGCCGGGGTTACATCAGAGGCAGCTGAACTGACGCAAATATGAGTTTCTGAGAGATGAATACTTACATATTTGTGCCATTTGCTGTAGAGACTATCGATCCATGGAGTCTACGTGCGGTGAAGTTCCTAAAGGAACTCTATCCACGAATGGTCGTTGCTGCTGATGATATGAGGGCTGGTTCTTTTCTCGCTCAAAAGCTAACTATAGTCATTCAGCTAGGAAACGCAGCCAACGTTCTTGGCACGATACCAAGGGGAGTTGGACTGTACGACAATTAGGTTATAGTATATAATTTAAGATTAAATAACAAATAAATCTTGCGTGGACAGGAGATAAATGTGCTACGGGTCGTAATGAGTTCAATAGAGAGCGACGATTGCCGATATACCCTTAGTCTTTTTTTTTTTGGCGAATTTTTTAGGTGTACCCAGGTAGGCCAGGCAGTCAAATATCTGCTTATTGAGTGGACTGATACTTTTCAACAAAGTTTCATGATGCATCAAACACTTCATGAAAAATGCGTCATGAGCTCTCGGACCATGACTATACGATGTGCGGGTCTATACAACTTGACAATTCTATGGACCTTAAGTTAGAGAAAAAAAAAGTAATTAATGATATGTCACATAAATGTCACGTGACTTCAATTTTATAGCTGTCTATTAGCATTAACAATTTTATAAAATCTACTTGGCTAGCCCCGCTGCCCAGCTGCATGCCTGTCAATCAGTTCCTACACTTTGAATAATTCAATTTTATAAGTGGCCTTTGAGTGCAAGTCTGTGTGCTAATTTTTAAATCATTACGTGAAATGGTCTTTGTAACATCGCACGTGACAGACGGATTGACAATGAAGTGATTCTATAAATATTTCATTCTGCTACTTTTGTTGCGGATTTTTAAAAAGAGTAATTTATCAAATACGCAGCTTTAAACATTTAAATCAGTTTTTTTTAAATATCTTTTTAACTGACTACCGCAGAAGGAGGGTATTTTTTTCATGATACATAATTATTTATTGGCATCATATTTTCACGCATATTTTCGAGAGTTACATAAATAAGAGTATGTAGCACACGCTGTGGCCTAAAGAGCTTGATGGATTTTAACATATATTGAGGTGTCATCAGATTCGTCTAAATTGTGTTAGTGACATAGCCTATAATATGATATTTATATATTGCATTTGCTAATACAAAAAAGGGAGAGGAAGGCTGTTTTCAGCAAATTTTTAACGCAGTTGGGTTTTTTTTTTAATTACTATTTTAACCATTAAGCTTGTTAATTCAATTCTTTGTTATTTTAATATCCATCCACAAGTTCCAAAAGAAGTAGTAGGAGGTAACTGGAAATTATTTCATCACCAGACGAAAACTTAAGACAGCGGCTGCTGCAGCTTTGAGTTACCTGAACACAAATTTTAATTACAGAGACGCGCAAAGCTGCACAAATTTCCTTCGCTTCCGCGCTTCTTAATTATAAGTGTAATGTGTAAGTTATTTTTAAACTCAAATATCCTACTACTACAATAATATGTGAGTCTTTTGAGATTTTAACATTGTACAAAGTAAGCCATGTAAATAACGTTCCTCCAGACCGAATTTCGGTTTCTACGGAGACCAGATATCTGCGCAGGATAGGACTATAGTGCCTGAGTGATAGTCATACAGTGCACTCATATTCCGAGGGGACGGTAAACCAACACAGACAGAAGAGAGAACAGGGGTAGAACCAAATAATGGTTTGACGTATATCTATAAGCACGGAGTAGAATACCGCCAACTGTCTAACTCCGTGTTGCTACTGAGAATTTCTTGAAAGAAAAACTCAATAACTTATTTCTGACCCAAACCTCAATTTGACTCCGGAACCTCATGATCAGTAGTCGCGTTTGCCACCACAAGAACAACGAGGCAGCTATTTAGTCACTAATCCATATTCATACTTATGAAGTAATCATTTATTTATTGCCCAATACAATCCAACTGCTTAAATAATCTTTCGCTAAGAATTCCAATATATCTAAGGCACCTGCATCCATTGTTTCCATGCCTTCGTTATTAGAGCGTCACTCGAACAACCAACTCTAGGAGTAACAGTAATCAACTCACAAAAAGTCAACTACTCGGCTCCCATGTAAAAACACTATCGGTACTTACCGTAATTGCTAACTTTCTGAGATGGATATGCAATCACATTGTCAGATTTTATGACATTTTCCACGTTGTTCTTCGTTACGTTAAGTAGATATAAATATATTTTCATTTTCATATCTCTGTGTTATTTCCGTCTTCGTAACAACAGCCTGGCATATTAAAGGATTATCCGAGGTCCGAAGAGAGGGGGAGGACACGGTAATCCTCGAATCTGGCAACTTGCTCTATCACCGGGAGGGCGACCATCTGTCCCAAGGAGGTGTCGGATTTATCGTCCACAAGTCTCTCGTTAACAACGTTGTAAAGATTGAGAGTGTGTCGAAGGGGTTGCGTACCTTATACTCAGAATAACCAAACGGTATTCGCTGAAGGTCATACAGGTTTACGCACCAACCTCGGCACACCCCAATGAGGAGGTGGAGGAAATGTATGAGGATATCTAGAGAGCCATGCACTCCTCCAAAACCCAATATACGGTGTTAATGGGAGACTTCAATGCAAAACTAGGCACAAAAGAAAACGGTGAGCTGAAAGTAGGGAAATTTGGAATAGGGCAACGGAACCTAAGGGGCCAGCAGCTAGCCGACTTCATGGAGAAAGAGGGACTCTTTATGATGAACCCTTTCTTTCAGTTTACAAAACCACTGTTCACTACTGTAGTTCCCATTGGAGCAAAACAAATCCGTGTACTGATTCGACCGCAAACCTACTTTAAATTAATTAAAGGTGGATATTTACGCAACGCCGCAAATTTATTATTGGGTAAATAAGACCTAAATGAATTTAATTTAATGTACACATATCTGTTTGTTAACTAGGTAGGTTTTTTTTATAGAAGAGGGGGCAAATGAGCATGCGGCGATGGTAAGTGTCGACTGCAACACAAAGGAAATTGCAGGTATTTTTAAAAAGATGTAAGCTCTATTTTTTGTATAACAGAGTCCGATCGTTAGAATTGAACCGATCTCAATCTGCTTGGGCATTTCATGACATTGACTTCTGTTAATATAGTTAAAAATACGACAGCGCCTATCAAGAAAATTAGGACAGTAAGTTAAGGTGCGGCTGGGGTAGCCCAAGGGCCCAAAGTCACGTACATTTATATAATACATGGTTACCCTATTAATTTCATTCAACGAAGTCCTTTTCAGATCCATGTGTCATCTAAGTGCCATGGAAGTTTAGCTTGCGTTAGCAAATTAATAATATTTTATTTACATATTATGTACTTTATTATTAAGTTACTATATTTGATCATATGATTACTAAACAATGCATAACTGTTATCAACATAATTTCCTTATACTACTAACGTCAGAATTTTCTTTTATTTTTCGCCACATGGTCACCCTATTGTATGAATGACCTAAGCGTCAGCCGGCTAGTCCACTATAGACGCATCGGCTGAATATTATTTAGACCGCTAGTTGAGCGGTGCCGTTTAGTATAGTAGCTAGACTGTTAACTGAAAGGCTATTAGTCGGCTATTTATACCCGTCCTCCTACTGCGTACAGGGCTCCTGTTATTTCTTTTTAACAACTGGTAGCCGTAAAGTATTTCTGGCATTTTCTATAGGTCCCTCTAAGGTCCAAGATGGAGGTTTTGGTTACCTGTGAAAAGGGTCTACGGTTCTTGTCACTCACAACTGTTCTTGTGTTAGCTAATCTAGTAGTATAATTAAAACCATAGGTCACTGACAGAAGAATAAATGAATATAAAATTTACAAAGTTAATATGCGGTCAGTATGCCGTCACATCAGTGGTCAATGATGTGACGGGGGCCCGGTTGCGGTGTGGCCGCAATAACCCATACCAAGCACGATATCATAATGCTGCTATTTTACTCCGGCATGATCCTACATCAGTCGACCGGATTTATTGTCGCTGCACATGTAATTATGTAGCAGCTTGGCTCTACCACGTAAAAATTGAATGTTGGATGCTCTAACACAGCCACCACATGGCGCTTTTGTTTTTTTGCCTTTCATTTTATACTGAAATTTAATATCAAAAGAAAAATTAAGAAAAGTCCCTTCTCTGCAAAGTGTGTATACTCGCTTCAGTTATATCTTATACGCTGTCGAAATAATTACAGCACTTTAAGTAAATGCAGCGTCAAAGGCGACGCGAAATAAGTGACAAATTAATGTCTATCAGAATGTAAAGGAGCTAAAATAATAAAAGACAGCACTTTAAAATCTAGTAAAGCACTCTGCTTTTAGAACGTACTTTATATAGGCGATTATTTTCTTTGAGTAAACAATATATTTATAATGAGATTTATAAGAATTATAAATGTGATATATTCAAGTATGCATGTAGGTATGTGATATTATATATATGTAAGTATATGAATATATGACGAATACTACCAGAATTTACTAATGCTAAAGAAAAATATCGTGAAATATGCATGTATAAGAAACGAATATATTTTTAGAATGTGTAAACTATATTAGGGACAAAACACCATTTTTCTGAAAGGAAAATAAGGTCTTAGGCCAGCGTTACTTTCTATGTAGACTGCTACTTCAGTCCAGTAATCAAATAAAATAATAAAGAATAGTAGTCTACTATTCTGTTTGTTAAATTTTTATATTTTCTTTTATCTTCATCAAGGTTGCATAGCTCATTAGCAAGAGTACCCACCTGAGAATCAACACTTGGACAAAAGCACAAATTGTAGGTTTCGAAAGTTATTGTGTTGTGATTGCCACCTTGGGTCTAACAACACCCTACTCTCCCAAAATTTTTTTGCACCCAGAAGCAATAAAAAAGGCTACCCTTCGGGAAGCGGGGAAGGGAGGTGGTGAATGCTCTAAGCATACCACGACAGCCGGCTGCGTGGTATGCTTATGCGAACGGCTATGTGGGACTCACTGTGAAACCTAAGTGCCTACCCACTAAACACCACCTGTGAGACTGGCAATGGCTTGTGTGGCCTTTCTGCCGAATCGGAAGCGACTCCCTTTAGGGAAATGGGGGTGTAGTTCTCCCAAATCTTACCATCTTTTTTTCTTTTTTTTTTTTGCTTTGGTAACCCTAGTGATAAATTGTAATATTAATTGGACCCGATAAATTTTAATAATTTAAATATTTTGAATTCACAATATCCACCTCAATTTAATATATGTCAAAATTTTTCACTGTCAAAAGCTACGTATATTTATATTATTTTATTTTGTTATTTGGAGGCCAATTTTGGCTTATAAATTTCAACAAAAAGATCATAAAATATATAAGAGAGTTGTTATAATAATAATTTTTTGATTTCAGACATAATACTAATTAATAAAGGAAAATATTTCTGCTGCGCCGTTGACAACTGTCAAAGCGTAACGACGATATATACAATGTTTATCAATATGGAATAAATCCAGGGAAGTAATGTAATAATATTTCATTTATAGAGTAAAGTGCTTTTATTTAGGCCTTAAACGATTGTTTCAGGGAAAGATGTGGGGTACAGCACATTTCAAGTTAATATGAATATGCAATATAAAGACTTTTGAGTGTTGTAGAGATCTGTTTAGATTTTTTAATGAATATCTCTGCTCCTCTACATTCACAGCCGGATTTCCTACAGTGTCAAAATTGTGCTGACGGTAGGCTGTGTAAAGGTAAAAGGGGATTAAATTTACATATTAAACGATGCCATAGTAAAAGTATTTCGGCTTCACAGCCTGCTGTAGAAATTCATAACTTTATTAGCAATTCCTCTAATGACACAAAAGTTTCCCTTTTTTCGGAGCAAATTTACAATTATTATCGTAATGTACCAGTGGTTAAAAGAATTCCTAGAGGTGCGAGGATGCAGCTTGCTAAAGAATTGTCATACACTATTCAAAATTGTTTCACTAATTGTGAAAATAGTTGGCAAAAATTATTTACTTTCGCGTATTCCCATTTTCATTTTGATAAAACAATAAATAAATCAATTAGGTCTCAACTAAAAGAGACATCTTTTCAAAATTTAGATTACTCATTTAATATTCATTTATCTAGACCAGGTCCTAAATTTGATTTAAAAAAAGTAGTAGAGTCGAAAGTAATGGATGGCAACTTAAAAAATGCATCCCGTATTTTATTCTTAGACGACATCCTGGCTCCTCGTAATGTCGAAACTCTTGAAAGCCTTCGTCAAAAGCATCCTTCGGTCAAACCGTCTCAGGGTTTACCGCTGTCTCCCAAGACTTCTATGCAATCTTTACAAATTTCGGAAAAAGACACTTTAGAAGCAATTATGTCATTTTCGAATGGCTCTGCTGGCGGCATTGACGGAATTACGCCTCAACATCTTAAAGATATTGTAAGTGCTTCTGCCCGTGACGCCAGCGGAGTACTTCTTAAAGACATTACAAAATTATGTAACTTTATGCATTCTGGTAATGTTAATCCAAATTTCATTTTATTCTTATATGGGGCAAGATTATGTGCCTTCAAAAAAAAAAGGATAACGGTATCCATCCTGTTGCCGTTGGTTCCACATTTCGACGCTTAACTTCAAAATTAGTTTGCAGGTACTCTCTAACCTTAAGACCAAATTTCAGCCTACTCAACTAGGTTTTGGCACTAGAGGTGGCACGTAAGGCGGCGGTACATTCAGTGGGTACATTTTTAACAAACTCTGATGCAGATGTTCTTGTGAAGGTTGACCTAAGGAATGCTTTTAACTCTATCGATAGGGCAACCTTGCTGAAAGAAGTGGCTAACAATACCCCCGAAATTTATCATTACGTTTGGCAATATTATAGTCAAAATACTAACTTGATTTACGAAAACCATGTTATCGATTCTGCTGTCGGTGTTCAGCAGGGTGACCCACTGGGTCCAGCACTTTTCAGTTTGGGAATTCAACCCATTATTTCAAATTTGAAATCCAAGCTGAATGTCTGGTACCTAGACGACGGTACACTGGGAGGTAGAGCAGATGACGTCTTCAGCGATCTTACTCATATTTTTCGAAATTTTAAAAATATTGGCCTTGAACCAAATAGCAATAAATGTGAAATATTTTTTCCAATAATTTATCTACTTCTCATAGAGACACTTTAATTCAAAATTTTAATCATATTTGTCCAGGAATAAAAACTGTCAATACGGAATCACTATACCTGCTAGGTGCCCCGTTGTTTTTCGATAGTATTAAACCTGTTTTAAAAACAAAATTTGTTCAGTTTTTAAACCACGTTGATAAATTGTATAAATTAAACCCCCACATATCTCTTACTATTTTAAAATATTGTCTTCTTGTACCTAGATTTACATACTTACTCCGCTCGAGTCCAGTCTGGAAATGTTCAGATATTTTACAAGATATTGTTATAATCTTAAAATAGTTATGGAAAAAATTCTAAATTTAACTTTAAATACAACAGCCTGGACTCAAGCTACTTTACCTATAAAATTTGGTGGCATTGGTGTGAGAATTCTTTATAGCGTTGCATTGCCTGCTTTCCTTGCTTCCGTGCATAGTGTCAGTGACTTATGTGACATAATTTTAAATAATAAAGTAGACCTATGCTTTGCTACGGAGGCAGGGCAGACATGGCAAACGCTCTGTCCTGGTAAAAATATTCCACTGGAAGTTAACCAATAAAAACAGTGGGATATTCCGTTGGTACAGGGCGTGCAGAAGGATTTGTTTCATAATTTCCATAGTGACCAAGATAAGACACGCCTTCTAGCTGTTTCGACTAAGGAATCTAGTCACTGGTTACATGCTTTACCATCAAGTAATCTCGGCACATTATTTGATAGGGAAAGCTTGCGCATTGCCGTAGGAATCCGACTAGGAGCGGCGATTTGTCAATCCCATCAGTGCCCCTGTGGTAACAGCGTCGACAAGTTTGGGCTCCAGGGACTTTCATGTAAGAAAAGCACTGGTAGGTTTTCACGACATAGTTCTTTGAACGATGTCATCCGAAGGGCTCTTGCCTCAATAAATGTTCCCTCGGTTTTAGAGCCTTGTGGAATATTTAGAGACGATGGCAAGAGACCAGACGGTATGACATTGATCCCTTGGGAGTGAGGTAAAGCCCTAGTATGGGATGCTAATTGCGTAGACACTCTGGCGGCCTCTCATCTCAGGGGTACCTCGTTTAAAGCCGGGGCGGCATCAGAGGCAGCTGAACTGAGTAAGTGGCACAAATATGAGTCTCTGAGAGATGACTATTGATATGATATTTGTGTCATTTGCTGTAGAGACTATCGGTCCGTGGGGTCCACGTGCGGTGAAGTTCCTAAAGGAACTCCATCCGCGGCTGGTCATTGCTGCTGGTGATAAGAGGGCTGGTTCTTTCCTCACTCAAAGGCTAAGTATAGCCATTCAGCGGGGAAACGCAGCCAGCGTTCTTGGCACGATACCGCGGGGAGTAGGACTATATGATAATTAAGTTTCTAGTTTTTTTTATTATCATAGTTTTTAATAATGTCGATAAAATTAATATAAATAAATACTGAAATTTAATGTTATAGTTAATAATTACTGTCGCTTTGTATTTAATATTTAATAAAGTCGGTACATAAATATTATAAAAACATTTTGATGTTGGAACAAAAAGTTCTTGTTTCATATCATTCCTTTTATAAATTAAAGCTCTGTTCTATTACTCGGATTTTTTACATTCTTTGCGGGATTCTTTTCGAATTGTTTTCACGATAATTTGATTTGAGACTTGTAAATAGAAAAAAAACAACAACAATATTATAACATACTTGTTCTGTTTACTAAGTTTGAGTAAAATTTCTTCCACAATCCTTTCAAAATAGTCATAAGAAGCACATGGGATTCTGTAAACACTCACAACAATGAGGTGCTCGAACTCGACATAACCCATTTCTCTCAACTCAACAGAGAGGCACACTATATTTTTTTTATAGGATAAGGGTGACAAACGAACACACAGTCCACCTGATGGTAAGTGGTTACAGTGGCCCATAGACATTTACATTTATCCTCGATTACGAATCATAATGCAGATCCGTTGTCACCCGTGGGGACTAAGATGGAATGCCTCGTTTCCAGTAAAAAGAGTCTCCGTTTCTCTACACTCATCATACGAAACACAGAAGCATTAAGCTGCTATTTTACGCTGGTAGTCTGTAAGAACGTGGTACTTCCCCGGTCGAGTCGACCCGTTCGTGACAACTATACCAGAAATATAGCTGCAGCATGGCTCTACCACGTATAAAATCCTTACGTTCTTTATACAATATTGATTTATTTGCTAGTATTAAGGAGCCACCACTTAAACTTTTTTCTCTATTGAAGGAATTGACCACCTGGTGATTTCTGAAATTAATACATGAAACTATAATCATTTAGCCAATGTTCAGTAATACAAAGGATATGTATGTTGTTACTATTTAAAAATATTTCAACTTCTAAGTCTTCGCCCATCGTGCCTTGAATATTTTATGCACCAGGTGTAAACAGTATTTATTACTTATTTGTGGGCAGCATTCAAAGTTAATTAAACTATTATTATTGCTAGAGATTACCTCTATTGTCGCATTAAATAATTTAAATTAGTTAAAACTAATTCCAAATTAAATGTCTAAGGATTATCATACTCAATAAAAGCAGTCTTGGTAGCCAAAAACTTGGCTGAGTTAAAAAGTAAATAATAAAATAGCACATTTGCTATCAGTATTAAATTATATTTGGATAAGTAATACCTATCTTTTGTCCAAAACTTTTTTATTAAATTATTTATACCAACTAAATGAAATTTGTCATTATTATCATTACAATTATATGTCAAATTTAAATTATTGTTACATATTAAATTACTCATTTGTATATTTAAATTATGTCTTAGATTATTTTCCTATGGCAATCCTTGTATGTAAGGCAGTGTGAACAAGACAATTTTGTGTACATTTAAGAATCAGAATAGATCAGATATCTCTTTCTTTTATAACACTTGTGTATTCTGTATGTAACTTAACCATATCACATTTCAATTGTGTGTTTTTGGCAATTGTGCTAACTATTTCTTTTTCATTATCATTCCTTTCCTTTACCAACAGTTCACACTGCTGCCTGGACGCCTTAAGTTCTTGGAGCGCAAGCTGGAGTTGGTTCTCCATCTGGCGCGTCTTGGCGTTGCGAGTATTCATTTTACTATTTATTATAAATAATAAAAGAAAACAAAGATCGAAAACAGAAGGAGCAGAGTAAGCCAGTTGGTATCATTGTCTTACATACACAAGAAACAGAAAAATGAGAAAGTTGTGTTTATTCCAATAAATGAACATCGCTTGGAGAGGTTTAGAAGTAATATAATAAAAAGACTTCCATCACTTTCATTTAAAAACAATGCTAATTATTTGTATGGTACGTTATTTAAAATTATAAGTTGTGAATTTAGTAGGATAGTTACTTCGAAATCTTTCTCTTTTAACAGTCTCAAATCATTTAATGAATGAGCGACAGTAGGAATTTATAAAAGTAGGCGAAAGTTATATGAGCTTTATAAGGACAGATCATATAATAGTACTGTTATATTTAGAGGTTATGTAAAAACATATTCCAAAATATTTAAAAAACTGTGCTCCACAGCTAAGGCTATACATTTAAGTAACAAAATTAAAACTGCATCTAACAATATTAAAATGACCTGGAAAAAATAAATAGTGAAACGGGCAAGGTCAAACCGCGCAACTCAGGTTTTCAATTGAATATTAACAATAATTTAACTTCATCTGATCAAGAAGTTGCTATAGCTTTTGAGAAACATTTTTCTGATGTTCCTTTTTTGATAACTACATCATTAAATTCTTCTCCTACTGTTCAAACATTACATATTGTACCGAATCATTGCAACAAAATGTAAAGGCTTGTTTAAATACTTTTAAATTCCATAGAGTACTGCCAAACGACATCGTTAAATATTTTAAAACTATTGATGTTAAGAAAACCGCAGACTTATCAGACTTATGGGGGATTTCCGTTAAAGTTATTTTAGCTATAATAGATATAATAGCACCTTATCTAGCCACTATATTTAATACAAGCGTCGAATCTGGTGTGTTCCCTTACTTACTTACTTATCTTCACGCACAATCCCTGACGGGGTAACCAGAGAGAACAGATCGCCAAGTGTCACGATCCTTACAAACCTCTTTCGCTTCTTTCAGATTCATTATCTTCTTCATGCATGCACGTCTAGGTATCCGAGTACTCTTGACCCTACCCTCTTCGAGCAATTCGCTCACATGGTCTTCGAAAGTTATTCTCGGTCTACCTCGACACCTTTTAATATTATCTTTCGCGCTATATATTTTCTTCACCATTCGGTCTTCACTCATTCGCTCAACGTGCCCAAACCACCGAAGCACGCCCTTATCAATTTTTGTGATAAGGTCATCTTTCAAACCTGCCATATTGCGAATCTCTTCGTTTCGCTTTCGGTCGGCCATGGTAACGCCGCACATTTTACGAAGAGATCGCATCTCCACTGCATTCAACTTACTTTTATGCTTCTTCTGGCATACCCAGGTTTCGCTGCCATATAACAAAGTCGGTACCAACACTGCGTTATGTATTGCAAGGCGTGCACTCTTCGCTACGCCTTGCCTTTTGACTAACGCAGTCAGGGCACCATTGACTTTGTTCCCGGCAGCGACACGCCTGTCCACATCTAAATCACATCTTCCATCCCGGCTAAAAGCACTCCCCAAGTATACAATTTCATTTACCTGTTCTAGACATTCCTGACTTACCCATATTTCACACTTCGTTCTCTCTTCGTCCCTTTCAAATACCAGAACCTTAGTTTTATTAGCATTCAAACGGAGACCTTTAATTTCACATTCCTCTTTCATATACGTGACTAATGCCTGCAGTTCTGCCTCTGATGGTGCAATAAGCACTGCATCATCAGCGTACAGCAGACAATTTACTTTTATGTCACCCAATTTCACACCCAAACAGCTATCTTTCAGCTTCTGTAAACAGTATGAACAGCCAGGAAGACATAACACAACCCTGCTTTATGCCCGTTTGGACGTTAAACATGGGTGACAGGTCATGCCCTACCCGCACACAGGCTTTACAGTCACAGTAAAGAGACTGCACAGCCCTTAGCAATCGACCATCCACACCATACCCCGGCAACAGTTCCCACATTTTCTTCCTTAGAACCTTATCAAATGCCTTCTCAAGATCCACAAAATCACAGAAAATCTTCTGGTTAGCAGCCAGAAGCTTTTTCGTGATCATGCGGAGAGAAAACATTTGATCCGTGCATCCTCTTCCAGGTCTTAATCCGCATTGTGCCTCCCATAGAAATCTTTCCGATTTCTCTCGTATCCTACGTGTCAAAACCTTCGAGTAAACTTTACTTGCTAAACTGGTCAAGCTGATCGTCCGATAGATGGTGTGTTTCCTGATTTAATGAAACATAGTAAAGTCATACCTTTATTTAAACCTGGTAGTACATTAGACCTCGTCAATTTTAGATAATTTTTTTTTATAGGATAGGGTGACAAACGAGCACACAGTCCACCTGTACTATCAACATTTAATAAAATTTTTGAAAATCTGTACTACCAACATTTACTAAAATTTTTGATAATCTGTACTACCAACATTTAGTAAAATTTTTGAGCATGATAATCATTTTTTGAAAAAAAAAAAATAATTTTAGATCAGGTGTTAAGTTACTTTAATATTAATAAATTCATCATCATCATCATCATCATCATTATAGCCCTTCACAAGTCCACTGCTGAACATAGGTCTCCCCCAAGGAATGCCACAAAGCACAGTCCTGGGCCACCTGCATCCATTGACTTCCTGCATATCTTACCAGGTCATCTTGTGGGGGGACGCCCTACACTTCGCCTACCGGTACAAGGCTGCCACTCGAGAACCTTTTTTCCCCATGGGTTGTCGGTTCTTCAAACCATATGGCCGGCCCATTGCTACTTCAGCTTACTAATCCGTTGGGCTATGTCGGTCACTCTGGTTCTACTGCGGTTATCCTCATTTCTAAGTTTATCACGCAGAGAAACTCCGAGCATAGCCCTCTCCATAGCTCGCTGAGCGACCTTGAGCTTCCTCATCCGGCCAGCAGTGAAGGACCACGTCTCAGTTCCATAGGTCATCACTATTATCATTGGCAAAAGTTCTTCCGGATCACCTGTACTAATGGGTGTCCGTCAGGACTCCATTATCTGCCCATTCCTATTTGTAGTGTATATTAATGACTTACCTTCTCTTGTAGGAGATATAGTATTATTTGCTGATGATACTTCCTTGATTTTTAAACTTAAACATTAATCATTTAAATGTGACGAAGTGAATACTGCTATATTAAAATTAGTGCATTGGTTTAACGTTAATAATCTACATTTAAACGGAAATAAGACTAAATGTATTAAATTTACAACAACGAATGTTAAAAATCTGAGTACCAATGTGTTTTTAAATGGGAAATAGCTGAGCCTTGTTGAATCCACCGTTTTTCTTGGCATCACTCTCTGTCGGCGCCGTTACGACAGCACCGACGGTGTTTGCGGGGAGTATGTGAAGTGCGAGGGGTTTCTCACCACCACGCCTAAGACCGGCACTCGCCGATAGCTCGCGACCCGATCGCCACCAAATATTTTGTATTTTTCATTCCTTTTAAATATACAATTTGCCTATCGTGTGAGTCGCCTATTTTATTCATGTTCCCTAATTGAACATAGTGGCGACCGTGATAAATTAAAATATCGAATTCCGATTTCGCCGCGTAATACGGTCCAAAGGTCGTAGCACTTACCCCGCGTTTACAACGTCGCGAACGCAAGTACTACGAGCTACGAGAACAAAGGAAGCCACGCCGATCTACTACATCAGCTAAGAAGATTATTAAATTGGCGTACCATCCCGAGTCCTAAGAACAACAAAGCGGTCAAGAAGAATTCATCTGGAGCGGAGAGAAGACAAGAGGACAGCTATTGAGAACCGGCCAAGCTGAGGTCCAGCGGAGTCTACGCGCCACATCAGCGGGTTTTGCCAACTAAAAGTGAGCCCGTTCCTATTATTTTACCTCTTCGTGTCCCACTATTCCTAAAAATTCTATTTGTGTGAACAGGGAAACAAGGAATCTAGTCCTATTTTTGTTGCCTTACCCTACCTACCTATTCTTAAGCAACATCCTTTATATTCCTTGTCTATCTTATACCCTTTCGTATATAAAACGGCTAATCTAAATAAACTATTCCTACTCAATAATCCTACCAAATAAAATACCTATTAAAACAATCCTAAAAGAATTACCTAGATAAACCTACCGACAATTTACATACCTAACGAGTTAAAATCACCTATTTACACCTATTTGCTTACCTATCAGCTAATTGTCTATCATTTCTTACTATTATTTAGCCTTGTCATTTGCTATGTAATCAGTGCTATTTTTCAAGCCGCCTATAATTTGCATTCATTGCGCCTATTTTACGACTTGAAAGTCTTCACTAGCATTTAATTAGTTGGTAGCCACTGTTAAATAGTTAGAATTTAAATAGCTGAAACTATTTCTTTAAACGTAAGCATACATATGTACATAGCTACGCAAAAATTTGAGCTTAACTCCTCAATGCAAGTAAATTCACTTCTCGCTATTCACTGTTAGCTGTTTATGCACGCAAATAAATTAGTCATCACTATAGCATAATCATTCGCATATTACGCTAATTAAACCATTATTTGCACAAATCAATTAAATTTACGATCAACCTTGCTTCCCGTTATTATTTTATGTACGGAGATATCTGCAAAGCATTCCAACAATCAATTTCAGCTACGGTGCAGCGGTCGCTCGAGACTATCATCGCATCCCGTGTCACTGCCAGCACTGCGGGCTCACGTCGTGGTACTGGACCGCGGGCGTCGCGCGTCATCAATCCCACCTTTCACCGCGCTTCTGCTGATTTTGAACCGGTTTCCGTCACAGCGGCCACGAAGCGAGGAACGTATTGTATGCAATTCTTATTTATTTGATTAGTACAGCGCATAACTAGTTGTTTTGATTGTCTGCGCGTTAACTTTGCTAGTATGGAGGCAAAGTACAAAACTCTTAATTTAAAACGCGCTTCAATTAGAGGCCGTGTTACGAAATTTAATAACCATTTAGAAGAATTAAAAGGTAAAAAGCTTACTCCTACGGAAGTTAGCGTGCTATCGCAGCGATTAGTTAAACTTGAGACTTTATTTGGCGAATTCGATAGCGTGCAAAATCAGATTGAAGCATTGGAGGAAAATAATTTAAGCTTAGAATTGTATACCAGAGAAGTTATCGAACAAGCTTTCCACAATTCGATCGCATTGGCTCAGGAAATTATTTCCGTAAGCAGTACGACAAAAAAATCGTCGCTTCAGCATAGCAGTATTTACACAGCTGATGAAGATGATCACGAAGTTATCGGCTTTCGTTTACCAGTCATTAAAATTAATAAGTTTGATGGTACGTTCAACAAATGGTTGGAATTTCGTGATACGTTCAGTTCTCTGATACATAATAATACAAAAATAAAAAATATACACAAATTTCATTATTTAAATTCCTATCTAGAAGGTGAAGCTGCTCGTGTAATATGTAATTTAGAAGTTTGCGACAATAATTATCCTGAGGCATGGAGTCTTCTTTGTGAGCGTTTTAATAATATTCGTCAATTAATAAATAATCATTTGAAGTCTTTGTTTAATATTGAGCCGTTGCGTGAGTCTGACAAGTCATTAAGATTTCTAGTAGACCACGTCACAAAAAACCTACGTGCTTTAAATACTTTAAAACAGCCAACTGATCATTGGGATACCCTGATCATATTCATAGTCTCAGCGAAATTAGACAGCAACACGCGTGTTAAATGGGAGGAGTACATTCAAGCTAATGTTAATGCTTCGGATATGCCTAGCCTAGATGATTTCATGACTTTTATTAAGGGCCGCGCTGAAGTTTTAGAGTCTGTTTATCGCAGTAAACAAGACAAAAATATAAAGTCAAACCCGAATCACAATCAAGGCGTCAAACAAAATCCCGTTTCTCATACTAAGTCATTCGTTAGCGCTGAGCAGGGCGACTCATCAGCAACTGCCCCTCACAAGTGTATTTTCTGTGGTCAAGGTCATCGTAATTATGAGTGCTCACAATTTCAATCGAAATCTATTGATGATAGACTTTCATTAGTGTCCGAGCTAAAGTTGTGTCCCAACTGTTTGCGCAAAGGGCATAATACGCGCGCATGCAAGCTTCCAGGTACGTGCAAGATATGCAAAAAACGTCACAATACCTTTTTACACAAACCTACGGATTCTGATACCAATGTGGCAGTCACTAATGTTGCAGTCTCTGAGCCAGTTTCAATGTCAGCTGTTTCTGCTTCTGAGACACTACTATGTACGGCTTTGGTTGATATTTTTAATCCCAAAACAATCAATTACATTACCACTAAAGCTCTCTTAGACAACGGTAGTCAGTCTAGCTTTATTACAGAATCACTTAAATCAAAGTTAAATTTAACTTCTTCCACGTCTGATGTTAGGAATGTGGTCGGCATATGTAACACTATTGTCAAGCTTAATGCTGAACGTTGCAATGTTCGAATTCATTCAAAGGTAGGTTCTTTCAGCGTTATGACGTCATGTTTAGTCATACCCCAAATATCAGGTAAGATACCTAAGTCTCTTGTGTCTATTACACACCTTAACCTGAAGTCCTTTGCATTAGCAGACCCCAGCTTTTATGAGCCGTCTGACATAGGACTGCTCATCGGTGCTGACCTATTTTGGTCCATTATTGGAACCAAACAGCACTCTTTAGGCAAAGGAAATCCTATTCTACATGAGTCTAAATTAGGATGGCTTATCGCAGGTCCCATGCACTATATTCAAAATGACAATCTCAATTTAAATTCCCCAGTGAAATGTAATTTTGTAAGTATTGAAAGCAACAATACTTTAGTTGAGCTTCACAATGATTTGAAGAGGTTTTGGGAGCTTGAAAGCTTGCCACAAAGGCCCCTTCTTACAGACCAAGAGAAAGCTTGCGAACAACATTTTTTACAGCACACAAAACTCACTGAAGAAGGTCGTTTTTGTGTCAAGCTGCCATTGATCGACAAACCAGACTACCTAGGCACTTCCTATTTCATAGCCAGGCGGCGATTTATAAACCTGGAACGTCGCTTTCGCAAGCAACCGGAACTTAAGTCCGCCTATGTTGATTTCATTGAGGAGTATCGCAAACTAGGACATCTAGCAATATCTGAGGTAGACCGACCTGAGCTTGCCTATTTTGTTCCGCATCATCCTGTCATTCGTGAAGACAGTGAGTCAACACGTCTAAGCGTCGTTTTTGACGCATCAGCTCGCACTTCATCTGGTTTGTCTATAAACGACATTCAAATGATAGGCCCTACAGTTCAAGACTCTCTTTTCAATATCCTCATCCGGTTCCGGCAATATCGTTATGTGTTGTCAGCGGATATTGAAAAAATGTACCGGCAGGTTTTAATAGATGAGTCTGACCGAAACCTACAGCTGATTTTATGGCGTGATGCGGAGGACAAATCATTACAAACACTCAGGCTTAACACGGTCACCTACGGATTTGCTAGCGCTAGTTTCCTTGCCACCAGGTGTCTCTGGCAAGTGGGCGAGGAGTGTGACGATGACGTTATTAAGGCAGTCATACAGGAGGACATATGTGTTGATGACTTACTAACTTCTAGCGATGATGAAGATCAATTACGGTCTATACAGAAATCAACACATGTGGCTCTTTCTATGGCTGGTTTTGACTTGCGTAAGTACCGATCCAACTTACCTTCTTTACTGCCTTCAGACGTTGTCCAGTCATCCGGCAACCTGACATTGAGTCAGTCTACAAATACGCTGGGCCTAGATTGGAGTCCTTCGACCGACAGCATTAATTTTCCCATTACAGTGGATCAGTCTGACGTCGTCACCAAGCGCACTATACTTTCTTCAACTTTCAAGATCTTCGATCCCTTGGGCCTCCTATCCTTGTCCACTATCGTTCCCAAAATTTTAATTCAGACCTTATGGTCTCTCAAATTGGACTGGGATGAGCCCGCTCCAAAGGATATTGTCGATGTCTGGAGACCTTTTGTTGATGGACTTAAATGCCTTTTTTCACTAAATATACCTAGATGGGTATCAATAGAATATCCAGTCTGCTGAAATCCACTGTTTTTGCGATGCATCGCAACGCGCCTATGGTGCATGCTTGTACCTTCGCTCTACAAATAAAGAAGGACAAATACATGTCCAACTTTTATGTGCGAAATCTCGCGTTGCCCCAGCATCCAGCCCTATTACAATTCCTCGTTTGGAGCTTTCAGGTGCTCTTCTGGCAGCTGAAATGAGCTCATCTGTGACCAAAGCCTTGCGACGTAAAATATCGCGTCATGTCTATTGGACTGACTCGAGCGTAGTTCTTAGTTGGTTGCGCTGCGGTTCTTCTAACTTGAAAGCATTCGTTGCCAACAGAGTCGCCGCCATTAGAGAGCTGACTGACGCAAATTCATGGCACCACGTTCCTACAGAACACAACCCAGCTGACCTGCTATCCCGTGGCGTGAACCCACAACAGATCGCTGCATGTGATAAGTGGTGGTATGGACCTAAGTTTTTATCGTTGCCAGAGTCCGAGTGGCCTTCTATGCAGTCGCAGACTATTATTGAGATGAAGAATTTGCCGGAAGTTAAAGCACATCCAGTTGCTATTTGTGATAATTATCAATCAATTATTAACTTTAACAAATATTCTAAATTAAAACAATTACAACACATTTTAGCCTATGTACATAGATTTATTAATAACTGTAAAAATTCTAAAACTAAAATTACAGGTTCCTTAACTACCGCCGAGCTCAATAAAACTCTTAATTCATTAGTGTATATTTCCCAATTAGAGGCATTCCCTAAAGAATACGACTTATTATTAAAAGGAAATTCCCTAAGTCCTAAGTCGCACATTTCGGCACTTAATCCATTTTTACATGAAGGAGTGATAAGAGTAGGTGGTCGAATTCAGGCTCCTGAATATAGTTTCGATATGAAGCATCCCATGTTGTTAAGCTCTAAACACCATTTTACTCAACTTTTATTCCAACAAGAACACGTACGGCTTCTACATCTGGGGCCCCAAGCCTTACTGGCTTCTATTAGAACGCGTTTTTGGCCCATTAGTGGAAGAAGTCTGGCTAGACGTACTGTGCATAATTGCACCGTATGTAGGCGTTTTAAGGGTCAGTCTATGAAAAACATAATGGGCAACCTACCTGCTCAAAGACTAATGCCCGGCTTTCCTTTTATTACAGTAGGGACTGATTTCGCTGGGCTATTTATGGTCACGGATCGCAAAGGTCGTGGTTGTAAAATTACAAAATGTTATTTGTGTATTTTCATATGTTTTAGGTATAAGTGCATCCATTTGGAGGCTGTTAGTGAGCTGTCCAAGGACGCTTTTATATTAACTTTGAGACGCTTTGTTTCACGGAGAGGGCTACCAAAGCAGATATTCTACGACAATGGTGGAAACTTTGTAGCTGCTTCAAAGGAACTTAAAGAGTTTTTTGAAGTGAATGCCAAAACTATCGCTAATTTTGCCGCTAACGAAGGCGTTGAATTTTGTTTTTCGCCTGCATACGCTCCTCACTTCAATGGTTTGATGGAGGCCGGTGTAAAGTCAGCCAAATTCCACCTGGCTAGGATATTAGGGACTACGCACCTAACCTATGAGGAATTGTCATCTTTGTTCACACAAATAGAATGTATCCTAAATAGCCGCCCCCTATGTCCATTAAGTTCCTCTCCCACGGACTATTATCCCTTAACTCTGGGCCACCTTTTAATTGGTAGACCACTAAGCTCGCTGCCATCTCCGTGTCTACAATCCGCTAATGCCAATCGTCTCGACAGATTCCAGCGCATCGAGCAGTTTAAGCAACACTTTTGGCGACGCTGGAGCCACGAGTACATTGCGGAGCTGCAGTTGAGGACGAAGTGGCGCACGAAGTCCAAAGAGAGCCTACAAATTGACGACCTAGTCCTCTTGAAAGAGGAAAACGCTCCACCGCTCTATTGGCGTCTCGGACGTGTAAGAAAACTCTTCCCGGGATCTGACGGATTGACACGCGTCGCAGATATAGACACTGCAAGAGGAATTGTGCGGCGCGCCCTAAACAGAATCGTCCTACTACCGAAGCCCGATGAGTTGGAAGATCTTGAAAGCTGTTAAGCTTTCCAGCGCCGGGAGTATGTCGGCGCCGTTACGACAGCACCGACGGTGTTTGCGGGGAGTATGTGAAGTGCGGGGGGTTTCTCACCACCACGCCTAAGACCGGCACTCGCCGATAGCTCGCGACCCGATCGCCACCAAATATTTTGTATTTTTCATTCCTTTTAAATATACAATTTGCCTATCGTGTGAGTCGCCTATTTTATTCATGTTCCCTAATTGAACACTCTCGACGCAAAGCTTCAGTGGGGCCCCCAATGTCCAAACTAGTAAGCAGACTAAGTTCTGCAGCCTATGCTGTAAAAAAGATTTGAGGTCTCACTAGTGTCGAGACAGCTAGATAAGTTTATTTCAGTTACTTCCATAGCATAATGTCTTATGGGATTTTGCTTTGGGGAAATGCGGCTTATTTAGAAACAATTTATGTTGTACTGTACGAGTACAGAAGAGGGCCATTAGAGCTATTTACAACCTTAAACCGAGAGAGTCTCTTAGAGATAAAGTTAAAGAATTAAATATATTAACTTTGGCCTGTCAGTATATTTACGAAAATTTTATGTATGTTCACAAAACAAAGGTAGTTATATTAAAAAAAGTGATATACATTCTGTAAACACTAGGAACAAACACAAGCTAGTGATACCAGTTGCTCGACTCCACAGAGTCAGTAATTCATTCTTGGAGCAATGTATACGCTATTACAACATGGTCCCGGAAAGTGTACAGGCTCTGTC
Source organism: Parnassius mnemosyne (assembly GCA_963668995.1). NCBI lineage: Eukaryota > Metazoa > Arthropoda > Insecta > Lepidoptera > Papilionidae > Parnassius > Parnassius mnemosyne. The sequence continues at coordinate 41,120,076 of CAVLGL010000057.1, read as the reverse complement.
TATTACCAAGTTTAAATGTTTTATTAAGTTGAAGCTATATAAAAAGGGTTATTATAGTATAAATGATAATATATGGTTGATAATAACCCCTGGGAATGAGGTGGTCACTTCCAAGCTGTTTCTAAAATAAATTTTGTACCAATCATTAATGTAAAATATGCTTTTAAAAAAAATCCCGCTGGTTTTCTTGCTGGTTCTTCCCAGTGCAGAGGTTTTTTTTTCAAACCAGTAGTAAAGTAAAAATTGACTTTCAATAATAATTACACATGTGATCTATATTGAATAAAAAAATATTCTATTCTATTCATGTACGCAATAAAAGCCGAGCGCAGAATATTTGCCGATAATCACGTCTACTACATTTGCCGACCGCGTCCTATGCTTGGCTGCCGCTGCGATTAACCCTCGTCGTTAGAACTCTTCGGAAAACTTTCTGTACTCGTATTATAAATTACATGGGAAACTGATAGGATTAAGGTAGGGTATAGGAAAAATATTTTATTGTAAGTTCTTGAAAATGTTCCGGAATACCGGTATCAGGTCTCCAGTACAGAATTGAAAGCATTCCGATGTTGCATGCCGTAATCAATACAGTATCTGTATTGGTACCTATACTGAGTTGTAGCAGTAATAACAGCTTAATACTACTGTGTTTAGGATAGATTCGAACAGTATTTATAAGTTGTCACCGTGATTGTAATTGGACTAAGGCTATTCAGATGAAATACTTTATAAGTGTATATAAAATACAGTATCATACGCAAAACTAACCAATTATTTCAAAACGTATACACATTACTCCAGACCACTGATGATATGACTATATATATTTATATTTAATATTATCAATTGATAAGATCTTGATCTTGCAGTAATAAAATAACCGAGCAAGTGCGAGTCGGCCTCGCACATGAAGGGTTCCGTACCATCGTAATACACGTTTCGAGTAGGGGAGCCCCTTTCAATTTTTAACTAATATTTATTTTTATTATTCTTTATTATAGCAGTAACAGAAATACACATTCTGTGAAAATTTCAACTGTCTACTATTTACGGATCATGAGATACAGCCCACTGACTCACGGACGGACGGACGGATGGACGGACGAACAGCGGAGGCTCAGTAATAGGGTCCCCTTGGTTACACTTTGGGTACAGAACCCTAAAAAGAGCTTGTAAATCGCTCCTAAATACAGTTTTTCTAAATATCTCTGAATATGTTGTCAATTTTAGAACCCCTCGGAATAAGGTGCCTTTATACTACATTAATGTGCTTTGCGGCATTCCTTGGGGGAGGCCTATGTTCAGCAGTGGACTTATGAAAGGCTGTAATGATGATGATGATGATGATAGTACATTAACATTATTATTATACGTATACTCGAAATATTCGATTACAGACTGTTTTATGTACTTACATTTGTTATATTGATTTCGATGAATACAAACATGATCATACGAAAGTGCGAACAGTTTGGCGCTCTTGAAATTTACATACAAACCGAATTTAACATAATCGACTCACGATTATGTAAAATTTGGTTGTAGGCTTGCTGTCTTTGTATTTGCGTTTGTACTCAAGGGGGAATATTAGCTGCAATTATCAAACGCCCTTTTACCGTTATAAATGAGAATTAATTTCTGTTTGTGACCTATATCTTCCTTTGCAATTATCAGTTGTCAATTATCTCATTGCTATTTGATACTTTAAGTGAATTGTTTTTTTTTATAATATGATGCACAAATGTTGGCTACGGGTGAAATTTGAATTCAGGACTCACGACTTCGATACTCTGACATAGTTCAGATTAGTCTAAACCTAACAGCGATTGTTGTATGTACATATAGGAAGGCAATGAATTTTTTTTAGTTCCTTAGACTAAATTTACATGCACAACTTTGATTCCAAAAGAAATGCCAAAAATGAAAAATGAGTAAAATATGCCAATGGACATATTATACCCTTAACTGGATCATTTTTGAGCCGTTTTAGCCGTGGGCCTAAAATACAGGATTCTTGTATTATTTAAAGCAGCAGTTTCGCCAGTTTTATTGCCATATTCAAACCTATTCAAGATTATCGCACAAGAGTAAATCTGCAGACTTTTATAATTTCCAAAATATTTAATCATAATCACTTCAATCTTGTTTACAAGAAATTCTAAGTTAGCCTTTTCGTTTCATTCGATATTAAGAGAAAAACGTTTTCTGAAGGATGACTCGGGAATTGTGTTACTCAGAATTTTTGTTGCAATATAAAAAAAATTCTGAGAAATTTAAAACATAAGGAACTTATTAATGTAAAGATGAAATTTGCTAAATCGTGATTTTTTCACTTGAAACACCATTAACTAAAGCTATTGCATAGTTAAATTCTACTTTCACATGCAAATCCGACTACACGTGCAGAAATTTCCCACGTTCTTGCGGTTTTCAAGTGATGATATTGTTTTAACAGCGCCAGATCTTAAAACAAAGCTTTTCCCAAATATTCCTTAAATAGACTCCTTTACAAGTAACGCGAGAAGAGCGTTCCAGCTTTGTTCTCATATGTGACAATGCATCTGCATTTTCATTCTAAATTGAGGTTAGATGTAGATGTTTATGAGCCACAGTATCCACTATCCGTCAGGTGGCATATGGACCAGTTTGTCGCTGTTACTCGTATAAAAATATATTTTAGAAATATAATATTTAAAACGTATTCTAAAGAAACATTCCATATGTAAAAAAAAAACAAAAAAATGTACTTTAACCGATCACAATGAGTACCAACCTAAGGATAGTATTATCTACCAATTATACAGTGCGAGATGAAAAAAACATATAAGAGGCATAATTAAAATTAATAAATACTTAAGAAATATACACTAGTTTAAAATAAATAAACTTTGTATGTTTTTTCGTATAATGTAAGTAAATGAATAAATAATGTTGTCCAGGCCAAAAATTTTGTCATGGCGGCCAGTCTCCACGGAGACGATCCATGTGTGCAATACAATTATAGTGAATAAGTGTGTATCTAAGCACAGGTGCACTCTCTATTGATGTTTTCATAGTTGGATTGGCAATTCGACACGACCGGAGAACGATCAGAGGCAGGCTTTCCGAGGGGAGTCCGGGCTGCTACTGAAAATTTAATGACAGAAAAACTCAATAGTACTTTTTTTTAAACCGACCCGGTATTAGTACCTCGAACTTACAAACTACATGTCATTCATACAGCCAATTAACTCTTACAGCTAACGAGTCAATACCGATAATGATAGTAACAACAAAACCGAAAATGTTTTGGCAAAAAATATTTTCGATCAGTAATTTTAAATCAGTATATTTGATCTGACAGTTTTTTTTATATAGAAGAGGAAGCAATCAGACTTGCAGCTAACCTTGTATGTGGATACAGTAGTGTGATCTTTCCTCGATTAAGAATTAAAATGTGATGTGGAATGAAATGCGTTGTCACCCACACATTCCCCATACGAAACACATTTAGCTGCTATTTTATGCTGGTATTCTGTGAGTGTACGGCCTTTCCCTAGTTCGATCCTACCCATTTGTATGGCAGTCCTATAATAGGTAGAGCACAGCACGTAGAAAACTAAAAAAAGTGACTACTGCCGCCCAGGAATAACTGCAACACCAGAGGAATTGCAGGTGCGTTGCGGGCTTTAAAAAGTGCTTCTTGGCGTAGTGGTTTAGCAGTGAATACAGCGCTTAAAATTGTTCAAAGTGTTTAGTTGTTATTAGGTGTGTGTTATGACTAATCTGAATCTTTAAAATTTTTAATATTGAAAAAGCAAGTTCCAAGCCGATAAGACTTAGGGACCTTCAAGAAATGAGGTTACACCTTTTTAAAAGACTGGCAATTCCCCTCGTGTTGCAAGTTATATTGTTCAACGTGTTGTGTTGTTATTAAATGTGTAATATAACTAATCTGAATCATTAAAATATTCAAAATTAGAAAGGCGAGTTCCAACGAATCAACGAAGGCTAGGAATCGGCGCAGGACAAGATTATAGCGCCCAAGTGTATGCACAAGCACAGTTGCACTCTCCATTCCCTCACTATTATATTCCGATGGGATGATAAACCGATACGACCTGATAGAGATCAACGGCTTTACATGCTTACTGAGGCACTGGGTGGGACACCGCAAACGTCCTGATTCTGGGCAGCTACTGAAAATTTCTTGATGGAAAAACTCAATAGCTAATTTTCGAACCCGGGACCTCATGATCAGCAGTTGCGCTTACAGCCATTAGACCTGTGTATGTAGTCACAAATTCGAGGCATAAAGAAGAATTATGTAAATTATATAAAAAAATAAAAAATTTAACATAAAGGTGAAAATTATTAATTTTGTTTTTAATAAATAATTTTAAAAAATGAGGTCAAAACACGTATTTTTAAATTTACAATACATTAATATTGAAATATTTTAATAAAATAAATAATGAAATATTTGAAACAGATATGTCAAAATTTTTCACTGTCAAAAGCTACGTATATTTATATTATTTTATTTTGTTATTTGGAGGCCAATTCTGGCTTACAAATTTCAACAAAAAGATCAGAAAATATATAAGAGAGTTGTTATAATAATATTTTTTTTTTTTGATTTCAGACATAATACTAATTAATAAAGAAAAATATTTCTACTGCGCCGTTGACAACTGTCAAAGCGTAACGACTATACATACAATGTTTATAAATATGGAATAAATCCAGGGAAGTAATGTGGTAATATTTCATTTATAGAGTAAAGTGCTTTTATTTAGGCCGTAAATGATTGTTTCAGGGAAAGATGCGGGGTACAGCACATTTCAAGTTAATATGAATATGCAATATAAAGACTTTTGAGTGTTGTAGAGATCTGTTTAGATTTTCTAATGAATATCTCTGCTCCTCTACATTCACAACCGGATTTCCTACAGTGTCAAAATTGTGCTGACGTTAGGCTGTTTAAAGGTAAAAGGGGATTAAATATTCATATTAAACGATGCCATAGTAAAAGTATTTCGGCTTCACAGCCTGCCGTAGAAATTCATAACTTTTTAGCAATTCCTCTATTGACACAAATGTTTCCCTTTTTTCGGAGCAAATTTACAATTATTATCGTAATGTACCAGTGGTTAAAAGAATTCCTAGAGGTGCGAGGATGCAGCTTGCTAAAGCATTGTCATGCACTATTCAAAATTGTTTCACTAATAGTGAAAATAGTTGGCAAAAATTATTTACTTTCGCGTATTCCCATTTTCATTTTGATAAAACAATAAATAAATCAATTACGTCTCAACTAAAAGAGACATCTTTTCAAAATTTAGATTACCCAATTAATACTGATTTATCTCGACCAGGTCCTAAATTTGATTTAAAAAAAGTAGTTGAGTCGAAAGTAATGGATGGCGACTTAAAAAATGCATCCCGTATTTTATTCTCAGACGACATCCTGGCTCCTCGTAATGTCGAAACTCTTGAAAGCCTTCGTCAAAAGCTTCCTTCGGTCACACCGTCTCAGGGTTTACTGCTGCCTCCCAAGACTTCTATGCAACCTTTACAAATTTCGGAAAAAGACACTTTAGAAGCAATTATGTCATTTTCGAATGGCTCTGCTGGCAGCATTGACGGAATTACGCCTCAACATCTTAAAGATCTTGTAAGCGCTTCTGCCGGTGACGCCGGCGGAGTACTTCTTAAAGACATTACAAAATTATGTAACTTTATGCTTTCTGGTAATGTTAATCCAAATTTCATTCCATTCTTATATGGGGCAAGATTATGTGCCTTCAAAAAAAAGGATAACGGTATCCGTCCTATTGCCGTTGGTTCCACATTTCGACGCTTAACTTCAAAATTAGCTTGCAGGCACATAATTTCTAACCTTAAGAACAAATTTCAGCCTATTCAACTAGGCTTTGGCACTAGAGGTGGCTGTGAGGCGGCGGTACATTCAGTGCGTACATTTTTAACAAACTCTGATGCAGATGTTCTTGTGAAGGTTGACCTAAGGAATGCTTTTAACTCTATCGATAGGGTAACCTTGCTGAAAGAAGTGGCTAACAATACCCCCGAAATTTATCATTACGTTTGGTAATGTTATAGTCAAAATACTAACTTGTTTTACGAAAACCATGTTATCGATTCTGCTGTTGGTGTTCAGCAGGGTGACCCTCTGGGTCCAGCACTTTTCAGTTTGGGAATTCAACCCTTTATTTCAAATTTGAAATCCAAGCTGAATGTCTGGTACCTAAACGACGGTTCACTGGGAGGTAGAGCAGATGACGTCCTCAGCGATCTTACTCATATTTTTCGAAATTTTAAAAATATTGGCCTTGAACCAAATAGCAATAAATGTGAAATATTTTTTTCCAATAATTTATCTACTTCTCATAGAGACAATTTAATTCAAAATTTTAATCATATTTGTCCAGGAATAAAAACTGTCAATACGGAATCACTATACCTGCTAGGTGCCCCGTTGTTTTTCGATAGTATTAAACCTGTTTTAAAAACAAAATTTTATCAGTTTTTAAACCACGTTGATAAATTGTATAAATTAAACCCCCACATAGCTCTTACTATTTTAAAATATTGTCTTCTTGTACCTAGATTTACATACTTACTCCGCTCGAGTCCAGTCTGGAAATGTTCGGATATTTTACAAGATATTGTTATAATCTTAAAATAGTTATGGAAAAAATTCTAAATTTAACTTTAAATACAACAGCCTGGGCTCAAGCTACTTTACCTATAAATTTTGGTGGCATTGGTGTGAGAATTCTTTATAGCTTTGCATTGCCTGCTTTCCTTGCTTCCGTGCATAGTGTCAGTGACTTATGTAACATAATTTTAAATAATAAAGTAGACCTATGCTTTGCTACAGAGGCAGGGCAGACATGGCAAACGCTCTGTCCTGGTGAAAATAATCCACTGGAAGTTAACCAACAAAAACAGTGGGATATTCCGTTGGTACAGGGCGTGCAGAAGGATTTGTTTCATAATTTCCATAGTGACCAAGATAAGGCACGCCTTCTAGCTGTTTCGACTAAGGAATCTAGTCACTGGTTACACGCTTTACCATCAAGTAATCTCGGCACATTACTTGATAGGGAAAGCTTGCGTATTGCCGTAGGAATCCGACTAGGAGCGGCGATTTGTCAACCTCATCAGTGCCCCTGTGGTAGCAGCGTCGACAAGTTTGGGCTCCACGGACTTTCACGTAAGAAAAGCGCTGGTAGGTTTTCACGACACAGTTCTTTGAACGATGTCATCCGAAGGGCTCTTGCCTCTATAAATGTTCCCACGGTTTTAGAGCCTTGTGGAATATTTAGAGACGATGACAAGAGACCCGACGGTATGACATTGGTCCCTTGGGAGAGAGGTAAAGCCCTAGTGTGGGATGCTACTTGCGTAGACACTCTGGCGGCCTCTCATCTCAGGGGTACCTCGTTTAAAGCCGGGGCTGAGCTGAGTAAGTGGCGCAAATATGAGTCTCTGAGAGATGACTACATATTTGTGCCATTTGCTGTAGAGACTATCGGTCCGTGGGGTCCACGTGCGGTGAAGTTCCTAAAGAAACTCCATCCGCGGCTGGTCGTTGCTGCTGGTGATAAGAGGGCTGGTTCTTTCCTCGCTCAAAGGCTAAGTATAGCCATTCAGCGGGGAAACGCAGCCAGCGTTCTTGGAACGATACCTCGGGGAGTAGGACTATATGATAATTAAGTTTCTAGTTTTAGTTTTTTTTTTTATTATCATAGTTTTTAATATTGTAGATAAAATTAAGTATTATGTAAAATTTTATGTTTAAATATTCAAGGTGCGAAATGAATAACTAAATCACTTTTTATCTAAAGGCATGTACGAGTATGTCCCCGATAAGGTATAAATAATTGCATCTGCTTCCACGTCTACTCTCTTGTTACGGTAAGTAAGGAATATTTGATTATTTCCTTTGTTTTCTGAATATTCATAATTTAAGATTAAATTATTACACTCATAAATTATTAAACAGAGGCGAATTACAGTCAGCGGTGCAGTACTCGCACCGATTGTATTTAGTAATTGATTGCAGCGGTCTCTTCAGCGATTGTATCGAAAGCGAAATATACACTCGTATATCTATAATAATAATGGGACGTTTCAATTTTCTCTCCTTTGCTTCCCTACTTTAATTTAAATTGCAATTTAAAAGTATCATTTCCTATGTGATAGGATTACTTTTCTGCCTGGAGTTCGTCAGAGTGGAACCACACTCCTACCTATTTCTGCCGCCAAATAGCAGTGTTTGCACTAGAGTATTCCGATCTGAAGCGTAAAGAGAGCCAATAGAATTACAGGCTGCGAGGCATTCCATCTCAGTTCCTGAAGGACCCAGATGTCAACACTGCTCTCTTCGCCGATGACGCGGCACTTTTCGTTACATATTACTACAAGAAATTTCTCACAAAGATGATCCAAAGAGCTGCCAATTGCTTAGGTGAATGGTTTCGCTTATGAAGAATCAAAGTGAATCCTGAGAAAAGTGTAGCAATATACTTTCAAAGAGGCCCCTCTCTCAACCATCGGAACCTAAATCCGAAAAAATCCTTAGAAGAAACGATAACCCTTTTCAACCGCCAGATCACATGGGAAACGTCGGCCAAATATTTAGGGGTCAATTTCGACCACGCAACGCGACCTTCGCGAGGCCTAAAAACCTGTGAAAGCCAAAAAAGGTTAACAGCACGAAGATCTTCAGAATCCATTCCGTCTAAGACCTCAGAGTTGACAACTTTTAAAGTGGGCTGCTAGAATTATTTATAAATGATTTCATAAATTCACGTGCATGGGAGAAGTGCCCATAACTTCTGCAAAGCACTCGTTAATTTGGGACCGAATAAGGTTCAGGTAACCTGTTTTAGCTGATGGTATCAAAAATATTTTTTATTTTTTATAAAAAAGGGTGACAAACGAGCACACAGTCCAGCTGTTGGTAAGTATCGATAAACGATTAAAATGGAGATGCGATGTCACGTCCAAGAACTAATATAAAATGTCTCTTTTCCAGTAAAAAAGGTCTTCGGTTCACTCACCATATGAAACACAGCAGTTTTAAACTATTATTTTACGATTCTATTCTGGAAAAGCGTAGTCTTTCCCCAGTCAAGCCGACCTATTAGTACTACCACCATAATATAGCAGCAGCATGCCTGTAAAACGTAAGACGTAACTTTAAATAAAAAAATAAATAAAAATTATTCACTAAGATGATATTTTTTGAAATAAATTAAATACTCGTAAATGTATGTATGAAACATGTTGATTATTCTGTAACAAAAACTGTAGCAGAACATTATAACAGTTCCATTAAATCATCATTTATCAAATTGCTATTGTAAGACGGTATGTCCGTAATCTTACGAGCAGTTGTCAAAGTGCCAATTAGAACATGATACCGTGATCGCGTCTAGAAGCTACCACAAGCTCAGCTGAAATTAATTGTATTTCCTGATAACCTCAAATGCCATCAAAAACATAACTTGTAAAAAAAAAAACATGTCACGCAACTCAGTTCTTCTACCGTACACCCACTTTATGCGGCTTTTAAAGAAGCATGGCAACAAATTTCAATTGAAACTTGGAATAAGTTGATCACATCAATGCCAAGGCGATGTCGGGCTGTTACTGCTGCTAAAGGACACGCGACAAAATATTAATAACGTGGTTTTTTGTTTTTATAATATGTCTTAAATTTATCAAAATAAAGTTGATTTCAATATTTACAATATTTTTTTATAATTAGTTTGTGCGTCTTTAATTAGTTCGCCAAGTCTTTGCTTAGGTCGTGGTGGTCTAAATCTAGTTAAACTGATTAAATATTCGGGACACATGAGGTTTATTTTCAATGTTTAATTCCAACATTTCACAATGAATGTTCGAATGATTATAATATTGTTTCTAGCTCGTATTAAATTTCAACAAGCAAATAAAAAGTAGATAAACTTTGTTGTTTTATTAATAATAATAACACTAATAAAATTTAATAATTTCTATCAAGTACAAAGCTAGTTTTTATTTTTATTCTATGTATCGTGAAAATTCGCGCCAAATGAAAAATAACGTAATTGTTTTAACATTATATTTTTAATTTAGAACACGAAAAACACACTATCTTTCATTAGCTGGCCAGCGCTTAACTTGTCGAAAAAGTTTTATTTTGTTTAAAAAAGGAATACAATCTCAACTATTGCGAAATACACGTTTTTGATGTTTCCATTTTAATAATACGATCTCCGTGTAAAGATTAATAACTATGAAATATAATTGATACCTACTGTGGGTACTCTACACGTCTGTAATACTGTTGTATGTGGTCACACAGAAGTGTCTTTAATTATGAGACCGCCACTGTATATAGGTACACTGATTCATTCACTGCAAATGTAACTTTGTAATCCTATATACCTAGTGTTACGGCCTACGGCTGCTCCCTTAAAGGTCAAATCCTTAGGGGCCCATTCAGCTGAGTTTCGACGAGCAGACGTAGGTCGGGCCTCCTCCAGGCCAAAGTGGAACTTCTCTAATTACACTAAACTATATGGGGGAGTGTTCTATACTACGGCCAGTCGACCGGGAGGGTATTAGACGGAGCTTACTTACCTATATCCAAAGCGATTGGTCCCTCCGGAGTCGGTCAGGTCGCATGTGGTTGTGTAGTGCAAGGGAAATAAGGTGATGTAATGTGTATCTGGGTGTGATTGATGGTGATTGACCCTAGACCTTGGCCGTCGGCAGCAGCCCGGGCGTCGACACCACTCCAAATTGAGAGAACCTTCCGCGGCGTGGTCCACACTCACTTTCCTCGACGATGACAGTCCATTAACTCTATCGTACGATTAATTAACTTACAGAAGCCACTAACTCTCGTTTGTTACAAAGCCTAACACACAAACCTAACAGGGAGTGCCCGGATCAAAGGTCACTACCGCTTCGCGTAGCAACAGTTATTTCTAGACTATCCAAGGCCGCACTAGCTAATATTGTCGAATGCACTTATACAGATTCTGAGTCGGACCCAATAAGTCCCGGGAAAGGCTATCCAACAAGGAATGCGCATTATAAATCCTAGACAGGACATTTACTAGACGCCCTAACTATTCCGCGGTTCCCGCACAAAAATTGACAGCGTGCAGACAGCTAGCAGACGACTGCTGCGCTTGCGCGTCCTACGCGCGACCGAATGTCAGACCGGTATTGCACCTAGCCGCGCGCCCTCTGACGTCGATTCCGAAACCACCGTTTGAGCGTAAACACCTAGGCAGGTCATAAGTAGTGTTACACAGTAAAAACTTTTCTTTTAGAATGCTGGCCACAAAAAAGTTTATTGAATTCGAATTACGAAATGTTCATGTAAATAAAACTGTATACTTTTTAGAATTTTACTCATTTTTAAATATGCAGTGGACGCTTAAAGGAGACCGTGTTGCAGTTATTGCGTTGCATCGTTGCGGTGACGCGCCAATTCAAATTTTTGACATACTGAAAAATTTGAATTTAACCAAAAGATTCGTTTATCGTACCATCAAACGATACAATGAAGACTCTAGTGTAGATGACAGGTCAAGAAGTGGTCGCCCTCGGTCTGTTAGGACTCCAGCAGTGATAAAAGCTGTGAAAACGCGAATTCAAAGAAATCTCAAACGTAAGCAGAAACTGTTGGCCCTTCAGATCGGGTTAAGCAGAACCACGGTGAAAAGGGTGTTAAATGAAAACTTAGGGCTTCGGGCATATCGAAGAAAAACAGGACATCGTTTGAATGCTCGTCTAATGGACCTGAGACTGAAGAGATGCCGCGCTTTGTTGAAGCGGTACGCGGGAAATATATATCGGGAAATTCTTTTTTCGGATGAAAAAATTTTTACCGCAGAACAGAGCTACAACAAACAAAATGATAAGGTGTACGCACACAGTAGTGAAGAAGCGAGCAACCGTATTCCGCGTGTCCAACGAGGTCATTTTCCATCCTCGTTCATGGTATGGTTGGGAGTTTCTTATTGGGGCTTAATAGAGGTACATTTTTGTGAGAAAGGTGTAAAAACGAATGCAGTTGTGTATCAAAATATAGTCCTGACGAACCTTGTGGAACCTGTTTCTCATACCATGTTCAATAACAGGCACTGGGTTATCCAACAAGATTCGGCGCCAGCTCATAGAGCGAAGAGCACACAAGACTGGCTGGCGGAACGTGAAATCAACTTCATCCGGCACGAAGACTGGCCCTCCTCCAGTCCAGATTTGAATCCGTTAGATTACAAGATATGGCAACACTTGGAGGAAAAGGCGTGCTCAAAGCCTCATCCCAATTTGGAGTCACTCAAGACATCATTGATTAAGGCAGCCGCCGATATTGACATGGACCTCGTTCGTGCTGCGATAGACGACTGGCCGCGCGGATTGAAGGCCTGTATTCAAAATCACGGAGTTCATTTTGAATAAACTTTAGTGTCATAAGAATCTATGTTTTGTAAGTTCATTTTGGTATATAAATGTTTACATAATGAATAAACTTGTTTCAATTATTTTATATTAAACATGTGACAGAATTTATGACCTGACTAGGTATTTATATGGGATAACAAAGTTATTTATGCAGTTGGAGTATCTCGAAAACTGGACCGAAATTGCAAAAACTTTTAGTTTTTCCTTTATTTATATACTAAACAATAATTGTATCCCAAATTTGAAGCTTCTATTTCTGCTACAAGTGCCTTAGTGTTTTGATGATCAGTCAGTGAGTGAGTGACAAAATTGAAAACAGCGAATTTGATGTCAATTAACACTTGATAATGAACTTTTCCTTACTTGGCAATTATAAAATGGGGTTTAACTAGAATCAAACTGCATCTGAATTTAAATAATAATGATAATATAATTTGTTTGCAAGAAATAGTGTAGTTACACAATTAATTATTTGAGATAGCATATTTCGCCAGTGGTATGTAAATACATCATTTTATAAATGCAGATATAGTTTTATACTAATGTTATATAGATATCTATGTTTAGTTACAATTGAGTGATAAATTTAAGATTAAAAAGTCATTAGATAAATAACACACATATACATCAATAAATAAATAAATAAATAATACAAAATATAATCCTTAATTTTGTAGTAGTTAATTATCTATTTAGTGCGTGTATATTAGAATACAAATATAATTTAATGACTTAGGAATGAGTGAAAAATCTAATTTTTGCTGCAGAAAAGAATGGCGAATTCTCTTATTATGAAAAAAAAATGGCTAAAACTAACGTTTAAAGATAACTTAAGGAAGTTACATAAAACTAGGTCCTATTCCTTGACCTGCTCGACTTCTTTGTTAAATTTCATTACAATCCATCTAGCCTTTCAAGCGTTATTGGAGGGTTTATTGGAGGTTTTTCTTAGCTTCATTGGAGGCTATATATACATAGAGCATACTATAAGTTTTGCACTCCTGACCGATCGTGTTTGAATTTCGTATGTTATACTTTTAAAACATATTTTTAAACATATATTATTTTATAAAGTGAAGTTATTGTATTAAAAACACTGTAAAAATGTTTTTTTTTATTATTATTCAGTGGTATTAAATAACTTTGTACGGAATAGAAGTAAATAAAAATATAGTATATAAGCATAACACTAAAATTTGAACAATAAACTGAATACATCCTGTTACAACTTCCGTATTTATTAGAATTATTATACTGCAAACATAGAAGCATATTGTGGCAACGTAAAGAGAATATAAGACTAGCAAGTAACGTTCACAGCTGCCAAAAAAGAGGGTAATGCAATATGGCACGGGCTGTTTATTTTATTTTTATTGCCTCAAATCCTTGAAAGCCCCCTCGCATCGCATGTTGCTACGCTTTTTGTTCAGTCTCATGATAACATATATTTGTGTTTCAAATATATCAATGAATGAACGTTTGAAAATTTAAGCTCTTTTTTAGGCATTTCGCCGTAAGTAATATGATCATAATTAATGACAAAATTTAAAGAACAATATCCTTTTAACCTACATTCCTATATTGATCACCTTATTTTTTGACATCAAAGTAGCTACTTATCGCAGCCAATGGAAACTCGTAACCAAATTCATTGGAAGTTTAGTCTTTGAGTGCTAAGATGGATAATAATCAACGGCTCTAATTACCCGCCTTAACGGCCGAAAGCAAGTTTACCCTTCAAATTAATTCAAGGCAAGAGTGAATAGGCTTTTATTAAGCTAAGTCATTGCGCTTGACCATCTTCGGCTAGATTATCACTAACCACCGTCAAGCACTGACATAAAATAGTTAAAAAATTGGATATTTTTAATTTTCTACAGGAAAAGGTAGGAGGATAGTGGAATAGGCTATGGAGATGGGATAGATCTAAACAGAAAAATGACCCTGTTAAATTGAACAACGGTATTATCACGAGGACGAAAAACAATTTAGATCTCAAAATAAATTAATTTACTGTCATCTACAATGATATTTTCCGAGGAAATTCGAGTAGTAGTAAACATTATTTAATCTGTGTCCGAGTGTAGTGTGTATAACTTTCTACAATCGTTAACGCAAGTAGAAATGTATAAAAATGAATGTGAATGACATCACTGTTACGTGACTTACGAGTACTGTTGATTTAATTTATACATGAATGAAAAGTTAGAACAGTTAGTTGGCAGATTTGTACCAATACCTTTTGAGTTTTTCTAATACCAGTTTACTGTGTAAATTTTTAAGGGAATTATGTATTAGGTTTTCTAAGACAAGGCGTTTATTATTTCATACTAATGAATTTAATAAGTCAATACTTTGGTAGCTGTTACGTTTGATTTTAGATACTAGACTAGGGTACAGTGCAAGTTGCAAGAGTTTGTCAAGTTCGTAAATATTTATTTTACTTTTACATGAGCCAGTGGACAATATGGGGGCATGTATAGTTTACAAATAATCAAAGTTTGACCCTGTAGGGAACTAATAAACTTGTGTTTAAACCTATACAAGCTTAGCTAATAAAATGCTACTCTGCAAATTTCCTTTCTCTGAAGTCTTTTTAAAAAAGGTTTTGAATTTTGAGAAGATACTTTATTATTTGTTATTATATGACGTACTCGATAACTACTAAGCTGATTAGACCAAAATTTAGCACGAAAATATACCATAATATTCTGAATAGAGATATTTTTAACGCAGAAACATGAGGTAGATAGCAAGAAAAGAGCGTACTCCTTTTTAAAAGGCCGGCAACGCATCTGCGATTCCCCTGGTGTTGCAGTTGTTCATGGGCGGCGGTAGTCACTTACCATCAGGTGAGCCGCATGCTCGTTTGCCCCCTCTCCTATAAAAAAAAAAAAATGGTTCTCTTACCACACGGGTGGAATCGCAAGCTAAAAGCTATATTTAGTATATACGTAGGCCACTCAGAGAGTGTTGCAAAACTAAAAATTAATTATATTATGTTATATAACTGTTTCTTAAAGTTTTATGCGTCTAATCAAATTTTAAAATACTTTTTCCAGTCTCTCTGAGACACCTCTTCTATTGACTGCTGGAACACTGCTACAGCATCATCATTTAGTAAATAAAAGAATTTACATGGTGTCATATTTGAACTGGAAAGAGGCTCAGGCCGCGGGTATTGTTATGTTGAAGCTGTAGTCTACTGAGCCCAGTTTACGGTCGCTTTTTGCTCACAGCAGTAAACCACTTCTTTTAAGCATTTGGTGATAGTACAAATCGGTATCAAAACTTTATACGTGGTAGAGGTATGCTGCAGGTGTATAATAGTTGTAGCACGAACATTGGTTGGCTCAACCGGGTAATTCTCTGTTTTGAAAAAGAACTAGATAATCCTTTTACTGTAAACTAGGCAAGTTATTTTAGTCCTGAGAGGTGAAAACCATTCTGCTTTTTTATTCTTTATTAAGCAAAGATGTAGATGCAATGAGCCACAGCATTCACGTAACATCAGTTGAACTGCTTGCACGTTTGTCACCCTTATTCTTTAAAATATTGATCGAAAACTTTTCTTCGGAACTCGCTTAACTTCGTTAGTCGTTGGTTTATTTTGAAACAGCCAAACTGTCGACTGGCGCTGCGTTTCTGGATCATGTTAGTAAATATAGGATTTATCACCTGTAACAATTGCTTGCTTCAAATTTAGTAATTATGTCACGGCATCATTCCACGCGGGTCTGTTTCTAAGAATCGGTGAGGTTGTGTGACAGTAAACGCGTTAATATCTTCCTCAAGCGAAGGCGTTCGAATTAAATATCGTGAACGGTTCCTAATTTAATCTTGTTCTGAAACTGCGACTGTGTTTTAGTTTTTTCTATTATCACTAGTACACGGTTGCTTCAGAAAGGCAATTAATCCATAAATTCTGTGTCTGATAGACATCAAATGGAATTTATAGTTTCTGGTCAATTCGTCCGGTTTTTAGCTATATTTGAAAAACATTAGAAATCATCGCGCAAAAATATTTCTGATGCAGATCCATTTTTCAATAAAAAATTGTTCACGCCCGAACGCTGGTTTCGGAATTTGAAGCCAGAGGGCGCTCGGCTCGGCGCCATACCGGTTTTGACGTTCGATCGAGCGGTGTGGCAAGGGCGCGCGAGCGCAGCAGTCGTCTGCAAGCTGTGCTAACGTCAGCACGCTGTCAATTTTTATGCGGGAACGCGGAATAGTTTATGCGTCTAGTAAATATACTGTCTAGGATTTGTAACGCGCATTCCTTGTTTGATAGCCTTTCCCGGGACTTATTGTGTCTAACTTAGAATCTGTATAAGGGCATTCGACAATGTTAACTACTATTTTAGAAATAATTGTTGGCACGCGAAGCGGTAGTGAACTTTGATCCGGACATTCGTATTCGTGCGGTGTGTTACATTTTTGCTTATAGTAACGGGATTTCATATAGACCTTGGCTTGTTTAAGTTAGTTAATTGTACGATAAAGTTAAGGACTGTCCTCGTGACGAACAAAGAAAGTGACTGTGGACTACTCCGCGGAAGATTACCACAATTTGGAGCAGTGCTAAAGTCCGAGCTGCTGCCGACGGCAACGGTCTCATAAGGTCTACCACACTCAGTCACACACAGATACACATCACTGACCCTTACTTCCCAGGCACCATACAACCACATGCGACCTGACCGAACCCTGAGGGACCAGTCGCCTTGGATATAGGTAAGTAAGCTCGGTTTTAATATTCTCCCTGTTGAATGGCAGTAGTATAGAACGCTCCCCCTTATTGTTTATTATAATTAGAGACTTTCCACGCGGCCCCTTGCTGAGGCCCGACCTGCATCTGCTTATAGGTTCTTCCTTCATGGGCCGGGAGAATCCTACTCTTGGATAGGCAGCTGCAGGCCGTAACAATAATGTTAAAATGATAAGAGTAATTAGAAAATATAACAATCATATTTTTCATGTAGATATTCGTCTTTACAATATTAAATATAACTGGCCAACCCTTCAGAAAATCTTTCTGCATAGACAGTCGTATTAAACTACCAATTTTTTTAGGGCAGTCGTCTTTTGACAAATTTGTAATTTGGATAAAGTTAGCGAGTAAGAGAGAGAGAGACAACAACGTGAAATAAATATTGCACCATGAAACTCTAAAAATCATTAAATAAATAATTATTTTCATTGAAAATGCAGTCGCGTTTTTCGTTTTTAACCATAATAAGTGTTCGTGATGGTACCATTAAAAATTCGCCCCTATTAGAGAAGCAAAATAACTCATAAACAAGGTGTTATAACGTAAGCTTATAGTTTGTACTTCATAAAACAGTAAATTCATTAGTCTACGACGTTAACGTTGTTACTGAGCTCAATCAGGGACCATTGACGACATGACATAAGCACAATTCAATTATGTGATATTATTCTCGCGTTGGGGTGTATACAAAGATTTTATTACAAGCCGCAAGGTCTAATAAAGCGATATTTGTTATCTGCCAGTCCAGCCAGTAACAGTCCACCAGGGTCTTACCCATTATCGAAATGATTTAGTGGCAGATAGTATGTACCTTTAACATTACTCCACGTCGCCGTTATGTGTATTTTAGAGATATATTGTACGTATTAATTGTGCTATATCTCTTTTTGCGACGTTCAACGTAAATTAACATAAATGTTTGTCAATAATTAATTACACATTTAATCACATTATTAAACGGTTAACCCTCAACAATACAGATAATTTCTTTGTACGGCATTCTTCGCGTTGCTAATGCAAAATTCATGCCTTTCGTTAAAACTTTTATTGTCGGTTCATGTAGTGTATCTTGTGACAGATTACAGACAACTCTCTAAACATTGTGCTACCGTCAAAACAAAACTGTACTGAAGGCTTAAATAAATAAAGACTGTACTTCTGAGACCTCCAAGGAAATACAATTTAATAGTCTATATAATATTTTACATATTATTTTATCCAATAGCATCTCTTTTCCTTTTTAATCTTAAAAAAAAATGTTACTCCCACACTAGGATATTTTATTATATTATGGAATGCCTCCATCGCATATATAAATTGCTTATGGACAAATATCTACACGTGGAACAGTTATGTGTAGGCCATAAAGATTCTAATATTTTTCTATGCGTGATTCGAGCCTGCAGCCCTCAGCGCCTCAATTAAATGCTAAACAACTGCGCAATGGAGCCGTCATATACAATAAGATGTAGGTACTTCATATGAATGTATATATGTATGGTTTTTAACTACGAGGTACTAGTTTCGTAATTTATATTATACATTGGAACTAAGTTTGTTCTTGTTAAGTACGTTCGGTTTCCTAATCAATACAATTAATATTCCAAAGGGTTACATCCCTACATACGAATTTAACTAAGAAAAGGTTTCCTTCATCAAAGCTAATGAAAACATTACATGTTACGAATACCATATTAAGGGTTTCCTATACAATACTTCTAAAAGACTTTCTCTGTATGGTAATTATACACTAGTTATATAGTAGCGATTCGCTCTGGTTACGCCTAGGTTAGAATCTATTAATGTGTGGTTATTTAGATCATAGATAATCAAAGAACATTTATTGTATCAATCATTCATTTTTGCAAAAATAATCAAAGTTTTTTTGGATAAAATATTATCTAAACCCCTCCTGGCATTAATTTCTATCTTTTTGTCAACTATTATCACAATCGGTTTAGCCATTCTGATTATTAGTCCGGACAGACAGACAGATGAATAAATTTTGATTGTGTTTTTAATTCTTATTTATTTATTTTTTACATAATTATAACATCATTACAGTTATGTTAACCAATGCAATGCTATAACTAACCCAAATAGAAAATCTCTTCGTGGTCGATAACATGCGCTCCGTGTCGACGGTATGGTGTCCGATTGGTGTGACTTAACCACTGGTGTTCCGCAAGGTGGAATTTTTTCTCCATTACTTTTTTCTATATTTATTAATATGATTACTTACTACTTTCGTGCCTCTTAGCATATGTATGCCGACGACTTGCATCTGTATGCTCATGCCGATGCTACTAACATAAATAATGCTGTAACCGTTATTAACTAAGATCTTAATTGGATTCTTAATTGGTCAAGTAGGTACGGGGTCATTGTTAATCCTGGCAAATGCTCTTACTTGGCGCAGTCATGTTGAGGAAGTCACCTGTAAAATTTGTACTACTTTGAGACAATTATACCGATTTAAAAATATATTACCACCTTGTACGAAGTAACTTCTAAATCAATCCCTTATTCTTCCTATGTTTGATAATGCCGATGTGAGTTAGATGCAGATAACTACTTGGTCAATAAATTGGATCGACTTCTCAACAACTGTATCCGTTTCATTTACGGTCTTCGAAAGTATGACCACATCCTCTATCGCTCTCAACTTAAATGGTTAAATATCCCACAGCGCAGGAATCTTAGAATTTTTAGCACTCTTTTCACTATCCTTAACGATCCATTGGCCCCAGAGTATTTGAAATGTAAGTTTCAATACCTGGGTTTTTCCCATGATTGCAATCTTCGCTCTCATAACAATCTCGTACTGCAAATTCCATCTCACCGTACTGGTTTCCTCTCAAACTCTTTCGCTGCTACAGCTTTACGACTGGAATGCGCTTCCCTTAGCAATAACAAAATCCCCTAACAAGTGGATTTTTAATACACAAGTAAAGGAACATTACTTGGGCTCATCTGACACATAAATATCTAAAAAATATAATCTGTTATATCCTTATACATATATGTTTAAATAAGTTTGATACATGTATGTGTGTATGTATGTATGTGTGTGTGCGTGTATGTGTGAAGTTTATCAATTTTATGTTTTCATCCTAGCCCACTGCACTACACACGTCTCTCACTAACTTTCCGGTTGGCTGGTAGATAATGCCATATGGCATTAAGACCGCCGTTTTTACCTTTTTTTTAAATTTATTAGGATCAACAAACAGTTTGCACAATATTTCTTAATCTAGAATACATTTACTACAAAAAATATAATATAATAGTGCAACCAACAACGTTGACCACTAATTACTATTAATAAAAGCTGAGATTGAGATTAGCGCATTTTTCATCTGATACAATGTTTGTGTCTTCAACTAAAAAAATGATGAAAAGTAATTATTATTCCAATAACCAATTACACAAACTCATTCTCCTCTGAGTACTGAAAGTAACTCCTTTTTATAAAAACCTACCTTATGAGCAAAAATATCAATGTTATTGAAATTATTATTATAACAATTTACCAACATATACATAGGGGATCTTTTACCTATGTTGGTTCGACATTTATTAGTAAAAAATGTATGTTTGGTATGAACTCTGCGACACAATGGCCTATATGGTACTCTGTATTGTATCATATTAACTAGTTCCATACTATCGTAGCTGTTATGATAGATATCATACAGTAACATAGCTTGAATCTGTTGACGTCTGGATTTTAATTTAAGTAAGTTATATTCGACCAGCAATTGATAGTAGGATAATTTAACTCGTCTGCACTTGTAATTTACACTACGTAAAAACTTTTTTTGAATTGATTCGATTTTATCTATATATTTATTAAAATACGGACACCAAATAGCTATTGCATATTCGAGTTGTGATCTTATTAAAGATTTATAGAGGTGCAAATAAGTGAGAGGTTTTTTAAATTCACGACCAATACGCATCACGAAACCATACATTTTAAGAGCCTTATTAATTACGCTTTCTACATGTGTATCAAGGATAAGTTTACTATCTAATATTATTCCTAAATCTTTAATTTTATGAACTTTTTCTAATGGGACTCCACATAAAGAATAATTAAAATTACTTGGCTGACGCTTACGGGTAAAAGTTATGGCTTTACATTTATTAACACTCAAATCAAGCTTATTGCGTTTACAATAAGATGAAAATTATCTAAATCTTTTTGAAAGTTAAGATGATCATGATAATGTTGAATTTTGCGATAAATTTTAATGTCATCAGCGTACAGAATAAAATTAAAAAACTTGAAACAACTATTAACATCATTAATATACAATATAATAAGAAGAGGCCCTAAAATTGATCCTTGTGGCACACCAGAACTTATATGCACAATATCTGACTCAAAACCTCTAATGACTACTTTTTGGGTTCGATTTGTCACATACGACTTAAACCATCTCCACAAATTACCACGGATACCATTAAAGGCTAGCTTTTCCAGAAGTAGTTTATGGTCAACGCGATCGAAAGCTTTGCGGAAATCTGTGTATATGCAATCAGTCTGGATGTTACTATCTAGATTCTCAAATAGGTAATTTGTATAAATTAATAAGCTAGAGACAGTTGAACGCTTCTTAGTAAAACCGTGCTGCTGCGGAATAATTACGTTGTGAAGACTAGGATATATCGCATTATGTATTAACCTTTCAAAAGTTTTAGCGAGTGTTGATAAGATCGATACCGGTCTGTAATTCTCAACATCTTTTTTTGAGAATTACAGACCGGTTTCTTCCTGCCTTGTAAATTGGAACAAATCGAGCTGTTTTCCAAATAGATGGGCATATCCCTTCTTTTAAGCATTTATTAAAAAGGTAAAGAATTGGTTTTGCAACAGTATGTGCTGTAGCTTTTAAAAAATAAGGAGGGATGTTGTCAATGCCTGCTCCTTTGTTCGCATCTAAATTTAAAAGGGATTTAGTTACATCTTTTTCAAAAATAGAAATGTCAGTAATAATGAAATCAGAATTGTTATTATTTGGTATATTAATGTTGTCATAATTAAAATCTTCTGTGACTAAAGTGGATTCAAATACTGATAAGAAAAAATCAGAGAATAAATTACATACTTCCTTGGTGTTACTAGCACATTTATCTTTATAAAAATTTCTGAAGGTGTTTCTAGGCTGCTTTTGCAATTTGATACATATTTCTAGAAACATTTTATATTTTGCTTTACACACTTTTCGACAGTATCCATATAATAAGTATAACGTAACTTAGATTCACTTTTAAACCGTTTTCTGTACAATGCAAATGTTCTATAATCTGATAAGTTTCCGTACTTTTTCCATTTAACCCAAGCATTATTTTTATTTTTGAAGATATGTATCAATGATGAATCGAACCACTTAGGAAAATTACTGTTTTTAACAGTTTTATTTGCTATATATTTGCGTATAATACCATATATTTCGTCATAAAATAAGTCTACAGCCGCTTCAGCAGAAACGTCATCTGCCATCAAAGCTTTCCAATCAGTATTTAATATTACTTAAATTAATAGAATCAGGCGTTACTTTGCGGAAATCCATTATATAAAAAATTTTTGTAAAAGCTTTTATATAATGGATTTCCGCAAAGTAACGCTTGATTCTATTAATTATATTAAAAAGGCTAGCATTTGCGAAGTAAATTTTTGTAAAAGCTTTTATAATATTACTTTATTAATCAACACGTAGTCCGCACTTTCAAAACAGTAACGTGTGTGTTTAGTCGGTATGCATCGGATCTTCTCGGCAAACGGTACTATTACATAAAATGGAGGATGGTGTTTATCAGGACTTACTAAAGGAATAGAGACTGGACATAATATATAGTCATTTATGTTAGTAATAAATAGATCTAGAATAACATTATTTGAATTTCTAAATGTATTAATTTGTGTAAAGTTATAAAGTGATATAAAATTTATTAAACTATTGCTTGAAACCGATTTATCGGAAAAACAATTAGTTTCAAAATTAAGATCCATATCATTCCAATCTATAGATGGTAAATTATAGTCTCCTACTAAATAAAAATTATGACATAATTGGTATTGATTAACTATACTAGATAAATATTCTATATAGCTCAAGTATACAACACTCTTTTTGTTAGGCGCAATATAGACAGCATTTAATAAATAAAATTTTTTGCCACCCCTAATCTCAAGTGTAACGTAATCTATAAGTGGAGAAAGTGCGGACGCAGAGAACGAAGTCCGGACCTCGGCAGTGATAAGCGTACGGCGTAACGCTATGAGTACTCCACCACCGTCCCGCCGGTCACACGCATTACGATTTCTGTCACATCTATACACGGCATATCTAGTATCAATAAATTCGTTATCAGAAACATGACTATG
Organism: Parnassius mnemosyne; assembly: GCA_963668995.1. Taxonomy (NCBI): domain Eukaryota; kingdom Metazoa; phylum Arthropoda; class Insecta; order Lepidoptera; family Papilionidae; genus Parnassius; species Parnassius mnemosyne. Next base: position 41,096,431 of record CAVLGL010000057.1, on the reverse strand, counting down.
TAACCATGTTTCCGTTAAAATAATTACATCATATGAGTGAGAAAGAATGTTCGTATATATAGTATGTAATTTAGTCCGAAGCCCTCGGCAGTTTTGATAGTAAATCGACAAGTTATCCATTTTTAAATACAATAAATTAAACTGTTACTAAAATAATAATGTTATATTTGTATATAATTAATATATTATATTGAATGATATGCAACCCTGTAATTGAATAGACATCAACAGTTATTATTACTACCTTAAGATTACGAGTAAAACCATAAACAATAACTATCTTACTCGCTTTAATCAAAAGCCAATTTAGTATTTTAAATAACATAAAATAAACATCGTTCATAAGACTCAACGTACTTATGATTACCCGCAAAAGTATAATATTAACCAACTGATATTTAATTTTTACCCTACAAAATGAAATATAGTAATAGAAAGGAGAATGAGTATGTACTAGAACAATCTTAAATATTATTCGTCTTAAATACAACCTGTAATCGTTTAAAATAACAACACTATTTAATATTTTTGATATTATCCAAAGATCGAATTGCCATAGCTGGCGAGTTCTCATTCTTACGCACCAATATATTTCCATGCCTAACCCACACATACTTGTATTCATTAGTTTTAGCTGCATTTCGACATGCACGAAATAAAATCTTACTTTTTAATGTCAAATGCTCATTTACATATATAGTACGCGGTGGTCCAGGGATCGATAGCTTTTCTGAATTTAAATTCTTACGTACACGGCAGGCAGCGAGAAAGTTGTCACGAAGAATTCTAGACGAAAATTGCACAATAATGTTTTTGGGGCGAGAATCCTTGTGGTCAGCATGTGGAACTCGATGAATTGCAGTAATATCAGTCGATAAAATCAATCAATACAAGTAATATTCCAAAGGGTTACATCCCTACATACGAATTTAACTAAGAAAAGGTTTCCTTCATCAAAGCTAATGAAAACATTACATGTTACGAATACCGTATTAAGGGTTTCCTATACAATACTTCTAAAAGACTTTCTCTGTATGGTAATTATACACTAGTTATATAGTAGCGATTCGCTCTGGTTACGCCTAGGTTAGAATCTATTAATGTGTGGTTATTTAGATCATAGATAATCAAAGAACATTTATTGTATCAATCATTCATTTTTGCAAAAATAATCAAAGTTTTTTTGGATAAAATATTATCTAAACCCCTCCTGGCATTAATTTCTATCTTTTTGTCAACTATTATCACAATCGGTTTAGCCATTCTGATTATTAGTCCGGACAGACAGACAGATGAATAAATTTTGATTGTGTTTTTAATTCTTATTTATTTATTTTTTACATAATTATAACATCATTACAGTTATGTTAACCAATGCAATGCTGACGCAGAGAACGAAGTCCGGACCTCGGCAGTGATAAGCGTACGGCGTAACGCTATGAGTACTCCACCACCGTCCCGCCGGTCACACGCATTACGATTTCTGTCACATCTATACACGGCATATCTAGTATCAATAAATTCGTTATCAGAAACATGACTATGTAACCATGTTTCCGTTAAAATAATTACATCATATGAGTGAGAAAGAATGTTCGTATATATAGTATGTAATTTAGTCCGAAGCCCTCGGCAGTTTTGATAGTAAATCGACAAGTTATCCATTTTTAAATACAATAAATTAAACTGTTACTAAAATAATAATGTTATATTTGTATATAATTAATATATTATATTGAATGATATGCAACCCTGTAATTGAATAGACATCAACAGTTATTATTACTACCTTAAGATTACGAGTAAAACCATAAACAATAACTATCTTACTCGCTTTAATCAAAAGCCAATTTAGTATTTTAAATAACATAAAATAAACATCGTTCATAAGACTCAACGTACTTATGATTACCCGCAAAAGTATAATATTAACCAACTGATATTTAATTTTTACCCTACAAAATGAAATATAGTAATAGAAAGGAGAATGAGTATGTACTAGAACAATCTTAAATATTATTCGTCTTAAATACAACCTGTAATCGTTTAAAATAACAACACTATTTAATATTTTTGATATTATCCAAAGATCGAATTGCCATAGCTGGCGAGTTCTCATTCTTACGCACCAATATATTTCCATGCCTAACCCACACATACTTGTATTCATTAGTTTTAGCTGCATTTCGACATGCACGAAATAAAATCTTACTTTTTAATGTCAAATGCTCATTTACATATATAGTACGCAGTGGTCCAGGGATCGATAGCTTTTCTGAATTTAAATTCTTACGTACACGGCAGGCAGCGAGAAAGTTGTCACGAAGAATTCTAGACGAAAATTGCACAATAATGTTTTTGGGGCGAGAATCCTTGTGGTCAGCATGTGGAACTCGATGAATTGCAGTAATATCAGTCGATAAAATCTTTTGGTCAACTATAACCCCCAAATTAGTTATTATAGAAAAAAGATTTTCGCCTCTCTTTTCAGGTAAATTTGAAATTTCAATATTGTTGCCTCTAACCTGTTGTTCCTTTGATGATAACTTATTTTCCAAACCAGCATTCCGCTCCGAAACTTGTTGGATTTTTTCTTCAAGCCCTTTAATACGAGCATCAAAGGAATCTTGACGTAACTCAGAGGAACATAGTGTGTTATCAATATCCATAAACTTATTGTTAACTTCCAGTAACGAATTTTTCAAATCAGTATTATCCGAAATTATCCCAGTCACGGCCAATTGTATGTTAGTTAAGGCATCCATTATTTTGTTGAGCTCAGCAGACAAAACAGAGCGAACCGAGTTTGTCACTAATTTTTCTATATATTTTTCATTTAAAATATTGTTGGAAGATATCGTACTATGTTCGGATACGTCTTCCATTTCTTTGCGCTTTCTACAAGTAATGAAGTTATTAGTAGAATCGATTTCACGGTGTAGATCTGGACTTGACATACACTTTATCTTTTGCGGAGGAGTACGTTGCATCGCGAATACACAAAGTGAGAACAAAAATTTGCACTTGTCTTTTGCTAGCGGAGGTGAGGTGCGGGCGCCCTTCAGGTTCACGAGATGCAATGCTAGACAGAGAAACAATTATCCACGATCGACGGTTGCAAATTTTGTAGATTATCACAGTAATTTGAACACACAAACATGCATCGAGAAGTTGACGTTTTTAAGGTCAAATTTGTATGCACTTTTTTAAATAGTTCTTCAAGCAACAAAATGCACGTCTACTCTCAACGGTATTCCAACGGGTGAATGATCGTACCTTTAGTAAAATAAAGTGTCTAAATAAATAAAACTACTGACTAATAAATAATGACTATAAAATAATGAATAATGAATAATTTACATTACAATACTATGATTATAAAATAAAATACTAATTAAAAAAAATTACAATTTTCATCGCATTTGTATGCTGCAATTATGAACTTCGTCTGACTGTGAGATGGTATCAACATACTAGTGTACGGCACGTCACAATGGTGCATTCTGAAGCAACTTCGTCCTAGCAGCGGGCACGAGGAGTAACGGGGCACGGCGACGAGAACACAGTATTTATCAGGTATCCGTAGCTTTAGTGCAGTGAGCACATCTGGTTTATGTATACATCCACGCAATACGTTCCACACATATTTAATAATGTCCTTATAACATTATTTTATTATTTTAATATTACAAGAAAAACACTTCAATTATTTATATGTATAGATACATACTAGCTTCAAAGAGACGGTAATAAGGACTTCTGTCAAAAGCTATGAGATATTTCTGGCAATTACCACAGTCGCCACTTACTACGCCGAACTGCTTTTAAATAGAATACGGGTGACAAACGAGCACACAGTCCACTTGATGGTAAGTAGATGCTGTGGCTCATAGACGTCTACATCAATCCTCCTTTAAAAATCAAAATGTAGATGCATTGTCACTCCTGAAAACTAAGATCAAATGAGGCATACGATCATAATTTCTAGTTAAAAGGGTATTCGGTTCTTTAAACTCACTATACAATACACAGTAGCATTAAAAAGAAAACAGTTCATTGTTTTACTTTTATATTTAAGCAATTTATAATTTATTTGAAAGATAATTTTTATTTGAGTATTGCAAAATCGGCTCTTAGTGGCTAAAAATTTATGATATATGAAAAATAACAAACAAAACTACAGATCATTTCTTGTCAGCTATTATGAATTTCATCAGGTTAATTTATATTCATCCCCTACATATTGTTATAGTGTAATATTCTCGAATAATCTCCGAAATATTTCGTATCTTTTGAATCTATACAAAATTTCCTAACTAAATTAAACTACTAACTAAATTTAAATCCTAACATTATGTGTGCCTTTATAAGCATTCTGGGAATAGAAAGAATAGAACCCTTGGGATAAAGTAATGGGGTGTCATGAGAGGTGTAATTTAAAGAATTTTCCTCACATTGTAAGATGATTTTGGTCGAATGGGGGATCGGAATGCCATGACTTGCTAAAGGCAAGTTAGAGAGCTATTAAAAATGGACAAGTAATACTATTTAAATAATGTTAGTAGAATTTTATTATCTAAAGTGCATAGTATATCTAATAATATACTCTATCCTCAAACCACAGTTATTTGAAAGATATTTTTTTTTATATGAGAGGAAGCAAACGAGCGTGCGGCTCACCTGATGGTAAGTCACTACCAACACCAGGGGAATTGCAGATGCGTTGCCGGCCTTTTAAAAAGGAGTAGACTCTTTTCTTTAAGGCCCCCAAGTCGTATCAGTCCGGAAAAATCGCTGGTGGTAAACTATTCCACAAGGAAACTGTGCGGAGAAGAAAACATCTTCAAAATCTCACAGTGGTGGACCGCCGCTCATCCAGATGGTGTGGATGGTATCGGCAGTTCTGCTGCGATGTGCGTTCGTAAAATTTGGCGGCTGGGATTAATCCGAACAATTCCTCAGAGTACTCCCCGTGGTGAATGCGAAAGAAAATGCAAAGAGATGCAACATCTCTTCGCAGCGCCAATGAAACGAGCCGATCGAAAAGGACTCGGTTGTCAACGATTCGAGCCGCTCTGCGCTGGATGCGGTCAAGTGAAAGGAGCTGGCACTGGGGAGCCCCAGCCCAGAGATGGGAACAGTATTCCATGTGAGGCCGAACCTGCGCCTTGTAAAGTTGCAGGCGTTGTGCCGGCATGAAATACTGTCCCGCTCTGCTGAACACGCCAACCTTTTTAGAGGCCAATAGGGCCACTCGATATGTCGACGCCGAGGATTTCGATACTGGCTGAGGCAACAAGGGGAGTACCTTGAAACTGAGGAGATACGACAAAGGGGTTCTTTCTAGCGGTAAACGCAATCTGTCTTGTGAGGATTAAACTGGACTAGATTTAGTCGCCCCCAATCCGAGACTTTGTCCAGCAAAGACTTGACTTCAGATACAAATTTGTTCCGGTACTCGGCGACGTTTTCCCGAGAAATATTGGCACGGCCGGTCACCAGTGCTGTCATCTGCATAGCAATGAATGCTACCGCTTCGCAACATATCATTGATATGCAGAAAAAACAGCGTTGGTGATAGCACGCAGCCTTGTGGAACACCAGCGTTAATAGGCTTGTAGTAGGAGCATGCACCGTCTACAACAAACTTGATGTTCCGATCTGCAAGAAAGAAGAAAGAATTTCTCGGTAAGCCCATAGGAAGGGAGCTTCGAAAGAAGCGCTTTGTGCCAAACCTGATCGAAGGCCTTCGCAATGTCCAAGCTAACGGCCAATGCCTCCCCCTTGGACTCTACTGCCTCCGCCCATCTATGAGTCAATTAGACCAGAAGATCACCAGCTGATCGACCCCGACGAAAACCGTATTGGCGGTCACTAAACTGCTGGTGATCCTCAAGGTACATGAGGTGGCAGTTTATAACTGATACCATTATTTTAGAGAACAAAGGGGTGATGGCGATAATACTGTAGTTGGACGGGTCTGAGCGGTGGCCTTTTTTAGGGATCGGGTGGACAAAAGCTGTCTTCCATGATTTCGAGACTACGCCTAGGGTGTAGGAGTACCGGAAAAGACGCGTTAGAACCGGTGCTAACTCCGGAGCACACGTCTTCAGCACAATTGGGGGGATTCCGTCAGGCCCACACGACTTGTTGATATTCAGGAAGAGGAGTGCTCTGTGAACCGAGCGCTGCGAGAACCGCACATCAGCCATGGAGCACTCACACCGCGGGATGTTCGACGGTGTGAGTGCCTGTTATCAAAAGTCGAGTTGGACGCAAAAAGGGAGCTTAAAAGGTCAGCTTTCTCTTTTGCGGCGTAGGCCAGTGAGTCGTCCTCCCTGTGCAGAGATGGTAGTGATGACTTAAAGAAATTCCCTTGGACAGCCTTGGCGAGAGACCAGAATGCACGGGTTCCCGAAGGAAGGCGAACTAGTTTCTCGCCAATTCTGCCTATGTGCTCTGACTTTGTCTTGGCAATAACTCTTTTGAAGGACCTGGAAGCGAAGTTATGCTTCAGTTTAAATAAGCTGGTGTTTACAACCCGAGTCGCCGAAGCCGCCCAGGCTTGATAACACTCCTGCTTACTGCGTAATGCAGTCTTACATGAGCGACCAAACCAAGGCTGAGATCTGCCTCCGATGGATACTACAGATGATGGAATAAATAGTTCCATTCCTTATAGCACCAGGAATCGTGGGATACAACCATTTTAGGTGTACTTTGGCTAGAACACGAATGGTTCGACTTGACCGTGAAAGAATTACGCTCGGAAAATATCAGCTTAAAATAGCCGCAGAGGCCTTCTGTGTATTGTATGTATAACCGGAGACCCTTTTTACAGAATAAAGTGACGAACGAGTACACAGTCCATCGGGTGGTAAGTGGATGCCGTGGCCCAATCAACATCTGATGAAACTAATTTTTACGGATTTTAGTTTTAGGTTTCAGGTGCTTTACAGCACCCGTAGTCACATGGAGTATTGAGGTGTTTTACGTCCCGATATCATAGTTAGCCAGATTAATTTTTTGTCTGATCAAAGCAGAATGAGCTTACAGTATCTTGAAGTCTTGCAGTAAGTAGTATGCTTATCTTCTCTATTGAAATTAGGATGTTTTTAATTTCAATAGCCTCGCGAATCATCCTTGGTAGGAATGAGTGTTCTTTTGCGAGGATTTGTGGTCAATCAAATGTAATGTAATGACAAGGACGATCTAGAATATGTTCACACACTGCAGACTTCCCGGAACGTCGGTGATTCCAGTTAACTATACGTTCTTTCACGCGGTTTTTAATAGATCTTTTGGTTTGTCCTATGTAAAAGAGACCACATTCACAATCCAGTTTGTACACTCTTGCATCTTCTAGAGGGACATGACACTTGATGAATAGTAAAAATTCTTCTTCGGCAGCTTAAAGTATGTTTTAATGAAAGCTCGCTTCAAGATGTAGCCAACCTTGTATGTGACTCCTCTGATATAGGTTAGTACAGCATGCACACGCTCGACTGTGTCCAGCTTCACTCGGTCACTGTGACGTAGGCGCTGGACTCGAAGCTTGTTGTCATGCAATACTTCCTCGACGTGCTAAAGCTCGGCGGCCAGAATTTTTTTGTCACACATCCCTCATTCTCTCTAAAACAAATATTTTCCCACGGTAGCTAACTGTGATGGATAATGGTGCGATTCATCATTTAAATATTGGTTGGTATGGGTCTTTTTCCTACACACAGTTGACCAATAATGTTATCAGGATTTCGGATAACTAAAACATCTAGGAAAGCTAAAAAATTGTTTGCCTCACACTGTTTGTACATTGTGAATTGTATTTTAGAGTTTATGGAATTAAGGTGGTCTAAAAATGCAGTTATTTTATCATATGACAAAATTGCGAAAGTATCGTCTACGTAATGCTTCTAGAATCTTCGATTTTCAGAAGCAGTAAGAAGGTCTTTCTCCTCAAAGTCCTCCATGAATATGTCGGCGACTACGGGAAATACAGGTGAGCCCATTGCCACTCCGTCTACTTGCATGTAGAACTCTTCCTTCCACAATAGATGTGAGGCAGTGTTTGAGTAATACTGCATATTCTATAGACATGTTGTTATCTTCTAGCTTCCTAGTTACAATTGAGATACAGTATGCAATAGGTAAGCATGCGAATAGTGGCGGAACATCAAAACTGACCATAGTTTCAATGTCAGCGACATGTAGGTCTTCTTCGGCGGCTTAATGTATGTTTAAATGAAATTGTCATTCCCGGAACTGAGGAATGATAACACTAAAACCAATGCACTAATTTTGATATAGCATTATTCACTTCGTCAAATTTAAATGATTGGCTTTTATGTTTAAAAATCAAGGAAGTATCATAAGCATTTAATACTATATCATGGTTACCCCTACAATGGAAATTAATTCAAGCATTCATTCAATCATTAATTAATTTATACATTCATAAAACTATATCAAAATTTCGCTGCAGAAGAGGCCTCATCAATAGCATCGCAGGAGAGATTCTTTCATAGTTGCCACGCGGGCTGGTGGATTGACAACAGCAGTTTTTATTATTTTTAGTTGATAACAGGATAATGCACAGTGCACTCTCGCATTATCTGACTCAGTAAAAGTGAAATAATATGAGACTCTTTTTGCCGACTGAATTCATCATCTCATTTCGTTTCATGGGTGTAGTTAGGACTATGGAAAATTCCAAAAATATGGCTTCCTTTGATGTTATAACTATCTCGTTTACATCAGACGTGTTATACCCAGAATGCCGACTGGCAGTCTTCAAAATGTGCGAAACGTTTGCCATCGAGATTCTGACTACGAAACGTGAATTTTTAGATAAATCTTCAATATAACGGGAAATGCCAGTGGTTAACTTATACAAGACGATAAAAAAAGAAAAAGAAATCTAACAGACTAATGAGAGAGAGAGAGAGAGAGAGAGAGAGAGAGAGAGAGAGAGAGCAATATTATGAGCGTAAAATTCTTAATTTTAAAATCTCCAAGGCTTCCTTGTAAACTCTCAAAAAAGGAATCCCTTTCCAAAAAAAAAATTACAAAGAGTTATATGGATCATACATACATACATATAATCACGCCTCTTTCCCGTAGGTGTAGGCAGAGACCACTTCTTTCCACTTGCTACGATCCTTACATACTTGTTTTGCTTCGTCCACTTTATATGGATCAGAAAGTGTTAAAACGACACAATTTCATTGTAAATAAAAATACTGTGAAAAGTAAAATAAAAATTTCTACTTTTTGAAGAACATCCAAGTATAAATTTTAAAGTACCTAAAGGATCATTTGCAACCTTAGGGGAGCGTGCATTTAATAATGCTCGAGGCTTAACTGATTCATTTTCGTCAAAACGGATAATACTCGCACCTCCCAGAAAAGATTCTGTCTGATTTTCTACAACGCTGAGCCTTATAAATTGCTTATATCAAAAATCCGGTCTCAATTTTCAGATTTTTCCTGTCAGTTAAATACAGTAATAACTTTAAATGAAATGCATTACAGTGGTTTGAGTTTGCCGTATAGTGGCGGTGTGAGTAATTACTTCATGACTTTTTTTTTATAGAAGTGCGGGCAAACTAGCATGCTGCTCACCTAATGGTAAGTGACTACCGCCGCCTATGAACAACTGCAACACCAAATGGATATATATAAATAGGTTTTGCTCGTTACGCTTAATCTGTTTAAAATAAATAATAGTTTAAAGAAACCAACAAAACACGCTTTTTTTACATAACCAAAGTAAAATTAGAAAATAATTTTCAATAAGCTTTAACATAAGAAAATAGCGATTAACATGAAAAAATCATTTAATTGTAAAAAAGAGTGGGCTGCTTTTTATGATGACACTAATTTTACAAATATCCACAAAAATATTTACTTCAAAAGACATGCAACTCACGCTATTTTTTTTGGAACGAAGATCGTTTACGTGGCTTACAGTAGATTGAACTGTTCGAAATCGTAGTTGTTTTATGAATTATTTGCAAATTCTGTGGATTCTGGCAAGTATTCTGGAAGATTAACCATCTCCTCTTTCATTTTCTTATGTCACCTATTATGTCACCTACGGAATGATTTGATTTAGATTTCTTTATGCCGCCAGTATGCAGCGCCGATATATATATATATATATATATATATATATGTATAATACGTGTAATATGTCACATTTGTAAGAAACAACTCGGTTTTAACTGGAGTTTTTTCTGTTTTTCATAGAATAAGTGACAAACGAGCACACAATCAGGTGGATTGTGGTAAGTGAAAACCGTGACCATAGACATCTACATCTATCATCGATTAAGAATCAAAATGCAGATGCGCTGTTAACCCTGAAGACTAAGATGGAATGATTTTTTTTAAAAAGGTTATCTAGTTCTTTACACTCACCATACGTAAAAGAGCAGCATTGAGATGCTATTTTAGGCTGCATCAAGCTGCTACTTTACGCTGGTGTTCTGTGTGAGTGTGATCTTTCCCCGGTCGAGCCGATCCGTTCCTGCTAGAACCATAATATGAAACGATTACATCATGAGACTTTTTAGTAGAAGTAAAGTAAAGTATGTTACAGCCTTAAAATATTCCACTACTGGATCTTATCTCCTTATTTCTTAAAGTATCGTTGGCGCGAAAATGCTACGATATATACCTTTATATTAAAGTGGTTCATATCTCCCGAAGTTCAATGTCCTAACCCAAATTATTATTTATATTTCTATGTATCCAAATACTTTTCCACTCCATTTGCAAGCGTAAAAACATAAACCCCAAGAGAGCATTAGGTACGATTACCCTGTACGGCCGCCAGATCCCCTGGCAACCAACGGCCAAATATTTAAGAGTTATATTCAACGAATGCATGACATTCGCGGAACACATTCGCAATGTCTGTAATCGTATAAAATTCGTCACTAGTTGCCTTCACCCACTAGTCAACAGCAAGAGCTAACTGTCCTTAAGACACAAGCTCCATCTATAGAAAGCGTGCGTAAGACCAATTATGTCTTACCCAAGCGTAGTATTCACGCACGCGGCCCGTAGATACTTGTACGTCCTCCAAGTCGTCCAAAATAGATTCATTCGCATATCCACTGGAGCTCGGTGGTACCAGCGAAACTTCGACTTACACAGAGATTGTGAACTTCCGACGATCTCTGAGTATTTCAAGGAAATTTCTCTCAGCACCACTTCGAGAGGGCCGAGACACATCCAAATTCGTTAATGGTAACCGCAGCAATTTGAGTTCCGACTTCGAATGTTACGGATAGCCTCCGGAGGCCCCGTAACGTTCTAATCGAACCCCCAGTTCCGCTAGATGCTTCCGACTAAAATATCGTAGGCCAGTCACACATAAACAAACACTCACATAGTGCCACAAACACAGTTAGAACAGCAAGGGATGCAACGCCTGCGAGGATCGACCGGAGGACACTGTGGAGCACACCGTGGAGGTGTGCCCTGCCTGGGCGGAGCACCGCCGTGTCCTCGTAGCGGCGATAGGCGGCGGCGACCTCTCGCGTCCGGCCCTGGTCGAAGCCATGGTCCGGAGCGAGACGGAATGGGATGCCGTCACCACCTTCTGCGAAGCAGTGATGCTAGCGAAGGAGGTGGCGGGGCGGGAGAAGGAGAAAGCAGCAGCTTTCCTTCCCGGCCGCCGCGGGAGACGCCCGGGGCGTCGGGGGCTACGTCGTGGCCCCCGGCCACCGTAGGCGCGGGCCTGTGGACGGCGAGCAATGGGTAGCTCGCCGTCCGTCCGTCTAACGACGACAGGCCGTGTCGATGGCGCGTTTTGTTCCACGCGCGCCTCAAGGAGCTGTCAGCAGCGTGAAGGGGCCCGCAAGGGCCGACGCCTGCCGGGGCTGCGGGCTGTTCGAAAGAGATACCGCGGCTCCGGAACGTAAGGGCACTGAAGGAACACGGATGGTTTTTAGTCAGTAAAAGTCTGACACTCCCTTCCGCTCCACCCAGAGCGAAAGGCGTCATTTGATGATTTTCCATCCGCAAAAAAAAAAAAAAAAAAAAAGGGATGAAACGCAGCGAGTCTGCAGACGGGCGCGCCGCATACCACTCCACACCCCGTACCGCCCAGGGACGCGGGTGTACGGTGTGTACACCCGCGTTCCTGGGCGGTTATCACCCCCTAGAACATCGAAAAATACGGGTTAGCCGTCAGAGTCCGGGTCCGCTATCTTGTTTGGACGGCGGTTAGACAACTCACTCAGGTCATGTTGCGCTTTTTGGCGACGGAGTATTTCGATCAAGGAGTATTTGATGTTGTTGTGATGATGGCGTGATCACTGTACACAATATTATCCCACTCCCTCGAGATATCGATTTTAGTGCAACGTCACGTCCGCAACATTGCATTAAAATAAATTATCCCCCCCCCCCACTCCATTTTATAGTTTTGAGTTCGATGAAACTGTAACAGCCACATAGGCTAATATCATGATACATAATAATCATCGTGGTTGTGTTGAAACTGGGCAGGACACATAATTTTCTTTCTTTACGCGGAATCGAGAAACCTCAACCTCATATTAATCAAGTACTAATTACTAATGGAGTCTTAAAATGATTAAATATTGATAATATATTTTTAACATTGTTTGCTTCGAACAATAATTATTAAATGTGTAAATTTTCTACGTTATTCTATTATTGTTCATACACGTACAATAAACCATATTTATACTTTTTATATTTTACATGATACTTATTGCTCATTTGTTATTTTTAAATCAAACATGAAACTTTTCGCATAACGTTCGACGTGTACACCCTGAATTTGAGCACTAGCCGAGCCAGTTTGAAACAGTATCCCTCTGTACGTGGCGAGCCGCCAGTGCTCACGCAAACATGCGCTAGCTATAATAATAATAATATTTTTTTTTTAATAAATTAATCTAACAAGTTGTTATAAGTATTTAAAATAGTTAAGTTAAAAGTAATAAAGATTTTTTATCTACAATTTAATTTGTTTTAATGTTCAAGTACCAAAATTCGTCATTCCAGCTATACTGGTTCAGTATTATCAACAGATGCTTATCTTCAAGTGTTAAAGCAATAAAATAATCACACAACAATAGATTAACATTACAGCTGTAATTGCTAAGTCTCAAGTGGAATCCTGCCATCCTATTTGAAATGAACTATACCTACCATGGCGTGGTTGTATGAAGCTTTGCCTCTGGTCGGTTTGTTTACTCATGTTCCCTGACCGGAAATTACTGTATTGTCATCGGTTCTTAAAGTTTGTGCAAAATATTAGGTTATATTATTTTATACCGACGTTCAGAAGTTGGTGCAATAAATATAAATTCCTTTCAAATTATACGTCTATACACATAAAGATAATATATAAATTTATACAGGTCAAGCTGATAAAAGCGATTTAAAAATATTTTAGCATCACTAACGCTTTAGTGGCTCTCAAGAATTTGCTCGTAAAGAATTTGCTCATTATGCTGGTGGTTATACGTTTAGTCCAATTTATTGCCTTGATGTTTTTGCTATCATTTATAGTTTTGCGAAGCAGTATTATTTTATATACTTGTTTATACTTTTAGTATAAATTATCGTTATTAACTAAGATTAACAGGGATCCCCAAACTAAGCTAGCAAACTAAGCACAATTTTTATTTTGGGTATATGAGTGCAAAATACCTACATCATCATTCAAAAAATAACTAAAACACCTAAAAGCAGAAAGTCAATGAAGCAGAATCGGGGTAGGACAAAACTCGTGACATAGCAGTGTAATGTATTAGTATAGTATAATGCAGCTATATTTTATATGGTAAGTGCAGAGAACCGACGACCCTTTTTACAGGTAGGTAACGAGGTAAGTCATCTTTATCCTCATCGGTCGCAACATATTTGAATTTTGATTCTTAGTGATGATATATATAGGTGTCTATGGGCCACAATATCCACTTACTATCAGGTAGACTGTGTGTTCTTTTGTCACCTCATTATTTATGCTTTGTAAGTATGGTACTTTCTTTGAAAAAGCTTACCATTTGGTATAAGGAATAAAGGGGTCAAGCACATAACCGTTTGTATATTAACGAACGCAATGCACTTTTGCAATGTCAACTTTTACAATCTTATTACGAAACGTGGTTTATTAATAGTCAATGGTTTAAAAAAGAGTTTTCGTCACATTAGAATTCCCCTAACCACGACATCTCAGTCTTCGCGAAATTTGACATTTGCTGGAAAATTTCATAATTTACATTTCAGTTCGCATATTTTCTACGGAACTTTTTTCTTGAAATATCACATTTGCCTTAGCTGCTTCCCTAGGCAGGTGGATTGGCAACTGCAGTTTTCTTTTATTATTTTGAGCTGTCATCAAGAAGATGACATGCTCATAGATACATACATCTTTCCTCGAATCGAAATGCAGATACGTTGTCACCCCTAAGAACTAAGACTGAATGCTTTGTTTCTAGTGAAAAGTGTCTCTAGTTCTCTACCTCAAGCAAACGAAACACAGCCGTGCAACTAAATCTAATTATCTAATGGAACTGTAATCTACCATGACTGGAGAGAGATCAGGTGCAGGACCTACAGCTTTACGTGTTTTCTGAGGCACGAGTGTGAAAACACCGCCAACTTCCTGACTCCGGGATGCTTCTTGACAGATAAACTCAATAAAAGATTTTTGATGGCCCGAAACGGGATTCAAACTCGGGACCTTGTGATCAGCAGTCTCGTTTACGACCACTAGACCAACGAGGTAGTCAATTGACTGGATGCACTAGTACCTACTTAATATACCACTAATAAAAAATAATATGAATTTATGTATTCAATTAAATGTTATTTACAAGATCAATATGTAATTCACATATTTTAGATCGTTGTTGGTACTGCCGGCTAAATTTTTACTTGCAAAAATTTATAAAATGTATGAAATGTTTAGCATGTTTTCCACTTACCGACGCCGGCGGTGACTCCTACTGGTGCCGTCGCCGGTGGCGTGACAGCAACCTTTCTACTCATTGCCGGCAGCCAAAACTGCATGTGTATTGTGTACGTATTGCAGCCGAGTGCGCGTGCGCGGGCCAAAGTAGAAGGGACGCGTTGAGATTGAGACTCGAAATGGACTTATGAAATGATGAAATGTCTCCTCGTTCATACGGAAGTAGATGAAATAGTTTTAGAGTCCATTTCCAACTTTTAAAATAGGGTATAATAATATGTTCCTTCTAAGTATTTTATCTTTAATATGGAATGAATTCAAAATATGTCTTCTCTGCGTTGATTATATTTTCGAATTAAATTAATAATAATATAACAAACAAATACGACGACTTGGCCAGACCATTTACGTACTGTAGAACTGAATCTGTGTTAGTACTGCCCAAAAACTGAGCGTAGACTGGCACCGGCGACGGCGCCATGGCATCCTTTTTCCACTGCGCTGGTGCCACCCAATAGAGGCATTAACATATTTTTCCTTTCTTATCCTCATTACGAATGCATAGTCCAGCTGGAAAACCACCCAATATGGTCATTAACATATTTTTCCTTTCTTAGCCTCGTTGCTAATGCCTAGTCCAGCTGGTGTTCATTCAGTTCGACTTAATGGTTAACTCTAATGGTCGGCACATAGACGCCTTGTAAATATAGTTGTTAGCATTTATTCACATAATGTGTTTATTATGTACGGCTATCTTCGGGCAGTTAAAGGCAGCTGGCGGCAGCAGCTAGCGGGCAGCATTTTTACGTGGTAGAGCCATGCTGCAGCTATATTATGGTTGTAGCACGAATGGGTCAGCTCGACCGGGGAAGGACCACGCTCTCTCAGAATTCCTAAGTAAAATAGCAGTTTAACGCTGCTGTGTTTCGTATGGTGAGTGTAGAGAACCGGAGACCCATTTTACTGGAAACGAGGCATTCCATCTTAGTCCTCACGTGTGACAACGCATCTGCATTTTGATTCTTAATCGAAGATAGATGTAGATGTCTATGAGCCACAGCAACCACTTACCATCAGGTGGACAGTGTGCTCGTTTGTCACCCTTATCCTATAAAAAAAAGCTGCATTGCCTCCAGCCAAAGTACGGTCACCCATATTATTATGTTGCTGCTGCAGTTGCTTGGAGCAATGTACGCAAAATTATTAAACGCAGGAACAAAATGGGAATAGTAACAAGAAACAAGTAATGATTTTAATGTGTGTAAAAGATCTCGGCAGCCTATGGATACTTATAGACGACTTCAATCAAAGAAGGTTACATATTCGTTGTCACATCTGATAACTTATACAGCCCTACAGCCTGTAATTACAATGAAACTCTTAACCCGATTGCCTGCGCTGCTGTGTTTATACACGCAGGCATTGCTACTCAGTGGTTTTAATTGATTTTTAGGGTTCTGTAGGCAAATGGCAAAAAACGGAATCCTTATAGATTCGTCATGCCTGTCTGTCTGTCCGTCCGTATGTCACAGCCATTTTTTTCCGAAACCATAACAACTATGCTGTTAAAACTTGATAAATAGATGTATTCTGTGAACCGCATTAAGATATTCACACAAAAATAGAAAAAAAATTTTGGGAGTTCCCCATACTTAGAACTGAAACTCAAATTTTTTTATCAAGTGCAGACGTTTGGGGTATCTATGGATATTTCTTTAAAAATGATATAGAGGTTTCTTATATCATTTTTTTCTAAACTGAATAGTTTGCACGAAAGACACCACTTAAGTGGTAAAATATGTGTCCCCCCCCCATGTAAGTTCTAAATTAAGAGAATGATAAAACTAAAAAAAAAACATAGTGTACATTACCATGTAAACTTCCACCGAAAATTGGTTGGAACGAGATCCAGTAAGTAGTTTTTTTTAATACGTCATAAATCGTAAATTATGTTACTTGCTGCTACGGAACCCTTCATGGGCGAGTCCAACTCGCACTTGGCCGCTTTTTTTGTACTTTATGAAAGTTATCCATCCATTTCAGGCTAAAACTTCCACTACTGAATATAGAACTCCCACATTAATTGTGTCTTAGGGAGATTTTGCCATAGTTGACACGTTTGGCAGGCGGATCGGCAACCGCAGATTTTTTAAATTTTTGATTTGTTATCAGCAACACGCTGCAGCCTATCTACTGTTTAAGTTTCACGTGTCGCCTTATATGACACCCAGGAAGGAAATTGTAAGTTATACTCTGTTATATTTAAGGTGTGGAATATTTAACACGATAAATGTATACGCGTTTTGTTGGAGATCACGAGAATTCCATCTTATATCTTACAGCCGACTTTTGTGACAACCTTGTGAAGGAAGTATGGTCTGTTTACTCGAAGGAGATTTATTTACGAAAAAATAAACAGCTTTCGCGCTGGTGATCGATTTAACGAGTGCAGTTTGAATTTAATTCAGATTCTGTTATTCTATTATTAAGCATGTAAATAATCATGTTCACAATGAGGCGAATTCACTCCACTTAGAGAGAAGCCCATATCCAGCGATGAATTTTCACGGACCGATGACAAAAAAGAATTTATATGTGAACAAATCTTTCATATGAACAATTCCAATGCTGCACGTTACAGTTTAATTGTTTTACTTCCTCAAATACTAATCATCTACATAATACACCCTCAAGAAGAACCTCTTTGAAAAATAGACGGATGAAGAGGTGATTCCATATTATGGTATTATGTTTTGCTGTTGTCTGACCGCCTCGTTGGTCTAGTGCTTGTAAGCATGACCACTGGTCCTGGATTTACATTTAAATTCAAATTTGGACTCACTTACTTAGATCACTAATAGTAAAACAATATTTATATGTCAAATACACAATTTACGATTAAGATTCAAATAAATCTTAAAAATAAATTTAACTAAATATAAAATACAATAAGGGTTTCATTTAATAAAAGTGTTATACGTTCTACAGACGAGAATGTATCCGTTCGAATAAAAAAAGGTGAGATAGAGATAGAAAGATATGGTAAAATTTGTATAGCAACCCTTTAACATTCGGTGCGATAATTTAACAAAAATAAACACGTTAATCCAAGCGTGACAATATGCTAGCGACCAGGCACATAGTGATGAGCTGTTTATTCAATAAAACTGCGCACATTTTGTATAATACTGTTGGACGTTAACTGTGACTTCTAGCTTAATTTGTGATTATTATTTTGTAAGAATTTTGACTTACACAAAAAAAAAATATAAACCATTTTTGTGATTTACGTGATTTAGCAAAACTTAACATTGTAAGCTGAGTTACAGATCAAGTAACGTTTTGAGTGAACGAAATTATTTATAATGTCAAATAAAACCTACAATGATCTTATTTGTGAAACATCAGAACTGATAGGAGAGACCACTCAAACAGATGAAGTAGTTTTTGTGACGGGAGCTGCTGAACGTTCTGTATTTCAGCCTCTTTTATCAGAGTTACGAATACGATATACTGTGCTGCTTTGCAGATTAGACACAATTTACGATCAATTACTGCAGCCACAAAAGCGCATAATTGTACGACGTCTTCTGGAAGCTTGCCTGGGCCGATTACTTGAGATCAAGCATGATTTGGTGGAACTTTATTTATCTGACTACACTTATGATGACGACGAGGTAATTTTTTTTTAATAATTTAACCAAT
The DNA here is from genome assembly GCA_963668995.1 of Parnassius mnemosyne. Classification (NCBI taxonomy): domain Eukaryota; kingdom Metazoa; phylum Arthropoda; class Insecta; order Lepidoptera; family Papilionidae; genus Parnassius; species Parnassius mnemosyne. Next base: position 41,077,767 of record CAVLGL010000057.1, on the reverse strand, counting down.
TTTCTATTTTATTTTACTCTTTACTAAATAAAAAACAATTACACTATTACGTATTATCGATGTTGATATTGTTTAGAATTATAATATTATTTTGAGTATTTATACCAATATAAAAATTAAAAATACATTATATTAAAGGCTTTACAAAAATTGCAAGTTACGCCACAAGAAGCAGAGCCCTGCATACCGCAATATTTTATTCGAGAACGAGAACAAGAACTGGAAGACCGTCGAAAATTTATAATCGATACATTAACAAAGCTTGGACATGAAACTTCTAAGCCCCCATCTTTAATACTGACAGAACAACAAGCAATACTCATCATTCAAAGCCATGAAAGAGCTCGTCAAGGAAGATTAAGGTATTATAAAGTGATATTACATTATATTTCCGAAAAAGGTCTGACAGGACATGGTTATATATTTTGGTCGTAGCACGAATGAGTGGGCTCGACTGGGAAAGAACCACGTTCTTACAGTACACCAGCTTGAAATACCACCATAATGCTGCTTTGTTTTCCATAGTGTATATAATTAGAGACCAGGCATTCCATCTTAGTCCTCCGGGATGACAACGTATCTGCACTCTGATTCTCAAGCTAGGTTTAATGTAAATATCTATTGGTCATAGATCCACTTACTAACAGGTGGGCTGTGAGCTTGTTTATTACTCTTATTGTATAATAAAAGTAAATGTTACTCATACTAAACTCTAGACTTATAATCCGTTTGGATTATAAGTCTAGTAATTTATATGATAGTTCTACCATCCGTAGACCGGCAAAGTATTTTTCAAAAATAGCTTTTAATGTATATGTAGGAAGTATAATGGGTATAGTACAGAGACTAATTTTGTAGTTAGGAATAATAATTAATTCGTTTACACGAATTAATTATCCAATGAGTCGAGGATAAACTAGTAACGGAATACGATAAGTGTACCGTTCCACGTCAGAGCCAAGACTGTCCCAACGGCGGCCGCTCAGTCCGTTTTATACAAGCAGGACGGGCGGTAACGCAGGTGCGATGCCGCAGGTGTGCGGTACACGTGTCGTTTACAACAATTCTGTCTTGCTAGACCGACGCCACCGCATCTACAACGGTGCAGGTGCCGTCATATATATGATATAAAATTATAATATGTCTGCCTCTGTTGTAACACGACACTCGGTATTACGTGCGTAAATTACTACTTTTTACCTTGGATAAAATTACTTTTCCTGGATATTCTAGCTTAACATGATACATTAAATTTAAAACAGTAACAGTTTCGATTTAAAAATTGCACAAAATTTAATGACAACTAATTTTTGGACAGATTATTGGGTTACTACGCCACGGGTTCTATTCGAACCTCATTCAAACCAACAATTGTTCAAAATTGTTGGTTTTAGAGACTTTTATTTCGCACTCCGCGTCCTATATTCAATAATATCGTATAATGGTTACATTGAGTAAAGTAACACCTTCATACCCTTTAAAAGTTGTCGCCAATATCAATATTCACGTAGGATAATATTTTCCACACCAATAAAATATTCACAATAACAAAAAAAAATTATTCAATTGCTTTGGAGTTTATTTCATGTAACGTGTGACATGCATAGTGCTACATTTATTGTATATTTATGTGCATAAGTAATTTTTAAATAAACATTACCCCCAAAGTAGTATAATATTCTCCATTAAAATACATGTAACATTTTCTCGAGTATTTTTTTTTATATTTTTTTTATTTTCTTCCGTAGTGTGAAGGCTATTTACATACATCAATTGCATGAGGACAAATAGACCCGCAATAATTATTAGGCCATACAAATACTTTCTCCCTGCGGGATTCGAGCCTTAGTATTTTTAATTTAAATTTTTGATAAATTTATATAATTATAAAACACTTCTCAACAAAATACAAAATTTAAAAAAGAAAGAATGAAACAAATTTATTCTTTGGTACTATACACTTCACATAAATAAAAAGGGGTAAAGTAGGGCAGTTTAGACTACAAGTGAAGTGGTGTGTATCGAGCCAGTGAAAAGTTATGACTCAGCTTAATGCAGCAGGATAACCCACAGCGCTGATGATTCTGTCTTAACCACAGATACTCACACGATCTGCCTAATTGTATATTTGAAATATATTATATATTTACTGTTATAAATTAAAAAATATTAAAGTGATTCATAAATATATATATATATATATATATACAATTTTCACAGATACACACACGCATACATACGACACTTAATATACACGTATATTCTATTTAACTCCCGACAGAACAATCACTACATAAAAACCGTAGACAGATCAGGAAATAACAAAGTGTATACAATGAAAAAAAATATTAATTCCAAACTAATTATCCTTTTTAATAAATTATAGAGGCCAGTTTATGAAGGAAATACGCTTGTTGAAAGAGAAAGGTAGGGATCAGAAAGGTGAAATGTCAGCTACAGCAGCTACTGCTATACAACGTGTTTGGCGGGGTTTTATTACGAGGAGAATGACTAAAAGAAGAAAGCGTGAGGAGCAGTTGCTCATTGGGATGGAATTACCTCCATATACTGAATCCCAAGCTATAAAGAAGGCAGAAAAGGTAAGAAATAATAGTTATATTAATTTAATAAAACTAATATCACTTATCCGTAGTGTTTGTTAAATCATGACTGATTGAAGTCATAATCACACATTTTTTTCGATATAATATCTCGAGACGATGGTGATATCTGAGATCAAGTTTTAAAAATAGTATATTTATGTATCAGTATATTTATGTATCAAAATAACTCTTATACAAAATATTATTTGTTTAAATGCCAAAAAATAATATTATATACTCCCAATCTCTACAACCATACTAAATGTAATTAAGAAATAAACTAACAATTTATCGCACCACCGACCTTATAGCAACTTCCTATAGGACAGAACAACGTCTGTCGGAACAGCTAGTAAATATAATAAATTTTGTTCAATTAGGTGAAAGAAAGTCGTCGAACTCTACAAAATAAGCTTGAAATTGAATATCACGAAGCACTTGTCAGAATAGAAAAACGATTGCACTCTCAGCATAAAGCAAAAATTAGTGAAAGAATTGGAGATGAATTAAGAAGGTGGATTTTGGAATACTACGAAAGAACAAATAGACTCCCGGAATTTCCTTCAGAAGAAGCTGGTGGAAGTAGAACTATGTTTAGTAGACAAGGTAGTTTAAGCAATTATATTGTACCTTTAAAGTAGTGTTAGATTCCATTACTCTCTCTTTCTCTCTCTCTCTCTCTCTCTCTCTCTCTCTCTTTCATCTTTAGTATGCATACCATCTAAAATTTATATAATTAAGTAATATATCGAATTAAATGTAAAGGTACAGGCGTAGAAAGCGAGCTTAGCAAATCTTCTCCTGTGTCATCAAAAGAATCTAAGAAAAGCAAAGAAAGTAAAGACAAAAAGAGCAGCAAAGCTGAAGATAACAAAATTAAGGATGAAATGGAAGATTTACAAAATTATAAATGTACAAGTTCAGCATTTTTACAGGATATCATCAGTGCCAACGAAGAGTGAGTTATTATTGTTATTACTTATAAAAAATCGGTGTAAAATCACCTATTAAGACCTATATTTTAATGAACTATTTTTTTAACTGTAGTCACAAACGAAATTACAGTCCACCTGACCGTTCATAGACGCCGCCAGACAACTACAAAGAAAGAAGACTACAGAGTCTCACAGCCCTTAAATAAAGTAACTTTCTATACCCCTCGGACCAAAACAATTGAATGCAAGTACTGCTAGTTGGCAGCAGAAATAGGTAAGAGGACCTACCACCAGGGAAGATGGTATATTATTATAATACAAAAATTATGAATTGTCGGGTTCGATGTATTGTTCGTCCTCGTATTTTAAGTCTTCGTATTAATCACATATATTGGATACGACAAGGAAATCATAAAATAAATTTTGTAAAATATAGAGTTGATTTACATACAGCGGTGGTTTACAGTAAGTGAATGCTTTATTTCTTACGCTAAGATACAATGCAATTGTATAATGAATAATAGTCACAGTTAATACTTTATCCATTCATAGAATGAATCCTGAATCTAATTTATTTATCTATCCTTTGTCGCACAGAGAAATTATATTGCAATAAATATATAATATCTGCTCCTCTGTACTGTAAAAAACCAATAGAGTTTTTGATAATTCTTCCATGGATATAACTAATGATAAACGTATTTAACAAGCTTATGGCTGATATTTCAATTATCAGATAAGCTATCCATAAAATAAGTAGGTTATAATTTACCTCACAAAATATAAAAGCGAGACAGTTGAAATCTTTTATTCCTGCAACTATACGAGTATTTTTAATTTGTTTTCGTTGTATTAATGACTTTGAATTCATCATTGAAAAATTTCCGTTTGTATATGATAATTTGCTTATATTATATAAATGCAGATCAATAATAATATTTTTACCACGATTTTATTATACAATACAATACAATACAATAACTTTATTTCAGGCATCAAGGACTTATAAATTAAGAACATTGGCCCATAGCAATATATACCTTAACCTAAAAATATATATAAAATATAGACATAACTTAACACTATTTAGGGAACTTTTTTCTTTGGCGCGTCCCTGTATCGGCGAAACACTACCCCAGAGGGCCAGAAATCGGGAGCGAGGAATGTCTCTTTATGTTTTGCAGGAACCTGGAGTACGTAGGATTTGAAGTTCGTTGACCTATTAGACTCCAGACGCTGCAAATGTAAAGAGATCGGATCCTCAATGCGGCATCGGCTTCGTTCTTCCACGAAGCGCAGGACGTCTTCTCCCGACGTACTTTTGTCCAAACGGGAGATGTAGAGTTGTATAGTTGGCTCCACAGCACGCAGAGTTGTACTCGCGTTTATTTTCGCGGTCCCACGCTGGTTACAGACGGGTCGCGACCGACGTCTCTTCTCAACAAGAGTAAACCCGTCCTTATCAATCTTGTCTTGGGTCACCACTGGAACTGATTTTATTTCCACATTCTTCCGCTTTCGACCACAAGAGGGTGCCGGTTGCAAAGATTTTCGGGCAACATCCGCAAACGTCTTCCCTTGTTTTGAGGTTGGCTTCGGCGGAGGAATACCAATAGGTTCAGTCAAGGGTTGAGGTGGTGATGCAATGACGACCGAGGTCGCCCTAGTTTCTCGGTCATCAACCCGCTGAAAGACGGTATCGCGTGACGGAGTCGCAATCATCGGTGAAATATGAGTACTATTACGGTTACCGCGTGTCGTATTCACATTCTGCGACGGCGGTGAATTTGCAGATGTTGCAATTATGTTGCGCAACATATTGACTTCGTTCCTCAGCTCTGTTGCGGCTCGTTCTGATTCATCAAATTTGGAACGGATGTCGGTAATATCGGCTCTCAACGTGGTGATGTCTTTCAACAATCTGGTGACGTCTACGTGATCGAACGTCACGGGAGGCAGCTTGTTGAGATCACGCGCGACGAAAGTTGGAATGTCATCAGGGTCGGTCTCATTGAACAGCCTGAAGATGTCTTGCAGGTCTTTCTTACCGCGTCCATCCCTGTGACGTGTGATAAGACGGATTTGGGTCACGGCTGAATCTGCTAACACCTTCTTCGCTTGGATGATCTCGTCCTCGGTGAAGCTTGTCATCAGTATCTGCTCCAGAGACACCTGGTCCATGACGTCCAATTTTTGTTGAACAAAGGCCAGGAACTCGTGGATTACGACGGTTTCGGAACGTTTAGGTTGGCACGCCATTTCGAGTTATTTTTGCGCAGTAGGTATGCTTACGCTACAAAAATACTGTAGGTTCGGCATTAGAGCCGTCACGTCAATATGAAGCGACTGCACTAACCGGTAGTAAAATTGCGACTATTTAAAACGAACAGCTGTTTTCGTATGGGCTGTTTGTTTTAAATTTAGTTATTTATTTTATATTAACTTTTCGACGAGCTAGAGACATGGAATTTTGAACATAGCTCAAAATCGGATAACAATGTAATAATATTTTTTGAAATTAATATTATAATTTAATATGTACATTGGATCACATATGACAAATAATGGCATGAATAATGTACACTTATCGTTTTAGATTTGAAGATATATGGAAATATAAAGACGATGATTATGAACACCATGAAAAATATTATAAAGATATAATTGAAAGCGATAAAATGGTAAAGATAGAACAAGAGATAAGAAATAATGTCGATGAAATGATGAGGAGTGAACTTGAGTTATTACAGGCAGCTTATGATCGAGATAGGTCACATAAGGGAAAGAAAGCGAAGAAACCTCAAAAAAAGGTTGTATAAAAATATTTTTTAATTTAGTTTAATCACCCCTCTTACTCATTAAGTTTATAGAATCAGGCGTTACTTAACGGAAATTCATAAATTAAAAGATGTAAAAATAAACATTCTAAGATCTGGGTGCAAAAATAAAATCAATGGATATCATTATCTAACTTATAAAGTAACGTTTACGTTTATTAGGTAAAACGTGGGGGAAAAAAAAGTAAGAAGAAAAAAGAAAAAGATTTAACTCCCGACAGAACAACCGAGTCACTATTTGAAGAACTAGTAGCAAATGGTATAATACGCCCATATCCAATAGTGAAGATTGACGACTACATAGGTGAAAAAAACTTTGTGGGATCAGAGTTAAGAAGCCAAGGTCGAGAGCCCACACCTTGTTTGGGTGATATACGTCAGCTTATAAAGGAGTATTGTATACTACCACTTGGATCAGAACATGTCAGAACCAATGCACCTCAGATAAGATCTGTACTGATAACAGGTAAGTCATTTTCATAAAGCTAATTTTACGGATTTTATCATTTTTAATTTTAACATTTATAATTACCAACTTTCGGTTTACATTTACTTTCGGTTGATTTTTTCTTATTTTGAAATTTATTTTCATTTGATGCAGGCTAGGATTTAGTGTGATCAGTGTTTCAGATTTCCACTAGAGACTTATAGACTTAAAGTTTGTACGATATCATCATAATTACAGTCCAAAACTAATTCCTCTGCTGAACATAAGGCATTCTCCTGAGCAGCTTGCATCCATTGACCTCCTGCATATCGTATCAGGTTGTCACTCTATCTAGTGAGGGGCACCCGTCATATATCTTTTTGGTACGAGACTGCCACTTAAGAACCTTACTTCTCCTTCGGTTGTTTGATATAATACGTGATAAATTTACGGATTTCTTCGATGACGCAAATATTATTTTAGACTTTTATATTTTCAGGACCTTCTGGTAGCGGTAAGAAAATGCTCATTCATGCTATTTGTAGTGAAGTTGGGGCAATGCTTTTTGATTTAACACCAGCGAATATTGTTGGCAAGTACCCTGGCAAGTCGGGTCTCATAATGTTAATACATTTAGTAATGAAGGTATCGAGACTTCTCCAGCCGAGCGTCATTTGGATGGATGACGCTGAAAAACCATTTGTGAAAAAAATACCTAAAACCGATAAAACCGATCCAAAGAGGTTAAAGAAAGATTTAGTGAAAATTATTAAAGGTAATATTGTGATTTATCTTAATGAGATTTGTAAATTCCATTTAAAAGTATATATTTCGCAGTCAATTAGCTTAATTAACCTTTCAGTTTACAGCCTAGCCTTTTTACTAAACGGCTCCGTTTATCAAGTAGTCTGAATGACACATATATTACTTTTATAATATCTCACACAATGATAATAATTAGAAACCAATTAAATGTACAGATGTAAAAAAATAGACGATGTTTGTTAAAAATTAGTGTCGTATTTTTTATTAAGATATATTTTTTTTGTATGAGTAACTACTTTTTGACATCTATTTCTTTCATTCCCTTTTACTTAGAAAATTATTGTATTGTACTAAAAATGTTCCTTTGATTTATTTGAATTTTAATAAAGAATATTAATTTTCTGCCGACTTCCAAAAAGGAGCCGGTACTCAATTCGACTGTATGTTTTTTTTTTCGTTTTTTTTTTTTTATGTGTGTTACCTCAGAACTTTTTTCTGGGTGAACCGATTTCGATGATTCTTTTTTTATTTGAAAGCTGGTACTTCTCATGTGGTCCCATATGAATTTGATCAAGGTCAGACCAACAGTTTTTAAGTTATTCTTAAATAACTTATATTGAAGTCGGCTGTACAAAATTTTTAATTTTAAATTATTCTTATGTTCACGTCGAAATATACATTGTTTAAGTAAGAAATAAAAAAAATTAAAAAAATACATAATATGACGAAAATGATACGAAAAGCTTTAAATTTAGTTATTATATTATTTTAGTTCATATTTTTTTCAGGAATATGTCCAGAAGATCGAGTTTTATTTATAGGAACGTCGCGAATTCCTTGGGAAGCCGAACAGAAACTGCTCTTCCAATGTTATTCTAAAGTTATTCAAATTCCAAGAGCTGATTACGGAAGTATTTCACTTATGTGGAGAACAAAACTTCATAAAGCTGGTGCTCTGTCTCAGAGGTTGGATGTTTCTTGTTTATCAAGGGTTTCGGATTCGTATACAATAGGTATATTCAAACAGATTTATTTACAGTACATATGATTTTTTCTTATGCTGTTATATTTAACTTTTCTGTTTCTTCTCAACGCATAAAATTTAACGTACGTAAGTTAACGACAATTATGGGAAATGAAAACATCTTGTGGCCTCCGTTAGTTGGTATTTTAAAAATGTCATACAATTTTCCACATGTAATCAAATACCAATATATTTCCCGCGCATTGTGAACACACCAAATCATCCCCCAGTTGGAAGTCCGGACCGATACGACTTAGGGACCTTCAAGAAAAGAGCGTACTCCTTTTTAAAAGGCCGGCAACGCATCTGCGATTCCCCTGGTGTTGCAGTTGTTCATGGGCGGCGGTAGTCACTTACCATCAGGTGAGCCGCATGCTCGTTTGCCCCCTCTCCTATAAAAAAAAAGTCACATGTCCAACTGTGGATAGTAACGTTTTTTCTATAGAATGAGGGTAAGAAATGAGTACACCGTCTACCTGATGGTATTCCATTTACATCTACATTTATTCTTGATTAAGAGGACTAAGATGAAATATCTATTTTCGAGTAAAACGGATTGGTAAAGAAAAAGTCATTTCTTGTAAATATTAGAGAATACTTTAAATTATAGTGAATAATAGTATTTTTCACTATAATCTCTCTTATAACTAATTGCCAGACCATCGCCAGACTGAATTTCAGCCTTGGCGGCTAATTTTTCCGTGAATGGATGTTTGTTTACATATAAATATTATTTCATCGTCATCATCAGCCCTTAATGAGTTACGCTTGGCAGGTGGATTCAAAACTGCACCAGACGTTTTGGATCGTTAATTTCGTATGGCATTAACAATATTTACCTCCATCTATCGGAAGCTACAAGGCTATATGGTCTATTCGGCTCATCCCATAGCATCTCTTACGATATCCACGTGATGAGATAATTTGATGGAACCTCTTACGCCATCACCAAATGATATAATTACCATGTATATCTGTATAATGTATCCAATATACCGCAGAAAATCCTACTGTATGGATAAAATCTTTATAAGAAAAATATTTTGACAAACTTGTCACTTCCTTTTTCTTTTGTAACAAAATAACCTTATAATATTTAGTAACGGTCTACTGAACCATTCTCTTATTTTGATATAACAAAATATGAGAAAATAATACAAAGGTATTTACTGATGCGTGTAATTACTAAACAAGAATATTACTAGAATGTGTAGTATGACTCTACAAAAAACTATTTATGTATCTGGGCACTATTAACAAAAAGTATTCTGCAAGAAATAAACGATAATTGGAAAACGGTTCTTACAAAGAAGAAAAGAAATCGAATTAAAGTAAGTGTGTTTTGTTTTCTTAAAGATTTTGTGCACATTTTGTATAGTTTAGAGATTGGAATTCATCGTCCTTGAGCATTAAAACATTGAAAGTGATAATAAAGAGCATAGCTACGAATTGGCTTTTCGTTTCATATTAAGCTTTCTTTGAGTACAAAATGAGGGCAACGGTAGCTCAGAGATTAAGCGCTCGCTTTAAATTTTACAGTACGCTAACAACCACCAGCGTCATTGAAATTGTAAATTTCAATTTTAAGTGCTGATGTAGTATGTGCTCGGTGATTAAGAAATTCATCGTGAGAATACCTAAGAAACTAAATCTTGTGAGGATACATGTGAAGTCTGCTAACACGAATTGAATAATGATAGCAGGCTTATGCGCGGCGGGGCGTATTGAGACTGTAACTTAAGTTTTAAGAACAAGACGGTTATCTTTTCAACTACCTTCAAAAAATGAGGAGTTCATAAATTCGACTGTATTTTTTTGTGTTACCTCAGAACTTTTTTCTACGTGAACCGATTTTGATGATTCTTTATTTGATAACTGTGTTCCTCATATGGTCCCATATAAATTTACCACTCCATGCCATACAGAGTTAACAATTTATAAATATATTCCAGCCTTGATTCACTCAGGTTGATATCCTCAACCAATACTTAATATTAAATCGGAATTAATCAACCTTACAAAAAATAAATAAACTATAAATAAATTTAATATTCTTAATGTTAAATATAATATAATTATCAAAGTAAGAAAAAAGTAAAAAAAGAAATACTGCAAAATATTAAAATCCGTAACACGTTTAGCAAAACAAAAAACAAATATAAAATTCATTAAAAATAGTAACAACAAAAATAAAGCTACATGGTACTTAATAAGAAAGCAAACCACTTCACAAAACATATTCAAAACAACTATTAAAAATGTGACCATTGATAATACTAATATCACGGATGCAGGGGCTATAGCAGAAGTTTTTAACACTTATTTTGCTACCATTAACACTCAAACACAAGCCACAGATACCTACCCTCTACCATCTACACATCTACATAGCCTATATTTATCACCCGTTGACGCAAATGAATTGAAAAAAATAATCACAAACCTGAAAAATAAAAAGAGTTGCGGCTATGACAATATATCGATCCAAATTATTAAAAAATCCATAGAGTATATTAGTGAGCCGCTTGTTTATTTACTTAACTTAATGATAGAAACTGGTACCTTTCCACATGAATTAAAAACAGCAAAAATCAAACCTTTGTTCAAAAAAGGTTCAAAATGTAATATCAAAGACTATAGGCCCATAGCTCTTTTATCCAACTTCTCAAAAATATTTGAAAGAATCATCTACGATAGGATTATAGAGTTTTTCAAAAAATATAGTATAATAAATAAAAATCAATTTGGTTTTCAGAAAAATAAATCCACTACACTTGCAATGTATGAAATACTTAAGGAAATTTGGGAATCTTTAAATAATAAAACTTCTTGTGTAGGTTTGTTTTAGATATGTCAAGGGCATTTGACTGTGTAATATACGATGTACTATTAAATTAACTTGACAAATTAGGTATACGTGATTTGGCATTAAAACTGTTAGAAAGCTATTTAAAAAATAGAGAACAACTCACAGCTATTGAAAAATTTGACAAAATCAGTAAAACTTTCGAAGAAGTACAGTCCAAGCCAGTTAAAATGACACTAGGTTTGCCACAGGGGAGTATTTTGGGCCCTCTGTTATTCTTAGTTTATATGAATGACTTGCCAAATGTCACTGACAATAGATGTGTTATGTTTGCTGATGATGCAACTATCTTTATACCCGATACTCAAATGAATTTTGAAAATAACATAAATAAAACCTTAAAAATAGCAGTCGAATGGCTTAATAAAATTAATTTAAACGTAAATCTAACAAAAACTAAAATTATTCAATTCAGAAATTACAAAACAAAATCTTTAAATTTAAATATTGCAGATAAAGACACCCAAATAGAAACAGTTGATAACATTAATTTTCTTGGAGTCACCATAGAGTGTCATTTAAACTGGAAATCCCACATTGAAAAAATAAACAAAAAAATATCTAGCTATAGTTACGCATTATCCATATTAGCAGAAACAACTTCCGTTGATGTATCAAGGGCTGCATACTTCGGCCAGGTATACCCTCTATTAGTTTACGGCATTATTTTCTGGGGTAATTCTACAAACGTGCAGTCAACATTTATTCTACAAAAGCGATGTCTGAGGATCATTTATAATATGTACTCAGACGAAACTCTAAGAAATGTATTCAAAGAAAAAGGTTATCTCACTCTTACTAATATTTACATTTTAGAAATTTCAATTTTTATCAAACAGAATAACAAATATTTTCAGATTAAATCAAACTTGAATTCACGTCCAATACGTAGTCAATATAAGAACAATTTATGTACACCTAAAATTAATAATTACATGTATTATAAGAGCACTTTTTGTACAGGTATTAAAATATTCAATCATCTGCCACCTAATATAAAAGCTATGGACTTGCCAAGATTTAAAATACACCTCAAGAAGTGGTTAATATATAATGTGTTTTATAATTTAAATGAATATTTTAATACCAAACATTAATTTATATAAAGTTTTATTTCTTAATTATTGCATACCCGATATGGGTAAACTGTGTAACATTTAATTGCAATGTCACCCGCAAATTGTACATACACAGCTTATTGGCAATAAATATTCTGATTCTGATTCTGATTCTGATTCTGAAGTAATCATATTTAATAAAAAAAATTAATATGAAAATTTATTTTTTATATAAATATTCTCTTGCTATAATTATTACTATACAAATCCAAATTATTATTTTTTATAGAATAGGGTGACAAACGAGCACACAGTCCACCTGATGGTAAGTGATTGCTGTGACCCATAGACATCTACATCTATCCTCAATAAAGACTCAAGATGCAGATGCGTTGTCACCCGTGAGGACTAAGATGGAATGCCTCTTTGCCAGTAAAAAGGGTCTCCGGTTCTCTACACTCACCATACGAAACACAGCCGCGTTAAGCTGCTATTTTACGCTGGTTTTCTGTGAGAGCGTGGTCCTTCCCCGGTCGAGCCGACCCATTCGTGCTACAACCTATACTACTAATTAGCTGCAGCATGGCTCTAAAACGTAATAAAATCAATCCAAAAGAAATTAAATCACAACCTTTTATATATCTTAAATTACAAAAATTATTAATATTTAAACTTAAACTTATAAAACTTTAATTGCTGAATTTGGTGTTCCGCGGTGGTTTCTCCAAAAATTGCCTAATAGGGGCGATACCATAGTTGCCACGCTTGGCAGGTGGTTTAACAACCGCAGCATTTTTACTTTTCATTTTCCTCTGTCGTTCTCGCCACACTCACGGGATTACATGGGGTAGTGGATTCTCTTTAACAGTAACTACATACGAATTAGAATATAAATTATCTTCTATAAGAATTATCATTATAGTTAGGTAGAGAACAAATCAGTTTATCAGATATTAAAATGTATGATGCCTTTACATAGGTTCTTTGCTATCAGTGTTGGACGATGTTCTTACTACCAAGAGACGCCTGCAGCTGAGAATTCGCGCTCTCACGGCGCAAGAAATTGCGGTTCAGCTTAGTTTTCGAGATCCAGTGTATGCAGAACATGTAAGTAGTTGTGTTCGAAGGCTGAGTAGAAATATTTTTTTTTTGTAAAATAGGTTATGGTAAATGAAGATGTAATCCATACTCGATACCTAGCCTCGATAAGAAGCCCAAAATTAGATGTGTAGTTGTCCCTGAGGAATAAGATAAATGCATTATTCTCTACGAGTACACTTACTATATGAATGGGTCGGCACAGCTTAGGAAGGAACATGTTCTATGTGAACATGAACATGTGAATGTTATCTGTGAGAACATGTTCCTTCCTCGGCTTTTTACTGCAAGCGAGGTAAAAAAAGTAGCTTTCAACTCGCCTGCCAAGCGTAGCATCTTTGGCAATTTCTCCCTATTACTTTTTATAGTCTTTTGTGTTGTGTGTTATTTTTGGTAGGCTGTAATGAATAGATCGAATCAATGAATGAGCTTCAAAGTTTCATGTTGTCTAGTGGCGGAATAATAACATACAATAAAATTGTAAATTTTGAAAAGACTCTTAAAACATAGGCGGGTGTGACACTCTCATAAATTTAATACGAAAAAAATTGGGAATAACATATCGTTTTCAATGTTTTTTAATTTTGATTCAGGACGTTGCTGCTGAAATGTGGTGGTCCAAAACACCTTTAGAAAGACGTCGCCAAAAAGTACTCCAACGGCTTGAAGAGCTACAACAGGAGAATGAAGAAAAAGCTCTCAAATAAGTATATTATTATATAACATATAATTATTAGATGTCGGTTTCGGAAGGAAATCCATTATCATAATGGAGATCATATCCTCCGTTTCGCTTTTATACATTTTATAATCATCTAAATTACGACAGACAGTAAAATTAAAGAAAGGCAACAGGATGGAGCGTTAAAAGTACAAGCTGTCTTGTGGCTTTCCATCCGTAAGCCAAATCGATATGGTAAATCCTTCTTACAGTGATATCCAGCAGGGGACTTGGTTATTAAAGATGAAACTTTGTGGTTTAATTGAATATAGCACCAACACATATTTTGAGAGATTTAGTTGTATTTTGAAATAATATAAAATGGAATCGTATTGAAAATTTTGATAAATACACTCTTAAAATTTCTTATTTGTTTTATTTAGATAAGTCTTACTTTGTATAGTTAAGTTTTAATAAAAATAATTCTTGTAATTATACAAAATGGTTTTCCACAATTCTGCAGTATCAAAAAAGTTTGTAATGCACTTTTGATGGCAAATGTTTGACTTTTATATCCTTGGACACCTGCAGTCAACTCGCAACAAATGGTAAAGGTGCGTTGTCACTCTTAAGAACTAAGATGGATTACCTGACAGCCTTTAATTATTATGCAGTTAAGTACCACATTACGATGTAATGATACATGTCATCTTACAAAGTAATAACTATCAGAAATTAAGTGTAATATCTTGGAACTCGTAATACTTTTATTTTTTACTACTACTTTCATATAAAATGAGACAAACATCTTGGAGAACTAAATCATGCACTTAATAACTTTTTACTTTTAAATACATAACTTATAATAACTTTAAAATTTGAAACTGTAGGTGATAAAGAAACATATATACAATTTACGGATAATTGTAGCTTAATTCAGTTAGCTATTGGACTGTAATAACTTATTTGAGTGCCCTAGACGTAACAAAACCAAATTGAGTGCTCCGCGGTGTTTTACGCATCATCACTACCATATCAAACGATACTGTATACATTACGCCAATTTAAAAAAGTAAAAAACATTAGTAGAATAAAATAGCACAGATCTTAATAAACGAATTAGCAATTGAAAACCGAATTAATATTCCACTCTTGTCAAAAATTCGCGTGAGAAAATTTACAGCTGCAGTCTGCGTCGACATCATCTCAAAGTCGATTCTTATTTTTTGCTTCGAAATTTAACTTCGTAAAAGTAATGCCATTTCCACTGCTGACAGTTTTCTCCGTTCAAGACATTAAATCAATCAATCCAATGACTCCTAGCTATCTGAAGGAAAACTTTAAGTTTCTTGGTCATGACAGACCGGATAGAGATTCTACGGTCAGCCGGAGAACTTATACTCGCGCCACATTCTCATCGAACTAAATACTTTAAGAATTCCTTCACAGTTAAGGCCATGTGCTTATGGAATGATCTTCTTCCGCAAATCCGTGGTGCGAAAACACTAGAAAAGTTTAAGACTGACATTCAAAATTACTACCTAACAACGCATTAACCACTGGTCATCATTTGCAACATTAATTTTTTGTATCGTCTGTATTTATTTATGTAATTTTTATGTATATTTGCCTATTTAACCTTATGTATGTCCATATTTTAATGTATATATTAATGTATTAAATATTTTGGTTATTATGTATCGGTATAGTTTATTTAGGTATTAGTATGTAAGTTTACTATAATATACACCATCTCCCACTGTCCAATAGTAGAATTTTTTCCTAATTTTAAGGTTGTCTGGAAGAGATCACTTTTTAGCGATAAGACCGCCTTATTATACCTACCTCTTAAGTTTTACTCCTTGTAATTTGGTTTTATTTTCTATCGTTTTTGTTTTGTACAATAAAGTATATAAAATAATAATAATAATTAATCAATATCCTTTGATTGCTCCGTAGCTCACTGTCTAAGTATCTGGCTGCAGTGATATGAAGGTTTGCTAAGGTGTGCAGAAAAAATTGATCTTATCTCTGCAGTATTGAAATTTATTCCTTAAATTAAAAAATGCAAAATTAAATTATTTAATCTTCTTCATTAGTTAAACTATGAAGAAATTGAAGCATTACGTACAAGTTAGTATTGCTTTTTATGTATGCATGTCATCATGCATTCAACATATTATACAATCATGCATTCAACATATTATACGCAAAAAGAAGATATATTTTAATAAACATTTTAATAATTTTCTTTTTGTTATGATTAATTTCCATACTTTATTTGTTGTTATAACTTCTATTTGAGTTAAACTTGTGTTAGTCTTAAAGTTGGTAAAAATTACTTCGCGTACATCCGCTCGATGAAATAAAATGATGTGTCTTACCTAGTTTGAAGAGCACCTCCCGCCCTCCCTCAATAGCGTGCACTATCCCCGTCACCACTAATCCCAGCACTACTACTCCCAACACCACTACACTAGGAAAGACATACCACTGACGACAATACGACACTTGTTTCATCTCTACACGAGGCATCTTTAGGTGATGTAGACTCTGCGGTGGCTGACCGCTAAATTTAGCTTACTTAGTGGTAGCAACTGTTACCAACTTTAACACTTTCTTTGTCCGGTTTTTAGACACAATAGTAAGACAATAGCAATGACCTATATGTAGTACACGGGACAGCGAAAGGGTTAATATAATGGATTTCCGAAAAGTAACGTCTGATTCTATTAATTGTGTTATCTGTTAACATAACATAAGGAAATACAGAATATGTTTATCTATTTTAGACACAGATGTTTCATCATTAATTGTAAACTAAGTATAGATCATAGAGTAGTTATTTATAAATTTGATAGTTATAGTATTATGAATATGAAGTACTATTATTTAAATTAAGTATGACTGATGTTTCCTTACTTCACTTTTAATTGGTGGCATTTTACTTTTTATATCCAAATTATAGCAATAAACCTATTTATTGTAATATAAGGTTATACATCGTTATGTGATGAGGGTGTGGTAAGAAGAAAATAATATGGAAAATCAGAGAAACCAATAAAAAAACAACTACGAAAGATTTCGTAATTTATGATTGTACTGTTTTCTCATTTGATGTACCAAATGTAATAATATGTGTATTAAAGCCATGATACGTTTGGTATTGGGATCGTTTATCCATCTGAAAAGGTTGGTGATTAAGACAAATTCCTTGATTACCCGCAGGTGCGATAGTATTCTGCCCTGCACTGACGCTGGTATAGTACTGGCTTATGACAGCTAAGAAAAAATATTTTTACAATATTATAAAATAAAATAATCTTTAGACATATTTTTATCAGCTTAGCTCTTAATATGATGAAATAGAATTGTGTCAAGATTAATTTAAGCATAAATTTAACAATCTGTACTGGTTACTCTCTTGTTGTGAAATAGGCATTAATTTGACGGTCTTCGTAAAGGATGGGTAATATGAATCCTAGAAAACCTCATAACGTCTGACAGAGGACAATAATTTATGCTAACTTCGTTTGACTGAAAATGGAAAAAAGCAATTCAAATTTGTTGTACCGTGAGATATATGGGCCTGTTTGTTTTTGGGCCTGTTACATCTATCCTCGATTACGAATCAAAATGCAGATACATTGTCAGCCGCGAGGATTATGATGGAATGCCTCGTTTCCAGTAAAAGGGGGTTCCGGTTCTCTACACTCACCATACGAAACACAGCAGCATTAAGGTGCTATTTTACGCTGGTCTTCTATAAGAGGATGGTCCTCCCCGGTTGAGCCGACCTATGGGTGCTTCAACTGTACTAGTAATATAGCTGCAATATGGCTCTACCACGTACAAAAGAGTTTTGACATGGATGGGATTTAACGGGAACTTCAAGGCAGCGTGAGCAGTCTTGCCTCCCTCCAACAGTGTTGCTGCGATTCCTGACGATGCGACAGCTAAGACAATGCCACGATTACTCCTTACTTTTGCCAATATTAAATTGATAAGGAATCTTTTTCCAGCGCCACCAGGAGCATCTATAAAAAGTATTTTTTAAATTTCTTTCTCAATATTGCCAAGGATCTGCAGATAAACGTAAAACTGTTCATTCGTCAATAACTCCTCATTCGAGGACACTACTTCTCTCAGAATACCGAGGTCATAATTGGTCTCCCTCAGATATTCTCGATTACCGAAAGTTGCTGCAATCCATATTGTGCCACGTTTTGTCCTACTTGAGCTAACACTGCATCCTCGATCAATATTAAGCATCTGTTGTACACTTTGTATATGAGCAGTTGCGCACTATCTTGCAATTCTCTCTCCAGATGCCCTTTAATGTCTTCCGAGAGACTGTCTTTGTATTTCTCCTAAAGACTTAAAGGATCAGAGAGTTGACAGAAAATTAACATTATTGAAAATAGCTCTCGTAGCTTGAAAGGAGAATCGCTCAATGCAACTTCCTCTAAAGTAGTGTCCCAATGCTTGTCGTCTTTGAGCAATCCAAGAGTCTTACATGTAGTCTGAAATGTTGGATGGAGGATACCATTCACAGTCTTTAAGTCTTCAAAAGATGTCGGTCCCCTAACCTCATGGAGCAGCAGGCGTAGGTGTTAGCACTCGAAGTTGATTGGATGAATGGTGTAGACCCTACCCAGAACGTGCACTTTTCTCACTCTCCAGCCCTCTACAATTTGCCCTCTTTTCCTTCTAGAAAATCTATTTTTGTTCCAGACAAAGCAAGAAGGGACTTCAGAGTACAGCAGTGTCTTGGCATAATTGTACGTTTTGCAGATTTCAGAAAACACACTTAAAAAGAAGTATAATTCCGCCTCCAGGTCCTTCAAAAGCGTCATTGCCAGGGCAAGGTCTGAGCACATCGGCAGAATTGGCGAGAAGCTAGTTCGCCTTCCTTCGGGAACCCGTGCATTCTGGTCTCTCGCCAAGGCTGTCCAAGGGAACTTCTGTCAGCCATCCCTTCCATCTCTGCACAGAGAGGATGACTCACTGGCCCATGCCGCAAAAGAGAAAGCCGATCTGTTGTGCTCTCTTTTTGCATCTAACTCGACTCTAGATGACGGGGGGAACACACCGTCGACCATCCCGCAATGTGAGTGCTCCATGCCAGATGTGCGATTTACACAGCACTCGGTTCGCAAAGCACTCTTCTCCCTGGACGTCAGCAAGTCGAGTGGGCCCGATGGAGTCCCTCCCATTGTGCTGAAGACATGTGCTCCGGAGTTGGCTACGGTTTTAACGCGTCTTTTCCGGTACTCCTACTCCCAAGGCGTAGTCCCGAATTCATAGAAGACAACTTTTGTCCACCCGATCCCTAAAAAAGGCGACCGCTCAGACCCGTCTAACTACAGGCCCATCGCCATCACCTCCTTGTTCTCCAAAATAATGGAGTACATTTTAAAATGCCAGCTCATGAGGTACCTTGAGGATCACCAGCTGATCAGTGACCGTCAGTACGGTTTTCGTCGGGGTCGATCAGCAGGTGATCTTCTAGTTTACTTCATAGATGGGCGGAGGCAGTAGAGTCCAAAGGGGAGGCATTGGCCGTTAGTTTGGACATAGCGAATGCCTTCGATCGGGTCTGGCACAAGGCGCTTCTTTCGAAGCTCCCTTCCTATGGGCTTCCCGAGAAATTGTGCAAATGGATCACCAGTTTCCTTGTTGATCGGAGCATCAAGGTCGTAGTAGACGGTGCATGCTCTGATTTCAAGCCTATCAACGCTGGTGTTCCACAAGGCTGCGTGCTATCACCAACGCTGTTTCTCCTGCATATCAATGATATGTTTCTAACTGGTAGCATTCATTGCTATGCAGACGACAGCACTGGGAATGCTTTATATACCGGCCGTGCCAATATTTCTCGGGAAAACGTCGCCGAGTACCGGGACAAAATTGTGTCTGAAGTCGAGTCTTTGCTTAACAAAGTCTCGGATTGGGGCCGACTAAATCTAGTCCAGTTCAATCCCCAGAAGACACAAGTTTGCGCGTTTACCGCTAAAAAGAACCCCTTTGTCGTATCTCCTTAGTTTCAAGGCACTCCCCTTGCTGCCTCAGCCAGTATCGGAATTCTTGGCGTCGACATATCGAATAGCGTGTAGTTTCGTGGTCACTTGGAAGGGAAGGCCAAATTGGCCTCTAAAAAGCTTGGCGTGGTCAGCAGAGCGAGACAGTATTTCATGCCGGCACATCGCTTGCAACTTTACAAAGCGCAAGTTCGGCCCCACATGGAATACTGTTCTCATCTCTGGGCCGGGGCACCCCAGTGCCAGCTCCTTCCACTTGACCGCATCCAGCGCAGAGCGAATCGAATCGTCGACGACCGAGTTCTTTCCGATCGGCTCGATACACTGGTACTGCGTGGAGATGTTGCATCTCTTTGCGTATTTTATCGCATCTATCACGGGGAGTGCTCTGAGGAATTGTTCGAAATAATTCCAGCCACTCAATTTCACCATCGCACATCGCGACAAAACTCGCGTTACCATCCATACCATCTGGATGATTGGCGGTCCACCACTGTGTGATTTAGAAGAAGTTTTCTCTCTCGCACAACTTCTTTGTGTAATAGTTGGCCACCAGCGAATTTTTCGAACCGATACGACTTAGGAACCTTCAAGAAAAGAGCTTACACCTTTCTAAAAGGCCGGCAACGCTTCTGTAATTCCCCTGGTGTTGCGGTTGTTCATGGGCGGCGGTAGTCACTTACCATCAGGTGAGCCGCATGCTCGTTTGCCCCCTATTCTATAAAAAAAAAAAACTAGCAGCGTTGTATGCGGTGGACTCTTTATTTTTTCTGACAGGTTATTAAAGGTAAAGTATACACGTTGGCCGTTTTCAAGGTGAACAGCAAGATGTAAGACGAGAAGGAACCATTCTTGAATAGGAAAGCTTAGGATCATCCAAACTGCTACGGAAATTTTTTTCTTTTTTTTATAGGATAGGGTGACAAACGAGCACACAGTCCACCTGATGGTAAGTGGTTGCTGTGACCCATAGACATCTACAATAAAGAATCAAAATGCAGATGCGTCATCACTCGTGAGGACTTAAATGGAATACCTCATTTTCTAGTAAAATGGGTCTCTGGTTCTCTACACTCACCATACTAAACACAGCAGTGTCAGGCTGCCATTTTACGCTGGTATTCCGTGAGAGCGTGGTCCTGCCCCGGTCGAGCCGACCCATTCGTGCTACAACTATACTACTAATCTATACTATGCAGCTATCTGCAGCATGGCTTTACCACGTATAAAAAACTCCTTATGTACCGGCCGCTTTCGTACATTTCACCTCATCTTTCTCATTCTCTATAGTAAAGGCTGCTTGATCACTACCCTTGTTCACATATTTACAAATATACTTGATAGACTTAACAGAGCTGCAGTACACCACATTAATATGAGAATTGAAAGTACGTAGCTTGATTGATCGTAAAGAAATGGAGTACCCATCCTCGCCACGGCAAAACAAAAGCGGATAATGCAGGGCGTCGCACGAACGTTAGATCTCACTAATGCGCTACAATGAGTTATCGTGGCTCTCAAGGAAAAACACTATCCTTGTTTCTCAAATTGTTTATCAACCATTACTAAGGCCTCATTTGACGTAGGTGCATTGAAGCGACCCGAATCGCTGTCTGGTGGCTTCCTCTCGGCATTAATGACTACTTTGAATGTTGTAGACGTTGCAGGTACCTTGTCCAGGGCGATCTTGAAGTCTCTTACATAAGCAATAGACGTGTGTAGCATTCCTTGTAGTTGCCTGACTAAGCCAGATTTCACATAAGGATGGTTATTACACCGCAATTGTACTTTTCTGTCGTCTTCGCCAACAAAATATATGTGTAAAATTGTGGTTTCCTTTGAGGTGCTGGCAACATACTTCCAACCAACTGGTATACTTGGCTCTGAACTTCAAATGTAGGCATAAAACTGACCTTTATTATATTTTTGGCACCGAATGAAGTCATTTGAAAGGAACTATTATATTTTCGGTCACGTGGTCGGCTCGATCGGGGAAGGACCACGCTCTTACAGAATACCAGCGTAAAATAGCAGCTTAATGCTGCTGTGTTTCGTGTGGTGAGTGTAGAGAACCGGAGACCCTTTTAACTGGAAACGAGGCATTCCATCTTAGTCTTCACGGGTGACAACGCATCTGCATTTCGATTCGTAATCCAGGATAAATGTAGACGTCTATGAGCCAAAGCAATCACTTACCATCAGGTGGACTGTATGCTAGTTTGTTACCCTTATCCTATAAAAAAATTACGAATACCGTTCATAAAATGTTCATGTTCTGGATGTCTCTTCATTATCAAGCTGTAGAGAGGCACGGGTAGTTGTTCATAAGACGGGAGCTGCACCATACCAGCACTACAGCACATGCCGGGTGCCTCCTCCTTCCACTTAAGAGCATTGTACCACCGGCACCTGTTGGTCATGGAACCCAAGGCCACAGTGCTGTCATTTTCATACTCTGTATCGATATCATATGCATGCCGGACGGAGCCTTGATTTTCCAAGAACGTCGCTTCCTTTTTACTTGTCTTCCATGATTATTTTACTCATATCGAGACTGTGATGCCCTATGCACCTCAGGGTGAGCTTGTTGGTACCGAGCCACTGCTTTTTTTTTCATTGCTGGGTGTTTTTAGGCATTATTTTTGGAATAGTTTTGAAGTTATTCCTTCCGAGTAGCGTCGGTGCATCTTGCACGACGTTTTTTAGACCATTTGGTAGGAACGGTAAGAGATGATGATTGATAAAGAGATGACTCACAATCTGATTCCGGTGGCGGTGGCAATATAGTAATCACTTCAATTCTCCTCCTCTTAGCTACGACAGGGTGAAGTGAAAAAGAGGAGGTGGGCTCGGATCTTGTCGCAGCTACTTAACTACGTACGTAAACATAGAAATGGCCACATTATATACCATGTGAAATACGTAGTCATCCCACGGGATTACCCGCAGTACCAAAACTTACATACAGCTCACCGTTACCGTAGCAATCACCGAATGGTTAGAGGCACACTGAACCTAAACGTTAGGTTGGAGAGGTCATATCTAATGAAGTCAACGCTCCGTCCTCTTGTGCTCTAATCCAAAGTCCCGAAAACTTTCAGCTCGAGTTACAAAATTTGTTTTCAGTGCCTAGAAGATTGCAATGAAGTGGACGATATGCACGACAAGTTCGTGGAAACTGTCCATGCGTTCGGAGTTAAGTTTTGCAAGACGGCGGGTATTACAAAACATAGGCAGAAGAATATAAAAACTCTCTGATCACACTCCCAATCCCATGGCTGTTAGACGGGAAATGAAGCTGCAGTCTTCAGCAAAGTTGAAATCTCCAAATGCATGCGGCGGGTCTTACGCTTCTTCAATACAGCTTGTATTGAAGAAGCGATCGAGCGGAACCAAGGCTCCAAAGTCTTTGCCAGAGATCTGTCTGCCAGAAAGAGCCAACTGTCAAAGCTGCAGACCGAGTGTTGCAGCATCGTTTCCGGGACTCCTGAGATTTTTAGTGAGATTGAGAGGTTCTATGGGCAGCTGTACACGTCATCGTTGGAGCCACACGCAAGTGTGAGTAACGATCCAAGAGCGAGTCTTATCCGACACTATTCCGAAGATATCCCGGACGGCAGTCTGAGCGAGATTAGAATGGCTCTCCAGCATCTTAAAAACGGCAAGGCCCCAGGCGAGGATGGAATTACAGCGGAGCCTCTGAAAGCGGATGGAAAACCGATACTTGAAGTCCTTCAGAAGCTCTTTAATTCCGTCCTCTATGGTGGCATTACACCGGAGACGTGGAGCAGAAGTGCGGTGGTCTTGTTCTTCAAGAAAGGTGACAAGGCTCTCTTGAAGTACTACAGACTGATTTCCCTTCTAAGCCGCGTCTACGTGCTGCCGGTTTCCGAAAGGGCTTAAGCACCATAGAACACATACATACCCTTCGGCAAGTTGTACAGAAGTCCGAGGAGTACAATTTGCCACTATGCCTGGCGTATGTGGACTATGAAGAAGCCTTTGACTCCGTCGAAATTTGGGCGGTGCTGCAGTCCCTTCAGCGGTGCCAAGTTGACTGTCGGTATATTGAAGTGTCGGTATATTGGCTACGATGGCTATTCGAGTACAGAACCAGAGTACGAAACCTATCCAATTGCAGAGAGGTGTAAGATAGGGTGACGTTATATCCACGAAACTCTTCACCGCTGCATTGGAAGACGTTTTCAAGCTTCTGGACTGGAAAGGATACGGTATCAACATCAATGGCGAGTACATCATTCACCTTCGATTTGCCAACGATATAGTCTTTATGGCAGAATCGCTGGAGGATCTAAGCACCATGCTCCGTGACCTCAATAGTGTCTCCCAACGGACAGGTCTTAAGATGAACATGGACAAAACAAAGATCATGTTTAATGTCCATGTCACACCTATGTCGGTAGTTGTTGGGAGCACTTAGCTCGAAGTTGTTGACGAGTATGTTTACCTGGGGCAAATAGTCCTACTAGGTAAGTCCAACTTCGACCGAGAGGTCAATCGACGGATTCAACTCGGCTGGGAAGTGTTCGGGAAACTACGACACATCTTCTTGTCAGTTATTCCTCAAAACCTTAAAACGAAATTATACAACCAGTGCGTGTTGCCAGTGATGACTTACAGATCTGAGACGTGGTTCTTAACTGCTGGCCGTATGAGGAAGCTCAATGTCGCTCAGCGAGCTATGGAGAGGGCTATGCTCGGGGTTTCTTAGAAATGACGATATTCGCAGTAGAACCAGAGTGACCGACGTAGCCCAACGGATTAGCAAGCTGAAGTGGCAGTGTCCTGGCGATATAGCTCGAAGAACCGACAACCGATGGGGAAGAAAGGTTCTTGAGTGGCAGCCTCGTACCGGTAGGTGAAGTGTAGGGCGACCCCCCACTAGATATAGTGACGACCTGGTAAGACATTCACGAAGTCGATGGATGCAGGTGGCTCAGGGCCGTGCTTTGTGGCATTCCTTGGGGGAGGCCTAGGTTCAGCAGTGGACTTGAAAAGCTGTAAGTATGATGACTTAGTTTATATTACTATATTGGAATTAAGCATATATATCAATGTAACATTTGTTGGTGTATCAATCAAAATCAACAGTACTTATCATCCGTCGGGAGATATTGAATTCTTTTGTTACTTCAGTTTAATAAAATAAATATTCGTAGATAGCTTCGATGCGTCTAATGTTAAGCGAAAGTGATTTTATCTTATTCATTTGTATTTACTCATAACATTCTTTAGACTACGTTATAAATTTAACAATTGTCGGAATTTATAAGCCCGGCCTGACTTAATCGCCGAGACAAAGTTGCACCGAATCGTCTAAACAAATTAAAGAGATTAGGTAAATTTAATTTTCCGCTTGTTCTCAATTGTCTGACAAATTAGTAGGCTTACATACTTTGGCAAGTGCTTTTTCTTAATTAATTATGATTAAAAGCCGCAAGCAGTATGCCATTTTATCTAAACTAAATCAATACATTAATAACTTGTCTTGACAACGTTGACGTTTCAAATAAATTAAGTTGAAAAATAATAAATTACTGAGTCGGTGGAGTTAAGTAACTGGTACTACTACCTTGTGTCTGTTCCTAGTATATAAAGAATGGATATGACTTATGTTTGTAAAACTACTTTTATTTTTGTGTACGTACATTATACAGGGTATTTTTGGAACGCTCCCGAAAACTAAGACAGGCGACAGCACCAAGTATACCTTTGATCATGGGTCACAAATAAATTCGATCCTGATGAAAAAAAAATCATCTTTTAACAACGTTTTATTAGCTTTACTCACGCGCCATCATGTTAGTACAGCTAAATGAAACGATAATTCCATAAAAAATATCATGAAAATACTGAAACATAAAACCAGCAGTGGAATGACTGAATTGTATCACCTGACTAAAGGTCAATGTACTCGCGAACGCAAGTTCGCGCGGCCCGCAACTAGCGGGCCATACCACTACATACGCTAATGAAAAAATATTTAAATGAAATGTAACCAAGGTTGGAGTCATGCGTTTTTATTCATCGTGTAGGTATGTTTATTATTCTCATGTATTCAGTTATGTACCTATTCAGATTAGTTCAGTACTAAGTTATTTAAAAAAAATAGTTATGAAACAGCTTACCGCTCTAAATCCTCCGTGGTCTTATGAGATGCATCTCAAATTGTGCTCCGTTCATTTCAAGGTAGATTTGGGTGCAGGCGGGGCATCATCGTGTGGTCTTCGACACAGTCCGTACATAGTTTCTCGAAAGCATCCACGATCCTTTGGCGCATTTTGTCAGCACTATCACACTCACGATTAAAAACCCTTTCTTTCACATACCAAAAAGAAGTCTAACGGGGTCAGATCTGGTGAGCGAGGTGGCCAAGCGTGTGGTCCTAGTCTGCCGATCCAGCGATCATCAAATAGCTCATTGAGGCGCTCACGGACGAACCTCACGACATGGTATCGCTGTCTGTTCAGTCGCTGTGGTAGAAACACTGGTCCCAGTATGCGATCCTTAAATAAACCTGCCCATACGTTAACCGACCATCGGGTTTGGTGCCCGGTTTGTCGAACAGCGTGCGGGTTAACCTCTGAATACACGTGTGTATTTCTTCGGTTCCACAGGCCGTTTCTGGTAAATGTCGACTCATCCGTCCAGATAATGTGCTCAATGGAACCAGGCACACGTTGTCGCTGGTATAATAACCAACGGCAGAAAACTCGTCGGCGGACGTGATCGCCGGGAACTAAAGCTTGCACTTTGTGCAATTTGTATGGGCGCATTCGGTTACGCTTCAACACTTTGGGCACTGCACAAACGCATCCCGACGTCTTAACAATTTATTTGGCGATACTTCGTGTACCTGGGTTCGGATAACATGTTGCTGTATTCACAATCACTATAAAAGTACGCGTTAAGCATTATTAAAACAAAAAACGTAACAACAGGAATAATACCAACACGTAATCACAAGTAATAACAATACGATTGAGCTGTCGCTCACGCACGCGTGTACAAAATCAACACGGAACTGTTTCAAAAACTACAATTAATAACGAACCCCAACAAAACTGAAACCTACTGTTAGGACAGTTATTATACTCTTTGTCTCACAGAATACTTTACTCCTTGCTTTGTCTACTGCGTCACAGCGTGAGGCGACACGAGCAGGCCGGGTTACATTCTGCCGTCGTCGGGTTACATAAAGAAGGACGCAACTAACAAAAACGTAAAATGGAAATAAAAAATAAATTGATGAATTTTTCTTTCAGACCCTGTGTCTAAAGTACCTATATTAAAAGGTATCTATATGAAAATACGTAGAGACATGAAGATTTTAAGGACGAACAAATTTTTTGATAATTTGTTTATTTATTTAAATAAAACGAATTTTCCTTTTCATCTTAGCTTAAAAAATACACCTGGCAACACAAAAACATCGAAGGAAAGACGCATATAACTATTTGCGTCTTTCCAACCTAATAAATTAAAAAAAAACTGCCATTCATTTAACAATTTTACATATTTTGGAAAGGTCATGTGAAGTTGAAAGGACGCTAATAGTAATTTACTACTTTTTTTTTAATAAATATTAGAAAAGCTTTGGTAGTGAGACACAAAAAATAATAATTTTAAAAAGTAATGATTTTAAAGGGGATATCATACAAGACTTACTACGATAATAATTAAAAATTAAAAATTTTGTACAACCGACTTTAATATAAATAATTAAGGATAACTCAAAAACTATTGGTCTGACCTCGATCAAATTTATATGGGACCACATGTGAAACACCAGCTCATAACAATAAGATATAAGCTCTTAATAATAAGATATAGAATAATAAGACAAGACCAAGAATAATTGAAATTTAAGTAATCGATGCAAATATTGTTAAAGATGACGTAGCAACTGGTTAAATAAGTATTTTCTTTTATGTTGAATTTGTATAAGTCTTTTCTACTAAAAAAAGTCATCTGTGATCAACAGTTACGTCTAAAATTCTTACGATAATTTGTAAAATATTGACATTTGTGAATATTAAAAAAATTTAGTAGAAGCGCCTTCTTATCATGAATCGATAGGTATATTTAACTCATTTATTCATAAATTGTTAGATGCGCCCTTTTTTCTTACGACCGCGTGTTTCGTACCGAGCTAGATACAGGTCGATAGCGGAGGGGGTGTGGGTACAATCGCGTTCTAAAGTACTACATGGTATTGGGCTATTGTTTTATAATATTATAATAATTAATTGTTTTAATGTAGAATCATAATAGGTGTTTTACTAGCTACTTAGAACTTTGGAAGAGGTGGGAATTAAAAATGGATAATGTTTACATGAGCATTATTTGTTATTTCTATCGTAAAATATAAAGTAGTTTGTAACAAGAAAACTTTAGCTAAGGGTAACACGCCGTCCATTATGACGTCTTGGGTCACATGGAAGCCAGATGTTAATGGTGTGTTGGTGTTACTGGATGCTACTTGATCATCACTTTCATCTTCGCTTGAGCTTCCGTCATCAGGTCGATCACATGGTAATTTTTTCGGTATTCTTCCTCCACACTTTTAACTTTACTGCACAATTTTCCCCATTCACCTTCTCCTATCATATTTACCTTTTCGATCACTAGTTTAGTCATAAAACAATAGATATAAATAATTTTTCTTTCCTTCCTTTTTAAAACATCGTCGCGAGTCGCAAAGTAAGCTGTGTATGCGACTGTATTTTTGGAGCGAACAAAGCGCGGGAACCAATAGCATGCAGGCACACTAATACTGGCGGATTGTTCCCCCGTCGCGCGCCTTTCGTACCAATATGTGATAAATCGCTCAGTGCCCAAGTTCAAGGCCAGCGTTTGTTTTTCACCGTTCGCGCGTACATCAACCTCCATTAGTCAGGTGATATCAATTCAGTTTCCACTGCTGGTTTTATGTTTCAGTATTTTCATGATATTTTTTATGAAATTATCGTTTCATTTAGCTGTACTAACATGATGGCGCGTGAGTAAAGCTAATAAAACGTTGTTAAAAGATGATTTTTTTTTCATCAGGATCGACTTTATTTGTAACCCATGATCAAAGGTATACTTGGTGCTGTCGCCTGTCTTAGTTTTCGGGAGCGTTCCAAAAAACCCTGTATTTTCATAAGTGAATTGAGCGGCCAAAGGTATTATATTAATTTCCTTAAATTTTAATCCCAGCTACTCTTTAGGCTTTATATCATAGATTGCTATTGTGTGGTCAATGCATTGTCAGCCGTGACGACTAAGATGCAATGCCTCTTTTCCCGCAAAAAGGGTCTCCGGTTCGCTGCACTCACCATACGAAACACAGCAGCATTAAGCTGCAATTTTACGCTGGTATTCTGTGAGAGCGTGGTCCTTCCCCGGTCGAGCCAACCCATTCGTGCTACAACTATACTATTAATATAGCTGCGGCATGGCTCTACCACGTAAAAAATGTTTCACATTTGGTGTCATGAATTTCAATACATTTCGTTTTTAGTGTCATTTAAATGGAAATTATTAACATTAAATAAATTTATTAATTTAGATGTAGCATTATTTACTCCGTCATATTTTAATAATTGTAGTTTTAATTTGAAAATTTAAGAAGGGTCATCAGCATATAATACTATATCATGTTTATTTCCATACTATGAAAGGTAAGTCACTAATGTATACAAATAGAGCCTTGAGGCACGCAACTCATAATATTAATGAAATCTTAACTATGAAATAATTAATTTTAAAGCATCACTTCTTACACCGTAGTGTTGAAGTTTCCTGATTAATGTTTCATGGTTAACACAATCGAAGGCCTTGGATAGTTCACAGAATATACTTAAAGCATACTGTGAATTTTCTCATGCATTAAAGATATATTTAATCAGCTCAACACCGGCATCAGTTGTCGCGCGACCCTTTGTGAAAACCCCTTGATTTTTACGAAGTAAATTATGCGTATTAAAAAAATTAACATTTAATAAAGAATTTTTTTTCAAAAATCTTAATAATTATTAGTAGTACAGAAATAGATCTAAAATTGGCGGGGTCTAATATACTACCAGATTTAAATAAAGGTATTACTTTACTATGCTTCATTAAACCAGGAAACACCAAATTCGATACAAGTATTAAAAATAATAGCTAAATGAGTCGATATAATGTACAACCAGATTTAAATAAAGGTATTACTATGCTTCATTAAATCATAAAACACACCAGATTCGCTACTAGTATTGAAAATAATAGATAGTTGAGGCGCGAATGTATCTATTCTATATTATAGACGCAATAACTTTAACGGAAATCCCCCACAATTGTTTTTAAATATGTTATAATATTTTTGTAGATACTTTATAAAATGTAAAATTCTTTGTACACGCATTTACATTTTACTAAAGTAATGATTCGTCGACGGCAGGAGAAGAATTCAGTGACTTAGTAGTTAAAATCGGAATATCAGTTACATGTTTCTCAAAAACCATTGACAACATCATGATCTGATTCAGTTAATTTGTTGTTAAAACTTAACTGGTAGTTTGAGTTGCGAGAGTTGATCTTACCAGTTTCGCTATTAATTATACTCCTACTTGTTTTAATATTATTAGTCTTAATTACGTTGTTCAAATGCAAAAAATTGGCTGTGGAGTACACTCCTTTTAAAGTTTTTTTACATATCCCCTAAATTCGACGATAGGATTATATGACCTTTCATGGTAATGTTCTTTGTCTGCTCTTATGGACTCCTACTGTCGCCCATTAATTTAATGCCTTCCGACTGTTTAAGGAGAATGTTTTAGAAGTAAAAGTATTATCAAATTCATTGCAAATAAGCTAAAATAATGTTCCATCAAAAAAAATTTATTATATTGGTATGAAAGTGATGGAAGTTTTTTCACTGTGTTAATTCTAAACTTCTCCAAGTGATGTGCATTAACTATTACAAACACAAATTTCACATCTACTTGCTTTTTGTAAATATAAGATAACGAAACTAATTGTCCATCGTGATCAAAACTTAATTTTTGAATTATACATATAAGCAACAATTTAACAATTTTTTAACGTTCTTGGCACGATATCACGGGGAGTAGGACTATATGATAATAAAGTTTCTAGTTTTAGTTTTTTTATTATTATTATAGTTTTTTATATTGTATATAATAAATAATTTTACATTTGTAAAAATGTTATCTATACATGGTGACCTAGATTAAGCGATTCGCGTTGGTTCTAAAAACGTTGGTTCTAAAATTAAAAAAGTCCAGAGGATTTAAATAATGTTCTAAATTTAATAAAATCTTAATTTTTTTTAAAAATGATCTTAAAACATCCTCTATATTTTTTCAAAATTATCTTATTATATATATTATGGGGATCTGTAAACGCTCATAACAATGAGGTGCTCAGATTCAACACATGCCTTTTCTACAGTTCGCTCAATAGATAAACTCACAATATCCTTACGTTCTTTATATGATAATAATTTACTAGCTAATATTAAGAAGCAACATTTTTAAAACGTTTTCCTATTGAAAGAACTGACCACCTAGTGATTACTGAAGTTAAATATCAAGTTATAAGCTTTTAACCAATGTTCAGCAATACATAAAATATGAATATTGTTGCTATTTAAGAACAACTCAATTTTTAGCTCTTTGCCTATCATGCCTTGTATATTTTGATGCACCAGCTGCAAAAAAAAAATATCATCACTCTGTGGATTCATAAGTTATTAAAATTATTATAACTGCTAGAGATTACCTCTATTATCTCATTTTATAATTTAAATTACTTGAAACTGATTTCAAATTACATATTATACTCAACCAAATCTAAGAAATACGTTTTGACGTTTCACATGAATCATTCCGTAATAACTTTGTACCAACGTACTCACAAGATTTAAAATAACATTTTACGTAAATCCAAAGAATTATGTAGTGGTCCTTCACTGCTGGCCGGATGAGGAAGCTCAAGGTCGCTCAGCGAGCTATGGAGAGGGCTATGCTCGGGGTTTCTCCGCGTGATAAACTTAGAAATGAATATATCCGCAGTGGAACCAGAGTAACCGACATAGCCCAACGGATTAGTAAGCTGAAGTGGCAATGGGCCGGCCATATAGCTCGAAGAACCGACAACCGATGGGGAAGAAAGGTTCTCGAGTGGCAGCCTCGTACCGGTAGGCGAAGTGTAGGGCGTCCCCCCACGAGATGGAGTGACGACCTGGTAAGACATGCAGGAATTCGATGGATGCAGGTGGCTCAGGACCGTGCTTTGTGGCATTCTTTGGGGGAGGCCTATGTTCAGCAGTGGACTTGTGAAGGGCTCTAATGATGATGATGATGATGTAGTTATCTATATTTCATTACAACATAATTATATAGTTCTTTATCACTAATTCAAGTTAGAATCTTTCAAAAAAAGCAAAATATAAAAAAATAACCAGAGTCGCTATGTACCTTACCGTAGTGTTTGAATTATTAAAATTCAATGTTATGCGAAGAATCGGTAAAATATTGAAATAATCGGTAAAAATGTTCAATTAATCGAATCTTGAAATGATTTAATTTATTATTTGTTTATTTTTAGAACTGCGTAAATTGTATGAATCACGAATTAAACAAGTTTATTTATTTTATAACTTCGTACTTTATCAGTGTAAACTTGTGTAGGCAAAGAAATTCATATGCAAAACCGCGCTGAAAAAAACACTACGTAATTCCAATCTCCCGCAATTTTGGGAGCTTACTGTGCGTACTTTTGTGATTTTGTGTTTACCTTATTTTGTGACTCGGCTATAACTTTTTTGATTGATTCTATTAAAGCACTCCAGGTTCTACAATTTTGTTTGTCATACGCAATGTACACGCACACATATAAGCGTGTATATCACGTATGAAAAACAAAATTACCATTATCGCGCGCAATACGCGCATACATGCCAATTAACGGAACTTGATGTATTTATGTGTAAAATTGTAGTATTAATCGTACATGACACATTTTTAATGTAAAACATTACGTCCATATATTTTTAAAATCCCTATGTAAAACTTACATATGAAGGTAATATGTTATATTGCTTTTAAGTAAGCAATAATTGTATGTCAATATAAAACATTGAATTTAAATATTTAAAATGAGAACCCCTTCATTGTATCAAATCGCAATGACTTAAACAATATTATGTACTATGCACAAAAGACATCAACACTTCCATGTGGTTTGGCGTAACCCATGATAATTTTTTTTTTATAGGATCGAGTGACAAACGAGCACACAGTCCACCTGATGGTAAGTGGTTACTGTGACCCATAGACATCTACATCTATCCTCAATAAAGACTCAAGATGCAGATGCGTTGTCACCCGTGAGGACTAAGATGGAATGCCTCTTTGCCAGTAAAAAGGGTCTCCGGTTCTCTACACTCACCATACGAAACACAGCAGCGTTAAGCTGCTATTTTACGCTGGTTTTCTGTGAGAGCGTGGTCCTTCCCCGGTCGAGCCGACCCATTCGTGCTACAACCATAATATAGCTGCAGCATGGCATTACCACGTATATATATATATATGTCTGGGCACAGGCCTCCTCTTATATCTGCGAGGGTTTTAGTGCAAGGCCCACATGTACTAGCAAACTCAGAGGAGATCTCGTAATTTTTTATGTGTTATTCTTATAGGATAGTATTGATGTAAGATTTTTTTTTGTAGAATAAGGGTGCATACGAGCACACCTACTGTGGCCTATAGCAGTTCACATGCAGATGCGTTTTCACCCGTGAGGTTTAAGATTGAATACCGTGTTTTCAGTAAAAAGAGTCTCCCGTTCTAAACACTTAACATAAGAAACACAACAGTATTAAGCTGCTATTTTAGGCTGACAATTCTGTGAGAGCGTCGTCTTTTTCCGGTCGAGACTCGTTGGTGCTAAAACCATAATATAGCTACAACATGGGACTACCACGTGAAATAGATTTTGTACATAATTTAAAAGGTTTTTACCTTTACAATGAATGTTTGTCAAAATCAATCCCATCATTACTTAAACATGCCAGTTATTCCTAACCACATATAAATAAGGTAGTTGTTTTTTAATATATACACTTTGTTCGCCATTGAAAAAAAAATAAACACATTTAAAAAATATAGTCGTAATTATCACATAAATTAATTTAATAATTTAATATTCTAAATAAATAATATAATCAGAATATACTACTTAGGATTTTAAATTTAGAAACAAAGACAAGCGAAATAGCTCAAAGAATACAAATGGCTGTTTCAACTGAATAAGTTAGAGGTCGAATGAGGGCTTGGACCCCAATTAAGAAAGTTGTTAATGGATTACATCGTGGTCATGAACGACGCATATAACAACTTGGCCGCTATACATATTAACCCGCCAACGGTGACGTCGATTTGACTTACATCTTCGGTGATCCCGGTCCCACGCACCGGGGTTTTCAATGGAAGATTTATCAAAACATTTTATTTACTGACAATTTTATTTATTAATTATAAATTATTTGACATTAAAACAACAACATTTCATTAATCTCAGCCTCGTTTATTTACTTTTCTTATGATTAGACAACTTCACATAGACCCTATAAAATTAGTTAGTTTTTACACATAGCTACTTTAAAAATTTGAAAATTCAATAATCAACATATTTTTAAAATTAATTCAGTCTTATCAGTTTTTACACTCTAGGAACTTACTTATAATAAACAAAAAATGGCATCTTACCGACAAAAAATAACAAAAAAAAATTCTTTGAAAATCACTATTCTTCAGTCAAGCAAATACTGCAATAAGGCACTACGTGCTCAAGACACAAATATTTCTTGCACTTTTGGCAAGTGTATTTGGTCTTTCTATTTTTTTTCCATCCACATACAAAGCAACGGCCATTTCGTGATGGTCCAGCCGTTCCAAGTACCTCATCTATCTTCAAAATTTCAGACAGTCTTTGTCTAATTGACCGCGGCAGGTGCAAGTGCATCTGCCATTCTCTTATGTGGGGTTCAATTAATTTTATAGCCAAATTCTCAATGAATTGACGACGTTTCATTTTGGAATTTTAGTTGTTAGCTGTAAGTATCACCTGACTGTTTATGGTACTGATATTGAGCATAGCATAAAAAACTGCCATAGGCCAGCGTCTTGTTCCTCGAGCACAATTGTAATTAGCACACAAACGATCTACCACGTCAACGCCGCCCTTGGTGTCATTGTAACACAAAATTATATCTGGTTTTTGACTTTCGGCATCAATTGTAGCATCATTGTGCATTGTGCTAATCAGCAGAACGTTTTTTCTTGCTTTTGGAACATATGAAACCAAAACCATATTGTCACGAAACCGAAACATATTTGAGTTCACAGTTCGACCACGCAATATGTTGAAGTCAGGGGGAATTTCTTTCTTATTCTTCCGAATTGTTCCGACTGTGGTGAGACCTTTCTCAAGCAATGCTTCAGATAAGGGTATACTGGTATACCAATTGTCTGTTGTGACGTTGCGACCAGTATTGAAAATGGGTTCGCATAATCATTGAACCACAGCCAAGCCAGAATTGTCTCGAGTGTATGGGCCTGCATCTGGCTGTTTTCCGGGATATATTTCCATATTGAATGTATAAAACATTTTAGCGTCACACAGAGATTGAATTTTGATACCATATGGATTTGGCTTATTCGTAATGTATTGCCTAAATGAGCACCTTCCGCGAAAAGCTTCCAACTTTTCATCGATAGTCACAAAAGCAGATAAAGTGTAACTATCCTTACAATTTTGGACAAATTTCTCGAATATCTCTCGAATGTGGCAAATTTTGCCTAGTTCTTTTATTTGTATCCTTGTAGTACTATCATCAAACCTCAAAGTTCGTAGAAGAAATTGAAACCTCTGGGCAGACATTGAAAGCCGAAATATTTCCACTGAACCACCATCCGTTCGAAACAACTCTTCAGCATTCAGGTGATTCGATTTTTTCACTCCGGCTAATAGAAGCAAACCAATCAAGCAATATACCTCGTTGAAATCAGTCTGTTTTGCATACGTTTCTCTAGCATAATTATCTTTGGTTGGTATATTCGACAATAATCTTAATTATAGTATCGTCAAAGAAGTGTCTCCAAATTCCAAGAGGGTCCTTTTCACTAAATATAACTCGTTTAGGTCCTGGTAACTGAGTTATTATATTGAAACCTCTAGTACGGACAGATTGGCGGTGAGGTTTTTTGCTCCATTTCGTACTTTTATCCTTTCCTAAATAAAAGGCGCTGTTGTTACCTGAAGCTTCTCGGTCACTTAGCTCCTCTTCGCTGTTTGAATCCTGTATGTCGTTTGGTGAAGGATTCTCCAATTCGACGTCACTTCCAGCTTCACTGTCTGAAAACATTGATGGTCTGTTGTCATCAAGCAGTTCATGAAGAAGCGATTCTAGACGATGCTGTTCCCTTTCGTACGACATACTGTAACAAAGTTTATATTTGAAACAAGATAGAATAATTTTGTAATATTTTGATAAAATTGATAAAATCATGCAATAAACTTACTGATTATAGGATAATACAATAAAAAATAACAAAGGTAAGTAAAAAATGTACATAAATCAGACAAAAAACGAATATTCAATAATTCAATTCGGCCTGTTTTACTTACATATTCGGTGACCCCAGTGTACCGCACCGGGCTAGCGCCAAAACTTAGGAACGCACGCCTGCTCCGACGTTGCCGGGTGAACTGACGATGTGGGAGGGGAAATGAGGCAGCTACTCGAAATCGCGACAAAAATCGGCGGCAGGGGATAAAGTTATTCGAATTTTTCAAGTTACCCGGTCCCACAGACATATAGGTCACCGTTCCCGGGTTAAGGTTGACGTATGAACTTTGTCGTTTTAATTCCATGTACTTTCTTATCCAGGAAATAAATTTTAAAGTATTCTTGTGGGGTAACATAAATCCAAATGTGCGTAGATAGAAATACTTTTAAGATGTGATACGTGGCTAACACAGCAACTACGCAACTCAATATCATAGTTGCATTTTGTGACATGCAAGTTGTTAGATTCCATTTTGTCATACTCGTAAATCCCACATAAACATGGAACCCAAAGGTCCCAAACCAACATGAGATACTTTTTTGGCTAAACATGGTCCGAATAACTCTCTGATTTTTGGATTTTGCCTAGCCAATAATTTTTTTTTGAATTGGAACCTTTTATGACTGGGAGTCCGTTTAGGTAGGTACCATTTTACTTATTTCTTCCACCAAATACAAGTTGCTTGCATTGTTGTAGTCAGGTCTGGCGGGTATACAGAGCCAGTATAGTTACAGGCTGTGAGATATTTCATCTTCATCAACTCATTTTTAGCCTTCTTTGTTTTAAGTCGGCTGCAGGTGTCCATCGACTACAGTAGCCACTTACCATAAGATGGACTGTAGGTTCATTTGTCAATTCATTTAAAAATACTCTGCATTTAATATTCTACTCTATCCTTCTGCTTCTTCTCTATCAGCCTTTCGGTATCAATTGCTTGATATTTCATTTTTCTAGAGTATATCAACTGCTATGCATAACATTTGGTTTGTGATCAACAACATTAGGTTTGTTACATTTTGTTCTGCGTTCACCAAGCAATGGGGGATAGTGTACGCAGAACCACGTGTCGAATGAATATAGCAGCTTAAAAGCGAATCTCATGAGATTCATTTTTATTTATCGAGGATTATTTTAGGTTAGT
This sequence comes from Parnassius mnemosyne, assembly GCA_963668995.1. Classification (NCBI taxonomy): domain Eukaryota; kingdom Metazoa; phylum Arthropoda; class Insecta; order Lepidoptera; family Papilionidae; genus Parnassius; species Parnassius mnemosyne. The sequence goes on along the minus strand of CAVLGL010000057.1, from coordinate 41,039,668 downwards.
ATTTGTTTTCTTTTTGCTATCACTTACAATAACTACTACTTGCATGCATAGTTACATTCAAAATTATGATTGTAAAAATGTAAATTAAAAAATATTGACAACAAAACAAGCGAAAACATCACAGCTTATAAGAAGATTGTTTGTAGTTAAATGTGTCAAATCTAATTATTTTTTAGTGATATAATACTTGAAGTAAATCATAGTAATCACGTACAATACTTCGCAAGTTCATTGTTGAACATAAGCTATCCCAGGAATTCCACAAAACATGGTCCACCACGCTATTCGCTCACCTACTTTTGAAAGTCTTATCAGTTGGTCACTCTTGCGCACTTTGTAAATAATTCTTAATGTAAGGACTCTGAATAAATAATAAAATTGTGCAAAATCACAAATAAATAAAAAAAATTAGGTTTTAAGTAAAACAAAGTTTTCATATGTTAGAAATCAAGGCGGGCGAAGTCACGGCTAAAACAAGTTACTAATAAAACAGTTCAGTTTTTGTTGTCACAAACTGATTTAAACATTCGTTCATCTGTGTATCATGCGTATGTACGCATAAATACCGCTCCAATCGTTGCACCCTCCAACTTGGACCCTCGCCTTTGTTGTAAACATGTCGTTAATAATTGCCCTTAACCCTCTCTATGTTTTATTCATATTGGCCTGTAAAGCCAAACTAGTATAATGAAAAGTCGTCGCATAAACTCAGTGATTACTTTACACCGTACTGAAACAGTTATTGGTTTACCTGAACTAGTTATAAGCTTATTTCTTAATTTGGTTGTTTTTTAAAACATTGACAGGCTACACGAAGGGTTCATGGTAAAATCATGCATCTTAGGCAATAATTGCGAAATTTTAATGATATTATAAATCCATCATCTCTAAGCGTGGTGGTTATGGTTAATATTTCTAAATCCGAATCGAGTAAAAGTTTATATTTTTCTATCAGTTCGTAAACAAACTATGCTCGGCATAGATCTTTCAACAAGTTAATAAAGTCTTCGTCATGGTTGATAAACAATGACATCGATATTTAACACCTTTGATTTTGACCAATCGCTGACCTAGGTTATTGGCCCACTTGGCGGAAAACATGGGAAATATCTATATTTAAATAAAATTGAAGTGTCTAGCAGTAATATAACTATAACTACCGACAATTGAGTTGAGGAGGTTATTTGCATGCAACTAATACATGAATAACCATTTTTAAAACTTTGTCTGTCGTTATGTCTACTCGCCTGTCTATTTGTCTGTCCGGACTAATGTTTGGAAAAGCTGAACCGATTGTAATGAAATTTCAATAACAGATAGAAAGCAACTAGGAGATTTTTCGATGATAATGATCCAATCTAAATAAGCCATATTAATAGATCCTACCCAGGCGAAACGGGTGCAAGTCGCTAGTTACGTACTCGTATAAACTTCTGAAACTTTGTTTACCTTATAAGAAGTTCTGTACATAAATATATAAACTGACTTTGATATGTTAATATTTCATCATATTATAAGTATATAAATCAAAATTTTATAAATTATAATATCTTCATTATTCTCTCATCTACGGTGTCATTGAGGAAACTAACTAAACTCATTAAGGGTATACGCTGGACGTAACATTTGATATCTTGCTAGCGATACAGATTAAAGTTGTGAATATTGTTTCAAAGTTTAGACACTGTTTTGTAACTTCATTGCGACTATTATGAAATGAACTCACATAAGTCAAGGTTTGTTAAATTAGATCTATCTGGTTTAAAGAATTGGTTTAGTATTCCCTGTCAAAATTGACAAAACAAAACAGTGTCTAAACTAAACGAATCGAAAGACTCACCTTGATATATATGTTTTTTAATATATTACGGGTGGAAAACGAGCACACAATCTAGTTGACGGTAAGGGGATGATGTGGTTCTTAGAAATATACCTCTATACTCGATTAAGTATCAAAAATGCGTTGTCAGCCTTAGAAATAAGATGAAATACCTCGTTTCCTGTGAAAATTGACTCCAGTTATTTACATTCATCATACGAAACACATAAGCATTAAGCTGACATTTTACGCTGGTATTCTAAGCGTGCTTGAGCCGACCATTTTGTACTACACCATAACATAGCTACGGCGTGGTTCTACCAAGCTGGAAGCTGGAGTGTGACATTTAGGCTGTAACTGAGCACCGTGTCTAAGGTTTGAATCCTTAGCCAAAAACCATGGTTTCATTACTAAGGTAGGCCCAGAATCGATACTCTCAGAATGGTTATCCTGTTTTTCATATATTATAGCAGGAGAGTTGTCCTCACGTACCACGTATCTATCTTTCTCAAAGAGTATTTCACGACTAAACTTTTCGAAGACTGAATTTTGGTATATTTACAAAATGAAGTTACCCAAGTATATAAACGTATGACTTTTTTTTAATAGGATAAGGGTGACAAACGAGCACACAGTCCACCTGATGGTAAGTGGTTGCTGCGGCCCATAGACATCTACATCTATTCTCGATTACAAATCAAAATGTAGATGCGTTGTCACCCGTGAGGACTAAGATGGAATGCCTCATTTCCAGTAGAAAGGTCCTCCGGCCACCTGCACTCACCAAGCGAAAAGCAGAGGTAAACCTCTACTTCACGCTGGTTTTCTGTGAGGTCGTGGTACCACCCCGGTTCGAGCCAGCCCATCCGTGCGACAGCAAAAGCTGCCGCGTGACTCTACCACTGTTTATGACTTAAAAATAAGGCTAAGTTTTGTGTAATTTTTAAGGCGATCTTTTATCTACCGAGTACCTACCATATCATACCTAATCTGTTAAATTACTTTGATTTCCAAACGTAATAATACATCATGTTTCATACCTAAGATAAAAGTTATTTAATAGATTTTTAAAGATATTTAAAATCGGCAAACGGTATTGAAGGAGGGTTGATAGGTATTTTCATTACACGAACTCTCCGGAGTCTGGAGTTTTAAATTCAAATACGAGTACACGACTGCAATGACACTACCTAATTAAATGATGAAATCTAATACATTAAAGCTAGTAATATTATAATTTTTTTATAGGGTAAGGGTGACAAACGAGCATACTGTTCACCTGATGCTAAATGGTTACTGTGACCCATATACATCTACATCTATCATCGGTTACGAGTTAATTTGCAGATGCGTTGTCCTCTCCGGCTCTTTACACGCATCATAGGGCTGCTATTTAACGCTGGTATTCCGTGAAAGCGTGGTCCTTCCTCAGTCGAGCCGACCCATTCGTGCTACAACTACTGATACAGCTGGAGCATGGCTCTACCACGTAAAAAATGATTAGATTTGAAGGATATTACTAATGTTAATAGCTTGTGGACTTGGATGGCGTATAATATCTAGACCAACAGCAGGAAGCTGTGGCACAGGTGGATGGTACTGAAATCTTCCATCCACCAGCCAGCATGACGAACTCAGAAAAGAATATCGGTCAAATACGACCTGACGAAAATATGAAACGACCACCAATTATTGATATTTCAAAAATAGTGACTTAGGTGTGTATTAAATTACGGGGTTTAGCTTATTTGTTGGAGCCGGTAACATAATTTAGCTTTGAAATAAAACCTAATTTCCTTATTATTTTTATAGGTTTTGAACGTATCTAAACTCATCCCGTTTTTATTTGTGGTACACGGTTTTTTTTTTTACATTTACATACATTTAACAGTGGTAGAGCTAAGCGGCAGCTTTTGCCGTCGCACAGATGGGCCAGCTCGAACCGGGGTGGTACCACGACCTCACAGAATACCAGCATGAAGTAGAGGTTTACCTCTGCGTTGCGCTTGGTGAGTGCAGGTGGCCGGAGGCCCAATCCCCCCCCCCCCATCAACATGGTAGTGGAATTAAATAAAAGACTACCCCAGGAGGGTACCAGCACCCCTGGAGAATCCCTCCAACTACAAATACAACCAAGCGACCCCTGTCACGCTATCCGTGAATTTTTGCAACATCAGGGGACTTCATTCCAAACTTAACGCTGTCCATTACCATCTAGAGACGGCGAAGCCGGCCTTGCTCTTTTAACCGAGACTCAGGTGTCCTCTCCGGCCGATACTTTATATCTCTCTTACCCGGGGTACAAAGTGGAACACTCCTTTGTGCCCCGGGCTGGAGTTTGCGTATACGTCAGAGAGGACATCTGTTTTCGACGCCTCGGCAGTCTTGAAGGTACGGACCTGTCCATCCTATAGCTGCGCGTAGACAGCGACGACCATCCCCGCGTCTACGGGTGCCTCTATAGGTCCCATAGCGGTAATGCCGACACAGACCGACTCATCGACCACGTCCAAATAGCTGCAGACTCCGTGCTACAACAGGTCCCATCCGCAGAGATCGTGATACTCGGTGATTTTTAACGCCCACCACGCTGAATGGCTTGGTTCTCGTTTAATCGATCATGCGGGTAGATCTGTCTATAACTTTGCTTTGGCATATGGTCTAACACAATTGGTTACTTCGCCAACGCGGATCCTAGATGTGGAAGACCATGTACCTTCCCTGTTGGACCTTCTGCTGACCTCTCATCCGGACGGATATCAGGTCTCCGTCGATGCCCCTCTGGGCTCTTCGGACCATTGTCTGATCCGGAGTACGTTGCCACTCACGCTCTAATCGCAGTTGCGATCTGCAGCTTGCCGCCGTGTTTGGCACTATAGGTCAGCTGATTGGGACGGGATGCGGTCTTTTTTTGCATCCTACCCTTGGGGGCGGGTTTGCTTCTCGCCGGAAGATCCCAGCGTTGCTGCCGATTATGTTGCTGATGTGGTACTTCAGGGTATGGCACTTTTATTCCATCCTCTGTGGTGCCCATCGGTGGCAGATCCCAGCCATGGTTTGGTCTCTCCTGTAAAATAGCATCACGCTATAAGCAGGAGTGCTACCGAGCCTGGGCTGACGCATCAACGTCTCGGGATGTAAACACCAGCGCACTTAAAAATAAGTATAACTTCGCCTCCAGGTCCAAAGCGTCCGTCAAAAGCGTCATTGACAAGGCATGGTCTGAGCACATCGGCAGAATTGGCGAGAAGCTAGTTCGCCTTCCTTCGGGAACCCGTGCATTCTGGTTTCTCGCCAAGGCTGTCCAAGGGAACTATTGTTAGCCATCTCTTTCATCTCTGCACAGAGAGGACGACTCACTGGCCCATGCCGCAAAGGAGAAAGCCGATCTGTTGAGCTCTCTTTTGCGTCCAACTCGACTCTAGATGACGGGGGGAACACACCGCCGAACATCCCGCGATGTGCGGTTTACACAGCGCTCGGTTCGCAAAACACTCTTCTCCCTGGACGTCAGCAAGTCGAGTGGGCCCGATGGAGTCCCTCCTATTGTGCTGAAGACGTGTGCTCCGGAGTTGGCACCGGTTTTAACGCGTCTTTTCCGGTACTCCTACTCCCAAGGCGTAGTCCCGAATTCATGGAAGACAGCTTTGATCCACCCGATCCCTAAAAAAGGCGACCGCTCAGACCCGTCCAACTACAGACCTATCGCCATCACCTCCTTGTTCTCCAAAATAATGGAATCCATTATAAACTGCCAGCTCATGAGGTACCTTGAGAATCACCAGCTGATTAGTGACCGCCAGTACGGATTTCGTCGAGGTCGATCAGCTGGTGATCTTCTAGTCTATCTGACTCATAGATAGGCTGAGGCAGTAGAGTCCAAGGGGGAGGCATTGGCCGTTAGTTTGGACATAGCGAAGGCCTTCGATCGGATCTGGCACAAAGCGCTTCTTTCGAAGCTGCCTTTCTATGGGCTTCCCGAGAAATTGTGCAAATGGATCACCAGTTTCCTTGCTGATTGGAGCATCAAGGTCGTAGTAGACGGTGCTGATTTCAAGCCTATCAACGCTGGTGTTCCACTAGGCTGCGTGCTATCACCAACGCTGTTTCTCCTGCATATCAATGATATGTTGCTAACTGGTAGCATTCATTGCTATGCAGACGACAGCACTGGTGATGTCTTATATACCGGCCGTGCCAATATTTCTCGGGAAAACGTCGCTGAGTACCGGGATAAACTTGTGTCTGAAGTCGAGTCTTTTCTTAACAAAGTCTCGGATTGGGGCCGACTAAATCTAGTCCAGTTTAATCATCAGAAGACACAAGTTTGCGCGTTTACCGCTAAAAAGAACCCCTTTGTCGTATCTCTTCAGTTTCAAGGCACTCCCCTTACTGCCTCAGCTAGTATCGGAATCCTTGGCGTCGACATATCGAATAGTGTGCAGTTTCGTGGTCACTTGGAAGGGAAGGCCAAATTGGCCTCTAAAAAGCTTAGCGTGCTCAGCAGAGCGAGACAGTATTTCATGCCGGCACATCGCTTGCAATTTTACAAAGCGCAAGTTCGGCCCCACATGGAATATTGTTCTCACCCCAGTGCCAGCTCCTTCCACTTGACCGCATCCAGCGCAGAGCGGTTCGAATCGTCGACGACCGAGTTCTTTCTGATCGGCTCGATACACTGGCATTGCGTAGAGATGTTGCATCTCTTTGCATATTTTACCGCATCTATCACGGGGAGTGCTCTGAGGAATTGTTCGAAATAATTCCAGCCGCTCAATTTCACCATCGCACGTCGCGACAAAACTCGCGTTACCATCCATACCATCTGGATGATTGGCGGTCCACCACTGTGTGATGTAGAAGAAGTTTTCTCTCTCGCACAACTTCTTTGTGTAATAGTTTACCACCAGCGAATTTTTCGAACCGATACGACTTAGGAACCTTCAAGAAAAGAGCTTACACCTTTCTAAAAGGCCGGCAACGCATCTGCAATTCCCCTGGTGTTGCGGTTTTTCATGGGCGGCGGTAGTCACTTACCATCAGGTGAGCCGCATGCTCGTTTGCCCTCTATTCTATAAAAAAAAAACTAGCAGCGTTGTATGCGGTGGACTCTTTATTTTTTCTGACAGGTTATTAAAGGTAAAGTATACACGTTGGCCGTTTTCAAGGTGAACAGCAAGATGTAAGACGGGAAGGAACCATTCTTGAATAGGGAAGCTTAGGATCCTCCAAACTGCTACGGAAATTTTTTTTTTATAGGATAGGGTGACAAACGAGCACACAGTCCACCTGATGGTAAGTGGTTGCTGTGACCCATAGACATCTACAATAAAGAATCAAAATGCAGATGCGTCATCACTCGTGAGGACTTAAATGGAATACCTCATTTTCTAGTAAAATGGGTCTCTGGTTCTCTACACTCACCATACTAAACACAGCAGTGTCAGGCTGCCATTTTACGCTGGTATTCCGTGAGAGCGTGGTCCTGCCCCGGTCGAGCCGACCCATTCGTGCTACAACTATACTACTAATCTATATTATGCAGCTATCTGCAGCATGGCTTTACCACGTATAAAAAACTCCTTATGTACCGGCCGCTTTCGTACATTTCACCTCATCTTTCTCATTCTCTATAGTAAAGGCTGCTTGATCACTACCCTTGTTCACATATTTACAAATATACTTGATAGACTTAACAGAGCTGCAGTACACCACATTAATATGAGAATTGAAAGTACGTAGCTTGATTGGTCGTAAAGAAATGGAGTACCCATCCTCGCCACGGCAAAACAAAAGCGGATAATGCAGGGCGTCGCACGAACGTTAGATCTCACTAATGCGCTACAATGAGTTATCGTGGCTCTCAAGGAAAGACACTATCCTTGTTTCTCAAATTGTTTATCAACCATTACTAAGGCCTCATTTGACGTAGGTGCATTGAAGCGACCCGAATCGCTGTCTGGTGGCTTCCTCTCGGCATTAATGACTACTTTGGATGTTGTAGACGTTGCAGGTACCTTGTCCAGGGCGATATTGAAGTCTCTTACATAAGCATTAGACGTGTGTAGCATTCCTTGTAGTTGCCTGACTAAGCCAGATTTCACATAAGGATGGTTATTACACCGCAATTGTACTTTTCTGTCGTCTTCGCCAACAAAATATATGTGTAAAATTGTGGTTTCCTTTGAGGTGCTGGCAACAAACTTCCAACCAACTGGTATACTTGGCTCTGAACTTCAAATGTAGGCATAAAACCGTCCTTTATTATATTTTTGGCACCGAATGAAGTCATTTGAAAGGAACTATTATAATTAATAGAATCAGGCGTTACTTTGCGGAAATCCATTATATAAAAGCTTTTACAAAAATTTACTTCGCAAATATCCGCGTTATAAAATAAAATGATGTGTCTTACCTAGTATGAAGAAGCACCTCCCGCCCTCCCTCAATTGCGTGCACTAACCCCGTCACCACTAATCCCAGCACCGCTACTTCCAACACCACTACACTAGGCAAGACACACCACTGACGATAATACGACACGTGTTTCGCCTCTACACGAGGCATCCTCAGGTGATATAGACTCTACGGTGGCTAACCGCTTAGCGGTTTATTTTTTTATAAAAATTTTTGTAAAAGCTTTTAGGAACTATTATATTTTCGGTCACGTGGTAGAGCCATGCTGCAGCTATATTTCTGGTATAGTTGTAACACGAATGGGTCGGCTCGATCGGGGAAGGACCACGCTCTTACAGAATACCAGCGTAAAATAGCAGCTTAATGCTGCTGTGTTTCGTGTGGTGAGTGTAGAGAACCGGAGACCCTTTTAACTGGAAACGAGGCATTCCATCTTAGTCTTCACGGGTGACAACGCATCTGCATTTCGATTCGTAATCCAGGTTAAATGTAGACGTCTATGAGCCAAAGAAATCACTTACCATCAGGTGGACTGTATGCTCGTTTGTTACCCTTATCCTATAAAAAAAACACTACCATTATGCGTTTACTTTTTTAAAATACTAAATTGAATTGTAGATTTCATATTTATTTTTGTAGTGTATTATATATAACATAATTTGTAGATGTCTTTTGTCTTTTAAGCTGTCTGCAATTTCCTAAAAACTTAGCATGTAAGGCATCAACATATTGTAAATAATTTTATAAGTCACTTCCAGTTAGACTGTATGGGCTGAGATACTTATGCAAGTAGTAATAAAAACACAAAATATGAAAGGTGTCTTAGATACATAACAGTGAAATATTAAAAAGATTATTGACTCATTTTTATGGTTTAGCTATTGACTTATATATAGTTTAGGATATATTACTGCATAGTTTTCATATCAATGGTTTTAGCTGAGGTTGTGGTCGTGGCTGTAAACTTATTACATGATAACCTCAAAAGTGACGAAATACATAAGTGTAACATTCTATGATCCTCGGCTGGCCTGGCCACCCTACACTTCGATTAACAATACGAAGGTGCTACTCGAGAGCATTTTTGGCTTGGTATAATTTTTGTTAATTTGGCGTAGTTAAGTAAATAATCAACTCGTTAAGTTATGAAACATTATGGATTCAACAGTTTACTCTTGCCATTCATCTTCTTGATTTTCGGCTTTAACGTAAACATCTCGTTATTGATAGCGCCGAACCCTTTGTTTTATTCATGTTGTCAACTGAACTAGAATAATGAAATAGGGTCGTAACAACGCTTGGACAAAATTATTATTATTACGCCCTATTTGTAACCGCATCAATATTTTATGTTGAAATGTGTAGTATTATGTTATTCCAGTAGTCAATACAGTTTCGTCAAAGACAATCGAGAAACAGGAAATTTTGAATTATTTGAATAATTGAATGTTTGTGAAGATTTGGAATAAAACGACCTATATAATGAATACTAAGCATTGCGAAGGTGCAGATGGCTTAGCTGTACCCCGAATCAAATTAGTGAATAAAGAATACTCAAAAGAACAAAGAAGCCATAAAACAATGGACCCTTCTAATGAAAAAACTACGATTCTCGGCTTGGAACATTATCAATAATTGGGACAATAGATAGGATCAGACGTTACATTACGGAAAAACATAAAAATTTTGTGTATAATCTTAACTAATTATTTACACCTTTTTAAACAAATTGGGGTATTAAAATATAAGAAACATTTCTATTATAATAAGGTCCCTATCACAAAATTTTTAAATTGAGTCGTCATTTTAGCCGGCAAGAGCCGTAAATCATGCCATGCCGCAGCTATAATTTGGTTGTACTCGGAGAACGAATGGGTCGGCTCGACCGGGCCGGGATTGGACCACGCTCTCACAGAATACTAGTGTTAAATAGCAACTTAATCGATTTCGTATAGTGAATATGGAAAACCGAAAACCCTTTTTATTCAAAGAAGCATTCTATTTTAGTCCTCAGGGATGACAACGCATCTGAGTTTTGATGTCTAAGGGCCACAGCACCCATTTAAAATGAAGCGAATTTTCTGAGAGTTTGTCACCCTTATTCTATAAAAACATAATTAGTTAGTGCATGCATAATCATTTATTAGAACTATTTACAGTATTTTAAGGTTAGAGTAATATAAGAATTATAAGCCATTCTTCTATTGTCCTATTTTTCTTTCTCATCGTTATGTAAAAAATTACAAATACGCAAAAATTTTGGCATTTCATTCAGTAACTAAAGCATACAAAGATCCCACTGCTGGGTACTACCGATAAAGAAATAAAATTGCATTTTATAAGGATATAACAGTGAAAATGCGCTAACCGTATTCTTGAAGCTGCTAAATACAACTCACGGAGACCTGCTAACTAATTCGAATAAAATACGGTGTCATTTACGTTGCAACCGGGGTGCAATAAGATAGAATGCTCCACAGTGTGTATTAATCTGCCGCCATAAGGAAAAAAGACGTATCTAACATTTTTTTCGAAATGGAGTTACATAAATGTTCTAAATCAGTAAATAAAATGGCATCCACCAGTATTTTTATATTTCGCATAAATTAAACGAAACCCTATAAATCTTACTGTTAAATAAAACGCATCTGCGATATGAATCAAATATAACTAAATAGAAAAGACGTTTCTGAAGTCCACTAAGTTGAAAAAACGCATTTTAGTAGAAGCGTCCTATTTATTTACAAAATATTTAATTCATCATAAAATGAAAAGTTACTTCTGCATGGTCATAAGAAGAAAAGACTGTTCTGCGTAGATGTGCGTTTTTAGCGTAGTATTACGAAAAATGGGCAGGCGCAAGTGGCAGTAGTGCCTTTCCTACTTAGTATTGCTAGTTGTGCGGGGTGAAGTGGGGCTCGCGGTTGGTATACTGCGCTTCAGTTGCGTCCAGGCAGACAGAGTGACAACACGCGCGCGCGGCTCTTCGAGCTATAACTACGGAAAAATCGTAAGTCAAACTTCCTGGAATTATAATTTATGTATATTTAAGCATACCCATGAGTAATTTAAGATTGAAAAAACTGCAAACCTATCAGGTGTAGTATAAATATATCTACTTTTATGTTAAAATATTTCGATATTAAATATATCGGTTAGAAAACAACACCTTAATCTAGCTAAACGCTTTTTTTCGAATTTGTTTACACCGTTGAGTACCAACTATCACAATGAAGAGGTTTGCAGTTTATACATTTATATCTTGTTTTATTATTACCATAATGAGTTTTTTGTATAGTTGGATATGAAAGTTTGTATTCAGATAATATCTTTCAGTTTTTTCATTTATTTTTTCTGCGCCGGTGATTTTTTCTAAGTATTTTGTTTATTTATTTGTTTCAGTGTGACAAAATGCGACATAATCGATGCTCAAAAATAATTTCGATGGTGCGATCAACCAGTTCTTCCCAGGAGTCAAACCTGAATACTAATTATTATGAGCTGCCTTTATCTACTACGAACGAAAATAACTCTTTGAATGATGCGGATCTTCATATCAGCTCAGACATCATCCTGGATTTTGATTCAGATGATTCAGTTTTTGATAAAAATTATTTACCCTCAAGTTTAGATCCGTCAAAATGTTCAGAAGATTCAGATTCATCTACAAATACCATCCCCCAATCACCGTCAATTAACGTCACTGTTCCTGAGTCACCTGAAGTCTCAAGCGACGAAGATACGCCACAAAATTTCACAAAAAAGGGGACTATCAGAAAACGTAAGAAGTATGTTGAATCACCGGCGCAGAGAAAACAAATTAAAAAACTGAAAGATATGGAATCTAAATATATACTTAAGCCAGGGTGTAATGATGGATGTAAAAAAAAATGTCATACCCAGTTTACAGAAGAAGCACGACAAAATCTAATCCATCACTTTAGAAACATGTCTTGGAAAGAGCAACAGTATTTCATAATAAATAACACATCCAAAGAAGATCATAAGAGAAAAACCGTTAAAGAAAACAGAAAACTGCCAAGAAACGTAAGCATATTATATTTTCTGACAATTGAAATAGGGGTAAAAGTGAATGTTTGCAAAGTATTTTTTCTAGAAACACTGGGTTACAGTCGAAAAAATGATAAATCTGTAAGAAACGCCTTATGCACCATAACAAACAACATTCCAGTTGATAAGCGAAGAACCAATCCTAATCCAAAAAAGTTGGACGACACTAAAATTGTAGAACATATAAATTCTTTTAATCCTTCAATTTCCCACTACAGACGAGAGCACGCTCCAAATAGAAAATATCTTCCGTCTGACCTAACAGTGACCAGAATGTATCGAGACTTTTACGAACAATAAAACATGAAAGACCTTCCTGTTCACGAACAGATTTCTTATGACTTCTACAGAAAAGTTGTGAAGAAGTTAAATATATGTTTTACAAAACTTGGACATGAAGAGTGTGAGGCGTGTGAAAAGTTTTTTATCCACAATCCGGAATACAAGGAGAAAAGACACAGAAATTGTCAAGAATGCCGAGATTACGAACGACACCGGGAAAAATATACATCAGCCAGGGAAGCATACAAAAAAGATGTAGAAAAACAAAATAACGCAAACATCACCTCAGATACCACCTATTTTGCAGCTGATTTAGAGAAAATAATTATGCTTCCACGCATTGAAGAATTTAAAATTGTAATGTTTTTCCCAAGAGTAATCGCATTCAATGAAAGTTTTGTGCCAATAGGTGACAAAAAAAAACAATGCTACTTTGCAAACCTATGCTGCGATATGGCATGAAGCAATTGCTGGTCGCAAAATGAGTGACATAATAAGCTGTTTCAGAGCTTTTTTGCAGGCAAATAGAGACCTGAAAAATGTAGTCATCTGGTTATATAACTGTGCAGCCCAGAATAAAAATTGGAGTTTGTATATTTGCTCTATCTTGTTAATTCAGTCGAAGTCAATTATGAAACGATTACATTAAAATATTTAGAGGTAGGCCACACGCACATGGCAGCAGACGAATTCCATCATCAAGTGGAGCAATCTATGAAGAGGAAGAAACACATCTATGATTTCGAAGACTTTCATCAAGCAGTATCGAACACCAGAACAAATATTATCGTTAAAGTAATGAATATGGATGATTTTTTTCAGTTTCAAGAATGTTCTACAACTTACAAACTACAAAATTCTTCCCCTCGTGCTTATTTATGTGATATGTGTGAAGTAACATTCCTTAGAGGCACCCACATCATTTATTATAAGACTGTTTTCCACAATTAAGAAGAATACTCACTTGACTTGACACCTCCAAAACCAAAAAATCAGTATAGAGGCATTACTGAAGAGCGCAAGACAGCGATCATACAAAAACTGACACCCTTAATGCGAGACAACAGAAAACCGTTTTGGAATAATCTACCCACTGATAAAATAGTGTTGATCTGACTCAAGTAATTGATGAAGACTAAATTTACAAGAGTTATAAAGCTGTGATAATTGCTTATATTAAGTATAATTTGTTCAAACTTAGATAGTTAGAAAGTAGTAGATTTTTTAATATTTGTTTTTAGAAGAGTAACTTAGAGTAGCTATAAGTTGAGAGAGGTTTGTTATTGCTATTATTGTTTTTTTTTATTTTATGTATAACACATTAGTCGTAGTGTTAGTTTGATCTCACTCCAGTATAAGATTGAGACTTCAATATAAGAGATTCCTTAAAAAGCTGTGATTATTATTATTAATTATAAATACAAACTTAGATTGTTTTGATACTTAATTTGTGTTTCTAATAGAAGAGTTTAACGCGAGTTTTGAGTTTAACTTTATTTTATGAGAGGTTTGTAATTGCTATTTTTATATTCTTTAAAAAGAAATATAAGCCTGATTCTCATACTTTGTGTTTTATTTAATACATGATAATTGTCATGTTAAAACGTACTTCAGTTTTAATAAGGTTTAGGGTTGTTGGTGATCTAACAATGTGCAGGATATTATTATTTTTTAGTTAATTGAATATTAGTATTACTAAGTTGAAAAGCAGCAAATGGCTATTAACGTCTTTTTATTTAGTTAACCAGAATCTGGTAACACATTATCACTAAGTAGGAAAGACGTTTAAAAAAATACTAAGTTGAAAGGACGTTTCTAGCCAGAAGCGTCTTTTCATTGCCGTATCAAGTATTTTCTTTCATTTTATTTACTAAAAAGAAAAAGAAAAAGTAATTTATTGAATACATAAAATTTATTTAATTAAAATTTACATATAATTGCTGATAGATCAAACACTAATACAAACTTTTACACCACAAAATTATTATTTGGTTTATTTCCTTTCACACAGCGCATTTTTTTTGTTTTTTAAATACATTTTATTTTTTTTCTCTGTTTCATACTTTATGTAGAAACGTCCTTTTTCCTTATGGCGGCAGTAATAGTGTGGCAACGCTGTCATCACGCCACATTAACGTAAGCAAATCAGCCACACCGGAAGCTTTAATCACGTTATCTGCGTTGTCGAACGGCTCTGTATATATTATGTCTTATATGGAATAAGCTCCCTACTACACGAATCGTTGGCCGCCCCAAAGACTGATCTCCGCATCCGGTGGAATACCTCCTCGTTTCTTTTCACAGCCAAAGTAGTAGCTAAAAGACGGTTTGAAATGTTTTATTGACTAAAGTGATTTCAAATACTTTTAAAATGTGTTACAACAGGCCATGTTTCTTTTTATCAGCCAGCAATAGTATGCAGCAGATAATTGTAAGGAGGATTCACCTTAAACGCTTGGATAGCAGTAATAGACGTCTCTCACCTTTGACTCTGCTGCCCGTTGCCTGTCTGGGTATAATACGTCTGGCGTTAACTATATGGTTATACTATTGTCTATCTTTTTCATGGAATTTTCCATAGTCACCTCTTATGTCATCCACGGGACGAAATGGGATGATGGGTTCTCTTGCGTCACCACAAGCAAATAGCCTGTATTACTTCCATTGTTGTTGCAACCTATTAAAGCTGAACATAAGCCTTCCCAATGAATTGCCTCATAGGAAGAATATTTGCAATAGTTGCCAAGCTTGGGAAGAGGGTTGGCAACCGCAGTTTTTTTTTATTTTTAATTGTTATTAGGAAGACGCTGCTACCCATCTCCTAGTTTGTTTGCGCCGGGACGAAATGTGTTAGTGGATATTCTTATACAGCAGTACTAGATTATTAGAAATTGTACCGAAAATAAATTCAAAATATAACATTTGGCTATTGCTATAAATAAACAAGAATCTTAATTCAGTGGCAAACAAAGTCGTCTTTTACTGGGAAAGCCCGAAATATTAGACAATAATAAAAGTTTTTTCATTTTTGCTGGATTACAACTCTTGGACGCGAACTTTGATATTATTTTCCCGTCGAAACCCTTCATGACGTCAAAAGGTTGTTTTAAATGCAATTCCTTTTGACTTTTTAAGATGCAACTTACAAAAGATGACCATTTTGTCCTAGCTGTTGATAACAAGGACGAACCTTTCAGATATTATAGAAAATTACAAAATGCACAGACACTAAATAATTCATCAGTACATTATTTCTTGCCTACGTATCCGTCCGGGTAGGAAATAACCTTTTACCTATTTCTGTCACCAAATGCTTGCAGTGATGTGTTTCGGTCGGAGGGGGATGCGTTCTTTGTTTGAAGTTGACTGTATGGAAACCCATGGACTGAAGTAGCTACTTACCATCAAGTGAAATCTTAGATAGTTTCTTATATCAGTTTCAAAAAAAAATATATATTTATTGAACATTTTACGTGGTGGAGCCGTAGTAGAGCTATATTATAGCTGTAGTGCGTACGGTCCGACTGGACTGAGGAAGGATCATGATCTCACAGAATACCAGCGTAAAATAGCAGCTTAATGCTGTTGTGTATCGTATCGTGAACGTAAATAACCGGGGATTTGTTTTAATGGAAGCGAAGAATTCTTCGTCTTCAAAAGTGACAAAGCATATGAAAAAAGCATATGAAGTTTTATTCTAAATTGAGGATTCATGTCGATGTTTAGAAATCTCTTAATATTAGGTGGATTATTTACTCATTTGTCAACAGTATTCTTTAAATAATTTGTGACCGGGAAAATACCTGTGTCGTGTAAAGAAAGGGCAAATAACCTAGCGCCTAGCCTAGCCTTTTAATAAAAACAGTTTAAAATTAATGGACCATGCAGCAAAAGTAAATATAGCATAAGTAAATTTACCATATAAATGTGTTTACTTACGAGTAAATGCAATGCCTCACAGCATATAATTAATCTGGCTCTCTTACGATTCTAACCGACACACAGCAGTGCAAGAGTAAGAGTACAGCTGCATGTCGACAAAAACAGGTTGGAGGGTGATGCTGAGTTGCCTACCGTAGGAATCCTAGAATCCGAGACTTGCTTTTAATGATTTCTTATATTTAAACGAATAAACACATTGGAAAAAACGTTGAGAGTTAAAAAAGTAAAACTAAGTTAAATAAAACGCGATAAAATAAGAAAAGTTTTAAATATTTATAGAGTTAACAAATTTAAAATTCAGTGTAATTAATGGACCAAATATTATTGAACTTAGGTAATTACTAAAAGTGAATTTCAAATTATTTTATTTGAATCTTTCTAACCTTTAAAAAAATGTAACATAAAAGCTATTAGCATCTACTTTTGCACGTACTTTCGAACATTGCCATTACTTTCAGTTTATCCGAATTTTAAATTCATGAAAACTATAGAATTTTATAAAAGAGCAATAAGTTAAAACCGAATTTGGTGAAGCATTCACGCATCAATTTTCTATTTTCTATTATTTTCATTTTTCTATTATCAGTATCTATTTTCCAAGTTTTAGTTTTATCTGCATGGGAATATGCATGCAAATATGTTTGTGCTAGAATCATTATTCACCTATTGTGTCGAAGACATGTGCTCTGGAGTTGGTACCGTTTTTAACGTGTTTTCTCCGGTATTCCTAGGCGTAGTACCGAACTCATAGAAAACAGCTTTGGTGCACCCGATCCCTAAAAAGGCGACCACTGCGATTCGTCCAACTACAGGCTTATCGCTATCACCTCCTTGTTCTCCGGAGTAATGGAAACCATTATTTACTACCACCTCATGCGGTACCTTGAGGATTTTTTTAAAGAATATGGGTGACAAACGAGCACATAGTCTATGTGATGGTAAGTGGTTGCTGTGACCCATAGACATCTACATATATCCTAAATAAAGAATCAAAATACAGATGCGTTATGACCCGTGGGGACTAAGATGGGATGCCTCTTTTCCAGTAAAAGGGGTCTTCGGTTCTCTACACTCACCATACGAAACACAGCAGTGTTTAGCTGGTATTTTACGCTGGTATTTTGTGAGAACGTGGTCCTTCCCCGGTCGAGCCGACCCATTCGTGCTACAAATATACCTGTAATAGCTGTAGCATGGATGTACCAGGTGTTTAGTGACCGCGTTACGGTTTTCGTCGAGGTCACTCAGCTGGTGATCTTATAGGTTACCTAACCCATAGATGGGCGAAGGCAGTGGAGCCCAAGGCGAAGGCGTTGGCCATTAGTTTGGACATAGCAGAAGCTTTCGATCGGGTTTGGTACAAAGATTCTTATGACACTAAAGTTTATTCAAAATGATCTCCGTGATTTTGAATACAGGCCTACAATCTGCGCGGCCAGTCGTCTATCGCAGCACGAACGAGGTCCATGTCAATATCGGCGGCTGCCTTAATCAAGGATATCTTGAGTGACTCCAAATTGGGATGAGGCGTTGAGCACGCCTTTTCCTCCAAGTGTTGCCATATCTTGTAATCTAACAGATTCAAATCTGGACTGGAGGAGGGCCAGTCTTCGTGCCGGATGAAGTCGATTTCACGCGCCGCCAGCCAGTCTTGTGTGCTCTTCGCTCTATGAGCTGGCGCCGAATCTTGTTGGAATACCCAGTGCCTGTTATTGAACATGGTATGTGAAACAGGTTCCACAAGGTTCGTTAGAACTGTATTTTAATATACAACTGCATTCGTTTTTACACCTTTCCCCTAAAAAATGTACCTCTTTTAAGCCCCAATAAGAAACTCCCAACCATACCATGAGCGAGGATGGAAAATAACCTCGTTGGACACGCGGAATACGGTTGCTCGCTTCTTCACTATAGTGTGCGTACACCTTATCATTTTGTTTGTTGTAGCTCTCTTCTACGATAAAAATTTTTTCATCCGAAAAAAGAATTTCCCGATATTTTTTCCCGCATACTGCTTCAACAAAGCGCGGCATCTCTTCAGTCTCAGGTCCACTAGACGAGCATTCAATTGATGTCCTGTTTTTCTTCGATATGCCCGAAGCCCTAAGTCTTCATTTAACATCCTTTTCACCGTGGTTCTGCTTAACCCTATCTGAAGGGCCAACAGTTTCTGTTTACGTTTGGGATTTCTTTGAATTCGCGCCTTCACAGCTTTTATCACTGCTGGAGTCCTAACAGACCGAGAGCGACCACTTCTATATTGATGATCTATCTATATTGACATAAATAATTTAATAAAAAAGTTTTGGACAAAAGATAGGTATTACCTATCCAAATATAATTTAAGACTGAAAGCAAATGTGCTATCTTATTATTTACTTTTTAACTCAGCCAAGTTTTTGGCTACCAAGACTGCTTTTATTGAGCATAATCATTTGACATTTAATTTGGAATCAGTTCCAACTAATTTAAATTAGTGAATGTGACAATAGAGGCAATCTCTAGCAATAATAAGAGTTTAATTAATTTTGAATACAGCCCACAAATAAGTAATAAAAATTGTTTACACCTGGTGCATCAAAATATACAAGGCATGTTGGGCAAAGAATTGGAAGTTGAATTGTTTTTAAATAGTAACAATATACACATCCTTTGTATTACTGAACATTGGCTAAAAGATTATAATTTCATGTTTAATTTCAGAAATCACCAGGTGGTCAGTTCCTTCAATAGAGAAAAAAGTTTACGTGATGGCTCCTTAATATTAGCAGATAAATCATTATTATATAAAGAACGTAAGGATATTGTGAGCCTCTCTGTTGAACGAACTGTAGAAATGGCTTGTGTCGAGCTCGAGCACCTCATTGTTGTAAGTGTTTACAGACCCCCATGTGCTACTTATGACCATTTTGAAAGGATTGTGGAAGAAGTTTTACTCAAACTTAGTAAACAGAACAAGTCTGTTGTAATGTGTGGAGACTTTAATATCAATCTCCTTGAAACTTCTTCCATTAGTATTAAGTTTAGCTCATTGTTTAAATCGTATAATCTTGTAAATTTATTCTTAGAACCAACACGTATTGCTGGGCCTAGTGCGACCTGTATAGATAACATTTTTACAGATGTTAAGCCCTTGCATAAATCAATTATTCAAAATTTAAGTTCAGATCACTGTGGACAGTTAGTATCACTACCTTACATACACAAAAAACAGAAAAATAAGAAAGTTGTGTTTGTTCCAATAAATGAACATCGCTTGGAGAGGTTTAGAAGTAATATAATAAAAAGACTTCCATCACTTTCGTTTAAAAATAGTGCTAATTATTTGTATGCTACATTATTTGAAATTATACGTTGTGAATTTAGTAGAATATTTACTTCTAAAACTTTCTCTTTCAACAGTCGCAAATCATTTAATGAATGGGCGACAGTAGGAATTTATAAAAGTAGGCGAAGGTTATACGAGCTTTATGATGAAAGATCATATAATAGTAGTGTTATATTTAGAGATTATGTAAAAACATATTCTAAAATATTTAAAAAAGTGTGCTCCACTGCTAAGGCTTTACATTTAAGCAACAAAATTAAAACTGCATCCGACAAAATTAAAATGACCTGGAGAATAATAAATAGTGAAACGGGCAAGGTCAACCCGCGAAACTCGGATTTTCAATTGAATATTAACAATAATTTAACGCGATCTGATCAAGAAGTTGCTATGGCTTTCGAGAAACATTTTACTGATGTTCCTTTTTTGACAACAAAATCATTAAATTCTTCTCCTACTGTCGCCGAATCATTGCTCAAACAAAATGTAAAGGCTTGTTCAAATACTTTTAAATTCCATAGGGTACTGCCAAAAGATATCGTTAAATATTTTAAAACTATTGATGTTAAGAAAACGGCAGACTTATGGGGGATTTCCGTTAAAGTTGTTTTATCTATAATCGATATATTAGCACCTTATCTAGCCACTATATTTAATATGAGCGTCGAATCTGGTGTGTTTCCTGATTTAATGAAACATAGTAAAGTCATACCTATATTTAAATCTGGTAGTACATTAGACCCCGCCAATTTTAGACCAATTTCTGTACTACCAACATTAAGTAAAATTTTTGAAAAAATTATTTTAGATCAGATGTTAAGTTTCTTTAATATTAATAAATTGCTACATAATAATCAATTCGGTTTTACAAGGGGTCGCTCGACAACTGACGCTGGAGTTGAGCTTATTAAACATATTGTTTGTGCATGGGAGGATTCAGAGGATGCTTTGGGTATATTTTGTGACATTTCCAAGGCCTTCGACTGTGTTCACCATGAGACATTAATCAGGAAGCTACAGTACTATGGTGTCAAGAACACAGCGCTTAAACTTATTATTTCATATTTAAGTAATAGAAAACAGAAGGTTATTATCAATGGTAAAAGTTCTTCCGGGTCACCTGTACTAATGGGTGTACCTCAGGGCTCGATTCTCGGCCCATTCCTATTTCTGGTGTATATTAATGACTTACCTCACCTTGTAGGGGATAGTCATGATATAGTATTATTTGCTGATGATACTTCCTTGATTTTTAAACTTAAACGTCAATCATCTAAATGTGACGAAGTGAATAATGCTATATCAAAATTAGTGCATTGGTTTAACGTTAATAATCTGCATTTGAACGGAAATAAAACTAATTGTGTTAAATTTACAACAACGAATGTTCAAAATCTGAATACCAATGTGTTTTTAAATGGGGAGGAATTGAGCCCTGTTGTATCCACTGTTTTTCTTGGCATCACTCTTGACGCAAAGCTCCAGTGGGGCCCCCATATATCCAAATTAGCAAGCAGACTAAGTTCTGCAGCCTATGCTGTAAAAAAGATTAGAGGTCTCACTAGTGTCGAGACAGCTAGATTAGTTTATTTTAGTTATTTTCATAGCATAATGTCTTAAGAACTCCGCCGTTGCCGGTCCCAAGCCCGGATGAGAAAGGAGGAGGGGACGAATCCGCCGGAGAGAGTGGGTGTATCCGGTGGACTAACACACCCACCTGCGCTAGGACCTGCGCAGTCGAGCGCCGTACGCGGGGATGAAGGAGTCCTGGAGGGTTGAGCCGATCGTCGCTGGGGTATATAGTGGCGAGAGGCAACACGCCCTCTTTGGTCCGGATTTCAATCTAAACGGTGGCCCTATCTGCTAGCCACAGATAGGGAAATGGCCAAGCGCCCCGTCAGAGGGTCGCAGGCGAGGGATGTGGGGGCTGCCTAGTCTTCCTGGAAAGGGGGATGGGTGGTGGTAAAGGCCATGCTGACGGAGCAAGTGACAGTTTATTCGGGTGGTGGGGATGGGCCTTGTCAGCCCCATCTACCAGCTGGATCGAGCTCCCGATGTCGCGCTGTGAGCCAACTTCGCATCCCTATATTCTCCCGGTAATCCTAACGCCTGAAATTCCTAAAGTAGGGCGTTCCCAAAGGTGCGGGCTCCATGGAGGGTGGGAAGCCGGGGGGATGAATTTTAAAAAAAACACAAATTATGGACAATTTAAGGCCCAATAAGAAAGAGGGAGAGGTGTCAGAGGTGCTTACCAGAGACACCAAAGAACAAAAGGGAACCGTCACTAAACCGACGGTTCCACGGACAGTACCGTCCAGCGTAGGTGCCCCCACCAAAGGGATAACCTCGCTGAACGTTTCCAAAACCAGTTCCAAGGAGCTGGAAGAGAAAAAGAAACAAGAGCCCGCAAGTGATAAAACTGCGGAGCCACTACGGACTGACGACCTTTTCTCTGCTGCCTGGCAAGTGGTGAGCCGTAAGGGGAAAGGCAAGGCACCCAAAAAGGTGACTTGCCGACCTGACGGACCATCAGGAGGGTCTATCCCTGCAGGCAGTAGTGGAAAGGCCAAAAAGAAGAACAAGAAGCAGCGGGAAAAAGGCCGTAGAGAACGAGCCGCATTGGCTGCTTCAGATACCAAAACCAAGGACGCTGGGCAAGCTACTGCGACTGAGGTGCTTGGCGCTGGAACCAGTAGCCGCGCTGAAGCTGGGAAGGATAAAAATCCAGCCCAAGTGGAAGTCGCGGATGCGGGAACCAGCTCAAGGATATCCGCCAGGAAGCAGCAAGCGGCCAAGCGTCCTGGGAAGAAGGAAAGAGCAGCCAAAAGGATGCTGGAAGAGTCCACCTCGCCTAGAGGTGAACACAAAAAAGTGCGACTCGAACAGCAACCAAAGACTGCAAGAACGAGCTACGCTTCCGCTGCTAAAGCAGATTTGGGTGTGGCCTTAACGTGTGCGCGTTCAGGTCACATTACGAAGGAAGTAGCAGACGACATCCTCGTAGCAATACAGAGGAAGATGATCAGCGAGGCCTGGAGTAGCCAGGACCCTGATGCGTCGGGCCCAGTTTTTAGGGGCAAACCCGTTTATACGGAAGGTGTCCTGAAACTGTGGTGCGACGATCAGAAGGCTCTGGACTGGTTGAAGGGGAAAATTGCTACCCCCGACCTTAAATCCAGCACCTTGCTGACAATAAAGAAACAATCAGAGATACCACAAAGAGTCAAATGTGGTATCCTTATCCCTGATGCCCAGGGGGCCTGGAAAGACTCACGCGACATTGGTCGCGTGTTGGCGTACCAGAACCGCTGGGTTAACATCAGGGACTGGCTGTTACTCAAGGCAGATAAGCAGACGGACGGGTGGTTCCTCGTTGTTTCGGTGCCGGAGGATCATATCCCGACCCTGATGAAGGCCGGACGCCGTCTCGCATGTGTATGCGGGGCGGTATACGTAAAATTCCAGGGTCGTGGAGGCAAATTCTTTGATACTCCACCGAGCAAAGAGGTAGAAAACAACCCGGAAGTTATGGATACCGGAGCCATAGTTACCGGTACAGCGGAATCACTGGAGGCCAAGTCCAGTGAAGAAACGGCCTGCACAATTGAGCCGAAGCCCCCAGTGGAGATTGGGCTCAGCGGCAGCTCACTGAGTGACGAGGAGGACTGCATTTTGCCGACCACCTCCGACTCGGTGGCTGACGATGAAACCCGAGATCTTCTGGCAGGCCTATTTTTGGGCGGGGACGGGGAGGACGCGATCAATGATGGCGTGCCCTTCGTCCAAAACTAGCCTAGTGCAGGCCAACCTCCACCACAGCGAAACTGCGTCGGCTCAATTACGCAAGTGGTTGGAGGTTCAAAGGACTGCCATAGCCTTAATCCAGGAGCCATGGGTTGGGGCTGGTAAAATTAAAGGCCTAAACAACCTAAAAGGTAAGTTATTCTACAGCTCTGAACACGACAAGCCTAGAGCGTGTATTTACACTACTAAAGATATCTGTGCACAACCTTTAACAGATTTCTGTTCTAGAGACATGTATGCCGTAGCAATACAGTACACACAGGAGAGTAGATTAGTCGTCGCCTCGGTCTACATGCCGGAGGAAGACACTCCTCCCCCTCATGACATCAGCAGGCTGGTGAACTTCTGCGAGAGGACCGGACTAGAGGTTGTGATCGGGACGGACTCCAACGCACATCATCCCCTTTGGGGAATGGAAAAACCAAATGAACGAGGTAAAGTTTTAGTTGAATATTTATTTAGTACTAACCTAACCATTTTAAACATAGGTTCTGAACCTACTTTCATAAACAAACGCTGTCGCACTATAATCGACCTCACACTTGCAACAGAAGGAGCAGCCAAACTAATTACGGGATGGCATGTGTCGAGAGAGGCCTCATGCTCAGACCATAGATGGATCTGCTTCGCACTACAGGTCGATATCCCCTCTACACCACCATGGAGAAATCCCCGCAAGACAGATAAAACTAAATACCTAAATAGGCTGACGACTTTGCTAGCGGATTTTGAGGGGATAAATACTATAGCAGATCAGTCGCTCCTAGAAGAACAGGTAGCAGCTGTTACTAAGGCCATGATAGACAGCTACCATGAATCATGTCCAGAAATCACTCCACCAAGACATGCCGAGGTAAAACAACCGTGGTGGGGTAAAGAACTCGATAGAAAACGTAAGAAGGTAAGAAAAGCTCTAAATAGGGCCATGAATACCTCAATGGATGAAGACTGGCTATTATATAAGAAAGCTAAGTCTGCATACAAAAAATGTATCAGGTATCGACGCTCGATTGGGTGGCGTAAATTCTGTGGCAACATAGAAACCTGCAAACAAGCAAATAGGATTAGGAATATTCTAGCTAAACAGAACACGTCGGGATCCATGTCTCTAAAGAAACCCGACGGTAGCTACTCAACATCGCCGGATGAAGCCCAACGCATCCTAATTGAAACGCACTTCCCAGGTTGCTGCGTAACCCAGGAGGCAAACCGGCATGACGACATACTGACATCAACAGCAGAAGACTGGAATTTAGCACAGAGAGTGGTCATCATCATCATCATTACAGCCCTTCACAAGTCCACTGCTGAACATAGGCCTCCCCCAAAGAATGCCACAAAGCACGGTCCTGAGCCACCTGCATCCATCGACTTCCTGCATGTCTTACCAGGTCGTCACTCCATCTCGTGGGGGGACGCCCTACACTTCGCCTACCGATACGAGGCTGCCACTCGAGAGAGAGAGTGGTAACGATGGACAAAATCCATTGGGCCATTCACAGTTTCCTCCCCTATAAGGCGGCAGGACCCGACGGCATATTCCCGGCACTCCTACAGTAAAGCCCTAATAGTCAGACTTGCTGCCATAATGCGAGCCTGTCTTGCTCTTAAATATGTTCCTAGGGGATGGAGGGAAGTGAAAGTTACATTCATACCCAAACCAGGTAAGAGCGACTACACTGACCCTAATTCCTACAGGCCCATTAGCCTCACATCCTTTCTCCTAAAGACGATGGAGAGGATGTGTGAAAGGGAATTAAGGGGGTCGGCGCTAATGAACTTACCACTACACGACAAGCAACACGCCTACAGTCTAGGCAAATCAACAGAATCGGCCCTTCATAAGGTAATTACAAAGATTGAAGAGGCCATCCAAAACAAAGAAATATGTCTAGGTTCCTTCATAGATATAGAAGGTGCTTTTGACCGAACGAACTTCTCCAGCATAAAAGGTGCACTCGGTAGACACAAAGTTGAACCGGCACTGATCGACTGGATAGTTTACATGCTCAGTACACGAATAATAAAGATTGCTGGTGAATCTCAACCAACCCAAATTAAGAAAGGCTGCCCGCAGGGTGGGGTTCTCTCACCTCTCCTGTGGAATATGGTCATTAATGAACTCATCAGCAAATTAAATGACAATCACTTCTATACAGTAGGTTATGCTGATGACCTGACAATACTGGTCTCTGGAAAGACAGCAAGCATAGTGTGCGACCTGACCCAAGCGGCTCTCCGTATAGTGGAGAGATGGTGCAGGGAACACGACTTAACCGTCAATCCAAATAAAACGGTTTTAGTTATGTTCACACAAAAACGAAAGCTGAATAACTATCATCCTCCAAGTCTTTTTAGCACGAAACTCCAGCTATCCTCTGAGGTAAAATATTTAGGTCTTACCTTGGACAGCAAACTTAACTGGAATAAACACATAGAAAACAAAATCAACAAAGCTAGTATAACTTTCTGGCAATGCAGAAACATGATTGGCAAAAGATGGGGATTGACGCTAAAAATCATACTGTGGCTTTACAAAACTGTAATTCGGCCCATGATCACTTACGGCGCTCTGGTATGGTGGACCAAGACAAATGAAGCCACCATAATTAAAAAGCTTCAGCGCTACCAGAGACTGGCATGTATGGCTGCTACAGGCTGCATGAGAACTACGCCAACAGCAGCCTTAGAAGCGATGCTGGAGCTAACTCCGCTTCATCTACATATACAACAAGAAGCGACATTAGCTGCCATCAGACTCAAGACCCTAAATCTTTGGAGTAAGAATAGTGTCCCTCATACAGGCATAATTGATAGAATTCACTCAAAAATTCCTATCCTACAAGCCAAATACGATAGGATTCCTAAACAATTTGTTTTCGATAAGAAATACAAGATACAGTTAAATGAAAACAGCCAGCCGGAAGGATTAAGCCCAAAAGAGCTTAGAATTTTCACCGATGGTTCTAAAACAAATGAAGGTGTAGGTTGTGGAGCTTTCTCTGAAGACCTCAATATTCACATATGCACACCGCTGGGTACCTATAACACGGTCTTTCAGGCGGAATGTATGGGTATCATTCAAGCGGCCATAGCAATAGATGCTAGGAAGGTTAATGACTTCCCCATCAGAATACTGACCGACAGTAGGGCGGTACTCCAAGCCCTGAGATGCAATGTGGTGAACTCGGGACTAATATATGAATGCCATCAACGATTAAATGAGGTATGTAAAAACAACAATGTGACCCTGCAATGGATAAAGGGACACAGTGGATCCAGAGGCAACGATGCAGCAGACGAACTGGCCAGAAGAGGATCGGCTTTGGCCACTATAGGGCCGGAACCAATCATACCAATCCCCTTTGGTAACGTTTGTTCACTGGTACGTAGACACTTCACTAATCAACACGCTCAGCTTTGGAAAAATCTAGTAGACTGTAGGCAAGCTAGGGATGCCCTGCCTGAAATTAACAGTCGCTTAACAAAAGTTTTAATGAGACTGAACAAGCCGCAGATTAGGATAGTAACAAGTGCTATCACGGGACACGACACCTTTAACAAACATTTATTTACTATAGGTGTTACAGATAGTCCCCTGTGCAGGGCATGTATGGGGGAGGAAGAAACGGCGGCCCACGTGCTACTGAAATGTCCGGAGGTCGCTACATACAGGGCTAAACATCTCGGCACGCCGGGATCACTCCCCGAAGTTGCATGCAACATCAAGGGCCTGTTGAGCTTCTTCGGAGAGATCTCATGGCTCGAATAATCACATTATTCCTGCCCACACGCAAAATACGCGCATTGACGTGGAGTTGCGGAAAACAGCCCGTCGTAAACTAAACTAAACTAAACTAAGCATAATGTCTTATGGGATTTTGCTATGGGGAAATGCGGCTGATTCAGAAACTATTTTTGTTTTACAGAAGAGGGCCATTAGAGCTATTTACAATCTAAAACCGAGAGAGTCTCTTAGAGATAAATTTAAAGAAATTAATATATTAACTTTGGCCTCTCAGTATATTTACGAAAATTTAATGTATGTTCACAAAAACAAAGATAGTTTTAGTAAAAGAAGTGATATACATTCTGTAAACACTAGGAACAAACACAAGCTAGTGATACCAGTTTCTCGACTCCACAGAGTCAGTAATTCATTCTTGGGGCAATGTATACGCTATTACAACAAGGTCCCGGAAAGTGTACAGGTTCTCTCTATTACCAAGTTTAAATGTTTTATTAAGCTGAAACTGTATAAAAAGGGTTATTATAGTATAAATGAATACATGGTTGATAATAACCCCTGGGAATGAGGTGATCGCTTCCAAGCAGTTTCTAAAATAAATTTTGTAAATAGTTCGTAATCATTTATATTGTAAAATTTATTTTAAAAAAAAAGTCCCGCTGGGTTTCTTGCTGGTTCTTCCCAGGACAGAGGGTTTTTTTTCGAACCAGTGGTAAAGTAAAAAATGACTTTCAATAAGAATTACACATGTAATGTATATTGAATAAAAAATCTTCTATTCTATTCTATTCTATTCTATTCTAGACCTGTCATTTACACAAGAGTCTTCATTGTATCGTTTGATGGTACGATAAACGAATCTTTGGGTTATATTCAAATTTTTCAGTATGTCAAAAATTTGAATTGGCGCGTAACCGCAACGATGCAATGCAATAAGTGCAACACGATCTTCTTTAAGCGTCCACTCCATATTTAAAAATGAGTAAAATTCTAAAAAGTATATAGTTTTATTTTCATGAACAATTCGAAATTCGAATTCAATAAACTTTTTTGTGGCCAGCATTCTAAAAGAAAAGTTTTTACTGTGTGACAATACATATGACCTGACTAGGTATATACAAGTATGGTTGTCGATTCTTCACGCTATATAGCCGGCCCATTGTCACTTCAGCTTACTAATTGGTTAGATTACGTCAGTTACTCTGTTTTTATTGTTTACTCGCAGAACTTCCTTGTGGAATCGATTACCACCAGCGATTGCAGACTGATACGACTTAGGGACCTTCAAGAAAAGAGCCTACTCCTTTTTAAAAGGCCGACAACGCATCTGCAATTCAAATCTGGTGTTGCAGTTGTTCATGGGCGCCGGTATTCACTTACCATCACGTAAGCAGCATGCTCGTTTGCCCCCTCTCCTGTAAAAAAAATCATCTTCATTGTATCCCTTCACAAGTCCACTGCTGAATATAGACCTCCGTTTAGAAATACCACAAGGCATGGTCCTGAGGCACCTGCATCCATCGACTTCCTGCATGTCTTACCTGATCGTCACTCTTTCTAGTGCGGGGCCACCCTACACTTGACCTACCGGTACGAGGTTATAATTTTGAGAATAATTTCTGACAACAGAAGTGAGATAACTTCTAGCAGCATTATTAATTAAAGAAATACACAGTCTTTGCCTCTTAGAGCAATATTGATAAATTCCATACTATCCCGTTATAGAATTGCATTTATCATTATTGGTGCCTATGAATTTATTTATTTTTTCCTTCGTATTATAGTTTTATAAAGGAAAAATCAAATGTACTTATTATATATACAAGTATGGTTGTCGATTCACCAGCCATCTATATAGCCAGCCCATTGTCACTTCAGCTTATTAATTGGTTGGGTTACGTCAGTTACTCTGTTTTTATTGTGAATATTCTCATTTATTTGCTAGAAGAAAATATTTAATATTTTTCAGTCCATTTTAAAAACGTGTAAATATTTTTTTTATTTAAGCCAACCGTTGTTAAAATTAAATGAGCCCTTGGGTATACAAGGAAAAAGAAAGCTAACTGTGAGCGACAAAAAATACGTAACAAAGTTCTTTCTCCCTTATTACTTGGAAATCTGTCTTGTTTTGAGTTCTGACAATTTATTTGAGTAATCCTTTGAAGTTATTTTACACAAAACAGGTCAGTAAACCTTAAAAATTTAACAAGTTTCTGTATTTTTATTATATTTAAGCTAATATAGGCGTGAAAATTTTATTTTTAACGCTTTGCAACACCCGTGATATTGAGTTTTTTTTAGGGAAAAGGGGGAGGGGGTTATCCTGAGGCGACATGGGTGTTTTAATCCTCCAATAATCAAATTTATAAAATGTTTGCGATGCCTCATTAGAGTTGTAATGCCCTCATTAGAGTTGTAATGCAGCCCCGACGGTGTCGCCTTTTGTGGTTTTGTGTGGTGTGGGAAAGACCAATGATCTGCAATGGACAAGTGTGATGGGTTGCAATGAATTAATGATAAATCAAATAACTAAATTAATTCAAAATAACAAAATTGTAATACAAATAGTTGCTATCGCGTGTCTTGGTGGTCTGAGTACATACTACACAGGTGCCATGTTCCTCAGAGGTGACATAGCATCTGCATTTTCATTCCTTATCAAAGACAGATTCAAAATGGCGACAGGCTTTGTTTCGAAATATTCTATGAAGATGGAGAAATTATGTGCTTGTTTTTCTCCTTTATCTTGACAATCTATTAAAGTTCACTGCTGATCATAGTCCTCCCCAAAATATTGCCTCATAAGAGGGACATTTGCCATAAATACCATGCTTAGCAAGCGGGTTGACAAACGCAGTTTTTATTTTTAGTCTTTGTCAGGAAGATACTGCTGACCACCTCCTGATTTATTACCTTCTGTCACCTCTTACAACATCCGCGGGATGATATGGGATAATGGATGTTCTTACATCGCCACTACACAGTACTTCTTCAAAAAAAAACTATGAGAAACCTGAATTCATTTGCTTTATTTATTTATGAAATTGACTGAATAAAGTAATTTTTCTGGGAGGATTGAATAATATTAAAACACGTTACTACTTTGCAGAACTAGAATGTAGGACTTGTGTTTTTTTTCCTAGGAGTTAGTCTGTGTTGGTACCACTGACTTGCCTCTTTCTGTCAAGAATCAAGAGTGAACTCTTTATTCCTATATCAAAGTTAACCGTGTTATTACAAAAAATTGTTTAAAATTTGTCTAGGCTTAAACAAACTACAAACGGTCTAGTTTTGGAGGAAAAAAATAGGAGGACACGGGATGACGATTTTATCAATTATTCATTGGAGTGATCGGATCCTAGCTGCAGTTGTTTCTCCCGGTTGTCAATCTCAATTGTTCGAATATACTTGACACATTCAGATCGTTAGCTCAAATTCTCTTTAGAGATCCAGAATGATCACTGCTGCGAATCATTATCCTAATCGTCATATGAAACATGGCAGTATTAAGCTGGTATTTTACACTGGTATTCTGTGAGAGAAATTCTCACTGTGTAGTGGTGGTGTAAGAATATCCACTGCTACATTTTCTCCCATAGGTTTTGTGGCAGGCGACAGAGGGAAACTGAAACGGAAGAGGAGCAGCAGCATCTGGTCCTGGTAACAAATTTAAATAACAAAAAACTGCGGTGGCCAACCCGTCTGTCTACCAAATGTGCAACTATGGCATAGTCCTTCCTATAAAAGCAATACATGAGGGAGGCCTATGTTCATCAGTGGACTTTTGTAAGCCTAATAGGTGGACGAATTCTGTAAGAGCGTGGTCCTCTCCCGGTAGAAATGATCCATTCGTGTCACAAGCATAATAAACCTGCAGAAATTCTCCACCACGTATAACTACTGTCACGTTTCCATTAAAAGAAAAAAAAGTCTTCCAAATGTTTCAACAGAAAATAATGCTATGTGTGCGATGAAGTTTCTTTATTTACTCAAGTAACCTTACAACCAAGCTGAGAAAATTTCAGTGTGTAATTTCGTTTTCAAACAGCCCATTGCCTTTGTACGACTAATTCGCTTGTTCTGATTGCTCTGGTGCATGGAATAGCCACAATTCTTTGGGAATATACTGTTTGTATAGTAACAGTATCAGTGAAATTTACGTTAATATATTAATTTCTTGCTCTGTTATAAAATGTCCAGTTTCGAAAATAATAGAAGAGACTCAAGTTATTATTTACTGCCAACTACCCACTAGGGCAGTGCGAAGTAAAAATTATTTCACGGCACGTCTATGGCCTCATTAAACATTTCTTTAGTAAATGGCACGTTGATACATAAGGGTTCGCCCCCTTGCACTAGGATTTGCTCCTGTATCATATGGGCAGTATACATAGATGCATAATTTTCACAATGCCAAACTTCCAGACCCGGACCAATTATTTGTACACCATACAAATATTTACTTGTTATTTGCGGAATTTGAACCCGCGGCTCTCAGCGCTGCTGATAGTATAATTCACTTTAATCACTTTAATGGTCACGTTTAGCAGGCGGATTGAGAATCGATATTCCAGACGTCTCGTACATTTACGCTGCTGCCCTCGCCGGTCTGGGTATTTTATATCTCGTATATTTGGATCATTGTATTTTCACTATGTTTATTTCAGTAATTAAGGTTAGTATTTCAACTGAGTAAAAAAAAGAAAGAGTTTCTCAATTCAACCGTATTTTTCATATGAACTACTATTGTTGATTATTTTTTATTTGAAAGCTGGTGTTTTTCACGTGGTCCCATATTAATTTGATCAAGATTTTACCTTTAGGTTTTGAGTTATTCTTGGTAAGGCGTTGCTTAAAATTTAATTGACTAAAATGAGAACATCATCAATGTAGTCGAACTATATTTATGATGGTTATATATTGAAGTCGGTTATACAACATTTTTAATTTTTCCACTTGTTATTAAAATGCAGTATGAGGACGCGTATTATCGTACAGAGGCAGCGGGTACGAGCGATTGACCAAAGATGGTTGGAGACGTGCGAGCTTGTCTAGCATTGTGTTCAGTTCTTCACAGTGCACAGTTGCAGTAATACTGATCCCGTTTAGGTATATGGATGCGGAGAAGGCGACAGAGGTGTTTCAGGATGGTGCCAAATGGAAGTCCATAGTTTCTGCCTACCCCTCTGGGTGACAGGCGTGAGTGTTTATGTATGTATGTATGTATGCAAGTTATTGTAAGATTGTAAGTTATTGTAGGATTTTAAGTTATTGTAATATTACAAGTTATTGTAAGATTGTAAGTTATTGTAAGATTGCAAATTTTTGTAAAATTACAAGTGACTGTAAACATTTTTAATTTTACAACTTGCTTATTACTAATAAAGTACACGTATTTTTTTATATAATAAATGTGACAAACGAGCACACAGTCCACCTGATTGTAAGAGGATGCTGAGGCCCATAGATATCTACATTTATCCTCGATCAAGAATCAAAATGCAGATGCGTTGTTATCTGTGAGGACTAATATGGAGTGCCTCGTTTCCAGTAAAAAGGGTCTCCAGTTCTCTACACTCACCATACGAAACACAGCAGCATTGAGCTGCTATTTTACACTGGTATTCTGTGAGAGCGTGGTCCTTCACCGGTCGAGCCGACCCATTCGTGCTGCAACCACAATATAGCTACAGCATGGCTCTACCACGTACAAAACTTATGTAATCATATGTAATCATTACCGATATTAAATATATTATATTAACGATATCAGTGGGGCCTACATATATCTAAACTAGCAAGCAGACTAAATTCTGCAGCTTATGCTTTAAAAAAGATTAGAGATCTCACTAGTTTCGTGATAGCTAGATTAGCTTATTTAAGTTATTTCCATAGCATAATGTCTTATGGGATTTTTCTATGTGGAAATACGGCTGATTTAGAAACTATTTTTTTTTACAGAAGATTGTCATTAGAGCTATTTACAACCGAAAACCAAGAGAGTCTCGCACAGAAAAGTTTTAAGAAATAAGTATATTAACTTTGGCCTCTCAGTATGTTTACGAAATTTTAATGAATGTTCACAAAAACAAAGGTTATTTTAATAAAAAAAGTGATATACACTGTGTAAATACTAGAAACAAACACAAGCTAGTGATACCAGTTTCTCGACTCCACAGAGTTAGTAATTAATTCTTGAGGCAATGTATACACTATTATAACAAAGTACCAGACAATATACAAGGTCTCTCTATACCAAATTTAAAAATTTTATCAAACAAAAACTGTATAAAAAGGGTAATTATATTATTAATGAGAACCTGGTTGATAATATTATTCCCTGCGAATTAGGTGGGCGCTTCCGTGCTATTTCTAAAATAAATGTTGTAAATAGTTTGTACAACCATTTATGTAAAATTTACTTTAAAAATGGTCCCGCTTTGTTTCTTGCTGGTTCTTCCTGATGAGGATTTTCTCGTACCAGTGGTAAAGTTAAGAAAATGACTTTCAATAAGAATTATACATGTGATCTATATTGAATAAAAAAATTATTCTTTTCTATCCTATTCTTATTCTTACTGCGTTTAGTTAAGTAACTTTTACTAGACTACTACAGAACCCTGGGTTCTTTTCGAGTATTTAGTAGAGTATGTTATTATTTTATGTAGTTGCGTCATTTCTATGTGCCTTTGTGATTTTCTGTACCCAAAAGAACTTGATGGATTTTGAAGCGTAAGACCAAATTCATATTTGATCATTTCGGTGCAATTACTTTTAGTAAATTGTAAAATATATAGCTACGAGTATCTCTCTCATTTTGTCGATTGAAATTAAAGTTTTTTATATATCTTTTCACCAAAATTATCTAGACTTAAATTTGGTAACAGCACCATGTGCCACACCACCCATTATATTTACTTACAGTAACAAAATACAATGACACTTAGCGAAGCATAATATGTATATAGTCCGAAATCAACACTAATTTCCAAGTTTTATAAAATTGAAAATGTTAATTAACTACGACAGAATTAAAAACATTTTTCATTGAGAAATGCTAATATTCCACAAATGCTAATGAATATTTAAGTGACTCGTCAGTAAGGAATGACATTATAATATTATTTGAATAAAAATTGTAGTTTTAAAACTAATTGATTTATTTACATGTGTATATTCTTGTATTTAGTTGGTAGTGTTTTCATACCTAAGGGCTGAATGCAGCTAACGTTAATAGTTTTTAAGATCTATTATGCCTTTGTTCCCTGTATTCACAAAAAAGATTTGAAATTTAAAATGAATTTGAACTTTTCACAGACGATACATCTGACATAGATTATGACTTTACAGCGCAGTACTTCAGTGGTAGAGCCACGCGGCAGCTTTTGCTGTTGCACGAATGGGCCGGCTCGAACCGGGGTAGTACCACGACCTCACAGAAAACCAGCGTGAAGTAGAGGTTTACCTCTGCGTTTCGTTTGGTGAGTGCAGGTGGCCGGAGGCCCTTTTTACTGGAAATGAGGCATTCCATCTTAATCCTCACGGGTGACAACGCATCTACATTTTGATTTGTAACAGAGGATAGATGTATATGTCTATGGGCCGAAGTAACCACTTACCATCAGGTGGACTGTGTGCTCGTTTGTCACCCTTATCCTATAAAAAAAAAAACTTGGTTGTGTTGGCTCCAACTATTCGGCAGTAAGCTGATGCCGTAACCGTCCAGGAGAATAAAATAGTATACAGTCGTATATCTTACAAAAACTGATTTTACAATAACTTTTAATCTTACAATAACTTACAATCTTATAATAAATTACATTCTTACAATAACTTACAATCTAAGAATAACTTACAATCTTACCCATAGAAAGTTATGGCCACTGTTTGGTGGTCTAGCGTCGGTATGATTCATCACAGCTTCGTACCAAACGGGATGAGTATTACTGCAGATGTGCACTGTGAAGAACTGAGCACAATGCTAGAGAAGCTCGCAGGTCTCCAACCAGCTTTGTTCAATCACTCGTACCCGCTGCCTCTGCACGATAGTATGCGACCTCATACTGCACAACAGACGGTCTCCATGTTACAAGACCTGGGGTTGGAAGCTCTCCGTCATTCGCCGTACTCACCAGATCTTGCACCTACAGACTTTTACTTTTTTGAGCATTTGGATAATTTTTGCTAGGAAAAAATTCCCAAGAAGCGGAAAATGCCTTTGAAGAATTTGTTGCCTCCCGTCCAGCTGATTTCTTCAAGAAGGGCATCAATAAAATGCCACTAGGTTGGTAAAGATTCATCGATTGAATAGGTCTTACTACTTTGATTAATAGAAATATAAAATATAAAAATTACGTGAAATTATTTCATAAATAACGACAACTTCATGTCATCAGTTAAAATATTACAGTTACATTTTAAATAGTATTTAAAGAGCGCTCCGAGCGACCGCTCAGACCCATCCAACTACAGGCCTATCGCCGTCACCTCCTTGTTCTCCAAAATAATGGAATCCATTATAAACTGCCAGCTGGTACCTTGAGGATCACCAGCTGATCAGTGACCGTCAGTACGGTTTTCGTCGGGGTCGATCAGCAGGTGATCTTCTAGTTTACTTAACTCATAGATGGGCGGAGGCAGTAGAGTCCAAGGGGGAGGCATTGGCCGTTAGTTTGGACATAGCGAAGGCATGTCGATCGGGTCTGGCACAAGGCGCTTCTTTCGAAGCTTCCTTCCTATGGGCTTCCCGAGAAATTGTGCAAATGGATCACCAGTCTGATTGGAGCATCAAGGTCGTAGTTGACGGTGCATGCTCTGATTTCAAGCCTATCAACGCTGGTGTTCCACTAGGCTGCGTGCTATCACCAACGCTGTTTCTCCTGCATATTAATGATATATTGCTAACTGGTAGCATTCATTGCTATGCAGACGACAGCACTGGGGATGCCTTATATACCGACCGTGTCAATATTTCTCGGGAAAACGTCGCCGAGTACCGGGACAAACTTGTGTCTGATTTCGAGTCTTTGCTTAACAAAGTCTCGGATTGGGGCCGACTAAATCTAGTCCAGTTCAATCCCCAGAAGACACAAGCTTGCGCGTTTACCGCTAAAAAGAACCCCTTTGTCGTATCTCCTCAGTTTCAAGGCACTCCCCTTGCTGCCTCAGCCAGTATCGGAATCCTTGGCGTCGACATATCGAATAGCGTGCAGTTTCGTGGTCACTTGGAAGGGAAGGCCAAATTGGCCTCTAAAAAAACTTGGCGTGCTCAGCAGAGCGGGACAGTATTTCATGCCGGCACATCGCTTGCAACTTTACATAGCGAAAGTTCGGCCCCACATGGAATACTGTTCTCATCTCTGGGCCGGGGCACCCCAGTGCCAGCTCCTTCCACTTGACCGCATCCAGCACAGAATCGTCGACGACCGAGTTCTTTCTGATCAGCTCGATACACTGCCACTGCGTAGAGATGTTGCATCTCTTTGCGTATTTTATCGCATCTATCACGGGGAGTGCTCTGAGGAATTGTTCGGACTAATTCCAACCGCTCAATTTCACCATCGCACATCGCGACAAATCTCGCGTTACCATCCATACCATCTGGATGATTGGCGGTCCATCACTGTTCGATTTAGAAGAAGTTTTCTCCCTCGCACAACTTCTTTGTGGAATCAATTACCACCAGCGAATTTTCCGAACCGATACGACTTAGGAACCTTCAAGAAAAGAGCTTACACCTTTCCAAAAGGCCGGCAACGCATCTGCAATTCCCCTAGTGTTGCGGTTGTTCATGGGCGGCGGTAGTCACTTACCATCAGGTGAGCCGCAAGCTCGTTTGCCCCCTATTCTATATAAAAAAAAAAGAGCCCGACAATATCGTCCACGAGTACAATATCGTCGACAAGTAAGTCCGTCGTCATATTTTATTCTGTGGAAGTAGTAATAGGTCGTCGTTAATTCATTTATTGCATTTCGAAAGTTCTCTGCTAAATATATACTTCTCTAATAGAATACCTCATAAGAGGTGCCACAGATGCCATGCAGTTCGGCAGCCGTAGTTTTTATCATCTATTTTTGAATTTTTATTAGGTAAATGACGCCAGACATCTCTTGTATCGCCTCATACAACATCCACGCTATGGTATGAAATAGCAGATTATCTTGCACCGCCACTAATAGGTGATCTAGGAAAATCCCTGGGACATAAGGCCTGATAGAAAACGGTATAACCGTTTTATATTTATTTCAAATGTAAAATTTGGATGGTAAAGTGTAGAAACATTAAAATAAAATTATGTTTAACCCAATTTCAGAAAACAAACTGTAAAGATGTCCGGGGATAGAGCGGTACAGTGGAATACCTGAAAACGTGTCAAAATGCACAGTCGAGAGATTTCTCCGTTTATGCAAAATTATTTTATGAAAATTAGATGAGGGTCCTTGTGCACTTTGCAATTATCTAAAGCTGTTTCTGTAAAGTTTTCGTTTAAAATTAAACCAAAACTAATACCACTAACATGCACCAGCATCATAATTTCATGTTATCATTCTGTTGACCAACTGTTTAGTGGCAGTGTAAGAATATCCACTACCCCATATTGTCATTTCGTGGGTGCATTAACAGGTTACTATAGGAAATTCCGGAAAATTTTATGGCTTCTAGTAGGCAGAGCCATGCTGCAGCTATATTAGTAGTATAGTTGTAGCACGAATGGGTTGGCTCGACCGGGGAAGGGCCACTCTTTCACAGAATACCAGCGTTAAATAGCAGCTTAACACTGCTGTGTTTCGTATGGTGAGTGTAGAAAACGGGAGACCCTTTTGTCTGGAAAAGAGACATTTCATTTTAGTCCTCACGGGTGACAACGCATCTGCATTTTGATTCTTTATTGAGGATAAATGTCTATGGGACACAGCAACCATTTCCCATCAGGTGGACTGTGTGCTCGTTTGTCACCCTATACTATAAAAAAAGGTTCAGCAGTGGAATTTAATAGTACAGGCTGATCATCAAGAAAAAAAATACGATTTCATGCGACAAAACGTTGAAATCTTAATTTTTAGGCCCAAGAAGAACATACAACGCGCTTAGGCGCTTACGGCATGCAATAAAAAGTTTAATAAAAATAAATGTGTTAAATACTTATTTTTTATTACAGAAAGGAGACAGTTTCTTTTTGTATGGAGAATGGGCCCACCACAAATTTTAGAGAACCTTAATGAAATGCATGTCGATTTATTTATTATAATTTATAGATTACAATAGTAATATTAGTTTTACCGTATCTAATGGGAATACTGAGTAATTAGCAAATAAAATATGTATCTTACTATAACCTAAAAACAAACTAAAAGCTATTTCTATTAGTTTTCACCGGTATTATAAGTTAAAATAGTGCACTGTTCAATAAGTAATAGTATAAAACAAAGTTATAGTTACTTTCAGCATTTAAAGGTACTTTAAAATTGATGGAAAATCTTTTTAGTAGTTCCGGCAAAATACTATAGTGCATGTCTGTGCATGAATATGGTATGGATACTATTTTTTACGTGTATTGTTTGTGAGTATACATCCCAAATACCGTTTAAGTAATATGATTAAAGCCAAGATGAGTCAGGGATAATATGTACATTTATAATATTACCTACACACGCTATATAGTAAGAAAAATGTTTTGAACTGAAATAATAATTTTATTAAAATTATAAATTATAATAAATTTATAATTATATTAAAATAAATTTAATTAAATCATAATTTTCAAAGTAGTCTATTAACAGTAGAACAAATAGACAGGCACGGTGTCAAAACTTTGTTTGAAAATATATTAACTGATTAGGTTAGGTTAGATACCTCAAACATTATTATCTGTTATTACACACTGATAAATAGTGATGAAGTAAGATGTTTTAAATTGTTTATGGAAGGATAATTAAATACATGTAATTGTATTTGTTATTTACATTACACAATTTAAATGTATTTGTTATTGTAAATCATTTCAAAATATTTATTCTTAACAACTTGATGATAACATGTCCATTTATGATATTGGCAGGAATTCGAAGAACATTTTCAATGATATGATAGAAGACTGTTGTCTTCAATATCCATACTCTTTTTTGTCTCTGCCTACGGGCAGCTCTGCAAGCTTTTAGCCTGCAAAGCATAAATACATATTCTTAGCGATTGACCTGAAAAAGTTAATTATTGTAAAGAGTGCCGATACTAAATATTAATTCTTATCAATATATTTTTTTCTATATTTATTTCATTATATGTAGCTTGTGGAGACTATGTTTGTACACGCGCCTAGTTGCCCCAACAAAGGCCGACTGGACCAGGGCCCATGAGCGGTCCCCTCAACGAGCAACCAAGGGCGGAGCGCAAATGGCCTATGGATAAACGTTATAAATAAGTTACAAAAATGGCTAACAAATAAGCAAGCACTTACCAATCTCCGGAGGAAGGGTTGACCACAGGGTACCTGTCAGGTGGTAAGTGATGTGCATGTAAAGTGGTGTGCGAAAGTGTATATACATGTAACCTGACGTTCCGTTGAACTCGGAGAGAGGATCCACAGGCGCTGCCGTTCTCCAAATGTGCGCTCCCTCCAGTCGTAGTTCACCAATTAAAAACTTCTGCTTTTATTTCACTATTTCAGTCTATCAACTTTATTGTACATTTAATTAACTTCAAACTCAAGGATAAGCCTCGTTAATCGTACTCAAACACGTGACACATGAAACAACTAAGAAACGGTCGATCAAGGTTCAATATTCAAAGTTCCGGGTTCACCCAACACAGAACCACAAACTCGGGAACGAACGCGGTCTCTTCTTGAGTCACAAAGTTAGCGTTCAGCACGACAAACTAAAATTCTTTCGTACGATATTAACAGGCCACACAAGCAAATTAAATATTGCAAATGGGCTTCAAATGCAATAACTTTACAAATTGACGTGAATTACTTGCAAACAAAGGTAAGTTAATCATTCAACTCAACAAAAGGGCCTCGTTATCACTTCAAACGCTCCAAATAAAAAACAACTCAATTCGAGGCGGTCTTAAAGAGACCCAAATCTTCGATAGTAAATTAGACACGCACAATTACTAAGATTCTAGACCATCAAAACCAACACTGGTCGCGCGCAACCAACCCAGCGGTCGCAAAACAATACATACTAGTCGACAAAGCCGCGGCGGTCAAGCTACTGACCTCGGCCCACCCGGCCGGACGCCGGGAGCGGCATACCCCCCCCCCCCTAGGTGGCACTCACGTCACCTCATCGGGCGATGTTCCGAGTCACACGCTATTGGATGCAGTTTCAAATGCCCACGTTTGGGCCTAAACAATGTTTATATATGAATTGCATTTCAAATACTATAATGCCAAAAAAACTTGTCTTTTTATGATACTGTTAGGAATTAAAAAGACATTTTCAATAATAATATATAAGACATTAAAGATCCTTCAATGTCATTAAACTATATTTCCATATTTCTGTCAGAATTTTGTTATCTATGCCTATATGTTAAATAAATAAGAAATTATTATAAAATATACATGATAATTAGCTCCAGTTGATCAAATACAATAATAGTAATTATGGATTTACATCAACAATATTTGACTATATAAAAGTTGTCTAACTTTTTATTTTCACTGGTTTCATGTAGGAGAAAGTTATATAGTTTCTTTCATGACAAAATAATATTCCTTTCTGCAGAGTTAACAACACAGCAGTATAAGCATAATAGAAGAATCTGATTCCGTCGCAGGATATGGTCCAAAGTTATATAATACATGGGATTTTTATATAATATTGTACTTTGTCAATTTACATAATATATAATCAGTCTTATAGAACAGTGAATGTATAAACAAAACTCATATGATTTAGAGAATATAGCTCCTAAAGGTGATTTGTCTGGCAGTTTGAAGTTTATCAGCTTTATTACAGTCCTAAGTGTTTTTGTAAATTCAATAGCAATTTTGAGGATATCACCCATTACACAAATAAAATGGCTTAACTAAGTCACAATACTTATGCAAACTATCTAATATTTAATTTAGATATTACTAATAACATAAAACTTTTACACATTGTCACTTGTTTTAGGTTATTCAACACAAATTATAGATTTTCTATAATTCTAGGTGGAAAATTAAACTCATATATTACATACATATGTAGAAGAGAAATACATCATTTGAAATATTAATACATAATCTGCATGATATTATCCATATTATGATACGAATATAATGTGTATTCATGTATCCATACACTTGTTCATCGATGAGACGATATTTAATTGTCTTGTAATGTAAGCAAACTGTAAAAAATGTTTATACTTAACTATAAACTTTATGTTTTTGCTATCAAAAATGAATATAAGCACAATTAACCAGTAACCACATAATTTATTCTTACACTAGTGCTGCAACTCGTACTCTGTTTACAATCGATTCAATCGAGTGAATTTGTGTAACCTGGTATTCGAGTGAAAACAAATTTTATTCGAGTCCGCTTGCACTCGAGTTACCGAGTGAACTCGGCGTACCGCACCGTGTAGATTCGGAGATCGCTAGATATATATCAGTTCACTTATTCACTTGTAGTATAAGACGCCGCGATTGCGCCAGTAACGTCACGTTACTGGTTACATCCAAATTCAAACTTGCATCTGACATGTTGAAGTCAAATACGAACTTAGTTTGATTTATAATATCGTGATTGTGATATCATTGTTGTTTATTTTTTGTTACTTCGTAGAAGTAGTGCATAATATAAAAGGTGGTTTAAATGTACTTGTTTGTTTAAAGTATGAATGATAACAATGAAACAACAAAAAAAAATCGTCAGTGTGGCATTATTTTAAAAAATGGAAACGATTTGTAAGATATGCAAAAAGCAGTTTATAGATTTTGAAATACTCCACATATCTGTAGTAAATAAAAAAAAATGGAAATACTACAAATAAATAAATAATAAATATTTGTATTTTAATTCATATTGCCACATATTACTTATTTTATAAAGGTACCTATTTAAAAATGATTTAAATAAGGTAATCGCTATTCTCGACTCGAGTGATAAACTTCAATCGATGCAGGGATAGTTAATTCAAATAACTCA
Organism: Parnassius mnemosyne; assembly: GCA_963668995.1. Classification (NCBI taxonomy): domain Eukaryota; kingdom Metazoa; phylum Arthropoda; class Insecta; order Lepidoptera; family Papilionidae; genus Parnassius; species Parnassius mnemosyne. The sequence goes on along the minus strand of CAVLGL010000057.1, from coordinate 40,997,113 downwards.
AAAACTCGAGCACAACTGGAGTGACATGATAAAACCCGAGTGACTTGAGTCACAAAATTCTTCTCGAGTCACATTTTTATATTACGGTCAATGCAGTGTCTGTCTACAATTTAGTGATGAACTCGACTTACTAATTCGAGCAATTTATTGATATATTATGTAATGTCAATAAGCTGATTAAGTATAATTCGTGATAGTTCAATTATTAATAACAGTAACTTTACGCTACGTCATAAAGTAAGTGATATTATTTTATGAAGATTTTCTATACGCAAACCAATAATATATATAATTGCCTATAAAGTTAAGAAATAATAATAATTATCTTGGATGGAAGAACAAATATAAAAATAACTTGTAACAAACCTACACAGCTTCGTTCCACCAATTCGAGTTGCGTAACTCGAGTACTATTCGATTACGTGAATTTCAACACAAGTTAACTCGAGTCGAATTTCTTCCGAGTTGGCAAATCTCTACTGCAATTGTGTTTGATATTACTTTATCTGAACCAATGACATAAACATAAATATCAAAACAACTCTTTTTTTCCAGATTTCTTGATTCCGTGTAGAAATCTTTGTGCTATTTACAATAATAAATTGGTATCTTTTTTTTAGTGTGCTATTTACAATAATAAATTGGTATCTTTTTAGGCTCCAAAGTCTTTGCCAGAGATCTGTCTGGCAGAAAGAGCCACCTGTCAAAGCTGAAGACATAGTGTGGCAGCATCGTTTCCGGGACACCTGAGATTTTGAGTGAGATTGAGAGGTTCTATGGGCAGCTGTACACGTCATCGTTGGAGCCACACGCAAATGTAAGTAACGATCCAAGAGCGAGTCTCATCCGACACTATTCCGAAGATATCCCGGACGTCAGTCTGAGCGAGATTAGAATGGCTCTCCAGCACCTTAAAAACGGTAAGGCCCCAGGCGAGGATGGAATTACAGCGGAGCTTCTGAAAGCGGGTGGAAGACCGGTACTTGAAGTCCTTCAGAAGCTCTTTAATTCCGTCCTCCATGGTGGCATTACACCGGAGGCGTGGAGCAGAAGTGCGGTGGTCTTGTTCTTTAAGAAAGGTGATAACGCTCTCCTGAAGAACTACAGACCGATTTCCCTTCTGAGCCGCGTCTACGTGCTGTTTTCGAGAGTCATTATAAATCGTCTCGCGCGCAGACTTGACGACTTCCAGCCTCCCGAACAAGCCGGTTTCCGAAAGGGCTTTAGCACCATAGACCACATACATACCCTTCGGAAAATTGTACAGAAGTCCGAAGAGTACAATTTGCCACTATGTCTGGCGTATGTGGACTATGAGAAAGCCTTTGATTCCGTCGAAATTTGGGCGGTGCTGCAGTCCCTTCAGCGGTGCCAAGTTGACTGTCGGTATATCGAAGTGTTGAAGTGCTTGTACAGTAGGGCTACGATGGCTATCCGAGTACAGAACCAGAGTACGAAACCTATCCAATTGCAGAGAGGTGTAAGACAGGGTGACGTCATATCCCCGAAACTCTTCACCGCTGCATTGGAAGACGTTTTCAAGCTTCTGGACTGGAAAGGGTACGGTATCAACATCAATGGCGAGTACATCACTCACCTTCGATTTGCCGACGATATAGTCCTTATGGCAGAATCGCTGGAGGAACTAAGCACTATGCTCAATGACCTCGATAGTGTTTCCCAACGGATAGGTCTTAAGATGAACATGGACAAAACAAAGATCATGTTCAATGTCCATGTCACACCTATGCCGGTAGTTGTTGGGAGCACTAAGCTCGAAGTTGTTGACGAGTATGTTTACCTGGGACAAATAGTCCGACTAGGTAAGTCCAACTTCGACCGAGAGGTCAATCGACGGATTCAACTCGGCTGGGCAGCGTTCGGGAAGCTACGACACATCTTCTCGTCAGACATACCTCAAAACCTGAAAACGAAATTGTACAACCAGTGCGTGTTGCCAGTGATGACTTATGGAACTGAGACGTGGTCCTTCACTGCTGGCCGTATGAGGAAGCTCAAGGTCGCTCAGCGAGCTATGGAGAGGGCTATGCTCGGAGTTTCTCTGCGTGATAAACTTAGGAATGAGGATATCCGCAGTAGAACCAGAGTAACCGACATAGCCCAACGGATTAGTAAGCTGAAGTGGCAGTGGGCCGGCCATATAGCTCGAAGAACCGACAACCGATGGGGAAGAAAGGTTCTCGAGTGGCAGCCTCGTACCGGTAGGCGAAGTGTAGGGCGTCCCCCCACGAGATGGAGTGACGACCTGGTAAGACACGCAGGAAGTCGATGGATGCAGGTGGCTCAGGACCGTGCTTTGTGGCATTCATTGGGGGAGGCCTATGTTCAGCAGTGGACTTGTGAAGGGCTGTAATGATGATGATGATGATGATCTTTTTTTTGTATATAATACCATTGCTGTCCGCAAAAATTTCTATTGGGCCCAAAAACGACTGACTCCTTTGTAGCGTGGCTAAGCGTTTGAGTTGTTGCAGGAACTGTGTTGATATTTCAAATTTTAAGTATGTGGAGTATCAAAACTTAGCTACTCTTTCTCTGCAAAAATAATACATACACCTAATATTATTGGCTCTGAATTCAACACGTTATCGTATATATCACGACCTCCATTCAAAAAAATGTTACTGATTATGCAGTACATTGCGAATTCTTTATAGCTTTTCTATGAGTATCACGGCTCATAAATTATAATACGCAATGTGCTTAGTCACAACTTTTTTTGGTGTAAACAAAGTAACCTAATAATAATTATGTCCTCCAGACCGAAATTCAGTTACAGCGGCTAGTCTTTACCAAGACGAGCCATCTGTTTTGGACAGGACTATAGTGGCCAAGTGTATTGTGTATATGTGCACTCTCTATTCCCGCACTTTCATAGTCCCATGGAATGGTAATCCGAGACGACCGTAGAGAGTTCAGCCGCAGGACCTACGTTTTGCCACAGGGGTAAAACACCGCCACATTTCTTACTTCGGGCTGCTACTCAGAATTACTTGACAGAAAAATCTAATAACTGATTTTGGCCCGACCGACCCGGGATTTGAACCCGTGACCTCATGATCAGCAACCGCGTTTACGAACACTAGACAAATTGGACAATCAATTGATTTTTAATTAGCAAATGGCCTGCAGTTGAAATATACACTCTCAGCTGTTGCCAGTATTGAGTTTTTTTTTTAATACAAACAAAATAAGCGTGCCATAGAATAGAATAGATTAGAATTTTTCATGAATCATGCTTTACCACTGGTTCGTAAAAAACCTTTGTTTTGGAAAGAACCCACAAGAAACACAGCGTACTTTAAAAAATTACAATATATACTTACTTAGTGACCTTCAAGAAAAGAGTCTTCTCCTTTTTAAAAGGCCGGCAACGCTTCTGCAAATCCCCTGGTTCGCCTGGTGTTGCAGTTGTTCATGAGCGGCGGTAGTCACTTACCATATGGTGAGCCACATGCTCGTTTGCCCCTCTTCTATAAAAAAATAACAAGGGTCAATCAATCAAGTACTTTTTGTAGTATAATAATCCTTACTAAATGTTTTTTGATTAATAAAAATTTAAAAATTTTGTATATTTTCTGGAATTTCTTTGTAAAAGCGTATGTATACATTGGTCCATGAACGAATAACTGACTCTTTGGAGTCGACTAACTGGTATAACTAACTTGTACTTGTTCCTAGTATTTACAGTTTAGATGATGATAGTAATTATGACTTGGTTCGTGATCAATCTTCAGGTCCTCTGTATGGGAATTTTATTTTTTTATGGGATAAGGGTGAAAAACGAGCACACAGTCCACATGATGGTAAGTGGTTGCTTCGGCCCATAGACATCTACATCTATCCTCTGTTACAGATCAAAATGCAGATACGTTTTTACCCGTGAAGAGTAGGATGGAATACCTCATTTCCATTAAAAAGGGCCTCCGGCCACCTGCACTCACCAAGCGAAACGCAGAGGTAAACCTCTACTTCACGCTGGTATTATGTGAGATTTTAAGCTATCCAGCCGCTTTCTTAGTAGTGGTGTGCAGAAGGCCGTCTCTGATTGCTCCACTAGTTTACAAAAATGTGTATCAAATGCAACTGTCCATGATCCACGGCAATAATTTAACGTAAAGTGGACTATGTGCTTATTTATTACCTCTATTGATAAAAGAATACGCTTAGAGACAACACGCATAAGCACTGGATAAAATTAAGTTTGTCCTTCTCTTAACCTAAAGGGAAGAAATTTAATTTCCTTATAAGACTAAATTTGTTTATTCTATACAAGTTAAGCCTGTCTCAGTAATTAAATCGGTTGCGACGAGATTTGTGGGTCTTGTCGCTTATTAAATAACGTTGAAAAGGGTTTTAATTATTTTCAGTGTTTTTTTATAAAGTTAGCTGAAAGTGCTTAAAATTTATTAGATATGCTTTTAATAGAAAAATAGAATTCTTGTTTAAATTTAATCAATGGGGAAGAAAGGGTCTCGAATGGCAGTCTTGTACTGATGGATGCAGTGATGAGCGACCCTCACTAAATGGAGTGACGACCTGATGAAATACAGAGGTAGTAGATAGATGAAGGTGACTCGGGAACATACTTTGTGGCAATTTATGGGGAATGTTTTAATTTATTTAAGGAAATATGATCAGCAGTGTACTTTGGATATGCTATTTGGATACTCGGTCACCCATTTTGTTCTGCAGGTGTTGCAAGTGACGGCTTTAGAAGATCTCATGGTCTCCAATACATTACTATTTGATATTGCCGTCGATGACTAATATGAAATACTCAGTCCAGCCACTGTTACTTCGATTGGCGATTTCCTTCCCACAAAAGAATAGCACTATATTTACTACTAAAAAGTTACGGCTACGGGCTGTTTAAGAAGAATAAGATGAATTAAAACCGTAGGGTCTTGATTTTACGTTCTTAAACACTGCTCTATAAGATTGCAATTGGGTAATAAAAAGTATGAGAATACGTAAAGTAACAACCTATATTTATTCCAATTCTGGGCATAGATCTCCTTTCAATCTTGAAAGGATATAAGGACAAGAAAGAATACACGGATTTGTCCAAATTGATTTTCCATCCATAACAGCCTATAAAAGTGTACCGCCGAACATTGGTCTCCCCCATAGACTGCCACATTGAGGGCTATTTGCCATAATTCCCATGCTTTGCAAGCGGGTATTCAACCGCAGTTTTTTGATTTTAATCGTTATTAGGAAGACGCTGCTGCCCATCTCCTGATTTGTTTTCCTCTGTCGCCTCTTACGACACCCACGGGATGAAAAGGCTAGTGGATATTCTTACACCGCCACTACACGGTAATACAAATTTATGTAAGCAGACCGTTTTATTTTATTTTATTCTGTGAGGCATTAAATCTTAGTCCTCAGAGTTGACAAAATTCAAGGGGGCGATGCGTGAAATGTGCGTAACAAACACAACATGAGATGTTGTTGTACAATGTCTTAAATAAGGTTAAAGCAACCTTACTGCCTCTGCATTGAATTCAAGACAATGTACCCTTCACATTTGATCTTTCTTTCTAAAGTAGTAGAACATTTATTTAGTTAACTAAGAATATCAGTTATTTTAATTTGCATCGCCGGTGCCGTGCGTGTTGATGGACTTTACATAAGCTCAATATAATTATAAATTTATTTTAGAACTGGAAATGTGTTAAAAATATCGCTTTTGAATTTCAATTTTTTCAATTCGCTCACTGCGGTAATTAGCAAGCAAACTTAAGCGCCGCTCTGCGAAAAGTCAAAATTTCTTTTTTATTTCAATTTTTATTAACATGTAAGATATTACTGTCTGATAAAATAATCTATAGAACACAAAAATGTGTGACTAAAACTTTCAAGATTTTCACACAAGATACTTTTTACGTAGAATGTTTTAATCTGGCAGATTGCTGCTGAAGACACTTGCTAAAAGCCGATCCGTAACCGAAAATGGAAAAACCTTTAAGTTGAATATTTACGTCGCATGAAGTATTCAGTTTTCGTTCTGATCTTAAAATAAATAAGAATTTCTCTTTATGACATAGCTGATAAATTAAAATCTTTACTCCATCGAATATGGATATAAACAAAGTGCAAAATGTAATGAAGCATGATAAGAAAAATGTTATTTTTATGACCAGAATATAGAATGAAATTTTTTATAGTATTTTATGTTTATTTATAAATCCTCCTTAAACTATCCATCCATCAATTACAGCTAATAAAATTTAATGCTGAACATAGACCTCCACATAGATTGCCTCATATATTGCCATATTTGTCACGCTTAGCGTAGGCAGTGTAAGAATATCCATTACCCTATATCGCCATGTGGTTTTTCCAAGAGGCGACAAAAGGAAACCGAAACAGGATATGGGCAGCAGCATCTTCCTGATAACAACTCAAAATTATCCTCTCATCAAGGACAGAGGACAGACAGCTTTTGTCCACCCAATCCCTAAAAAGGCGACCGCTCAGACTCGTCCAACTACAGGCCTATCGCCATCAACCCGTTGTTCTCCAAAATAATGGAATCCATTATAAACTGCCCCTCATGCGGTACCTTGAGGATCACCAGCTGATTAGTGACCGCCAAAACGGTTTTCTTCGGGGTCAATTAGCTGGTGATCTTCTGGTCTACTTAAGTCAAGAATGGGCGGAGGCAGTAGAGTCCAAGAGGGAGGCATTGGTCGTTAGTTTGGACATTGCGAAGGCCTTCGATCGGGTTTGGCACAAAGCGCTTCTTTCTAAACTCCCTTCTTATGGGCTTCCCAAGAAATTGTGCAATTGGATCACCAGCTTTCTTGCAGATCGGAGCATCAAGGTCGTTGTAGACGGCGCATGCTCCGACTACCAGCCTATTAACGCTGGTGTTCCACAAGGCTGCGTGCTATCACCAACGCTGTTTCTTCTGCATATCTTCTGCAAATGGTAGAGCCAAGCGGTAGCTTTTGCTGTCGCACGGATGGGCCAGCTCGAACCGGGGTGGTACCACGACCTCACAGAATACCAGCGTGAAGTAGAGGTTTACCTCTGCGTTGCGCTTGGTGAGTGCAGGTGGCCGGAGGCCCAATTCCCCCCCCCCCCATCAACATGGTAGTGGAATTAAATACAAGACTACCCCAGAAGGGTACCAGCACCCCTGGAGTATCCCTCGCTGAGCATCCACGAACAAACTACTTCACTCCTGAGCGTGGGTGCTCAGGCTGCCCCACGTATTCTGGGGGGGGGGGCAAAATTCCGCTCGTGGCTAATGCTGCTCGGGGCAAGCGGAGCAATACAACCAAGGTGACCCCTGTCACGCTATCCGTGAATTTTTGCAACATCAGGGGACTTCATTCCAACCTTAACGCTGTCCATTACCATCTAGAGACGGCGAAGCCGGCCTTGCTCTTTTTAACCCAGACTCAGGTGTCCTCTCCGGCTGATACTTCATATGTCTCCTACCCGGGATACGAATTGGAACACTCCTTTGTGCCCCGGGCTGGAGTTTGTGTATACGTCAGAGAGGACATCTGTTTTCGACGCCTCGGCAGCCTTGAAGGTACGGACCTGTCCATCCTATGGCTGCGCGTAGACAGCGACGACCATCCCCGCGTCTACGGGTGCCTCTATAGGTCCCATAGCGGTAATGCCGACACAGACCGACTCATCGACCACGTCCAAATGGCTGCAGACTCCGTGCTACAACAGGTCCCATCCGCAGAGATCGTGATACTCGGTGATTTCAACGCCCACCACGCTGAATGGCTTGGTTCTCGTTTAACCGATCATGCGGGTAGATGTGTCTTCGACTTTGCTTTGGCATATGGTCTAACACAACTGGTTACTTCGCCTACGCGGATCCCAGATGTGGAAGACCATGTACCTTCCCTGTTGGACCTTCTGCTGACCTCTCATCCGGACGGATATCAGGTCTCCGTCGATGCCCCTCTGGGCTCTTCGGACCATTGTCTGATCCGGAGCACGGTGCCACTCACGCTCCAATCGCAGTTGCGATCTACAGCTTGCCGCCGTGTTTGGCACTATAGTTCAGATAATTGGGACGGGATGCGGTCTTTTTTTGCATCCTACCCTTGGGGGCGGGTTTGTTTCTCGCCGGAAGATCCCAGCGTTGTTGCCGATTCTGTTGCTGATGTGGTACTTCAGGGTATGGAACTTTTTATTCCATCCTCTGTGGTGCCCATCGGAGGCAGATCCCAGCCATGGTTTGGTCGCTCCTGTAAAATAGCAACACGCTATAAGCAGGAGTGCTACCGGGCCTGGGCTGACGCATCAACGTCTCGGGATTTAAACACCAGCGCACTTAAAAAGAAGTATAATTCCGCCTCCAGGTCCTTCAAAAGCGTCATTGCCAAGGCAAGGTCTGAGCACATCGGCAGAATTGGCGAGAAGCTAGTTCTAGCCTTCCTTCGGGAACCCGTGCATTCTGGTCTCTCGCCAAGGCTGTCCAAGGGAACTTCTGTCAGCCATCCCTCCCATCTCTGCACAGAGAGGACGACTCACTGGCCCATGCCGCAAAAGAGAAAGCCGATCTGTTGTGCTCTCTTTTTGCATCTAACTCGACTCTAGATGACAGGGGGAACACACCGCCGACCATCCCGCGATGTGAGTGCTCCATGCCGGATGTGCGATTTACACAGTGCTCGGTTCGCAAAGCACTCTTCTCCCTGGACGTCAGCAAGTCGAGTGGGCCCGATGGAGTCCCTCCCATTGTGCTGAAGACGTGTGCTCCGGAGTTGGTACCGGTTTTAACGCGTCTTTTCCAGTACTCCTACTCCCAAGGCGTAGTCCCGAATTCATGGAAGACAGCTTTGGTCCACCCGATCCCTAAAAAAGGCGACCGCTCAGACCCGTCCAACTACAGGCCTATCGCCATCACCTCCTTTTTCTCCAAAATAATGGAATCCATTATAAACTGCCAGCTCATGAGGTACCTTGAGGATCACCAGCTGATCAGTGACCGTCAGTACGGTTTTCGTCGGGGTCGATCAGCAGGTGATCTTCTAGTTTACTTAACTCATAGATGGGCGGAGGCAGTAGAGTCCAAGGAGGAGGCATTGGCCGTTAGTTTGGACATAGCGAAGGCCTTTGATCGGGTCTGGCACAAGGCGCTTCTTTCGAAGCTTCCTTCCTATGGGCTTCCCGAGAAATTGTGCAAATGGATCACCAGTTTCCTTGCTGATCGGAGCATCAAGGTCGTAGTAGACGGTGCATGCTCTGATTACAAGCCTATCAACGCTTGTGTTCCACAAGGCTGCGTGCTATCACCAACGCTGTTTCTCCTGCATATCAATGATATGTTGCTAACTGGTAGCATTCATTGCTATGCAGACGACAGCACTGGGGATGCCTTATATACCGGCCGTGCCAATATTTCTCGGGAAAACGTCGCCGAGTACCGGGACAAACTTGTGTCTGAAGTCGAGTCTTTGCTTAACAAAGTCTCGGATTGGGGCCGACTAAATCTAGTCCAGTTCAATCCCCAGAAGACACAAGTTTGCGCGTTTACCGCTAAAAAGAACCCCTTTGTCGTATCTCCTCAGTTTCAAGGCACTCCCCTTGCTGCCTCAGCCAGTATCGGAATCCTTGGCGTCGACATATCGAATAGCGTGCAGTTTCGTGGTCACTTGGAAGGGAAGGCCAAATTGGCCTCTAAAAAGCTTGGCGTGCTCAGCAGAGCGACACAGTATTTCATGCCGGCACATCGCTTGCAACTTTACAAAGCGCAAGTTCGGCCCCACATGGAATACTGTTTTCATCTCTGGGCCGGGGCACTCCAGTGCCAGCTCCTTCCACTTGACCGCATCCAGCGCAGAGCGATTCGAATCGTCGACGACCGAGTTCTTTCCGATCGTCTCGATAGACTGGCACTGCGTAGAGATGTTGCATCTCTTTGCGTATTTTATCGCATCTATCACGGGGAGTGCTCTGAGGAATTGTTCGGACTAATTCCAGCCGCTCAATTTCACCATCGCACGTCGCGACAAAACTCGCGTTACCATCCATACCATCTGGATGATTGGCGGTCCACCACTGTGCGATTTAGAAGAAGTTTTCTCCCTCGCACAACTTCTTTGTGGAATCAATTACCACCAGCGAATTTTCCGAACCGATACGACTTAGGAACCTTCAAGAAAAGAGCGTACTCCTTTTTAAAAGGCCGGCAAAGCATCTGCAATTCACCTGGTGTTGCGGTTGTTCATGGGCGGCGGTAGTCACTTACCATCAGGTGAGCCGCATGCTCGTTTGCCCCCTATTCTATAAAAAAAAATATCGAGAGACTTGCAGTTTCGTGGTCACTTAGAAGAGAAGGCCAAATTGGCCTATAAAAAGCTTGGCGTGCTCAGCAGAGTGGGACAGTATTTCATGCCGGCACAACGCCTGCAACTTTACAAGGCGCAGGTTCGGCCTAACATGGCATACTGCTCCCATCTCTGGGCTGGGGATCCCCAGCGCCAGCTCCTTCCACTTGCCCGCATCCAGCGCAGAGCGGCTCGAATCGTCGAAGACCGAGTCCTTTCCTGATCAGATCGACTCATTGGCACTGCGAAGAGATGTTGCATCTCTTTGCGTTTTCTTTCCCATTTACCACGGGAAGTGCTCTGAAGAATTGTTCGGATTAATCCCAGCCGCCAAATTTCACGAACGCACATCGTGGCAGAACTCCCGATACCATCCACACCATCTGGATGTTTAGCAGTCCACCATTGTGCGATTTGGAAGATGTTTTCTTCCTCGCACAACTCCCTTGTGGAATAGTTTACCACCAGCGATTTTCCCGGACCGATACGACTTAGGGACCTTCAAGAAAAGAGCCTACTCCTTTTTAAAATGCCGGCAATGCACCTGCAATTCCCCTGGTGTTGCGGTTGTTCATGGGCGGTGGTAGTCACTTACCATTAGGTGAGCCGCATGCTCGTTTCCCCCCTCTCCTTTAAAAAAAAAACATTCTGTAGCACGACCCTTATAAGGCCCTTTATCAGTCGACCTAAAACAAGGAGCAGGTTCAAAATTCGAATGTATATTTTTTGTAAATATGTTAAGTATGATGGTATTTTAAGTATCATTATAATTAATGATTTTTTATATTAACGCGAATGAATATAACTTTTTTTTTACGGATTTTGTCGCGTTTAATTTACAATTTTGATTCCCGACGTTTCGGATGCTTTACAGCAACCCATGGTCACGGAGGCGAATTAAATCTCGACGTAAATTCGATAATACCACCGTAATCATCGTCTACCAAACTACTGTGGTTATATGGGTTACCGAAAATACACAAACCAAACGCTCCACTACGTCACATAGTGAGCCAAATCGATTCACCAACTTATAAGTTGGCTCAACACTTGACAAAAATACTGTCACCACTAAGAAGACAAACTAGGGCACACACAAAGGATTCATACCATTTTGTTAGTAAGATAAAAAACCTACATCTCGCTGACAATGAAACTATGGTCAGTATTGATGTTCAGTCACTATTTACATGTTTACCTATTGAAGACTGTATCTCAGTTGTAACCAGGAAGCTAGAAGAATACAACATGCCTACAGAATATGCAGTATTACTCAAACACAACCTTACATATGGCTATCTATTGTGGAAGGAGGAGTTCTACAAGCAAGTAGATGGTGTGGCGATTGACTCACCTGTATCTCCCATAGTCGCCGTCATATTGATGGAAGACTTTGAGGAGAAAGCCCTTCTTACTGCTCCTGTAACTCCAAGATTCTTTAAGCGGTACGTAGACGATACTTTCACAATTTTACCATCTGACAAAGTAACTGCATTTTTGACCACCTTAATTTCATAAACTCTAAAATAAAATTCACAATGGAGTTAGACGCAAACAATCTATAGCTTTCCTAGATGTTTTAGTCATCCGATATCCTAATAACAGTATTATTAGTCACACTGTGTATAGGAAAAAGATCTACACCAACCGATATTTAAATTGTGAATCGCACCATTATCCATCACAGTTAGCTACCGTGGGAAAATCTTTGTTTCAGAGAGCACGTGGGATCTGTGACAGAAAACATCTGGTCGCCGAGCTTCAGCACGTCGAGCAAGTATTGCAAAACAACAAGCTTCGGGTCCCGCGCCTACGTCACAGTGACCGAGTGAAGCCGGCCACAGTCGAGCGTGTGGCTGCTGTACTACCCTATGTCAGAGAAGTCACAGACAAGATTGGCTACATTTTGAAGCGAGCTTCTATTAAAAGATACTTCTAGCAGCCGAAGAAGATTATTCAATTTTTACCATCCGTCAAGTGTAATATCCCTGAAAATAGTAAAAAATAGTTTTATTCAATATCAATTTAATTTTTTTTTATTAAATAGTTTATATTTCAAGGTGTTTCCATACAAATTTGGAGAAAAATTTACACTCTAAGGGTGGTCAAAATAAATAACTTCTTTTTGTTCTTTAAAGTCGGCTTTTACTTTTTGTTAGAAGTTATAATTATTTTTAACTCTTTAAAGTGTGTTCTACACAGATAAAAAGATTAAATAAAAGTTTTAAGTTGTATGTTTAAGTCCCTGATACTGGAGTAAATTTGTGAAAAATACAATAAAACAGGAAACGCACAGAAATATCAACAATCGTTTACTATGTAGAATAGAGAAAAAGAACTTCAGAAGGTATTCAATAGTTATTCACACTCATTTATTAGTTATACACAGGCTGTGTCTGTGGCGTCGGAAAATCCCCACCTTATGAGGCAAGGCATTGCAAGGCGGTCGTAAGATGCGACTATGGAAAATGCCACGTCACGCGGAGCGTCATGCATGCTAGATATCTGGTATATACTAAGAACCCCTTTCCTACCCTATGCCTACGAATACCCGTCTAGCGGGGGCAAGAACGGGTTATGTTGAGCTCGCATCAACCAAAACCCCATCGTGTAACACCTTCTCCGCGGATGTATGCGTTAGCATTCCCGTGGCCCCACCAATGACAGCCGCCCCATTGCAGCCTCTTTTGAGAGACGAAAGCTCCTTCCCGTTCACCTTCTCAGGTAAGGCGCACAAGACACAAGGCGCTTTCTTCCTGCAAAACCTACCTTTGTGGCCTCCACCTCATCTGTGTAACGAAAGCCTCCGAGCGAATTTTAAAATTGATATGCCCTATGTGAATTTCGTTTGTTGGGAATATGCCTGACCGTATTCCCAACTAATTAATTGATAATTTTTTTTTTAAATTAAATGTTACCCCCACACTAGGATTTTCTTCTGTATCGTGGAGGCAGTTTACAAACACAAATTGCATAAGGACAAACATCCAGACCCGGAACAATTATTTGTAGGCCATACAAATACTTGTACCGTGCGGTATTCGAACCCGCGGCCCCCGGCGCAGCAACTCATTGCTAAGCCACTGCGCCATGGAGCCGTCAATTCCCAACTAATGGATAAACGATATATGTAAAATTTTAGGTATGATAAAGGTTTTCCTATTTGCCTGTTTCTTATTCCAGGTTTACCGTTTTTTAAACCAAAGTATACAACACTGTTCTCTAATATCGAACTGTTTGAACGCCCATAGAGATACCTGTCAGCTTATTTTCCAAAAATATCACCAAAATGAAAATTTTAATTTATTTCAAAAGGAATTTAAATATACGAACGATCAATCCTTTATTACTGAAATACGTCGAGAGTTTCACCGTGTTTGCTGCACTAACATTACCTTCAATTTCATCACTTATCTCTGTCCGGGACAATTGTGGATAATGTTTAAGTACGATCTACAATAAGCACATTCGAAAGCTCCGATTCCAAACAATGCTACGCAATAAAGTTCTCTAAATACCGTTAGATCCAAGCAGCGAAAACTCGACTGTGTAATTCCGTCCTGTGTTAGTCAAACGGCCCGACGCCTTTGTGCAACTAATTGCGTCGGTTCTGAATGCACTGGCGCACAAGATAGCCACAGTTGTTGGGAAATGTTCTGTTTGCTGGATAATGGCATTGTAGGACTGATCAGTTCAGTTAAACTGTAGGTGCATAAGTACTAGTAAAAGTGTGTAATTGTCTCATATTTTACGTATTATTTTCTGCTTAAGTAACAGTGCCGTGTAATGGCGATTAAGAATATCCACAACCCCATATCTTCCCGTGGGTGTCGTAAAAGGCGACAAAGGGAAACAGGCAGGAGATGGGCAGCAGCATCTTCCCGATAACAGAAAAATTACAATAAAAAAAAGCGGTTGGCAACTCGCTCGCTAAGCGAGGCAACTTTGGCAATATACCCCCCATTAGCAATGACAATAATAAACGGCCCCCAGTCCCCGGCGGCCCCGCTATTCCTGGCTACGGTGGCGACCATGGTAACGGCGTGGCAGGGGGTGCTAAGAATCTCCGGTGGAGATTCGGTTGCCACCTAAGATGACTCGAACTGGCAACATACAACGCACGCACCCTGAGGACTGACGGGAAGATCGTGGAGCTGGAAGAAGAGATAGACAAGTTACGCTGGCATATTATAGGATTATCCGAGGTCCGAAGAGAGGGGGAGACATGGTCATCCTCGAATCCGGTAACTTGCTCTATCACCGGGAGGGCGACCATCTGTCCCAAGGAGGTGTCGGATTTATCGTCCACAAGTCTCTCGTTAACAACGTTGTAAAGATTGAAAGTGTGTCGACGAGGGTTGCGTACCTTATACTCAGAATCACCAAACGGTATTTGCTGAAGGTTATACAGGTTTACGCACCAACCTCAGCACACCCCGATGAGGAGGTGGAGGAAATGTATAAGGATATTTCTAGAGCCATGCATTCCTCCAAAACCCACTATACGGTGTTAATGGGAGACTTCAATGTAAAACTAGGCACAAGAGAGAACGGTGAGCTGAAAGTAGTGAAATTTGGAATAGGGCAACGCAATCTATGGGGCCAGCAGCTGGCCGACTTCATGGAGAAAGAGGGACTCATTATGATGAACTCTTTCTTCCAGAAGCGGCCCCACAGGAAGTGGACCTGGTCGAGCCCCGACGGTTCGACAAAAAACGAGATTGACTTCATTATGACGACCAGACGACAACTGTTCAGTGATGTCTCCGTGATCGCGAGGGTGAAAACTGGTAGCGATCACCGAATGGTTAGAGGTACACTGAACCTAAACGTTAAGTTGGAGAGGTCTCGTCTAATGAAGTCAACGCTCCGTCCCCCTCGTGCTCTAATCCAAAGTCACGAAACCTTTCAGCTCGAGTTACAAAACCATTTTAAGTGCCTAGAAGACTGCAATGAAGTGGACGATATGAATGATAAGCTCGTGGAAACTGTCCATGAGGTCGGAGCTAAGTTCTACAGGACCCGCTGCAAAAGAACACAAAAACTCTCCAATCACACTCTTAATCTCATGGCTGTTAGACGGGAGACGAAGCTACATTCTTCAACAGATTTGATAGCATACAGGCAACTGAACAGACAGATCTCGAATTGAATGCGGTGGGACTTACGAAACTTCAATACAGCTTGTATTGAAGAAGCGATCGAGCGGAACCATGGCTCCAAAGTCTTTGCCAGAGATCTGTCTGCCAGAAAGAACCAATTGTCAAAGCTAAAGACCGAGTGTGGCAGCATCGTTTCCGGGACACCTGAGATTTTGAGTGAGATTGAGAGGTTTTATTAGCAGCTGTACACGTCATCGTTGGAGCCACACGCAAGTGTAAGTAACGATCCAGGAGCGAGTCTTATCCGACACTATTCCGAAGAAATCCCGGACTTCAGTCTGAGCGAGATTAGAATGGCTCTCTAGCACCTTAAAAACGGAAAGTACCCGGGCGAGGATGGAATTACAGCGGAGCTTTTGAATGCGTTTGGAAAACCGGTACTTGAAGTCCTTCAGAAGCTCTTTAATTCCGTCTTCCATGGTGGCACTACTCCGGAGGCGTGGAGCAGAAGTGCAGTGGTGTTGTTCTTCAAGAAAGGCCACAACGCTGTCTGAAAGAACTACAGACCAATTTCCCTTCTGAGCCGCGTCTACGTGCTGTTTTCGAGAGTCAATACGAATCGTCTCGCACGCAGACTTGACGACTTCCAGCCACCGGAACAAACCGGTTTTCGAAAAGGCTTTAGTACCATGGACCACATACATACCCTTCGGCAAATCATACAGAAGACAGAGGAGTATAATTTGCCACTTTGCCTTGCGTATGTGGACTATGAGAAAGCCTTTGATTCCTTCGGAATTTGGGCGGTGCTGCAGTCCCTTCAGCGGTGCTAAGTTGACTGTCGGTGTGTCGAAGTGCTGAAGTGTTTGTCCAATAGAGCGATAGCTATCCGAGTACAGAATCAGAGTACGAAACCTATCCAACTGCAGAGAGGTGTAAGATAGAGTGACGTTATATCCCCGAAACTCTTCATCGCTGCCTTGTAAGACGTTTTCAAGCTGCTGGACTGGAAAGAATGCTGTATCAACATCAATAGCGAGTATATCACTCACCTTCGATTTGCCGACAATATTGTTATTATGGCAGAATCGCTGGAGGACCTAAGCACTATGCTCAATGACCTCAATAGCGTCTCTCAGGTAGGTCTTAAGATGAACATGGACAAATCAAAAATCATGTTTAACGTCCATGTCACAACTTTGCCAGTAGTTGTTTGGAACACTAAGCACGAAGTTGTTGACGAGTATGTTTACCTGGGACAAATAGTCCGACTAGGTAATTCCAACTTTGACCGAGAGGTCAATCGACGGATTCAACTCGGCTGGGCAGCATTCGGGAAACTACGACACATCTTCTCGTTAGACATTCCTCAAAACCTTAAAACGAAATTTTACAACCAGTGCGTGTTGCCAGTGATGACATACGGATCTGAGACGTGGTCCTTCACTGCTGGCCGTATGAGGAAGCTCAAGGTCGCTCAGCGAGCTATGGAGATGGATATGCATGGGGTTTCTCTGCGTGATATGCTTAGAAATGAGGATATCCGCAGTAGAACCAAAGTAACTGACATAGCCCAACGGATTAGTGAGCTGAAGTGGCAGTGGATCGGCCATATAGCTCGAAGAACCGACAACCGATGGGGAAGAAAGGTTCTCGAGTGACCGCCTCGTACCAGTAGGCGTAGTGTAGGGCGACCACAGACGAGTTGGAGTGACGACCTGGTAAGACATGCAGGAAGTCGATGGATGCAGGTGGCTCAGGACCGTGCTTTGTCTCATTCCTTGGGAGAGGCCTATGTTCAGCAGTGGACTTATGAAAGGCTGTAATGATGATGATTATGAAGTAAAAGATAAGGTATTAAAGAAACCTTTATATTTTTTAATATGTAACCCCAGAGATTTTGCTTCCTGTGATAGAATTAAACGTAGTTACTTAAGTTATAATGTTAATGTTCCACTCTTGCTAATGCATGTATTGTAATGTATATTTTATGAGTCTATTTTCAAGACTTTATTTAAGTTTTGAATAATTTAAGATTTTCCACAATTTTCTCTTCTCCCTTTCAACTCCAATTCTTATGACCTCGTTACTATCCATTTTATGACTGTACATTACTGAGACTTACTACTTGTAATATCTGAAGGGATGTAGGGAAAATTCTTACACCGCTACCGTACGGAAAATTTTCAAATTGAGGAACTGAATAGATGCACCTAACCTTGTGTAAAATAGTTTTGTAAGTTTTATAAAATTAAAAAAAAATAACAATAACATGAATAACCCAACTATGTTTATGTAAATTTTGTATATTTTTGTACATAACACGATAATCAATTACTGGGTTTTTCTGTCAATAAATTTTCAGTAGCAGCTCGGAGTTAGTAAGTTCGTAGCGTTTAACTCCCGTGCATCAGAAAGCACCAAATTACTCTTAGGTCGTTTTGGATTATCTATCCATCGAACTATGAGAATGACGGATTAGAGAGTGCACCTGTAGTTGTAGTTTATACGTGGTAGAGCCATGCTGCAGCTATATTAATTGTATAATTGTAGCAAGAATGGGTCGGCTCGACCAGGGAAGGACCACGCTTTCACAAAATACCAGCGTCAAATAGCAGCTTAACACTGCTGTGTTTCGTATGGTGAGTGTAGTGAACCCCTTTTTACTGGAAAAGAGGCATTCCATCTTAGTCCTCACGGTGACAATGCATCTGCATTTGATTCTTTATTGAGGATAAATGTAGATGTCTATGGGTCACAGCAACCACTTACCATCAGGTGGACTGTGTGCTCGTTTGTTACCCTATCCTATGAAAAAAAAACCTGTAGTTGCGCATACACTTGTTCACAATTCTATACTGCACATATGACTAGGCTCCGTTGAGACTAGTCGCCGTGACTGAAATTTGTCCGGATGAAATTATTATATATATATTATATTATATATTAGATGATGCTGCCCATATCTTATTTCTTAAAAAACCATTTATTTTATTAATTCTTCGATTTTCTTCAAAAATATTGCGTAGCCAAGCACCGATCTCTAATCTGTTCTTGAACCAGAATCGGTTCAAACATTTGAAAGATTAGCTCGGACAGGCAGCCACAAAGACAGACAAATCATTTGAAGATGGTTATTCATGTCTTAATAGCATGCAACTAATGTACTTAGCTTATATTGAGCAGTTATTTCGATATTACAGACAGACATTTCAATTTTATTTGTCATTCATTCATTTCATCCATTACAGCCTATAAAAGTCCACTGCTGAACGTAGATCTCCCTTATAGATTGCCACATAGTTGACATGCTTTGCAAGCGGGTTGGCAATCGCAGTTTTTATCATTTTCAGTATTTATTAGGAAGATGCTGCTGCCTATCTTCTGTTCCAGTTTCCCTTTACGACATCCTTGGCGATATGGTATATAATATAAAGAGCAGTTATATATAGTTATATATAGGAACAGTTATTTGTAGGGTATACCACACTTGTGAAGTGAGGGAAAAGTACAGTTAATATTAGCACTTTAAGTGCTCGAGCCACTTAAAATTACTATGGACATGGATACAAAAGGACTACAGTTGAATTAACAACTCCCGGTTTCCGCTGTTTTGTGAACTTTTAACGGGAAACAGACAAAGTTTCTGTTTGTAACTAAAAGTTTATAGAGAAATTCAATGGGGCGAAAATGGGGTGAATTTCAAATTAATATAATTAAATTTATATTTTTTAATGCTTTTAAGAGTGTGATAAGAGAAGATCCATTTTGTCGGTATAAAAGAACGAACCACTCTAGTGTATATAAAAAATCTCTAAAAAAGGCCTATATATATATGTTCTACTTCATATTTATATTAACACAGAGAAAAAATCCTTAGTCTACACAAAACACAAAACAATTTACATTTAATAAAACAAAAAGGTTGTAATTGTTCTATTATATTTCTAACACAAACATTTGGAAATGAAATTCTTTTAATTTCTTTGAAGTTGGCCTTTACTTCTTCTTAAAATATATTTTTAATGGCAGTCATTTACTATCAAAGGGATTGTTGCTTTTGCTTGTAATTTAAATATTTAAAAAAAAACCTTTCTACACAAGAGTGACAACGAGCACATTCTTCACTCTTATGGATGCTGCATCCCATAAACCTACAAATATATTTGATTAAGGATACAGATTTGACCACTAACAACTTAAATGGAATGCTTGGTTTACCATTAAAAGGGATATTGTTTATCTACTGTAGCCATACAGACCATTTTTCTGCTACTTTACTCTAGTATTCTGTGACATTGTAGCTTATTTTAGGTCTAACCCGTCTATTCATTCACCAAAATAGAAAACTATTGATCGTTGATCATGTGGCAGAGTAGATCTGCCCCTGCCATGGAAACAAGATCTTTATTTACATCACGCACGCGAAAAAAAATGTTATTGAGTTTTAAAAAAAATATGCATGCCTATCAAAATACTGTTACTGATCTCAAAACTAACAACAAGCAACATGTTAAGATAATCACTATCCGGAAAGCTGTACACTATACCCAGCTACTCTTCACTAGAAAAATCGAAATCGGAACAATTAATGGGACAAAGGTAACAAGCCATTTGTGCAACAGTATGCGGGACAACAACATTCAAATTTTCACCCTCAATTTCCAGGTGTTTTTAAATTTCATAGGCAACAACAACAAACATTACAGCCTATCAAAAGCCTGACTGACTTTTGAATGAATGATTTGAAAGCATCCAATTAGAACGTGGGTACGAGTTAAGCCAGTGCGTTTAACCATCTACGATACTTCTTCGGTTATTTCCAGCTAGACTAGATAATTTGAATGCATCCGATGAAAATCTGCAGACAAGGCCAGAGTGCTTAGCCATCTACGACTATAACACCAGTCATTACCAGCTACTAACTATTAAAAGTCCATTGCTGAAATTAGGCGCCACTATATATAGGACTCATCGTACTAGTCGTATAGTTGCCAAGGCGCCCATATAGATAGGAGCGATATTTCCTATAGTTGCGAATTCTATTTCCCTCCGTCGCCTCCTACGATACCCACGGGATGATATTAGTGAGTAGATCTAAGTAGGTCGCTGCTGTAGTGTAAGTTATTACCGGATGTAATATAACTATTAATGTAACGATAATAAGAGTAATATATTAGCTGTAAAGCCTTGTAATAGTTGAATAAAAGTTTTGATGAAGTCATATAACTTTATATATTTAATGTAATTTAATTTAACGGTATATTTGTTTTTCTTTGTATTTGTGGAACAATAAACATAGTAGGTGGTACGTCTACAATACACATTGTAGAAATATCACCGCAACATGTGAAAGCTTATAAACGGCCTTCTGATTTTTATTCCTTTTAAAACTATGTTATGTTATGTGTAAAATTTCTAAATCCTTCAATTTATTGATTTGTCGCGCCAGCATTTTGACGATTTAAAAATTTTAGAAACACTTCTGAATATTAGTTACATATATTTTCAAAATGATCAGTTCCTCGAAGCGCTCCCACCCGTAAAATTTAAGTGAACTCGTTAAACATCCAACGAATATCTTGTTATAGTTACAGTTTTTAGATGAATTTTGTACCTAATTCTACGGGCTGTTAGAAAACGCAACGTTCCTTGATTATAGTAACTTTCTGTTCCAATTTATTTTATTCTATTCTATTTTATTTCATTCTATTCATTAATAATTTTTTTCTATTCAATTCTGTTATGTTGTAGTCGTCTATCTTGATTTGTTCTGTCCTTTTTTGTTTTTTTTTTATATTATCTTGTTTCTCATTCCATTTCATTCTATCCAATTTCATTGCCTTCTGTACCGTTTCGTTTTAAACAATTTTATAGAGCAAATTGTTATGTTTCGTGTTATTTACAAAGAACTTCCCCGTATGTTCAGTTTTATAAAATGGTTTTGTTTTTGCGCCAAAATTACATTTCAGTAGATTAAAAGGGGTCGACATAACAAACTAATGTACCAAAAATGTAAAAAAGTATTTCTCATAATACTAACTATATAACTGGTATATTTGTAGCACGAATGGGTCGGCTCGACCGGGGAAGGACCACGCTCTCACAGAATACCAGCGTAAACACTACTGTGTTTGGTATGGTGAGTGTAGAGAACCGGAGACCCCTTTTACTGGAAATAGGTAGCCCATCTTAGTCCGCACGGTTAATAACCAATCTGCATTTTGATTTTTTATTGAGGATATATGTGTCTATGGGTCACAGCAACCACTTACCATTAGGTGGACTGTGTGCTCGTTTATCACCCTAATTCTAAAAAAAAAACCTTCACCAGGTGCGCTATTCTATCTCAGAAACGAGATTCGAGGGTTATATTAAGACATACAAAGTACCATACGTGTTAAAGCAGTGCTACAGATATATTATGGTTGTAGCTGTATGGGCCACAGCATCCACTTATCATCAAGAGGACTGTGTGCTCTTTTTTCACCCTTATTATGGAAAAAATCATCATCATTACCTTTTTAACTCCACCGTCGGACATATACAAGAAAACCTCCCTTATTCCGCTCAGTGTTACTTAACAGATAGAGTAAACCTATATTAAAATAAATAATAAGCAATAAATGAATTATGAATTAATTATTTTAGTTTCCAGGAGTTTCAAACTAAGTCCCCAATACAAATGCAAATCCGCTACATATTTTTAGTTTCAATAATGGCTTTTAAAAAACTTCCAACTCCGGAACTATCGAGTTCTACTTTTGTTACTTACTGTTGTTTTAGTTCATAAATCTCTTCAACAGCAATTGAAAATAAGTTCAGAACGGTCGTCTATGTACTTACGAGTATATGAATTATGTACAAAAAACAAAGTTAATTATAGTAATAAATGTAAACAGCCTTCATATAATACACTAGGGACAGCCCTCTCTCCTCTTTTATCTTAATTTTAAAATAATACAGTAATAATTCATCTAGAATAGGACCACCCTGCACTGCGTTTGGTAGTCGGTTCATTACAGCTTCCCTAATTCGAAGAATTTCCGAGCATATCTCAAAAAAAAAGAAATTAATAAAATCCACGTATATAAGAAGTTATTAAAATTCTTTTCTCATTTTCATTCAATCTCATTTTTTGTCGAACCGTCTGGGCTCGACCAGGTCCACTTCCTGTGGGGCCGCTTCTGGAAGAAAGAGTTCATCATAAATAGTCCATCTTTCTCCATGAAGTTGGCCAGCTGCTGGCCCCTTGGGTTTCGTTGCCCTATTCCGAATTTCCTTACTTTCAGCTCACCGTTCTCTCTTTTACGTAGTTTTACGTTGAAGTCTTCCATTAACACCGTATAGTGGGTTTTGGAGGTTTGCATGGCTCTAGAGATATCCTCATACATTTCCTCCACCTCCTCATCGGGGTGTGCCGAGTTTGGTGCGTAATGCTGTATAACCTTCAGCGAATAACATTTGGTGATTCTGAAAATAAGTTACGCAACAAAAAACAATAAATCCGACACCTCCTTGGGACAGATGGTCGTGATAGAACAAATTGCCGGATTCCAGGATTACCGTGTCCTCCCCCTCTCTTTGGACTTCGGATAATCCCATGACATTCCAGCGCAACTTATCTATCTCTTCTTCCAGCTCCAGGATCTTCTCGTCAGTCCTCAGGGTGCGTGCGTTAATAATAATAATAATAATTTATTCAGATAGAAAAGTGATACAGAGTAAGAGTCAAACAATGCATCTTATATACTAAACATGTTCTTAAAAATGAACTTGCTTCCTAAGTTAGGGTAAACCCTGTGTTTTAGGTTAAGCAAAGCTCTTCCCACTTACATAAATCCTTAAATAAGATACACAAAATATAATGAAATAATACAAAAGTGACCCAAAAAAAAAATATTGATCCTTAGAATTTAAAAGACATGCACAAAATAAAATAAAATAAAAAAAAAATTTTTGCAGATAAGTAACGAATTGACATCTATGAACACTTATGCAAGTACTGTTAACAAATTCTCCGTTTCTTCATAAGACTTTAGTTGAAGCCATTTTCTGAGGGCAATGTTGCATTCATGCCTATTCATAGAATATATATGAACAATTTTGTTTATTTTATTATATAAATATGGGCCAAGAAAGCAAAAATATTTTTTTATGAATTTTGTGTTGGGCTTAAAACTGGACTGAATCACAATGTCTTTACGACGTTTACATTTGATTTTGTCTGGGTCATAATTTATAGACTGATGCTGTTTTTTAATAACATTTAGAACAAATAGTTGGCGAACAGTTAGTACTTGGCAGTTATTGTAGAGTAATATTGTAGGATATTTAAATGGTTTAAAAGTGGAGACCTTTAAAAGAGCTCTTTGAGCCTTTCTAAAGAAAGCATGTGCGTTTTTAGAGCCCCACCCCAACAAGAAATGCAATAATTTAACACAGATTCACACAGAACAAGATACACCTGTTTCATAAGATATGGTTGCACTACATGTCTTAGATTTTTAAAAACATATATTAGTTTGCGGATACGATTT
Source organism: Parnassius mnemosyne (assembly GCA_963668995.1). Lineage (NCBI taxonomy): Eukaryota > Metazoa > Arthropoda > Insecta > Lepidoptera > Papilionidae > Parnassius > Parnassius mnemosyne. Next base: position 40,973,137 of record CAVLGL010000057.1, on the reverse strand, counting down.
TTTTAATGTTGAATATGGTGTTCAAAAGATAGATTTTTGTCTAGAAGGATACCCAAATACCTGACAACCTCAACTCTTTCCAATAACGGACATCGGCAGGAAGTGAGAGAGCTAGGATTTTTTAAAATACAGCTATGTGCACGTAGAGAGAAAGCGTTTCCTGGTTGCGTCACATCACGAATGGAAAAGGTCAGATATTTGGTTTTCTCCGCATTTAAAGTTAATTTATTTTTCTATAGATAAATTACAGCGCAACTTATCTATCTCTTCTTCCAGCTCCAGGATCTTCTCGTCAGTCCTCAGGGTGCGTGCGTTATAAGTTGCCAAGTCGAGTCGTCGTAGGTGGCAACCGAACCTCCACCGGAGATTCTTAGCACCCCCTGCCCCGCCGTTACCATGGTCGCCATCGCACCCAGGAATAGAGGGGCCACCGGGGACTGGGGGCCGTCTTTTCGTTACTTTCATGGGGGGTTTATTGCCATAGTTGCCACGCTTGGCAAGCGGGGGGGCAACCGCAGTTTTTTTATTGTTGTTTTGCTGTTATCAGAAAGATGCTGCTGGCCATCGTCTGTCTCAGGTTCCCTCTGTCGCCTTTTATGACACCCACGGGAGGATATGGGGTAGTGAGTATTCTTACCCGCCACTACACGGGCCACTACACAATAAATATACAATAATTGTGTTATTTGTTTGAGGTAGTGTCAATTATACGAGTATGAAAATATAGACCTTGTCCGCTAGACATCAAAAACTTATTTCAAGTTAGTCCAACGCTATAGTTATTACCTTTTTATTATTAAAATAGGATAAAGTTTAAAATTTCTATAGGTAGTGGAAGTTGAGGAGCAAACACTTTATTGTTTGCATACAATTTGCAGTAAACTAAGACTTATTAAACTTTAGTTTGCTTTTTATAGCCAGCGAAATCCGCAGTGATCAGAGTTTTATAGAAGAGTTGGCATAAGTCAAGTCATCAATATTATACGGTGAAAATATACCATAAAATTGGGAAGAAAAGTCGGTACAATTTTTTCTATAGATGGAATAGAGACATGTGTGGTTAAAGAATAAAAACATTCTGGAGATCTTTGTGGGAGAGAAATATCTTTAGGAATGAACATCATAATAACTGTATATGCGATGTAAATTTGAATAACAAGACATTTACTTCTAATAAGCAAATTTACACTATATCTCACCGATAGAGGTTCTCATACTTTTTCCTAGTCAAGCGTTCCCGTTATCGTTACAGCCTATCATACGTTTACTGCTGAACATAGGCCTCTCCCATCTATTGCCTCAAAGGGGGAATATTTAAACAATTTCCACGCTTAATAGGTGGTTTTTGAATTAAGTTTTTTTGTTGTTATTAGAAATTCGCTTCTGACCCACTCCTAGTTTTGTAAGTTTACTCCACCACCACAGAAATGTTTAATCATCATTCTTAATGTAGCCATCTTTATGGAGCCTATATATTATGTACTTCTCATTAAGTAAACAATGTTCTTTTGGGAAAATATAGTTTCTTTAAACCGAATTTCATTTTCCTTCGGGCGGTAAAAGAATCATATCATGCAATTAATTACGGATACCCTCCTGCTCCACAACCATCTCTAAAATGAGAAAAGGCCCATATCGAGCGGTGATAACTATGTAATCTCTTACGTTACAATTTATTTTATGGTCGTAATAAAAAAACAAATCTCCAAAATATTAATATTCGCCACTGGAATTTTTAATATCTTTTAGCCCTTAAGCTATTCGGAGTCAGTAACCCCCAGTTAAATTCGTATTCAACGCAAGATGTTGCCTGCAATTAGAACTCCTGTTGGAACTCCGTAGCGTTTAACTGTATTTTAGAAAATTTTACGAAAGGGTTGTATAAAATCACCTATGATATTTTATCAAATCAATATATTTATACATTTAACAAACATTTTCTACAATTAATTTAATATTCTTAAAGTTATAGCAATGAAATCGTTGTTAGTAAAGTAGGTGATACGATGATTTAAGCATAGCAAACTATGCTTAAATTGTCGTAATTACCTACTAGAGAATTGATTACGCTAATTATGCTGGATTAGTTAGTATACATTTGTACTGTTGCATTCATTTTTATATAAAATATAGTTTACAAATTAGCACACAGTCCACCTGATGGTAAGTGGATGCTGATGTGTAGACATCTTCATCTATACTCGAAGAAAAAGAATAAATAATCAAAACGCAGATGCGTTATTACCCCTGAGGACTTAGATGAAATGCCTCGTTGACAGTGACAAGGGTTTCCGGTTCTCTACATTCACTTTACGCTGATATTTTGTGAGAGCGTGGTGCTTCCCCGGTCGTGCCGACCTATTCGTACCACAACCATAATACAACTGCAGCGTTGCTTCACCACGTACCATAATATGTATTTCTTCAATTGTAATTTAATATTCATTCGTAATGGTGATATGCAAGTAGCGTAAGAGGATCCACTACCGCATATCATCTCATTCATATCACAAGGTGTGATAGAGAAAAAACCGGCCAAGTGCGAGTTGGACTCGTGCACCGAGGGTTCCGATATATAAGTTGAAAATTATTAAAAATGTTTTTATAATATAATGTAACAAAAAATTTATGCTTTTCGTAATTTTTCCTTTATCTGTGCTATAATACGTTGCTTCGTACCAAATTTTAAGATTCTGAGTTCATGGGAACTACCCTGTAGGTTTTGATTCCCTTGCGAATGTCGAAAATTTGCGGCATAAACGACTGTGTCTTTTGATTGCGTTGGCTTAGAAATTTGATCTTTTCACAGCTCCAAGGGACAGTAGACTTGAGTATTTGATATGAATTTCAGCTTGATACCTCCACGCGTTCCTGAGGAAAAGGGTCTTGACAGACAGACAGACAGACGGACAACAAAGTGATCCTATAAGGATTCCGTTTTTTCCTTTTGAGGTACGGAACCCTAAAAATGTAACAGAAATGGGCAGCAGCATCTACCTAATAACAAGTCAAATTAATTAAAACCCTGCGGTTGTCAAGCCACCAGCTAGAATCGATTACCATCAGCGATTTTTCCGGACCGATACGACTTAGGGACCTTCAAGAAAAGAGCGTACTCCTTTTTAAAAGGCCGTCAACGCATCTGCGATTCCCCTGGTGTTGCAGTAGTTCATGGGCGGCGGTAGTCACTTACCATCAGGTGAGCCGCATGCTCGTTTGCCCCCTCTCCTATAAAAAAAAATAAAAAAAAAAGAAAAAAAAACTATGAAATCTGTGGCAAATATCGCATTCTGACAGCCTGCAATGATTGATGAACTGCTCCTTTGAATCAAACTGTCAGATTTGTTGCTTGAATAAACTTTTCACCACAAGACATGCAAGAGTTTCATTTGTCACTCGGCAGTAATACCGAGTGGAGATGAGGTTGATGAAGGAAAATGATGACTTATTCCTCCAGTAATAGTTAAAATTGCTGAAGTATAAAGCAGATGTCTTTGTTGGTGTTAGTGACTTCTGAACGATTTGACCGATAAGGTCATATTCACACTATAATCTTTGTTTCACGCGACAATAGTTCATAACTATCACTCTTAACCTTTCGCCTCCCTCATGCGCAGGGATCGTGGGAGCTTAAATAGTATTTTGAGGGCAATGTCTGATAACTTTGATTATTCCATCCTCTAGGGCACTGGATGCGTATGAATTTGTATGTGTCTACTGTCGTCGGATGCCAATAATAATAATGATTAATTATCGTGTTTGTAACAATTTAAAACTAACATATGTTAAACTAGTTACTAACATAATTATGGATTGAAATAAATTTTTATTATTTTTATTATTATTATTATTATAACTATGCTAATATCCGATAGGTGGCGCTTTAGCTTTGTTATCAACAAATTCTAATAAGTTGTTTTAGTGCAAAAAAAATAATCAGGAGATTTTCGTGAGAAGTTTTTTTTTATTCGACTCTTAGATTTAGAGCAAGAACCTTCAGTTTTGATTTCACAAATTATTCCTTATTCTATTCGCATTTTCATCGAGTTTCAAGAGCCTCATAAAAAAGTCGTGAACAATTATATTTCTTACATAAAAGTATTTTACTCAGGTACTTTTTGCATTTATGGCGGAATAATTGTGTTTTGGTTTTTCTTGTAAAATTAAGCAAAATAGATCTTTGCTAGAATTACCTCTGTTACTATTTGTCTGTAATAATGATTTTTCGTAATAAATATTTTACGTTGCATTTATAATTGTTAAAAACGCGGATATCTAAACAAAGACTTAAGTTAAAAAAAAACATCAAACTTACTTTTTTAGATCGTTATTTAATGTGGTATAATTAATAAGCCGTGGTATGACGTGTAGTAGTGGTTAAGAATATCCACTACCCCATATCTTCCCGTGGGTGTCGTAAAAGGCAACAAAGGGAAACAGGCAGGAGATGGGCAGCTGCATCTTCCTGATAACAACAAAATTACAATAAAAAAACTGCGGTTGCCAACCCGCTTGCCAAGCGTGGCAACTATGGCAAAAACCCCCCCATGTTGAGAGTAACAAAGAGACGGCCCCCAGTCCCCGGCGGCTCCGCTATTCCTGGCTACGGTGGCGACCATGGTAACGGCGGGGCAGGGGGTGCTAAGAATCTCCGTTGGAGGTATGGTTGCCACCTACGACGACTCAACCTGGCAACTTATAACACACGCACCCTGACGACTGACGAGAAGATCCTGGAGCTGGAAGAAGAGATAAACAAATTGCCCTGGAATATCATAGGATTATCCGAGGTACGAAGACAGGGGGAGGACACGGTAATCCTCGAATCCGGCACCGTTCTATCACCGGGAGGGCGACCATCTGTCCCAAGGAGGTGTCGGATTTATCGTTCACAAGTCTCTCGTTAACAACGTTGTAAAGATTGGGACTGTGTCGTCGAGGGTTGCGTACATTATAATTAGAATCACCAAACGGTATTCGCTGAAGGTTATACAGCTTTACGCACCAACCTCGGCACACCTTAAGTAGGTGAAATGGGGCAACGTAAGCAATTATAAATAGGCAATCTAATGTTTTTTGTAATTAATACACATACTTGTTTTATTTACTAGTTATGTATTTATATTGTTTTATTTACTGGTTATTATTAATCATAATATATTGACGTGTGTAAAGTAAACCCCGGACTGAATTAACATTGCAAAGGGTGGGACTGAAATCGTTATCTTTCAAGAAACACCGGATTGAATGTACAGTACGCACATTATCAACAATATTTGACCCAATTTTAAATGTGACCTGGATTAATCAAGTCTATTTTAACTCTAATACTCAAAAATATATAATAAAGCAACATTCGCTAAACCGTACAGAGTTAATATAGTATTATATTATTTATATATACTCGTATATATGCCTAATGAGGAGAGTGGAGGAAATGTATAAGGATATCACTAGAGCCATGCATTCCTACAAAATCCACTATACGGTGTTAAAGGGAGAATTCAACGCAAAACTAGGCACAAGAGAGAACGGTGAGCTGAAAGTAGGGAAATTCGGAATAGGGCAACGAAACCCAAGGGGCCAGCAGCTGGCCAACTTCATGGAGAAAGAGGGACTCTTTATGATGAACTCTTTCTTCCAGAAGCGGCCCCACAGGAAGTGGACCTGGTCGAGCTGTTCGATAAAAATGAGATTGATTTCATTATGACAACCAGACGACAACTGTTCAGTGACGACTCAGTGATCGCGATCACTGAATGGTGAGAGGCACACTGAACCTAAACGGTAAGTTGGAGAGGTCACGTCTAATGAAGTCAACGCTCCGTCCCCCTCGTGCTCTAACCCAAAGTCCCGAAACCTTTCAGCACGAGCTACGAAACCGTTTTCAGTGCCTAGAAGATTGCAATGCAGTGGACGATATGAATGAAAAGCTCGTGGAAACTGTCCATGCGGTCGGAGCTAAGTTCTGCAAGACCCGCCGCAGAAGAACACAAAAACTCTCCGATCACACTCTTAATCTCATGGCTGTTAGACGGGAGATGAAGCTACATTCTTCAGTAGATTTGACAGCATACAGGCAACTGAATAGACAGATCTCCAAATGCATGCGACGGGACTTACGCAACTTTAATATTGCTCGTATTAAAGAAGCGATCGAGCGGAACCAAGGCTCCAAAGTCTTTGCTAGAGATATTTCTGCCAGAAAGAGCCAACTGTCGAAGCTGAAGACTGAGTGTGGCAGCGTCATTTCCGGGACACCTGAGATTTTGAGTGAGATTGAGAGGTACTATGGGCAGCTGTACATATCATCGTTGGAGCCACACGCAAGTGTGAGTAACGATTCAAGAGCGAGTCTTATCCGACATTATTCCGATGATATCCCAGACGTCAGTCTGAACGATTAGAATAGCTCTGCAGCACCTTAAAAACAGCAAGGCCCCAGTCGAGGATGGAATTACAGTGGAGCTTATGAAAGTGGGTGGAAAACCGGTACTTGACGTCCTTAAGAAGCTCTTTAATTACGTCCTCAATGATGGCATTACACTGGAGGCGTGGAGCAGAAGTGCGGTGGTCTTGTTCTTCAATAAAGACAACACTCTCTTGAAGAACTACAGACCGATTTCCTTTCTGAGCCGCGTCTACGTGCTGTTTTCGAGAGTCATTACGAATCGTCGCAGACTTGACGACTTCCAGCCTCCTGGACAAGCCGGTTCCCGAAAAGGCTTTAGCACCATAGACCTCATACTTACCCTTCGACAAATGGTACAGAAGTCCGAGGAGTACAATTTGCCACTATGTCTGGCGTACGTGGACTATGAGAAAGCCTTTGATTTCATTGAAATTTGGGCGGTGCTGCAGTCCCTTCAGCGGTGCCAAGTTTACTGTCGGTATACCGAAGTGTTGAAGTGCTTGCACAGTAGGGCTACGATAGATATACGAGTACAGAACCAGAGTACGAAACCTATCCAATTGTAGACAGGTGTAAGACAGGGTGACATTGTATCCCCGAAACTCTTCACCGCTGCATTGGAAGACGTTTTCAAGCTTCTGGACTGGAAAGGATACGGTATTAACATCAATGGCGAGTACATCACTCACTTTCGATTTTTCGACGATATAGTCCTTATGGCAGAATGGCTGTAGGACCTAAGCACTATCTTCAATGACCTCAATAGTGTTTCCCAACGGATAGGTCTTAAAATGAACATGGACAAAACAAAGATCATGTTTAATGTCCATGTCACACCTATGCCGGTAGTTGTTGGGAGCACTAAGCTCGAACTTGTTGACGAGTATGTTTACCTGGGACAAATAGTCCGACTAGGTATGTCCAACTACGACCAAGAGGTCAATTGACGGATTCAACTCGGTTGGGAAGCGTTCGGGAAATTACGGCACATCTTCTCGTCAGGTATACCTCAAAACTTGACAACGAGACTGTACAACCAGTGCGTGTTGCCAGTGATGACCTATGGAAATGAGACGTGGTCCTTCACTGCTGGCCGGATAAGGAAGCTCAAGGTCGCTCAGCGAGCTATGGAGAGGGCTTAGAAATGAGAATATCCGCAGTAGAACCAGAGTGATCGACATAGCCCAACGGATTAGTAAGCTAAAGTGGCAATGGGCCGGCCATATAGCTCGAAGAACCGACAACCGATGGGGAAAGAAGGTACTCGAGTGGCAGCCTCGTACCGGAAGGCGAAGTGTAGTTCGTGCCCTCACTAGATGGAGTGACGACCTTGTAAGATATGCAGGAAGTCGATGGATGCAGGTGGCTCAGGACCGCGCTTTGTGGCATTCCTTGGGGGAGGCCTATATTCAGCAGTGGACTTATGAAGGGCTGTAATAATGATGATTATGATGATGATGAATTTATAAGCACTATAAAATACTTTTAAGAAATATATAGTAATTCATTATTTTGTTTAATAACAAATAATTAAAAATTATTTCCGTCCTAACTAGCGTTCTTGGCACGATTCCGCGGGGAGTAGGACTGGATATTTCAATGTTATATAAACAATAAAATTGTAAATTGACTTATATCTAAAAAACTTGCGAGACAATCACCCACTGAAGTTGTCGCTTTTAGGTTTCAGTGTGCGCGCGCATCGTAATAAATTCATGGTGTCGTTTTTATATGTACCGACATATAAAAACGACACCATGTGAGCGAGCATCGTAATAAATTCATGGCGTCATTTTTAGGTGTTGGTGTGCGCGCGCATCGTTAAAATTCACTCTCATAAATATTTCTAAACGATGCAATAGTAGTATAACTTCAAAAATTAAGAATGTATTGAATAAAATTAATTTTTAAGGTTTTATCCCGGTCAGCGGACCAGCACCCGTGGTCACGTGTACCTAGCTTCTAGTTGTCCATTAATTAAAAATAAGTAGAATTAAACGCAATTAAATCTGTAAAAGTAGTTTAATTCAAAGTGAAGCGTTGCATTAATATAAGAAATCATTAGATAATGAATGTAGGTTCAAAGAAAGGTTAGAGATTAAAGAAAATTACCATAATAACTCTTTTCGCATTATTTTCGAATATTGGGGAAGGGCTGGTGACACTGAAAAGAGATAGATATATGATTTACGCAATGATGCGAGCAGTTAGAATTTTTGTATCAAACTTGTTGCGACAATAGCTTTCCTTTGCAATTTCTTGATAAAAATATTAATAATGAAAATCTGTGATTAACAACGCGCCTGCTAAGCCTGGCAATCATGGAGAATATTTAATAATCGTTTAGAACTTTTGATAGCTGTAAATGAATGAAAGAAGCTGTAAATAATTATAATAATAATGCTGTATTTATACAGTGTAAAGGGAAAAAAATGAGAAATCAAGATATAAAATTGATTGATATTAACAGTGCCACTAAATTCTTTGCGGAATAAACATATTGCAGGGGGTTAATTGAATCAATATTATTTTTTTAGTTTATTGCACATTCAAAAATCGTTTTACTTCCTTTTACCCGAATAAAATCGAATAAAACCTTTTTCTGTTTGAATTCAAATTTTATACATTAACGAGAGTTCTAATTAAAACGTTATAAATATATCTTAGGATTTTCATTTGAGTACAAAAAAACCAGAAGAGACAACTAATTCAAGAATTTTAATAACTTTTTTTATACGTAGATTTTATTAATTTCTTTTTTTTTTGAGATATGGTTGGAAATTCTTTGAATTAGGGAAGCTCTAACGAACCGAATACCAAACGCAGTGCAGGGTGGTCCTATTCTAGATGAGTTATCTTAAAATTAAGATAAAAGAGGAGAGAGGGCTGTCCCTAGTGTAACATATGAAGGCTGTTTACATTTATTATTTAAATTAACTTTGTTTTTTGTTCATAATTCATATACTCGTAAGTACATAGACGACCGTACTGAACTTATTTTCAATTTCTGTTGAAGAGTTTTATGAACTACAACAATAGTAAGTAATAAAAGTAGAACTCGATAGCTCCGGAGTTGGAAGTTTTTTAATAGCCATTTTTGAAACTAAAAATATGTAGCAGATTTGCATTTGCATTGGGGACTTAGTTTGAAACTCTTGCAAACTAAAATAATTAATTCATAATTCATTTATTGCTTATTATTTATTTTAATATAGGTTTACTCTATCTGTTAAGTAACACTGAGCGGAATAAGGAAGGTTTTCTTGTATATTATTATATTAAAAATATATAAGATGTTAATGGCTTTTTAACAGACTGTCATAGAAAGAGGGTTACGTTTTTGGGGGGTCGTACGTATGATTACATTTGTTTACATTATTTTTTCTCTTTGGAAAAATTTACGATGTAAAGAAATTTAAGGGATGTGAAAATCATCATCATCATCATTACATCCCTTCACAAGTCCACTGCTGAACATAGGCCTCCCCCAAAGAATGCCACAAAGCACGGTCCTGAGCCACCTGCATCCATCGACTTCCAGCATGTCTTACCAGGTCGTCACTCCAACTCGTGGGGGGACGCCCTACACTTCGCCTACCGGTACGAGGCTGCCACTCGAGAACCTTTCTTCCCCATCGGTTGTCGGTTCTTCGAGCTATATGGCCGGCCCACTGCCACTTCAGCTTACTAATCCGTTGAGCTATGTCGGTTACTCTGGTTCTACTGCGGATATCCTCATTCCTAAGTTTATCACGCAGAGAAACTCCGAGCATAGGCCTCTCCATAGCTCGCTGAGCGACCTTGAGCTTCCTCATATGGCCAGCAGTGAAGGACCACGTCTCAGTTCCATAAGTCATCGCTGGCAACACGCACTGGTTGTACAATTTCGTTTTCAGGTTTTGAGGTATGTCTGACGAGAAGATGTGTCGTAGCTTCCCGAACGCTGCCCAGCCGAGTTGAATCCGTCGATTGACCTCTCGGTCGAAGTTGGACTTACCTATTCGGACTATTTGTCCCAAGTAAACATACTCGTCAACAACTTCGAGCTTAGTGCTCCCAACAACTGCCGGCATAGGTGTGACATGGACATTGAACATGATCTTTGTTTTGTCCATGTTCATCTTAAGACCTATCCGTTGGGAAACACTATCGAGGTCATTGAGCATAGTGCTTAGGTCCTCCAGCGATTCTGCCATAAGGACTATATCGTTGGCAAATCGAAGGTGAGTGATGTACTCGCCATTGATGTTGATACCGTATCCTTTCCAGTCCAGAAGCTTGAAAACGTCTTCCAATGCAGCGGTGAAGAGTTTCGGGGATATGACGTCACCCTGTCTTACACCTCTCTGCAATTGGATAGGTTTCGTACTCTGGTTCTGTACTCGGATAGCCATCGTAGCCCTACTGTACAAGCACTTCAACACTTCGATATACCGACAGTCAACTTGGCACCGCTGAAGGGACTGCAGCACCGCCCAAATTTCAATGAAATCAAAGGCTTTCTCATAGTCCACATACGCCAGACATAGTGGCAAATTGTACTCTTCGGACTTCTGTACAATTTGCCGAAGGGTATGTATGTGGTCTATGGTGCTAAAGCCCTTTCGGAAACCGGCTTGTTCGAGAGGCTGGAAGTCGTCAAGTCTGCGCGCGAGACGATTCGTAATGAGTCTCGAAAACAGCACGTAGACGCGGCTCAGAAGGGAAATCGGTCTGTAGTTCTTCAAGAGAGCGTTGTCACCTTTCTTGAAGAACAAGACCACCGCACTTCTGCTCCACGACTCCGGTGTAATGCCACCATGGAGGACGGAATTAAAGAGCTTCTGAAGGACTTCAAGTACCGGTCTTCCACCCGCTTTCAGAAGCTCCGCTGTAATTCCATCCTCGCCTGGGGCCTTACCGTTTTTAAGGTGCTGGAGAGCCATTCTAATCTCGCTCAGACTGACGTCCGGGATATCTTCGGAATAGTGTCGGATGAGACTCGCTCTTGGATCGTTACTCACACTTGCGTGTGGCTCCAACGATGACGTGTACAGCTGCCCATAGAACCTATCAATCTCACTCAAAATCTCAGGTGTCCCGGAAACGATGCTGCCACATCCTGTTTTCAGCTTTGACAGGTGGCTCTTTCTGGCAGACAGATCTCTGGCAAAGACTTTGGAGCCTTGGTTCCGCTCGATCGCTTCTTCAATACGAGCTGTATTGAAGTTGCGTAGGTCCCGCCGCATGCATTTGGATATCTGTCTGTTCAGATGCCTGTATGCTGTCAAGTCTGTTGAAGAATGTAGCTTCATCTACCGTCTAACAGCCATGAGATTAAGAGTGTGACCGGAGAGTTTTTGTGTTCTTCTGCGGCGGGTCTTGCAGAACTTAGCTCCGACCGCATGGATAGTTTCCACGAGCTTGTCATTCATATCGCCTACTTCATTGCAGTCTTCTAGGAACTGAAAACGGTTTTGTAACTCGAGCTGAAAGGTTTCGGGACTTTGGAACAGAGCACGAGGGGGACGGAGCGTTGACTTCATTAGACGAGACCTCTCCAATTTAACGTTTAGGTTCAGTGTGCCTCTAACCATTCGGTGATCGCTACCAGTTTTCACCCTCGCGATCACGGAGACATCACTGAACAGTTGTCGTCTGGTCGCCATAATGAAGTCAATCTCATTTTTTGTCGAACCGTCGGGGCTCGACCAGGTCCACTTCCTGTGGGGCCGCTTCTGGAAGAAAGAGTTCATCATAAAGAGTCCCTCTTTCTCCATGAAGTCGGCCAGCTGCTGGCCCCTTGGGTTCCGTTGCCCTATTCCAAATGTCCCTACTTTCAGCTCACCGTTCTCTCTTGTGCCTAGTTTTGCATTGAAGTCTCCCATTAACACCGTATATTGGGTTTTGGAGGAATGCATGGCTCTAGAGATATCCTCATACATTTCCTCCACCTCCCCATCGGGGTGTGCCGAGGTTGGTGCGTAAACCTGTATGACCTTCAGCGAATACCGTTTGGTGATTCTGAGTATAAGGTACGCAACCCTCGTCGACACACTCCCGATCTTTACAACGTTGTTAACGAGAGACTTGTGGACGATAAATCCGACACCTCCTTGGGACAGATGGTCGCCCTCCCGGTGATAGAGCAAGTTGCCGGATTCGAGGATTACCGTGTCCTCCCCCTCTCTTCGAACTTCGGATAATCCTATAATATGCCAGCGCAACTTGTCTATCTCTTCTTCCAGCTCCACGATCTTCTCGTCAGTCCTCAGGGTGCGTGCGTTGTACGTTGCCAGGTCGAGTCGTCTAAGGTGGCAACCGAACCTCCACCGGAGATTCTTAGCACCCCCTGCCCCGCCGTTACCATGGTCGCCACCGTAGCCAGGAATAGCGGGAACGCCGGGGACTGGGGGCCGTCTCTTTGTTACATTCATAGGGGGGTATTTGCCATAGTTGCCACGCTTGGCGAGCGGGTTGGCAACCGCAGTTTTTTTATTGTAATTTTGGCTATTATCAGGAAGATGCTGCTGCCCATCTCCTGCCTGTTTCCCATTGTCGCCTTTTACGACACCCACGGGAGGATATGGGGTAGTGGTATTCTTGACCGCCACTACACGGTAATATGTGAAAATATGTGCCATTATTTTAACTTTAAATTTCGGATACATGAGACTTTTATCACTTAAAGCAAATCCAGTCAAGTACGCCTAACCCTTAAATAAATTAATTAGTATTACCAGTTTGTGCTTATTATGCACTAACTCAATTAATTAACGAGATCTTGACACATAACAAGCCTTGTATATCCGACGGTGGATTTAAAAAGGTAATGATGATGATTTTATTGCATAATACGGGTGATAAAAATGCACACAGTCCTCTTGATGATAAGCGGATGCTGTGGCCCATAGACATCTACGTATATCCTCGATTAGGAATTAAAATACAGATGCATTATCACCCCTAAGGACTTAGATGAAATGCTTCGTTTAAAAATTAAAAGGGGTCTGCGGTTCTCTATACTAACCATACGAAACATAGTAACAATGAGCTGCTGTTTTACGCTCGTAATCTGTGGGAGTGTGGTCCTTCCTCGGTCAGTCCCGGCCAGATCCATACGTGCTACAACCATAATATATCTGTAGCATTGCTTTAACACGTATGGTACTTTGTGTGTCTTAATATAACCCTAGAATCTCGTTTCTGAGATAGAATAGCGCACCTGGTGCAGGTTTTTTTTTACAGAATTAGGGTGATAAACGAGCACACAGTCCACCTAATGGTAAGTGGTTGCTGTGATCCATAGACATCTACATATATCCTCAATAAAAATCAAAATGCAGATGCGTTATTACCCGTGCGGACTAAGATGGGCTACCTATTTTCCAGTAAAAGGGGTCTCCGGTTCTCTACACTCACCATACCAAACACAGCAGTGTTTACGCTGGTATTCTGTGAGAGATGGTCCTTCCCCGTCAAGCCGACCCATTCGTGCTACAACTGTACCAGTTATATAGCTGCATCATGGCTGTACCAGGTATAAAACGTGAGGTTAGTATTATGAGAAATACTTTTTTTTACATTTTTGGTACATTAGTTTGTTATGTCGACCCCTTTTAATCTATCGAAATGTAATTTTGGCGCAAAAAAAATCCATTTTATAAAGACTGAACATACGGGTAAGTTCTTTGTAAGAAACACGAAACATAACAATATGCTCTATAAAATAGTTTAGAACGAAACGGTACAGAAGAAAATGAAATGGGATAGAATGAAATGGAATGAGAAACAAAATAATATAAAAAAAAAACATAAAAGGACAGAACAAATCAAGATAGACGACTACAACATAACAGAATAGAATAGGAAAAAATATTAATGAATAGAATGGAATAAAATAGAATAGAATAAAATAAATTGGAACGGAAAGTTACTATAATCAAGGAACCTTGCGTTTTCTAACAGCCCGTAGAATTAGGTACAAAATTCATCTAAAAACTGTAACTATAACAAGATATTCGTTGGATGTTTAACGAGTTCACTTAAATTTTACGGGTGGAAGCGCTTCAAGGAACTGACCATTTTGAAAATATATCTAACTAATATTAAGAGGTGTTTCTAAAATTTTTAAATCGTCAAAATGCTTTTTTTTTTATAGGATAAGGGTGACAAACGAGCACACAGTCCACCTGATGGTAAGTGGTTGCTGCGGCCTATAGATATCTGCATCTATCCTCGTTTGCGAATCAAAATGCAGATGCTTTGTCACCCATGAGGACTAAGATGGAATGCCTCATTTCCAGTAAAAAGGGCCTCCGGCCACCTGCACTCACCAAGCGAAACGCAGAGGTAAACCTCTACTTCACGCTGGTATTCTGTGAGGTCGTGGTACCACCCCGGTTCGAGCCGGCCCATCCGTGTGACAGCAAAAGCTGCCGCGTGGCTCTACCACTGTTGATTTTGCCGAGTTTATGCTGCCGAGACAAGTCAATAAATTGAAGGATTTAGAAATTTTACACATAACATAACATAGTTTCAAAAGGAATAACAATTAGAAGGTCGTTTATAAGCTTTCACATGTAGCGGTGGTACGTCTACAATGTGTATTGTAGACGTACCACCTACTATGTTTATTGTTCCACAAATACAAAGAAAAACAAATATACCGTTACAATTACAGTTACATTTCATAACAACATTTATTCAACTATTACAAGCCATTACAACTAACATATTACTCTTATTATCGTTACATTTATAGTTATATTACATCTGGTAATAACTTACACTACAGCAGCGACCTACTTAGATCTACTCACTAATATCATTCCGTGGATATCGTAGGAGGCAACGGAGAGAAATAGAATTGGCAACTATAGGAAATATTCCTCCTATCTATATGGGCGCCTTGGCAACTATACGACTAGTACGATGACTCCTACATATAGTGGCGCCTAATTTTAGCAATGGACTTTTAATAGTTAGTAGCTGGTAATGACTGGTGACGTAGTCGTAGATGGCTAAGCACTCTGGCCTTGTCTGCAGATATTCATCGAATGCATTCAAATTATCTAGTCTAGCTGGAAATAACCGATGAAGTACCGTAGATGGTTAAACGCACTGGCTTAACTCGTACCCAAGTTCTAATTGGATGATTTCAAATCATTCATTCAAAAGCCAATCAGGCTTTTGATAGGCTGTAATTATGGTCATAGGATGGCAATAACTGGTGATATAGCCGCGAATCGTTAAACTCTGATGACTTAACATGTAATCGAATGTTTTCAAATTATCTATGTGTATAACATCAAATATATTTAAATTTACCAAAACCTTGTACATTAAATGACACCAAAAATACTTTGAATGAAAAGTAATTATCATTTTCTTGAACAACGCTAAGAATTTAATTTCTCTCGGCTCGTAAATTATCCGGAATCAGCAACCGCTAGTTAAATTCGTTTTCAGTCCAAGATGTTGCCTGTAATTAGCGCTGTTATTAGAACTCACTTGCATTTAACTATGCTTTCGGAAGTTTTGAGTTACATTGGAAAGTTTAAATAAAATTTTGTCTGTTTTACATATGTTCACAGCCGTACAACTAAATTAACGTGCAAAGGTTAAAATGTAATTCATTCAAACACATGCAAATTTGCGCACTATCATTTGCGATTCAATAATCGTTTATACACAGTTTGATACACACCCAAATATTGAATTTGTTTCATCTAATTAATTCTGTCATCGAGCTAACATCTAAGGAAGCGGGATATTGGTTCGTATTGACTATACCAAGGTTCCTATTTATTAATACACTTCACTAGTATTTGACAGAGTATAAAGTGTAAAGCTGGAATATTGATGGAGTGAATACTGTTCAATTATAATAATTGTGTTAACGATAATATTTTATTTTTAATTCTTATAAACTATTTTGGCTTTATCAACTAAAAGTATTTTATATTTAGTCTTAGGTTTAAACTAGAGCCTGTTTCAAACAAATTTCATGGAAAATATTTATGTGTGCTAAAATGTAATATAGAATTTGTCAGGAAAAATGTCAAATTGCGCGAAGACGTATTAAAGCATGTTCCAGATGGATGTAACCCACGTCCCAACAGAGGGGATCCTGCTTGTTGCGGGTGGCAACAAGCAAGGTCACCTCTAGCCGGCAGATTTACCATCCAGATGGCAGATGTAACCCAAATTTTTAAATATATTAAAAACAATCCGCGAATAGAAACAAGCTTTCACCAAGTAACTTGTTTTAAATCATTATTTATTATAGTATTTCATAGTTAAAATTCCAGACTATCAGTAAGCCAAGTTTTGTAATGAGACGGTATTTTGTTTAAACGTTGTTGTATTTGTCCTGTCGTCGATAATAGGTTATCAGAAGCCGTTGAACTAGAGTCTAGTTACTAGACGAATTTTATTAGTCATTTGTATTTCTAAAATACAGGTCAAATTTGATTTATATGTATAGAATTATATATAAATTAATCAGCAATAAAAGCAATTAAGTCCCGCGGAGTATATGATTTAAATCCTAATGATGTAGCATTTGCTAAATGGGTATAAAATTAAATGAGTTTATTATTTAATAATTAATTGCATCATGATTGTTTATAATTGAGACCGCGTTGCTCCAGTGTAAATTGTATTCTTCAAACATGTAAATTTCCTCGAGATGTTTTCATTTACCTCTGAATTCGTGGTAAATTAGCACCTAAAATTGCAACTAACAATTTCATTGGTACCAGCGAAGATATTACCGGGCTGCTCGCGTACTGAAAAGTTTACGACAAGCCTTTACGTAACCTTGGCTC
The DNA here is from genome assembly GCA_963668995.1 of Parnassius mnemosyne. Taxonomy (NCBI): domain Eukaryota; kingdom Metazoa; phylum Arthropoda; class Insecta; order Lepidoptera; family Papilionidae; genus Parnassius; species Parnassius mnemosyne. The sequence goes on along the minus strand of CAVLGL010000057.1, from coordinate 40,955,914 downwards.
TTGCAACGAAGGTTTAATCACAAAATAGACATTGCAGATTTTCTCAGATGGTTTTCCTATATAATTGAGAACGTTATAATACTGCACTAGCAATTTTTTACTATATACATAATTTTATACTTACACTAGTATGTAATTCACGAGATTGTAGGAAATATTTTGTACCTATTTCTGCCGTCATATAACAGTGGGTGTACTGCTGTATTCCAATCTGAAGAGTATAGATAACCTGTTACAGGTTGAGAGGCATTCGATCTTAGTTCTTAGATCTGTATCTGTCTGATTGTATCTGTAGCTTTATTTGATGTTGGCTGATTGTTTTTTGTTTTGGTTGGCAGATGTCCATGGACTTCAGTAACCATTCATTCTTCAAAGCCTTTTGCCAGTCATTTTACACGTGCAGTTTATGGCTTAAGTATGCACAGAGAGCCTACAATGCCCTTCAGGTAAAATATAACAATGCCTTCAGGGTGCTGATGGGACTTCCACGGTATTGTAGCGCTTCAGGGATGCTTACAGCGTACGGTACGGACGGTTTTCATGCCATTATTTGAAAAAGAATCGCATCCCTCATGCGCAGGGATCGTGGGAGCTCCCATATCATTCTCAGGGCAATATCTGATAAATTTGATTGTCCCATCCTAGTGCACAGCTGGATGCGTATGCACTTGCATGTGCCTGGTGTCATGGGGTGCCGAAGATATAAATAATTGTAATTAAAATTGTGTGTGTAAAAATTTAAGACTAACATAGGTTAATCTATTTAGTAACATAATTATGGACTATATGTGGGTCTGAAATAAATTATTATTATTACTGTGGGGTATCTATATACTTTTCTCTTCTGGTTAGGATGTATACATATATAAATGTAAATGATACTGATTAATAAATATTAATAAAATAAAATACATAAATAAATAAAAACCCAACCAGATGGAAGCCCTCGGCAGGGGAGACCAAACGAGGGTTAGGAAGGAAGGGAAAGAAACCGGCGGACGATTCGGGTGATATGGAGGAGCACCGCCTTCTGCATCTGAGTCCAGAGTGGTCCGTCACGGCGCCCCAGTCGCTTTAGATGACCTGCGAGGCTGTCCGGGAGCCCTTTCCCTTCCGCGGCAAGCACAGCCTTATTACTAACGATTTTGGATTATGCATCCTGTGAGACGCCATAACAGTGCGGAGTTTTCTATCCAGATCTTTCAGTTCGGTCTGAGTTCATCAGATTATGCCAAAGGTACAAATAAGAGTAGCCGCGATCCAACCATTATATGCATGTGTCTTATTAACGCCCGACAAAAGTCTGTTAAGCACTTTTTTTAAGCGTGCATAAAACACATCGCAAACTGACTGTTTCATATCCGCCTCATCGATACCTATGTTCTGCTACTTACCCAGGTATAGGTATGTTTCAGCCTCGGATGAGGCCCGAGGAAGTCTTGAACTGTACAGTCAACCTTGTACAGCTCGAGAACCCTCTTAAATAATGTATGAGGCACCGAGTCGAATGCTTTTTTTTAGTCTATCCAGGTGGCAGAGAGGTTCCGACGGTTGCGATTAACCACCTTGCCAATGACCGTATCAGTGAAGAGTGGTTCCTAGGTTCCACGACCACCACTCCGACTTTTTTTTTGAGCGCGCGAATACACCTGATTTGAGTTCCGGTGACGAGTGATTCTCACGCTCAAAATATCTTAAAATAAATATCGCTTATTATTATAAAACCCCAACCAGATGGAAATCCTCGGCAGGGAAGACCAATCGGCCTAGGGTTATGGAGAAATTTAAATAAACCGGCGGACGATGCAGGTGGTATAAGGAGCACCGCCTTCTGCATTTGAGCCCGGAGCGGTCCGTCACGGAGTCCCAGTCACCTCAAATGACCCGAAAGGTTGACCAGGATTAACCCGTTGCAGAAACGACTACAGGAATAATTTCAGTCGGTAGACCACCCCACATGTCGGTCAGCTCGTGAGCCAGGTCCAGATATTATGTTTTCTTATCTGCATCGGCTTTATTTATGCGATTGTCACATCAGTTTTATGAAAAGATTATATTTTCATTAGTGTAGGTGGATATCAGTACACGTACTCGTACATTTAAATACCTAGGCTTATCAAAGGAAAACAACCTAAGTATAAAAAGATATTGAGGAAATGAATGTTATTCCCCGGAGTAAAGGTGCAGTTTTACGAAACGAACGAATTATTTATGCTATTATAAAAAATATTATTACTAGCCTGAAATGTTCCGCTACAGGGAACAAATATCACTTGTTTCAAAATTATCATCATCATCTTCATCATTACAGCCCTTCACAAGTCCGCTCCTGAACATAGGCCTCCCAGAAGGAATGTCTCAAAGCACGGTCCCGAGACCATTGACTTCCTGCATGTCTTACCAGGTCGTCACTCCATCTAGTGGGGGGACGCCCTACACTTTGCCGGCCGATACGAGGTGGCCACTCGAGAACCTTTCTTCCCCATCGGTTGCAGGTTCTTTGAGCTATATGGCCAGTCAATTTCCACTTCCCCTTTAAAATTATATCTTACATTAATTGTTAAATATTTAGACGAACCATTTAGAGCCACTTTAATAACCCCCACAACTCAAAAAATTTTGAAGCTATCTATGAGGAAAGAGTAAATTCAGCAGTAGATTTTAAATATACTGTAAAGGATGGATGAGATGGTACTTTATACAAACAGCACCAATAACTTAGTCAACATTTAATTCTTAGCAATAACCTAATTTAAAAATAGAAAACAATAAAGTGTATAGTAGTCAATTGTTAATATTTTTTATCAATTTTCTATATTGTTATAATAATGTTAACAATTGCTGACAATATACAAATTTACTCGGATCTTTGTTATTTGTATACCATATATTTAATTTCTTAGAGATTTGTATCTCTAAGAAATTAAATCATTGTTGATGTCATAGGGAATGTTCCTCTTATATTGACTCGTTGCAATAAGGAAACTGGACTTTAATACTGACGTAGGTAATGGTTCAGATATATATAAGGTCAATCTATCATTTTACTACCATTCTTAGAGTATTCATTTAGTGAGAACAACAATATGAAGTATATAATATCACTATTATTGTTGATGGCAGTCACCATAATTTATGTCCATGGACAAGGAATACCAATAGGTGAGAAACTTTTTCAATCTAAAAAAAATAGTTTATGTTTCATGGTTTTTTTTTTCTGTCTTCTGTCTTATTTAAAAAATGTTACCCACACACTAGGATTTTCTCCTGTGTGGTGGAGGCAGTTTACGAACATAAATTGCACAAGGACAAACATCCAGACCCGGAACAATTATTTGTAGGCCATACAAATACTTGTTCCGTGCGGGGTTTTCGTTTTTAGGTTAAGTAATTTATAAATTTATTATTAAAATTTTAAAATGAAAATTAAATAAGAGCTGTATAAAAGCGGTATATAAAGGTTTTATAAGGATAGGAAATAATTGGCATAAGATGGAATGAAATGAAATGAAATGTATTGGAACGACATGAGATGGAATGGAATGGAAAGGAAGAGAATAGAATGACAAGTGGTTGGGTTAAAAAATTGTACAACCTACTTCAATATAAATAAAATAATTAATTGTTGATAGTTTGAAATGCGATCGACCGATTTCGATAAAATTTAAATGGGACCTCCTGGGAAGTACATCCTCTAAATCAAAAAAAATTCAAATAGGTTAAGGCATCTTCGAGTAACCGGTGCACATACATAAAAAAAAGATTCAGACGAACTGGAAACCCCCTCCTCATCCATTGAAGTCGGTTAAAAAATACAATTAAGAAAATGGTGTAGTGCAATTTATAAACCACATATAAACATGTTTGTTTTATTTATTTCACAGCTAACTGTCCACCTGGCGAGCACTCAGTACTTTACTGTCCGCGAATGGCTGAGCCGACTTGCGACAACCCTACGGTTCATAAGTTGCCAGCAGTGGGGAAAGCCTGCGGCATACCTGACTGTTTTTGTAATACACCTTCAGTTCGTGATACGAAGACTATGAAATGCGTCAATAAGTTGGATTGCTCATAATGTATCATACTATGGTAGAAAGGCTTATGGTTTGCCTCACCATTGGCTTTCTTATAAAGGCAGTAGCCCTTGCGTTGCGTAGGGTTGTAACGCTTCCTCGAAATTATATAAAAACTAATAAGTAAAGTCGTTTTAAATTTTATTTACGTTATGTTTAAGGTTATATATATTCTGACTATAAACACGTTCTTACCTTTTTTTATCTCATATTTACGATGGTGAATAATTTACCTGTAGAGTCAGCTTAAAAAGCCCATCATACCATTTTGTCCCATGGTTGTGGTACGAGAAATGCCAGAAAAATGTTTTGGCATACGACAGATGGCAGTATAATCAATTAGTTTAAATCAGATATAAAATGACCAGACCGGCGGCGGGCAAAGGTATTAAAATTTCGAGAGGTCTGGCAGAGAGATCGTCAAGCCATTCGTGACTACTGAGGCATATCTAGAAAGGATTTACTGGAAGAGGCCCAAGTACAGCTGTGAACTATAATAGGGTGATGAAGAAAGAGAAACATATTATTAGGCTTAGGTAAATGCAAAATGTTTAACCTACGTTCGGAGTCATTACGTTCAAAAAATCTTTTTAATTATTTTAAATTCGGCATTCCTTTCCAGTGAACTTAGTATAATACTGTGGTCGCTCAAAGGGATGCTTTCAAAATATCTTTGAGAAGTATTTATAGTGCCGGAAATAATAGTGCCGCAAGGGTCCCATACCCGAAGGGGTTGTATCAATTTTGCGAGAGCAATCGTGCATAGGATGTTTGTAACAAAGACAGGGACAATTACTAAGCATACGTGATTATTAACACTACAGTCCATCACAAGTCCACTGCTGAACAAACATTGACGCAAAGTACGGTCTTGAGTCACCTGTAGCCATGTATCACCTGCATCGCTTATCAGTTTGTCATTCCAATTCAATAAGCCCAACACGGGTCTTGCTAGTACAAGGCTGCCACTCGAGAAACTTTCTTCCTCATTGGTTGTCGGTTCTTTGACTTATATGTCTGGTACCATTGCCACTTCAGTTTACAGATCCGTCGCCCTACGTCTCTTGTCTATCTTTTGATCTTCTGCGTATATTATCGTTACAAAAGTAATTATCTTAACTTTGTTAAAAATGAATTAGCTAGTATTCGCGTAAAATACATATTATGAAGTGGTGTAGGGTTAGGTGGTAGCAGTGATGGTGCACCCAATTGTGAGAGAGACGGATATGATTTCTAAAATACGTAAGATACACCACTTATTACGTTAGCTATTTAATTGTTATATCTTTAACAAGTATAGCAATGCATCAACGAAATCTTACTCCGTTGAATACAGGAAGATAGACACGACAAAACTTTTTAAAACACTCCTTTCTCTGAATATTCAACACTCAGTTTAAGTAACTGAGACTATGGCGCCGCTGAAAGTTGTATTGTAACAAGGACCCTTGTATATTTTGTTTGAATATAAATATTTGTTTGCTTTAAAAATATAGTGATATCAATTATGTCAGACATAGATCGTCCTTATTTTCATTTATTTATTACAAATTATCAAAAATTCATTACTAAAAAGGATCTCCCCGATAGATTGCCCCCATAATACATTTAGCCATTGTTGCCACTCGTTCGCAACGCAGTTTTTTATTTACAGTTGTTACCATTAATGTACTGCTGCCTACCTATGTATACCTCAACCCATTATTTACTTTTACCATAGAATATGGATCACAATATGGGGGAGACAATATTCTTACGCTGTGACTACACTGCAAGTATTTTAACCGTAAAAGTATGCGAGCTACTTGGGTTCAATCGGTTAAACACATAAAAAGTATTTACATTCAGTAACATTATATTCACAAGCCCAAGGACTATAACTTAAGACTGTTACTTATCAGAAAATACATAAATAAGTCGTTCACTGTTTTATTATAACCAGGTATCATTTGTTAAAATTCTTAAAAAGATCTATAATTTTATTAGTCACAATAAGATAATAGAATATGTTTTATTTTTATTAGATCTATCATCATCAACATCAGAAGAATTATATAATATAAAATATACATATATTGAACATATAAACATTTCTCTCAAATTATTATGTCTACTGATAAAAACCGCATCAAAATCTGCAAACGGTGGGAAGCGACTTTGTTTTATACTATGTAGAGAAGATAAGAGATCGTCAATAGCTTTGTAATTTTTTATAGCTGTTCTTGGAATAAACGTGTAAAATCAATCTTGAATTTCACAAAGCGATCTGCGAATATATTTGTTCATAGAAAATTAATTCCATCATTACAGCCCATTAAAAGTCTACTTTTGAACATGGACCTTTCCCCGCAGATTGTCTGATATGGTGATAGGGGTGTAATTGTCACATTTGCCATTCTTGGCAGGTAGATTGGCAACCGCATTTTTTATTATTTTGAGTAGTTACCAGGGATACACTGCTGATCATATCCTGTTTCGTTCCCTTCTGTCGCCACCCATGGGACGATATGGGTTATTGAATATTCTTACCCCGCCCTTGTTGTTAGTTAAATAATCCTAGCCAAAAATTGAAATGATTTTAAGTATTAAACAAAACTTATAAATATCTGTCACTTATTTTAATTTTAATCAAGCATAGTAATCATTTAAAATACTAATCCAGTAGCTGAAGTGATTTTTTATGATGTTGGCTACTATGCGAACAGCAGGGCAAATAATATGAGAGCAAACAGCAAGGTAAATACTCGTTCCTAGAAGTACCACGGCTATCCGTTAGTGAAAATGCACCTTACTTGTGTCGTAATTTACACAGTCACTTATATTCATAATTTATTTGTTGTGCCTGAATACAGTCACGTATATTATTTGTTTATTTAACTGCAGTTTAACCAGTAACGTTACATTAATGTTCATAAAACTAAAATGAAATATATATTTGTACCTTTATTAATCTTCGTTAATACTCTTTGTGTGTATGGACAAGGAATACCAACTGGTGAGATATTAAATTACAATTCTAAATTTAATTTGTTGTTGTCAATGTGAGTGTCAGCCTTAAATGCCAGATTCTTCACAGTCAGTGTGTGCTGATAATACTATACAACCACCAAAACGCTATGACAGCGCCATAGCAGAGGATATTAAAATAATTAATAATTCAAATATTACTAAAAATAATATAATTGTGTATAGCGATGACATGTTTGCCCAAGTTGTAAAATAATAATTTTTGTTGGTAGAAGAGGCAGTGTAAACAACAAACAGTTATTAAGATATATTGAACAACTTAATAACTTAAATGTACACAAAATTGTCTTGTTCACACTGCCTTATATACAGGGATTGCCACAGGAAAATAATTTAAGACACAATTTAAAGATACAAATGCATAATTTAATATGTAATAATAATTTAAATTTGACATATAATTGTAATGATAATAATCATAAATTTCATGTAATTGACATAAATAATTTAATAAAAAAGGTTTGGACAAAAGATAGGTATTACATATACAAATATAATTTAAGACTGATAGCAAAAATCTTATTATTTCATTTTTAACTCGGCCAAGTTTTTGGCTACCAAGACTGCATTTATTGAGCATACTCATTTGATATTTAATTTGGAATCAGTTCCAACTAATTAAAATAAGTGAATGTGACAATAGAGGTAATCTCTAGCAATAATAGGAATTTAATTAATTTTGAATACAGCCCACAAATAAGTAATAAAAATTGTTTACACCTGGTGCATCAAAATATACAAGGCATGATGGGCAAAGAATTGGAAGTTGAATTGTTTTTAAATAGTAACAATATACACATCCTTTGTATTACTGAACATTGGCTAAAAGATTCGAATTTCATGTTAATTTCACAAATCACCAGGTGGTCAGTTACTTCAATAGAGAAAAAATGAGAGGCTCACAATATCCTTCCCTTTATTATTATATAAAGAACGTAAGGATATTGTGAGCCTCTATGTTGAGCGAACTGTAGAAATGGCTTGTTATACCATGTTTTTAAATGGGGAGGAATTGAGCTTGTTGTATCCACTGTTTTTCTTGGCATCACTCTCGACGCAAAGCTTCAGTGGGGCCCGCATATATCCAAAATAGCAAGCAGACTAAGTTCTGCAGCCTATGCTGCAAAAAAGATTAGAATTCTCACTAGTGTCGATACAGCTAGTGTTTAGGCCAATTTAGGACATATTGAACATCATCCAATCACGTTTGACTTCGTGAGTCGCACGATGGCCCCAGGTGTCACGCGCATCGAAAGGAGGGGGAACGGTAGGCAGTTTCCCAGCGTGTGATGCTCGTGGGCAAAATCAGTGCCCCGCCAGACACGATGCAGGGAGCCCGTGCGGCTCTCTTAGCGAAATTCACACGACCGTCGTAGGTCTAGATAGTTAGATTAAGTGCCTATATGTGAATACCCGATATGTGAATTGATAATGTGTAATGTAAAAACCGATATGTGAATTTTGCGATATTTAACTCGTGCGGGAATGCGGAACTGTGCACGCGCGTCGAGTACATATACGGTCTAGGATTCGAGCCGCGCATTCCTAATTGAGAGCTTCTCCCGGTTAATTGTCAAGATATCATTATGATTGTGTCGACGCGTTTAGTGCCCCTTTTGTGTTTTGGTTGCCTAGTTAGATTAATTTGCGTGTCAACGAGGCGTATTTTGACTCTGGCGCGACGTGTTATTCTAGTGCCGAATTTATAATTTGTGATAAGGGAATCCGGGACATTCAATGTCGATTTTGTGCTACTGTCCTTGCCGTGTCGGATATCACGCGTTCGATTCTGTGATGAGTGTGGAATTAGGCGAATTGAAGTTAGTTAAATGTACAATGAAGCTGAGAGACTGAGTAGTGACAGTGACGAAAGAAGTGGTCCGGCGCTGAAGCCTGCTGGAGCGATGCAGCATTTTGGGGCAGCCTGGAACTCGGCCGCTGCTGGTGGCCTAAGCTTGCTCAGGTCGCAGACATTTACACCTCACTGTACACTACTCGCCATCCACTATTACACACACTCACGGCCTGCCCAAGCCTTGGTTCGAAGTTAGCTTCGGATAACGGTAAGTACTATGTGTAAACACTAGGAACAAACACAAGCTAGTGATGCCAGTTTCTCGACTCCACAGAGTAGGTAATTCATTCGTGGGGCAATGTATACACTATTACAACAAGATCCCGGAAAGTGTACAGGTTCTTTCTATTACCAAGTTGAAATGTTTTATTAAGCTGAAACTGTATAAAAAGGGTTATTATAGTATAAATGAATACATGGTTGATAATAACCCCTGGGAATGAGGTGGTCGCTTCCAAGCAGTTTCTAAAATAAATTTTGTAAATAGTTCATAATCATTTATATTGTAAAATTCATTTTAAAAAAAGTCCCGCTGGGTTTCTTGCTTGTTCTTCCCAGGACAGAGGGTTTTCTTCGAACCTGTGGTAAAGTAAAAAATTACTTTCAATGAGAATTACACATGTAATTTATATTGAATAAAAATTATTCTATTCTATTCTGTTCTCGAGTTTGCACTCGAGAACAGAAGTATAAAATATTTTTATACGGTTCTTAGTTGACAAACGAACACACAGTCTCCCTGACAGTAAGTGACAACTGCAGTCGATGGACACCTGCAGCCTACTTCAAAAAGAGAAACGTCGTTGCCTCAGAAATATAATAAAGTGGAATGTCTCCCAGCTTGTACTGTATTATATTTACTATACCCTTTACACCAGAACATAGCAGTGCATGCACAGCTATTTGGCTGCTAGTAGGTAAGAGGGTGGTAACTACCCAGATGCACCCCTAGACGGAACAGGAGTCATACCATCTGGTATAAACAGAGTAAAAATGCCATGCAGTGGTGACGCAATAAACTTACTTAAACGACTAAGGATAGATAGGAGACCTGCAAAATCTTATGTATCCTATAGATGGCGGTAAAGTCATCTCGCTTATAACCCACAAGCTCTATACCTAGAAAAATTATACAAAAATAAACATTTTAGCGCTCTTATAAGCGAACAGCACTTTGTCATTGTTAGGCATATCCAGCTCGAAACAGGGATAAGTGATGGTGGTAGCAGTTACCCATATCATTGGCAAATGACCGCTCGTCCATAAAATCGCATACCTACTGTTGGTTATTACTTCATCAACATCATCATCATCACCATCACCATTATCATCACTATCATTACAAGTGCACTGTGAAACATAGGCTTCTCCCAAGGAATGCCATAAAGAGCAGTCCTGGGTCACTTGCAACCATCGGCATCCTACACACTTACCAGGTAATCAGTCTATCTAGTTTGGGGACGCACTACACCTACACTGCTTACCGATACGAAGTTGCCACTCGAGAACCTTTCTTCCCCGTGTTATCGATTCTTTAAGCTTTATGGTCAGCCTATTGTCAATTTAACTTACACTTCATAGGTCACTAAGTAATCACTATTTAATGATCCATTATGATGATAATTACGATTAATACTTTGTCACTTACACCGAAATGTCCACCCGACGAGCAATCTATTCTATACTGTCCAAGAATGACTGAACCATCGTGTGAATACCCTACAATTCACAACCTACCCAGTGGAGAGCCGAAGGCCTGTGGAATACCTGATTGCTTTTGCAATCGACCAACCGTCCGTGACACAAGAACCAAGCGATGCATCAAATTATCCGACTGTTCAAATTGCATAGATGGATAATCAGTATACAATATAGTTTTTATCATATTATTTAATGAACGACATTTTATGAACTATAAAAATATTTTAGAATTCTTTGGTACAGCTTTCTTTGTATATTCGCGTTTTTACATAACTTTTCTTCATCGGAGACTACAATATGGTGTCGATTTTTGCGAAATAAATCATATTTTCTTATGTGATATTATACGATTGGTTTTATTCAATATTAGTTATTAATTTTATTTGCTTCATCGGCCTCTAATCGCCGCCGCTGGACAATGTAATACTAATAAAGCTGCTCTCCGTGACTAGTGTGGGTTACTTACATGTGGGAGTAGTACTGCCATCTAGAAAGTAGCCAAAACATTTTTCTGACCTTTCCTATACCACTACGATTGTTAGAGTGGACTGCATAATCGATTAGGTTTATTCGCTGTGTAATTACAATATTCATCATCATCATCATCATTACAGCCTGCTGCTGTACTGCACTGCTGAACATTAGCCTCCCCCAAGGAACACCAATGTTCTGAGCCACCCGCATCCATCGACTTTCTGCATATCTTACCAGGTCGTCACTCCATCTAGAGAGGTGTCCCCCACACTTAGCCTACCGGTACGAGGCTGCCACTCGACAACCTTTTTTGAACTTGGCTGGGCAGCGTTCGGGAAATTACTATATATCTTTTCGTCAGGTATACCGCAAAACTTGAAAACGAGACTGTACAACCAATGCGTGTTGCCACTGATGACTTATGGATGTGAGACGAGGTCCTTCACTACAGGCCATATGATGACGCTCAAGGTATCTCAGCGAGCTTTGGAGAGGGCTTTGCTCAGGGTTTCTCTGCGTGATAAACTTAGAAATGAGGATATCCGCAATAGAACCAGAGTGACCGACATTGCTTCACGAATTAGTCATTACAATGAAGCTATTTAATTATTTAATATGAGCTTTCGCGATTGTGCTTGAGATTGAAATGCCCTTGATGTGTGGATGGCCGCGGGTGCACGGCCTGTACCACCGTCACTCTCCTGCAGCCCCCGCTGCCCAGTGTCATCTTCTTTGTATGAAAACAACGATTACAATAGCCTCTTACAACCGCTGCTGAATGAAATGGAGTGGTGGATGTTCTTACGTCGCCACCACACGGCAAATTAAATTGGTTTTGCGAAATACATATAGTTCTTAACGGTATAATCGCGCTTCTCTTTTGCCAAGGGTAGTGATACAAATCGTCCTACAAAGCCTGAGTTGGCACATTCTTCTAACCTATTTCTGCCGCCAAGCAGCAATACATCCACAGCTGTGTTCTTTTGTGAATTGTGAGAAAAGACGTATAATTTCAGCCTACCCGGCCTTTTATCTTTATCCAACGGTTGACAAAGCGTCTGATTCAGTGTTTGAAGTTAGAATCCAGACGCCAATGAACAGTCCACTTGTAAGTATTTCCTGGCTACAACTAGCAGTTTGCTCATTTATCTCTAAAATAGAAATAAATCAAAAAGTAAGATATTAAGAATTGATCATGTCCTTAGGGTACAAGAAGTAGACAGAAGACTTAAGATTAAATAAAAGTTTGTTTCAATTTAAAAAAAATTCAAAGAAAATAATTATGAACTAAAATGTAAAGCAGGGAATTTGAGAGCAAATGTTAAACTTCGCGAAGACTGTAACGCCGTGGCTAAGGGACTTCTTTAGTGACAAAGACTTTTTAAACCCGAGACCGTCAATAAATTACGTTCACACAAGATCATAAAGTCAGATTAGTAATGCTACAATCTTGTAGTCTAACAAAGACAGCAGTATTACCATCTAGCAAATACCTGATTTTATAAACAAATGTCGCTGAAGTGCAGCAGGGGCGCTAAACATTTGGCAATGCGATTCGCACAAAACGTGTAACGGTGACGATTATGGAAATTTGAATCAACTGAACGAAAAGTACATATCAATCAGTAAACTGTTTACGAGTTGAGTATGATGATGATGAGGGAGCCGAGGATAATGTTGTTGAAACCAAAAAGAAAAAGTAGAAAGTGAATTTTATAGAAATGTTATTTAAGTATTTCTATTATAAATTTTAAATTAACATAATAGTTTAAATTTAGTACATATTCTGTGTACAGACTGGTTTTAATGAGTCTTCGCTCTAAGATGTTGGTTTTAATGAACGCTAATATTACTGAGAAATGTTAAACTCCCAGTTGATTGCTTCGAAATACTTTGCAACGAAGTAAAATCAATTCTATAGAGGTTATAGTTTCTTGTTTTTCTACATTTGAAATTGTTTCAGTAATAATAACAACCAATAAACAGTTTTCAGATTCTGTTTGCATTTTTTCTTTACATTATGGGTATATCTTAAAGCATACTGGTTTATTTAACTAAAAACTAATCTCTCTTACCTTGAAGACACCCACATTGTAATCGAACGGACAGACCAATCCCGCCAAATTACTTCAATCTTTGCTGTAAGTGTTTTGTTTGCATGCCTGGTATGCCAAAATTAAAGGGTAAACCTTCTGAATTCGGCTATTCGAGCCCAGAGGGAGGGAGAGCTTCCCTTTTACTTATTACAAGCCAGTGCTTGACCACAATCCCACTAATAGTAAATGCTGATATACTTACCCCATAGATGGAGAATAGCACTGTCTTAGCGTAACAAAGCGTAGTCATAGGGAGATATTGAATAAAATTTTATTTAATTTTTATAACTAAACAATGGCAATAAAGAAGATAAAATAAGATGAATTTGTATATTAAAAAGACCACTCTTAACTTATTCCACTCCTTTGCTCTTCACATGACAACATAGCAAAACGTTTAGTGGAAACTATCCGAGTGAAAGTAATAAATAAAAATATTGTTACCTACATAATATATGGTACGAGTCGATAGTGTTCATTGATAATATGAAATAATGATTTCACAGTCAACTTTGACCACAGTTAAACCTTCCAAATAATAAATAAAGTTATCACGTGAGCAGGAAAAATAATAGTCCCTTGTATCTAATATACACAAGTGTGACACATATAGTAACACACTATCAACGCATACAATAATAACCGTCTCCGAGTTAATGCGTTACGCAATAAGGCGGCGGACTTCAGAATGCAGGGTCAGATATGGGCACAATTGAAACACAACACACACAAATATTAAAAATCGTGTTTTGCACAAATATTTGCTTTAGCGTGTATTAGAATCTACAACTCCCAGCGAATAAGGTATAAGGTATTATAATAATACAGCCAGGTTGTATTTACTACAAGGTCGTTAAAATATATGTCCATGTAATACTTTTTAATTTAATGTGAAATTAAAACTTGTATTTCCTTACAGACATATTTGTTATTTTTTAATAATGTTCGTGTGGCTTTTCTTTTTTTGTTCTGTCATTTAACATAGTGTCTTTGAGGTAAACACGTGTCCCTTGGCACGTCGACCCGTCTTATTAACACGTAAAGAAAGCTCAAACAAGCCGGCAGCAGATCCGAGACTTGTAAGTGCAGGCCTTCGGGGAAATAAAAGAAGTCGTCTTACGCCGCGACGAAGATTTTGAATAAACCTTTAGAGCAATGCTTCTTTTAGGTTTGGTTGCCATTCATAAAAACACAGTGAAAGTGTATTTTATATGGTAACTAAAAATAAATTCTTAAAATATGTACAAAGCTATAATAAAAATTATTTTAATTATCAAACATATTGTGCGAGATTCCTCTGTGCATTAACAGAAAATGGTTTTTGATTATTATTCTTGTTAACATGTTGACTGCCTCATTGGTTCAGTTGGTCGTAAGCGCGACTACTAATCGCGTGTTCTCAGGTTCGAAAACCAAGTATAGCCACAGCAGTTATTTGATTTTTTGTTAACAAGTTCTCAATAGCAGCCTGGGGTCAGGAAGTTAGCGGTGTTTCTCTTGCCTCGGAAAGCATGTTAAGCCGTTGGTCCTACGCTTAATCTCTCTCTGGCCGTGTCGAATTACCGTCCCATCGGACTAGCACTGTGAGGGAATCGATAGTATAGTACCAGTACTTGCACAGACACTCGTGCACTATAATCAGTTTCTACTCAGATGACTGGTTTTCGCAACCGTAATTCAGTCTGAAGGACATTATTATTACAACGGGCTGATGTAATAGAAATAACAAATATGTACTTAGGGGGTCATTGTAGAAGCGTGCTCGTCGCGACCCCTGCCAGCCCTTTTCAGGGCTGCAATTCTACTCAGCTGCGCACCCATGTCAACGAGGGTTAGGGCGTCCCCCCAAGGCGACGCACACCAGCTCGTCCCCGTTGGTGTGGAATGCAGCGCGCAAAGCGGCGATGGGGACCGCCACCCGTCACGCACAGCCCGACACGGCGGAAGGTGGAGGACAGAGTGCAGAGTTGGCACGTGGAATGTTAGAGGAGGCATGAGAGATAAGACGAATGAATTGATCGAAATAATGAAAGAAAGAGAATTAGATGTCGTGTGTATGTCGGAGACCAAACGGAAGGGCAGTGGTACTGAAGAGCTCCCTGGCGGGGCGTTAGCTCTATGGTCCGGAGTCCCGGAGAGCGAGAGCGCCTGCCAGGGAGTGGGGGTGCTGCTGTCTTCTCGGTTGGTCGATGTTATGACTGAATATAAGTTTGTGAACTCAAGACTTCTCTGGGTTCGCTTTAAATTGGGACTGACGAAGTTATTCCTTTTGGCTGTTTATGCGCCGGTGGCTTCGTCGTCCAGGGCTGAGCTGGAGGAGTTTTGGGAGAATGTAAGAGAAGTTCTAGATTTGGCTAGGGGAAACGAAAGGATTGTTGTATGTGGTGATTTGAATGGATGGGTTGGTACCGCTCGACCAGGGTACGAGTCGGTACTTGGAAAGTTTGGCGATAAAAGGGTTAATGATGCTGGCAAGCTTATACTGGCGGTATGCAAGGAAAAGGGTCTTCTTGTGACAAACACTATGTTTAATCACAAGAAAATCCATATGTATACTAGAGAAAGAAAGAATGAGAGAAGTATGATCGATTTGTTCCTGGTGGATGACCGACTGCGAAAACAGGTTATGGATACGCGAGTGTTCAGGGGTGCTGACCTGGGAACGGATCACTATCTAGTGATTACTAGATTTAGGGGTCTGTTCGCGGGTTGGCGCTACCGGACGACAGTGACAGAACCACAGTCGGTCTGTCGCATCCGAAGCTGGAAGCTTCAGGAAGCGGATACTAGGGACAAATATCATGCGAGGGTAGCCGAAAAGCTTGACACCATCGATGGCAGAAACGAATGTGTAGAAAGAACATGGCAGAACCTTAGGGATGGAATGGTAAGTGCAGCGGAAGAAGTGTGTGGAACAATAAAAAGAGGCAGTAGTAAAAGAAGAGATGCATGGTGGAATGATGAAGTGAAAGAAGCTGTAAAGAAGAAGAAGAAAGCATGGTTAGACTACTTGGCCTCTAGTAATGATAAGGATATGAGAGAGAAGATGAAAGAAAGATATAAGCTGCAGAAAGTTCACACGAAAGCATTGATTGAGGAAGTGCGTGAAAGGTGTAGAATGGAAGCGGATGAAAGGTTGTCGCACAACTTTAAGGAGAACTCCAAACTCTTCTGGAAAGAGGTTGGAAGGGCCCGAAGTGGTGCGACGGCCTTAAGAATGAACAAAGTGCTTTCGAGAACTAATGACGTCCTATCAGAAAAATCGGACGTCATGCAGCGATGGAGCGAATTTTATAGAGAAATGTATGCGTGTGATGATCTTAGTGAGGGATCCGGGGATGACGCCGTGACTGGTACGCCAGACCCGGACCTCGATGACACTGAGGTCATCAGTATGAAAGAGATTGAACGTGCGATTCGAAGTTTGAAATGTGGTAAGGCTGCGGGACTAGACAGAGTTACTGCTGAAATGGTCAAGTATGGTGGGCCTCGCGTCTGGGACAGCTTTCATCTGCTGTGCAATTTGTGCTGGCGGACGGGGGATGTCCCGGATGATTGGCGATCCGCAGTCATTGTGCCTTTATATAAAGGTAAAGGTTCACATTTTGACTGCGGGTGCTATCGGGCGATCAGCTTGACCAGTTTAGCAAGTAAAGTTTACTCGAAGGTTTTGACACGTAGGATGCAAGAGAAATCGGAAAGATTTCTATGGGAGGCACAATGCGGATTTAGACCTGGAAGAGGATGCACGGATCAAATGTTTTCTCTCCGTATGATCACGGAAAAGCTTCTTGCTGTTAACCAGAAGATTTTCTGTGCTTTTGTGGATCTTGAGAAAGCATTTGATAAGGTTGTAAGGAAGAAAATGTGGGAACTGTTGCCGGGGTATGGTGTGGATGGCCGATTGCTAAGGGCTGTGCAGTCTCTTTACTGTGACTGTAAAGCCTGTGTGCGGGTAGGGCATGACCTGTCACCCATGTTTAGCGTCCAAACGGGCGTAAAACAGGGTTGTGTCATGTCTTCCTGGCTGTTCATACTGTATCTCGACAGCTGTTTACAAAAGCTGAAAGATAGCTGTTTGGGTGTGAAATTGGGTGACATAAAAGTAAATTGTCTGCTGTATGCTGATGATGCAGTGCTTATTGCACCATCAGAGGCAGAACTGCAGGCATTAGTCACGTGTATGAAAGAGGAATGTGAAATTAAAGGTCTCCGTTTGAATGCTAATAAAACTAAGGTTCTGGTATTTGAAAGGGACGAAGAGAGAACGAAGTGTGAAATATGGGTAAATCAGGAATGTCTAGAACAGGTAAATGAAATTGTATACTTGGGGAGTGCTTTTAGCCGGGATGGAAGATGTGATTTAGATGTGGACAGGCGTGTCGCTGCCGGGAACAAAGTCAATGGTGCCCTGACTGCGTTAGTCAAAAGGCAAGGCGTAGCGAAGAGTGCACGCCTTGCAATACATAACGCAGTGTTGGTACCGACTTTTTTATATGGCAGCGAAACCTGGGTATGCCAGAAGAAGCATAAAAGTAAGTTGAATGCAGTGGAGATGCGATCTCTTCGTAAAATGTGCGGCGTTACTATGGCCGACCGAAAGCGAAACAAAGAGATTCGCAATATGGCAGGTTTGAAAGATGACCTTATCACAAAAATTGATAAGGGCGTGCTTCGGTGGTTTGGGCACGTTGAGCGAATGAGTGAAGACCGAATGGTGAAGAAAATATATAGCGCGAAAGTTAATATTAAAAGGTGTCGAGGTAGACCGAGACTAACTTTCGAAGACCATGTGAGCAAATTGCTCGAAGAGGGTAGGGTCAAGAGTACTCGGATACCTAGACGTGCATGTATGAAGAAGATAATGAATCTGAAAGAAGCGAAAGAGATATGTAAGGATCGTGACACTTGGCGATCTGTTCTCTCTGGCTACCCCGTCAGGGATTGTGCGTGAAGATAAGTAAGTAAGTAAGTAAATATGTACTTATAAAAATCGTTTAAAAATTATTTTTGTAACAGTAGCACTATAAATTTCTATATTCTGAAGGAAATAAGCTCACTCTTTTGTAACCGCAGATTCTTATTGTCAAGATAAATCCAAAGACAAGTAAGAAAATTCGAACGTTACGTAAAACCTATGAAAGAGTAAATTGTTTTTGATAGTACCAACTGCGCTGGAAAATGATTTAAATTTTCAACATCGTGATCAATTTTTCTGCAATTCTATATTGAGTGTTTTACAGTGCATTGGCTTAATTAAATAATTGCGTTATAAATAACTTTGTTTACAAGGTATTAAAGTTAAGCAACTGCATATACGTCCCACAGCTGGGCCTAGGCCACCATCTCCAACATCTGAGAGTGTTTCACGATGGTAGAGAACGTCCTGATAACTTCTCTATTTTTGTCACGAAAGTGAATAATGTGTTTTGTTTAATAGAATGAGGAAACAAACAAGCACATATTTCACCTAATGGTAAATGGATACTATGGCCCATAGACATCTAAATCTATCCTCGTGAATTAATAAATGCCCTCATATTTCTTTATTTGTTATGCCGATTCATCTGAATACTAAATAAAATAAATTTTACTGTCATTAAATTTTCTCTAAAGCTGTAAAATGTTTGTACTACTATTAAAAAATAATATACAAAAGAATAATTCCACTTTTATACAACTGTGCCTTTATGTACCTGTAACTGATATGTATTTAGTCTCGCCATAGTTAATTTATAATTTATAACGTCAACAAATAATAATAACACATACCGACAATTAACTTAAAATCTATAAACCCACTTAAAAAGTTTATAATATAAATAAAACACGTGTTGTAGATTCAGTTACACTTCCTTTAGCACGACTAGGAATAATGATGAGAGTGAATTTTTACGATGCGCGCGTATAAACCGACACCTAAAAATGACAACATGATGTTGTTTCGAAGCGCGCGCACACTGACACCTTAAAGCGACAACTTCAGTGGGTAATTGTCACTCAAGTTTTCGTGAGAACTGATAACTATATTCAAGATAGACATTCAATTGGTTATGGAAATTCGCAATTGGTTGTCCCAGTAATGGTGGATAATCTGGTACGTACGTGTTCGGGCGGGGCGGAGATGGCCTCGGTTCCCTAAAAAAATTCTATCCCGAACGACTCGCGGTCTACGCCGTGTTTTATAAAATTCCGAAAATTCGTACTTCTGCTCACATTTGTGGTCATCACGTCCGCAGTTTAATGCCTAGATCGGATTTTTTTCTTTAATGTTGTGTTTCCTAATAATGATGTTTCTAATTTACCCTTAAAAGTTTTCAACTACTATGGGTAGTATTTTACAAGACGGCACTATACATAAGTTTAAATTTTTTACTACATTTAACTGCTAAGTTTGAGCACCTGTGGCAAATAAAAACGTATAGGATCTGTGTGGCCAACCATTTAAAAAGTTTTGCCCATATTATAAGGATTCTAAAACATTAGCATACCATCTACTTAATGTCATTACTTACTGAGCCATAGGTATTAATATGTAAAAGTAGGCATTGCATTACAAAATTACAACATTATTGGCAGATAGTATTTTACGAACCAGTGGTAAATAAAATGTGACTTTCGATAAGTGTCATCCACTCAACCGTCCACGGTGACTACAGTCCCCAAAAACCATTATTGCCTCACCTGTCTAGGCACCAAACGACATCATTCGGTTTAAACGCGTACAGCGCAAAAGATAGCTGTTATTAATACAGTACAAAATTATAGAATATATAAAATTTGTCGTCTGTGAAAGTTAATTTTATCTGTATAATAGTTACAAAATATTTAGGAAAAAATAAGTTAAAATTAAATTTCGCCATTTTTATTTCTGGAATGTCAACGTGTGAGAAATTCGATCAAAAATGTGATAACTTTTCTGATTTTATACGTTATTTCTAATGTTATTGTACATTAAACTAATTGTGAAGATATTTTCTTTAGTAAATATGTTATTTACGACAATTCCGAAACGTTTACATATAATAATTTAGCTCTAAATTTTAATCACTATACGCGATCATCGTTTATTGATTACATGTTGTTTAAAATGTATTCTAATCAGTTTTTTGTGTTAATGCAAAATATAAAATAATTATTCACTTTTAACACGTTGATAGCAATTTATAAACGAAATATTTATTTGGATGTGTCTAGAAATTACTGAAACCTATTTTTTTCATTTATTTACTTATTTATTAAAATTTATATTGGGTAAACATTATATACTTAGGTATATTGAGTATATAAGATGTTATTGATATTAGTGTCATTTTAAAGGAAATATCATGTACCTACTATTATAATATAAAATAATTGTCTCCAGTAAGTATTATACTTTTCTTGTAAAACACGAAATAAAAAATAAATACGATTTTTTATGATATTCTCATTTTTAAGCTTTATTTTTAGGATTTATTTTTTATTTGACTAATTTTCTTTTAACAAAATAAAATTTTGAATTTTTTGAGTCTTTTAAGAATATCTTTTATTTGAATGTAGCTATAGTAGTTTTTCAGTAGTAATCGTTTCTGTCTCACGCGGTCGTAAAAAATAGTGACATTTAATTCGCGGACAGGTCAGGCGAGAATCATTCGCGCGGGGCGGACGGTTGAGTGGTTATGTAATAATCAATATTGAATAAAAATTATTCTATTCTATTCTATTTAATATTGCATGTATTTATTAGTAAAGTACATTTTTCATCCTTGAAAATTTTACTTTACTACCTGCTCGCTTTGTTTGGACGAATTCTAAGCTGTGTGAGCGAGACAACAAAAAATCTAATGGGTTAATATCAGGTGATCTTGGTGGCCATAATATCGGTCCCATTCGGCCGATCCACCAGTCACGGTTAGCTTCGTTTAAGTAACTCCTTACTTAGACGGCGTAATGTGCCGGACAACCATCATTTTGGAGCCACATTCTTCGCCGGATGGCTAGTAGCTCATCTCCTAATAAATGGGGTAGCTCATTTAGCAGAAATTCTAAATAAACGGCCCCATTCATTTTTAAATAAAACTAATTTTACGGATTTTATCGCGTATATTAACTTATTTTTATATTTCCGACGTTTCGGGTGCTTTCCAGCACCCGTGCTCACGGAGGACTGAGGTGTTTGACGTCCTGCTGTCATAGTTAGCCCGGCTACCTTCAGTTTTTTAATATTAATTTTTGGTTCGATTTACGCAGAATGAGCTTACAGTATCTTGAAGTCTAGCAGTGGTATACTTGGGTTTGGATTTGATTTTATTAATTATGGGATCCCAAGCAGATGGCAGCACCCATCCATCTTCTCTATTGAAATTAGGATGTTTTTAATTTCAATAGCCTCGCGAATCATCCTTAGGAGGAATCGGTGTTCTTTTGCGAGGATTTGTGGTCTATCAAATCTAATGTAATGGCGGGGACGATCTTGAACATGTTCACAAACTGCAGACTTTCCCATACGTCGGTGCTTCACGTCAGCTATATGTTCTTTAACGCGGGTTTTAATAGATCTTTTTGTTTGTCCTATTTACGAGAGACCACTTTCACAATCCAGCTTGTACACTCCTGCATCTTGTATAGGGATATGACACTTGACGGATGGTAAAAATTGACCAATGTTCATCAGCGGCTTGAAATATGTTTTAATGGAAGCTCGCTTCAAGATGTAGCCAACCTTATCTGTGACTCCTCTGACATAGGGTAGTACAGCAGGCACACGCTCGACTGTGGCTGGCTTCACTCGGTCACTGTGACCCGAAGCTTGTTGTCTTGCAGTACTTGCTCGACGTGCTGAAGCTCGGCGGCCAGATGTTTTCTGTCACAGATCCCTCGTGCTCTCTGAAACAAAGATTTTCCCACGGTAGCTAACTGTGAAGGATGATGGTGAGATTCACCATTTAAATATCGGTTGGTATGGGTATTTTTTCTGTACACAGTATGACCAATAGTGTTATCAGGATTTCGGATGACTAAAACATCTAGGAAAGCTAAAGTATTGTTTGCCTCTAACTCCATTGTGAATTGTATTTTAGGGTTTATGGAATTAAGGTGGTTTAAAAATGCAGTTACTTTGTCAGATGATAAAATTGTGAAAATATCGTCTACGTACCGCTTGTAGAATCTTGGATTTACAGGAGCAGTAAGAAGGGCTTTTTCCTCAAAGTGCTCCATGAATATGTCGGCGACTACGGGAGATGCAGGTGAGCCCATTGCCACTCCGTCTACTTGCATGTAGAACTCTTCTTTCCACAATAAATAGCCAGATGTGAGGCAGTGTTTGAGTAATACTGCATATTCTGTAGGCATGTTGTTATCTTCTAGCTTTCTAGTCACAATTGAGATGCAGTCTTCAATAGATAGGCATGTGAATAGTGACTCAACATCAAAACTGACCATAGTTTCATTGTCAGCAAGATGTAGGTCTTTAATCTCACTATTAAAATGGTATGAATCCTTTGTGTGTGCTCTGGTATGTCCTCTTAGTGGTGACAGTATTTTTGCCAAGTGTTGAGCCAACTTATAAGTTGGTGAATCCATCTGGCTTACTATAGGACGTAGTGGAGCGTTTGGTTTGTGTATTTTTGGTAACCCATACAACCTCGGTAGTTTGGCACATGATGGTATTGTCGAATTCACGTCGAGATCTAATTTTTCGGAGTATTTCTTTATTAAATCAGTAGTTATAAAAGCTTTTACAAAAATTTACTTCGCAAATATCCGCGTTATAAAATATTTTATAACGCGGATATTTGCGAAGTAAATTTTTGTAAAAGCTTTTATATAATGGATTTCCGCAAAGTAACGCCTGATTCTATTAATTAAATCAGTAGTTGTTTTAAGTGTATTAGTTGTAGGATCTATTTTGACCTTTTTGTATGTAACTACGTTCGATAAATTTGTTATATTTCGGCCTTATTCAGTTTACCTGGCAATTCTAGGGGCCTATTATTCTTCCGTTTAGTATTCTTTTCCAATAATTTATTTAAAACTGGTATTGCGACCTATCTTTTCTCATCAAATATGGGTTTGTTCGCTGCCAACTGTGTAGATTATGCAAGTTAACGTCCTTTTACACGTTGACTCGTCGCTCTACAATTTTTTTTAAAAAAACCCGGGCTCTTCACCCATTCACCTCAGCATTTCTCTGCAAAAAGTAACTCGTGCTGGGTAGTCACGTTGTTGAAGCGTTTGCACACGTGTAACATGATAAGGATGACGTCTCAATTTTTTGAGAATCCGTTTTTCTGTAGAGTGCGATAGTCCAGTGAGTCGTTCGATATCTCGCATCGAAATAGACAGATCATTTTTAACCATATCATGGACAATTTCTTCAATGTCAATGTCAGGTATCGTTCTCTGCAACTGGCAACAAAAATACCAGCACCAGGTATTCTCGCCTATGAATAAATGCCGTGCACTCTAATAAAGACGCTTAATTCACCATAGATAAAATGCATGACAGCATACTCTTGGGGAGTGTACATTTCTCGTGACATGACACAGTCCTGTTGTTATGCACAAATCATGAGTCCAGTAGAGTACCGAGTTGTCACAATTATCACCAAACAATCAAAATCCAATCAAAATGTACAAGTCAAGGGTCGAGCAGAATGCGAAATACTATTTTGTAGCCAAAAGTCAGAAATAATAGAGCACATGCGATGTCAAGAAGTTCAAGATACGCACTAACCTTATTTAACAATAACCAAACACGAATTTGTATGAACAATGGAGAATCTGTCGATCCTTTTTACTCACATTAATGCTAAGCACCGTTTGTCTCGCTCACACAGCTTAGAATTCGTTCAAACAAGGCGAGCAGGTAGTAAAGTTAAATTTTCAAGAGCGACAAATGTACTTACCTAATAAAGACATGCAATGTTAAAAAAAAACTATCTGCCAATAATTTTGCAATTTTTTAATAAAATGCCTACTATTACTCATTAACGGCTATGGCTCAGTGAGTAATGACATTAAGTAGATGGTATGCTAATGTTTTAGAATCCTTATGATATGGGCAAAACTTTTTAAATGGTTGGCCATACAGATCCTATACGTTTTTATTTGCCACAGGTGCTCAAACTTAGCAGTTAAATAAAGTAAAAAATTTAAACTTATGTATAGTGCCGTCTTGGAAAATACTACCCATAGTAGTTGAAAACTTTTAAGGGTAAATTAGAAACATCATTATAAGGGAACACAACATTAAAGAAAAAAATCTGATCTAGGCATTAAACTGCGGACGTGATGACCACAAATGTAAGCAGAAGTACGAATTTTCGGAATTTTATAAAACATGGAGTAGACCGCGAGCCGTTTGGGATAGAATTTTTTTAAGGGAACCGAGGCCATCTCCCCCCCAGCCGAACACGTACGTACCAGATTATCTACCATTACTGGGACAACCAATTGCCAATTTCCATAACCAATTGAATATAGTTATCAGTTCTCACGAATAATCTTGAATATAGTTATCAGTTCTCACGAAAACTTGAGAGACAATTACCCACTGAAGTTGTCGCTTTAAGGTGTCAGTGTGCGCGCGCTTCGAAACAACATCATGGTGTCATTTTAGGCGTCGGTTTACGCGTGCATCGTAAAAATTCACTCTCATCATTTTTCCTAATCATGCTAAATGAAGTGTAACTTCAAAAACTCATTTATAAAAAACTAAATTTTGTGATATTTATAAGTACGGTAGTCTTAGAAATAAGAATATACCGTAAAATGGGGTGAATAGAAATCGCGGGGTGAATAGACACAAGTCTGGTTATTTGAGATAGTTGTCTCTAGGTTTTTCTACAGCTCGGGAACGTTTGTTTGTTACTACTGTTTATTATTTGCCAACATTTTCCCTTTATTTTGGTAACCTTTAAATTAGTATCAATTTTGATGACAGTAGAGAAAAGGGCGGTTATTATAAACATGTGAGTACAAGTGGTTTTATGCTGTGTAAAACTTTTAGTTAAACATCACGTTCTTCAGTGTTTCCCTGTTGCAAATTTTTTTAGGGAGTTGATTTTCTCATCTATTATTAATACAAATATGAATATTATTATTAAAATCAGGATTCTGGTATTTTTTCTCAAATTCGAGGTGAATAGATACGACTGAGGGGTGAATAAAAACGCCTTTGGGGTTAATAGAAACGAAGAAAGGGGTGAATATATACGAATGAGGGGTTATTAGAAACGTAAAAGGGGTTAATAGAAACATGATTTTTGGGGTTGTCAAAAACTATTTGCACCATTTACTTACTACATAAATTAATTTAAGTAGGTAATTGAAACTAAAATAAAAAAAAAAAACGTTTAAATCACATTAAAGGTATTTAAAAGTCTTCTTTTATAAATGTTAAATTTTGATATTTGTTATACATTAAAATTCCAAATACTTGAGGTTTTACCATTACACCAGATAGAAGTTCCTGCAGTAAATATACTTAGTGTGCTCATATGATTTAGTTCTATCTAGTAGATAAATATTTCATTCATTATACTTGTATTTTTTTGTTTAACAGAGACGCTCGGTATACGAGTTAAAAAAGTATCTAAGCGGTGCGGAATAGGTGTGACGCGAGTTATCAGCTTCAAGTTCCCATATTATGTAAGTTTACATTTATGTTTAGTACTTACACAATTTTATAAATAAGTAATAGTGATCTTTAATCTCGTCTTGTTACCTAAAACTTAAAATAACCAAAGGTTATTAATCAAAACACGTAGTATTATCATCATCATCATCATCATTACAGCCTTTCATAAGTCTACTGCTGAACATAGGCCTCCCCAAGGAATGCCACAAAGCACGTTGTATTATAATTAGTGTTATATGGTTTAACAAACTTTGAAACATTTTTTTTCATTTTTATATTCATTACTTAAAAAAATATGTTCAAAACTATGTCAGCATTAGCTTATTTATCTAATGGCTTTATGTCGAAAATGCTTACGCTGCAAAGAAGTTAAATTACATTACTCTGGTATTTTTAATTTATATAATATGGAATTATATAAATATCAGATTTATTAACTAATTATTTTTTATAGTGACAATTTTGATGTAATGTTTTCTTTCATTTGACTTCCAAGCTCACAACCTACATACTACAACAAAAGTAAATTTGACAACTCTGTCATTTTTTCTCTATTCACCCCTATGTCGTATCTTTTAACCCCGGATTCCCGGTATATAGAAACAGACTACTTTTTTCTAAAATACTACGAATTTGCACGTTTTTACTCGTTTGAAGCATTAATATTCGATAAACCACAACAAGAATCACAACATTAAAGTGTTTTATTATCAACTTATATACAATATACGTAAGAAAAACAGTGTAGAAGTTGAAAGTTGTGTCTATTCACCCCATTTCACGGTACTTTTAATATCGCCAAATTTATTCAAAATATTGTCTTCATAATAATTACCTTATAAATCAGTTTTATTAGATAATTATTCACTCAACTAAAGAATTGCAATTCGGGCCCACTGTAAACCAGCGCTGTTGTTTCGGCGACAACACAAGCTGAGTGAGATCCGTTTGTCTAACGTGCCAAAACACACAACACGAGGAACGCTTTTTTTAATTCTTTTTTTCATTGTAACTTATAAGTCAGTATACATACTTTTTGAATGTTATATACGTCAAATAGTTGTTTTCTTTTCTCTTCTTATTTTTTAATTTTGTCATGTTATGTTTTGTATCTACAAATGTAAAGATTTAAGTGCTTAATGATGTTTGTAGCGTGTTGTAATAAATGTTTTTTCTTTTTTTCTTTCAATTTACGACTATTTACATAATATATAATTTTATTAGAGTAGAATAGATCAGAATAGAATTATTTTTATACAATATAGATTATTACTTACGTAGTAGAGCCATGCTGTAGCTATATTAATAGTATAGTTGTAGCACGAATTGTGATTGAAGATGAACAAATTGAACAGGTGAAAGAGTTTGTGTATCTGGGTTCAAAGTTTACAAGAGATGGAAAGTGTGAGAGTGATATCGAAAGAAGAGTGAATGCAGGAAACATGGTGAATGGAGCTTTGCACTCCTTTATGAGCAGTCGGAAGGTGTCTAACAAGGCTCGTTTGGCTGTGCATGAGGGGGTGTTGGTTCCGACACTCATGTACGGAAGTGAAACTTGGGTATGGCAGATGAAACATGAAAGCAGAATAAATGCAGTTGAGATGAGAGCATTAAGAAGTATGATAGGAGTTAAACTAAGTAACAGGCTAAGAAATAGTGAGATAAGGAAACGTTGTGGTCTGAAAGAAGATGTAGTGACAAAAATTGAGAAAGGTATGCTGAGATGGTTTGGCCATGTCGAGAGAATGAATGAAGAACGATTGACGAAAAAAGTGTATAAGGCGAGTGTGAATGAAAGTGTTGGAAGGGGTAGACCTAGGCGGACATTTGTAGACCAAATCAGGGACGTCTTGAAAAAAGGCCAGGTCAAGAGTACCCTAAACCGTAGAGCATGTATGAAGGGAATAATGAAAGTGGACGAAGCAAATCAAGTATGCAAGGATCGTAGCAAGTGGAAAGAACTGGTCTCTGCCTACCCCCACGGGAAAGAGGCGTGATTATATGTATATGTATGTATGTACGAATGGGTCGGCTCGACTGGGGAAGGACCACGCTCTCACAGAATATCAGCTTAAAATAGCAGCTTAATGCTGCTGTGTTTCGTATGGTGAGTATAGAGAACCGGAGACCCATTTTACTGGAAAAGAGGCATTTCATCTTAGTCCTCACGGGTGACAACGCATCTGCAATTTGATTCGCAAACGGAGATAGATGTAGATGTCTCTAGGCCACAGCAACCACTTACCATCAGGTGGACTGCGTGCTCGTTTGTCACCCTTATTCCATAAAAAAAACATAATACTTAATGAAATTCATTTTTTATTTACCACTGGCTCGGAAAATACCTCGATCCTGGGAAGAACCAGTAAGAAACCCAGCGGGATTATTTTTAAGTATTTCATTTTATTATTATAATTTTTTTTATAAAAATTATTATTTTTTCGTCTAATTTTAAATGAATTTTAATAGAAACAGCGTGGTGGCGATCAACTCATTCCCAGGGGCTATTTTCATTTATATATAATATATTTTATTTTTTATTATAATATAATAACCCTTTTGTACATTTTTCTAAGGGAATCGGCAAGTTTCTAAATCAAGTATTGAAAAACTTTCATCCGCCATATTATCCACAAATATTGATATCGCAATTATTTCTAATTTTGCACATCTTATGTTATTAAGGTTAACCCTAGTAAAACGCAGGTAATAGTGATAGGTAGCAACAAACTACTACAAAAAATTACTTGGCATACGCTGCCCTTTGTATGTTTTGAGAATTGTGCTATCCCTTACAGTAAGGTTGTAAAAAATCTAGTGGTTCTTATTGACAGCCCCAGTTAAACAGATAAGCAAGAAAATGTTTGCAGCCTGTGAAAGTCTTAAAAGACAGATATTACCATGGATCAATTAAACATTCAAAATCACCAAGGTACCTTAAGGAACAATTTCACTATCTACATGAATTTTATGACCGTAATTTGGGTTTAGTGTATAGCTTAGCTTTGAATACTCCTTGCAGCGTTACTTCATTTTACACTTAGTTATTTACTTCACAAGCAACCAGACTTTGGAATTCATTTCCACTTAACATCCAGTAAGCTCAATCATTACAGAACTTTAAAAAACAACTAAAGGTTTATTTGAATTTTACGTCATAATAATAAATTATATGTATTTCCTCTTTTCATGAATACTTGATTTTTTGTTTAATTTTCTCTGCATATATATGTTCATTAAATTTTATATTGTTATATATGTTATTCATATATTTATATAAATATTATTGAATACTAAGTTTTTTCCTTCAGTTTTTTTTTTACATTACACGTTGCTCCTATGCGTCAAAATATAAAATTACTAGGTCCTTTTACGTTCGGTTTGTCAGGTAGAAGATAGTTCCTTGTTCTAAAACCCTGTCAGAAATGAGAGGTCTGTGATTAACGCTGTGGCATGTATATAGGCTATAACTTTTCTTTATTTTTTATTTAAGTACCATTGTTATGGATCGCAGTGGACTGTATTATTGACTACGCTAGGGAACTGCTTAAAGAAAAGATGGTACTGTCGAACTATACTGTATTTAAACTGTTTACAATGTGGCACTATTAACTACACTATATACAGAGGGGAGTCTTCTTAATTTCTATGGAGTCTTGATTTCTCTTGCTGTTTCTTCTCTTCGAGTGCCGCTTCCGAAATGAACGACTCACAGACCAAAACGCCCTTCTTATATGCCTCAAGAGAGCGTCTTGGTTCGTGAGTAGCGTCGTGAGGCGATGCCGCGCGCTGATTGGTCGGCGACATCGCGTGATCCTCTGCCGGTGTGCGGGGTGCGCGGGGCGCACCGGGGTGTGAAGGGGCGACGGGGCGGCAGCCTCCTCGCTGTCCGCTACATCCTCCCCCCGGTGTAGCCTGCGAGCCTAAGCTTCTCTCGGGAGGACGGCGATCTTTCTGACGGGCCGCCGCAGCACTCCTCCCTTGGTCCGGACCTCGACGTTGCGCACCACGCCGTCTGGTCCAGGAAACGTCTTCGTTACGATGCCCCGCGGCCACACATTCCTGGGTAGGTTGCCGTCTGCAACCACGACGAGGTCCTCTTCCTGTATTTGGCGCTGCTGAGCATCTCGTGTGTCCCCGCGTGCGACCAGCTTCGGCAGGTATTCCTTCACCCAGCGCCTCCAGTACTCGTCGGCGAGCCCCTGCGCCGCTCTCGATGCCCGACGATCCATGGGTGTGCACGGCGCGGTGACTATCAGGCCCGATGGTCCCAACAGTTGGAAGTGGTTGGGTGTCAGCGTCTCTTCATCGTTGATGTCGACCGGTACGTGCGTCAACGGTCGAGGATTCACAGTATTTTCGGCTTCAGTCAGAAGCGTTGCCAACGTCTCTTCTCGTGGGCTCTTCTGATGGAGAGTGGCTTCGAGTGCGGTCTTCACTGAGCGCACGAGACGCTCCCATGCGCCTTCCTGGTTAGGCGCGCCCGGTGCGATGAACTTCCAATCGACGCGCCGAGTCAGCGCGTAATTCTTCAACTGTGGCGCCCACTCTTCCATTGCCCGTCGTAGTTCTGTGTTCGCCCCATGAAAATTAGTCCCATTATCAGAATAAATAACCCGTGGCCACCCACGCCTAGCTGCCATGCGCCGCAATGCCGATATCGCCGAGTCCGCGGTCAGAGAGTAGACTATCTCTAGATGTACTGCGCGCATCGTTAGGCACGTGAACAGTGCCACCCACCGTTTTTCGTGCCGTCGTCCTATCGTAACCGTCAGAGGCCCGAAATAATCAATCCCGGTATTCGTAAATGGTCGCGCAAATGCCCCTAACCGTTCAGGTGGTAGGTCTCCTGTAACCGCAGGTCGTGGTGTCGCCTTCCGTACTCTGCATCGTAGGCATCTCCGCTCCGCTTCTCGTACTGTGGGTCGTAATCGGAGGATATGATACCTAGTGCGCAGGTCGTTCACCACTCTCTCCCTGTTGGCGTGGCTTGCTTCCTGATGCACCTTTTCCACAAGCAGCTTTACAGATTGGTGACGTCCATTCAGGATAATGGGTCTCTTCATTTGACCGTCCACGTCGGCTGCGTCGATCCTTCCCGTGGCTTCCGGTGGCCAAATTCCTTCCCCGCTGAAGGCGGCTGATGTCTTCAGCGAAGCTTTCCCGCTGGCTATGTTGTATCCATATCCGTTCTGCTCTCTGGATGTGCTGTAATGTCAGTCCTCGTGATCTTCCTCGTGCCGCATCGAGGAATTGTAGTACTCTCGCTGTGGCCCTGATTAACTTCTCGTAGGCAGAGAATCTCCCTATGTCTGGCAGGTGTGGAGCTTCCTGGATGTCGCTCTGGTGCGGCACGATTTCCTCCAACTCTTCATCATCCCCCGCCTTCTCTTCCTGTCGGTGAGGCCATCTGTCTTCATGCTCGTGGAGGAAGGGTGGTCCTGTAAACCACTTGTCACTCTCTTCCTTGGTTGTGAAATTCATACGCGTCGCTTGATCCGCTACGTTTTCCGCAGTCGGTATCCATCTCCATTGCTCGGGTGATGTCTTCTCAGCTATCTCCCCTAACCTGTGAGCCACGTATGGAGTGTAACGCGCCGTATCGTTCTGTATCCAGTGGAGCGCCGTAGTAGAGTCCGTCCAATATACGACCCTATCTGCTACCACTCTGTGTTCGCCCTGTACGAACTCCGCGAGTCGCGCGCCTATTAAGTTCGCCTGCAACTCTAATCGCGGTATACTTTGCGCTTTAATTGGAGCGACTTTCGCCTTAGCCGCCACTAATCGTACCCTAATCGTTCCGTCGCGATATCGTATACGCCAATACGCCGCGGATGCGTACACACGTTCGCTCGCATCATTGAACACGTTAAGTTAACGCTCTACCACTCCCCCCGTAGGAGCATAGCACCTTGGTAGTCGTAATCGCGATACCTCCTCGACGACTCGCAGCCACCTCTGAAATTCCTCTGCTGCCTCCTCGGGTAGTTCATACGCCATAGGTCTTGTAGCAGGATCTTGGCGGTGATGGTGAGGTAACTCAGTCCAAGCGGGTCAAAAACGGACATGACCGCGCTTAATGCTTCCCTCTTGGTCGGTGGTCGCTGTAGCGCCTTTACTTCCTGCGGCACCCTATTTATTGACGTGTTGAATGTTAGGGCGTCTTCATCAGCCATCCATAATAACCCTAAGGTTCTGCCTGGGCTGTCTTGTCTTAAGCCTACTTCCTTAGGCTTACGCGCCAGTAAGTCCTCCGGCTTGTCCTCCAACAGGGCTGCGTGGTTAGAATTCCATCCTGACAAGGTGAAACCGGCCTGCTGGTGCACTTCCGAAACCTGCTTCGCCGTATTTACCGCTTCCTCTACCGGGGCATAACTGTCTAAATAGTCATCCATATAATGGCTACGTACGATAGCGCTAAGTGCCAACGGGTGTGTCTCTGCGTATGCGCGCGCGTTATGATCCCTAACACTATGTGCGAGAAACGGCGAGCTCCTCGCACCGAAAATCATAGACGTCATAACGTACTCCCGCGGTGGGCTGTGTCGCTCGTCTCCTCGCCAAAGAAACAACTGCGCGGGCTGATCGCGACGGTCGATTTTTACACGCAAGAACATTTCCCTAATATCCGCGGACACCGCTATCTCGTTCTCCCTAAATCGAAACAGTATGCCCGGTAAGTTCCGTAATAAGTCGGGGCCGTCGAGTAAATAATCGTTAAGGCATCTGCCGGATGCGCGCGCTGCCGCGTCGAACACCACTCTCGTCTTCCCCGGCTTGTTCGGATTCCGTACTGCGAAGTGTGGCAGGTACCAGCTCTTGGGATCCTCTCGCTCTGTCCCTTCGGCTTCCCTTGCGTATCCTTTCGCCAGGAGGTTGTCTATCTGGGCTGTGTAGGCGTCACGAAACTCCGGCGACTGGTCCATCTTCCTTTCGATCGTCCGTAGTCTTCGCGCTGCCATCTCGTAGCTGGGGGCATCCGCACGTTGTCGTCCTTCCATGGCAGTCCAACTTGGTATTGCTCGCCGACCTTCTTGACGGTGCGCTGGAACATGTCGACAGCGCGCTCCTCATCCCGTCGCGGCCTACTCTTTAGCGAGATACCTATAGAGTCTACCTCGTACTGCCGTTTGAGGAGTTCCGTTAGCTCCTCATCCTGACTGGCAAACGTTCGGATGTCCCTATCTGACCGTCCGCTAGTGCTCTCTACGTGTAATACGGTCTCGCCATCTTCCCTACACGTTAACCGCGGCACGGTTCCCTGGATTACCCATCCTAATAATGTACTTGCAGCTATAGGCTGCCTTCGCCGTCCTATCCTTAAACTGCGGGTAATTATCAAATGCCAATTGTCGGCGCCTAATAGCAATCTCGGCTTCGCGTCGTCGTAACACACCGAACTCGGTAAGTCACGTAAGTGCTTTAATCGTAAGCACTCCCTACTCACAGACTGCGAGCATATCTTTAAGTCGGTTATTGTTCTCGCGTTTATGTTAAACATCTCGCTGCGCGTCTTGCCACGTATACCTTATATATATTGACTAATCTACTATTAGCCTCGCGTTGACTGTTACCCACGCTTTTAATATTGAGCGGCTTTACCGGTCCTTCCGCTCCTAACTCGCGAGCTAAGTCGTCGTCGATTAGCGATATCGTAGAGCCTTCGTCAAGTAGCGCGTACGTATTTACTTCCTTTCCGCGTGGTCCGCGCACGGTTATCGGGCACACTTTTAACAATACGGACGCACTACTGCTAACACTCGACGCGACCGGCACGGTTTCGTCCGGTTTAACCGACGCTGCAGGCGTACGGGCCTTGCGGGTGTGAAGGAGAGCGTGGTGGGGGGCGTTGCAGCTGTCGACGCCGCACTTCCTGGCTTTGCAGCGTATACGTCGGTGCTTGCTGCTCAAGCACTTGAAACATACCCCATCTTCCCTAACCCACTTCCACCGGTAGTCCGAGCCCATTTGCTCTAACTTCTTACACTTGACGATAGGGTGTTCACCCCCGCAACACATACATGAGACACTACCGGTGTCCTCCTGGGCGATGAACGTCTTTACGTGGGCTCTATCTTCTATGCGGCGTGTTAACACTATTCTTTTCGACGGCGGCGCCTCTCGTCTTACGGGCGATTCCTTAGTCGACGTTACGGACGTATAGGCATGACTTAACGCACGGTCAGCCTCTCTCATCATGAACCGGGATAACGTAACGATGTCCAGTTCGTCCGCACTTCCGTAGTGCTCCGCATAATCGCACCAACGCGACCGTAAGTGAGGGCTAAGTTTGCTAGTAACCTCCCTAGTCAGCATTGGATTACGCAAATAACCCTTGCCGTTGACGTTCTGCATGATGCACACTATATTTTGTAATTTAATCGCGAACGAGTTTAATTCCTGGGCGGTTTGACCCGGGCGCGGAAGGCGTTTTAATTCTTCTAACGCACGATCTATAATTACTTCCGGGCGGCCGAAACACTGCTCCAGTGTCCGCATAATGTCTGCCGGATCCTTCGCGGTAAACAGCAGAGCCGATACTACCTCTCTAGCCTCACCGCGTAAACAGTTCCTTAATCTTGCCATATTTTCCGTATTTGTAAATCCATATAAACGCGTGTATTCATTCCGCGGCCGAGCCGTTAAAATTAGGCACGTCCTGCGTCTGTTTCGCGGCGGCTGGTCTAACCCTAACTATGCTTTCTAAAGCTTCCGCTAGCCGTTCTATACCCCTATCCTTCCCTCGCGGGGTGAGCGACCTATCTCTATCCCTATTTCCTTCTAGCCTACGCTGTGGCGCTGGCGACCTATGTACACCTACATCCCTGTGATACGGCGACGGTAATCTACGATCCGCAAGGCGATGTGGCGATTTATCTCTGCCTACATCATTACACGGCGACGGTGATCTACGATCCGCGTGGGGTGATGTGGCGATGGCGATTTACGTGCACCTACATCCTTATGACACCGCGACGGTAATCTACGATCCGCGTGGCGATGTGGCGGTCTATGTGTAGGTGATAGAGTGCGGCGTTGGACGCGCGACGGTGACGTAACCCGTTCACGACGATCCACCTGGTTCATTTCTACGGCGACTCCATTGTCCCTCTGTATCGTATTTACGTGACGCGGTTGAACGTCATTCGCAACCTACCTCCCCTGGGCATCTTCAGCGTGGTCGTAACCGGTTCCCCTACTCGGTGGGGCCTGCTCTATCTCGATGCGGCGCGGGCTGAGACGGGCGGTAGGGCGGCTCCCCCCGCACAGTCTCTACGTTTTCTAACCACCTATCAACGCGTACCCTATTTTCGACTAATTCGTCCTCGTTTAGGCTTTCCCTATCTGTTTCTTCTTGCAGTTGAGCGATATTCCTAGCATACTTCTTCTTGATGAGATCTTCCTCGATTTGCAATTGCTTCCTTATATTCTATTTGTTTTAATCTTGCTACTGCGCTAGCTGTCGACCGGGCTGAACGGACTGAACGGACCGACGGGGCGCGGGACGCGGGCCTATGTACAACGTCTGGTACAGCCGCGACAGTACGCACTATCGAACTAGTTTCTGTAGTCGGAAGATCTTCTATTATCGCTGCGAGAGTTTCTGTGCGCGGCGCGGATGTGCTAACTTCTCCCAAGCGATCGGTTGTAGACACGGACATAGCGGGGCGCGGCGGCGCGGGCGCGGGCGCGGGCATAGATGCGGGCACGAGCGGGGGCTACGGCGCGGCGGAGGGCGCTTGTGCCAACGCGAGATAATCGGACGGGGACGCGGGTGCTTCCTCGAATATCCGCATTCCTACTGGCGTTTCGTCGTCGTTCCGTGTCTTCTGGCTTCTTGTCTTCTGCATGATGGTGTCCCTCGTTGCGACCTCCGATCGTATTCAAAAAGACGCACGTATTGGACGCCGTTCCCGCCTCAAGGGCGTTACCAGATGGTCACAGTTTGGCACCGTTAGGGAGCAACCACCCGGCCGCGTAAACGCGGTTTAAGAAACAGTTCAGAAACAGACGTAGATGTAAGCAAGAAACGATGAAGGAGTTAGCACTGACGATCTTCTCTCTTCGTCGACGTACTTCTTTCTTCCTCGAAGATCTTCTGTAATGATCTTCTTTCTTCTGTAATTATGTTTTCTCTTCTATAATTATGTTCCTTCTTCTATAAATATGTTCTTTCTTCTATAATTATATTCTTTCTTCAATAGTTATGTTCTTTCTTCTATAAATATGTTATTTCTTCTTTCTTCTGGCTTGAATCCGGCGACGATGGACCAAGAACTTGTTATGGATCGCAGTGGACTGTATTATTGACTACGCTAGGGAACTGCTTAAAGAAAAGATGGTACTGTCGAACTATACTGTATTCAAACTGTTTACAATGTGGCACTATTAACTACACTATATACAGAGGGGAGTCTTCTTAATTTCTATGGAGTCTTGATTTCTCTTGCTGTTTCTTCTCTTCGAGTGCCGCTTCCGAAATGAACGACTCACAGACCAAAACGCCCTTCTTATATGCCTCAAGAGAGCGTCTTGGTTCGTGAGTAGCGTCGTGAGGCGATGCCGCGCGCTGATTGGTCGGCGACATCGCGTGATCCTCTGCCGGTGTGCGGGGTGCGCGGGGCGCACCGGGATGTGAAGGGGCGACGAGGCGGCGGCTTCCTCGCTGTCCGCTACAACCATAACAAATAAACAAAGACATAATAATAAACAAAAAATGTAACGAAAAGGCAGAATTAAAAAATCGCTTATCAGTTTTCTCCGAGATATCCTTCGGGAAATTTCAGTTTCAACGAATTAGAAGCGTCTCGAATAAATTTCAACCAAACAGTAGGAGATATTTTTTAATTATGTTCGGTAATCCGTATAAATTTGAAATGTATTCCTGCAATTCATAAGAGATCTACCGTTTTGTTTTCAATGTTTTTATAATGTGTTGTAAATCATTGTACAGGAAAATTCGACAAGATCTATTTGAAAATCTAGAACGAAAATAAAATATGATAAATTAATTGATTGCAAACAGTGTATTTCTACCAAATGGTGGCATAGTATATCTATTATTTATTCTCTACTATCCCCCATATTTGTCCCGTGGGTGTTGTAAGAGGTGATAAAAGGAAAAAACCAGGAGACAGGCAACAGAGTCTTCCTAATAACACTAAAAACACAAATACTAGGTTCTTAGTGACTAGGCCATAAAAAAAATAGTGCGAATATGAACAAAGACAATCTCGAACAATTTAAGGCTTTAACTAGCCTGAATGACCTTGACGAAACGGCGATCGCAGAGATTTTTTCCGACGTCAACACCGTCTAGCAACTACGTTCTGTATTACTTATAAAAGTGCAAAGATTAATAGACTGCAGAGATGACAATTATATAAGTGACATACTGCCTGTTATGCATGCGCAACACTGAGAATTATGTCGCGGTTACGCATCTTCAATTACATTGCACGGTGTGGTGCTACAGCATAGTCCGGTAGGCGTCACGAACTATCAAGTGTTCAAGTTTCAAGTACGTAAGAGTTTTTTATTATATACGTTAAATCGTATTTATTTGTGTCGTATTAGTAGATCTGGGTCAAAGCGTTCGCTGTAAATTTTTTCCGGGTTTGATCCCTGACAGCACGAATGAAATTTTAATTGCAATTTTCGTCAACACGCATTGGGGCAGCGCGTCGAGCATTTCCGTGCCCTAAAACCCTCTCAGAAATAAAAAAAGAGTCCTGTGCCCAGTAGAGGGACTTGTATAGCCTATTACTTTACTTTGTAGCAATATTTATATTCGTTTCAGATACAGAAGGGTAGCTTATGCTGACAAAAATATCACGTGGAGGCGACGAAAACGTAAAACATCTTTGTACCTAGATAAAACGTTCGAGAGATTGTCAGTCATGTCATACGCCACATTTTCTATAGAGCGTAGAACATTGCAGATAGGGCAAAATAAAAAATAATCCAAAATATTATGGGAACCATTTATTAATAATATATACATTTATAGGTATTTATAATAAAAATAATGAACAAGCTGCAAGGTTCAACTAATAATGTTTTTTGTAAACACAATCGTAAAATTCCTGTTTTAATTTTTACCTATGTAACCATAGGTAAAAAACAATTATATATATACATTATAGTTCTTGATGAAAATAAAGTATGCGCGTTACATCGCATCCCATCAAGAATTTCTAATATAATTCTTGGTGTAAAGCTAAGACGTGATAATAACTGTAAACAATAGAATAACAAAATAATGAAAATATTTGTAAATACTTGCTTTAAAACCTAATAAATATTATTTGACCGTAATAAAATAAAACAAGGTAGTCTTCGGCATGAAAGTAAAAATAAATATTTTCAATTATTTTTGCAATATCTAATAGCCTGATCAGCGCGCTATTCTGATCCATCTAAAGATGCTAAATTTCAGCAAGCACTGTCAAATTCAATAGGAGTGACAGAAATACGGTTCTTGACATAAAAGGGTAAATAAACTATTTAACCTATAAAGTAAAATCACTTTATTAAAAATTGAAATAGCCCAATAGCTTTATTTGAGACACATAATTGTACGAGTTCTTACAATACTTATTATTTTACATGCATTATTTTACTGAAATCTCAGAAAGTTTTTTTTAATAGAATAAGGATGACAAACAAGCACACAGTCCACCTGATGGTAAGATGTTACTACGGCCCATAGACATCTACATCTATTCTTGATTACGTATCAAAATGTAGATGCGTTGTCACCCGTGAGGACTAAGATGTAATGCCTCGTTTCCAGTAAAAAGGTTCTCGGGTTCTCTACACTCACCATACGAAACACAGCAGGGTTAAACTGCTATTTTACATGGTATTCCATGAGAGCGTGTCCCTTCCCCGAGCCGACCCATTGTGCTACAACTATACCTACTAGTAATATAGCTGCAGTATGGCTCTACCACGTAAGAAAAAATTGACGTTGAAAATTTAAGTATTTTCAGAAGCAACTTCGCAATTATTTTAAATTGAGTGATTTTTTGTGGAATCGTGTTTTGCAAGCCGCCACCTGAAATACGTACAATTTTTTTTTTCGATAACGACGTTAAATTATGAAACGATCCCCATTAATATCAATGTAGCTCTATTCAGCCTCTTAATATGAACATACCTCGGGATTCAGAGATTTTAAAAGTTTTCATGCGTAGATAATGGAAGATATAATATTATATATATTACTGTCCCGTGTGAGGCAACCTTTATACTTATATACATATTCTCATCATATTCTTATGGTTGGTTAGAGAAATTATATCTAAATGCAAACTTTCACAGGGTAAACTTTTTTTTACTATTTTTACCCAGCAAGTAGTAAAGCAACTACAATCCCATCGGTAAGTGGTTATGTAGCCTAAGATAGTGACTTAACAAAAACCTATTCATTCTTGCCTAATAGTACTAGGTAAGTATTATGTGCGACCTATTTGTGTGTGTGTGTGTGTGTGTGTGTGTGTGTGTGTGTGTGTGTGTGTGTACGTGTGAAGAAAAGCGTATGAGAATACGTGAAGAGGAATAAAGGTTGAGTACTACTTCGCTTACCTGTACGAGATTGCCACTCGAGAACCTTTCTTCCTATTTTTTATCTGTTTTCCAAGTTATATAGCCAGCCCATTGCCATTTCACTGTACTATTCCGTTGGGCTATGTCAGTTACTCTGGTTCTACTGCGAATATTTTCATTTCTAACTTTATCACGTAAAGAAACCCCTCTCCAATTTAAAATTTTTACATTTTTTAGATGATAGTTTGTCTAACATAAAAAAAACCATATACCCAAGAATGTCTTTATATAGTTATTTATACTTAGGGAAGCACCATTTTTTATTTATTTAAATTGTTTGATTTAATTGGATAACAGTGTACCTAAATTTAAGTATCTGTATCTATATTTCCCTCCCCAATAATATTTTGTAAAGTCATACTCATAAAAACAGCGTTTTATTGTAATACATAATTATGAAATGCAGTATCAACTAATTAATAAAAATATGCAACAATAAAATTACATAGGTATTAAAAACTATTGAAATCTAAGTAACGAGAGCATGTTCGTCATTCCACATCTAAATTATATAAAAATGCATTTTTCAATTTCACTAATCAACGTCGCGAAAATTTCTTCTTCTTTGGGCACTTTAAAAATTAACTTATTTAGAAAATAATTTTGTTAAATTAAAAACATTTAACAAATCCTTTTCTAGTACCCTGTATTTTTTTTTGTGGATTAAATGAACAGTTATTGAGATTTTTTTACTTAAATATCCAAGATTTAGGCATTTCAACCACTGTTAAGGCCTTAATCTACAAAGTGCATGTTCGCTACGTAAAAGTTAACCGCGGTTAGCTTTGTCAAGTCAAAGTGAATTTAAACCTGAACTCCGGCTAACAAAGGTTTTTTCGTGTTGCAGAGAAACCAATTTTACTTGAAAGTATCGGCCATAAACTCCTGTAAAATACAGAAATATAGCACTGTAATGCTTTTCACAAAATAGCTTTGTTTCAGTATTATGTTGACGTTTTATAGTAGTCTCGTCTGCTTGAACATAAGAATATATCGATAAAATACGTTAAAACTAAATTAGATACAACTGATCATTAAAAATATTATAATAAACATCGTACCTTAATTATGTCAATATCTTGCAGACTAAATTTCGATCATAGCAGCCAAACTCAACGTTAGCTAGCCAGATGGCTATAACCCCAATTCCTAACCTGTGCATCTGCATAGGTTGGGGTTATAGCACGAATATGTGTGCAAGCACATATACACTCTCTATTTCTTCACTTTCAAAGTTGGAGTTAAAGGCAATCTGATACCAAAAGAGTACATAATCACTGCGTTTTATACGACAATACCGAAGAAAAATAAAGAGTACCAACGACTTTACGCGCTTTCGAAGGCAAGGTGATAAAACACCACTAACTTCCTGACTCCGGACTGCTTTGGGAAATTATAACAGAAAAACCCACTGATTTTTGTCCTCACTCGGGTGCCGAAGCCGGACCACATAATCAGCAACTGCGATTATAATCACTAGACTAACGTGGTAGGTCGTGGAGCTACTGGTAGTGGATCATACCCTACGTTACTTATAGTATTATAAATAAAGAAGAAAAACCCAACGGAGGGTGTCAAGGACCATTATTCTTAAAATTATTATCAAAATATGTGATGGTTTTATTACATACCTACCAGTTATAGTTAATTAATTTATAAAAATTTAAACACTTTTTAAGTAAGATATTAATATGAAGCTAAATAATATAGTTAGAAAATTAAAAATACCAAAAGGTCCTAAGATAACAAATATAACTTCAGGACTATTATTAAAGGTTTCACAAAAATGACATGTTTATTAGAGTCGTATTAAAACGATTAAAAAGATTAAAAATTACCAGAATAATTTCCAATCCGTTTAGATTTATTGTCGTACGACTAACCAACATTTATTTAACTGTTATACGATGTATTATATATTATTAGATTGAGCCGAGGTACAAAGAACACTATTATTCCTGGTAAAGCCGAGGTAGCTCTTAGGTTAAACGCTTGCTGTAAATAAATTTCATAGTACACAAGCAACGAGTGTTCGATCTCCACCAGTACAAACTCAACCGTTACTAGCAAGCTTAGGTGCTGATTTACCACGTTCTCGGCGGTGAAGGAAGACATCGTTAGGAAACTTGCATGGCTAAGAAATAAAATATTTTAAGGAAATGTGAAGTTTGCCAACACGCATTGGACCAGTATAGTAGTAAATTTCTCCATTATCTTCTCAGAAATAAGCGGAAGCGTGTGCCCAGCTATGAGACTTTTAAAATCGTTAATAATATCATCAGTAACACAAACAACAACAATTTTTAACAGTGGTAGAGCCACGCGGCAGGTTTTGCTGTCGCACGGATGGGGCCACGACCTCACAGAAAACCAGCGTGAAGTAGAGGTTTACCTCTGCGTTTCGCTTGGTGAGTGCAGGTGGCCGGAGGCCCTTTTTACTGGAAATGAGGCATTCCACCTTAGTCCTCACGGGTGACAACGCATCTACATTTTGATTTGTAACAGAGGATAGATGTAGATGTCTATGGGCCGCAGCAACCACTTACCATCAGGTGGACTGTGTGCTCGTTTGTCACCCTTATCCTATAAAAAAACAGAAGCTTTTTTAGTCAATATAGATTATAAATAATACTTATTGAATGTCACTTTTGCTAAATTATCTCTGGTGTGAAAAAAAACATCTGCCCTGGGAAGAACCAGCCAGGAACCCAGCGGGACCTTTTTTGAAATAACAGCTTGCAATCATGTATGTTACACAACTAACAACACAAAACAAATTAGAAATATGTTTTTCTCATCATTCATTATCATCATTATCGTCTATCAAAAGACCATTGCTGAACATGGCCTCCTCCATAGATTGACTTATGGGGGAGATATTTGACATAGTTGCCACGTTGGCAGGCTATGAGGCATCCGCTGTATCTTAATGTATGAGTTTAACGTCACAGCCCATTAAAATCCAGTGCTGAAACATAGGCCTTCACCATATACTGCCTCATTGGGGGGATATTTGCCATAGTTCTTACGCTTGGCAAGCTAGTTGGCAACCACAGTTTTTTAGTTTTAGTCGTTATTAGAAAGACGTTGATGTCGATCTCCTAATTTTTTTTTCCTCTGACGCCTCTCGGAATATATGGGATATGTTAATATTTTTACAACGCTACTTCATAGATTAATAACCATTATATATAATAACAATATGTGTATGTAATATCAGATTTAAAACACACATAAGGAAGTTTTTTAAAATTACCAACTCGGAAAACTGTACCAGCAATTCGCGGAAACTATTTATTTCCCCGAACTATCTTTTAATAGAAATTGTCGACACCATAACTACGCTGGAGGATGGTGTTAGCCACCGAAACACGAATAATGTCTAAGTTCACAGAAAATTCTGTGAAATATGCGGGAAAATAACATATTTTATGCACAGGTCTACATGAACATTTACTAAACCAAATATATTCTGCTTAAAGGGGCGCGAGGTCCTTTTTAGACTCAACGATAAAGTACATAACCATTTCTTACTTTTAAGGATTTTATCGCGTTTAATTGTACTTATTTGCAAACAATCCGTAAACATTCTTCAAGCAGCCGAAGAAGATTAGTCAGTTCTTACCGTCCATCTAGTGTAATATCCCTCTACAAAATGCAGAAGTTTACAAGCTTGTTTGTGAATGTGGTCTCTTATATATAGGGCAAACAAAACGATCTATAAAAACCCGCGTAAAAGAACATAGTGATGACGTGAAACACCAACGCTCCGGGAAGTCTGCGTTAGATTTGATAGACCACAAATCCTTGCGAAAAAACATCGATTCCTGCCAAGGATGATACGTGAGGCTATTGAAATAAAAAAAAACATTCTAATTTCAATAGAGAATTAATAAAATTTAAACTAAACGCAAGCATACAACTCCAAGATTTCAAGACACAGTAAGTTTATTCTGCGTGTATCGGACCAAAAGCAGTATTTAAAAATCTAAAGGTACTCCGGGTTAACTCTGATATCGGGAGGTCAATCACCTCAGTCCCACGTGACTATGGGTGCTAGAAAGAATCCGAAACGTCGGGAATTAAAAATAAGTACAATTAAACGCGATAAATCCGTAAAAGAAGTTTTATAGCACATGCAGTTAAAGTTACTTTGAAGAAATTAAATACCCTAATGGTCAGATTACTTGTTACCTGAATAATGGGCCTCACTTCAAAATCAAAGGCGACTGCATCATATTCTTAAACAGTGCGTTAAATCCACCGCAGGGCATGGGCCCGCTTTGAGTGGATTTGCTATTTACTTATTAATTAAAATTATTTTTGAATTCCCTTAGAAAAAAAGGACACAAACGGCGAACTTAATGTTTAAACGTATTCTCTACAAGTCAACCCATGGAGTGGTGAGAATTTGTCATAATTATTGTTACCAGCACGTAAATTACCGAACAAAGTACAAGAGGTCTTGTAAATTTGACATTGCTTTCAGTCAACAACCTGATATTTTACATCAATAGTAAACGAGATAGTTACATCGCCATTTATCAGAACCCATACGATATTTCTGGTATTTCCCAAGGTCGGTTCGTACGGTACCGCTCATGGGTGTGTATGTTACTTTCATTCACTGACGTCACATAACATGTAATTACAATCACGATTTAT
This sequence comes from Parnassius mnemosyne, assembly GCA_963668995.1. NCBI lineage: Eukaryota > Metazoa > Arthropoda > Insecta > Lepidoptera > Papilionidae > Parnassius > Parnassius mnemosyne. Next base: position 40,911,787 of record CAVLGL010000057.1, on the reverse strand, counting down.
ATCGTTATAAAACTCAAAAAGTCGGATAGTGTAAAACAAATCATAAACAACACTTGGCGGCCGGACACCAGAACGTGTAGGATATTTTATGATAATATATTTCACGCGTCGCGGCTTCGGGATTTCCACTCCGCATATTTTTCAGTTTATGCACTTCTACATATTTATACGATACTGCTGTCAGCATATGGGAATCCTCAGACATGTAACAGGCAAGTAAATAAATGACTCCATGTCATAAAGAACGTAAGAAAGAAACAATTCTAATATTAATATCGACATAAACACGAAGCATACGGAAGAATTTAACGAGGGAGTTACTGGACGTATTGACGTAGATTTATTTCAATTAAATTATTGAAGTAAGGTTTTATAATATGTCAAAGATGGAATAGAAAATACAATGTTTCTTTTAGATAATTGCCTACAGTTTCTTATATCCTCATCATCATATACCATTTTAGGGTTCCGTATTTACACAACAAGGAACCCTTATAGTTTCTTCATGTTCGTCCGTCCGTCAGTCCACGGTTTTACTCAAGATACCCTAAGTGGTAAGTATATAGGTAAAAGGTATAGATATTAATCACGCCTAGAAAACTTTTAAATAAAATCTCAAAAAACATTTTTATTTTGGCTATTTTCCATACAAATAACCATGATAATTTTTTAATCCATCTATTCCACCATGTTTGGTATCGTTGGAAATACCTATAAACCTCTACCATATAAACCGCTTTATTTGGAAATGTGTAAAGTATACGAAATAGTATTATATATAATGTAGTTAAAAGGAAAATTAACAGGGCTAAGAAGAATTAAGAAGTTAACGAGTTATAGTCGACCTACTTGTATAATGCACTTGGATTAGTAAAAAATTCGTTACATCTCCATAGAAAATGACCTAAAACTAACTTACAAATGTTATTGTGAACTGTTAAAAATAAGCATTTTATGAAGAAAACTACTTATATGCATTACTACTAGCAGCTTTACTTTTTAATTTTCGAAATAGGGTATTATTACCAAAATTAAAAAGTTTTTTTTTTTAATTTAGTTTGCGTATCACTTCCTATAAGGCTGATTTGAAAATAAATCCTTTAGTTACGATCTTCCTATTTGGGCCCATTTTAGTCGTTATAGCGGTCAAACAGCGAACTCATTATAGAGTGACTTTTTTTAATCAAGTTAAGTCAAATCTGTTTTAAAGTGAATATCTGTGCCAACATATCGGATGTCCGAGTATATAGTGTCTCGAGTCGGGATGGTTCTTCACATGAGTCTGATAAGGTCTGGTAAGGTTGTTCTTGTGACACTATTGTCAATATTATCTTCGAGTTTATTGTATTAGGAGTACAATGAAATTGTATTATTTACGTTTTTATAAAAAGGAAGCTTGAATAAATAAATAAGGTCGACAACATAAAAATTGTGACTTAATTTTAATACTATAGAAGGTGGAAGGTGAGTGTAATGAAAAAGGGGATCGTAAAAAGAATATTACACTTTCATTAAATATACTGCCACCAACTTTTCTGCGGGACCAAAGTGTAAATAAATTACTTCTTACGGAGTTGAGTGCTGTATTAACTTTAAGCAGTGTTACCGGAAAGGCGTAGAGTGCATGAAAGTGAAAAAATGCCCTTTAACCCTCTTTTCATTAACGCTATGTGAGGTTCTTTTTAACTAAAACATTAATATGAAAGCCTATATACTAACTTCGCTTTTAGTAACCTGTAGGAGCTTAAATGAAAAAATAAGGAGGAGGATTTGAGGTTTCTTAAATGATTTAAAAATTAAATTTTCAATCAAAATAAGTTTAAATGTTAAAACAGTAAACAAAAAATCCAACTGCGGAAAAAGTTAACGTTAAAGGAGAACATTTTTATACTCTATGTTATTTCTACGATTGAGGTAATTCTAACGAAACCTCATTCTTAAACTTTATCAAGCCGTTTATGCTACAGAGCATGCCAAAGAAATAAACACACATACATACTCTAGAAAATCAATACCCTTCTACTGGGGTTGTCGAATCTTTCTTTAACATTCTTCTTTCTTTATAAGCTTGAAGAAATCAGAAGTTTAGAAGATGACTGCTGGATACGGGCCTCCCGCAATGTAGCACGTTTCGCACCTATGACGCTAATTTTCGTCACCGCTTTGGTTGTTTTATGTCCGGCAGTAACGAGATGATCATACCTTGCGGAAGCCTTAAGATGTGTTTGTATCCTATAGTCGCTTCATTGGACACATAGAAGGAAATATGGTGATGGATTCTCATCGCGCTCATCAAAGAGCGGGATCAAGAATACACAATAAAATTTTTTTCTAATCTTAATATTATTATATTATACAAGACCGTGTAGTTCTGCTGAAAGTATATTTTCTTTGTTCTTTTAAAAAAAAAAAAACGTTACCCTCTCACTAGGATTTTCTCCTGTATTGTGGAGGCAGTTTACAAACATAAATTGCACGAGGACAAACATCCAGACCCGGAACAATTATTTGTATGCCATACAAATATCTTGTTCCGTGCGGGATTCGAACTCGCGGCCCAAGCGCAACAACTCATTGCTAAGTCACTGCACCACAGAGCCGTCAATATCCAATACCGCATATCATAAGAGGCAACAGAAGCAAACAAACCAGGAGATCGGTATCAGCGTCTTCCTAATGAAAACTACAAAATAAAAATTGCGTTTGTCAATCCGCCTGGCAATTATGACAAATATACCCGCATGATGCAATCTATAAGGAGGGGTTTGATCAATAGTGTACTTTTATAGACCTTAATGTATGGATAATGAATATTTTTTATAGAATAAGGGTTATAAACGAGCACATAGTCCACATAGTGGTAAGTGGACGTCACGGCTTATAGATATCTACATCTATCCTTGATAAAGAATCAAAATGCAGATGTGACAACCCAGAGGACTGAAATGCAATTCCTCGTTTCTAGTCAACGGGGTCCATTTTATCTATCTCCCATTCTATACATCCACCATACGAAACACAGCAGTATTAAGCCGCTATTTTATGCTGGTATTATTATACCCAAAACGTACGTAAAAAATAAAAGTTTGAGAACAAAGCAGATGTTTTTATTTTATTTTTTTGTTACTATTAATTTTTGTCGTCCTATTTTCGTAAACAAAGCGCACTGGGACGGAACAATGACGCTTTCTAATAACATCTCGTAATGGCAAGGAAAAGATAAGATCGTTGTTCTTTTGGCGAAAATTTCAACTTTTTATTTTTATTTTTATTTTTAAAGTAATAATGAGGTATGCTCAGTGGACAAGTTTGTTGAAATTAAAAGAAAAATACTATAAAGTGATAAAGGTTTCTCTAATGTCGCGTAGTTACAAGGTAAGTGATCCGTCTAGATTTGTACCACTCTTTTACCTATTTCTACCACCAATCAGCAGTCAATCAATACTATTTTCCGGTTCAACGGTAAGGCTTAGGCTAAGAACTCACGGAGCTATATTAACCCGCGCCCGTAGCTCGACCGGGTTAGGACTGCGCTTTAACAGAATATGTATGTAAAACAATAGAATAAAACCGCAGTGTTTCGTATGGTGAGTATAGATAATCGGAGAACCTTTTTACTGGTAACAAAGTATTTCCTTATCTGTCAGAGGTGGCAACGCATCTGCATTATGATTATTAATCGATAAAAGATGTAGATGTCTTTGGGCCATAGCATTAACTTACCATCAGGTGCAATATGTTATGTACTTATCGCTCTTAATATATAAAAAACTTAGCTGTGTATTTGCAGGTAAAACATAACAACGGTTTGGATATATTATCTACTGCTACATAAGTTGCTATTTTATACACCTTTGCTACCTGTTACCTGTCAAAGCCACGATGATCCAAACTTCATAGTAACCCATCGTTCCTACCAATGGTTGTAGCATGCGCTGAGCAATTTTAAGCTTTTATAAAATAAGGAAGGTCTGGCATTCACGGGCTCATAGTCTATTAAGGTAAAGCCCCGCTGCAATGTATTAGTGATACAGGTCGAATTGTTCAGCCAGGGAAACCTAGCCTCGGCACAGAAACCCTTGGCACATAACTTTTACGTAAAATAGCAGCATAATCCTGCTGTGCTTAGTATGTTCACTAACGAGAACTAAAAACCATTCTTACTGGTAAGAAGGCATTCCATTTAGATTATCAGGGGTGATAACGTCTGCATTTGATTCTTATTCACACACTCACAGCCACAGTTCTCATTAATGAGTATTCACTTACCATCAAATGGAACTCAAAAAGAACTAATTACTCAATTCGACTGTATGTTTTTTAAGTGTGCTACCTCATAGCTTTTTTCTAGTTGAACCGATTTTGATGATGCTTTTTTTATTTGAGAGCTGGTGCTTCACATGTGGTGCTATATATATAATTATTGTATCATTAAAAATGTTGTACAACCGACTTCAATATAAATTATTAAGAATAACTCAAAAACTACTATAGGTATAATCAATGTTGGCGGGGATAGAACCCTAGTCAATTTCTATAAGATAATTATTAATAATTGCATTAGGTGGTACTTTCCGGTGCCCAGCAATTGGACGTTTTTATGCTGGGATGTTTTATGAAAAGTGAAAGTGAGCCGATAAATATAAAAAAAAACATATTTAAGAAAAAAACCTTATTTTAAGTAATATACTTAAACGCACCTGAACAGACCACTCTAGAAGAAACAGCTGTTAACGCGTGTAATGCCATAGCCCTGACCTAGTATAACGGTAGCCTCTGCGCTTCACTATTCAATATCATTTCAGTAAAAAGGTCGTCTGTATTCACCATGAATTTATTCCATTTTACTTGGAGATTGGTTTTCTCTATATTTCCCTAAAACTGGAAGCACAACTTTTAACAACAAGCATGCTAGTTCATTATTACCGAGCTACTGGCCTCAATGGATTAATGAATAAGAAAAATTAGCAGTTTCGCGTGGAAATAGGATTTAATTATAAGTTTTATTTTTATTTTACTTTATGTTTGTAAGTAAATAATGTTATATTAACGTATTTCTATCATCATCCTAACAGCCTTCCACAAGTCAACTGATGAAACTATATGATTGACTTGTTAAAGTCTGTTGCCTAACTTGTGTCGTGTTGACTTGTGAGTCATTCATTGGGGAAACACCACACGACACGTCCCTGAGCCACCAGTATCCATCGCTTTCCTGTATGTCTTATCGTCAGACCATCTAGTAAGGGGCTTACTCGAAAACCTTTCTACACTTTCAGTTGTCGGTATAACTTACTTATCCACTGAGATATATTGAATACTCTGGTTCTACCCCGAATATCTTTGTTACGAAGTCTATCACGTAGAGAAACTCCTAGCGTAGAAGGTTATTATAAGTACTGGTACCTTTACCGTTAAACATATTATACATCATACAGTACACTACTGAATGTAGCTGCTAATTGTAGTATTATATTATGTGATGTCTGGTGAATTATTAAAACCATTAATTAACTAACACCTCGTCTCTCACTACACTGTAATATGTTGTGTACAATATGATACAAAGAAATGAAACTTCGAAGGAGTCTCAGTAATCTATTTTAATGTACTATTTAACTCGTACACAATTATCTTAAAAATATTAAATAGGACGTGCTAACAGATTAAGAGGCGAGAAGGTAAAGGTACATTGAATAATTCAATTGAACAGTCGTTGGCTATTGCCAGTACTACGTATGTAAACGTAACGATATGCCATTGGTAGAAGTACAATAGATTTATTAGAAAGAAATATGGACCTTAAACGTAAACAATTACGGTGAAACTTAGTACTATTACATAGCCTAACAAATCAAACGTACCTACACGTAAGACATAATAATTGCTATACGAGTTACATTACATCTACTTAAATAATAAATACTTAAAACGCTAAGACGAAAGCGGCGCGAACATGTTGTTCATTGTGCTTATGTCCGATAAGTGAGAGGTCTTTCTTTGCTGATTCGATTCAGTCCTGTTGTAGCATTTTATCATAATACAGCTAAAGAGTGACTTTACCACGTAACAAAATACCGGTTTCCGTAGACGATTCTTTCAGCCTATTTCCAACAGTTTTCCTTAGTGTTACCATATTTTATATTTACTTAGATGATAGGTCGCGGCAAAAACAAGAAGAGTCGCAGTTTTATTTCCCTAGCGGCTTCCATTCATAAGTCATATCTTTCCAAAGCGCTTGCTAAAGTTTTCTTCCTGTATCTGTCGTAACTATTGGAATATATTTAAAGTCATTCTACGTAAACAGTGAATATGAAACTTTAAACGTCATAAAAAATATAAAAGTATATAAAATGAATGGATTTTACAACAATTTTAAATCCATGAAACAAATATTGATGTTTGTTATTATTTGTGTATTCGGGTCGAGAGTATTGGAAAACATGTACTGAGGTTGCTGACCTATTATTACTCAGCTTAAACCTTGAAAAAGTGAAAAAAAAATAAAAATCTGTCAATGCATGAAAAAATGAAACAGAATAATGAAAAAGATTAATGAGGACAGCGAAAAGAATAAAACAAACAAGTCTTTATAAACAAAAAATGTAAAATCTTTAATATAATTAATAGATTCCGGCGTTACTTTGCGGAAATCCATTATATAAAAGCTTTTAGAAAAAATTACTTCGCAAATATCCGCGTTATAAAATAAAATGATGTGTCTTACCTAATATGAAGAGCACCTCCCGCCCTCTCTACACTCCTCTACGGTGGCTAACCATAGCGGTTAGCCACAGTAGTCTATATCACCTGAGGATGCCTCGTGTAGAGGCGAAACACGTGTCGTATTATGGTCAGTGGTGTGTCTTGCCTAGTGTAGTGGTGTTGGGAGTAGCGGTGCTGGGATTAGTGGTGGGATAGTGCACGCAATTGAGGGAGGGCGGGAGGTGCTCTTCATATCAGGTAAGACACATCATTTTATTTTATAACGCGGATATTTGCGAAGTAAATTTTTCTAAAAGCATTTGTAAAATCTTTAAGCAAATAGAAATTTTCTTAACACTTGAAACAAAACAAAAAAAATATTTTTGTCTATTATAAGCCAGTGCTTTACTTCAATCCTACCTGGTGGTAATTGGCAATGAAGCACTAGATGGTAAATTGCACTTACTTAGATTAATATCAGTAGTCACTTTTAGTGCTAGATGCAAAGCGATATTTCTTGTCATTATATATACTGCCTTTTCACCCCTCGAACTGTTATACCCTGTACTTGATAGCCTTAGCACTGCACTGCCTTTTAATAATGTTGAGTTAGTCTTAAGGTTCAGTGAGTATCGCAGTGGAACAGTTCGGCCAAGTCAGTCTGCTTCCATCTTCGAACCTGTTCGGTTGTCTACGGACCTAAGTTAAATCCTAACCAGTTTGTAATATATAATCCAGTTATCATCATCATCATCATCATTACAGCCCTTCACAAGTCCACTGCTGAACATAGGCCTCCCCCAAAGAATGCCACAAAGCACGGTCCTGAGCCACCTGCATCCATCGACTTCCTGCATGTCTTACCAGGTCGTCACTCCATCTCGTGGGGGGACGCCCTACACTTCGCCTACCGGTACGAGGCCGCCACTCGAGAACCTTTCTTCCCCATCGGTTGTCGGTTCTTCGAGCTATATGGCCGGCCCACTGCCACTTCAGCTTACTAATCCGTTGGGCTATGTCGGTTACTCTGGTTCTACTGCGGATATCCTCATTCCTAAGTTTATCACGCAGAGAAACTCCGAGCATAGCCCTCTCCATAGCTCGCTGAGCGACCTTGAGCTTTCTCATCCGGCCAGCAGTGAAGGACCACGTCTCAGTTCCGTAAGTCATCACTGGCAACACGCACTGGTTGTACAATTTCGTTTTAAGGTTTTGAGGTATGTCTGACGAGAAGATGTGCCTTAGCTTCCCGAACGCTGCCCAGCGTTGTTGGACTTACCTAGTCGGACTATTTGTCCCAGGTAAACATACTCATCAACAACTTCGAGCTTAGTGTTCCCAACAACTACCGGCATAGGTGTGACATGGACATTAAACATGATCTTTGTTTTGTCCATGTTCATCTTAAGACCTATCCGTTGGGAAACACTATTGAGGTCATTGAGCATAGTGCTTAGGTCCTCCAGCGATTCTGCCATAAGGACTATATCGTCGGCAAATCGAAGGTGAGTGATGTACTCGCCATTGATGTTGATACATACCGTATCCTTTCCAGTCCAGAAGCTTGAAAACGTCTTCCAATGCAGCGGTGAAGAGTTTCGGCGATATGACGTCACCCTGTCTTACACCTCTCTGCAATTGGATAGGTTTCGTACTCTGATTCTGTACTCCGATAGCCATCGTAGTCCTACTGTACAAGCACTTCAACACTTCGATATACCGACAGTCAACTTGGCACCGCTGAAGGGACTGCAGCACCGCCCGAATTTCGACGGAATCAAAGACTTTCTCATAGTCCACATACGCTAGACATAGTGGCAAATTGTACTCTTCGGACTTCTGAACAATTTGCCGAAGGGTATGTATGTGGTCTATGGTGCTAAAGCCTTTTCGGAAACCGGCTTGTTCGGGAGGCTGGAAGTCGTCAAGTCTGCGCGCGAGACGATTCGTAATGACTCTCGAAAACAGCACGTAGACGCGGCTCAGAAGGGAAATCGGTCTGTAGTTCTTCAAGAGAGCGTTGTCACCTTTCTTGAAGAACAAGACCACCGCACTTCTGCTCCACGCCTCCGGTGTAATGCCACCATGGAGGACGGAATTAAAGAGCCTCTGAAGGACTTCAAGTACCGGTTTTCCACCCGCTTTCAGAAGCTCCGCTGTAATTCCATCCTCGCCTGGGGCCTTACCGTTTTTAAGGTGCTGGAGAGCCATTCTAATCTCGCTCAGACTGACGTCCGGGTTATCTTCGGAATAGTGTCGGATGAGACTCGCTCTTGGATCGTTACTCACACTTGCGTGTGGCTCCAACGATGACGTGTATTACTGCCCATAGAACCTCTCAATCTCACTCAAAATCTCAGGTGTCCCGAAAACGATGCTGCCACACTCTGTCTTCAGCTTCGACAGTTGGCTCTTTCTGGCAGACAGATCTCTGGCAAAGACTTTGGAGCCTTGGTTCCGCTCTATCGCTTCTTCAATACGAGCTGTACTGAAGTTGCGTAAGTCCCGCCGCATGCATTTGGAGATCTGTCTGTTCAGATACCTATATGCTGTCAAGTCTGTTGAAGAATGTAGCTTCATCTCCCGTCTAACAGCCATGAGATTAAGAGTGTGATCGGAGAGTTTTTGTGTTCTTCTGCGGCGGGTCTTGCAGAACTTAGCTCCGACCGCATGGACAGTTTCCACGAGCTTGTCATTCAAATCGTCCACTTCATTGCAGTCTTCTAGGCACTGAAAACGGTTTTGTAACTCGAGCTGAAAGGTTTCGGGACTTTGGATTAGAGCACGAGGGGGGCGGAGCGTTGACTTCATTAGACGAGACCGCTCCAACTTAACGTTTAGGTTCAGTGTGCCTCTTACCATTCGGTGATCGCTGCCGGTTTTCACCCTCACGATCACTGAGACATCACTGAACAGTTGTCGTCTGGTCGTCAGAATGAAGTCAATCTCATTTTTTGTCGAACCGTCGGGGCTCGATTAGGTCCACTTCCTGTGGGGCCGCTTCTGGAAGAAAAAGTTCATCATAAAGATCCCTCTTTCTCTATGAAGTCGGCCAGCTGCTGGCCCCTTGCGTTCCGTTGCCGTATTCCAAATTTCCCTACTTTCAGCTCACCGTTCTCTCTTGTGCCTAGTTTTGCGTTTAAGTCTCCCATTAACACCGTATATTGGGTTTTTAGAGGAATGCATGGCTCTAGATATATCCTCATACATTTCCTCCACCTCCTCATCGGGGTGTGCCGAGGTTGGTGCGTAAACCTGTATGACCTTCAGCGAATACCGTTTGGTGATTCTGAGTATAAGGTACGCAACCCTCGTCGACACACTCCCGATCTTTACAACGTTGTTAACGAGAGACTTGTGGACGATAAATCCGACACCTCCTTGGGACAGATGGTCGCCCTCCCGGTGATAGAGCAAGTTGCCGGATTCGAGAATTACCGTGTCCTCCCCCTCTCTTCGGACTTCGGATAATCCTATAATATGCCAGCGCAACTTGTCTATCTCTTCTTCCAGCTCTACGACCCTCTCGTCAGTCCTCAGGGTGCGTGCGTTGTACGTTGCCAGGTCGAGTCGTCTAAGGTGGCAACCGAACCTCCACCGGAGATTCTTAGCACCCCCTGCCCCGCCGTTACCATGGTCGCCACCGTAGCCAGGAATAGCGGGGCCACCGGGGACTGGGGGCCGTTTCTTTGTTACTGTCATTCATAGGGGGGTATTTGCCATAGTTGCCAGGCTTGGCGAGCGGGTTGGCAACCGCAGTTTTTTTATTGTTAGTTTGTTGTTATCAAGAAGATGCTGCTGCCCATCTCCTGCCTGTTTCCCTTTGTCGCCTTTTATGACACCCACGGGAGGTTATAGGGTAGTGGATATTCTTGACCGCCACTACACGGCTTTCCAGTTATACTTTAATTAAATATCGGTGTTTTAAATAATTGTTTTTTAAAAACCAATCAGCCCGTCTCCGTATAACAGAACGTCTAGATAAGTAGCTGCCCGGTGTGAAATACCGCCGCACTCTTGCTAGGATACCTAATTATCTTGCAGCTGTTTTGCCCCTGAAATTCGCACGATTACGCACTGGGTTTGATCCCGATTAGCCCGAGCATTCCACTGGTAACTCTTCAAAACGGTGCTGTCGTCTGAATACCCTTATATATCGGATATAAGTAGATCATGTGCAATAGAAGAGAATAGCAGAGAGAACGGACCACTGAAAAACTCGATACCAAAATATTTTTTCTATCACAAAGCTCCACTACGAATCCCAAGGAGTCACATCCGATCGAAAACTCAGTTTTTCAAATGAAGTTCGCATGCCTCCACTCACCTCCTTGCCCCGCGCTTCACTGCAGAAAGGTATTGGATTGCACGACTCCAAATGCTAAAAAAATACTTGATTGTCGTTGCTTAATAACAGTGGTGAGTTCCATGGACTCAGGATAGTGAATTGGAGGAATTATGTACTCTAGATCGAATTTCCCTCACGATGGTCGGTCTCAACGCAGACTAGCTATCTGCGCATGAAAGGATTATAGTGCCCGAGTGTGCGTACGAACACAGATGCACTATCTATTCCCTAATCTCTTAGTCCCGCTGGGGCAGTAGTCCGGTACGACCGGAGAGAGAGGAGGCGCCGGATGGCTTTACGTGCCTTCCGGGGTGAAACGCCGCCAATTTCCTGACTCCGGGCTGCAAAACCCATAGACTGATTATGGCCTGACCCGGGATTCGAACCCTATGATCAGCAATCGCGTTTACGACTACTAGACCAACGAGACGGTCCCTTACCATCAGGTGAACCGCATATCAAAATCGACATCAATTAAAATTAATAATCTCACCATCGACAGTAATTATAGTTTATTGTGACGATACTACTACTACTACTACTACTACTACGATAGTAAGAATCGTTTCGTATGCATGTTAAATTATTCTTACTTAAATAGCACATAGCTTGAAGGTGTTATTTTAATTAGCTTCTGAGCCCCTATAAAATTACTTTTTGTCCCTCGTATTAGAATTTTATAACAGCGTCGCAGGTGCTAATATGGATTTCTTTACAAGCTTGATAAATAGCCTTTGTTATAATTTTTAAAAAAGTTACATAGATTCCCGGCCTAAAAGTTGCTTACTATAAAACTTGATTTCCTGCCTGCAATAAAATCCGTCGATAGAAAACTAAAATAAAATAAATGCCAAAGTTAATAATATAATAAAACAATGTAAATAAATGTACATCTGCATAGTGACATAATTATATTCAAGCTTAGTCCGAGATAACTTGGTAGTATCATCTACACCTCGCTCGTTGCTTGCTTGCTCTCACAGAATACCAGCGTAAAATAGCAGCTTAACACTGCTGTGTTTCGCTTGGTGAGTGTAGAGAACCGGAGACCCTTTTTACTGGAAAAGAGGCATTCCATCTTAATCCTCACGGGTGACAACGCATCTGCATTTTGAGTCTTTATTGAGGATAGATGTAGATGTCTATGGGTCACAGTAACCACTTACCATAAGGTGGATTGTGTGCTCGTTTGTCACCCTATCCCAAAAAAAAACGAACATTCAAAAGATAATAGAAACGAAAATGATGTTGGCGATATTGGTAAATCTGTTTTTATCATGACTCAATATATTATAATTAATCAATTGCATTATTTATTTATAAATATGCATATTAAAATTTGATTTTCAAGTTTAGTATTCTTTGAAACTTTCTTTCTTATAATTTTAAGTTCAAATTTAATGTGCAAATGCAACGAGAATCTATATGTTTACTCATAAACTCCAAAAATCTACCAAGTTATCTCGGACTAAGCTTGAATATAATTACATAATTAAACGAACTTACCTTAAGTGAAGTTCAATTTTAATTATATGAAGAGCTTAGTCCGAGATATGAATTTCCCACCCACCTCATTTAATAAGTTTCCAACTTATTAACCCAAGTAAACAAGTAGATTGTGTACGACGGTGTAGACGATACTACCAAGTTATCTTGGAATAAGCTCTTCATATAAATAAAATTGAACTTCACTTAAGGTAAGTTCGTATAACTATGTAATTATACTTTTAAAATAGTAAAAACTGACTTCAACGAACCAAAAATAATATTTATCAAAATCGGTTGACGTGGTAAAAAATTATTCGCTCATAATATAAACCGTCCGGTGAATAATTTTTTACATCTGCACACGTTATTATGTCGTGTAGATGCCTTTTACAAACTCAAGATTTTGATGGTTTTCTCATATTTTCCACAATATTTTATACATGGTAGAGCCAAGCTGCAGCCATATTATGATTATAGCACGAATGGGCCGGCTCGACCGGAAAGGAAGGACCACACTCTTACAGAATACCAGCGTAACATAGCAGCGTAATGCTACTGTGTTTCCTAAAGTGAGACTAGAGAACCGGATACCATTTTTTATTGAAAACGAGGCATTCCATTTCATCTCAAGGAAAATCTAGTTTTAAATATTTAAGAATATAGCAAGGCGGATTTCCTTAAAGTCTGACAGCTGAGAACCATTTCGATGCGAAGAAGTTCATTCATTCTATCCAGCTGTGCCACAACAGATAGGACTTGAATAGAGTAGCCTTTAGACATAGGTTCAATCTTATCTTCGTCTAATATATAAAATAAAACCCTATGTAAATAAATGTTAATATAATTTGAAAGAATATAAATCTTTCTAGAGAAGAATAATTTAGGCCGTTTGTTATTATTTTTAGCGTGATCTAAGCGTGAATAAGTTAACCTTTAGTTTGTTTAATAACTAAATTATTTTAAGTGACTACAGGCATGAGCCTCCGCACGATAATCTTCCAAAATTTGTCCATCTAGGTTTTTACACAAAGTTCGTACGAATTTTTTTTTGTATGTTTGGAGATAATTAGGATTCGAGCATAACAAAAACGTATTCCTAATATATATATATATATATATATATATATACATATACATATATACATATACGCCACGCTGAAATACAGCAATGCAGGGCAAAGGCCTCCCTACTCTCTTTTCACCTCTCTTTCTCCAGAGCCACCATAGACCAGTTCTTCATGAGGGAGTCCAGTTCATCCCGCCATCTGCACCTGGGTTTGCCCCGCTGACGTTTTCCTTTTATAGGGACCCCATATAGATCACCCATTGACCTGTTTATTGTCATGCCCACAATATAATATATTTTATTTAAAAAATATTGATAAGAATTCCAATTTAGGTTCAAATGAAATAGGTAGACTTACAAGCCAATAACAACCCACGTAGTATATAATGTAGAACTTTGCTCCCTCGAGTATACGTCAGTACTATTGCTCCCCCTAATTTGAAAGACATCATCCGTCAAGCTTTACATGCGCTCGGCATTCCTATTTGGATTTGGACGTTTAAACAGTTAGCGAGTGCCAAAGTTTTATCGCGGAGTATCTGTAAAAGTATTCTCAGAATTTCATTATTACTATACCGTGTGGGTGATGTAAGAAAATCAAATAAAACATCCCATAAGAGTTGTGTCCATGATATAAAGTACATTATGCTACAGATAGTAGAATAAACATCTCAGAAATTGTCAGTTCAGAAATCAAGATTTAGCATATGAAAGCTGTCAGCGCGTTGGTCTTACCCCATGTTTTTTTCTTTCGTTCAAAACATTATAATAATCGAATAAATATAATAGGGATTTATCGATATGAATAAAAATATGCTCTTTATACTTTATTCACTATAGATATAATTTTAGCTTAATTTAATATGTACTGTTCTACAAGACGTCAAACACAACACTGTTCATCTCATAAAAAAACCGTTCGATCTTCCCCCCACTCACCCGTAGTAGGAAGAGATGTAGGATGTCCATGGATAAAGCTATCTCCGAACTGAGCTTTGTGGCATACTTTGGGAATAAATAATAAAACATTATCATTCTGTTAGGGGACCTATGATCAGCAGTGGACTTATAAAGAGCTGTAATAATGATGACGAAGAATACGGTCGCATTTTAAGCCCGTTCCTTCCCCTCCTTTTTTTAAAAATAATTTAAATCGTATTTTAAAAATAAATGCGATTGCCTGTGTGGAGGTCGCATTAAAAAATCAGCTGCTTCAATTTATCCCGAGGTTGCAATTACACCATAAAATGTCACGAGACTATAATGACCATTTATATCCATAATAGAAATACCAAAAAATATTAAATAATATTTCTGCTTCATATAATTTTATTTTAAGTAGATGCATTATTAAAATTTCCAGCAGTATGGTGTTTCATATATAGATTCCCTTCGTTTTCAAGGCATCACGTTCATATGAGTTTGGCATTACTCGTGTGTTTTAATGTAATAATAAAACTGTAGTATAATATCTGTGTTAATTTCTAGATATTTTTTTTAAATTAAATACACTCTGTACACAGCTACGTTTTGTTGTGGCTCAATATTTTGAACCAACGAACATTTACATTTTTATTTATATTTATGTCATTTTTATTATTTGATACACGATCGTCAATTAAGGAGAACCCTTAACCGACGAGCGAGTATGCGTAGATATATGGATGTAAAGGAGGCGAGAGAGGTGTGTCAGGATCGCACCAAATGGAAGTCCGTAGTCTCTGCCTACCCCTCTGGTGACAGGCGTGAGTGATTGTGTTTGTTGTTGTGTTGATTTCACTTTTATTATTCACTTGAAGGTTGTTGTTGTAATGGTTAAAATATTTGAAGGTAACCAAATTGTGCATGCGCGCGTGTATCAAATTCATTCGTCACATCATCATACATCATCATTACAGCCCTTCAAAAGTCCACTGCTAAACATAGGCCTCCCCCATGGAATGCCACAAAACACGGTCCTGAGCCACCTGCATCCATCGACTTCCTGCATATCTTACCAGGTCGTCACTCCATCTAGTGGGGGGACGCCCTACACTTCGTTCGCCGGTACGGGGCCGCCACTCAAGAAAATTTTTTCCCCAACGGTTGTCGGTTCTTCGAGCTATATGGCCGGCCCATTGCTACTTCAGCTTACTAATCCATTGGGTTATGAAGGTCACTCTGGTTCTACTGCGGATATCCTCAGTTCTAAGTTTATCACGCAAAGAAACTCCGAGCATAGCCCTCTTCGTAGCTCGCTGAGCGACCTTGAGCTTCCACCAAGGACCACGTCTCAGTACCATAGGTCATCACTGGCAACACGCACTGGTAGTACAGTCTTGTTTTCAAGTTTTGAGGTATACCTGATGAGAAGATGTGCCGTAATTTTCCGAATGCTGTTCGAAGTTGGACTTACCTAGTCGGACTATTTGTCCCAGGTAAACATACTCGTCAACTACTTCGAGCTTAGTGCTCCCAACAACTACCGGCATAGGTGTGACATGGACATTAAACACGATCTTTATTTTGTTCATGTTCATCTTAAGACCTATCCGTTGGGAAACACTATTGAGGTCATTGAGCATAGTGCTTAGGTCCTTCAGCTATTTTCCTATAAGGACATTTGCTATAAGGAATTCGTCGGCAAATTGAAGGTGAGTGATGTACTCGCCATTGATGTTAATACCGTATCCTTTCCAGTCCAGAAGCTTGAAAACGTCTTCCAATGCAGCGGTCAAGAGTTTCGGGGATATCACATCAACCTGTTTTACACGTCTCTGCAATTGTATAGGTTTTGTACTCTGGTTCTGTACTCAAATAGCCCTCGTAGCCCTACTGTACAATCACTTCAGCACTTCGATCTTGACATCGCTAAAGGGACTGCAGCGACGCCCAAACTTCGACGGAATCAAAGGCTTTCTCATAGTTTACATACGCCAAACATAGTGGCAAATTGTACTCCTCGGACTTCTGTACAATTTGCCAAAGGGTATGTTTGTAGTCTATAGTGCTAAAGTCTTTTCGGAAACCGGCTTGTTCGGTAGGCTGGAAGTCGTCAAGTCTGCGCGCGAGAAGATCCGTAATGACTCTCGAAAACAGCACGTAGACGCGGCTCAAAAGGGAAATCCGTATGTAGTTCTTCAAGAGAGCGTTGTCACCTATCTTGAAGAATAAGACCACCACACTTCTACTCCACGCCTCCGCTGTAGTGCCACCATGGAGGACAGAATTGAAGAGCTTCTGAAGGACATCAAGTACCAGTTTTCCACCCGCTTTCAGAAGCTCCGCTGTAATTCCATCCTCGCCTGGGGCCTTGCCGTATTTTAGGTGCTAGAGAGCCATTCTTATCTCGCTCAGACTGACGTCCGGGATATTATCGGAATAATGTCGGAAAGGACTTGCTCTTGGATCGTTACTCACAATTATGATGATGTGTACAGCTGCCCATAGAACCTCTCAATCTCACTCAAAATCTCAGGTATCCCGGAAACGACGCTGCCACACTCGGTCTTGAGCTTTGACAGTTGGCACTTTCTAACAGACAGATCTCTGGCAAAGACTTTGGAGCCCTGGTTCCGCTCGATCGCTTCTTCAATACGAGCAGTATTAAAGTTGCGTCAGTCCCGCCGCATGCATTTGGAGATCTGTTTGTTCAGTTACCTGTATGCTGTCAAATCTACTGAAGACTGCAGCTTCATATTCCGTCTAACAGCCATTAGATTAAGAGTGTGATCGGAGAGTTTTTGTGTTCTTTTGCGGCGCGTCCTGCAAAAATTAGCTCCGACCGCATGGACAGTTTCCACGAGCTTGTCATTCACATCGCCCACTGCATTGCAATCTTCTAGGGACTGAAAACGGTTTTGTAGCTCGAGCTGAAAGGTTTTGGGACTTTGGATTAGAGAACGAGGGGGACGGAGCGTTGACTTCATTAGACGAGACCTCTCCAACTTAAAGTTTAGATTCAGTGTGCCTCTCACCATTTGGTGATCGCTGCCGGTTTTCACCCTCGCGATCACTGAGACATCACTGAACAGTTGTCGTCTGGTCATCATAATGAAGTCAATCTTATTTTTGTCAAACCGTCGGGGCTCGACCAGGTCCACTTCTGCGTGGGGCCGCTTTTGGAGTTCTAAGAGTTCATCATAAAGAGTCCCTCTTTCTCCATGTTGCTGGCCCCTTGGGTTCCGTCGCCCTATTCCTAAATTCCCTACTTTCAGCTCACCATTCTCTCTTGTGCCTAGTTTTGCGTTAAAGTCTCCCTTTAACACCGTATAGTGGGTTTTGGAGGAATGCATGGCTCTAGAGATATCCTCATACATTTCGACCGCCTACTCATCGGGGTGTGTCAAGGTTGGTGCGTAAACCTGTATGACCTTCAGCGAATACCGTTTGGTGATTCTGAGTATAAGGTACGCAACCCTCGTCGACACACTCCCAATCTTTACAACGTTGTTAACAAGATACTTGTGGATGATAAAGCCGACACCTCCTTGAGACAGATGGTCGCTGGATTCGAGAATTACCATGCCTTTCCCTCTCTTCGGACTTCAGATAATCCTATGACATTTTAGCGCAATTTGTCTATCTCTTCTTCCAGCTCCAGGATCTTCTCGTCAGTCGTCAGGGTGCGTGTGTTATAAGTTGCCAGGTCGAGTTGTCGTAGGTGGCAACCGAACCTCCACCGGAGATTCATAGCACCCCCTGCCCGCCGTTACTATGGTCGCCAACGTAGCCAGGAATAGCAGGGCCGCCGGGGACTGGGGGCCGTCTCTTTGTTACTTTCATGGGGGGTATATTGCCATAGTTGCCACGCTTGGCGAGCGGGTTGGCAACCGCAGTTTTTTTATTGATGTTTTGCTGTTATCAGAAAGATACTGCTGCCCATCCTCTGCCTCATTTTCCCTCTGTCGCCTTTTACGACACGCACGGGAGGATATGGGGTAGTGAGTATTCTAACCCACAACTACACGGGGCATATCTAATAAATAATTCACCGCAGTATATAAGAATATGCACTGCCTAGCAAACAAATCAGGAGATGGGCAGCAGCGTCTTCCTAATTCCTCAAAATAATAAAAAACTGCAGCTACCAACATGCTTGCCAAACGTGGCAAGTATGGCAAATATTCCCCTTCTTAGGCAATATCTGGCCTATGTAAAGCAGTGGACTTTAATATGCTGTTACAGTACTTATCTAATAAGTAACTATGTTTATTAAATCGATTCCGTTTCTTTTCTTAAGCAATTATAGTATTACTACAGGATTTGGATCAATGTCACAGTAACCGGGTAAACCTAGCGACAGTTAAGCAGGAGCGGACGAGATTGGCTATATCGGGCTTCCATAAAATTAAATTACGAACTGCCGAAGACTAGTCACGTTTTGTCATCCGTCAATTATTATATATTGATTATACAAACCTTATTGTAATTCTGATACCTCTTACATAGAGCTATTAAAAAGCAATAAAAGTATATGTAAAGGATGTTACATTTTAAAATACAACTCCAGAAATTATGCTATCTGTGAAAGTTGTCAAGATTTCCCGCAACATTACATTAGATTTTGAAACACATCAAATTCTCGTTAATAAACACTGAATCCTACTAAAGATAATTCGTGAGGCTTTTAAAATTAAAAATCTTAATTTTAATAGAAACAATAAGTTATCTGCTAAAGATCTCTTATTCTTTGTAGCTTGGAACAAAAATTTATAATTAAAACCTTACAGTAGTCCAAGTTCACTGAGACGTAAAACAACTTCGTCCTTCCGAGACTATTAGTTCTGCAAATTTCTGAAAATGTTCAGATTTCAAAATAATTTTAAATAAGCGCGATAAAGTCCCTAAGGTTTGTTTCAATAAATATTAAGTAGGGGAAAAAGTTTCTTCGTACTTTGTTTGTATAAAATTAAAGAAAAATCTCTGTGGTTGTACTATTTGTACTCGTATCTGACTGATTTTAATACCAATACATAGAAGACATTAAGAAAAATAAAAAGTAAAAACATTTTCTCGGCGTTTTTCATTTGTTTTTCTGACCACTAAAATGAGTGAATCTAACGAATAAGTTCAATACATTCTGAAGTTTTATAACAAAAAAGGGGAAAATGTGACTCATGCCGCGAAAATAATTTCTAACGTTTAAGGACGTAATCCAGTGTCAGTAAGAGTAGCACAAAGTTGTTTCAAGCGTTATCAGTCCGGGAATTTTGATGAAAAAGGTGCAGCGCGCTCTTGTCGCCCTCATACGGATAAAGTCGATACCATTTTTGAAACAGTGGAGTTAGGTATTAGTAATTACGATATAGCTGAGAAATTGAAGATATAGCAAAAAATAGTATTGACTCATTATAAAAAGTCTGGCTATACAAAAAGTTTCACATGAACTCACTGAAAGAAACCTAATGAAAACGTAATGAAACCGAACCATTTTTGAAAAGATTGATCACTGGTTATTATAAGTGGATCATCTACGACAAGAACGTGCGAAAAAGATCAACTACAAAGGGTACTCAAGCTCCACAGACTGTACCGAAACCCGGCTTAACAGGCAATAAGGTGATGCTGTATTTGGTGGGATTGGAAAGGCATCGTTTATTATATGAGCTTTTATCGCCGGAAAAAACCCATTGATTCAGATCGCTACTGCCAACAACTAATGAGACTCAAGCAAGTAATTGAGAAATAACGGCCGGAATTGATGGACAGAAAAGGAGTGGTCTTTCATCATGATAACGGAACCGGAACAAACTTGTGTCTGAAGTCGAGTCTTTGCTGGACAAAGTCTCGGATTGGGGGCGACTAAATCTAGTCCAGTTTAATCCTCAGAAGACACAAGTTTGCGCGTTTACCGCTAAAAAGAACCCCTTTGTCGTATCTCCTCAGTTTCAAGGCACTCCCCTTCTTGCCTCAGCCAGTATCGGTATCCTCGGAGTCGACATATCGAGTGACGTGCAGTTTCGTGGTCACTTGGAAGAGAAGGCCAAATTGGCCTCTAAAAAGCTTGGCGTGCTCAGCAGAGCGGGACAGTATTTCATGCCGGCACACCGCCTGCAACTTTACAAGGCGCAGGTTCGGCCTCACATGGAATACTGTTCCCATCTCTGGGCAGGGGCTCCCCAGTGCCAGCTCCTTCCACTTGACCGCATCCAGCGCAGAGCGGCTCGAATCGTCGACGACCGAGCCCTTTCCGATCGGCTCGATTCATTGGCACTGCGAAGAGATGTTGCATCTCTTTGCATTTTCTTTCGCATCTACCATGGGGAGTGCTCTGAGGAATTGTTCGGATTAATCCCAGCCGCCAAATTTCATGAACGCACATCGCGGCAGAACTCCCGATACTATCCACACCATCTGGATGATTGGCGGTCCACCACTGTGCGATTTAGAAGATGTTTTCTTCCTCGCACGACTTCCTTGTGGAATCGATTACCATCAGCGATTTTTCCGGACCGATACGACTTAGGGACCTTCAAGAAAAGAGCCTACTCCTTTTTAAAAGGCCGGCAACGCATCTGCAATTCCCCTGGTGTTGCGGTTGTTCATGGGCGGCGGTAGTCACTTACCATCAGGTGAGCCGCATGCTCGTTTGCCCCCTCTCCTATAAAAAAAAAAAAAAAAAAAAAAAAATAACGCCAGACCTCATACATGTTTGGCCACTCAGTTAAATTGAGAGAGCTTGGTTGGGAAGTGTTAATGCATCAACCATAATATAGCCCTAACCTTGCACCTTCAGATTTACACTTGTTTCGGTCCCTCCAGAATTCTTTGGGTATTATTAGATTAACATCAAGAGGACTGTCAAAACTAACTGTCGCATTTTTTCAATCAAAAGTCCCAAGATTTCTGCAGCAACGGGATTATAATACTACGTAGTAGAGCCATGCTGCAGCTATATTAGTAGTATAGCTGTAGCACGAATGGGTAGGCTCGACCGGGGAAGGACCACGCTCTCACAGAATACCAGCGTAAAATATCAGCTTAATACTGCTGTGTTATGGTGAGTGTAGAGAACTGGAGACCCATTTTACTGGAAAAGAGGCATTCCATCTTAGCATTTTGATTCTTTATTGAGGATAGATGTGGATGTCTATGGGTCACAGCAACCACTTACAATCAGGTGGACTGTGTGCTAGTTTGTTACCCTATCCTATAAAAAACGTACAAGATGGCAACAAGTTATAGAACAAAATGGCACATGTCTAATATGTATCACTGTATATAAAAATTAATTTTTGTTAGTTCGTATTTTATGCGCTGCTATACCGTACATCAGATTGCGCTAAAATTTTGTCAACTTATTGTTTGCATTTGCGCGAAGGTTATAGGCATAGTACAATTATATTATAATAGAAATGAACGTATTATCATTCCTAATTTAAAAAAAAATATCTCTTCCAAATTTAAAACGATATTTCCACAAATGTTTTTTCTGCGGCAGCAACGCGCCGGGTACCAGCTAGTATATTATAGCTAGTATATTTTGAAATAAGAAATGTCTTGAACTTGTATATAAATACGAAAAATTTTCCCCGACCTTTTATGCATTATATATCCAGTAACACAGAGAGATAAAATGTTGCTTTTTAAGTGCTATCTAACTTACTACTTAATATTCATATTTCTATCAGATGCATTCATAATCTACATTTTCATCATCATTTCAACCCCTAAAATGTCTACTGTTGAACATCGGCCTCTCCTAATAACTCGAACCTGAGCCACCTGCATTTATCGATTAATTTAATAAATCTATTTACAATTTATTAAAGAACCCCCCGCAGAAAACTGTACACAGGAACGACGGTGTATACCGGAGAATTTCCACGACCTGTTGTTTAAGATTAAAGTGAAACCGTTTTATAAAACGATCACAGATGAATGCACTATTCTTGATCAGACAGGAAAAAGAGAGATTGATATTTTCCTTACCAAGTTTTGGCACTACTCACTGTCCCAGTCTGGTAATAACATCTGTTATATACAAGTAAGATATATGACCATCTATCGGTGTCCACAAGTTCTTTTTGATCTTTACCGTATTTTGCACAGTCGATACTATGCATTTTATGATTTTAAAGTAAATTATATATTAAAATGATAGTCTTATAAACTCGCTCAAGGGGCAAAAAAAGAATCAATCTCGTTGGCTATATAGTTGAGAGAAAAGTTGTTATTGTCACTGGTTTCCAGTACCGCGTTAAAGTGAAGTTCCTTTGAATTCAAAATAGTCACAGATGTCAGGAAAGTTACCATCGAAAACCAGACGCTTAGTAGCTTCCACCCCTCCATTGTCGATTTATCGCGAATACAAACTAAATGGTTTGTATAGTCATTCGTTATAGCTATACGTATGACGAATGACCACACAAACAAAGGAGAAAGGAGTTGAGAGCACCTCACCAAGGTGTGATAAAAGTCAAGCACTGGGTCATAAAGGCAGGAAAATACAGAAAAACATAGCACTTAATGAAAGGAGCATGTCTCTCTTTTTGTGCCACGGACTCCACCAACTTATTCGTACGCTGTTTCAAAATCATTCCAACGTTTCAGTTAAGCACAGAAAGTAGAATATTTTGAATTCCTTTTGAAGTTTGAATTATGAAATATTCATATAAAATAAACTCATGAGCTTTAAATTTGCTGTTTTATTTTATGAAAGTCTGTACGAACAGATATCATTTAAAATACAACATCCCATGCTTTTGGGTGGCGTGTGTTTATGACTCATTGGTTTTAAAATATCCATATATTCTTGAAGTTGATTGCAACCATGAGAAATGGTAAACAAAATCCGCTATATACTTCTTTGGTAATTTTAAGAACAATTAGCAAAGAAGCTTTCCTCGTCTTTAACAGTTTCTAACTAGCGATGAAGCTAGAAATAGAAATTTAGCAGGTTTTCTTAATCCTTACTGTATAAGGCTTATATATTATAAAAGCTCAGTGTGTTCATCGTCGTAATAGTTATAATCAATATCATCATCACACTTTGTGCGATTTAGAAGATATTTTCTTCCTCGCACAACTCCCTTGTGGAATAGTTTACCACCAGCGATTTTTTCGGACCGATACGACTTAGGGACCTTCAAGAAAAGAGCCTGCTCCTTTTGAAAAGGCCTGCAACGCATTTTCAATTCCCCTGGTGTTGCGGTTGTTCATGGGCGGCGGTAGTCACTTACCATCAGGTGAGCCGCAAGCTCGTTTGCCCCCCTCTCCTATAAAAAAAATCAATATCATTAAAACAAATCCACAGAATGGCACAAAACGCGGTCTTTAATTTACTTGAATCTATATCTTAGCAGATTGTCATTGTGGGGGGCAACTTACACTCCGCTTATTATGTACGCATACGAACTTTACTGTTAATTTACATACGTGACCCTTATATTTGTTTTGGCATATATTACATTATTAAAAGGCAACCAAATCCAGACTTTTGAACGAGATGAATAAATCTCGTATTATTTCGTATATTATTTGCTTTCATTTGAGATTAAATTATAAATACGTATAAATAGAGAATAGCATCACAAAAGAACGTTTTTTGGCTTTATCATTTCTGCACCATTCATGTTTACTGAATGTCACGTAGCTAACTTTGCCTATTGTTTCCCCCTTTCCGGAGAAAATGCGCGTCACAAAAGTGCTGTACACCTAAATATTATTGCGTCTATTGTTGTGAAAAATATTTTAATCCGTTTATCATTCAAATGAAAGCTAGAGTTCTGTGCTTTAAAAATATAATAAAAAATAACGTTCTGTTGCTTTAAAAATATAACAAAACATTATTTAAAATGTTTGAATACTGGCTAGATGAACTTCACCAATTTTAAAAATATAACGTTTGCGCTTGCCGAAAATAAAAAAGACATTAATTTTCATTCATATTCAAATATGGAGTGGTCGAAGAAAGAATATAGCGTAGCGGCTATCACGTTACACCGCTGTGGTTACGCGCCAAAAGAGATTCTCAATATTCTACAAAAATTGAAAATAATCCTATGATTTGTTTATCGCACTATCAAACGATTCCCTGAAGATTCAAGCTTCGAAGATCGTAAGAGGACCGGCCGAACTGGTACAGTTAGGACCACCCACGATCATCAAAGCAGTGAAGGCGCGAATCCAACGAAATCCTGTTCGTAAACAAAAAAATCTCAGCTCTTCAGATGGACCTAAGCAGAACCACCATCAAAAGAGTGATCAATAAAGACCTAGGACTATGAGCTTATCCTAAGAAGAGCGGACATTTTTTGAACGAGCGTTTGAAAAAAATTAGGCTGGATAGATCCCGCACTTTGTTACGGCGGTACGCGGGAAAAATATGCCACGAAATTTTGTTTTCGGATGAAAAAGTTTTTAACATCTACGAAAGTTATAATAAACAAAATGATAAGGTGTATGCCCACAGCAGTGAAAAAGCCAGCACGCGTATTCCTAGGGTTCAACGAGGACATTATCCTTCGTCACTCATGCTTTGGCTTGGAGTCTCATATTCAGGTTTAACTGAGGAGTTTTTCTGTGAGAAAGGTGTAAAAACCAGTACCGAGGTGTACCAAAATACCGTCCTAACAAACATAGTGGAATTTCTATCTCAAAAAA
The DNA here is from genome assembly GCA_963668995.1 of Parnassius mnemosyne. Classification (NCBI taxonomy): domain Eukaryota; kingdom Metazoa; phylum Arthropoda; class Insecta; order Lepidoptera; family Papilionidae; genus Parnassius; species Parnassius mnemosyne. The sequence continues at coordinate 40,886,594 of CAVLGL010000057.1, read as the reverse complement.
TGTCCAAAAACAGACATTAGATATTCCAACAGGACTCTGCACTAGCTAATAGGGCACGAAGCACGCAAAACTGGTTGACCGCCCGTGGAATTGACTTTATCGGACATGAAAACTGGCCCTCTTCTAGTCCAGATTTAAATCTACCGGATTACAAGATATGGCAATATTTGGAGAAGAACGCCCGCGCTAAATTTATTCAGAATTTGGAATCTCTCCGAGCATCTTTTGCTAAAGCAGCGGCAGAAATAGATATGAATGTGGTGCGTGCTGCGATTGATGATTGGCCGCGTCGATTAAGGGCATGTATTCCAAATAGGGGAGGGCATTTTGAATAATGTAAATAAAATTGTATTCTAAATTAAATTACCTTTCATTTCATATATAATTACAAAAAAGCGTATCATTAATTTTATAAAAAGTTTTTGACAGAACTTATGACCTAACAAAGTATATATATGGAGGCAGTTTACAACATTTTGTTTGTAGGTCATACAAATACTTGTTCAGTGCGGGATTCGAAGCCGCAGCCTCTAGTACAACAACACATTGCTAAGCCACTACGCCACGGAGCCCTCAAAAGGTAGCCGTCGAATAAATTATTACTTGACTGAATATTAAAGTGAAACAAATTACCTTTTTCTTCACAAACTGCAATTTTTAATTTGTTTATGTTGTTATTCATTCTGTGAATAAATTTTATCTGATGATTAAAAAATCAGCCCTAATTCAATCATACTCTGTTAGAGCTGTAGTGCTGTGACTAGTTAAGATAGAGAACTAGAACGATTTTAATGACAATGGAACCTAAATAAAAAAAAAGTTTGAAAAATGAATAAGTTCCGCGTAATAAAATAAAATTATGTGTATTACCTATTTTGAAGTGGATGACTCGTGTAGAGGCGAAACATTTATCGTATTATCTAACTATGGTGGTGTTTTCCTAGTGTAGTGATATTAGAAGTAGTGCTGTGCTGGGATAAGTGGTGTGTGACTTATATTCGTTTCTGTAACGATTATAAGTTTGCCACTTACTGGCCTTAGAGGGAAACTGAAACATGAGATTGGTAACATTATTTTCCTGATAGATGTAATACATAACAAAACTGCGGTTGTCAAAATCCTACCCACGAAGAGTGAAAACTATGGTAGAGGACTATGGTCAGCATATGACTTTTGATAGGCTGTAAAGAATGAATGAAAAACAATTATCATAAGCTAGTGCTAGAATACTATGCCACCTTGTAGTACGTGGCGATGTAGCTGAAGATGGTGCACTGACTTAACTTCACAAAAGCTTAATCACTCACGCCTTAAAGAGACATTGTTATCGAATGAAAATACACAATACAATTTCATTAAGTTATATATACCAACATATTATTTTTTTTCTATCGCTCGCTTTAAGTTTCTTAATATGCGAGTAAACTAAATTTGATCGTTACCGGTATCAATAGAATTATTTGCAATTTGTGCTAATTTTCACAGTAGTCAGCGGAGAAGTGGATATGAAGCCCGCTAAATGACATCGAGTTATTCGTCGAATAATACTCCAAAAAACCTCTCAGAAATGCGAGGGATTTGCCCAGCTGTATGACGTAAGTAGGACATTGCTTTACACTCTTAGATTTAATTGGTCACCTGCATCTATCAACTTCCGGCATCTTTGACCTTGTCTTTACTCTACTTGTGGCGAATGCCATACTCTTCGCGTATTGGTACCAGGCTGCCACACGAGCATCTTTCTTCTCTATCTCTTTTTGCATGTGTATGTTGTAGTGTGTAATCTGTGTAATAGTTTTATTTCACTACAAGTAAAGGGAAATTCTAATGTCGGCGATAACAAAGGATTTATTTATTTATTTAAATTTAATAAATCGTTACTAAAAACTTTGTAACTACAGTTTTACGACCTCAAGTCTGTATTTTGTGGCATTCCTTACGAGAGGTCTATGAATAGAAGAGGACTTGTTATGAAGACGATGATGATTAAATCGTTATACTTTCTGTCTAACCTATAAATAATGTTTTAGATAAAAGTGTAATATATAGATAACTTGCATATACGCACACAAAACATAGAAATATGAATACCCTTGAAAGAGTTTTTTAATATATGTACTATGGGCTTTAATCCAAATAAATATTTTCAAGATATCAGTATGTATTTAAATGAATAAATAACTAAAGTTAATATTACCTATATCTTTTTTATAAAGGCGCTGTATACACGATTAGTATATTCTATGGGAACAAATTTATAGAAGCCTCGTAAAAGTAGTTTTGCAACTAGTGAGTTGGTTTATTGCCAGCGTACAGGCAATGTTACTCTCCGATGTAACAGTTTTATGAATAACAAAAATTACAGCCTCCATTAGCTTAAATTTTTGATAAAACTTTCTTTAATATATACAGTAACCACATAATAATGTAAAATATTTTTATACGTGGCAGTACAATGCTATAGTACAACGCTGCGAATGAAAGTCCATACAAGTAAGACGAAAGTGATTGTTTTTGAAAGGGAAGAAAATGAAACGATTTGTGAAATAAAAATAGAAGCGGAGTTAGTTGAGGCATTGGATGTGTATTTAGCAGTGATGGTAGGTATAATAAGGATATAGAACGAGTAAGTGCATGAAATAGAGTAAATAGGGCTCTACACTCTATATTGGGAAGTAAGAATGTGTGAAAAAGTGAAAGTATGGCAATGCTGTATTAATACCTAACTTAATGTATGGCAAAGAAAGTTGGGTGTGGCAGAAGAAACACGAGAGTAGAATAAATGCTGTATAAATCCGGTCATTTAGGAGTATGTCAGGACTGAATCTGAATGACAGGGTGAGATTTTTTTATAGAATAAGGGTGACAAACGAGTACACAGTCTCCACCTGATGGTAAGTGATGCTGTGGTCCATAGACATTTACATCTATCCTCGATTACAAATCTAAATGCAAATGCGTTGTCACCCGTGAGGACTTAGATGGATTGCCTCGTTTCCAGTATAAAAGGGTCTCCGGTTCTCTACGCTCACCATACGAAACAGAGCAGCGTTATGCTGCTATTTTACGCTGGTATTCTGTAAGGGCGTGGTCCATCCACGGTCGAGCCGACCCATTTGTGGTACAACTATACTACTAATACAACCTCAGCATGGCTCTACCACGTAATAAATTGTGCGATAAGAGAAAAGTGTGGTTTGCAAGATGGTGTTGTGATCAGGACTAAGAAAGCAATGCTTCGGTGATTTGACCATATAGAAAGAATGAACGAGGAAAGAGTGACAAAGCAAATCTTTGTTGCAGAAGTTATCGGGAGAGTCCTGAAGGGACGCCCTAGATGAAAGTTTATCGACCAAATTGGCTATATATAAATGATGGGGTAGATAAAGAGAACCCTTAAGCAATGAACACGTATGCGTAGGCTATGTAAAAACGAGAGAGGTGTGTCAAGCTCGTGCCAAAAGGAAGTGCGTAGTCTCTGCCTACGCCTCCGGATAACAGACGTGACTATTTATGATTTATGATTTTATATTTTTTTTATAGAATAAGGGTGACAAGCGAGCACACATTATGGATTGCAAGTGGATGCTGTGACCCATGGACATCTGTATACAATCTCGATTAAGAATCAAAATGTAAACGCGTTGTTCCCTCGGAGAACTTAAATGTAGTGCCTTGTTACCAGTAATAAGGGTCAACGGCTGTCATCACTAACCATAAGCTGCTGCTATTGTACGGCTGTAGTCTGTGGGAATATTGATTCCTAATAGAAAATAAGTTTAGATGCCTATACTGATGCTAAGTGGATGCTTAGGCCCCTCAACATCCACTTACCAGCAGATAAACTGATTGTCACTTCAGTTCAAAAAGAAGGTCAATGAGAGAGAGCCAACTCGACTCTTGATGACGGGAGGAAAACACCGCCGACCATCCCGCGGTGTGAGTGCTCCATGCCGGATGTGCTGTTCTCACAGCGCTCGGTTCGCAAAGCACTTCTCTCCCTGGACATCCAGAAGTCGAGTGGGCCTAACGGAATCTCCCCAATTGTGCTGAGAACGTGTGCTCCGGAGTTGGCACCGGTCCTAACGCGTCTTTTCCAGTACTCCTACTCCCAAGGCGTAGTCCCGAATTCATGGAAGACAGCTTTTGTCCACCCGATCCCTAAAAAAGGCGACCGCTCTAACCCGTCCAACTATAGGCCTATCGTGATCACCTTCTTGTTCTCCAAAATAATGGAATCCATTATTAACTGCCAGCTCATCCGGTACCTTGAGGATCACCAGCTGTTAAGTGACCGCCAATACGGTTTTCGTCGGGGTCAATCAGCTGGTGATTTTTTTATTTATTTATTTATTCTTTATTGCATTCCTTAAAACAAAAGAATACAAAGGGCGGACTTAATGCCTTGAGGCATTCTCTACCAGTCAACCCATGGAGTGGTGAGAATTTGACGTAGGTGCGACAATATAGAATAAAATAACAGTACACAAAATAATAATTAACTACATAATACATACAATTTACTAATAAATAAACTATACATACTTAAATGACGTATACAAACATATATACAAATATATACATACAAATATACATACAAATATACATACAAATATACATATTTAAATACATATTTAAATACATAATATATAATTAGTACATACAAATACCTATGAATATATGCGTCTGTTTAGCAATACATATCAAATGGATGAATCAAGTAAAATGCTTTGTCTTCAATAGATGGTTACGGACCAATTTTTTAAAAACATACTTGTTGGATGTTTTTCTGATGTCATCGGGCAAGGAGTTCCAAAGGCGTGTAGCCTGAACTGTGAAGGAGTTGCCATAGAACTCGGTGAAGTGAACAGGAATACAGATTTTGTTGTTAGAAGAAGAACGTAGGACCCTATCATGAGATGAGGAGAGATAGTGAAATTTACTCTTAAGATAAGAAGGCGAAGATGGGTCATTTAAAATGGAAAAAAGAACAAGCAATATTCTGGAATTGCGCCTCTGACGGATTGTAAGCCAATTTAGCTTAGATCTATATTGCGAAATATGGTCATACTTACGAAGCCCGAAAATAAATCGTATACAGTTGTTAAGAAGGCGTTCCAGTTTGTTCAGAAGATCTTGGGACAGATCTGGGTAACAAACATCTGCATAATCAATTATGGGTAATATGAGCGAATGGACAAGCATGATTTTAGTTTTTGTGGGAAGAAAATGTTTTAGACGATACAGAGAGCATAAGGTGGCAATGACTTTACGACTCACTTCTGAAACCTGGGTTCTCCAATTCAACGTGCTGTCGATATGTAGGCCAAGATTTTTAACAGAATTACTGAACGGAATTATAATACTATCATAATAAATTGGAGGTAAATCTGCCAGATTAATCTTGGCTAGCATTCTTGAGCTACCCACTAGTATAGCTTGGCATTTCAAAGGATTGACCAAAACTCCATAACGAGTAGACCAATCTTTGATAGCTGATAAGTTGTCGTTAAGTTTTTTGATCCCATTATGTATATCCTCAAATTCAGTTTGCACATAAAGCTGAAGGTCATCGGCGTACAAATGATACGAGCAGTCGAGGATGGAGGTAATAAAGTTTATGAAAATTGAAAATATTATAGGAGAAAGAATACCGCCTTGCGGCACACCAGCATCCACATCAGCCCAAGCTGAGGACATTTGTCCCACACAGACTGACTGCTGTCGACCGCGAAGATAAGATGCAAACCATTCCAAAGCAGTAGGACCAAAATTCAGGTGAGATAGTATGGAAAGGAGGATTTCATGATCAACTGTGTTGAAAGCATTTGAGAAATCAACTAGTACCAGTACTGTTATCTTTTTTTCTTCCATACCTTGTCTAATATTATCAGTAACATTAATTAAAGCAGTAGTGGTACTATGACCAGGGCGAAACCCAGACTGAAATATACTCAGTAGGTTATTTTTCGAAATAAAAGTAGAGATTTGCTTGTAAACACAGGATTCTAAAATTTTGGAAAGAAAGGGTAGAATGGATATCGGGCGAAAATGATCTTCTGGTCTACCTGACTCATAGATGGGCGGAGGAAGTAGAGTCCAAGGGGGAGGCGTTGGCCGTTAGTCTGGACATTGCGAAGGCCTTCGATCGGGTTTGGCACAAAGTGCTTCTTTCGAAGCTCCCTTCCTATGGGCTTCCCGAGAAATTGTGCAATTGGATCACCAGCTTCCTTGCAGATCGGAGCATCAAGGTCGTTGTAGACGGTGCATGTTCTGACTACAAGCCTATTAACGCTGGTGTTCCACAAGGCTGTGTGCTATCACCAACGCTGTTTCTTCTGGATATCAATGATATGTTGCTAACTGGTAACATTCATTGCTATACGGATGACAGCACTGTTGATGCTCTATACACCGGCCGTGCCAATATTTCTCGGGAAAATGTCGCGGAGTACCGGAACAAACTTGTGTCTGAAGTCGAGTCTTTGCTGAGCAAAGTCTCGGATTGGGGCGACTAAATCTAGTCCAGTTTAATCCTTAGAAGACACAAGTTTGCGCGTTTACCGTTAAAAAGAACCCCTTTGTCGTATCCCCTCAGTTTCAAGGCACTCCCCTTCTTGCCTCAGCCAGTATCGGTATCCTCGGAGTCGACATATCGAGTGACGTGCAGTTTCGTGGTCACTTGGAAGAGCAGGTCAAATTGGCCTCAAAAAAGCTTGGCGTGCTTAGTAGAGCGGGACAGTATTTCATGCAGGCACACCGCCTGCAACTTTACAAGGCGCAGGTTCGGCCTCACATGGAATACTGTTCCCATCTCTGGGCAGGGGCTCCCTAGTGCCAGCTCCTTCCACTTGACCGCATCCAGCGCAGAGCAGCTCGAATCGTCGACGACCTAGCCCTTTCCGATCGGCTCGATTCATTGGCACTGCGAAGAGATGTTGCATCCCTTTGCATTTTCTTTCGCATCTACCATGGGTAGTGCTCTGAGGAATTGTTCGGATTAATCCCAGCCGCCAATTTTCACGAACGTACATCGCGGCAGAACTCCCGATACTATCCACACCATCTGGATGATTGGCGGTCCACCACTGTGCGATTTAGAAGATGTTTTCTTCCTCGCACGACTTCCTTGTGGAATCGATTACCATCAGCGATTTTTCTGGACCGATACGACTTAGGGACCTTCAAGAAAAGAGCGTACTCCTTTTATAAGGCCGGCAACGCACCTGCAATTCCCTCCCTGGTGTTGTAATTGTTCATGGGCGGCGGTAGTCACTAACCATCAGGTGAGCCACATGCTCGTTTGCCCCCACTCCTATAAAAAAAAAGATCAGTAGAGGGTTTATGGGTGGCTATAAAGATGATAAATATAACGCCGAATTATCTCTCTTTTCGAGGTGTGCCTGCAGTAGGATTAACTTTTATTAGGATTTTGCAGTTAATTCCTCGGCCTTTATCGCATTTTTTTTGAGTTTAAACTTCCGACGTTTGGAGTGCTTTTTAGTCATAGGAGAATTGTTAAAAACACATCCGTGAATACAATAGTAAACCTCACGTACACGGAATAGCAATCTGTGCCACTTTATTAAATTGATATATAATATATTAAAGCAATTATGTGATGTGATTAAGCATAAAGGCTGGCTGTTTATTTTTTTATAGAAGATGGGGCAAAAGAGCATGCGACTCTCCTAATAGTATGAAGTGGGAAGCTGGTAAGGTAAGTCGACCGCCGCTCATGAAACACTACAACACCAGGGGTATTGCAGATGAGTTGAAAGCCTTTTAAAAAAGATTAAGCTCGTTTCTTAAAGATCCCTAAGTCGTATAGGTCCGGGTTTAAACTGGAACTGCTACCATATAGCTGCAGTGTGACATAACCACGTCGTCTTATTCATTAGACCAGTTTAGTTAGGTCTCGACCGCTACGCTTGCGGGGGATTACCTATCGCGCCCCGTCGTCGGTCAGGGAATTTTATATCTAACTGGTGTGATTATTCCGCCATCTGTAGGAGGCTTTAAGCATACCTACATTAATAATATCAGTTCAAAAGCTGCCAGTTATGGTAAGGTATCAACGGGAAGTAGACTGATAGATTTTTTTATTTATACTTTGTTGCACACCTTAGTAAAAAGATTACTAAGGACGGACATAATGCGTTTTGTCATTCTCATCTTGCCAGCCCGCGCTCTTACACAGCAACAAGATCGCATATATGTGGATTAAAATGATAACATTTTTAAGTTGTTCCAATTTTCAAGTGTTAGTCAAAGATTATTATAACCCTGTTAGTTTCGAATATACTTTTTGTAAAACCCATGACTACATGTCATGGGTTTTAATGACTGAACTGAATGAATTTAGTTGGAAGTTGAGTGGTAGCTAATTCTGGGTATTGGTTATATTAAGATTGTCATAAAAGTATGAATGTTTTAAGTTCTATAATAACAAGTAGATACGCAAAAAATTTAACCAAAAAAGCTTTGGTATTGTAACAAACCAAGTAAATTTTATACGTGGTAGATTATAGTTGTATGGATGCTGTGGTCCATAAACATCTACAGTTATCCTCATTTAAGAATCAAAATGCATATGCGTTGTCACCCCTGAGGACCGAGATGGAATGCCTTGCTGCCAGTAAAAAGGCTCTTGGGTTCCCTGCACTCACCATAAGAAACACTGCAGCATTGAGCTGCTATTTTACGCTAGTATTCTGTGAGAGTGTGCTCCTTTCCCGGTCGACCCGAACCATTCGTGCTACAACTATACAGTTAATATATCTGCAGCATGGCTATACCACGTATAAAACAGTATACAAAGTATATATCAAATCGGACTAGTAGTTCCAGATATTAGCCTGTTTAAACAAATAAAAAACCTTTTCCACTTTATCTATACATATAATAAAACTGTAAATAGCAGATGTCTGTACATTTTATATTTTTGTTATAAAAGTGATTAAGGGGTACTAAAAATAAGTAATTACATACATTTCTACCATTTTTAGAATTTTCTGTCTGTCTGTCTGTCTGTCTGTTTGTTTGTTAACGTATCACGTATAAAGTACTAATTTATATTATAAGAATTGTTAAGGAAATTATAAAGTGTATCTTCGGGTTACATTTAGTCTTTATTTCATTAAAATCAGTTCATTCCATCAAAAGTTATGATAAATATTCTGAAGTATGGGTAGGGAAGTATAGGTACGAATTTGCTCAACGGTGGCTTTGTTTGAGTCATCAAGTGCATTTTAAACTAATATCATATCATAAATGATAGTTAAATTATGTAAAATAATGATATAATTATGTATATCTAAAACGCAGTAAACAAAAGTAATAAAGAACGTATTAAATATATTATACAAAAATATATTAACCTTATTAACTAAAATCTGAAGCACAATAGTTAACCCATTTCTTCGATAGATGGTGATGTTGTGAAAATGTAATGCAATTGCAAATGTGGTTTTTTCCTGTAGATGAGTTTTCATATTTACTGCTAATCTTTATTATATTATTCGCTGCCCTACTGCGTGTTAACAAACTCAATTTATTCTTTACCGCCGAGTACTCTATGTGGTAAATCAAATTTTAAAAGAGCTATTAACAATTGCATTGGTTTTGGCGAGAGTCAAACTTTATTTTTTGCTTACTGTGCAGGCACTGATTTATAAGTTCTCTTACGTTTTATATAATGTATCAATCGCGTCAATTAATCTCTTTTATTTTTAGAATTGATGTTAGCAGCGCCATCTCTCTTTAAATATATACATATAATAAAAATGATGATAACATGTTGTGTCTCTTTCTGTACATTGTATATATATTTTGGTGGCTAAAATCATTATGGGGAACTGAAAATAATTAAATAAGAACATTTTATAATTTTTAGAATTGTCTGTCTGTCTATTTGTCTGTTATTATATGAACGCATCACGTCTAAAGTAAACATCTTTTATTTTCAAATAAATCGGTAAGAATATCATAAAGCGTATCTTCGAGTTATATTTAATCTTTGTTTTATTAAAATTGGTTAATTCTATCGAAAGTAATGATTATTATTTTGAAATGTAGCTTCGAATTTGTTCAATGGCGCCATAAAATCTCAGAAATAGTAATAAAAAGATTTCTGTGTAAAAAAAACGTTCCATAATAATTAATATATTTATACTTAAAACACAAAAAGAGATAGGATGTTTTCTCACACAAAGGACGTAATAGATGGAGTTGTATAAATTACAAACTTTTCTGAATTGCTGTGTTGAGATTTTTCGCCGATGAATCGTATTGAGACTTACTGAAGAAATTTGTATCCATCGAAGCCATACAACGGAACCCGACCAAAAATAAAAATTTTGCAACGAAATGTCGTGATATTGTATTTATAATATACGCAAAATCAGAACTGCTATTTTAACGCTTTGGGAACTAGATTTAGCACTTTTTTGGAATGTATAGCGCGAATTTCGAAATTTTAGCAGCTAGCGCTTAATCCAGCGCTTTTTGGTGTATTTAGCACACATTTCAATATTTTAGCGACTAGCGGGTTATTAACTCTTTTATAGCAGCACTGTTAGTCCACATTACCGATAATAATAATAATGACCTTTATTATTTTTTCCCACAAATAGTACATTGCAGTTTATCTTTTTCAAACATATTTTTTCCACAAAACAAAGAGCATGGGAGACGAGTCCAAACTAGGATACCCTGTGCTATGGATCTCCTGGCTTCCCCTTTAGGATGATCAACTTGATTTTTTTACCGACGACTATAAGCGGGGAAATCCCCTTTATTAAAGTTTTCGTTCATGGTTTTGGCAACGCATTTATTTTGCTTTATTCAGTTTCAGTCAGTTGCTTAGAGCACAGCTAAGTTAAAAGTTACTTACAAGTTATAACACAAAGAAACTGTGTAGCAACCGCAATCAGATGCTGACATCTGAAACTAAGTTGCGAAATAAATTGCACTTTAAAACAATTAATGACATTTTTATTGTTCGTACAATACTAACTACTGTTGACAGCAATTGCTATAATTATAAGTCGATGTCCTGCGAAGTATTGATACATCAAAAAAATATTGCCAGAAAAAAAACTTAATGTTGTTTTCTTTATTATGATTATATAAAAAAACACAAACTTTGTTTGTAGTTAATTTAGCGCGAAAACTAGGGCTTTTTTAAAGCGCTGTTTTCATGAAATCTAGCGCTTTTTGTGTTGTCCTAGAGCTGAATGAGTTTTTTTTTATCTGGCAGCACTGCCCAAAAACCCTTTATTAAGAAGTAACTTTCCTTTCAGTTTTAAGCGCGTTCAGTTCCCAGTTACAGTGAGTGTGTGTTATGCGATGACCATAAATAAAGCGCAAGGTCGAACTTTACGCGTTGTAGGAGTGTACCTCAGTACTGACTGTTTTGCACATGGCCAACTCTATGTTGCTTTTTCCCGCGTTAGTAGCCCCCGTAACCTTTATGTGTACTCCCCGGCTAAGCCTACTTCTAACGTCGTTTACACAGAAGCTCTATCACGACTTAGAACTTTGATGATAATGATTTATTTTGTTACCACTTATTGATACAGTAATGAAATAAATCGTTTAATATTCTCTTACCTAAACGACAAATTCTTTATGTAAAACCTGTATACGCGAGCTACGCCGCGGGCACAGCTAGTTATATTAATATAAAAGATTCTCTTTTTATAGTCGCTTTTTCGTTTCATTGGGTTTCAAATCACAAAGATGCTAAAGAAATCAAAACGAAAAAAACTTCAATTCAAACTTTCTGGGTATTGGTTTGGTCCAAAATGTCATAAAAGTTTTAATAGTTAGTAAGTGTCCATAATATGCCAAACTTATTATAACAGTAACAGGTAAATTCTCAGTGCACTTGAGTTCATGTCCTTGCAGGTCGTGCTACTGTGTCTTTTCCTTCAAAAGTTAATAAGATTTCAATGTCAATGTTTGTTGTTTAGAAATAGTTTACAGTAAGAAAGCACAAATAGCGTTAAATTGTCAACAACTACTGATAACGAAAACGCATTTTCTTTAGATAAACCAGTAACTCGTCAAACCATGTTTTAGCATTCTTAATAAAAAAGATTTTAAAGGTAAAAGACAACTTCAAAGAACTAACAATCATATAATTATCTTGACATAATGGTTTCAGAAGAGGGTACTAAGTCATACCTCTTAGTGTAAAGAATTATTAATGCCAAGTTTAAAGTTTATTTTGTTCTTTTAAATCAGCTAAATTTTTATCAAGTCTCATGTAAATGTAATAAAATCGAGCAAAGTCCGAATAGGTATGAGCAAAGAGTTATCCAGATGTTAAATATGACCGATGTTTAAATTAGGTAATATGTCAGAATATTTAAATTACACACCATTTGCTATATTTCACGTCATTAATAAAACTGTTGTAATAATTTAACAAATAAGGCGAAATACTTTCAAGAAAGAAAAACAGTATAAAAACAACACAACACAGTGCGGCGGACTAATTGCTACAAAACTCTCTACGAGGGTGACTGTAATGATGATGATGATGATGCTGATATTAAATATAAACATCATAATTTACTTCCTACGCCTTGTCTGTCAATCAGAGAGGTGCAGTGTGAATAGATTGATTTGGCATTTTCGCCTTATCATTTTTATTAAACTCGGCGTATAGTGACTCGTAAGAATATCATCCCGTAAAAGGCGACAAAGCGAAATTAAGCTAGAAATTATCAATATCTTGTTAACACCTCAAAATAATAAAAACTGTGGTTGCCAAACTAACAACTAACTAACCAACACAAACGCCGGCTATGCGTTACAACTATAGCAAATGTTCCCTCACGATATTCCTCGTTTCGGAGGAGTTTTATGTTCAGCAGTTGACTTTTGAAAGGCTGTATTGTATTAATTATTTAATTAGAAAGAAATCAAGTTCTTAAAGAAGTAATTTTAATTTTATGACATGCAATATTATATTTAAAATAAATTCATGCTTCTGTTTTTTTTTTCTATTTTTGCATTCGTCGAAAATTTCGAAATTATTATAGAGAAAAAGTACTTAAACAAAAATAACTATTTGAGCTTTGGGCATTTTGAAATAAATTGAACAAAATTGTCATTACTTTCTCTCTTTAGGAGGGTTATTTGCGCGCTAAGCATTCTAGCGATCAGACTTCTTTAGTTTTTAAAAGCTAAACTATACATTTTATGTGAAAAATTACTGGCTTTAAAATAAAATTTAAAACGGTTCAAATACTTAACCACTAAACACCTTTGTAATTTTTTTTGATACTCAAAATCTAGAGTATAATCTTCATTTAAATAAAATTGCCATGTAGTGGCGGTTAAGAATATCCACTACCCCATATCTTCCCGTGGGTGTCGTTAAAGGCGACAAAGGGAAACAGGCAGGAGATGGGCAGCAGCATCTTCCTGATAACAGCAAAAATACAATAAAAAAACTGCGGTTGCCAACCCGCTCGCCAAGAGTGGCAACTATGGCAAATATCCCCCTATGAATGAATGTAACAAAGATACGGCCCCCAGTCCCCGGCGGCCCCGCTATTACTGGCTACGGTGGCGACTATGGTAACGGCGGGGCAGGGGGTGCTAATAACTCCGGTGGACGTTCGGTTGCCACCTACGACGACTCGACCTGGCAACATACAACGCAAGCACTCTGAGGACGAGAAGATTGTGGAGCTGGAAGAAGAGATAGACAAATTACGCTGGCATATTATAGGATTATCCGAAGTCCGAAGAGAGGGGAAAGAAACGGTAATCCTCGAATCCGGCAACTTGCTCTATTGCCGGGAGGGCGACCATCTGTCCCAAGGAGGTGTCAGATTTATCGTCCACAAGTCTCTCGGTAACAACGTTGTAAAGATTGAGAGTATGTCGACCAAGGTCATACAGGTTTAAGCACCAACCTCGGCACACCCCGAGGTAATGTATGAAGATATTTCTACAGCCATGCATTCCTCCAAAACCCAATATACGGTGTAAATGTGAAACTTCAATGCAAAACAAGGCACAAGAGAGAATGGTGAGCTGAAAGTAGGGAAATTTGGAATAGGACAATGGATCCCAAGGGTCCAGCAGCTAGCCGACTTCATGGAGAAAAAGGGACTCTTTATGATGAACTCTTTCTTCCAGAAGCGGCCCCACAGGAATTAGACCTGAACGAGCCCCGACGGTTCGACAAAAATGAGATTGACTTCATTCTGACGACCAGACGACAACTGTTCAGTGATGTCTCAGTGATCGCGAGGGTGAAAACCGGCGGCGATCACCGAATGGTGATCCTAAACAGCACACTGAACCTAAACGGTAAGTTGGAGAGGTCTCGTCTAATGAAGTCAACGCTCCGTCCCCCTCATTCTCTAATCCAAAGCCCCGAAACCTTTCAGCTCGAGTTACAAAACCGTTTTTAGTGCCTAGAAAATTGCAATGAAGTGGACGATATGAATGACAAGCTCGTGGAAACTGTCTATGCGGTCGGAGCTAAGTTCTGCAAGACCCGCCGCAGAAGAATACATAAACTCTCCGATCACACTCTTAATCTCATGGCTGTTAGACAGTAGATGAAGCTAAATTCTTCAACAGATTTGACAGCATACAGACAACTGAACAGACAGATCTCCAAATGCATGCGGCGGGACTTACGCAACTTCAATACAGCTCGTATTGAAGAAGCGATCGAGCGGAACCAAGGCTCCAAAGTCTTTGACAGAGATCTGTCTGCCAGAAAGAGCCAACTGTCAAAGCTGAAGTCAGAATGTGGCAGCATCGTTTCCGGGGCACCTGAGATTTTGAGTGAGATTGAGAGGTTCTATGGGCAGCTGTACACGTCATCGTTGGAGCCACACGCGAGTGTGAGTAACAATCCAAGAGCGAGTCTTATCCGACATTATTCCGATGATATCCCGCACGTCAGTCTGAGCGAGATTAGAATGGCTCTCCAGCACCTTAAAAACGGCAAGGCCCCAGGCGAGGATGGAATTACAGCGGAGCTTCTGAAAGCGGGTGGAAAACCGGTACTTGAAGTCCTTCAGAAGCTCTTTAATTCCATCCTCCATGGTGGCATTACACCGGAGGCGTGGAGCAGAAGTGCGGTGGTCTTGTTCTTCAAGAAAGGCGACAACGCGCTCTTGAAGAACTACAGACCGATTTCCCTACTGAGCCGCGTCTACGTGCTGTTTTCGAGAGTCATTACGAATCGTCTCGCACGCAGATTTGACGACTTCGAGCCTCCCGAACAAGCCGGTTATGGAAAAGGCTTTAGCACCATAGACCACATACACACCCTTCGGCAAATTGTACAAAAGTAAAAGGAGTACAATTTGCCACTATGTCTGATTCCGTCGAAATTTGGGCGGTGCTGCAGTCTCTTCAGCGGTGTCCAGTTGACTGTAGGTATATCGAAGTGCTGAAGTGCTTGTACGGTAGGGCTACGATGGCTATCCGAGTACAGAACCAGAGTACGAAACCTATCCAATTGCAGAGTGGTGTAAGACAGGGTGACGTCATATCCCCGAAACTCTTCACCGCTGCATTGGAAGACGTTTTCAAGCTTCTGGACTGGAAAGGATACGGTATCAACATCAATGGCGAGTACATCACTCACCTTCGATTTGCCGACGATATAGTCCTTATGGCAGAATCGCTGGAGGACCTAAGCACTATGCTCAATGACCTCAATAGTGCTTCCCAACGGATAGGTCTTAAGATGAACATGGACAAAACAAAGATCATGTTTAATGTCCATGTCACACCTTTGCCGGTAGTTGTTGGGAGCACTAAGCTCGAAGTTGTTGACGAGTATGTTTACCTGGGACAAATAGTCCGACTAGGTAAATCCAACTTCGACCAAGAGGTCAATCGACGGATTCAACTCGGTTGGGCAGCGTTCGGGAAATTACGGCACATCTTCTCGTCAGGTATACCTCAAAACTTGAAAACGAGACTGTACAACCAGTGTGTGTTGCCAGTGATAACATACGGAACTCAGACGTGGTCCTTCACTGCTGCCGGATGAGGAAGCTCAAGGTCGCTCTGCGAGCTATGGACAGGGCTATGCTCGGAGTTTTTCTGCGTGATAAACTCAGAAATGAGGATATTCGCATTAGAACCAGAGTGACCGACATAGCCCAACGGATTAGTAAGCTGAAGTAGCAATGGGCCGGCCATATAGTTCGAAGAACCGACAACTGATGGGGAAGAAAGGTTCTCGAGTGGCAGCCTCGTACCGGCAGGCGAAGTGTTGGGCGTTCCCCCACTATATGGAGTGACGACCTGGTAAGATATGCAGGAAGTCGATGGATGCAAGTGGCTCAGGACCGTGCTTTGTGGCATTCCTTGGGGGAGGCCTATGTTCAGCATTGGACTTGTGAAGGGCTGTAATGATGATGATGATGAAATAAAATTGAAGGTGTAACGAACCCCCCCCCCCCGACTTTTTTCTCTTCTACTATATATCCACTTATACTTGTATATCTTTATATCTTTAGAATCTATATCTGTAAGATATATAAATATATCTAATTTACGTGACCAGTATAACTTGATCTTTCTAAAGGTTTAAATATAGGCCGTTTAATAAATTTATGGCGTGATCGTCTTAGTTAGGACCCTTTTTTACGTTGTGTTTGTATAGTAACTTAGTTCTTTTAGGTGTATCTTGGAAGAATGAATATTCACGAGAGCAATCGAAAGCTGTAGAGTAGAGTAGTGTAGAGTAGAGTAGTATAGAGTAGAGTAGAGTCGTATAAGCTAAAGAACCCCGTTCACGAAGACAGAGCTCAAAAAGGTTAAGAACAATAAATTGTCCCTATTCCACTTGTATCTGGTTCACAACAGTCAATACCTTATTAATTAATCCCTTCCCGCTTGGAAAAGGCTCACAATATTTATATCAAATACCAGTTACAAGGGCTTCGCTCTCCCACATTTTAAAAAAAATGTGGAGGAGGTACACGGCCCCACAAACGCCGCGCACGGTGAGCGCCAACCATTTTAATGCGCTCCCCCCGAAGGGTACGCAAAGTTGGGAACTGGACCGTAGTCCACAGCAAAATAACTGGCGAACCAGTAAAAGAGGACTTGGCCCCTTGACAGTGCGTAAGCACAAACATCGACCGAAGTCGCGCATGTCAATGCGTGTAAACGCCGTACAGAATACGATCAAATCCAGCCACAGTGAAATGTACGTCACACGGGTTAGGCAACAATCGGCACACTGACCATAAAAAGCCCTCCGTGAGCGCCACCACCTGCCAGACCGCCGTTTCTGCAGACGTGATGTAAGTGTAAGGCATCACCACCAATTGCATGGTCAGCACGGCCAATTGGCCGCAGAGCGTGTCATGAGTCTACCGCTCACCTCAAGGGAATGGGGTCCCACGTTGCGCGGCTTTCGGCCGCAGCCTTGAGAGCCTCCTCAGATTCTCCCTCCAGCTACCACCACCCGCATGAGGTCGACACATATGCTCCACCAACCAATACAATGGCAGATATAGCCAATAGGCAGTTATAAGATAATATTAATAATTCGCCATCAGAAAGGGTTTGTGTCACTGACGTTGAGTATATGCATTTTTCGATCATGTTTATCTCACCCACCAACAAGTTGCCTTCAATCTCTCAAAGGTGGGAACTTTATAGAGATATATTATTAAGTTGTTAAATAAAACATCATGGAGGGCAGACAGTCTGCAGCCCCGCAATGAAGGGACCCGACTTGGGCAAAGCTACTTAGGTTGTGAGTCAAACCAAGACGCAGAGAGCGCCATTGAGAATAGCGACCCGCCAAACAACCATCGTAGAGACGCAATGCTACAGAATGCAACAAGCATCAATACGACTATCGTCGGGCTTACACCATCCCAAGGTCCCCCATACAGTCCCAGCAGACATCACCACCCGCATACCTCCATCGACCAGAACCACAAGATGCATCGAATCAGGTGCAGCACACCCGCAGATCCATCACAAGACACAATACTGCAAGTAGCAGTAAGCATCAATGCAACTATCATACGGATGGCGCCCCCTCACAACACACCCACATGATCCCTATCGACTTTGGTAACAAAATTTGATAATGTTGTTAACTAAAAATACCACCAACGTATCATAGTAGTACGGTACTAAGACGTAAGTAGCCAAAACTCCACGTATCATAGCGCTATTGCACTAAGACATGAAGTTGAGTATGCTTGTTGCACTTAAAAGTACTACCAAACACACTCACCCTAATCCGAAAGATAGCCGACGTATCATAACGCTATGCGCTAAGACGACGCCCACAACCGGTAGGGGTGTGCGATGTTCACGGGCAAGTCGTATTGCTACAACAAACCCGCTTACCACCGGCACTAAGATGATATGTTGTCGTGAAGCGACAATTAAAAAAAATAAAAAAAATAGAACCTAACCTAAGTACAACAAAACAACAAAGGTAGAGCCAGAAAACAATATATTTAAATTTTTAAAAGGTATTTACAATTTTATAAAAAAAATGAAATGAGGATGATGATGAATGAAGTGAGAATACAATTAGATTATAAAAAAAATAAAGGTGAAAGAATAGGGGAATATAGCGTTGAAGTGGGGCCTAAAAGTCGAAGCGACACACGTTGCGTTTGTAGAAGTAGGTTTCTTAGCAGCGACGGCACGCAGCGCCTGAAGCCAGCACACGCCGTTTGCGCTTGTAGAAGTAGGTTTCTTAGCAGCGACGGCGCGCAGCGCCTGGAGCCAGTACACGCAGCGTCCGGAGCCGGCGCACGTAGCGCCTGGAGAAGGGGCGCGCAACGCTTAGAGCCAGCAGTTGCAGCGCCCAAAGGTAGCGCCGGCGTTAGGTGCACTCGGCGCCTGGAGTAAGTAGTAGTAGTGCCCGGAGTAGTGTGGCCCCCGCGCTTGTAGTAGACTCGAAGCGACTTCCGAGGTAGATGGAGGCTTGTTGGATTCCGGAGTGGCGCGGCCCGACTTTGAAGAAGGCTTCGCCGAAGACTTCACGTGTAAATGGAGGCTTGCAGGATCCCGGGGCAGTGCGGCCCCGGGATAAGGCCTTTAGGAGATACTTCCAATTCGCGAACTGAAGCGAGACTGCCCTTCTTCACCGATTGTTCGGCTTTTATACCTTTCTAGAGAGAACGGAAAAATTATTTAAATTAAACGCAAATTTTTTGTAAATGGTCAAGAGAAAAGAGGATTTATGTGGAATTATCGAAATAGGAATAACAGATCGGTAGCAAATTTGAATATAATTACCATGGAAACGATATAAATAAGAAAGACAAAATATGTCAAATTTTTGTTTTTGGTTTATAATAAGAAAACGGTAAGATTTAAGTGGAAAATGAGATATTATTGATATAGGAAAAAAGGTAGCGAAGCTGCCCACACAAAGCCCAAGATTGTAGAGTTACGGAAAACTAGCTAAAAGATCGAAAAAAGGTAGACTCCATTGACACCAATTTAAAAGTGCTGATAATGTGAAAATACGAAGTAGAAATGATTTGTTATTGTGTTCTTATGGTTTAAAATCGTTACAGGATCCTATGGAAATAAAGGTGATGTAAAATATCCAGTTTTGAGGTGAATGCAGAAAATCGAAACAGAATGGAAAAATGAATTTAAAATAATGTAAAATGATACGTAAGTAGTATAACACTACATTTTCCCCCTGACCCTGGAAACTAACTACTAAACTACTAAACTAACTAAAAAATTTTAATCCATTTTTCTATTATATTACAAATGTTATTTATCTTTGTTATTGCAATATAATCGCCTTGTATTTATATGATTTGATACATTTTGAAAATTTTAAGCAGGTTTTTAATAAATTTAGAGATTTTTAGAGACATTTTATGCGTTTACTAATATATATATAATATTCAATATTCCAAATGGATATTTTTGAACTCTATGCTTATTATTTGCATTTTATTGTTTAAATTATAATTTCTAAGACATTTTTAAATGTCTGTATAATGAATTTAACTATTATTTATTAATAATAATTATGAGGCGTCACAATCCACCCCCAAATTTTATGTTAATGATCCACATAGTGGAGTCGTTAATATAAAATTTTAGTATTTTGAGAGCATATACACTACACTCAAATAATTGTTTATATATCTGTTCTTTCCTCTTTTAATCTGTTACAATACGGCATATGTTATCAAATCCCCCTGCCCCAGAGAATGGCCGCCACCAACACCCCTTCAACCACAATTATCACAATGTGATAACACTATAATTCAAGTTATTGTATATCGTGTTGTTAATAAAGTTTGCAGTCAATTGTCGATTTCTTATTTTATTAATTTATCTTTAAATCTTTGAAACATTATTTCGATAGTGTCACACTTTATGTGCATACAATCCAGTTGGATATTTGTTGAGGTCAGTTCGATACCACATAGGATAAATGTGTTTGAGCCATTCGCCCTGACCCAACTCCCATATTTATTTAATAAAAATGATTAAAAAATTATCTTACGATCTATATTTACAACTCTTCATTATATATTAATAACGTTCTACTATCATATAACAAATCTCTTGCTCATAACTTTAATAATTTTAGACCTTTAACTTAAACAATTATTTCCATGGGCCACCCACAAAACCCTTTTATGTCACAATATTTATTTAATTATTTTAATTTATACAAAAAGAAATTATTATTTAAAATATTTTAATAAGTGAATAGCATTGAAAATTCCTCTAATTTCGTTTGTCTCTGGATTTGCTAAGGTATATACATTGTCAAATGGTACGGCTGCTATTACATAAGGTCCTTCATATGCCAAATTGAACTTACTCATAACTTTATTATCAGCGTCTGATCTACTAGATCTTGAAATTTTTACTAAGTCACCAATATTATATTTTATTAATCTATTTCGCTTATCAAATTTTATGTTTCTTATTCGACTTGCCTCTTTTAAATTTTTACGCACTTGTTGTCTAATTTGTTCGACATTATGTTTTTCTTTGCTTTTGGAAATTACTTTGTCAAAAGACATCTCATTAGACTCACCATAAAGAATTTCACAAGGCGTGAAGCCTGTACTATTGTGATAAGAATTATTATACAATTCTTCTAACTTCGGCAATATTAATGCCCAATCTTTGTGGTTAGTATGACAAAGCGTCCTAAATAATCTGCTCAACTCTTTATTTACTCGCTCTGTTGTATTTGGTCTAGGATTTCTAACTGTGGTATATATTGGCTTTATATTTAAATCTCTCATTGATTGTTTCCAGTGATTACTTACGAACTGTTTTCCATTATCTGTCATTATTGCCTTGGGCTTTATAATCTCAACAAAATGCTTTACTTTTGTTACAACAGACTTTGCTGTTGACTGTTTTAAAGGATATAATTTGATAAATTTACTGAATGAATCTTGAATGACAAATATGAAAGTGTACCCAAAGGTACCTGATACAAGTGGTCCATATAAGTCTGCCATGACTATATCGCCAATGTTTTCTGTTATTATAGATTTGCAGGGACCCACATATGTTATATTGCTTTTCTTAGATAACTGACATAAATGACAAGCCCTTAATTGGTTTTTAATATCTTTTGTTAAACCTTTCCAAAAGAATCTGTCTCTCACATATTTAATTACCTTATAGGGTCCTTGATGACCCATTTCGACATGCACTTGATTTATAATATCTTGTCTCAATGCTTTAGGTAAATATATTACTTCTTGTAAATTCGTTTTGTAATATAATACATCATTTTTCAAACTATACCTTTTAAATTTATTGTTTTGTTTTATTATGGAAGTATTTAATGTCTTTAACTTTTTAATAATAGCCAACGACTCTGAATCTTGTAATTGATATACTGATAAGGATTTTAATTTTTTTATCAACTCAATATTCGGTTCGCTCTCTGTGTAAGCAATTTCTAAACTATTATTTTTATCCTCTTGTATTAAATCGCCATCAGGAGGATAACGTGATAGCACATCTGCAACAATATTACGTCTACCCGATATATGCTGTACTTCATAATTAAATTGTTCTATATACAAAATCCATCGGGTTACTCTACCATTGAATAACTTCATATTATTAATAAACAATAATGCTTTATGATCAGTTAGTATTATTACTTTACTGCCCCGCAAATATGTTTCAAATTTCTTTAGGCAGCTTATTACAGCATAAAACTCTTGTTCAGTAACAGACCAATTTAATTCGGGGCCTTTTAAGGCTTTACTATGATAACCTAAAATTCTCATTTCATTATTATCATCTATCTGATATAGTACTCCGGCCATACCCACACCGGAACAATCTGTTTGTAAATAATACGGCTTATTAAAGTCTGGATGATGCAATTGTATTGTATTAATAAATTGTTGTTTTATAAAATCAAATGCCTTCTGTTCTTTACCGCTCCATTGGAACTTTCGTCCCTTTTTAAGTAATTCACAGAGTGGTATTATGCTCTCGCTGTAATTTGGTATAAACCTTCTATAAAAATTGCATAGACCTAAAAAGGCCCTTAATTGTTTAATCTTTTTAGGTGCTGGAAACTCTTGGATCGCTCGAATCTTATCGGGATCTATCTTTATGCCTTCTGTTGAAATTATAAAACCCAGCATTTTAATTTCTTTACAAATAAATTCACATTTCTGCAAGTTACACGTTAAGCCAGCTTTGTTCAATTTACTTAAAACAATATCAATGTGCTCCAAATGTTTATCTAACGTTCCTGTTGTAATATTGGCTAGATCATCTAAATAGTTCACACAAAATTCTTGGACTTCTGGTCCTAATATTAAATTCATGGCTCTGCTAAAGCTTCCTACTGATGTTTTTAAT
This sequence comes from Parnassius mnemosyne, assembly GCA_963668995.1. Lineage (NCBI taxonomy): Eukaryota > Metazoa > Arthropoda > Insecta > Lepidoptera > Papilionidae > Parnassius > Parnassius mnemosyne. The sequence goes on along the minus strand of CAVLGL010000057.1, from coordinate 40,863,728 downwards.
CCTTGCGGCAAAACATTATATACATATGACTTTCCATTGAATGTGAATCCAGTATATTTTCTACCATCTTTATTTATCGGAATTTGAAAATATGCATTATTTAAGTCAATGGTAGTGATATAATTCGCTCCGTGGAATGAATTCAAAACATCTAATTGTATAGGTGGTTTCTCTGTTTCTGCAACCATTTTCTTATTTATGCTTCTGGCATCAAGCAGAACTCTAATTGAGCCGTCTTTTTTAAGAGTGAATGTCAATGGACTACTGTAAGGCGTTGATGTCCTTGTGATGATACCAGCTTGTTCCATTTCATTTAACTTTTCTTCCATTTTCGATCTATATGCATATGGAATGGGATAGGACCCAGTAACTATAGGTTCATCATCGATCATTTCAATTTTATGCTCATAGCAATTGGCTCTTCCCAATTTGCTCGAAAACATATTCTTATGCTTTTCCAAAACCTTACTAAGTTTTGCCCTTTCAGAGACCTCCAATGTAGATCCTATGTTTATATTTATTAAGGGATCATCGGTACATTGTTTGATGCAGTTATTATGTAATACAGATTTATTATTATATTTTAAAGGTATAAAGTAGTCTTTGTTTTTCACTTTAAATTCTATTCCAACAGTAGTATTTCTCAAATCAATCAATATTTTATTTCTCTTGAGCCAGTCAAAGCCTAATATTAAAGGTCTTATTAAATTACCTACAATTAAAGTTTGTGTTTCAAAGACTACTTCATCTATCTTTATAGGCAATATGATCATCTGTTGTATTTTTGTGCTGCGCTGCCCAACAGCACCTTTTATTTGCATTGTTTTAACTGGCATTATTGATATTTTACGATTATTATCTTTAATTTGTAAATATAAACTTTCTGAAATGCATGTAACATCGCTCCCAGTGTCGAGGAGCGCGTCTATTTCTTTGTCAAATATTGAAACTTTAATTTCAGATCTCATATTCCCTATAAATTCCCTTTGATATTTATCTTCGTCTTCCTCGAAGACGGTTTGCACGAATAACTCCGTTATGGGCAAGTCCGACATGGCTTTTAAGGTGTTTAATATGCTATTTACATTGTCGTTATAACCAAGGCCTTCTCTGTTAAAATTTGCTTTTAAAGTAATAGGTTTTCGCGACCCTCTATTGTTTTTACCCAATGTTTGACCAGGTCGCCAACCCAGTTTTAATAACATATTTAATGCTTTGTTCCCTTTTACATTGTAAGGGGTCGAATCGGGAACTAGTTCGACCTGTACAGCTCTAAATTTGGCTCAGGGGCCGTAACATCAGGTTGGTCATTAGTGAAATGTATTTCATGTACTTCATTAACCTTCTTTTTTCCCTCTTCGGGTTTACGCCATGTTTTGTATGATTGTTGTATTTCTTTATGTTTTTGCTCCGTATTATTATTAAACTTCCTCCTTTTCTCGTTATAGTAAGGTTCATGACCTTCATCTTGTTTGTCGATGTCATCTAAGTTTCTTAAGAAATCTGTCGTGTCTATTATTGTCTCAATTTTAGCTATTCTCCATAATTGCTGCACAGTTTTAGGATAATGTCTGATGACATCAGTTACTAATTGTTTTTCAGGTATCGGATATGATAATGTTTGTGCCTTCTCAACCACATAAAGAAAATAACTAACCATGGTGGGGTGTGTACTTCTATTCCATTTATTTTGCACAAGGAATCTCTTTACTTTATTTTGTTCTTCTTCACCCCAAAACACTCTTAGGAAGTCAGCTTTAAAATCATCAAAAGTTGTCCAACGCACATTATTAATGCGAGCCCAATACTTGGCTTCACCTACTAAGCACTCTTGTGCAATCGAATTTCGAGACCATTAGATGGAACTTTCTTTAAATAATTGGTGAGATCTTCCAAAAATGATACTGGATGAGTATTTCCATTTCCAAATTTCGGCTTTTCTATTGTTACATTATGTACATTATATACAATATTTTGTCTAGGATCATTTACATGAGAGGTGCTCGCCCCGGACACCTCTTCTTGATTTATTTTAATTTGGTAATCTTTCGTTTGGTTAATAAATTTTTCCTCAAGATCCTTTATTTTAACCTCAAAGGTTTTCACTGCATTCTTAATTAATTTCTGAAGCATTTTCATCTCTTCTTTAGGCTTAGCCTTAACTGAGGTTGATTTTTCCTTATTTTTAGCCATTTTAATTTTTATTTCCACTTTTTTTTTGTTTTTTACACCTGTTGTGTCCTTCACTTAGTTTAATTGAGTCTTTACACTAATTTCACTTTATAATATATAGTATTGCAGTGTTTTTTTTTTTTTACACCTGTTGTGTCCTTCACTTAGTCTAATTGAGTCTTTCCACTTATTTCACTTTTTATTTTTTCGCTCCGTTATGCACACACCTCCTATATTATTACTCCATTTTAATATTTAAGCCCCACCCCCAGACTCTCAACCACCCCCAGCAAACACCACTCTCCAAGACATCTCTCCATTTCACGGACAACAAATTGTAGGCATATAGCCTACCTCATAATTTTATATTACCGGCCTCCTATTTAAAATTTAACCTCTATCCTGGTCACGGCACCAAATTGTAACGAACCCCCCCCCCCCCGACTTTTTTCTCTTCTACTATATATCCACTTATACTTGTATTTCTTTAGAATCTATATCTGTAAGATATATAAATATATCTAATTTACGTGACCAGTATAACTTGATCTTTCTAAAGGTTTAAATATAGGCCGTTTAATAAATTTATGGCGTGATCGTCTTAGTTAGGACCCTTTTTTACGTTGTGTTTGTATAGTAACTTAGTTCTTTTAGGTGTATCTTGGAAGAATGAATATTCACGAGAGCAATCGAAAGCTGTTGGTAGAGTCTTATAAGCTAAAGAACCCCGTTCACGAAGACAGAGCTCAAAAAGGTTAAGAACAATAAATTGTCCCTATTCCACTTGTATCTGGTTCACAACAGTCAATACCTTATTAATTAATCCCTTCCCGCTTGGAAAAGGCTCACAATATTTATATCAAATACCAGTTACAAGGGCTTCGCTCTCCCACATTTTAAAAAAAATGTGGAGGAGGTACACGGCCCCACACACGCCGCGCACGGTGAGCGCCAACCATTTTAATGCGCTCCCCCCGAAGGGTACGCAAAGTTGGGAACTGGACCGTAGTCCACAGCAAAATAACTGGCGAACCAGTAAAAGAGGACTTGGCCCCTTGACAGTGCGTAAGCACAAACATCGACCGAAGTCGCGCATGTCAATGCGTGTAAACGCCGTACAGAATACGATCAAATCCAGCCACAGTGAAATGTACGTCACACGGGTTAGGCAACAATCGGCACACTGACCATAAAAAGCCCTCCGTGAGCGCCACCACCTGCCAGACCGCCGTTTCTGCAGACGTGATGTAAGTGTAAGGCATCACCACCAATTGCATGGTCAGCACGGCCAATTGGCCGCAGAGCGTGTCATGAGTCTACCGCTCACCTCAAGGGAATGGGGTCCCACGTTGCGCGGCTTTCGGCCGCAGCCTTGAGAGCCTCCTCAGATTCTCCCTCCAGCTACCACCACCCGCATGAGGTCGACACATATGCTCCACCAACCAATACAATGGCAGATTTAGCCAATAGGCAGTTATAAGATAATATTAATAATTCGCCATCAGAAAGGGTTTGTGTCACTGACGTTGAGTATATGCATTTTTCGATCATGTTTGTCTCACCCACCAACAAGTTGCCTTCAATCTCTCAAAGGTGGGAACTTTATAGAGATATATTATTAAGTTGTTATATAAAACATCATGGAGGGCAGACAGTCTGCAGCCCCGCAATGAAGGGACCCGACTTGGGCAAAGCTACTTAGGTTGTGAGTCAAACCAAGACGCAGAGAGCGCCATTGAGAATAGCGACCCGCCAAACAACCATCGTAGAGACGCAATGCTACAGAATGCAACAAGCATCAATACGACTATCGTCGGGCTTACACCATCCCAAGGTCCCCCATACAGTCCCAGCAGACATCACCACCCGCATACCTCCATCGACCAGAACCACAAGATGCATCGAATCAGGTGCAGCACACCCGCAGATCCATCACAAGACACAATACTGCAAGTAGCAGTAAGCATCAATGCAACTATCATACGGATGGCGCCCCCTCACAACACACCCACATGATCCCTATCGACTTTGGTAACAAAATTTGATAATGTTGTTAACTAAAAATACCACCAACGTATCATAGTAGTACGGTACTAAGACGTAAGTAGCCAAAACTCCACGTATCATAGCGCTATTGCACTAAGACATGAAGTTGAGTATGCTTGTTGCACTTAAAAGTACTACCAAACACACTCACCCTAATCCGAAAGATAGCCGACGTATCATAACGCTATGCGCTAAGACGACGCCCACAACCGGTAGGGGTGTGCGATGTTCACGGGCAAGTCGTATTGCTACAACAAACCCGCTTACCACCGGCACTAAGATGATATGTCTAGGACACATCGGTTAGTGAGTCCAAGTTTACCTCGGTCTCAGAGGCTGCGAAGCAACCTACACGCCACTATAATAATCCTTTTTAAGTCCCATTTCTTTCAATATAATGCTTTTACATATTTGAGACCTTCCACATATTTGCTTTATTTCATAGACCATACTACTGTATGTCTTATTCATATGGGACTTCAAGTCATAACTCTGCTATCATAATGCTTATGCATCATAGAGACCTTCTATATTAATGCTTTGGTTCGTCAGACCTTACTATGTTAAGTCCCTAATATAGGACTAGTCATTGTGCAACCTTAGTACTAGCAGTCGGTCAGCCGACCACCCCATATATATGTACAACCTTGGGTATGTGTCTCCGACAACGCCCCAATATAAGGGAACATTACAAGAACACGTTTATTAACTTAGAAAATTTTAATCCATTTTTTCTATTATATTACAAATGTTATTTATCTTTGTTATTGCAATATAATCGCCTTGTATTTATATGATTTGATACATTTTGAACATTTTAAGCAGGTTTTTAATAAATTTAGAGATTTTTAGAGACATTTTATGCGTTTACTAATATATATAATATTCAATATTCCAAATGGATATTTTTGAACTCTATGCTTATTATTTGCATTTTATTGTTTAAATTATAATTTCTAAGACATTTTTAAATGTCTGTATAATGAATTTAACTATTATTTATTAATAATAATTATGAGGCGTCACAAAGGGTTCTAAACCAAGAATAACCATTTTAAAAATTTTGTCTGTCTCTCTGTTTGTCCAGGCTAATCTTTGGAATGACTCAACCGATTGTAATGAAATTCCGTGAACAAAAGAACAGCGAAATCATAACTGAAAAAATTGTTAGATAAATGGTCAATATAATTCAAAATTATATTGACCATTTATCCAGGGTTGCGGATTGCTGTTTATTATTTTATTAAACTAATTTAAAATTTATTCAAAGGGCATTAAAAAGTTCTTTAATCTTATTTTATTACTTTATTATCGTTCTATAAAAATAATTTGATTATTGCACAACGACTGTCTTAATTCTTAAATTTACCGTTAAAAATGCATTGCATATTATATCAAACGAGAAATTTATCAATAGTTAAGTGTGATTCACTACGTTCTTTTTTGTCAGTTCTTTTTTTGTGTATCCAAATTTAACATCTGAATCTGTTAAGGTTTACGTAAAGTTGCATCAAAGACCATACAATTTCTACTATAGAAATATACATTAAGCAACATACAATAACCGTGTAATGGCGGTGTAAGAATATCCACTATCCGATAATATCCCGTGGGTCTCGTAAGAGGCGATAGAGGGAAATAAATCAGGAGTTGGGCAACAGCGTCTTCCTAATAACGATAAAAAATAAAAAAAAACCTGCGGTTACCAACCCACTAGCCGGGCATGGCAACTGTGGCAAGTGGGGTACACTTTTTTATTTATTTTTATATCCCTTGTTTCAAAAACTACCACGAAGGGGCTATTTGGAAAATTTGGTTTCTAGTTTTGATATTTCGTTGAGTATATTATAAATAAAGAAGATTCTCGCGATATTTGAAACGATTTACTGATTCCAGGGCAAGCACTTGTTCAAAATTTAAATTAAATGTTCATTGTAATCTCCAAAACAGAACACAAAGCTTTAAAACATAAATGCAGTAAGAGATTCTGTGTAAAAAAGTGATGTTTCCGTTTCGAAGTGACTTTATCTAGGAGAGTTTCAACTCAACTACAATTAAAAATAATATTCAGTATTATTGTATGCTACTGTTACAGCCTATTTAAGTCACTGCTGAACATAGACCTTCCCCACAGATGCCTCTTAGGGGTATACTTGCCACAGTTGCCACGCCTGACTAGCGGGTTGGCAACAGCATATTTTTATTTTTAGTCGTTATTAGGAAGACGCTGTTGTCCAACTCCTGATTTATTTCCCTCTATCGCCTCTTACGAGACCCACGGGATATTATCGGGTAGTGGATATTCTTACACCGCCATTACACGGTTATTGTATGTTTTCAAGCTTCTGGACTGGAAAGGATACGGTATCAACATCAATAGCGAGTACATCACTCACTTTCGATTTGCCGACGATATAGTCCTTATGGCAGAATCGATGGAGGACCTAAGCACTATGCTCAATGACCTCAATAGTGTTTCCCAACGGATAGGTCTTAAGATGAACATGGACAAAACAAAAATCATGTTTAACGTCCATGTCATACCTATGCCGGTAGTTGTTGCTCGCTGTTAGCTCGAAGAACCGACAACCGATGGGGAAGAAAGGTTCTCGAGTGGCAGCCTCGTACCGGCAGGCGAAGTGTAGGGCGTCCCCCTACTAGATGGAGTGACGACCTGGTAAGATATGCAGGAAGTCGATGGATGCAGGTGGCTCAGGACCGTGCTTTGTGGCATTCCTTGGGGGAGGCCTATGTTCAGCAGTGGACTTGTGAAGGGCTGTAATGATGATGATGATATATGTTGCTTAATGTATATTTTTATAGTAGAAGTTGTATGGTCTTTGGTGAACCTTGAAACACTCTTATAATTGTGAAGAGTGCTCTGACAGAAGTAGGTGCATATAGACTGTGTCTATACTTTTCTAAAATTTTAACCTTTTTCGCCAGTTTAGGAGTCTCTGAAGGTTGATATCATCCTCTTTAAATAAATACCTTTACTGCTATACACAATTGCTGTGGCAAGGATTTAAGAGCCAGTTTATGGACATTTTGTAAGGAATCGTAGTCCTTAAGGTTGACAATAAATACATAATACATATACGCGTTTGTCACCAAAAGAGGTAGGCAACGACCACAGACTTCCATTTGACAAGGTCTTAACCCACCTCTGTCACTTTCTACGAGTGCAAGCCATTGAAGCATTTGTTTCCAATCCTGATCGCAATTTTCTCTTGCGAACTACACTTTTCTCTTTTGACAACATATCTGTGGATTTTTTAGTCAGAAGTTCAGACACATGAAAGATAATCATCAATACTACAAAATTCAACTGCTGGATATGGGCCTCTTCCATTGTAAGAAAAATTTGCCTTAATCGTCATGCCTAGCATGCAAATTGATGTTTGCAGTACCAGAGGTTTCGGGCCTATAATACTGCTGTCATTGCTAGTCTGGGTATTTACGTCTGACGTAAACGAAATAGATATACCAAAAGATTTTGAAGAAGCTAAACTATAAGATTTTGCATATTCAATAGTCGCATCTTTCTACACCCACGGGAGGGTGCGGGGTAATATCTCTAATAATATCAGATGAAATCAATACTCGTATAATATCATATGAAAAACCCAAACTGAAAAGCCCGAGTCCTACTGCAATCGCCAATCTGCCCGCAACTTCTTCCTGATAGCATCTAAAATTGCGGTTGTAAGCCTTTCTGGCAAACGTGACAACTATAGCAAAATCCATCTTATGAGGCAATCTAATCTGTAATGGATAAATGGATGGAGATAATTATAAAAACTTCAATTAAATACAGACGTATGAAGTATAAAACGTCCCTATCACAACTTTGCACGAACATTATGGCTCAATCTAACCCGCAAGACGTCACATCACGTTAAACTTCTGAGGAAATTTAGCATTCCCTATTTAAATTCCCCCGCTTAAATTTGTTACAAAGTTGTTATGAAATGTGTTAACCCCTAATGATAATTCGTAAATGTGCTTGTTTGTTTTGTGACGATTGGGTGGCGTAATGAGAGAATCCGTTCCATGGTTTGTATCCTTGCTGGCCAGCCAACAATGGCGCAAAATATTATTTTTTTCTCCAACATTGTTAATGTTGGTGAGCTATAAACAATTTGTGGTTCAAAGATTGCAATATAACGGTATCATATAATCTGGGTTATTGGGATACCTCTAGACTAGGAGAAACGAATCCCCATCAGTAGAATGCTATGGGACGATTAATAAGAATATAAAAATATATTTTTTTTTATAGAATGGGGGTGATAACCGAGCACACAGTCTACCTGATGGGTAGAATGCTGTAGCCCATAGACATCTACATTTATCTCCGATTAAGAATCAAAATGCAGATGTCTCTGAGCACTAAGATGGAATGCTTCACAGCTTTCAGTAATTACGAGTATACTTGCTCCTTGAAATTGTAAATATATTAATCTACAAATGTTAATTCACAAGTAGTAATTAGTGGTAATTTAACAATAGCTAGTCATTGTTACAGTAATGTTATATTTCAAATGTCTACATATAAAAATATTTTTTTAAACTTTCTAACTCTCACGCTACTCAACGCTTAACGAAATAATAGACGGCTATATATTTAAATAAATAGTTTAAGTAGTGTGAGATCAATATAAAATCTAAAGATATGAGTGAATTCACTCAGGGGATAAGCGCTCGCCTTTAAATGTCATAGTACAATAGCAAACCAAGTCCTATTTAAGCCGGCACCACTGAAACAGCCACCTAAGTCTTGGCATAAACCACCCTGTTATATATTTCTTACGCCAAATATCACACCTTGCACTGCCGTGTTTTTGTCTGAAGCCATTAGAGAGGCGGTTTAAGAACAGGCTTTTTAGCATTCCGCTTAACCCTCAAAAATGAGAAAGTATTTGTAGCCTTCTTTATTGTTTAAAATTGATCGCAGGTGAATGCGTAATGCGAATTTGTAGACGGTGAGCTGGCTTGTTACATCAGTTAAAAAAATAATAATACGTGCTTCGCGGTGATCGAAAACATACTTTGGAAATCTCTACGTGTAAGATATGGAAGTGCGTGCTGCCAGTGATGCCCTATGGATCTGAGATGTGATCCTTCACTGCTGGCAATAATGTTTTTGAGAATTCAACGAAAATCATTAAGTCCTCTCCTGACCAAAGCGATATTTCGTGTTTTTATAGGTGTAATATACATATTTCATTTTCGTTTTCATTTAAATAAACGTCTCCGGTTCTTTACACTCACCATAGCAAACACAGCAGAATTAAGCTGTCATTATACATTGGTGAGACCAAGGTGCTTATCCGGTCAAGCCAACCCATCCGTGATATTGACAGGCCTGTTGGTCTAGTGGTTAGTGATCCTGACTGCTATGCCGGAGGTCGTGGGTTCGATTCCCACCCAGGACAAATGTTTGTGTGATGAGCACGATCATTTGTTCTGTGTCTGGGTGTAATTTATCTATAATATTTATGTATTTAGAAATATATAAGTATGTTTATCAGTTGTCTAGTACCCATAACACAAGCTCTGCTTAGCTTGGGACTAGATGGCGTTGTGTGATAGTTGTGGAATATTATTATTATTATTATTATTATTATTATATAAACATAATATAGCTACGAATGGCTCTACCACGTTACGTGGTTGCATTCACCATTATTACAAAGCACTATCTCACTGTACTGTGTTTTTCACCTCTCAGTTTTTATAGTTTGTTTTTCTAATTTTATCACCTAAAAGTGGGTGACGTAATCTGCATAAAAGGATTAAAGAATCTCATTTTTATCTTCACACTATACTTAGTAGTAATATTTTAGAACCTTCTGTTAAAAAACCAAAACTTTTAAGATATCATATTACAATATCTAACCGTACGGATACAACAAGGTGGACAATATTCGGTATAATTTGGACACCACAATGTCGAAGGTGCAGAGCAGATCATAGCAGAGACGGATAGATTACATTGACGACTAATGTACCACTATCGTATCGATGGAGGTGGAAATAGATATAGAAGGTTTTTGCTTTTCAGTGGAAATTAATAATAGTATAATAAAATATCGTTTTGAAATTTAAATTAATTATTAAATGTAACATTACCGTTTTTGAGGTCATGAAATATTTAACAGTTTGAAAAATTATCGCACCAAGTAGTTAGACATAAATAGATAATAAGAAAGTAATGTTACTCGTTGGGTTAAGGAACCATGAAATATTTAAAGCGCAACTTGCACTCGTAAAATATCAGAACAATGAGAATATTTAGCAGCTGTATTTTGTAGCAACTCGTAAAGCGACACTAAAATTTAATCACCCACTTATTTCTAAAAGTATCTCGGAATAATAGGGTATGAAAACTAAATTCGAGATAAAACAACGTGAACTACCTTTATTATGGACTGAAGTAACGAACGAGTTTACTGTTCACCTGATGGTAAGTGGCTATTGCAGCTCCTTGTTTGTTTACATGGGTAAATGTCTACGCATACCCGTCTTGCGGGGGCTAAGAGGGGTTGTGTCGGACTTGCACTGACTAAACTCCAAAGTGATTCATTTCACCTAAATCTGCGCCCTCATCAGAGCCGGACAATCCTCGGAAGAGGACAACGTCCCTTCTCCTTCTCGGGTAATGCGCGCCAGAACACAAGGCGAACCTGCTTCTGTGACCTCCAACTCCACTTGCACAACGAACTGCACTGGGCTGGACCGAGAAAAGGAGAATGACACTTTGTACCCTTCACACCGAAACACAAGAGTACAAACTGCTATTTGGCGGCAGAAATAGGCAAAATGGTGGTACTTACCCAGACAAAAGCCTCAAGAGAAAGTGTAGCAATATTTTAATAAGTAAACATTTTCCATCTTAGCTTTGGGAATACATGAGGGAGTTGGAGTGTAAGGAAATAAATAAAATATGAAAACCTTTTTTCCTTCCTTAGTTCTTTTGTTAAACTCACTCACATAAACAAGGCTCTGACGATCAATATATAACAAAAAATCCAAACAAAAATGCCACATACTAGTGATGGAGAGCAGATTTGGTGACAGTGTGTAATACGTAGGCTTTAACAAAAAGGAAGTTATCTCTGCAATCACGAAAGCCCAGCGTGGTGAGTATGGATGAAGAATCTCTTAAAAAGTGCAATTAGTACTATATTGAAAAAGCCTATGTACAAAATAGGTTTTTAAATGGACTTTAAAAAACTGAAATGCAAAGGACTGTTAGTTTAGGATAGTGTAGTTCTAGGGTCTTAGTTAAACGAATGAGAATAGGAATTAGATTATGCAAAATAATCAATTCTCCAAACCAATATATATATTTATATATATTTTGAATATTTTTTATGAAATGAATCAATGAAATCGGTTCATAATTGGTTAAGATATCGCGTTACACAATATAAATACAAAAAAGCATTCGAAGTGTATACCTCTTTTTTAAGTCATCTAAAAATCCAAGTCAACGTTGTTGAAGTGCCACAACTTTTTACAACTGAACAGAAAACTTTAGTCTATAGTCGAAAATACTTTAGCAAAGAAAAAGCTAAAGCGTGTATAGAAGGATTAGATTAACTGAAATTACTCGATCCAACTTCAATTTCTTTTTACTGTTATTATGTGAAGACACGTAAACACTACAACCGTCGGTACAATTGCATCAAAGTATTTGTACAGAATTTGAGTAGTTTTCCTAGGATTTTTAATAATAGAAACGAGAAAGATTTTATTATGATTGAAACGATTATGAATGATTTACGATGCGTACGTGTGATTCGGAAGTGCTATTCATTAATCGACTCCACTGGGCCATCAATTATCACATCATATGTTTATAACATATTTTTTTAATTTATTTTTACGTAAGAAAAGGCAAACGAGCATACGGTTCACCTGATGGTAAATGATTAATAATGATAATAATTTTTCCACCATTAACTTTTTTTATTGCAATTATATACAACTAGATACAATTCTTGTAACTATTTAAGCCTCTTAATAGCAATGAAGTCAAAGTTGTTACGGTGTTAATGGGAAGAAAACAGTTTTAAAAATAATTGTAGAACATTGAGTGAGGGCGCAAGCACAGGTGCTCTCTATTCTCTCATGGGTTGGCATTCCGATACGACCAGAAAGAGGTAAGGTGCAGGACTAATGGCTTTACGTGCTTTCCGAGGTTTGGGAGTGAAACATTGCCAACCTCCTGATACCGAGCTGCTTTTGAGAATTTTTAGACAAAAAAAAACAAGTATCTGATTTTAGCCCGACCCGGGCTTTAAGCCTCAATATCAGCCATATCTCTATCTACCATCAGTTGTACTTACAACTAGTTATAATAACATAGTTAAGACAATTAGTGATATTTAGGTACTGTATGTGTGTTCTTCATAATTGCGAAAGATATAAACTCATCTACAAAAAAAATCGCCCACTAAAAATGAAAAATCTACGATGATGACTTTTTATGATAAATGATAAACAATCAAGAATTCACTATATAATGAATCAACCGTGTAGTGGTGATTTAAGAATGTTCACTACCCTATAGGGTTTTGTGTGCCGTGAGAAATGACAGAGGGAACAAATCAGTAGATGGGTCTTCCATATAACATCTGGAAAATAAAAAAAAAACTGCGGTTGTCAACCGGTCTGCTAAGCGTGAGAACTACAGCAAATCCCCCTTTAATGCAATCTAATGGGGAAAACTATGTTAAGAAGTGGACTTTTGCTGTAATAATAATAGTATTTTAGTATTCTAAGATTTTTGACTGTAAATAAAAAATATAAAAATTAAAATTTATTGCATAAATATTAAATAAATAAACAGTATGGTATTGTCAGTGAAGTTAATTTGTGGACTGGGCAGATGGCATTGCAATAGCTTTCGGATTGACATTGACCTTGTCAATGACACGCTGCAATAGAAAGAAGCCATCTAGGCGACCATTACGTGCGCCATTACTTTGCAAGTCACCGCACTTACCTTACTACCATATCCATAGTTTGAGGCTGCTTTAGTGGAGTGCTTCACAACTGGGTCAAGACAAGGAATTTGGAGATCGAGGTGAGCGTTATTGCATGCCCTTTTATTTTGTTCTATGTATGGAGTAGGTTTATAGACAATCCGCAATTAATTATGTTGATTTCACATGTAAACATCGCATAATATATCGTTCCTGCATAAGATATTATATTGATATCATATATACATATTCGCATCATAAATTTACAGTCCATTTAAAGAAGTTACTCTCGCTGAATTTATATTTATTTTATTCAATGGAAAGACGAAAAACGATATTTATTTTAAATAAATAAGCTGATAGTAATTTCTTGATCATATAAGAATATACGTAATTAAAATCGTATGTCAGTTTCGGTTCAGTTCAATATTTATAATCATTTGGTACTAAATACGTGTTAAAAAATATTTAATTTATTTTTATTGTCTTTTAAAAATCCATATAGAATACTCGTAAATTATTTAAAAAAAAACCTTTCGTGAAGAAACTGCTAAAAAAGACAGTTTTATCCAATCACAAAAACCCTTATGGGGTGAATTTCACTAAATCCATTTTCTGAAGAGTTTAACGGAATACGGATAATCCCTGTATTCGTTTGCTATTGCGGAAAAAACATTCTGAATTGGAATAGTATAATCTGTATGCTGGATAGAATTATTCTGTCGATACGATATACGTTAATAGTTAATAAAATGGTAGTTTTGCTTAAAGTTGTCTTTTTAGATTATTTTATGTTTGTAACACGAAATGTATTTAATGACCTGGCGTAAATTGATGTAGAGTCACACTGCAGCTTTTGTATAGCATGCATGGGTCGACTCGACCGGGGAAGAACCACGCTCTCACTCACACATACACGCGTAAAATAGCAGCTTAATGGTACTGTATTTCGTATGGAAAGTGTAGAGAACCAGATACCTTTTTTACTGGAAACGAGGCATTCCATCTTGGTTCTCGGGGAAAACAACGCATCCGCAATGTTATTACTGGCTGAGAATAGATGTAGATGTCTATGAGCCACAGTATTCACTTACCATCAGGTAGACTGTGTGCTCGTTTGTCACCCTTATATTGTATAATAAAACAGGATTATTAAACCGTGTTGTCAAACCATCTGTGGGAAGCCATGTTTTCGGCACTTCCCATAATTGCTTCTTACTACACTCAAGAGACGAAATTGAATAAAAAAAGGTGATAATGAATCTAATAATGTAAAATATAAAGCTTTGATTAGCAATCAAATATCATATCAAGTATCATAACTTTGGTAAATTGTTCTATTATGTAGAAGTGCTTGCTTCAAATCGCCTAACTAAATTCAAACTTCATGTTCATTTGAGTAAAACGGATTAAGTTTCAAATTGTAGATCTATGAATGTTCTTAAGTTCTTATAACGTGCTATATAGATGTCTAAGTTGAATAGTATAGAGAGAACCGCATTAAACTTCTATAAGTAAATGGACTTTTATATGGGTCGCCTGCAAGTAGTAAATTCAACAAGATAACAGACGCGGTTACGGGGACCGATAAATGTGGGCATATTCTTTTTTTATAGACGAGGGGGCAAACAAGCATGCGGCTCACTTGATAGTAAGAGACTATCGCCGCCCATGAACAACCGCAACACCAGGGGAAATGCAGATGCGTTGCCAGCCTTTTAAAAACGTGTAAGCTCTTTTCTTAAAGGTCCCTAATTCGTATCGGTCCGGAAAAATCGCCGGTGGTACAGAATTCCACAGGGAAGTTGTACGAGTAACAAAATTCCTAGTAAAACGCACAGTCGTGGACGGCCAAGCATCCAGATAGTGAGGATGGTAACGTGAATATTTACGCGATGTGCGTTTGTGAAATTTGGCGGCTGGAATTAATCCGAACAATTCCTCAGAGCACTTCGCGTGGTAAATTCGATAGAAAATGCAAAGGGATGCAACATCCCTACGCAGTGCCAGTGTATCGAGCCAATCAGAAAGAACTCGGTTTCGAACCGCTCTCCGCTGGATGCGTTCAAATGGAAGGAGCTGGCACTGGGGTGCCCGGCCCAGAGATATGAACAGTATTCCATGTGAGGCCGAACTTGCGCTGTGTAAAGTTGAAAGTGATGTGCCGGCATGGAATACTGTCTCGGTTTGCTGAGCACGCCAAGCTTTTTAGAGGCCAATTTGGCCTTCCCTTCCAAGTGACCATGAAACTGCACACTATTCGATATGTTGACGCCGAGGATTCCGATGCTAGCTGAGGCAGCAAGGGGAGTGCCTTGAAACTGAGGAGGTACGACAAAGGGGACCTTTTTAGCGGTATTCATTCGAAAATGCCAAACCCGAATCCCACGGAACTGAGATGGGGCCATGCATTTTCAGATCGAGAGTGTCTGTGTCTTACCTTATACATACAGAATGAAGCATTTACGAAAAGCGCGTAAACTATTGCGTTACAATCGGCTTTTAGGAAAAAAGGAAAATGAAAATGGGCCCTTTAAAAAGTAATGAAAAACAAAGACGTGCTTAGAGTAGACAATGCTGAACATAGGCCTCCCCCAGGTAATGCAACAAAGTAAGGTTCTGAGCTACCTGCATCCATTAACTTCTGCATGTCTTCACTTTATCTATTGGGTGACCTTTCTACACTTCGCTTGCAGGTAAGAGGCTGCATTAATTTCTATATATCCTTTCTTTCCCAATAATTATCGGTTCGGTCGTTAATAATTATGATTCTCGTTATATTAATATTAAGAGTTAAGACGCTATTCAGACTTGACTAATTCGTGCCAATTAGACACAAAAAGCACATTTTCTATGCAAGTAGATCTTGCTTAAATAGAACATTACCATAAATCGTAGCCGCTTTATTCAGTATTCTGCCTGGAACAGACTATCGATCTAAGAAATTACGAGGAAATTGAAGGTGGTTAGTAGAGACGATAGTTTATTATATATTTACCTTCTAATTTTAAATTTAAATGCCATGAAAGTGAAAAATCTTCAAAATATTCGTTATAAAATTTTAGACATTTTATTGAGTCGCTTAAGCTATAAGAAAATATGAGAACATTTTTGCTTTTCAGTTCAAAGCATAGTTTAATAAATGTTTAAAATTAGTTGCCTGTAATGTCTCCTTTGTTTTTATGTACCTACTAGAACTAAAGTCTTGGAGAATACAAAAATAGTTCTCACTGATTAATTTTGATTAAAACTATAACAAACTAAGTAGAAAAAAATATATGTATGAAATGAAATGAAATGAAATTTATTTAACATACATTCCATTATAGTTACAGTTATTTGTGTGTGTGCGTGTGTGTGTGTGTGTGTGTGTGTGTGCGTGTGTGCGTGTGCGTGTGCGGGTGCGTGTGCGTGTGCGTGTGCGTGTACGTGTGCGTGTGCGTGTGCGTGTGCGTGTGCGTGTGCGTGTGCGTGTGCGTGTGCGTGTGCGTGTGCGTGTGCGTGTGCGTGTGCGTGTGCGTGTGCGTGTGCGTGTGCTTGTGCGTGTGCGTGGCGTGTGCGTGTGCGTGTGCGTGTGCGTGTGCGTGTGCGTGTGCGTGTGCGTGTGTGTGTGTGTGTGTGTGTGTGTGTGTGTGTGTGTGTGTGTGTGTGTGTGTGTGTGAGTGTGTTTGTTATTACGTGATCTTCGTGAACAAATCTTCAGTCGCATCGTAATTCAAGCCGTTAAGAGTTTGTTTTAGGATTTTCTTAAATTCGTGGTTATTAAGATTAATAACCGTTTTAACATTTCTGTTAATAGCAGTTTTAACTTTGTTAAATAATTTATTATACAGCATTGGTCCACAAAAGTTGTAGCTTTTTCTTGCAAATACGGTCCTGACCCTAGGTACGGGTAGTCTTTTTACTCGTTTGTTACTTTTAGGAAGACCAGGCACAAAAAGGCGGTGATACACCTCTAATACCCAGGTTTTCTAGCCTTGTCAATAGTATAGGGATCGACACCGTGTCAAATGCCTTTTGAAGATCGAGAAAGACACCAATACACCTTTCACTTTTGTCTAAGTAAGTGTTCACTGAGGACGAGAGATGGAGGACAGCATCATCAGTGGATTTGTTCTTCCTGAATCCGTATTTGTTAGGGCTTAATAGGTCAAATTTTTCGAGGTAGCTAACCAGTCTACTGTTTACAATTTTTTCTAGGACTTTAGAAAGAATTAGCAACAATGAAATAGGTCTGTAATTTGATGGTAGATTTTTTTGACCATCTTTATAGATAGGTGTAACTAAAGCCTTTTTGAGGATGTCTGGGAAGACACCGGTTTTTAAGCTAAGGTTTGTTAGATAAGTTACAGGTTCAACAATAAAAGGTCATGCATATTTTATAATGTGTGATGTTATACTGTCTCATCTAGAGGCACTACTTGATTTCAAGCTGGAAATAAATTTATGAACTTCGGCGCAATCAGTCAAAAACAAGGAAAAAAAATTTGGCAACGAGTTTGACCTGGCTGCATTGACAGACAATTGTTCTTGTGTACGTCCTAATTTGTTTATAGTTTAATTCGCCAACTCGAGACCAATTGTAGTAAAGTACCCGTTTACCACATCGAGAGACTCTACTGTTCATGTTTTAATGTTGAGAAGCTCCTCAGATGTATTTTGAGTTTTTTTATTCAAGTTACAAACATTTTTAATTAAATTCCAAGTACTTTTAATGCATCCTGTATTTTTATTGAATTTAGAGCGGTAGTAATTTAATTTACTTAATTTAACAAGCTTGTTACATATGTTTCGGTAGCAACAGTATACGGTTTTTAGATTTTGATCGTTTGGTGCCTTTTTAAGTTGTCTCTGAAGCTTATTCCTTTTACGGATTGAAATAAGGATACCTGGCGTAATCCACGGTTTTAGTCTTTGTTTTCTATGAGGTATGGAAGCTTCCTTTGTATTAATACTAATGATAGATTGTAACTTATACACTAAATATTCGGCAGTTTCATTAACTGAGGTTAGTTTGTAGTAATCATTCCAGTTTTCATTAGCCAATTGTGTTTTTATCGCATCAAAGTCAATTTTGTAGCGCTTAGTATTAGGTACAGACTTGTTAATTTCCGGACTATTAAAAATTAATAGTATGGGTGAGTGGTCAGTTAATGGATCGAATACAAAGGTTTGCCAATAACTTTTCGTTTTAACCATAAAGTGGTCAATACATGATTCTAAGCGTGTGGGTTTGTCTATATCCTGAAGTAAGCCATAGTATGCCATGAGACTTATGTAACTTGTGCCACTCATAGATACGTTCCCCGGCAATATATTTATATTTATATCACCCGTAAGTATTATAGTATTTTGAGGTGTGTCTTTCAAAATCCGCTCTAGAGAATTAAGATAATTTGCAGGATTCGGAAAACCTGCCGGTCTGTAAGAACAAATAACCGCACAGCTTTCTTCAATATTCAGAACCAAACTGTTACACTATACCACAATACCACTGCGTATATACACTACTACACCATCATTTTGGTTCAGTTTATTTTATGTATATAACATAAGATAGTTATCTAAAAGCGGCGGTGACTTGATCTCATTTGTCCAACATTTGGTTAGTACAAGAATGTCTAGCGACTCAACAAACACTAGAAAATGATCCAAATTACAGTGGATACTCCTTATATTAACTGACAGAATAGACAGTGAGTTTGGAGTTACCTAGAAAAGTCGCTTGCATAATGCAGGATCCGCCACCTCAGTACAAGTGGGGTTACAAACGAGATTTAATTCATTTTGAACAATACATTTATTTTTATTATTGAATTTTAATTTTAAGGAGCAAACTATTGTTACATTGACAACGACGCACTGATTTTTCAAAAGTTATAGTAGATTGTATATATGTAATTAGCGTAGTAGAAAGTTGGGCTTGCATGTAATACGATTTAAACCCAAAAAGTCTTGTAGTCATGTCGTATGAATGAGTAGTGTTATGTAATATGTAATGTAGTAATGTATGTAATGTATGGTACATGTGTATGGTATATATATGTATGTATTACTGTTGACATGTGATCGGCGACATGAAATGGTAATTATAATATATTGTAACTGTGTATGTATTATGTTGTGTATGTGATTATAATTGTAAATAAATGGAATGTGTGTATTGGTGGGTGAGTTCAAAAAATGGCCTTACAATTACAAAGATTTAAAACAAAATAAATAAATGAATAAATTAACAGTAAGAACTGTGCAAAAGTTTTGTAAAAATACGCTTCATAAAAATAGCTTAAATCTAGTCATTATGTAGACAACTTATTAAGGTCTTCGTGGCCCTTGATCAGGATAGGCTTGGATTGCTCAGATTTCTTTAAGTATACTCTTCCAGCTGAGGTCCAACAGAAGACGTAATTATTTTTCTTAGTGAAATCTCTCACGGCTGCTTACAACTGCCTCGTTTTTTGCGGTAAGTTGTCCGAGATGTAAATTGGTTTTGCCGGTCCGTCCATCGAAATATCTTTTGTATTTAGCTTCTTATCGGAATGAGTTTTGTTGTATTTTTTGAGATTCGAGATAAATTTATCCTTCGTAAGGCAGCTTATAAAATCTGCTATAATTGGCTTATTGCCCTCGTTTTAGTATTAATTCTATATATATTTTTTACGTCCGACTGTTGAAGCGTTGAACCCAGGACTCCGCCTGTCTTTACCAGTATATTTATATTTATAAATCTTGGATACGCTTGCAGTAAGCACTGTTTTGCTCTTCTAGAATGTGTACTTTTTGCAAAAGCGAATCGTATTTATCAGACATAAAATTAACGTATTTCCTCATTCTGTTGTTTAATCTTCCCCATACATTTAAGAATTATGGAATATTTGCTGTCTTGTTCTTTTTTGAAAGACGTAAACAGTGATAGGAATTTGTCATGAATCATACTTAGTTTGTCCGAGATATCATTACTATGTTTTCTTTTCCCTAGACCGGTGTTTATATAATACTCGTTTTCAGGGATAGTATGAATATTTGGTTCGGAGTCGCAATGTTGTAAGTTTGTTCGGAGCACGGATGATGACGCACCCAAAGGCGAGCGGTTAAGCGGCATTGCGAAAGGTACCAGCCAAGTATAAATTAGAAGGAAATTATTGCAGAGGTTACGTTTTTATGATTCAATATAGTTATCCTTGTTCCACAAGTGTGGTATAAAACACTCAGTGTTCGACAGCGTCTCAGGTAGGGCGTAGGGATCAGCTTAGTTTGGACGATATCGGCACGATCGGTTAGCCGCACGTTCCGACCAATATATCTTGAGATCACACGCTGCGCGTGTATTAATACAATAGAAAAATGAATAGACTCACTGTATATGTGCGTGTGCGCCGCCGTTTGTATGCACGTTGTGACGGGTAATGAAGAACACCTCTTTGCGCTTATGCTATCTTATTATTTTAAATTTAATTTTCGCACCAAAATTGAATTAATTTTTACGTTTGAGACAAAAAAGCAATTTACACGTCTATACTCTTTCGAGGTCCAGGGGGGAAAGCAATGTATACCAGATCATTTTATCATCAGAATCCTAACATATGCCTCTATTTTAAAATTTTTTCAATTCTTTCGTTAACAATGAAAAAAGACAGAAGTAAAAGTAAATAGGCATATAAATTTTAATAACTATAACGCTTATCCACAAAGCAATCAATTTTGTTGAAAGTTTTTACGGAGTGAAATTTTACTTAAATCTTCTCAAAATATCATAACTTTTTTTATAGCTGAAAATTTAAAGAAATAGTACAGGTCGTGTTACTAATCTGTAGACAATTTTATCGATATTAGCATTGTATTCATTAAATGAACGAAATAGAAATGAAGATAGAGCAATATTTTGTAAAGAATGTAACAATAAATGCAATATAACTTTTCTTTTACTAGTTTATTAATTATAATTTCCTTGAAAAAAATTAAAAAGTACTATTATATATTTGTCTTATTGTGCCGGATGGGCGTAACTCTCCGGAGTAAATGTTGTCGAAGATACTCCGCGAGTCGCTCACGTCCTACACCTATAGGTTCCGGAGGATAATTTCACTGCCGTCTCTGTGTATGCTGCTGGAGAACTGTGGACTGAGGTTCCATACTCCCCCAGGTAATGCAACAAAGTAAGGTTCTGAGCTACCTGCATCCATTAACTTCTGCATGTCTTCACTTTATCTATTGGGTGACCTTTCTACACTTCGCTTGCAGGTAAGAGGCTGCATTAATTTCTGTATATCCTTTCTTTCCCAATAATTATCGGTTCGGTCGTTAATAATTATGATTCTCGTTATATTAATATTAAGAGTTAAGACGCTATTCAGACTTGACTAATTCGTGCCAATTAGACACAAAAAGCACATTTTCTATGCAAGTAGATCTTGCTTAAATAGAACATTACCATAAATCGTAGCCGCTTTATTCAGTATTCTGCCTGGAACAGACTATCGATCTAAGAAATTACGAGGAAATTGAAGGTGGTTAGTAGAGACGATAGTTTATTATATATTTACCTTCTAATTTTAAATTTAAATGCCATGAAAGTGAAAAATCTTCAAAATATTCGTTATAAAATTTTAGACATTTTATTGAGTCGCTTAAGCTATAAGAAAATATGAGAACATTTTTGCTTTTCAGTTCAAAGCATAGTTTAATAAATGTTTAAAATTAGTTGCCTGTAATGTCTCCTTTGTTTTTATGTACCTACTAGAACTAAAGTCTTGGAGAATACAAAAATAGTTCTCACTGATTAATTTTGATTAAAACTATAACAAACTAAGTAGAAAAAAATATATGTATGAAATGAAATGAAATGAAATTTATTTAACATACATTCCATTATAGTTACAGTTATTTGTGTGTGTGCGTGTGTGTGTGTGTGCGTGTGTGTGTGTGTGTGTGTGTGTGTGTGCGTGTGTGCGTGTGCGTGTGCGGGTGCGTGTGCGTGTGCGTGTGCGTGTACGTGTGCGTGTGCGTGTGCGTGTGCGTGTGCGTGTGCGTGGGCGTGTGCGTGTGCGTGTGCGTGTGCGTGTGCGTGTGCGTGTGCGTGTGCGTGTGCGTGTGCGTGTGCGTGTGCGTGTGTGTGTGTGTGTGTGTGTGTGTGCGTGTGCGTGTGCGTGTGCGGGTGCGTGTGCGTGTGGGTGTGCGTGTACGTGTGCGTGTGCGTGTGCGTGTGCGTGTGCGTGTGTGTGTGAGTGTGTTTGTTATTACGTGATCTTCGTGAACAAATCTTCAGTCGCATCGTAATTCAAGCCGTTAAGAGTTTGTTTTAGGATTTTCTTAAATTCGTGGTTATTAAGATTAATAACCGTTTTAACATTTCTGTTAATAGCAGTTTTAACTTTGTTAAATAATTTATTATACAGCATTGGTCCACAAAAGTTGTAGCTTTTTCTTGCAAATACGGTCCTGACCCTAGGTACGGGTAGTCTTTTTACTCGTTTGTTACTTTTAGGAAGACCAGGCACAAAAAGGCGGTGATACACCTCTAATACCCAGGTTTTCTAGCCTTGTCAATAGTATAGGGATCGACACCGTGTCAAATGCCTTTTGAAGATCGAGAAAGACACCAATACACCTTTCACTTTTGTCTAAGTAAGTGTTCACTGAGGACGAGAGATGGAGGACAGCATCATCAGTGGATTTGTTCTTCCTGAATCCGTATTTGTTAGGGCTTAATAGGTCAAATTTTTCGAGGTAGCTAACCAGTCTACTGTTTACAATTTTTTCTAGGACTTTAGAAAGAATTAGCAACAATGAAATAGGTCTGTAATTTGATGGTAGATTTTTTTGACCATCTTTATAGATAGGTGTAACTAAAGCCTTTTTGAGGATGTCTGGGAAGACACCGGTTTTTAAGCTAAGGTTTGTTAGATAAGTTACAGGTTCAACAATAAAAGGTCATGCATATTTTATAATGTGTGATGTTATACTGTCTCATCTAGAGGCACTACTTGATTTCAAGCTGGAAATAAATTTATGAACTTCGGCGCAATCAGTCAAAAACAAGGAAAAAAAATTTGGCAACGAGTTTGACCTGGCTGCATTGACAGACAATTGTTCTTGTGTACGTCCTAATTTGTTTATAGTTTAATTCGCCAACTCGAGACCAATTGTAGTAAAGTACCCGTTTACCACATCGAGAGACTCTACTGTTCATGTTTTAATGTTGAGAAGCTCCTCAGATGTATTTTGAGTTTTTTTATTCAAGTTACAAACATTTTTAATTAAATTCCAAGTACTTTTAATGCATCCTGTATTTTTATTGAATTTAGAGCGGTAGTAATTTAATTTACTTAATTTAACAAGCTTGTTACATATGTTTCGGTAGCAACAGTATACGGTTTTTAGATTTTGATCGTTTGGTGCCTTTTTAAGTTGTCTCTGAAGCTTATTCCTTTTACGGATTGAAATAAGGATACCTGGCGTAATCCACTGTTTTAGTCTTTGTTTTCTATGAGGTATGGAAGCTTCCTTTGTATTAATACTAATGATAGATTGTAACTTATACACTAAATATTCGGCAGTTTCATTAACTGAGGTTAGTTTGTAGTAATCATTCCAGTTTTCATTAGCCAATTGTGTTTTTATCGCATCAAAGTCAATTTTGTAGCGCTTAGTATTAGGTACAGACTTGTTAATTTCCGGACTATTAAAAATTAATAGTATGGGTGAGTGGTCAGTTAATGGATCGAATACAAAGGTTTGCCAATAACTTTTCGTTTTAACCATAAAGTGGTCAATACATGATTCTAAGCGTGTGGGTTTGTCTATATCCTGAAGTAAGCCATAGTATGCCATGAGACTTATGTAACTTGTGCCACTCATAGATACGTTCCCCGGCAATATATTTATATTTATATCACCCGTAAGTATTATAGTATTTTGAGGTGTGTCTTTCAAAATCCGCTCTAGAGAATTAAGATAATTCGCAGGATTCGGAAAACCTGCCGGTCTGTAAGAACAAATAACCGCACAGCTTTCTTCAATATTCAGAACCAAACTGTTACACTATACCACAATACCACTGCGTATATACACTACTACACCATCATTTTGGTTCAGTTTATTTTATGTATATAACATAAGATAGTTATCTAAAAGCGGCGGTGACTTGATCTCATTTGTCCAACATTTGGTTAGTACAAGAATGTCTAGCGACTCAACAAACACTAGAAAATGATCCAAATTACAGTGGATACTCCTTATATTAACTGACAGAATAGACAGTGAGTTTGGAGTTACCTAGAAAAGTCGCTTGCATAATGCAGGATCCGCCACCTCAGTACAAGTGGGGTTACAAACGAGATTTAATTCATTTTGAACAATACATTTATTTTTATTATTGAATTTTAATTTTAAGGAGCAAACTATTGTTACATTGACAACGACGCACTGATTTTTCAAAAGTTATAGTAGATTGTATATATGTAATTAGCGTAGTAGAAAGTTGGGCTTGCATGTAATACGATTTAAACCCAAAAAGTCTTGTAGTCATGTCGTATGAATGAGTAGTGTTATGTAATATGTAATGTAGTAATGTATGTAATGTATGGTACATGTGTATGGTATATATATGTATGTATTACTGTTGACATGTGATCGGCGACATGAAATGGTAATTATAATATATTGTAACTGTGTATGTATTATGTTGTGTATGTGATTATAATTGTAAATAAATGGAATGTGTGTATTGGTGGGTGAGTTCAAAAAATGGCCTTACAATTACAAAGATTTAAAACAAAATAAATAAATGAATAAATTAACAGTAAGAACTGTGCAAAAGTTTTGTAAAAATACGCTTCATAAAAATAGCTTAAATCTAGTCATTATGTAGACAACTTATTAAGGTCTTCGTGGCCCTTGATCAGGATAGGCTTGGATTGCTCAGATTTCTTTAAGTATACTCTTCCAGCTGAGGTCCAACAGAAGACGTAATTATTTTTCTTAGTGAAATCTCTCACGGCTGCTTACAACTGCCTCGTTTTTTGCGGTAAGTTGTCCGAGATGTAAATTGGTTTTGCCGGTCCGTCCATCGAAATATCTTTTGTATTTAGCTTCTTATCGGAATGAGTTTTGTTGTATTTTTTGAGATTCGAGATAAATTTATCCTTCGTAAGGCAGCTTATAAAATCTGCTATAATTGGCTTATTGCCCTCGTTTTAGTATTAATTCTATATATATTTTTTACGTCCGACTGTTGAAGCGTTGAACCCAGGACTCCGCCTGTCTTTACCAGTATATTTATATTTATAAATCTTGGATACGCTTGCAGTAAGCACTGTTTTGCTCTTCTAGAATGTGTACTTTTTGCAAAAGCGAATCGTATTTATCAGACATAAAATTAACGTATTTCCTCATTCTGTTGTTTAATCTTCCCCATACATTTAAGAATTATGGAATATTTGCTGTCTTGTTCTTTTTTGAAAGACGTAAACAGTGATAGGAATTTGTCATGAATCATACTTAGTTTGTCCGAGATATCATTACTATGTTTTCTTTTCCCTAGACCGGTGTTTATATAATACTCGTTTTCAGGGATAGTATGAATATTTGGTTCGGAGTCGCAATGTTGTAAGTTTGTTCGGAGCACGGATGATGACGCACCCAAAGGCGAGCGGTTAAGCGGCATTGCGAAAGGTACCAGCCAAGTATACATTAGAAGGAAATTATTGCAGAGGTTACGTTTTTATGATTCAATATAGTTATCCTTGTTCCACAAGTGTGGTATAAAACACTCAGTGTTCGACAGCGTCTCAGGTAGGGCGTAGGGATCAGCTTAGTTTGGACGATATCGGCACGATCGGTTAGCCGCACGTTCCGACCAATATATCTTGAGATCACACGCTGCGCGTGTATTAATACAATAGAAAAATGAATAGACTCACTGTATATGTGCGTGTGCGCCGCCGTTTGTATGCACGTTGTGACGGGTAATGAAGAACACCTCTTTGCGCTTATGCTATCTTATTATTTTAAATTTAATTTTCGCACCAAAATTGAATTAATTTTTACGTTTGAGACAAAAAAGCAATTTACACGTCTATACTCTTTCGAGGTCCAGGGGGGAAAGCAATGTATACCAGATCATTTTATCATCAGAATCCTAACATATGCCTCTATTTTAAAATTTTTTCAATTCTTTCGTTAACAATGAAAAAAGACAGAAGTAAAAGTAAATAGGCGTATAAATTTTAATAACTATAACGCTTATCCACAAAGCAATCAATTTTGTTGAAAGTTTTTACGGAGTGAAATTTTACTTAAATCTTCTCAAAATATCATAACTTTTTTTATAGCTGAAAATTTAAAGAAATAGTACAGGTCGTGTTACTAATCTGTAGACAATTTTATCGATATTAGCATTGTATTCATTAAATGAACGAAATAGAAATGAAGATAGAGCAATATTTTGTAAAGAATGTAACAATAAATGCAATATAACTTTTCTTTTACTAGTTTATTAATTATAATTTCCTTGAAAAAAATTAAAAAGTACTATTATATATTTGTCTTATTGTGCCGGATGGGCGTAACTCTCCGGAGTAAATGTTGTCGAAGATACTCCGCGAGTCGCTCACGTCCTACACCTATAGGTTCCGGAGGATACTTTCACTGCCGTCTCTGTGTATGCTGCTGGAGAACTGTGGACTGAGGTTCAAAATTAAAATGCACGATTTATATATTAAAATAGCAAGGGAGTGGCCAGCGGTTCGACTAATTAATTAGTCGCGAAATTTTATAACTATTTATGTATTGACCACGGTTGTTGAACACGGTTGTTCAACTACGGTTGTTTACTATCGGTTGGTCACTAAATATTTCAAAAGATTCAATTAAAATGTGCGGTTATATTAAAATTTCTATTGGTATTAAAATATCTATTGGTAGTATCAAAATATCTATTGGTAGTATCGAATATCTATTGGAAGTAAAAAATATCTATTGGAAGTAACAAATATCTATTGGTAGTTTCAAAATATCTATTGGTAGTAGCTGGTTTTCTAACACTACTGACTAGCAGCTATTAATCAACTAAAAGTATTTGATTTTAACACTTGTGTAACAGCGAATATCAGTTACCACCTATTCCGTCTAGCTAACACTTTTTTACTATTTTTTTTTTTATTCTTTTTTATTTAAGGGACTTTCGTTATTATCAACATGTCAGTCCCATTGTACCTTATAACTAAATAGCACAAAAATATTTAATTACTTATACATTACTTAATAAATGATAAACCATTTGGGCAGCATCTGACAGTGGTTCAGAGAGTATACTTTGATATTCCCCTATGTTGTACATTTTAATGTCAGTTTTGGCGACCAGTAGTTTCCTTTCGTGATGGTTTTTAGAACATTCCGCGAGTAGGTGTTGTATGTCTTCGATTGTGTTGCATGTTTCGCAATTTGGAGATTGTTTTTTTTTCATCATGAAAGCAAACTTGTTGCACGGAATGTGTCCGGAGCGAAGTCGCATTGCTAATACAACAGATTTTCTGTTCAATAGACATTGATTGAACCAAGGCACTTTCGGAGGCTGACTCTGGATAGTTTTGTACCAAATCCCTTTTTCTTGCGACCTTTTGTCAAAATATTCTTTCCAAAGTGCATAACATTTCTCTTTGTATTTAATTAAAATTTCTGTATAGTCTGGATCAATATTACATTCTCTTCCTTGTGTAATTGCCAATTTAGCCAGTTTGTCAGCCTCCTCATTGCCTTGTAAACCGATGTGTGATGGTACCCACTGCAATACTAAATTACGGTTTTTACATTGAAGTTTAAATATTTCATTTAATATATGGTATGCTATCGATACACCTCTGAGACCAGAGGCGCATCGAGCAATATGTTGAAGAGCACTCTTGCTATCAGTTAATATGACTGTTTTTTGAAAATCTGTTGTACCATCATATACTAGGGCATCATTTATAGCAATTAATTCAGCTGACATTATTGTCAAATTATTAGGGATTTTAATCTTACATTTATTACCCAGTAGTGAATCTACATAAGCGGCACCTACCCCACATTTATCCTTAGATCCATCACAAAAAAGCTTGTGCCATCCAAAATATTTAACATTCAATTCATTGATCACATTCGACTTTAAAGAATTTATCTCCTGACATCTTTTAGCACTCTTGATACAATCTAAGTCTTCCTTAATTACGGTTTTAATATTAATACTTGATACCCAAGTATTTAAAGAGAACATATCTAGTGGATCCGAAGAATACAAATTACTATTATTAACTTGTTCTAATGTCATAGCTAGAAGCGGTTTCTTTTTATTTTGCCAGTACCTATCTTTACAGAATAAGCTGAGTTCTGTTAGTAGCTTAATAGTTGTATTATTAGATCTAGATTTACTTTTCAGACAATATTTATATGCTAGAAATTTTCTTCTTAAAAACAGGGGCGTTATATTTAATTCACTTTCCATAACGTGTATATTTTACTATATGTAACTGCGAATTTTCGGTTACCACCTTTTTCGGCTAGCTAACACTATTTTACTATATGCAACTGCGAATTTTCAGTTGCCACTTTTTTCGGCTATGTGTAACTGCGATTTTCAGTTACGACCTTTTTCGGCTAGCTAAACTTTTTCTATTTCACTATAACTGTTCACTGTGTTCTGCTACTAGTCACTTCAGCTACTACCGGATACTACTGCTTGTTATTGGTAGTTCTTCCTACTACAACGTTACTGTGATTTGCCCCCATAAGGTAGACTTCGGCTATACTGTATAGAGAGCCGCTTGCCATTTTCCGTTTTGCCTCTTTTATTTTTAAACATTTTCATTATGTAATTAGCACAAATCGCAATATTTTCTATACAAGGCTAATTTTTACATTAACATGCTATACATCATTAAATAGGCATTTTGGTCCTTTATCAGTATGTGATAAAGGTTACTCAATATATTTACATTTAAAAAAGTTATTAAACGAAATGTACCAAATTTTCATAACAAATGTGTACTTAGTAATCTTTAATTTTTCTATATTTATCAAATGCGTCTATTTACACAAATTATTTCTTTACTATTGCAATCTATACACCTTATGCTAACTAAATATCATATTTACAACTCTTTTAGAACACAAAAATATTCTTATTATTTTCAGTACAAACTATTGCGCAGTTAATTAAACTTCCAGAAAGTTCTACGATATGATGCGCTGTGATTGGTCGAATTTTTCTTAAATGCTTAAAGTTGTTTATATCAACTATTATTAAAACGACATTCTATACAAATATATTAAGAGTTGTAAACACACTGTAAAACTATATTAATACACAATTTGTTCGATTTCGTTGCTAATTTCACTTTTTATACAAAATAATATTCTTTCATCACTTTTTTCTTAAAGTCTTTAGGCCGTCGCGAACATCTCTCCCGCCGTGCAGCGTCGCGAAGATCTCCTCGCAGTGGCGCTGCATCTATTTCGGTGAGCGACGTTGCTTCTACTTCGGCAGCGGCACGAGTTTCCTGGTTAGCCTCTTGATTAGGCCGTTTGCGGTGCGTACCTCCACAGTGCGGATCTGTCCGTCCGCACCGGGGTATACAGCTTCAATCCTTCCTCGTGGCCAGGTGTTACGAGGTAACTGGCCGTCAGCTATGAGGATTCATTCATGGGCCTCCCGCCGGTTTTGAACTTCCAGTGGCCCAATGTAGTTCAGACCGGTGAAGGTGAACGGTCTCTGGTGATGAGCGAGACGTGTGCTGGGATGATCACCGGTGGCTGGCACAGATGGTTGCGTCTTTCTGATCCGACATTGTACGCATTGCCTCACTATTCTTTTCGTGGTGGGTCTAAGTCGGATTACCCAATAGTGCTGTCGAACCTCGTTGATGGTAGGTTTGGTTCCACAATGATGCAGGCTACGATGCGTCAAGTCTATGTACAATTGAGTGATGTAGTGATCACCATCCAAAATAGCTGGCCCTTTCATGTCTTCCGAGATTCCTTCACGGCGGCTATGCGACTTCGTAGAGCGATGATCCCGTCTTTCAACTCTATTTGGAGCGGTCGTAGGCGGCTATCATGGGCAACCTTTTCATCTCTATGGAGATCGGCTATCTCTCGTTTGAAGGAGTCCTCTTGGATGACACGTGTTAGGAGCTTTTCGGCCTCTCTGATGAATTCGGCCTCGTGTGTGATGTATTTATTTGCATCTCTATTTTTCACTTGACTGGGAGGCTGCGCGAGGTGTCGCGGATTATTTTTCGATTTCCTCCAGTCGGGATCTTCCTCTTTACTTTTCTTGGTCCTTTTGTAAAAGGTCATGTCTGTTGTTTTGCGGTAGAGTGTAATAAACTGAAGCACTCTGGCCGTCGCTCGCAATAAGCGTTCCCATTTCGAAAACTTTACTGGATCGGGAATGGCTTCTCTGAATAGCAGAGCTTTATGCGATTTTGTAATGGTGAAGGATCTTTCTTCACCGGTTGGTTCGGATAACGTGGGTTTTTCGGTCGGCCATGCTGACGGTTCTTTGTAAAGAAACGATGGGCCGTTGTACCACTCGTGATTTGAGTCGAATTTCGGTGGTACGTCCCTCGTAGCGGTGTCAGCTATGTTTAATTTGGTAGGTACCCAGCGCCAGTCATCCACTTTAGTATGGTCCTCGATCGCTGATATTCTATGTGCAACGAAAGGTTTATAACTTCTGGACCCCTTTTTTATCCAGGTAAGGACAGTTTTGCTGTCAGTCCAATATGTGACAGCTTCGGGCTTTACGTCATGCTCCTGGATGACAGCAGCAGCTACGCGACTTCCCATCACGGCGGCTTGTAACTCGAGGCGAGGTATAGATGTTACTTTGAGCGGAGTTACCTTCGCCTTGGCCATGACGAGGCTCACGTGTATTTGCCCATCGGGTGTCTTTGATCTCCAGTAGACTGCCGTTGCGTAGGCACTCTCACTGACATCGGTAAACACGTGTACTTGGAGTGAACGTGCGTTGCTGAATCCCGGGTAGCATCTTGGGATGCTTACTGATTTGAGTCGTTCCAGGTGTTGGATCCATGTAGACCACTGTTTAGTCAGATCTTCGTCCAACTCCTGGTCCCAGTCTGTTCCTCGTCTCCATGCTTCCTGCAGTATTTGTTTTGCTCGTATTGTAACTGGGGAGGCGAGGCCGAGCGGGTCATACAGCGACATTACTATTTTAAGTGCTTCCCTCTTGGTTGGTGTTTTATGAAGCAAATCAATTGGAAGTCGAGCGAGCTTTAAGTTGAAGCTCAGCTGATCGGTACTCGGTTTCCAGATTAATCCGAGTATTTTCTCTTCGGTTTCCCTATTGCCCAGGTCGACTGACTCAGTTGTTTCGTGGTCAGGTTCTAATTCTTTTACAATTTCTGGTGCGTTGGAAACCCATTTTCTTAATGTGAAGTGCGCTTTTTTGTGTATGTCGCGCACTTCCTTCTATATTCGCATTGCCTCTTCCAGTGACTGGAAACTGTCCAGATAGTCATCCATATAGTGGTTTTGGATGATAGCTTCTACGGCTTCTGGATACTCATCTATGTGCCTTTTGGCGTT
Organism: Parnassius mnemosyne; assembly: GCA_963668995.1. NCBI lineage: Eukaryota > Metazoa > Arthropoda > Insecta > Lepidoptera > Papilionidae > Parnassius > Parnassius mnemosyne. The sequence goes on along the minus strand of CAVLGL010000057.1, from coordinate 40,831,926 downwards.
CCAGTTCTTCGCGAATATGGCTGTACAGGGTGAACTAGCTGCACCGAATATGACCGACGTCATTCTATATTCTTGTGGAGCCTCATCGCGTCGATCTCCTCTCCAGAGATATCTCTGCCTTCGGGTCTGACTTTGATTTGCATGAACATTTCGGCTATGTCCGCGGAGACAGCGATATTATGGCGGCGAAAACGCATCATGACCCCTGGTAGTGATTGCAGTAGGTCTGGACCCGTGAGCAGGAAGTCGTGCAATGCCACCCCTTTTGTTTTGGCTGCGGCATCGTGTACTAATCAGAACTTCTCTGGCTTCATTGGGCTATGGACATCGAAGTGGGGTAGGTACCATGTCCTTCCCGGTGTGTTAGTTTTCGGTGCTATTTCGGCGTATCCCTTTTGTACTAGGGAATTCATGTGTTCATTATATTTTCGTTTTAGATCTTCATTTCGATCTAATTTTTTTTCGATAGAAACGAGCCTTTTTATTGACGTTTTATAATTACCTGGCATCTCGACATCTTTCTTTTTCCAGAGAAGCGCTGTTTCTATGTGCCCGTCTTCCAACTGACGGGTGCTGCTATTTAATATGTTTTCAGCTTTCTTCTCCGGATCGGAGTCTGGTCTTCTCGGATTAATAATGAGAGATTCCAGCGCGAAGTAATCGTGAAGTTGATCAATTATATTTTCCTCGCTCGTGTGCAGCTCATTGGCAGCGTGGACGCGCTGATACGGGGCTTTAGTGTGTGCCCCGTGTAGCACCCATCCTAATTCTGTGAGCGAGGCGATTAACTGGTGCGGCGGACCTCTGCGGATTTGAGTGGCTATCAGAAGTCTCCAATTGTCTTGTCCTATTAGGATCCTTGGGTTGCCGGAGTCATATATTAGTTGCTCCTTCAGGTCTTTTAAATGTTTACAATTTGCTATATCTGCTGCATACACAGTCTGTGGCCCAAAGTTTAGGCAAGCGACCGTGTGTGCTCTGAATGGCACCCTTTTTCTGTGGAGACTCTTCAGCGAAACTTTGACTCTTCGGGAGTTCGGCGAATCGAGGGTAGTGTTCCCGATAGCGGTAATCTTAAAAGGGTCCAACCGCCCTGTAGCTCCGATTTGTTTGGCAATTTCCTCATCCATCAATGAGACTGTTGACCCATTGTGATATAGGAAGTGTGTCAATGAGAAGAGGCGTGTTGATGCTTCTATATCTTTAATTATACTGACCTTATTCTACCTTAACACTAATATATATATAGTCGTGGGGGCTATACTGCACTACACCTCCCACCGACAAAAAAATAAAAAATAAATACATTTGGCTTTTTTTTAACTTATAAAAATAAATATATAACGTTAGTCTAATAATAATATAAATTACAAAAGTAAATATAAATAGGTATATCCTATGGGTAGTTCGGGTGGCCATATCCCTCTGCCCCATAGTAATTTCAAAGTCATAATAGAATTGGTATGATGTATCATGCATACATACAACATACTTATTTGACATAATTAGGTAATTCGCGAAGTTCTAGTATAGTTGTTCATTCATTTATATTTTAAAATACTCTTGTCTTATTTATTTATTCATATTTTTTCATCTCATTCCTTATTTTCGAGTTAGCCCTTTTTATAATCTTTTTTTTTTCATAATTCTTGTACGTACTTTATTTTCTTGATATTTTTTACCTTTAGCTAGCTTTATTTCTCTCTATTCACTTATATATTTATTTATTATTTAGATACCGAGAATAGGATTATTAATTCATTTCATTTTTATTTTATTTCGTGATATTTATCACGCGGGTACTTTATAAATATGGGCCCCCCATTTACTTGGGTATTATATTACTTTTTCATAACATTCATTTCATTTTATTGGTACATAAACTTTTTCTTATCATACTATATCAAGGTAAAACTGTACCTTGGGTTGTGTGTACAACCTTGAGGTCTACGTTTAAGTCATTTTAAAAGACTCCAACAAATGTCACGGAGGAAACTAAGTTCACACTATGATCCAATGAAGGATATGACCTCTATGTACCATCATTAAGAGTAACAAATTTAAGACTTCTCTGGTCCCCAACAGTACTAATATGAGTAAACTCGTTTACATCAGTTGTACTGAAGGTATTGTTCCCTAGTACCCGTTACTCCCGATTTTACCATCCAATCATGGAAACATACCCTGCTCGAGGACTATATGCTTTACCAGTGACGGACGTTCCCGTATCTCTCCATTATGTTTGTCAAGGTCAATTTTTGTTTTATTTTTATTTATTTCTTTACATTTATAGTTTTTTATTAATCATTATTTAATTGTACCACAATTTATACGTACATGGATCGCGTATATACATAATCAAGATTATGGACCATATTCCAATACAATTCGTAATAAATTCTGATTTATACCTCATTAACAATACATTAAAACTTATTTCGTATTTAATAGTGTCAGAACAACCTAAAAATTAATCGGTTATTAGGTTTTCCAAACGCTCAGCTGATTAAGCTGATTGTATGTGGATATGCTAACCTCCGATAATTTTTCTTTACCTTACTCTCACAATTACACACTATTAATATTTTTCATTTACAATTACGTATTCCGTAACTTAGCCAAACAGTTACTCACGTCTTTTACAAATTTATATCATATAATAGTCTCATATAATATTTAGTCACATCGTTGTCGGTCAGGGATTGAGGCTCACAATATGAGTACAATAAAATTTAAATTAATTAATTGTATACATAATATAATGAGTTTCAAAATCGAATTAAACGAAGTAATTATTTTCATAATCCACACAAATAGGTTAGATATTCAAGCTATTATCCCAAAAATAATGAATTATAATAGTTAAAACCTTATGATAGTTTAATCAATATTAAATCCAAAATAAATTATTGTATTTCATATTAAGATATAGAACAAAGAAGTCAAAGCAAAGTAATCATTTTCAATAACAATAGCATAATCACATAACAACAGATAGATCAAAATACAAATTGTAATCACACTCTTAGCAGCGCAAGCGATTTGAGACACCTTTGTTTTAATTAACAAAGTACGTATATGGCAACGTTTGCGATTACATCGTATTATGATCACCTAATTTAAAACGTAACTTATACAATGTTATTATTACATACATAATATGTGGATACAAGTAAAATTATAGTTTTAAATTCCTTATTTACACAGAATTTTAGACATATTACTTTTGCTTAGATCGAAAAAGATTGCTAGAAGTATGGTATTTACTGTATCGTTTACAGAAAATAATTGAATAATCACTGTAACAAATATCAACTTTACACAACAAAACATTGATTACTTACTTAACTTTTGACATTCAAACGAACAATTTTAATGTTTAATTAGGTTATTATATAACTTTAAAGTCACTGCCTTTATAAAAGAAAAAGAAAACCTAACACTTATTAATACCGAATTGTTTTTAACCCTTTTCAAATTGAATACTTACATTTAAATAAAATTTACTATAGAAAAAAAATCACAATGAAAAATATCATCGTTGTTATTTTAACTAAACGAAAAATTAATTTATGATAAACCATTGTAATTTTAAAAATGCAATCTACTATATTATTTCATTCGTTTTTACACGACACAGTAATAAAAATAATATAAAACAATGAACAATAACTGAATAAATTTAATAAAAAATTGTGCCTGTATGTTAATACATAAGTGCTTAAAGTGTAACTTAATTTTAATAATGTAATATGATTACATTTTTTTAGGTCGATTTTATCGTGAATTATCTGATAAAAAAAAACTTAATCATATATTAAATAAAAAATATTAAAAACTTTTTTATAATAATGATAAAACTTTTTAAAGAAATCTTTAAAAAAATGACAAAAAATACGCTGTTTCGATGTTACCTCAAATTTTCTTCTTTGTTCTTCTTGGCTCAACTTTGACATTCTTCTGATTCTGGACGAAGCTTTCCAGACTACAATCGCTTTTGTCCTTTTTAAATTAATCTGCCGTTTCTTGAATAATTTTGGTATTTGGTCATTATATCAAAATAAAATGCACATTTTATTTTCCTCACTCTTTGTAGCTGTTGTCTGTTGTCTTCAGATACTATACGTACTTTTTAATTTTTAGTTTCTGCAAAATTATTATAGTGGCCTCTTCTTTTATTCATATTCATTTATTTTTCGTCACATCCGGTATTGCATCCATTCTGTTATAATATAATTTTATTTTTAATTGGTCAATCCATGATGATTTCAATTTTTTTTTTGTAAATATTTTTTTTCTCTTTATGTAGGCCCGGCGGTGCGCGTGCAATGTAGCAGCGCACCGCCTGGCAGGGTCGCCATGTGATATAGGAAGTGTGTCAATGAGAAGAGGCGTGTTGATGCTTCTATATCTTTAATTATACTGTCCTTATTCTACCTTAACACTAATATATATATAGTCGTGGGGGCTATACTACACTACACCATCATCTAGCAGGGCGTGCGTATTTACAGCTCCCGCCGGTCCATTTACTCGAACTGGAATTATTTTTAGATAGGCGTGATGCTTTGACACAGCGAACGAATTTGCTACCGTTTCTTGAGGTTCTTTTTGTGTGACCTCTGTCTTCTCCTTTTTGTTATGGTGGAGAAGTCGATTATGTGTCGAGGTGCATCCTTTTATGCCACACTTAGTGAATTTGCATTTGTGTGTTTGATTTCTGTACCGTAAACAGCGGAAACATAAATTATTTTGTTTTGCAATTTCCCATTTTCTATCGATATCTGCTTCTTTAAATTTGTTACAGTCGGATCCGTAATGACCCTCTTTTTGGCACACTCTGCATTTCGGAGACGGCTTAGTGGTAGCCGCGTGTGTTCTGTGTACTGAACGATTGCTCTGCGCTGCGTTTATAATTTCAGGAGGCGCAAATGCACTGCAGAAGCGAGCTTGTTCGGTGATAAACTCGCTGAAGGAACCGAGATCTGGTCTAGAGTCGTATTTTTCGGTGTAGATTCTATACGACTGTGCACGTATAGAGTTTGGCAATTTGACGGTGAGGTGTCGCAGCAGCTCTGCGTTGACGAGGTAATGGTCTCGTTTGAGTGCCCGAAGAGTGACGACGCTTCCCCTCACTTTGCTCGCGAATGTGCAGATGTCTCACCGCTCGACCGACGTCAAACCGGTATGGCGCCGAGCCGAGCACCCTCTGACGTCGATTCCGAAACCAGCGTTCGGGCGTAAACAAACCCCCGTCCCGGACATAAGGATTTAGGTCCGCGAGCAAACCGGTCAGCGGGACAGGGTCGCGACGGCAAGTTGCAAGACCGAATCTACAACCAAACTAGGCCACCTTAGGTACCCCATCAGGTATTGCAACCCTAACGAACGCCTCAAAATTACAGCCCCAACGTGGGCAAGCCGGAGGGTTGAACTGGATGCCCTTCCTGGGCATCGCAGCCCATAAATAAGTCCTATTCCTAGACAGAAATCAGACGACCTCCTTCAAACACCTATCTGTGCTCCTATGATTAGTTCCGCAATCCGACCGGATCAGGTCTGCAAACAGCGACGCGACACGAAGCGGCCTAGAGTGACCTCCTAAGTTTCAGTGCAGAGAGCACCCCCAAATTCGCCATGAACGTCGTCTGTGGAGAGCCGAACGAACGCACAGATAGTCCTTAGTATGAATTTTCAAACAAGTAGGCATAGCCAAGCCATCCACCATATAATCATTTACCAAATGGTGCGACAGCTGATTTCCATCTGATAATATACAAACTAGCCAGCCTGTTAGACAAGTAGTCCTATGCTCATATTTCAAATAATTTTTCGAAGCATCAATGTCCAACTATAGAATTAATTTTAACAACTTAATCACCGATGCACATAGGTCAACTTGCAAATTAAACAAAACAATAAACGTAAGGGACAGCCCTACTTCTCATTTAAATATCTTAGACAGTGCCAACAAAATGTAAACCGAGGAGAATCGACTCCCACTCCCTTCGGCACAAGTAGGGTTATCTAATTTCAGCATTCCTTTTCACAAAGCAAAATGATTAAACACTATCACAAACATATACACAATTTTCCGAATAGCGGGACATTCAATTTCAAATGAATTCAAACTTTCCTTTCAGCAAACACACGCAACAGTCAAATACAATTACAAAGCATACGCACAAGCATTCAAAAAGGCCACCTAATTCAACTTCAATTTTCCGTGCAACAACAAACACAGTGACTAAATATATTTACAAAACATATGCAGCAGCATTTAAAGGAGTAGATTAAATTCAATTCTTTTAATCACAACTGCTACAAATATGAAAATTTCGCGGAAAACCCAAAAGCATTTTTAATTTTAATTTAAAGAATTTTTAACTAAGTGCTCGATCAAACCAAATCTAATACCCCTTGACAGCGTGATTCAACGCTCCAGGGGGGCCCTTATCTTCCCACCACCAAGTGGAGGCCACACGGCGTGATTCCGAGACCAATAGAGCGCAAATCGCTAACAGTCGCCACTCGGGTTGTACGCCTTCACTGAGGCCGTCGGTAACAGAACATTTTGTCAAGTGGACTGTTGATGGCAGTGGAGGTGGCCGTGGTGGGAGCTAAGGCGGCAGCTAGCTAGGGCCGTCTCATTCAAATGGGGAACAGTGGTACACCAGTCGCGGCCACTCAGCTAACGGGAGTGAGAAGGGTCTAGCGAACTGATAAGTGGCCCCTCTCCACACGCTCAGGGGGGCGATGACACCCCCGCCCCTGGGGAAATTACCCCCCGACTGGTCGGGGGAGGGACCCCTTTCAAACCTAGGGGCCTGGTAGCTGGCCCGCGGGCGCCGAGAGTCACCCGTCAGAGGGCGCGGCTGAGCACCCCCACCCGTGGGGGTCGAGGGCCTAGTAGAGCCCCGAGAGGAGACGCCGTTTGCACCCAGGCAGAAAACTGCATGGTGATTGCACTGGCAATGCAGACAGGGCCGGAGATGCGGACAGTCGGCGGTCCTTGGCGTTAGCTCGCCTCGCCGGAACCGGCTTACCTAATAATTTCGGGCACGACGTTACCCAGTGATCAAATGCTCGACAATAGGACCAGGGGGGGGGGGGGGGGGTTGACGACGACTTGCCTGGCGGATTCAGCCTCTCACTGGGCACGGCTCGTAAATCGTCAACGGTGCCCGCCGCGTTCTCGATCTGCCAGCACTGCTCCTCCAAAAGCCGCAGTACATTTTGTAGCACTCGAGAATAAACATTTTTGTAATAACAAAAAAGGATTTTCGCGTCAACATTTATTATAAGATAATGTACTGTGAAAAGGAAGATAGTTGAAAATGTTATGAATTTGTTTTTCTTCATGAATGTTTAATTTCTACAACTAACCTATTTCAGTTGACACGAAACTTCAATAGGACCTTCATATATCTAAGCTAGCTAGCAAACTTTGTTCTGCAACATACGCTATAAAAAGTTTAGAGGCCTTACATGTGTTAAAACTTTGGCCGTGAAAGGAAAAGGGAGATCTTCCACCGGGCAAGGTGTTCAGCCCGTGGAGCGGCCAACGCTTCGTGAGTTATTTCGGGGCTGTTGTATATATAGTGCGTTAACTTCAAAACTTTGATAAAAAAAATTTCGGCTTTGGTGCGTTTCGTTTACGGCGCGTCGACAGTGTAACTTTTATCGATGGTAAAGTCTAATTGTCGACGAATCTGCAAGTGCCAGAGATTGCCTTGTAGTCTGCAGTGAGTCGAGAAGAACGCGAGTAATCTGCGAGAATGCCGTGAAGCAGAAGCGAGCACTAAGGTTCGGAGCCGTGCTAAACACTGTAGCGCCGACAGTAGCTTGAAGGAACGGCAAGCATTATTATTCCAGTGCTGCGATGAACCGTGTTATGCTAGATATCTTGCAGGATCTGAATATTGCAGACAATAATTATGTATTCGGGAGCGAATAGATGGCGTACTTGAGGATGATGACAAAACTTGAAGTTGAGGTTTCTGAAGGTTGTATGTTGCGTGTTCATATCCCGTCGGGCTCACTAATTTGGCGCTGGAAGGAAAAGGGGAGATCTTCCACCGAGCAAGTTGTTCTGCCCGGGGTGCAGCCAACGTTTTTGTGTTATTTCGGAGCTGTTCTATATATAACGCGATAACTTCAGAACTTTCATAGCGCGATTTATGCTTCGGTGCGTTTTGCTTACGGCGCTACGATAGCGTCGAGAAAAAACAGATAGTTAATTTTATTTTAGTTATTTCCATAGCATAATCATCGCATTGGGTAAACAAGGTTCTTAGTGAAGAAAGAAGCAAAAGGCACAATTAGAACATCGAGATTTAATGACTTTATTATCTGCTTGAGATGACTTCAATATTATTAAACGTTTTAAATATATTAAACATATTGACGCAATCTTGAGAATGTTATTTAGACGTAACATAAGGCTGTGTTCTATTATTTTAAGCTATTATAAAGACCCTTTACACATTTCCTATCTGTTGTATATTTTTATAAGCATGCGAGAAAAGAACATAAAGTCAACAAAGTTCTATCTTTCCATAGAATCTTGTTGTTGTGAAATACGCAGTTAGGGCAGTGTTGTAATGGAAAATGTGAGTGAATAAAATACAATATATGGTTATACTGATACTTTAAATAAACTTATTAATAAATATTTTGTAAAAACAAAGTTACTAATAAATGTTTTAGATAATTAAGTGTGTTATAAAGTTTTAAATGGAGCTTTAAATTACTTAAGATCAATCTTAAGAATCAATTATATCATGGCTTGAATTTGAAGGGTTGATTTCTGTCAAATCTTGTAGAATTAAGCCAATTATTTTATCTGCTGGTGCTTTCAGGGTTTTTGATAATACCCAGTCTTTCAGTCATATAATGACTTGTCTTATAAAATACTGATATATAGCACAGTAAATTTCAGAGTGTAGAGTTTGTAGATTTGCATATTCAAGTTTTTTGGAACAAGTTGCGTGACCAAAGACAAAAACTAAGGTAGTAACCGTACCAAGAGGACTTTAAGGGTTGAAATTATTTAACAATTTCATAATTAAGATTAACCGGGGAGTAGAATTTTGCAGTTATCAATACCATGTCTATGAGGGAGTGGACATTGTAAAATACCTGAACTACTGATTGCCCAGGAGTAGAATAGATCATTACAATTATAATGCTTGTTAGTTAACAAATGCATCATGGTAATATCATCATCATCATCATTACAGCCCTTCACAAGTCCACTGCTGAACATAGGCCTCCCCCAAAGAATGCCACAAAGCACGGTCCTGAGCCACCTGCATCCATCGACCTCCCGCATGTCTTACCAGGTCGTCACTCCATCTCGTGGGGGGACGCCCTACACTTCGCCTACCGGTACGAGGCTGCCACTCGAGAACCTTTCTTCCCCATCGGTTGTCGGTTCTTCGAGCTATATGGCCGGCCCACTGCCACTTCAGCTTACTAATCCGTTGGGCTATGTCGGTTACTCTGGTTCTACTGCGAATATCCTCATTCCTAAGTTTATCACGCAGAGAAACTCCGAGCATAGCCCTCTCCATAGCTCGCTGAGCGACCTTGAGCTTCCTTATACGGCCAGCAGTGAAGGACCACGTCTCAGTTCCGTAAGTCACCACTGGCAACACGCACTGGTTGTACAATTTCGTTTTCAGGTTTTGAGGTATGTTTGACGAGAAGATGTGTCGTAGCTTCCCGAACGCTGCCCAGCCGAGTTGAATCCGTCGATTGACCTCTCGGTCGAAGTTGGACTTACCTAGTCGGACTATTTGTCCCAGGTAAACATACTCGTCAACAACTTCGAGCTTAGTGCTCCCAACAACTACCGGCATAGGTGTGACATGGACATTGAACATGATCTTTGTTTTGTCCATGTTCATCTTAAGACCTATCCGTTGGGAAACACTATCGAGGTCATTGAGCATAGTGCTTAGGTCCTCCAGCGATTCTGCCATAAGGACTATATCGTCGGCAAATCGAAGGTGAGTGATGTACTCGCCATTGATGTTGATACCGTATCCTTTCCAGTCCAGAAGCTTGAAAACGTCTTCCAATGCAGCGGTGAAGAGTTTCGGGGATATGACGTCACCCTGTATTACACCTCTCTGCAATTGGATAGGTTTCGTACTCTGATTCTGTACTCGGATAGCCATCGTAGCCCTACTGTACAAGCACTTCAACACTTCGATATACCGATAGTCAACTTGGCACCGCTGAAGGGACTGCAGCACCGCCCAAATTTCGACGGAATCAAAGGCTTTCTCACATACGCCAGACATAGTGGCAAATTGTACTCTTCGGACTTCTGTACAATTTGCCGAAGGGTATGTATGTGGTCTATGGTGCTAAAGCCCTTTCGGAAACCGGCTTGTTCGGGAGGCTGGAAGTCGTCAAGTCTGCGCGCGAGACGATTCGTAATGACTCTCGAAAACAGCACGTAGACGCGGCTCAGAAGGGAAATCGGTCTGTAGTTCTTCAAGAGAGCGTTGTCACCTTTCTTGAAGAACAAGACCACCGCACTTCTGCTCCACGCCTCCGGTGTAATGCCACCATGGAGGACGGAATTAAAGAGCTTCTGAAGGACTTCAAGTACCGGTCTTCCACCCGCTTTCAGAAGCTCCGCTGTAATTCCAAATTTAATTTATTTTTAAAATTTGTAATTTGTAAGGTAATATAAAACCCGACAATCTTATTACTTAATAAAACTACTTTATAGTGTAACTAAATAATGTATGTCACTTTCATCATCATGGTCATTATCATTTTCATTACACCCATCCAAAACTAACAGAACATAGTTACATAATACACCCCTAGGGCATTGTATTAATGTATAAATTTTATTAATGTTATACGATAAATATAGGGACATCCCTTAACTTTGCCAAACATTTGTGTTGTCGCAAGACGTGAAGTTAAATATTACATAAAAATTCATTCGTAAAATTATTTATCCTAAAATTAACTTAATTAAATTCAGTGCCAAGTTATCATCATTATCATCCACTATCCATCCATTTCCTGCATGTCTGCATGTTAAATATTTCAAAACGTTAATAGCGTACACGAACAAAATATCTAAGTTTCCTACAAAAGGATGTAACATAACTCAAGAGAAATTTCGGACACATATCGGATCAGTGACAAAACTATCTAGAGTGGAATGGAATTTGGGTTAAGCTATAAATCAGGGCACGAAATTGAATCCAAAAGTACGTGTTCAGTAGGACCATTAAGAGCGTAGACGGGCTGCATTTTTTCCATACAAATGTATTATATGTTTATAAAAATCTAGGTCTATTGAAGGCATGCCCCTGTCATTTATTTTTTTACAAAAAATATTACAAAAATAAATATGAATTTCCAATAACCTAAAAAAATGCCTCGTTTTTACCTCCGTAATCAAACGACAACCAAAGAAATTTGAAAAGTTTTTAAGATAAAAACAAGTAATAGGAGCATAGATCTATTCTTCCTTTAAATTTTAATATAAAAATAATTTAATCGGCTTGATTTTCGAGGAGAAAACAGGGGAATACGAAGCGTCGATCCTTCATGGTTTTTGTAGGTAAAATTGTTCTGAGCTGCAGTTGTCCCTATCGCACTCTACGGGGGAGACCATATATAGCGCGACCGCAATAGTTTCTTCAAATACCTATTTCTCAATTCCTGCGCAGACCGACTACGCTCTTAAGGTAGCTATAATTTAGAGTATCACATGAATTTAAACAATTTAAGTTTTTATATTTAACAACTTTTTATCATTATTTATTTATGTTGGAAATATTATTCAGTCAAATAATAACAAAAAGTGGTTTAGCGTTAAATTAGTGTTGTAGTGCTTGTAGTGTGATGCTAAACCACATATGCAACAGAATTAACAAGAACGTTGGGATCGTCCGGTGAGAAGCAAACCCGCCCCCAAGGATAAGATTCAAAGAAAGACCTCATCCTATCCTAATCGGCCGATCTATAGTGCCAAACGCGGCAGCAGACTGCAGAAAGCAACCGCGATTTCAGCGTGAGTGGCACCACACTCCGGACCTAACAATGGTCCGAGGAGTCAAGAGGGGCGTTAACGGAGACCTGATATATGTCCGGATGAGAGGTCAGTAGAAGGTCCAACAGGGAAGGCGCATGATCTTCCGCGTAGGCGTAGTAACCTGTACCAGATCATATGCCAAGGCAAAATCATGAACAGATCGCCTCGCATGATCGGTTAAACGTGAACCGAGCCATTCAGCGTGGTGGGCGTTAAATTCGCCAACGATCACGATGTCTGCCGATGGGACCTGTTGTATCAAGGAATATGTAACCATTTGGATGTGGCCGATGAGTCGGTCTGTTTCGGTATTGCCGCTATTGGACGTATAGAAGCACCCGTAGAAGCGCGAATGGTCGTTGATGTCTACGCGTAGCCAAAGGATGGACAGTTCCGAACCTTTAAGACTGCCTAGGCGTCGAGAACAGATGTCGTCTCTGACGTATAAGCAAATTCCAGCCCGAGGCACAAAGAAGTGTTCCAATTTGTACTCTGGGTAGGAGTGATACAAAGTATCAGCCGGAGAGGACACCTGCGTCTCGGTCAGAAAGAGTAAGGCCGGCTTCGCCGTCTCGAAATGGTAGTGGACGAATTTTAACTTCGAGTAAGGGCCCTTGATGTTGCAGTAATTCACGGATAGCGTGGCAGGGGTCGTCTTGGTTTTGTTGCTCAGTTTGCCTCGAGCAGTTATTGTTTTGAGCGGAATGTCGCCCCCTCCCCCCCCCCCCTTCACAGAATACGTGGGGTAGCCGGAGCACCCACGCTCAGGAGTAGAATAGCTTGGTCGTGGATGCTCAGCGAGGGATTCTCCAGTGGAGCTGGTACCCTCCTGGGGTAATCTTTCATTTAATTTCGCTACTATGTTTATCACCTGCTCTCACCAGACGAAACGCAGAAGCAGAGCCTCCACTTCACGCCGGTATTCGGTTGTAAGGTCGTGGTACCAACCCGGCTCGAGCCGGCCCATACGTGCATCAGCAAAATCTGTCGCGTGGATGTACCACCGTTAAATTTAATATTGACTGTTGTAATATATTGACTATTGTATGAAGATTGGGAATTATATGGCTTTTATTATTATTATTATAATCAATTTTTAAATCATGATAAATCGTTTACTGCGCCGTAAATTCATTCACAGAACAAAATCGTGGATAGTCATTTGAAGAGTTAACAGAGACGGGACGTTCCATTTGTATGTAAATAAGCTGTTTCGCGTAGCTCGTTTTTAGTTTCAAAATGTTAAAGTATTTCGCCTTTATATACAAAAGATTTTATACGATAGATAAGAAACTACGGTCGTGTAGTGGCGGCGTAAGATAATCCACTAACTAATATCATCCCGTGGGTGTCGTAAAAGATGACAGAGGGAAAATTAAACAAAATATAGGCAGCAGCCTTTTCTAGATAACCACTCAAAGTAATAAAAATACTGTTTCTAACGATTCTGCCAAGCGCGGCAATTATTTCACTTATGAGGCAATCAATGGAGGAGGTCTGTGTTCAGTACTGGAGTTTTGATAGGCTTTAATGGATGGATGGATGGTTGGTTGGAATTTTTTTTAAATATTCTAAGTTGTTATGCCCATTAAAGAAATCAGTTGCAAAGAAGAATAAAGAAAACTTAATGGTCGTTTGTCACCCTTATTCTTAAAAAGTCTTACTCCTCCGCAATTATTGAATAAAAACAACAATTACAAATAGATCTTATTTCGTGTGTATGATTGTTTTCTTTGTATTAAAACCCTATTTCCTTTGATTTAAACAATATCAAAATAGGATTTATAAAATAATACTTATGGATAAAATCTCCAACTCAGCAAAAGCAACATGACTACAATTGACAAAATAAAACCAATATTCGCGAAGCAATAACGTACAAAAGCTAATTTACATACTTATTAGCACTTTCGCTTTTACGAAGGCTTTAGTTTTCTTCTACTTTACAGTAAGACATTTTCTCCCTAACAAGAGATTAATTGAATTATTTGGAGATAGCTTTTATCTACAATCCCCTCTGTAGGTAATTGGTGATAAAGCTCTATATGGTAAATCGCACTGTTTTGTCGTAACGAAAGCGTATTCACTCTTGCTTTGAAGACACCCACCCGGATTATAATAGGTCGGAAAGACAGACGACGGCAGATATTTCCACCCAAGCAAACCGTTTGTTGTGAATGCGTGGAATATCGACATACAGAAAAGACGGTGGTAGAAAAAATCACAATCACGAACCGAATATCCCATTAGACGCCCTTTACGACATGATAGCCTAGTAACACAGTTGGTACAGTCTTAACTGTGATAGAGCCACGCGGCGGCTTTTGCTGTCGCACGGATGGGCCGGCTCAAACTGGGGTAGTACCACGACCTCACAGAATACCAGCGTGAAGTAGAGGTTTACCTCTGCGTTTCGCTACGATGACCGATGAGTCGCCGAATAAAAAGTCGACAAAATATAATGTTAAATGTAATTAAGCAAAAGAAAAATACTTGGAAATTACGAAAGTCATATTTCTCGCCAAGTACAAAGGTTACCCTTATTTTAAATTGAATTCCAGCGCTTGATTTATAGTTCCCCGCAACTTTTATTTCACTCTAGATAGTTTTGTCACCGAAACCGAATGTGCTTGAGATTTATTTTGATTTATGTAGGAACCTTTCTTTTTAAATTTAGATTTTTATCCAGCATTTCTATCAAGGAAGTCACTTTACCTTCGTAAATGTATGTAGTAACCGAATGTACTTAGGTTTGTAAACCTTTTTACTGAAAACGAGGCATTCCATCGTAGCCCTTAAAATATGCGTGGCAACGCATCTACAATTTGATTCCTAAATGTAAATGTATATGGTCTTCTTCACCCTTAGTTGTATAAAAAAATATTTATTTGACGAGAAAGGTTGCTCCTAAACACCTTGTTCTCTATTAACATCTTATTTTTATTCAACTGACGTTAAAAGCGAACTTGCAACTTCGCCGCATATTGGTAGGGCCACGGGAAAGCATTCGCTAGTATCCGCGGTGCTGCCAATGGCAGCCTCCACTTGGAGGCCTCTCCCGGAAAGAGTACAACTCCCTTCTTAGGTAAGATGCAACATTATTCTAGGCGAGCCTTCTTCTTCGCCAGTGCCACGGGCCGTCAAGTCCAATATGCGAAGCCACTTCAATTTCTGCAAGTTCTAAATAACGGCAATGGTCCTGCGTTTCATCTTGTATTGAGGTTGTTCATAACAGGCGTTGATCACTTACTATCAGATGATCTGCATACTCGGTTATAACCTTTATTTTAAAATAAGTGAATAATTCAGTCATCTTTAATTTTGGATCTTAACTGTCGCTAACTAAAATAACTTTACTAATGTTCGGATAAATGTAGTCCTCAATTTTCTATTTTCCCACCTCAAGGGAGCACAAATCCAACGAGTTCGTTGAGGAGGATCGAATCGCTTAACTCATGCGACCCGACAAATAGAGTGGGCTATCGGAGGTTTGGCGCCAATAATGGGTGCTATTTGTCAACTAGTGGCAATATTTGAGCACGTTTAGATATTTTGATTAAGTGGACATTGAAGATTTGATGTAAGGAATTTAACTCCCTAAAGCGTCAAATATCAGCAAATTATTGTTATTTCAAATATATTATTGTCTAGCGTTGTTGAAATTTTAGTTATCCTAAATTGTCAAAAAAATATGAAAACAATTTTACGCAACAAAAACCGTTTCATTACGCTACAGCTCTAATAGTTGGAAGTACTATGCTCTCACTAGGGTGAATTTTTAGCAGCATAATACTGCTGTGAATCATGTTATAAGTAATGAGAACCGGAGAATCCTTTTGCTGAACGGGGTATTCAATCTCAGTCTCGTGGTTCACCACATTTGTGGGATGGCGTATTCGAATCCATGACTTTTGAGTGTGCAGTCCGTACTCTGCTATCAGGCTACTGTCGCTGACTATCTCTGATAAAAAATATAAAATTAATAAATTGATCTGAGAGTAAAAGTATGATAGAAAAGGTTTGAACGAGTATAAATAAGATTAAATAAGTATAAAAATTTAAATAAGTAAACGTACTGATTATAAATCTGTAAAATAGTATTTCACATATTTATTAAAATGAAGTACTAACATCCCTAGTTGCTCACAGAAGTTTCTCTATTCAGCTAGCAGGAAATCGAATCAACCCTTGATTGTTCAGAAGAAGTTTAAATAGATTTAACTTACTAAATACACATCAAACTTAAGTTGTGTGATGAAGTTCAACAAATAAAACATAAATTTATTTTACGAAAATGTGTATCAACTCCACTTTTAAAGTGTAAAGTATGATTTTTGTTTAATAAAACTGAAGTAATACTTGAACTTACACAGGCAACTTCAAAAAAAGATTCGTTGACCTCTGAAAACAAACATAGAATGCTTCGCGGACTTTAATTAAACTGGATTAAATTATAACCTTAATGTGACACGCAAGCATACCGTCAACCCGATTGCAAGTGGATGCTGCGACCCATATATCTACATCCTTTCTCGATCAAGAATCAAATTGCGTTGACGACACGAGACGTTGCGATAAGATGCGTTGTCACCTCAGAGGACTAAGATAAAATACCTCGTTACCAGTAAAAATGGTCTCCGATTATTTACACTCACAATGCGAAATACAGCATTATTGTGCTATTCTTTGCCTGTATTCTGTGAAAGTGTGGTTCTAGCCCGGTACATTCTTACTACACCTATAATATAGCGCGTAGCTCTATCACGTTAGATAATATAGTCCATAAAATTAAAATTCAATAAAAATAAACTTTTTAAACTGAAACAATAATTATACCCAAAATATGACATAGCGGGTATAGATTTTTTTTTAATTGTTTTATAGAGATAGGAGTAAGTTTTTTCAAAATTACTTTTTATGTGTGTTTTCGGATATTACACTATTGTATGTGAAAATACTTGATAAGTCATCCGCTTTTTATAAACTCATATTAACGAATCACTGAAGCTTCCGAGGAGACGTCATTAATCATGGAGCTGTGAATGTGGAAATTTAACAGAACACCACCTGGCAAATTCTCAAGAGACCAATCCGCTTCATAATTTTTATTATTTACGTTTAAGTTAGTGGTAGAGCCATGCTGCATCTATATTAGTGGTATAGTTGTAGCACGAATGGGTCGTTCCGACCGGTGGAAGACCTGCGTAAAATAGCACCTTAACGTCGCTTTGTTTTGTATGGTGAGTATTAAGAACCGTAAAAAGAAAACCTTAAGGTATTCCACCTTAGTCCTCACGGGTGACAACGCATTTGTATTTTGATTCGTAATCAACGACAGGTGTAGATGTCTACAGGCCACAGCAACCACTTACCATTAGGTGGACTGTGTGTTAGTTTGTCACCCACTACCTATATATAAAAAAATTACATTTATAAGTTAAGTAACATTCAGTGGAGTTGATTGAAAAAGGCAGCTTCTATTAATCCTTTATAATAAAGAGCTAATACTCAACCTTACTACTTATGGCCATGGACATATCATAAAATCTACTTTTCATTTCAGCAAATAAATGTCCACTGTTGAACATAGGCTTTCTCCATAGATTGCCATATAGGAGGGAATAGTACCATAGTTGACACTCTTACCATCCAGGTTGTCAACCACATTTTTTGATTATTTTAATTTGTTATAAGGAAGATGCTGCTGACCATCTCCTGTTTCAATTTTCGTTTGTCGCCTCTTGAGACGGGATGATGTGGGGTAGTGCATATACTTACACCGCCACTACACGTTACAGTTTGTAGTTATACCGACTCTACGTCCCCTCTAGACTAGATCATAGTAGGAGTTTTTAGAGTCTTATAGTTAATAATAACTAATTATTTGCTTAGAAACAAGAAAAAAAAAACGTCTGAAATAAAGATACATCTTCGATTTATATAAAGTGGTGAATTGAGATAATCAATATTATATCTACTATTATATTTCTTTCACATTCCAATTTTAATAATAAAAACTTTTTCCGATCGAGAGTAAACCAGAGACCAAAAGTTTAATTTTACATAATGAATGTAATATCAACAATATTTACCAGCTGTTTTAAATTATAACTTAAAAAAAAATCACAGGGCAAGATTGTTGATACATACCTTCACAAAGGTTTTCCATCTTTGAGAAATTAGTCTCAAATGACGGTTACTAAAATTGGATTTTTTTTGTAACTTATATAAATTCCCGTTGAGATCAAAAATTTTATATCAAAAATATGTAATAAATTCTTCTGTACTTCGTGAACGCAAAATCTGATTTAAATTTTTTGTTGTTATTATAACATTACTGAAGGAGCAAACTAGAGACAGAGTTATTTTTGTTCGTGTTTGTTTATATTTTCTCGAAAATTGAATAATAATCATCATCATCACTAGTGTCAGACTGTTATCAGAATCCATAAGGTCCTTCTGGCATGGACGGTGATAAATACTTACGAAGGCGAAGGCACCACACAGCACTAGGCCTATATTTTAGTTGACATATTCAGAGTAAATTAAAAAGACCGAAAATATTGAAATAAAAGTAATTTAAATATTTTCGTTCAAGAACTAAATGCAGCCCGGATTGAATATGACTTTGGAACGTCAAACATCGTCCCTACTTTGACCATGAAACGACGGAAAGTAAAAAATATATTAAAATAATTTTCATTAAGCGCGATAAAATTAATGCAGTTTTATTTCACTGTGCATCTTATTACTATCATATGACCGAATAGACCTACGAAGTACCATGTACTCTTGTGATATGGTATAAGGTTTATTTTTGCTTGAAACATTTTGAAACCGTACATGCATAAAAAAAGTTCGCTAATAAATAGTCTTTTGTCAATCCGCCGCCGTATAGCGCCGGCGTTTATTTCCTTTTGAAAACACTTGTTTTGCTATTCTTACTAATTAGACGTTTTCAGATCGACTTTACTTTTAAATATCAATGAATCATGAACCTGATTTTTTTCCAAATTGAGGATCTTGATTGTTTCATATTTACAAATGTTATTATTAGGTGAAAATTAAATTTAATAAGGACCAAGGTTTTCCAGGGTGATTTAGCTGTACCTACTTATATAAATTTTTTTATAAAACAGAAAAATAGTACAAAAGGTTTGTAATTGTGTTTTCATGCGATTGCCAAGTCAATCTATTTATTGAAAATATAAAAGATTTTTAGTATTGAAGTGGTCACTATAAGATGTTAGGTTAGCTAACTACGTAACAACTTAAGACAGAAGGACCCTTAAGTAGGGATTGAATAAATTAACCGACTTGGTATTACATGGATCTCACAACTTTTTACGGTAGAAGAACTGAGTTGCGAGACTTGGTTTTTTTACAAGTTATGTTTTTCATGGTATAATTTTTTGATTTCAGACAATACATACTCGTTTCTACAGAAAAATAGTTTTGATTAGCCGTTGTGGGCTGTCAAAGCTTAATAACTACATACAACTTTTAATTTTTATGTAGTTACATACAATTTTTACCAATATGGAACAAATATTGATTATGAACAAATGGAGCAAAATGCTTTTATTATGGCTGTAAATGATTGTGTTTGAGGTAAGGATGCGGGACACAGCATATTCCAAGTCAATATGAAGCTATGTAATATAAAAACTTAAGTGCTGTAGAGATCTGTTTAGATTATAATTTTTTAATATTGTATATATTAATGAACAAAGTTAATGTAAAGTTAAAATGAGGACTGTATGACAATTAAGTAATTAATAGGTTTTTTTTAAATATATTTTTTAATATTGTCTATATTAATAAATTATTAAATTTGTAAACAAAATTATTGTAAAGTAAAAATTAGTAACTAATAAAAAAATATAAAATTTCATCATCATTTCATTTTTATTTACCTTATTTTATTTTCAATATTTTAAAATAAATTTTGCAAGTAATTAATAAATAAACTTATTTGGGACGTCCTTTGCCTGATATAGATGTTTCAAATTAAAAAAAAGAAATGTCACATATAATTTTGCTACTTGGTTGTAGCTCAGGATGTAGAAGCTAAGTCGAGTAAGTTTAGTTCGTGAGATGTCCGTCTGATTCGTGTAGAATCTACTAGTTATAGTCCGGCCGCTGAGTTATTACCGATTTGACACATGACGAATTGACAATACTAGTGAAGTGACTGAACAAGTAACCCTAATATCATTTGGGAACAGTTTGTTTTTAAATATTCTAGTATAGTGTGTAATTAAATAAAATCAAAACAATAATAGTTAAAGACACACGTTCTTTATTAGGTGGAGTATCCTTGATGGGCGTAGATAATTGGTCGAGGACATATCAAAATAAAACAAATTTGTAAACACTGTTACACATTTTAATGAATAGAGTAGGTACAAGATGTTTTAATAAATGACTACCTATCATTTATTAAAACAATTATTCAGACTCTGAACCAGATTCGCCAGAGCTGTCATCGCTATCAGTCACTTGTATGACAATTTCATTCTCTATAATGGTGTCCACTCTTATATCGCGTTGATAATCTTCTGTTATTAGTTTTCGAGTCTTTTCGACGACCTTGACCCAATCTTCTTTCGTTATTTTGCTGCAAGCATCTTTTAATAGACCCATCATTTTATTAGTACTGAATGGCGGAGTCGTATTATTACGAGCTGCGTAACCTGTAATGTAAACATTAAATAACGTTAATTTATTACATTAAATAAACGAAATGTTACACAATTACCTACAAGAGATATTTATTTCTTAGTTATGTATCTTTTTACTTATATGCTGAATATTGGATGTTATAATAGTACAAATTATTCATATTCATAACTTATGCGATAAAAAACAATACCTTTGATTTGTGCCCATATTAGCTCAATGGCATTGTACTGGCAGTGATAAGGCGGAATTCGAAGTACCCGATGTCCATGTGCTAGAGCTATCTCATCTACTTCATAACGGACTCTTGATGTTTTATTTTTGCGTACCAACTTTACTAAGTCAGACTTTAGCATTTCGGCAGTAGTTTCAATTCCATTTTGGTGTAGCCATGCTACGAGATCAGCTTTCTTGTCGGCCTGAGTAGGCGCTTTATTCACTTGTTTCGAGTGATATGAAGCGTTGTCCATTATTATGATAGAAGGCTCTGGCAGGCTGGGTAATAATTGATTTTCGAACCAATTCGTAAAAGTGTCTGTATCCATCTCCTCGTGGTAATCGGAAGTACTTTTTGACGCGAAAGCCAGCAGTCCATTTTCAAAGAAACCACTTCCAGCAGAACCGGCGTGACAAATTATCAGTCGCGATCCTTTTCCAATTGGAACCTTTGAGGTTGATGCTTTTGTTTCGTCAGTCCAAGAGCGTGACACAGTGTGGTTCGCATTTACCCATGTTTCGTCAACAAAAACGACGTTGTCCCAAGACTCGATTTTTCTGGCTTCTCTTAAAAACTCGCTCCTTTTAATTATTAAATCAAATCTTTCCATAAATATTTTCCTTTTATTCGTTTTTTTATATTCAAACCCAATTTCGTGCAATAGTTTTGACAACGCCGTTTTACCGCCTTTAAACAAGCCAGCTTCTTTTAAAGAGACCAAAAGCAAACGTCTAGTTGGAAACTCGTTCCTAGTATAATAACCATATATGTGGTTTCTTATTGCATCTGCATCAAAAACAATAAGAAAAAACGAAGACAAAAGCCCGTGACAGGTGTTGACCTGTCACGGGCTATTGTCTTCGTTTTTTCTTAGGAGTGCGTAAAACATTATCTTCACTTCCAGAAGCACCAAATTTTTCTTTATTTATACTATATAGTGTTTTTGCACCAATTCCAAGAGCTTGTGAAACCCGATCTTTCACTTGAGTGACAGGAATCAAAGGGCCGCCATTTTGTGACTCACGCTCAAAGTAATCCTGTAGCTTTAGTACAAACTCACGACATTGACTATTCAATGTTTTTCCTCGTTTCGGCATTTTCAACAAAATTACCAAACACAAACAAAATTAGTCCAATAAAGCGCAACGATAAACAGGAGAAAGCCGAGTCAAAAAACAACGGTTACACAAGAGAACGTAGTCTGTGCGCACGAGAGTACGGAAGACGACTAAACAGATTAAAATAGCGGTGGTAAGGGTGTTGCCAGAATAGTATCGCCAATTACTTAAAAAAAATACACCTATAACATTGCTTAATTGAGGGAGAAATTATATTTACTAAATGTTGTTTTATATATTATGAATGTTAAAAATTATACATAATCATTTTAATTGTATTTATTTTTAAATCATAGAAAACAGTATTTCTGTCTTTGCATCACACATAAATCTTAAAAATCATAGAGATACTGGCAACACAGTGCAAGTAGGAGACGCAAAAAAATGGTGGCATTATAGTCTAGTTGCTCGAAGGAATAAGTAAAATAAAAATATCCAAATAAAATAAATATCATATCTATTCCAATGAATTCGGACCGAATACTATCAAGCACATCACTATGAAAACTAGACGCACGATGTAACTTTGTACAAGCGCGCCAAAGAACAAAAAATAAATGTTTTCATATTATTTACAAACTATTTTAAGTTTTGAAACAGAGTTTATTGGAAAATTACTTGATTCTGACATTTTGACATAAAGTTTTATATTAAAGAGGTATTCTAAATCATTCGGCAAATGTGTCGCTCGTGCAAGGTTATATAGATTAATTTAAGAATAATCTGTCAAATCGGTAATAACTCAGCGGCCGTACTATAGTCTGTGCTCCTAGTTATACATAATATGTGTATTATTGATTGTTCCCGCGCTCGTGCTGCGTTTCACGAGACGTTGTTTATGTACTTACGGTCAATAGATGCCTATACTGTTACTATTTAAGTGAATAAACTGTGCATTTGGTTTATTTGTAACGTTTCATTTATCATGCGTGACCAGTGAACGTCATAATTTAATATTTTTTGTAGAATTATTCAACGTTTTTTTTTTAAATTTTTTTTACAATAAATTAAAGTAAAAGGTATTTAAGCCATGGGCAAGGAACCTATTTTCAAGACATTTTATAAATTTTATAGAATGGCTCAAATTATATTATTATATCAAAATTTAGACCGAACGTGGTGGCTCAAAAGTAACATAACCATAAAACTAAAACACCGTATCGCCGCAAAACCAATAATCACGAGAAGCCTTTCTAGCTGTTATTTTTGCCGTGGAAACTACTTCAATTTACTCTTGATAACGTTCATCTTCAATATGAGCAGTGTTTTTAGCGTTTTTAGTGTTCTTAATGACGCTAAAGTACTATAAAATCGCTCTTTCATAAGCGCGATGCGTGATTCGGTAGCCATTTTGAACAACAGCGACGTGCGTACACACTGACAGTTAACGCGGCACTAGCGGCAAAGAGTATAATAAGTATATACAGGAAAAGAGAGCCCTCTGACGATATTTTATTGCAGACAAAATTGAACTACTAGCGTCTCCTACAAATTGAATCCGAACTAATTCGCTATATATAGCTATACTATGTACATCATATTAATGTAACTATTATGTTCTTTAATTCGCATACTTACTGAAACAATTTTTACTTTTTTTTTGTAAAATAATTTATACTTTTAATATTAAAAGTAGGTAAATAGTTTCAATAAGTACACTTGTATTTGTGAGATAATAATATATAAAAAGGTTATTTGCGATGTTACAGGAATGACAATTTAATATGACAATTATTTCATTTTTTATTTTTAATTTTTATTATAAAATGCTGGTTGCCAGTATCATAATTGTCATATTTATCGATTGATTCGATAATTATTACGTGTTTTTATGTTAAAATTATAATTTTTTATCAATAAAATCACCAATAATTTTTTGGTGCACTTATTTTTATTTTGTAAGTAAATTTCATTTTATTTTTCCAAAGTAGCGACATCTGTGAAGCCATAAGACCAACTTTAAACAAATTATTTTTGGAAACAAGTTATGGATGGCGCCACCATCCATTAAATTTTTGTGGTTCAAGGCAACTGTCCTACGCCTAACTAGCGGGATCGCCTGATCAGACAAAACAATACCCTCCCTCGCCCCTCTATCCCCGCATACCCATTGATATCTCAAATATTTACTTTTCCGCCTGATATTTAGACAATGTATAGATTTTCTAGGAAATGTGTCTAATATAATTTATTTCACACATTTCCGTGCGATTTTAGGAATTACATACATTTCCTAGGAATTGTATACAGTAACGGATTACATACATTTCCGGTAACACATATATTTAAGTAACTTCTTACTTAATGTATTACTTATAGTGTTTTTATACGCATATTTTGTAAGATTGTTAAATAAAGGCTATTATTATTATTCAGTAAACAAACTATGAGCAGCAAAGAAAGATAGACGTGATTGCCGATGTGATTGACGAAGTGATGCCAAAACCATGTTTAACCAAAGCAATTATAATAACACGCATTTACGTTCACATAAGCACCTAAAACCATGTTGTTGGTTTCAAATGATATTACAAGTTGCACATGTATGTATGTATTTATGCATAAGTACGTGATAAGTTCATCGTGTCTTGGGTGACAACTGCTGGACACTGATATCTTCACATTCCTGAGAAGGTTTTGATGTGTCCACCGTGCTGTTGCAGTGCATGTGTGCGGATTTTACATGTCCACAAAATATCGTAATCCTCAGATATACAGGTATGCTGACGATGTTTTCCTTCATCATTGAGTACGTGAAAGACTATTTAGGCAAAAACTTAAGTTCGCAAACGAATATAAAAATTTCGTTGATACCGGCAGGAGCGAACCTAGGTTGCTAACGAACTATAAAATTACGGCGAGTTCTTAACCCCTCAGCTATCCCTAGATAACCCTAAATCAGAGAATGAATTATTTTTATTTTATTTCGAAGTTGCATTGAAATTATTTTTCTATGAAGAAAACTGCATAATGAAGATTATGTCAGTTTTGAAGCCTGTTTAATTGATTCCAATTTGCATACTATCTCACGTAAAATATTGGCATGAATATGCAAAATGCGAAATCGAAAATCGGGAAAGAAATTAT
Source organism: Parnassius mnemosyne (assembly GCA_963668995.1). Lineage (NCBI taxonomy): Eukaryota > Metazoa > Arthropoda > Insecta > Lepidoptera > Papilionidae > Parnassius > Parnassius mnemosyne. Next base: position 40,806,749 of record CAVLGL010000057.1, on the reverse strand, counting down.
GCAATTATGTTCGGTATTATTCGACTTTTTGATACGTTACTTGCGTGTGATGGGCCCCGACGGTTCGACAAAAATGAGATTGACTTCATTATGACAACCAGACGACAAATGCTCAGTGATGTCTCAGTGATCGCGAGGGTGAAAACACTGAACATAAACGTTAAGTTGGAGAGGTCACGTCTAATGAACCAACGCTCCGTCCACCTCGTGCTCTAATCTAAAGTCCCGAAACCTTTCAGTTCGAGCTACGAAACCGTTTTCAGTGCCTAGAAGATTGCAATGCAGTGGACGATATGAATTACAACCTCGTGGAAACTGTACATGCGCTCGGAGCTAAGTTTTGCAAGACCCGCCGCAGAAGAACACAAAAACTCTCCGATCACACTCCTAATCTCATGAATGTTAGACGGGATATGAAGCTGCAGTCTTCAGTAGAATTAACAGCATACAGGCAACTGAACAGACAGATCTCCAAATGCATGCGGCGGGACTTACGCAACTTTAATAGTATTCGTATTAAAAAAGCGATTGAGCGGAACCAGGGCTCCAAAGTCTTTGTTAGAGATCTGTCTGCCAGAAAGAGCCAACTGTCGAAGCTGAAGACCGAGCGTGGAAGCGTCATTTCCGGGAAACCTGAGATTTTGAGTGAGATTGAGAGGTTCTATGGGCAGCCGTACACATCATCGTTGGAGCTACACACAAGTGTGAGTAACGATCTAAGAGCGTGTCTTATCTGACGTTATTCCGATGATATCCCGGACGTCAGTCTGAGCGAGATTAGAATAGCTCTCCAGCACCTTAAAAACGGCAAGGCCCCAGGCGAGGATTGAATTACAGTGGAGCTTCTGAAAGCGGGTGGAAAACCGGTATTTGAAGTCCTTCAGAAGCTCTTTCATTCCGTCCTCCATGGTGGCATTACACCGGAGGCGTGGAACAGAAGTGCAGTGGTCTTGTTCTTCAAGAAAGGCGACAACGCTCTCTTGAAGAACTACAGACCGATTTCCCTTCTGAGCCGCGTCTACATGCTGTTTTCGAGAGTCATTACGAATCGTCTCGCGCGCAGACTTGACGACTTCCAGCCTCCTGAACAAGCCGGTTTCCGAAAAGGCTTTAGCACCATAGACCACATACCCTTCGGCAAATTGTACAAAAGTCAGAGGAGTACAATTTGCCACTAAGTCTTGCGTATGTGGACTATGAGAAAGCCTTTGATTCCGTCGAAATTTGGGCGGTGCTGCAGTCCCTTCAGCGGTGCCAAGTGGACTGTCGGTATATCGAAGTGCTGAAGTGCTTGTACAGTAGGGCTACGATGGCTATCAGAGTACAGAACCAGAGTACGAAACCTATCCAATTGCAGAGAGGTGTAAGACAGGGTGACGTTATATCCCCGAAACTCTTCACCGCTGCATTGGAAGACGTTTTCAAGCTTCTGGACTGGAAAGGATACGGCATTAACATCAATGGCGAGTACATCACTCATCTTGGATTTGCCGACGATATAGTCCTTATGGCAGAATCGCTGGAGGACCTAAGCACTATGCTCAATGACCTCAATAGTGCTTCCCTACGGATAGGTCTTAAGATGAACATGGACAAAACAAAGATCATGTTTAATGTCCATGTCACACCTATGCCGGTAGTTGTTGGGAGCACTAAGCTCGAAGTTGTTGACGAGTATGTTTACCTGGGATAAATAGTCGGACTAGGTAAGTCCAACTTCGACCGAGAGGTCAATCGACTGATTCAATTCGGTTGGGCAGCGTTAGGGAAATTACGGCACATCTTCTCGTCAGGTATACCTCAAAACTTGAAAACGAGCCTGTACAACCAGTGCGTGTTGCCAATGATGTCATACGGAACTGAGACGTGGTCCTTCACTGCTGGCCGGATGAGGAAGCTCAAGGTCGCTCAGCGAGTTATGGAGAGGGCTATGTTCGGAGATTCTCTGCGTGATAAACTCAGAAATGAGGATATCCGTAGTAGAACCAGAGTGACCGACATAGCCCATCGGATTAGTAAGCTGAAGTAAGTGAAGAATAACTAGATGGAGTGACGACCTGGTAAGATATGCATGAAGTTGATGGATGCAGGTGGCTCAGGACCGTGCTTTGTGGCATTCCTTGGGGGAGGCCTATGTTGAGCAGTGGACTTGTGAAGGGCTGTAATGATGATGATGATGATGACATATTCATAGAACATTCGAATAGCACTAGACCTACATTTATAAAATAATGTATTTGCATGCCACTGGCGAAATATGCTTGCACTATCTCTAATCATTAATTCTTTAACTACCATATATCTATTATATATAAAGTTATATATATTGCAATTATCAAACAGACTTATTTCTGCAGCATATGCTGTAAAAATATTAGAAATGTGTGCAAACAGCTAAACTTGTTTACTTTAGCTTTAGCGTCGTATGGTAATTTGCTATGGGGACACGCATGATACTGAAATTAAATTTGTTATATAGAAGAGGGCCATAAGAGCAATCTACGAGTATGATTAAAAAACCTAAAGAGTCGCTCCGACAAAAATTTAAGGAAATTAATATATAAACTTTAACCTAGTACATTTATGAAAATGTAATGTACGTACACAAAAATAAAGGTAGTTGTACAAAAATAAGTGATATTCATTCTGTAAATACTAAGAACAGACACAAGCGATTATTAACGGTCACTTAACTCCACCGAGTCAATAATTCATTCTTGGGGCGACTCATATGCATTTACAACAAAAATCTCAGAAAATATACAAAATTTTACCTGCTCAAAGTTCAAAAACTTTATTAAACGAAGTTTGTATAAAAAGGGTTATTATAATATTAAGGAATTTATGGATGATAATAATCCCTGGAAAGGAGGTGATCGCTACCAAGCTATTTCTAATTTGTTTTGTGTGGTTCATTGTGATTACATGATTGTAAGTTGTTATTTAAAAAAAAAAGTCCCGCTGGGTTTCTTGCTGGTTCTTCCCAGGACAGAGGAATTTTTTCGAACCAGTGGTAATTAAACAAAAGAGTAACTTTCAATAAGTATTATTTATAATCTATATGGAATAAATAAGTTTCTGTTTCTTTTTCTGTTTCTAGCAATTAACTTATTATTATTATTATTTAAATATACATGCAATTTGATTCTAGCTAAACACCATTTTATATAATTGCCAAGTAAGGAAGAGTTCATTTACAAGTATTAATTGACATCAATTCACATTATGAAGTAAATTGAGGTTAATAAAATAAATATCTGTATTTGAGGTTATCAGGAAAAACAATTAATTTCAGCTGGGCTTGTGGTCGCTTCTAGACGCGGTCAAATTGTCATGTTCTACTTGGCACTTTGACAACTGCTAGTAACAGACATAACATTTCACAACATTAATTTGATAAATGATGATGTAATGGAACTATTATAATGTTTTGCTACAGTTTTCCTTATAGGATCAACATGTTTCATACATACATTTACGAATATTTAATATATTTCAGAAATATATCATCTTAATGTATTATTTTTATTTTATTTTTTATTGAAAGGTGCATCATACGTTGTACAGGCACGTTGCAGCTATATTATGGTGGTAGCACAAATAGGTCAGCTCAACCGGGTAAGGACCACGCTCTCCCATAATAGTAAAATACTGTTGGTATATCTAATTGTGCATGCCTTAAGCGCATTAAACAAATTACGTATTATACCTCATTTTTTTAACTAGTTTAAAAACACACGAGTTTTCCCTGATAACCTTATAACTATACTTCCAATTTTCTGATATATTGATGTCAAACTTCAATTAAAAAAAGTTTGGAAAATCCAAAATTGCACTACTCACAATGCCCAATGCTTGTGAGAAAATAAAAAAAAATGTAAATTGTAGTTCTATTCGTCAATGAGTTCCAGTAACAGTCAACAAAGCACACCTTGAAGTCAGTCCGTCAAGTCCGGAGGTAAGGTCTATTCTATATATCTATGATATTCTATAACAAACACAACGAGCCCAAACTCGGCACATCTAGTTCTCCTCGCTGAGGAGTTCCAGTAGCAGTCATCAAAGTACACTTTCAAGTCACTCTATTAAGTCCGGTGGTAAGGTCTCATCATAACTAACAAAACGAGGCCAAACTCGTACATACAACCATCTAATACAACCATCGCTCTTAGGTTTAGACTAATCTGAACTATGTCAAAGTATCGGTCAAGATGTGGTGAGTCCTGAATTCAAATTCCATCAGTAACCAACACTTTTGCATCATATAAAAAATAAAAAATTTACTTAAAGTATCAAATAGCAATTATCTGAAACAAGCAAAGGTACTGAGACAATTTAATTTTAAGTTAAATTCACAGCTGTGAGAATTGACGACTTATAATTGCAAAGGAAGATATAGGTCCAAAACAGAAATTAATTCCCATTCATAACGGTAAAAGGAAGTTTGATAATCGTAGCTAATATTCCCCCTTGAGTTCCAAAAAAAAAAAAACACAAATACAGGAAGCCTATAACCGAATTTTACATAATTGTGAGTCGATTATGTAAGATTGAGGTTGTATGTAAATTTCAAGAGTGCCAAACTTTTTGCACTTTCGTATTATATATATCATGTACAATATTTACGAAAAATGAATATTACAAATAATTTGAGCACACGTATAATAGTAATGTTAATGTCCTATAAGTCAAAAGCACCTTATTCCGAGGGGTTCTAAAATTGACACCGTATTCAAAGGTATTTAGATTGACTGTATTTACAATAGATTTAACCCTTTCCTACCGTACTATAGATTTTTAAAGACTTTTCTAAATTTAACTTTTTTATATTATTATATTAGGTCAAAATAAACCAACAGATTAGTTTTTAGATTTTTATTATACCTATAATTACTATTTCTAAGACCTGGACTAATTTGTACCGTGAGTTACTTTATGTATCACAATGTTAGGAACTTTGATAGAAAATATGAGTAAGTAAAAATAATGAGATCAAACGTCAATCTCGTGATATTCTACAAAACAGTTTTTTTTATCATTCAGATACAAAAATAGTTATATAATAATAGTTGCAGTGGGAACAATTAGTATAAGGTTTGGACTGAATCTTCTTGAAGCTGCAAACCTCACACCTTCCTGTATTTTCTGAAAATGTAGGCCAATGTATGCCTCTGTTACTCAAACTCACGTCTCTCAGAGTAGAATAATTCGATTTGCGCCTTTTAGAAGGACAAGAACTTGGAGCATTATCTGGTGAAAACCTTTTTTTTCTGACCAGCATTTATCATTGTCATCAAGCCTTGAGTAACAGAGCGTCGAAAGTCTTTTACGGTAGTCTTCTCAAATATAAGTCCATGAATGACAAAAGCGTTGACAAATGCTATGTCCAGTAGACCCCAGAACAACCTATGCCACCATTTTGGAGACTTGTAATCTATACAGTAAAGGGCTCTCAAACGATCAGCTGTGTCTACTCCCCCATGTTGTAATGTTTGACGACCATTGGGCATGTTACTGTAGACTTAGACCCATTTTTTCTTTACGTGACACAGTTGCCTCTTCATTTCCATGAAAATTAGACACTAAATGTACTACTTTCTTACCTTTCCATATTAAATATCTAGGTTTGAAAATCGATTATCACTTTCCCCTCTTTTCATTTTAGAATCAGGGAGCATATTTGGAGGCAGTCCTTTTCTATTACTTCTGACTGTTCCGCATGCGTAGGTATTTTTTAAGTAAACAGTTTTCAACTTTTCAAGTAAAACAACAGATGAAAAACAATTATCAAAATAGAAAATTTTCTCTTTACCCCATTCTTGTTCCGTCAATTCTAAAACGACTCTTTCTCCCAAGCTATATTTTGAAATTTTTTAAGCTCATTTCTTCATCTTTCCCTACGTAAATTTGATTTTTTTTATATAGCCCCTCTGGTCTGCAAGACACCACAACTTATATACTCTGTTGATTGGATAAAAGCTTTTAAAAAATTTACTTCGCAATTATCCGCGTTATAAAACAGAATGATGTGTCTTACCTACTATGAAGAGCAAAACCCACCCTCCCTCAATTGCGTGCACTATCCCCTTAATCACTAATCCCAGCACCGCTACATTAGTGGTGACGGGGATAGTGCACGCAATTGAGGGAGGGTGGGTGGTACTCTTCATAGTAGGTAAGACACATCATTCTGTTTTATAACGCGGATATATGCGAAGTAAATTTTTTAAAAGCTTTTATATAATGGATTTCCGCAAAGTAACGCCTGATTCTATTAATTATCTCTTGATTGGTTTCATGGGTAGATACTGTTTTAGTACAGATCTACCCTTGAATTTGATCATCGATTCATCCACGCTCATTTCACGGGTCCCGTGTAGCATTCTTGAAATTTTTTATTGATAGCATCAACAATAGGTCTTATTTTATACAGTTTAATTTGAGCATTATCATTGCAGTGTAGATGTGATAAAATCATAGCAAATTTGTCTCTTGGCATGGTGTTACATGTTAGTGGATTGTTCAGATCTGATGCCGAAGAGTAATGATCTGTCCAAGCCGGTCGAGTATTGTAGCCCATATAGAAATTCATAGCGTTAAATGCTAAAAGTTCCTCCTTTTTTAGAGTCAATACCTTACCTTTCTGTGTAGCGTAATGGTTACTTTAGTATACAATCTTATCTAATATATCGTCAATCAATACACGAAATATATCAGTCGGTTTACTACAGGGAGCAAAAAATTCTTCTACTACTTCAGTATTGCAATATATTCCGATATATTTGTCTCTAAGTTTCGTTTCTTCCACTTACGGTTTGGTTAACTACTTTCAATCGGGTACATGACATACATAACTCTAGACATGGACGTGTTTACGCGCGTGAGGGCCCTGGCGGAGGAGACAGTATCCCGGGGTGGGGTGGTGCTGGCGGTGTCCTTAGACATCTCCAACGCCTTCAACACCCTACCCTGGAGTTGTATTCGGGAGGCGCTGAATTACCATCGCGTGCCTCCCGACCTCCGCCGCACAATAGGGGCTTACCTTGAGGAGAGATGCGTTACCTATTGGGGACGTGACGGCGCTGGTCGGCGCGTCATGTCGTGCGGTGTTCCGCAGGGATCGGTCTTGGGACCGCTCCTGTGGAACATCGGCTATGACTGGGTGCTGAGAGGTGAACTCCCGTCGGGCGCCGACTTGACGTGTTATGCGGACGACACGCTCGTCACTGCCCGAGGGAGTTCGCACAGGGAAGCAGCGTTGGTTGCCACGGCTGCGGTGTCACAAGTGGTGAACCGCATCCGGCGCCTGGGCCTGGAGGTGGCCCTAAATAAGTCGGAGGCCATGGTGTTCCATGGCCCTCGACGTGCGCCGCCGCCGGGTTCACACATCGTGGTCAGCGTCAGCGTGGCTCGGATAGCTGTCGAGTCCACCATGAAGTATCTGGGATTGGTGCTCGACAGCCGATGGGAATTCGGACCACACTTCCGGCGGCTGGCGCCCAAGCTGATGGGTGCAGCGGGCGCGCTATCAACGTTGCTTCCCAACTTGGGGGGCCCGAGCGCCGCCTGTAGGCGGTTGTACGTGGGAATCGTGCGGTCCATAGCCCTGTATGGGGCCCCTGTGTGGGCGATGTACATGACGGCCAGCACTCTCGCCATTCTGTGTAAACCGCAGAGGGCGATGGCCGTCAGAGTCGCCCGCGGGTATCGCACGATTTCCTACGAGGCGGCTTGCGTCCTGGCCGGATCCCCGCCCTGGGACCTAGAGGCGAAAGTACTCGCGTCATTATATCGATAGCGCGAGGAAGAGCGGGCACGGGGCTCGAGGCCGGTGCAGCGGCAGATCGCGCTGCGCCGAGAGGAGCTCCGTCAGGTCTTGGTGGCGGAATGGCGGCAAAGGCTTCTGCGCCCTACCGCCGGCCTCGCTACCGTCGAGGCGATCCGGCCAGTACTCGACGATTGGCTCGGGAGAAGGCACGGCTCCCTGTCGTTTATGGTGACGCAGGTGCTGTCGGGGCATGGCTGCTTCGGCAAGTACCTGCGCCACATAGACAGGGAGCCGGACGCTCGGTGCCACCACTGCGTCCATTGCGGGGAGGACACGGCGCAACACACGCTCGCCGAGTGTGTAGCTTGGGAGGAGCAGCGCCGTGTCCTCACAAATAAAGTAGGAGGCGATCTGTCGCTACCGGCCTTAGTGCAGAAGATGGTCGGTAGCGCAGAGTCGTGGGATGCAGTGGTGTCCTTCTGCCAGGACGTGATGTTGCAGAAGGAAACTGCGGAACGGGAAAGGGAGATCTCGAATCCCTTCTCTGGCCGCAGAAGGCGCACCGAGCGCAGGAGAAGGGCGGACAACGCCCTTTTCCGGCCCCCATAAATGGGTCTAGGGGCGAGGGACTTGGGGAAGCCCCCGCCACCCCTACTCGATGGACCCGAAGCGGAGGCGCGCGCGGGTGTTGGCGCGCGCCCCTGAGGCGATACACGGGGTAGTTTAACACCTCACTCTACCCCGTGCAGGAGACGAGGCCTGGACAGACCGGGCCAGCACTAGTGTGGGGCTGCGGAAGAATTTGGATTCCCGCGGCCCCACGCGCACGTGTGAGGAGACACCGGGGTGGTTTTAGCCGGTAAGAGTCCGGCACGCCCCTCCGCCTTTCCCCAGGCGGAGGTAGTCCATGAGGATTTCCCCCCGTAAAAAAAAGGCATGGACGTGTTTGTTGAAGGAAGAGCAACTTGGAGACTGGGGATTGGGATTGAAGATGTATATACCTGATCAACAGAACAACCTAATGGCACTTCTTTATTTGTCGGCGATGAAGGAATTCCAGCTAAAACCTCTCAATAGCATCCTCAAAATAGCCGTCGAAGCCACTTGATAAGGGTACTTGAAGATCTTTTTCGACTTCTTCATCGGTAACACCTACATGAGAATATTCGATACAGTCTGGAAAATCCTCTAACAACAGAGCTTTAATGAGGGCAGTTTTTTTTAGAAATATCCATTACCTGAATATAAATATTTGTGCCGTGTAGTGGCGGTGCCGTGTATTGGCGGTTAAGAATATCCACTACCCCATATCTTCCCGTGGGTGTCGTAAAAGGCGACAAAGGGAAACAGGCAGAAAAAGGGCATCAGCATCTTCCTGATAACAGCAAAAATACGATTAAAAAAAACTGCGGTTGCCAACCCGCTCGCCAAGCGTGGCAACTATGGCAAATACCCCCTAAATGGATAAAGTTACTAAGAGACGGCCCCCAGTCTCCGGCGGCCTCGCTATTCCTGGCTACGGTGGCGACCATGGTAACGGCGGACCAGGGGGTGCTAAGAATCTCCGGTGGAGGTTCGGTTGCCACCTACGACGACTCGACCTGGCAACATACAACGCACGCACCCTGAGGACTGACGAGAAGATTGTGGAGCTGGAAGAAGAGATAAACAAGTTAGGCTGGCATATTATAGGATTATCCGAAGTCCGAAGAGAGGGGGAGGAAACGGTAATCCTCGAATCCGGCAACTTGCTCTATTACCGGGAGGGCAACCATCTGTCCCAATCAGGTGTCGGATTTCTCGTCCACAAATCTCTCGTTAACAACGTTGTAAAGATTGAGAGTGTGTCGACGAGGGTTGGGTACCTTATACTCAGAATCACCAAACGGTATTCGCTAAAGGTCATACAGGTTTACGCACCAACCTCGGCACACCCCGATGAGGAGGTGGAGTAAATGTATGAGGATATCTCTAGTGCCATGCATTCCTCCAAAACCTATTATACGGTGTTAATGGGAGACTTCAATGCAAAACTAGGCACAAGAGAGAATGGTGAGCTAAAAGTAGGGAAATTTGGAATAGGTCAACGGAACTCAAGGGACCAGTAGATGGCCGACTTCAAGGAGAAAGAGGGACTCTTTATGATGAACTCTTTCTTCCAGAAGCGGCCCCACAGGAAGTGGACCTGGTCGAGCCCCGACGGTTCGACAAAGAATGAGATTGAATTCATTATGACGACCAGACGACAACTGTTCAGTGATGTCTCAGTGATCGCGAGGGTGAAAACCGGCAGCGATCACCGAATGTATAGAGGCACACTGAACCTAAACGTTAAGTTGGAGAGGTCTCGTATAATGAAGTTAACGCTCCGTTCCCCTCGTGCTCTAATCCAAAGTCCCGAAACCTTTCAGCTCGAGCTACGAAACCGTTTTCAGTGCCTTGAAGATTGAAATGCAGTGGACGATATAAATTACAACCTCGTGGAAACTGTACATGCGCTCGGAGCTAAGTTTTGCAAGACCCGCCGCAGAAGAACACAAAACTCTCCGATCATACTCCTAATCTCATGGATGTTAGACGGGATATGAAGCTGCAGTCTTCAGTAGAATTAACAGCATACAGGCAACTGAACAGAAAGATCTCCAAATGCATGCGGCGGGACTTATACAACTTTAATACTATTCGTATTAAAAAAGCGATCGAGCGGAACTTGGGCTCCGAAGTCTTTGCTAGAGATCTGTCTGCCAGAAAGAGCCAACTGTCGAAGCAGAAGACCAAGCGTCGCAGCGTCATTTCTGGGACACCTGAGATTTTGAGTGAGATTGAGAGGTTCTATGGGCAGCTGTACACATCATCGTTGGAGCTACACGCAAGTGTGAGTAACGATCCAAGAGCGTGTCTTATCCGACATTATTCCGATGATATTCCGGACGTCAGTCTGAGCGAGATTAGAATGGCTCTCCAGCACCTTAAAAACGGCAAGGCCCCAGGCGAGGATGGAATTACAGTGGAGCTTCTGAAAGCGGGTGGAAACCGGTACTTGAAGTCCTTCAGAAGCTCTTCAATTCCGTCCTCCATGGTGGCACTACAGCGGAGGCGTTGAGTAGAAGTGTGGTGGTCTTATTCCTCAAGAAAGGTGACAACGCTCTCTTGAAGAACTACAGACCGATTTCCCTCCGGAGCCGCGTCTACGTGCTGTTTTCGAGATTCATTACGGAAGTCTCAAACTTGACAACTTCCAGCCTCCCGAACAAGCCGGTTTCCGAAAGGGCTTTAGCACCATACCTACATGCCCTTCGTCAAACTGTACAGAAGTCCGAGAAGTACAATTTGACACTATGTCTGGCGTATGTGGACTATGAGAAAGCCTTTGATTCCGTCGAAATTTGGGCGGTGCTGCAGTCCCTTCAGCGGTTCCAAGTTGACTGTCGATATATCGAAGTGTTGAAGTGCTTGTACAGTTGGGCTACGATGGGTATCCGAGTACAGAACCACAGTACGAAACCTATCCAATTGCAGAGAGGTGTAAGACAGGGTGACGTCATATCCCCGAAACTCTTTACCGCTGCATTGGAAGACGTTTTCAAGCTTCTGAACTGGAAAAGATACGGTATCAACATCAATGGCGAGTACATCACTCACCTTCGATTTGCCGACGATATAGTCCTTTTAGCAGAATCGCTGGAGGACGTAAGCACTATGCTTAATGACCTCAATAGTGCTTCCCAACGGATAGGTCTTAAGATTAACATGAACAAAACAAAGATCATGTTTAATGTCCATGTCACACCTATACCAGTAGTTGTTGGGAGCACTAAGCTCGAAGTTGTTGACGAGTATGTTTACCTGGGACCAATGTCCAACTTCGAATAGTCCGACTAGGTAAGTCCAACTTCGACCGAGAGGTCAATCGACGGATTCAACTCGGCTGGGCAGCGTTCGGGAAACTACGACACATCTTCTCGTCAGACATACCTCAAAACCTTAAAACGAAGTTGTACAACCTGTGCGTGTTGCCAGTGATGATTTACGGATTTGAGACGTGGTCCTTCACTGCTGGCCGTATGACGAAGCTCAAGGTCGCTCAGCGAGCTATGGAGAGGGCTATTCTCGAGGTTTCTCTGCGTGATAAACTTAGAAATGTACAATTAAACTTACTGTTTCTCCATAACAGTGCTACGCCACCGTACGGTCGCCCACAAAGAATCCCGCTTGATATGTCCACAGCTGATTTACCGCAAAAACCAAAGTCGTTGTTTGTTTTTCCAAGTTCCGGTATCTCGTGAGGTAGGAGTCAAGTTTCTTGCAGCGTTTACTGCATCAATGGATCTTTTGAAAGACTTACAATTAAAGCTAATTTATTTTAAATTAATATTGTTAGTCGTACTATTCATTTAAGTTAATTATTTTTGCGCCAGTATCAGAATTCTCTTGTCTGTTTGAATGTCTCTTACTAAATTCAATAAAACAACGGAATGTTATACCATTGGATTTGCTCTCATGAAGGGTCATTTCCACGTTCGTTTTACTTTTTATGTAGGATACTATGTCTTCTTCACATGTTTCTTGGTGCACATTATTTATGAAGATAGGAACACTGGTATTCGTATTTATGTATATACATATTTTTATATGAATATATGTTTATATATGAAGTGTATTCGATTATATGTTCTTTATCATCGCAGTTTGCAACTTCCAACACTTTTCTTTCTCTATCCGGTTTGCGTGACAGATAATTTTACGTGAATTTAGTGACGGCTTACGAACCAATGAAAAAGAAAAAAAATTCGCTTAGGGGTAACTTAATACGAACTAATGACCTTTTAAGGGAATCCGTGTCATCATTCTCTTCCATCTATCTATCTATCTATTTTATCTCTATCTATTCTTTATTTTCTTTCAAAGGAAAGCAAAATTAAATTATGGAAAATACCGCAAAACATAATCAAAGCGATAACTTAAGAGAATGACAGGTGACGACGACAAGTGTGAGATGTCTGTTACTGTCTGTCGCGCTTGGCGAGGGTATTATAGTTATATAATACCCCTGCCAAGCGCGATGCTTACTACAGGTCTTCTCTACAACAGGAGAGGCCCTGGAAATAATATTTCGGGTCGAATGGGGAAGAGAAATATAATTTTATAGATCATATACAGTATTTAGACAGGGACATTTAACAGGAATATCTAATTACTGTTAATTTTAAATTATTCTTCCATTAATACAATTACTAAAATAAAGATTCTAATTATATGAAAACAAAGGAAAGTCAAAAGCCGGCGGTTTGAATTCGCTATATGACTCCTCTCATGAACCTTTCATAACACAAGCATTTTAAGTCTTTAGTAATTAACGAGGATAAAATTTCAGATTGCAAGTATTGCCAAATTAAATTATATAAAAATGCCTATTGCCAAAATATTATAAGTTGCTAAATTAAATTATGGAAAAATTTGGGATGTGCAAGCTGGATTTAGAAAGGGGATGGGGTGTACGGATCAAGTCTTTTCCATGCGCATGATAGCGGAGAAGTTTTTGGCCAAAAACTTCTCCGCTTGGAAAAGGCTTATGACAGAGTGGACAGGAATGTGTTATGGCAAACACTGAAATCATTTGGGTTGAGCGCTGGCTTGATACAGGCATTAAGGTCTCTTTATAGGGACTCTAGTGCTTGTGTCAGGATCAACGGGGTCTACTCGGACTGGTTTGGCATTCATAAAGGTGTCAGACAGGGATGTGTGGCTTCCCCGTGTCTGTTTAACCTATTTATAGACAGTTGTTTGCAAACTTTCAAAGTTGATGAATGTGGGTTGAGAATGGGTGAGTCAACCGTCAAATGCCTTTTGTACGCCGATGATCAAGTCATATTTGCATCGTCGGCAGCTGAGTTGCAAATGATGGTTACTTTAATAAATTGGTCATTGAAAGAAAGGGGTATGAAAATGAACGCAAGTAAGACGAAAGTGATGGTTTTTGAAAGAGAAGAAAGAAAAACTTTATGTGAAATAAGAATAGAAGGGGAGTTGATTGAACAAGTGGATGTGTTTGTATATTTGGGATGTTTATTTAGCAGGGATGGTAGATGTGATAAGGAAATAGAACGACGAGTGAACGCAGGAAATAGAGTGAATGGGGCTCTACATGCTATTATGAGGAGTCAAAATTTGTCAAATAAGGCACGTATGGCAATTCATAATGCTGTGTTAGTCCCTACTTTAATGTATGGTAGTGAAAGTTAGGTCTGGCAGAAGAAGCACGAGAGTAGAATAAATACTGTAGAAATGCAGTCCTTAAGGAGTATGCTAGGGCTGAATCTGAATGACAGGGTGAGAAATAGTGTGATAAGAGAAAAGTGTGGTTTGCAAGGGGACGTTGTGACAAGGATTAAGAAAGGAACGCTTCGGAGGTTTGGTCATGTAGAAAGAATGAACGAGGAAAGAGTGACAAAACAAATTTATGTTGCAGAAGTGAACGGCAGGGTCGGGAAGGGACGCCCTAGATGAAGGTTTATCGACCAAATCGGCATTACATTAAAAATGGGCCAGATTAGTAGTACCCCTAACCGACGAGCGTGTATGCGTAAATATATGGATGTAAAGGAGGCGAGAGAAGTGTGTCAGGATCGCGCCAAATGGAAGTCCGTAGTCTCTGCCTACCCCTCTGGGTGACAGGTGTGAGTGTTTATTTATGTGTAAAAATGCCTATAAACACCTTTCAAGCCTTCCGGAGTCCGCCTGAGTAGTTAGCATCATTTTACCTATAACTGCCGCCAAAAACAGTGCTTTTACTGCTATTTCGGTCTGAAGGGTTTACATATCCAGTAAAATCATTAATTGTAAGATTGTTTGTCACTTTACTTCTTTAAAAATGCGTATTTATAAGTATAAAGCATTTCCAAGTTACAAATCATATGAACGAAAACACGAAATGAAGTTTGCCAAAGAATACATTACGTAAATTTGGTGTAACAACACTGTAAACGCTACGTTTAGGATCAACATGAGTGGCAAGTAGGAATGTCTCGAAATTATTTGTACAAATAAGTTTTCCTGAAGAAATCATGCCTGCGTCGTTTATTTTTTCTTTGAGTTCTACTTTAAGTATATCTACCTTAATAATAGAATAGGAATATCCGTTGGGATACACTATAGAGATAATTGTGCATAGTGCTTAGGTCCTCCAGCGATTCGTCGGCAAATCGAATGTGAGTGATATATTCGCTATTTACGTTA
This sequence comes from Parnassius mnemosyne, assembly GCA_963668995.1. Classification (NCBI taxonomy): domain Eukaryota; kingdom Metazoa; phylum Arthropoda; class Insecta; order Lepidoptera; family Papilionidae; genus Parnassius; species Parnassius mnemosyne. The sequence goes on along the minus strand of CAVLGL010000057.1, from coordinate 40,791,745 downwards.
ATGCCGTATCCTTTCCAGTTCAGAAGCCTGACAACGTCTTCCAATGCAGCGGTGAAGAGTTTCGGGGATATTACCCGTCACCCTTTCTAACACCTCTCTGCAGTTGAATAATATTTCGTGCTCTTGTACTATACTCGGACAGTCATCGTAGCTCTACTGTATAAACACTTCAGCACTTCGATATACCGACAGTTATCTTTGCACTGCTGGAGATATTGTAGCACCGCCCAAATTTCGACGGAACAAAAGCTTTCTCATAGTCCACATACGCAAAGCACAGTAGCAGATTGTACTATTCGGTTTTCTGTACACTTTGTCGAACGATATGTATGTGGTCTATGGTACTAAAGTATTTCGTAAACCGGCTTGTTTGGGAGGAGAGGTCGTCGAGTCTGCCAGCGTGACGATTCGTAAGGACTCCGAAAACAGCACGTAGACGCGGCTCAGAATCGAAGTCGGTCTGAAGTTCTACAAGAGAGTGTTGTCGCCTTTCTTGAAGAGACCACCGCACTTCTGCTGCACACCGTTGAAGTAATGCTACCATGGAGGACGGAATAAAAGAGCTTCTTAAGGACTTTAAAAACCGATTTTCCACCCGATATCAGAATCTGCCATTCAAATCTCTTTCAGACTGACGTCCGATATATCATCGGTCGGTAAGTCGGTAAATAGTGTCTGATAAGATTTGCTCTTGGTACGTTACTCACACTTGTGTGAGGCAATACCAGCGTAAAATAGCAGCTTAACACTGCTGTGTTTCGTATGGTGAGTGTAGAGAACCGCAGACCCTTTTTACTGGAAAAGAGGCATTCCATCTTAGTTCTCACAGGTGACAACGCATCAGCATTTTGATTCGCAAACGAGGATAAATGTAGATTTCTATGGGCCACAGCAACCACTTACCATCAGGTGGACTGTGTGCTCGTTTGTAACCCTTTTCCATAAAAAAAGGCTCCACCAATGACGTGTACAGCTGCTCGCAAAAACTTTTAATCGTAATCTAAATCTCAGTTGTCCCGGAAACGGTGACACCACATTTCATCTTCAGCTTTGACAGTTAACTCTTTCGGTGGCTGAATCCTATATAAAACAATATAACATATAAGTATTATATTATATCGTATATAACTTTATTTCTTTTGTTTTTTTTACTTTTATTTTTACTTTTTTGCTTTTTATATTCTAATAAAAATTTTAAATATAATATTTTTCTATATTTTACAACAAAGTACGATACTGAGCTAGCGGAACGCATTAGTTACCCTTAAACTTCGACAAGTCATCGTTCAATTTAGTTCGTTTACGTATGTTAAGTATGTTTGCACTGAGAAAACTTTCTGTTGAAAACTATTTGTATTGGACGGAATGTAACTCATTCTGGTGTTATTGACGGTTTTTTTTTTTATAGAAGAGGGGCAAACGAGCATGCGGCTCACCTGATGGTAAGTGACTACCGCCGCCTATGAACAACGGCAACACCAGGGGTATTGCAAATGCGTTGCCAGCCTTTTAAAAAGGAGTAGACTCTTTTCTTGAAGGTCCTTAAGTCGTATTGGTCCAGAAAAATCGCTGGTGGTAAACTATTCCACAAGGAAGTTGTGCGAGGAAGAAAACATCTTCTAAATCGCAAAGTGGTGGACCGCCAATCATCCAGATTATGTGGATGGTATTGGGAGTTCTGCCGCGATGTGCGTTCGTAAAATTTGTCGGCTGGGATTAATCCGAACAATTCCTCAAAGCACTCCCCGTGGTAAATGCGAAAGAAAATGCATAGAGATGCAATATCTTTTCGCAGCGCCAATGAGTCGAGCTGACCGGAAAGGACTCGGTCGTCGACAATTCGAGCCGCTCTGCGCTGGATGCGGTCAAGTGGAAGGAGCTGGCACTGGGGAGCCCCAGCCCAGAGATGGGAACAGTATTCCATGTGAGGCCGAACCTGCGCCTTGTAAAGTTGCAGGCGGTGTGCCGGCATGAAATACTGTCCCGCTGTGTTGAGCACGCCAAGCTTTTTAAAGGCCAATTTGGCCTTCTCTTCCAAGTGACCACGAAACTGCACGTCACTGGATATGTCGACGCCGATGATTCCGATACTGGCTGAGGCAACAAGGGAAGTATCTTGAAACTGAAGAGAAACGACAAAGGGGTTCTTTTTAGCGGTAAACGCGCAAACTTGTGTCTTCTGAGAATTAAACTGGACTAGATTTAGTCGCCCCCAATCCGAGACTTTATTCAGCAAAGAGTCGTCTTCAGACACAAGTTTGTTCCGGTACTTGGCGACGTTTTCCCGAGAAATATTGGCATGGCCCGTGTTTAGAGCATCACCAGTGCTGTCATCCGCATAGCAATGAATGCTACCGGTTTGAAACATATCATTGATATGTAGAAGAAACAGCGTTGGTAATAGCACGCAGCCTTGTGGAATACCAGCGTTAATAGGCTTGTAGTTGGAGCATGCACCGTCTACTATCTTGATGCTCCGATCTGCAAGAAAGCTGGTGATCCAATTGCACAATTTCTCGGGAAGCCCATAGGAAGGGTATATTGACGGTATTATGTTTTATTTTACCAACAAGTTTTACTGTGCCCGTCCCGAAACGGATACTCAAAAATTTACAGGGATAAAATTTATTATCCTAGAATAATTTAAAGTTTAAAAATTTTTAAAAGATTACAAATACCTTAAATGAAACTAATTTTTACGAATTTTATCGCGATTAATTTAACTTTTTAATTTCCGACGTTTCGGGACTATAAACTTCGATACTATAAGCTCATTCTGCGTAGATCAGACTGAAAATACCTTTTGAAAAACTGAAGGTAGCTAACTATGACATCGGGACCTCAAACACCTTAGTCCTCCTGTGACCATGGGTGATGTAAAGTAACCGAAACGTCATAAATTAAAAAGTTAAATTAAACGCGATGAAACCCGTAAAAATTAGTTTCATTTAATGTGTAGTCTTCGCGTAAATATAAGAAATCATAATTACAAATACAGTCCTGACTATAAGATATCGTGAACATGACTAGTGTATGGATTAATTCGTTCTCCCTGGGCACAATCTAAATCCTAAAATGAAAATATATTATTTAAAATCTGAGGAACACAGAACGTTACACTTATGTATTTCGTCACTTTTGAGGTTATGATGTAGCCATGACTGCAGCCATGACTACAACCTCAGCTAAAACAATTGATATAAAAACAATTCAGTAATAAATACTTAACTAAATAAATCAAGTAAATAGCTAAAACCACAAAAATGGATCAATAAACTTTCTAATCTTTTCACTGCTAAGTATCTAAGACAAAGCAAAGATGCTTTGACCTTTGTTCACGCTTTGACAGCTCTCGTGTCATAATACCACAGACTGCATAGATCATTCCATATTTACTGTCAACCTATCATTTGCAACTTATTTCGGAATACTTTCCATGTCCCCATCTAAAAATGATATAATTGATATTACACTACAATAATAAATAAAAAATCTACAATAAAATCTAGTATTTAAAAACAGTAAACGCGTAATGGTAGTATTACTTTAGTATTATGATGAAACGTGAACAATAGGTAAAAACGGGACGGATGTAGATGCGTTCAAAACCTATAAAAAGTAGTAAGAAAATGAGGTTTTTCATTACAAAGCTAAATTATTTTATCGGCTCCAATAAAATATGTTAAGCCCCGTAATTTAATAAACACCTAAGTCACTATTTTTGACGTATCAATCATTGGTGGTCATTTCATATTTTGGTCAGTTCGTATTTGAACGATATTCTTTCCAAAGATGACACTGTGTGACCATCTACATAACATTTTAAAAGTCCGGCAATGCACCTGCAATTCCCTTGGTGCTGCTTGCCTTGGTTGTTTATGGGTGGCGGTAGTCACTTACCATCAGGTGAGCCGCATGCTCGTTTGCCCCCTCTTCTATACAAAAAAAAAAGTTTGCCTTACGCCCAACTGGCGGCATCTAGTGACCGTAAAATTATATGTCCTCGTTTAAGAAATGCTTTGCGTTAATATTTTGTTTAAGTAAGATATAACCAACGATAATAAGAAAGGCATTAAAAGTATAAATAGCAAAAATATATTCAGTTATTTCACAACGTTATTACAACATATTGAAATCCTAAATGGAAGAAAAACTTAATTCATTCCTATAGTAAAACATGAACAATATAAATTGTGTTAATGGGTAACTTTCAAAGTGTATGTTCCAGCATTATCACCGTCTGTGTAACTCTTAAGTGTTGTATTGTTCAGTTACACTAGTAGTCAACAAACGCCCCGGGTGTTATCAAACTTTTGTCTGGCCATTGCTTTTGAGCTGTGAACAAAAATTTTCCCTTATTATTGCTTACGCTTCGTAATATAATAAATTAAACTTGCTTTAGTTTTTACTTATTATTGGATGTGTAATGCAAGTATTTGGTTAAGACAATAGAGGTGCGATTTCCGTGGCCCGGGGATAAACACTGCGAACTAAATGGGCTGCTACAGAGAATTTTTTGACAGAAAAAAGCACTAACTGATTTTTGGCCCCACCTAGGAATCAAGCCGGAGACTAGACCAGCAAGTCACAAGACTGCGATTATAATACAAAAATACGCACATCCGGCATGAAGAATTCCTGGATAGGACAGAGAGCCAAGAGATTCTCTTACAAAACTTATTATTATTAATTGATAATAAAAAAATATGAAACAAGAATCATTTTAATCCTAATTATGTGGCGTCAGCTTCAGAACCTTGTATAATGAGACTCAGCTACAAAAATTACAGTTATCTTTATTATTATTGTTTACGACGACTCCTTATGTCATCACCTCACGGCTCAAGTGCCACTTAAATTCTTTACGCGGTACCACGTTGCCCTGCTCGAATGGTTCTTTTTGACTAGGTAATAATTTGTATTCAACATAGTTTATTACAGAATACTTATTGAAGCTAATTTTTTTAATTTACCAGTGGTTAGTAAATACCTCTCTTCTGGAAAGAATCAGCAAGAAACCCAGCGGGACTTTTTTAAACATATTTCACTTTACAGTAATTTTCTTTGTTTATACAAATTTTTAATAAGTTTTAATAGAAACACCATGGTGGTGATCACCTCTTTGCCAGGGTTTTTTTTCACTTACGTATTCTTTGATATAATAATAACCCTTTTTCTACAGTTTTTCTTTAAAAAAACATTTTGTACATTTTTTGGGATTTTGTTGTAAAAGCTTATACATAGTCCCATAAATGAATTACTAATTCTGTTTAGTCTAGTAACTGGTATCACATGGTTTATTCCTAGTGTTTAAAGTATGAACATCTTTATTCCTATCAAAGCTATTTATGTTTTTATGTACATACATTACATGTTCATAAATATGTTGCAGTGCCAAAGTTAATATGTTTATTTCTTTAAATTATTCTCTAAGGGACTCATTATATTTTAAGTTGTAAGTCGTTCGTTTTTTTTTTTTGTAAAACAAATATAGCTTCTATATCAGTCGCATTACCCCATAGCAAAATTTCATAAGATATCACGCTATGAAAATAACTAAAATAAATTAATCTAGGTGTCTCACGATTGGTGAGACTTCTTATCTTTCTTACAGCATATGCTGCAGAACTAAGTCTGCCTCCTAATTTACATATAAGAGGGCCCATTAAAGCTTCGCGTCAATAGTAATACCAAGAAAACATTGGTATCCATGGGACTCTACTCTTCTCCATTTAAGATCACACGACATGAAGGAATACGCTCTTACAAAACATCATCAAGTAGTTCCTATCCCTTATAATGACGTTGTCAAAAATGTAGCTATCCTTTTGGATTCCAGTCTTTCTTGAACTCCCCAAATTAATGCAGTGAGCCGTAAAACGTTTGCAGCTTCACTCCGGAGGCTTAACTACTTTTTACCCAATGCCACCAAAATTCGCTTGAACTTGATATTACCGAGGAGCAACTTAAAAAAACTTGTGCGACTCCAAAATCTCTGTATACGGTCCATATTTGGGCTTCGAAAATATGACCATCTCTCAGAATACATATTTCTTCTTCTGGGTTGTCTGGTAGAGATTGCTATATTTTACTATATTGATGTACAATAATGAGTATTGTATTGTATTGTATTGTACCAGCGTAAAAGTTTCGTATATTTTGATTTTAAATCGATAATAGATGTAGGTGCCAAGGGGTCACAGCATCCACTTACTATCGTTGGACTGTGTAAACCAAAGGTAAGGGCTGAGTAAGTAGGCGATTGTACCTACAGCGAATGTACCCGCCCTATCGTCACTACGGGGCCGTAATGCTAGAAGTGTTGCGGTGGTGGGCCGCGGAAGAAGAAGATTTTTTTCGGTGGGTAGGTGTGAAAAAGTCAATAGCTGATTTGATAGCTCCAGTTTATTTATTCAATTAAAAATAATTTAAAATCAAATTTAAGTTAAATTACATTCAAATCAGTGAGTTTACACATTTTAGTTTACATTAATATTATAAACATATGTGTTTAAAGAAGATTTAAGAACTTACTTGCATCACACCCTACAGCTCAACTTAGCTTACAAGTAAATATCTATTTATACACATTTCAAGTAATTATCACATAATGGCAAATGTCAATAAGGTTGATCTGTTGCAGAAGGAACTTGAAGTTAGCTGGATGCAAAAGATGACAGAGTTTGAAAAACGCTTAAAAGCTGCATTAGTCCCATCCAATCCAACTTTGGTCCAGCTAAGTGAGGAATTTTATACTTTTCTTGAATTTTTAAGATCTAGTAAGCAACATGTTTAGTCTTCTGCAGCAACAATTTCAAAGGTGTACTAATGTAGTTGACGAAATAGATATGCGACAAAGGCGTATTATGGTGCTTCTTTTTAATGGTATTCCTGAAGAGCCTGGATCAAATGAGGAACAAGAGGTACTTGCACATATTAATAATAAAATGGGCCTTTCACATACAAGCAAGTCTTCTTTGAAACGCTGTCATCGATTGGGAGCTCCGGGAAATGATCGGGTAAGAGCTGTACTTCTCCATTTTCATAATCATGATACTAAATCCGAAGTCTGGAGATCTAAGGCTAAATTAAAGAATACATCATACACGTCATCGGAGTTTCTTACTAAAATGCAACAGAGTACATATAAGAAGGCTCGCAGACATTTCGGCATAAAGAATGTTTGGACTCTTGATGGAACCATAATCATTAAACTTCCAGATCGTACCCGCATAAAAATTTTCACTGAGGAAGAGTTTGATATCCTTCTTACTAAATGGCCCCAGCCTAGTTCCTCGTCTGACACTGTGCAGCAAGGCCCATTAGAACCCAGTTGTCAGCAAGATGGGGCCAGGCGTAAACAAGTCATCCAGGCCGTTCAAAGTGTGGAAAGCAAGAAGACACGTCGTGTGGTGCCCAAAAAATAATTCCACTGTCGTCGGCAATTTGTGTATTGATCTTTGTATTTTCGATTCTTAAGTTTTTTTTTTCTCTTTTTTTGTTGTTTCGTTGTTTGTTGTCATTATCGGTTATCATGAGTTTAAGGTAATTGAATTATTTACGTTTTGCTGATTACACACAAGTTCTACAATAAAGTAGGTATACAATATGCAATAATGTAATAACGTTTATGTCAAATGTCAATAAAAGGTGCAAAATCAACTGAAGATCTGACAGCACAGAGTGTTTTCTTTTATAATTGGCTTTACAGCTCTGGGTTCTAGCTCTTCTGAGCCTAAAGTTACACTTGATAATAATTATCATTCATAGTACACTGCTTCACAATAATATTAATCTTGTCTGTCGAAACTTAATAATTGTGTATTCCTTTTTGTATTGCACCTACTTGCTGCATTGTTAGCAACTTATTGCTTTTTTGTGTCACACTGTAAAAATACTTTAAGGTTTTTTTGCAATACTGTTTACAACTGATTAATTTCGTTGTTAAATAATTTCATTAAATTATCATGTTAATTTAGTCACTAAACTACCTAGATGAACCTTTAAACTTTAGTGGTCTTGTTATGCTTGATCAAGTAGTCTTAGTTTGTGTTGATTACCTTTTGTTATTATTATTATCTTTGTATATTTTATTCATTATGCTTTTTGCAATCAGTCAACTGTTGGGTGATATATTTGAATTGAGTCGTATTTTTATTAGTTAGTTTAAGTAAATATCATATACATATTATTAATAATGTCAGCTACGTCGGATGATGAATCTTTTTATTCTGCACATGATTCAGATGTCTTGTACGAGTCTTGTAATTATACTAATAGCTTGCTCTCCCTCCGTGATGAGCTTATTAATTTACATATTTAAAAATTTTCTAAATCTACGTCATGTTAATGCTCAGAGTATACCAAATCATTACTCTTATTTTGAAGAAGTTTTTTCTATAGATTGTGTTCATGCAATCTTAGTATCAGAAAGTTGGCTAAAGCCTTCATTAATGTCCAGAATGTATCCCTTAAATAACTTTGTTCTTGTGCGTAAAGACCGGACTAAAAAGGAGGTGGAGGTGTTGCCATATACCTGAGAGCAAATATTCCTTATAAAACAATTTTAGCTTTACCATTTCCTTACTCTGCCTCATTGGAGTTTCTGTTTCGGGAAATTGATACGAGTATGAAAGGTGTAAGGGCAATTCTTGGGGTAGTATACTGTCCACCTGCTATTAACTTTTTAAACGATTTTGAAAATGCTCTCTCTACCATTTCATCTGAGTAGACGCACTGCATAATAATGGGTGATTTCAATACTGATTATTTGAGAAATTATTCTCGTTCTCAAAAATTTCGGTCAGTCATAGAGTCATTCGATCTCCACATTCTCCCCTTAGAGGCAACTCACCACAACATTGACACTGATGACTCATAGATTGATCATATTATCACAGCTTTTCCCGATCATGTTATTAAGCACGGACAACTGTCGGCTCCTGCTTTTTTACGACATGACCTTACTTATATATCATATAAGCTTGTGTCTCCTAAGCACAATTCCGCAGTACTATATATTCGTAATTTCGCTAAAATGGATTCTGATAAACTTAAAAGTGATGCATATCGTATGGACTTGGTTGCCTGTTTTTAAATCAACTTCTATTGACGATCAAGTCTCCGTGCTTAATAATATAGTTCTTAGTCTGTACAACAATCATGCTCCTAAACATCAAGTAAGAGTAAAGTGTCCACCAGCCCCGTGGATGACTAGGGCCGTAAAGGTGACAATGACCAGGCGAGATCGAGCATTTGTGATATTTAAGAAGCATCTTACTCAGGAGAGCTGGGATCGCTACAAAATTCTAAGAAACAGATGTAATCTGATGGTACGAAATGCTAAACGCCGTTACATCCATAGTAATATTACAAATTCTTCGACCGCCGATGTGTGGAAATTTCATAAAACACTGGGTATTAGTAAGGCTGTTACATCTGATCATGGTCCATCAATCATTCTGGATGAAATAAGTCATCATTTTATCTCTACTTGTTTAGTTTAGTACTTTCTTAGTGCCTTTTGTTGAAGCGCCTGCGCCTTCTTTCTGCGCAAAGAGTTAAACAACGTACTTGAAGTAATTACGTCCATACTTAACGTTAATTTCAAACAGGTTTTTGTCTTTGCAATATTTTATTACCCGCTCAGCTGTTGTAAGATCAATACAATCGTCCAAGACCACATTCAAGTTGCATTATTTTTAAATTCCCGTAAACTCCCGAACATGGTCCTTCGAGCCGGATATAAAATAATAAGAACCAGAATTTATATTATACTTGTATTTGGTTAATTTGGTGGAGTTTACGTTGGAATCAAATTTGGAGTTACGTCGCCGCCATCAAGAATGTGGGTTAATTTGCAGTAATTACGTGGTGTTTAAGATACAATTTAAGATTTATTATCACCCAACACTCTATTAAGGTAATCTAATAGTATTTGGTGTAAATCACCGGACTTATAAGGTTAGTGAATTTATTGTTCCTATCGATTATTAATTACCTACTGCGTTGTGTTAACATTCGCAAATTTTTTGATAATTTGCAGTAATTAAGTAAGAAATTGTATTGTAAGGATACTGTTAGAAATTAATCTACATTATTTTTTGCTTATTTACATTACTTAATATACTTGTGCAGTAGAAATCGTATAGTAGCATTAATTATTAATACCTACACCAAGTAAATGTTTTTTGGCTTTAATTATTATTTATTTTCTTGTTTAGAGTGTTTTATAGTAATAAAATTATACTATGGTTATAGCGTAATTGTAGCATAGGACGATTGTTAAATTTTTGATTAAGTGGGTATACAATAATTGAATTGGGTATTGTAAGTAGCTTAAATAATAAAATTATCTACTATTATTTGAATGTCGAGAAATATTGTGTAAAGTTACTTGTCACTATAATATTATTAAATTATTATTTGCCGAGTTAGTACCTACATACTGTATAATATAGTTAGGTAGTATTTTAGGCCATAGTATTTAGTTAGTGCATTAGATAGTCGGAGATTGTTATTGAATATTTGTAATTGTATACATTCCAGGTCGAATACTCTCGTCTTCCAGAATGACCGAAGAAAAGGAGTTGATCAAAAAACGAGGTAGTTTTAAAGTCCGTTTAACTGCTTTCATTAGTTACGTGGATTCGCTTACCAAACCTTTACAAAATCATGACGCGACGGAATTGCAATTGCGTATAGGTAAGCTGGACACATTGTATAACCATTATGATGAGGTGCAGTTACGCTTAGAATGTATTGTCGGCAAGCCCGACTTACAACTAACTGAGCGTTCATGCTTCGAAACTCAGTATTACAAGGCGCTAGCTAAAACTCAAATTTTACTGAGCGATCATCATAATGCTAACTCTGAATCGGCAGGTAGTGACAAGAGTTCTCGAGTCAGTAATCATAAGTTTGTTAAGTTACCTACTATACAGTTGCCAAAATTTAGTGGATCATACGAGAACTGGTTGGAGTTCCATGATACCTTCAATAGCCTTATTCACTCTAATGATGAAATCGATGAAATTAATAAATTTCATTATTTACGCGCGTCTCTCGAAGGGTCTGCTGCTGTGGTAATTCAATCATTTGAGTTTTCTGCAAGTAACTATACAGTGGCATGGAATGTCTTATGTGAGAGGTTCAACAACAAACGATTGTTAGTTCAAAATCATGTGTCAGCCTTATTTAACCTTGAAACGATTACAAGGGAGTCGTCTGTAACTTTAAAGCGCTTAATCGATTTATTAAGTAAAAACCTGAGGGCATTAGAATCGTTAGGCGAACCAGTTCAGCATTGGGACACACTTCTAATTTATATAGTTACACATAAATTGGATCAGAAAACCTACCGTGAGTGGGAGGAGTTTAAAGGTCATTTAAAAAAGGATGAATCAGTTATATTTAATATATTCTTCCAGTTTATGCGTTGCCGAGCTGATCTACTCGAAACTTTAGAGACGTCGCGTAATGTTCACTTTGCACCGCATAGGCCGAGTCCTAAATTAAAATCTATGGTTTCGGTGCAACAATCGAATATTCATAATATAAACTCAAATAAACAATTCAAATGTTGTTATAACTGTAACGGCGATGACAATTTAGGTAAATGTCCACAATTTCTTGCACTCAGTAATGAGGCTAGATTGAAATTATTACCATATTACAAGATCTGTTATAATTGTTTTAAGTCAGGACATTTTGCAAACCATTGCAAAAAGCCAGGGTGTTAGATATGTAAGCGCCGCCACAACACAATGATTCACGTTACTGAACCGATAGCAAGTCATACCGTACAAAATAAAAATAATTTCTCGCTCGAAAATGAAACGGGCACTCGGACAGGGACTCACTCGTCAATGACATCAACTGCAGGCACTGATGTGAACAACGTCGCTTTATCGGCAAACGTAGCGCATCGTAGTGAACAACGAGATGTATTATTGTCAACTGCTTTGATAAAATTACTTGATTGTAATAACGTCGAACACGTCGTCCGCGCAGTATTAGACTGCGGTAGTACATCTAGTTTTATAACTGAGAATATGCGCAAACGATTAAATTTAGATTTTGTCGAAATAGATAAGTCGATTTTGGGCATTAATAGCGTGTATTCTCACGTAAGCAAAAGGTGTCGTGTACATTTAAAGTCGTTAGATAATAGTTATTCCGCTAACATTAATTGTTTCATTTTTCCATCAATTACTAGCAATACCCCAGGTCGCGAATTAAGCATACGTAATCTTCAACTTCCATCGAATATTTGCTTAGCTGACCCTGCATTTTATAAGCCTGCCGATGTAGATATTTTAATCGGGGCCGATCTCTTTTGGGATTTGTTAGGGTCACAAAGAATTAAGTTAGGAAGTAATACACCCATTCTGCATGAAAACAGGCTAGGGTGGATAGTTTCTGGTCCAATTAATGTTCATCATTCTACATTGATGTCTAATGACTTACGATGCAACTTCGCTAAGACTGATTTTTATTTTTGTGGCGATAATAAAGACGACATTCGAATCGACTTAACGCGGTTTTGGCAGCTGGAGGAAATAAGTTCCAAGTCATCTCATTATTCACCTGAGGAGACGTTGTGTGAAGATCATTTTGTAAGCAATACGTCTCGTCTTGATGATGGGCGATTTTGCGTTCGGTTACCTCTCAAAAAAGATACCGGTCTATTAGGAGATTCATTTAAAAGAGCTACACAATGCTTGTTCTCCTTAGAGCGTAGATTAAAGGGTAAGCCTGACATCAAGCAGATGTATTATGAATTTATGTCTGAATATCAGTCACTGGGACATATGACAATTTGTGAAAGACCTAATTTAAGTAGTGGCGCGTATTTTATACCCCATCATGGCGTACTTCGTGAAAGTAGCACTACGAGTAAACTTAGAGTAGTTTTTAATGCAAGTTACCCGACATCGTCAGATATTTCGTTTAACGAAATACAAATGGTCGGTCCTGTAGTTCAGGACAACTTGACGTCGATTTTGTTACGTTTTAGGCAACATAAATACATTTTGTCTGCAGATGTGGAGAAAATGTACAGGTGCATAATCGTTCATCCTGATGACAGGCAGCTTCAGCAGATAGTCTGGCGTAACAGTCCTAGTGAGCCCTTACAGACCTTTAAATTAAATACTGTTACGTACGGTACGGCGAGTGCACCATTTCTCGCAACACGCTGCCTAAAACAACTTGTTCTACAGTGCAAAAACAAAGCCATAGCGGACATCATAATGCATGATTTTTATGTCGATGATCTGCTTACGGGTGCTGATGACTTAGATGACGTATAGGCCATACGTCAAGGAGTTGCCGAAGTATTGGCATCTGCTCGTATGCCATTGCGAAAGTGGAGATCGAACGATCCCGAGTTGCTGTCAGAAATTGCCAATACATCACTTGACCTAAATTTTGGTTCTCGCGAGCTAGACAAGTTGTTAGATCTTGGCTGGCATTCGGATTCAGATGAACTCTGCCTTCCATTGAATTCACTAGTTCCTGATAGCAATACTAAGCGTGATTTGCTTTCAGTGATTGCACAAATCTTTGACCCGTTGGGTCTTTTAGCCCCGTATGTAATCACCATGAAAATATTGATTTTTAATATATGACATATCAAAATGGCCTTCTCAGCCTTAGGATGTTGAAACATTGCCGGAAACGCGTCATAATATTATATTAACTGCAGTCACTACTCATCCAAAAAAATAATGATTGTTTCATTGATTTTAGCCGTTTCTCGAATTATTCACGCCTTGTACGATCCGTAGCTTACGTTTTACGATTCATTATGTCTTGTAAAAGACAGCTTATTTCTTCAAATTACTTAACGGAATTAGAATTACGAAACGCGTTAAATATTATAATTTCAAAATGCCAATATGATTCCTTTTCAGAGTATAAATTGCTTCTGAATAAACACAACTTACCTAAGAAAAGCCAACTTCTTAAATTTAATGTATTTTTAGACGAAAATAAAATTATGCGTGTTGGTGGTCGTCTTGATAGTTCTAAATTTTCATATAATAAAAGGCATCCTATATTATTACAGTCCAATTATATATTTACAAAATTATTATTTGACCATGAACACAAAAAGCTGGTACACGCAGGCCCACAGCTACTGTTGGCAAACATTAGAGATACTTATTGGCCGATAGGTGGTCGAAACTTAGCGAAGGCCTGTTATCATAAATGCTTACGATGTCATCGCATGAAGGGTAAGGTTTCGAATCCACTAATGGGCAACTTGCCACAGCAGCGTCTCCTTTCGGGTGGCTTTCCTTTTGAGACGGTAGGAGTCGATTATGCGGGCCCTGTTATGAGCGCCACTTGTCAAGGTCGTGGGTGTCGACTGGTAAAGGTTTATATATGTATTTTCGTCTGTTTCACTACCAAGGCAATTCATTTAGAGTTGGTAGGTGACTTAACCAGCAATAACTATTTGTTGGCATTGCGCAGGTTTATAGCTCGAAGAGGTAAGCCAGTTAATATTTATTCCGATAACGGTGCTTCTTTTGTTGGTGCATACAATGACTTATCCAAAGTTTTAAAGGGCAATTGCGATTCTTTGAGCGAAAGCATGGCCAATGATTATATTAACTTTCATTTTATTCCGGCATATACTCCTCACTTCGGTGGTCTCTGGAAGGCGGGAGTCAAATCGACAAAATATCATTTTCTTAGAGTGTTGGGCAATTGTCACTTAACGTATGAAGAACTTTACACCACGTTGACCTAGATCGAAGCAATCCTGAACTCCCGGCCACTCACTCCACTATCTTCAGATTCTGCAGATTGTACGCCCCTCACTCCGGGACATTTTTTAATTGGGCGTACGCTGACTTCTCTTTGCAACTGGACTACCAGCATCAATCCACTCCGTTATTAAAAAGATTCCAACGCATTGAGCAACTGCGTCAGCATTTTTGGGAACGATGGAGCAAGGAGTACATCTCAGAACTTCAACAAAGAGTGAAATGGCGTTCTTGCAAAGATAGTTTAAAGATAAACGATTTGGTGGTAGTCAAGGAGGACAACCTTCCACCGCTGAAATGGAAGCTGGGAAGAGTCGTTGCAATTCACCCAGGAGCCGATATCATTGTTCGAGTTGCAGACATCAGAACTTCTACTGGGATTATCAAGAGGGCATTTAACCGGATTTGCCCATTGCCGGTGTCATTTAATTCTGGTTGAAATCAAAGATTTCAACGCCCGGGGGCATGGTGAAGCGCCTGCGCCTTCTTTCTGCGCAAAGAGTTAAACAACGTACTTGAAGTAATAACGTCCATACTTAACGTTAATTTCAAACAGGTTTTTGTCTTTGCAATATTTTATTACCCTCTCAGCTGTTGTAAGATCAATACAATCGTCCAAGACCACATTCAAGTTGCATTATTTTTAAATTCCCGTAAACTCCCGAACACCTTTTGCCTGCAATTACACACATTGTAAACTTTCCCTCGACTCAGGCCAATATCCTACTCAGTGGAAAAAAGCATTTGTGCGACCACTTCCTAAAATACCTACTCCCTTATTACCTACCCATTTTAGATCAATTTCAATTTTGCCGTACCTATCAAAACTTCTGGAAGCCTGTGTTCACAAGCAAATCTCTATGTTCATAACCAAACATAACCTGCTTAAATAATATCAATCAGGCTTTCGCGCAGGTCACAATACTACCACTGCCTTGATAAAAGTCACAGATGACATTCGAATGGAAATCGATAAGCAGAAGCTTACAGTGGTAGTGCTTGTTGATTTTTCAAATGCTTTTAACACAGTCGACCACGATATCCTTATAGCCTTCCTAGCTAATCTTAGATTCTCAATCCCAGCTTTGGAATGGTTTTCATCCTATCTTCGCGGCCACGAGCAATCAGTTCAATTAGGACAACAATCTTCAACATGGGCTGACATTGAAACAGGCGTGCCGCAAGGCGGAATACTTTCTCCTATAATATTTTTTCTATTTATAAATTCTATTACTTCAGTTCTCAACTGTTCGTATCATCTACATGCAGATGATCTTCAGCTCTATGTGCAATCTAGTGTTAATGACCTTAACCATAATATTAACAAAATCAACCACAACCTTGATGCCATAAGAGATCGGTCGTACAGACATGGTATTTCGGTTAACCCTTCCAAATGTAAGGTAATGGTTATAGGTAGTAGCAGAATATTAGTAAAGATTAATAACGATGATCTTTCTCCCGTATTTTACAATGGAACATTGCTGCCATTTTGTAAATCTGTTAAAAATCTTTGCTTACCATACCTTAAGCTGGGGAGTTCAGTTGCTGAAATAAGCCGTAAAGTTACTGCCACTTTACGTTGTCTTTGCCGTCTCAAAAACTTTCTGCCTTTTAAAACTAAACTTCTACTTGTCCAGACTTTGATATTACCCATTATTGATTATGGGGATGTGTGTTACCCAGATCTATATCAATATCTTCTCGATAAGTTGGAGCGTCTTTTCAACAATTGCATTAGGTTCATTTTCGGCTTACGTAAGTATGACCATGTTTCTCAGTACCGGTCTAAGCTTAAATGACTTTCAATTCGTCAAAGGCGTAGCTCCCGAATTTTACAAGTACTATATTCAATTTTAAATGACCCAAATTCTCCTTCTTATCTTAAGGATAACTTTCAGTACCAATATTCTACTCATGATAGAGTTAAAAAATGAGGAAAATATGCGATCTATAATGTAAAAAGAGTTTTATACGCGGTAGAGCCATGCTGCAGCTACATTTCTATTATAGTTGTAACACGAATGGGTCGGTTCGACCGGGGAAGGACCACGATCTCACAGAATACCAGCGTAAAATAGCAGCTTAATGCTGCTGTGTTTCGTATGGTGAGTGTAGAGAACCGGAGACCCTTTTTACTGGAAACGAGGCATTCCACCTTAGTCCTCACGGGTGATAACGCATCTGCATTTTCATTCGTATTGCTATGATAAATACTGGTCAGATAAAAAGGTATTCACCAGACAATGCTCCAAGTTCTTGTCCTTCTAAAAGGCGCAAATCGAATTATTCTACTCTGAGAGACGTAAGTTTGAGTAACAGAGGCATACATTGGCCTACATTTTCAGAAAAGACAGGAAGGTGTGAGGTTTGAAGTTTCAAGAAGATTCAGTCCAAATCTTATACTAAATGTTCCCACTGCAATGTATTTTTGTGTCTGAATGATAAAAAAAAACTGTTTTGTAGAATATCACGAGGTTGACGTTTGATCTCATTATTTTTACTTACTCATATTTTCTATCAAAGTTCCTAACATTGTGATACATGAAGTAACTCACGGTACAAATTAGTCCAGGTCTTAGAAATAGTACTTCTAGGTATAATAAAAATCTAAAAAAAATTAGTTGGTTTATTTTGACCTAATATACTAAAATAATAAAGTTAAATTTAGAAAAGTCTTTAAAAAGCTATAGTACGGTAGGAAAGGGTTAAATCGCTTGTAAATGCAGTCTATCTTAATACCTTTGAATACGGTGTCAATTTTAGAACCCCTCGGAATAAGGTGCTTTTGCCCTATAGGACATTAACATTACTATTTTACGTATGTTCAAGCTATTTGTAATATTCATTTTTGATAAATATTATACATGATCTATATAATACGAAAGTGCAAAAAGTTTGGCACTCTTGAAATTTACATACAACCTCAATCTTACATAATCGACTCACGATTATGTAAAATTCGGTTATAGGCTTGCTGTATTTGTGTGTTTTTTTTTGAACTCAAGGGGAAATATTAGCTACGATTATCAAACTCCCTTTTACCGTTATGAATGGGAATTAATTTCTATTTTGGACCTATATCTTCCTTTGCAATTATAAGTCGTCAATTCTCACAGCTGTGGATTTAACTCAAAATTAAATTGTCTCAGTACCTTTGTTTGTTTCAGATAATTGCTATTTGATACTTTAAGTAAATTGTTTATTTTTTATATGATGCAAAAATGTTGGCTACGGATGGAATTTGAATTTAGGACTCACCACATCTTGACCGATACTCTGACATAGTTCAGATTAGTCTAAACCTAACAGCGATGGTTGTATTAGATGGTTGTATGTACGAGTTTGGCCTCGCTTTGTTAGTTATGATGAAACCTTACCTCCGGGCTTGATAGAGTGACTTGAAAGTGTACTTTGATGACTGCTGCTGGAACTCCTCGGCGAGGAGAACTAGATGTGCCGAGTTTGGGCTCGTTGTGTTTGTTATAGAATATCATAGATATATAGAATATACCTTACCTCCAGACTTGACGGACTGACTTCAAGGTGTGCTTTGTTGACTGCTACTGGAACTCATTGACGAATAGAACTACAATTTACATATTTTTTTTATTTTCTCACAAGCATTGGGCATTGTGAGTTGTGCAATTTTGGATTTTCCAAACTTTTTTTAATTGACGTTTGACATCAATATATCAGAAAATTGGAAGTATAGTTATAAGGTTATCAGTGAAAACTCGTGTGTATTTAAACTAGTTAAAAAATTAAGTATAATACGTAATTTGTTTAATGCGCTTAAGGCATGCACAATTGGATATACCAACAGTATTTTACTATTATGGGAGAGCGTGGTCCTTCCCCGGTTGAGCTGACCTGTTTGTGCTACCACCATAATATAGCTGCAACGTGCCTGTACAACGTATGATGCACCTTTTAATAAAAAATAAAATAAAAATAATACACTAAGATGATCTATTTCTGAAATATATTAAATATTCGTAAATGTATGTATGAAACATGTTGATCCTATAAGGAAAACTGTAGCAGAACATTATAATAGTTCCATTACATCATCATTTATCAAATTAATGTTGTGAGATGTTATGTCTGTAATCTTACAAGCAGTTGTCAAAGTGCCAAGTAGAACATGACAACTTGACCGCGTCTAGAAGCGACCACAAGCCCAGCTGAAATTAATTGTTTTTCCTGATAACCTCAAATACAGATATTTATTTTATTAACCACAATTTACTTCATAATGTGAATTGATGTCAATTAATATTTGATAATGAACTCTTCCTTACTTGGCAATTATATAAAATGGTGTTTAACTAGAATCAAATTGCATGTATATTTAAATAATAATAATAATAATTTATTTGCTAGAAACAGAAAAAGAAACTTATTTATTCCATATAGGTTATAAATAATACTTACTGAAAGTCACTCTTTTGTTTAATTACCACTGGTTCGAAAAAATTTCTCTGTCCTGGGAAGAACCAGCAAGAAACCCAGCGGGACTTTTTTTTTAATAACAGCTTACAATCATGTAATCACCATTAACCACACAAAACAAATTAGAAATAGCTTGGTAGCGATCACCTCCTTTCCAGGGATTATTATCATCCATAAATTCCTTAATATAATAAAAAATAAAAATAACATTTTTTATACAAACTTCGTTTAATAAAGTTTTTGAACTTTGAGGACTAAAAATTTGGATATTTTCTGAGATTTTTGTTGTAAATGCGTAGACGTCGCCCCAAGAATGAATTATTGACTTGGTGGAGTTGAGTGACCGGTACTAATCGCTTGTGTCTGTTCTTAATATTTACAGAATGAATATCACTTATTTTTGTACAACTACATTTATTTTTGTGTACGTAAATTACATTTTCATAAATGTATTAGGTTAAAGTTAATATATTAATTTCGTTAAATTTTTGTCGGAGCGACACTAGGTTTTTAAATCATAGATTGCTCTTATGGCCCTCTTCTATAAAACAAATATAATTACAGTATCAGTCGCGTGTCCCCATAGCAAAATACCCTACGACGCTAAAGCTAAAGTAAACAAGTCTAGCTGTTTCCACAAATTTCTAATATTTTTACAGTATATGCTGCAGATCTAAGTCTGTTTGATAATTCTAATATATTATATTACTTTATATATAATAGAAATATGGTAGTTAAAGTATTAATTATGAGAGATAGTGCAAGCATATTTCGCCAGTGGCATGCAAATACATTATTTTATAAATATAGGTCTAGTGCTATTCGTATGTTCTATGGATATATCATCACCATCGTCATCATTACAGCCCTTCACAAGTCCACTTCTGAACATAGGCCTCCCCCAAGGAATGCCACAAAGCATGGTCCTGAGCCACCTGCATCCATCGACTTCCTGCATATCTTACCTGGTCGTCACTTCATCAAGTGGGGGGACGCCCAACACTTCGCCTGCCGTTACGAAGCTGCCACTCGAGAACCTTTCTTCCCCATCAGTTGTCGGTTCTTCGAGCTATATGGCTGGCCCATTGCCACTTCAGCTTACTAATCCGTTGGGCTATGTCGATCACTCTGGTTCTACTGCGGATATCCTCAATTCTGAGTTTATCACGCAGAGAAACTCCGAGCATAGCTCTCTCCATAGCTCGCTGAGCGACCTTGAGCTTCCTCATCCGGCCAGCAAAGAAGGACCACGTCTCAGTTCCGTATTTCATCACTGGCAACACGCACTGGTTGTACAGGCTCGTTTTCAAGTTTTGAGGTATACCTGACGGGAAGATGTGCCGTAATTTCCTGAACGCTGCCCAACCGAGTTGAATACGTCGATTGACCTCTCGATCGAAATTGGACTTACCTATTCGGACTATTTGTCCCAGGTAAACATACTCGTCATCAACTTCGAGCTTAGTGCTCCCAACAACTACCGGCATAGGTATGACATGGACATTAAACATGATCTTTGTTTTGTCCATGTTCATCTTAAGACCTATCCGTTGGGAAGCACTATTGAGGTCATTGAGCATAGTGCTTAGGTCCTCCAGTGATTCTGCCATAAGGACTATATCGTCGGCAAATCGAAGGTGAGTGATGTACTCGCCATTGATGTTAATACCGTATCCTTTCTAGTCCAGAAGCTTGAAAACGTCTTCCAATGCAGCGGTGAAGAGTTTCGGGGATATGACGTCACCCTGTCTTACACCTCTCTGCAATTGGATATGTTTCGTACTCTGGTTCTGTACTCGGATAGCCATTGTAGCCCTACTGTACAAGCACTTCAGCACTTCGATATACCGACAGTCCACTTGGCACCGCTGAATGGACTGCAGCACCGCCCAAATTTCGACGGACGACTATGAGAAAGCCTTTGCTTTCTCATAGTCCACATACGCCAGACATAGTGGCCAATTGTACTCCTCTGACTTTTGTACAATTTGCCGAAGGCTATGTATGTGGTCTATGGTGCGGTACGGAAACCGGCTTGTTCGGGAGGCTGGAAGTCATCAAGTCTGCGCGCGAGACGATTCATAATGACTCTCGAAAACAGCACGTAGACGGGGCTCGTAAGGGAAATCGTAGTTCTTCAAGAGAGCGTTGTCGCCTTTTTTGAAGCACAAGACCACTGCACTTCTGCTCCACGCCTCCGGTGTAATGCCACCATGGAGGACGGAATTGAAGAGCTTTTGAAGGACTTCAAGTACCGGTATTCCACCCGCTTTCAGAAGCTGTAATTCCATCCTCGCCTGGGGCTTTGCCGTTTTTAAGGTGCTGGAGAGCCATTCTAATCTCGCTCAGACTGGCGTCCGGGATATCATCGGAATAATGTCGAATAAGACTCGCTCTTCGATTGTTACTCACAGTCGCGTGTGGCTCCAACGATGACATATACAGCTGCCTATAGAACCTCTCAATCTCACTCAAAATCTCAGGTGCCCCGGAAACGATGCTGCCACATTCGGTCTACAGCTTTGGCAGTTGGCTTTTCCTGGCAGACAGATCTCTGGCAAAGACTTTGGATCCTTAGTTCCGCTCGATCGCTTCTTCAATACGAGCTGTATTGAAGTTGCGTATGTCCCGCGGCATGCATTTGGAGATCTGTCAGTTGCACATATGCTGTCAAATCTGTTGAAGAATGTAGCTTCATCACCCATCAAACAGCCATGAGATTAAGAGTGTGATCGGAGAGTTTTTGTGTTCTTCTGCGGCGGGTCTTGCAGAACTTAGCTCCGATCGCATGGACAGTTTTCACGAGCTTGTCATTCATATCGTCCACATCATTGCAGTCATCTAGGCACTGAAAACGGTTTTGTAACTCGAGGTGAAAGGTTTCGGGACTTTGGATTAGAGCACGAGGGGGACGGAGCGTTGAGTACATTAGACGAGACCTCTCCAACTTAACGTTTAGGTTCAGTGTGCCTCTAACCATTCTGTGATCGCTGCCGGTTTTCACCCTCGCGATCACTGAGACATCACTGAACAGTTGTCGTCTGGTCGTCATAATGAAGTCAATCTCATTTTTTGTGGAACCGTCGGGGCTCGATCAGGTCCACTTCCGGTGGAGCGGCTTCTGGAAGAAAGAGTTATTCATAAAGAGTCCCTTTTTCTCCATGAAGTCGGCCAGCTGCTGGCTCCTTGGGTTCCGTTGCCCTATTCCAAAATTCCCTACTTTCAGCTCACCATTCTCTCTTGTGCCTAGTTTTGCATTGAATTCTCCCATTAATACCGTATATTGGGTTTTGGAGGAATGCATGGCTCTAGACATATCCTCATACATTTCCTCCATCACCTCATCGGGGTGTGCCGAGGTTGGTGCGTAAAC
Organism: Parnassius mnemosyne; assembly: GCA_963668995.1. Taxonomy (NCBI): domain Eukaryota; kingdom Metazoa; phylum Arthropoda; class Insecta; order Lepidoptera; family Papilionidae; genus Parnassius; species Parnassius mnemosyne. The sequence continues at coordinate 40,769,140 of CAVLGL010000057.1, read as the reverse complement.
CTGTATGACCTTCAGCGAATACCGTTTGGTGATTCTGAGTATAAGGTACGCAACCCTCGTCGACACACTCTCAATCTTTACAACGTTGTTAACGAGAGACTTGTGGACGATAAATCCGACACCTCCTTGGGACAGATGGTCGCCCTTCTGGTAATAGAGCAAGTTGCCGGATTCGAGAATTACCGTTTCCTCCCCCTCTCTTCGGACTTCGGATAATCCTATAATATGCCAGCGTAACTTGTCTTACTCTTCTTCCAGCTCCACGATCTTCTCGTCAGTCCTCAGGGTGCGTGAGTTGTATGTTGCCAGGTCGAGTCGTCGTAGGTGGCAACCGAACCTCCACCGGAGATTCTAAGCACCCCCTGACCCGCCATTACCATGGTCGCCACCGTAGCCAGAAATAGTGGGGCCGCAGGGGACTGGGGGCCGTCTCTTAGTAACTTTATCCATTTGGGGGGGTATTTGCTATAGTTGCCACGCTTGGCGAGCGGGTTGGCAACCGCAGTTTTTTTATTGTATTTTTGCTGTTATCAGGAAGATGCTGCTGCCCATCTCCTGCCTGTTTCCCTTTGTCGCCTTTTACGACACCCACAGGAAGGTATGGGGTAGTGAATATTCTTAACCACCACTACACAGCAATGGATATCTATGTTAAAACCATTAATTGATAAATTTAAGATTCAAAATTCATAAGATAAATAATACATATATACATCAATAAATTAGAAATATTTAGAGTGAGTTTTATAAAATTTTAGAGTTTCGTTAAATATGAATTTGTACGTGTTTATTAGAATATGAATATACTTTAAAAAATTTATGAGGAATGAGGGCCAAAACTTTTTTGAGATGCAGAAGTGAATGGTGAATTCCGCTAGGGACGCCTCAGTCCAAAGCTTATGAAACAAATGGGCGTTATATTGTAGAAGGGTGAAATAAAAAGTACCCGCAACCATCGAGCATATAGCCGTAGATATTTGGATGAGACAGAAGCGAGACGGGTGTGTCAGGCTGTGCCTAATGGAAGTCCATAGTACCTGCCTACCCTCCAGGGTTAAAGGCGTGTGAGTTAATGTATAAGTAATATATATAAAAATTTATTATGAATAACAATAGATATAATGGCAATAAACTAGCTACATATTATACAGGTTTTTTCTCTATTTGTACAGAACTAAAGTGCATTAAAGCTCTCCATATTGCTTCAGCAGATTCGTTTTCGATGTTGTCCTTTAGAGTAGTGGCACTTGGTAATTCAAAACTTAAATTGAAGGTTAATAACATTTTCTGCGGTCTGGCGACCTTAAACTTGATTTAAGTTATCGTCATGCCCTTGAATTACAGCTAAAACTAACGCTTGAAGATAACTTATGAAAGTTACATAAAACTAGATCCTATTCCTTGACCTGTTCGACTTCTACGTGAAATTTCATTACAAGCCATCTAGTTGCTCAACCGTGATTGGAGGGATTATTGGAGGTTTTTTATTAGCTTGTTGGATGCTATACAGTATACATAGAGCACACTAAAACTTTTGCGCTCCTGGCCGGTTATAAGTGTTTGAATTTCGAATGTTTTATTTTTAAAACATATTTTTTAAACACATTATGTCACATAATAGTGAATTTATTGCCATAAGTAAACCTTTTAAAATATTTTTTTATTATTTATAAAATAACTTCTTATCAAATAGAATTACCTAAATAGAAAAATAGTAAATAAGCATGATATTACAATTTGAACAATAAACTGAATGCATCTTCTTACGACTTCAGTATTTATTAGAATTATTATACTGCAAACATACAAGCATGTTGTGGAAATGTAAAGAGAATATAAGACAAGCCGGTAACGTTCACAGCTGCCAAAAATGAGGGTAATGCAATATGGCACGGGCCGTTTATTTTATTTTTATTGCCTCAAATCCTCGAAAGTCCCCTCGCATCGCATGTCGCTACGCATTTTGTTCAGTCTCATGATAGAATATCTTTGTGTTTCAGATATATCAACGAATGATGAATGATGAATGAATCTATTTTCTATATTTTGCTGTAAATGATATGACCATAGGTAATGCCAGAATTTAAAGAAAAATATCCTTTTAACCTAAACTCCTATGTTGATGACCTTATTTTTTGATATCAAAGTAGCTACCTATTGCTGCCCGTGGATAATTGCAACTAAATACATTTGAAGACCTAGACAAGAACAAGTTGTTTCGTCATTTTGAATGCTAATGAAAGGTTGTAATTACCCGCCCCTTAAAACTGGAGCAAGTTTACCCTTCAAAACTCTTCAAGGCAAGAGTGAATAGACCTTTGATAAGCTAAGTCATCGCGTTTTACCATATTCGGCTGCATTATCACTTACCACTGTCAGTGTCCAGCACGGACATAAAAATAGTTAAAAATATGAATGTTTCGCTAGGGCAGGAAAAGATAAGACGTTGAGATAGGCTATAGAGATGGGATAGGCCTAAGCAGAAAAAAGAGCACTGTTGAATTAAACAACATATATGAGTACGAAAAAAATTTTAGGGATTAAATTAATTAATTTACTCTCATCTACAATGATGATATTTTTCGAGATACTCAGAGTATAGTGTGTGTACGACTTTCTAAATTTAGAATAGAAAACTATAAAAATGAATGGTAATGATATATTATCTCAACACTGTTACGTGACTTACGAGTACTGTTGATTTAATTCATGTACATTTGAATGCGGTATGGAATAAATTGCACAGAAAGAACAGTAAGATGGCATATTTTTACTTATAAATTTGAGATTTTATAATTCTATTCGTATATTGTATAAATCGATAAAAGTGTGTTATGTATGTCAGTTTTCTAACACAAAACGTTTATTATTTCTTACGTATTAATTCAATGCCTTTGTCAATACTTTGGTAGCTGTAACGTTTCATTTCAGATACTAGACTAGGGTACAGTGCAAGTTTTAAGAGTTTGTCAAGTTTTCAAATATTTTTTTTTTTTATTTGAGACAGTTTACGACCTGGAGGAATGTATAGTACACAAATAATCAAAGTTCGGCCCTGTCGGGTACTAATTAACTTGTGTTTAGACCTACAAGCTTAGCAAACGCAAATGGTACTCTGCGAATTCTTCCCTTCTCTGAAGTGTTCCCAAAAAAATTTTAAATTTGAGAAGATGCTTGTAAATAAATAACGCATCCAATTACGTTTAAATTGATTTGACTAAATTTGATAAATAAATAGACCATAATATTCTGAATTGAGATATTTTAACGCAGAAAAATGAGGTAGATGCAATGGTTTACCACACGAGTGGAATCGCGTGCGAAAAAAGTGGTATATACGTGGGCTACTCAGAGAGTTTTGCATAACTAAAAAAAAGTTCTATGATAAGCTCTACACCATATCTATACAACCTTATATGCGTCTAATCAAATTTTGAAACACTGTTCCCAGTGACTCTCAGACACCTCTTCTATTGTTTGCTTGAACACTGCTAAAGCATCATCATTTAGTAAATAAAAAGAAGTTACATGGAGCCAAATTAGAACTAAAAAGGGGATGACCCAAAAGCTTAATTGGTGTGCTGTCGAGGAAGTTCCTCGTTTTGGGCGCTCAATGCACGGGTGTTGTTATGTTGAAGCTATAACCGAGTTTTCGGTCGCTCGTAACACTTCTGATAAGCATTTGGTGATAGTAAAATTCGGCATTAATGATATTTCCATTTCGTATAAAAAATTTATACGTGGTAGAGTCATGCTGCAGGTGTATTTGTAGCACGAATGGGTCGGCTCGACCGGGGAAGGACCACGTTCTCAGAGAACACCAGCGTAAAGAATCTGCTTAATGCTGCTGAGTTATGTATGGCGACTGTAAAGAACCGGAGACCCCTTTTACTGGAAACGAGGCATGTCATTTTAGGCCTGAGAGGTGACAACGCATCTGCTTTTTGATTCTCTATTGAAAAAAGATGTAGATGCAATGGACCACAGCTTACACGTAACATTATGTGGACGGCGTGCTCTTTCTCACTCTTATTCTTTGAAAAAAATGATCAAAAATTTTCTCAGGATATAGATCGCTTCATTTTGGTAGGCGTTGGTTTATTTTGAAACAGCCAAACTGTCGTCTGGCGTTTCGTTTCTGGATCATGTTAGTAAATATAGGATTCATCACCTGTGTTACAGGTGATGAATCCTATATATTCCTAAGCTTGTTTCAAATTTAGTATTCATGACATGGCATCATTTCACGCGGATCTGCTTCTAAGAATCGGTTAGGTTGTGTGACAGTAAACGCGAAATTATCTTCCTCAGGCGAAGGCGTTCGAAAGAAATATATTGAACGGTTCCTAATTTAATATTGCTATGAACCTGCGAATGTGTTTTAGTTTGTTATATTATCAACAGTACACGTCTTTAGAAAAAAGGCCTTTATCCATAATTTCCAATTGGTGCCTATCAGACAATTCGTCCGGTTTTTGGTGATATTTGAAAACGTTAGAAATCATCGCGGGAAAATATTTCTGATACAGATCCTTTTTTCAATGAATAACGATATTTCAATATAGGTCGTTAAAATGATAAGAGAAATTTGATATTGGAACATTCGTATTTTATATGTAATTAATTGTCTTTTCAAAATTAATTGTAACTGGCCAATGCCCTTTACAAAATCTTTCTGCATAGACTCTCCACATAGACTCGTATAAACGTTTCTATGACCACTTAAATTTTTAAACAAGTCGTCTTTTGATAAATTTGTAATTTGGATAAATTAAGCGAGGAAAATTGGAATACAACAACGTTAAATAAATATTGCAGCATGAAAATCTAAAAATCATTAAATAAATAATTTTCTTTATTTGAAATGTATTATAATGGGTAGTCTAAAGTCTTTTATAAATCGGATCATTGCAAATGCAGTCAGGTTCTTCGTTCTTAACGATAATTACCTTGTTTATAAGTGTTCGTGTTGGCACCATTAAAAATAAGCCCCTTTTGGAGAAGCCAAATAACACATAAACATTATGAAAATCAAGGTGAAATAACGTAAGCTTATAGTTTGTACTTCATAATATGGTAAATTCATCAGTCTACGTCGTTAACGTTGTTACTGAGCTCAATCAGGGACCATTGACGACATGACGTAAGCACAATTCGATTATGTGATATTATTCTCGCCTATCTTTTGACAGCATAAATGGGGTGTATACAAAGATTTTATTACAAGCCACAAGGTTTAGGAAATCGATGTTTTATTTCATCAGTTAGTCCAGCCAGTAACAGCCCACTGCTGGACAAGGGCCTTTCCCATAATGGAAAGGATTTAGTGTCAGATAATATGTTATTTACCATTGACACTTCTCAATGTCGCCGTTCTGTACATTTTAGAGATTTTAAGAGCTTATTGAAATATTAAAGATGTAAAACATTAATTAGCTAGGATCCGAGTGAAAAATTTTAATGAAGTGTCGTTTCACCTAGTTTGAGAGCACCTCCCGCCTCCGTGATGTAGACTCTGCGGTAGCTGACTGCTAAGCGATGTTACTGACCTGAATATGCCTCGTTTAGAGGCTAAACACGTGTCGCATTATTGACGTTGGAGTGTCTTTACTAGTGTAGTGTTTTTCTTTTTATAAAATGGGAGTGACAAAAGGCAGACAGTTCACCTGATGGTAAGTGAATAATTGTGGCGCATAGATATCTATATTCGATCAAGAATCAAAATATAGATGCGATGTCACCCCTGAGCACTACGATGTAATGCTTCGTTTCCAGTAAAAAGGGTCTACAGTTCTCTACACTCACCATACGAAATACAGCATTGATCTGCTATTTCACGCTAGTATTCTGTGAGAGCGTAATCTTACCCCGGTTGAGTCGACCCCCTCGTGCTACAAACATAATATAGCTGCAGCGTGACCACCAAAATACAGCATGTGGTGTGACCAATACAGCTATTTAAAGAATAGTTTAATAAATGAAAAAAAAAGTAATTTAAAATTTAAAACAGAATATTTAATTAGTTAAAAAATTGCCAAAAATGTTCTTTAAAATTGCTTTCCCTTACCTTATGTCTCAATTAAAATCCAGCAAGCTTAAAAAGTCAGGAATATTAATAACAATAGACAGATTACATAAAAATGAATATGAATTTATTGGTTCTGAATTAAATGATACATCTCTTTGATTACTCCATTAAGGAATTTGATTTTGATTGGTCTAAAATCAGTCTTGAGCTGCCGCTTCAAATGGCATATTTTAATAAACGCTAGGCCCCAAGTCCTAAGCATCACAGCTATTAATTTATTAAAACAGTGACTGTTTGTTGTTATACATGGTAACATTAAGCTATTTGTACAGTCCAGAATTACATATAAGTAACATTACTTACAGTCATCAGATTCGTTATATGTTATGGTAAATAAATAGTAATGCACCAGTATTAGTTGGCCTTTGTAGGAAGGAAGAAAAGCCATTGTCCATCTTAGGTTTGTCCAGTACGCGTAATGTATTCGGCTGGTCAAAATTATGAAGACTGAATAATTTAAGCATATTAATAGAGGGCTCCCCAGTTAATATTTAAAGGGTTAAGGGAAGAGTATTTTGCTAGTCGATACTCTAAGGGATTCTTGAAGTTTTAATTGCGTTAATTTAAATAATGATTAGTTTTGTAACACCATTTTCTATATAATACCACACGCTGCTCTAAATGGGTCGACTCGGCCGGAGAAAGATCACGATCTCACAGAATACCAGCGTAAAATATCAGCATAATGCTGCTGTGTTTCGTATGATCAGTGTAGAGAACCGAAGACCCTTTTACTAGAAAAAAGGCATTCCATCATAGTACTCAGGGGTGACAAAGCATATACATTTTTATTATTCATCATCATCAGATCCCTTCACAAGTCCACTGCTGAACATAGGTCTCTCCCAAGGAATGATACAAAGCACGGCCCTGAGTCACCTGCATCCATCAACTTCCTGCATGTCTTACCAGGTCGTCACTTGATCTAGCTGGGGGTCATCCAACACTTCGCCTACCGGTACGAGGCTGCCACTCGAGAACCTCTTTTTCCCAGCGGTGGTCGGTTCTTCGAGTTTTATGGCCGGCCCAATGCCACTTCAGCTTACTAATCCGTTGGGCTATATCGGTCACTCTGGTTTTACTGCTGATATCCTCATTTCTATGTTTTTCACGCAGAGAAACTCCGAGCATGGCTCTCTCCATAGCCTGCTGAGCAACCTTGAGCGTCCTTATATGGCCAGCAGTGAAGGACCACGTCTCAGTTCCATTAGTCGTTACTAGCAACACACACTGATTGCACAGTCTCGTTTTCAAGTTTTGATATATACTTGACGAGAAGATGTTTCATAATTTCTCGTACGCTGCCCAGCCGAGTTGAATCCGTCGATATAGTAGAAGGGTGACAAACGAGCACACAGTCCGCCTGATGGTAAGTGGCTGCTGTGGCCTATAGATACCTACATCTATTTTCGTCTGCAAATTGAAATTTAGATGCGTTGTCAGCCGTGAGGACTAAGGTAGAATGCCTCTGTTCCAGTAAAATGGGTCCCCGGTTCTCTACACTCACGATACGAAACGCATCACCATTAAGCTGCTATTTTACGCTGGTATTTTGTAAGAGCGTGGTCCTTCCCCGGTCGAATCAACCCATTCGTTCTACAACTATACAATTAATATAGCTGCAGTATGGCTCTATCACGCAGAAAATTTAACTACCTTGTTTTCCCCATGTTCATCTTAAGACCTATTCGTTGGGGGGCACCATTGAGGTCATTTAAGATAGTGCATAGGTTCTCCAGCAATTCTGCCATAAGAAATATATCGTCGGCAAATCAAAGGTGAGTGATGTGTTCGCCACTGCTGTTAATTTATTTTTATTTTTATTTTATTAAGAAAACCAACAGCTTTACAAATTATATATCTTATAACTATATATAATGTAGTATTTCCAATAACAGGTTTTCCTTAAATTAACAAATGGCACTGTAACAATCAAACTTTGTTAGTGCTAAAATTAACTCTATAAATACATTATGGAATTCAAGGATGCCATCCGCTTAAACCTATCAATATTATAGATAGTTAAGTAGATACTAAACTAAACTGTACACCACACAAAACAAATTAGGTAGAGAAATACATTCTATATGTTTGCGAAAGTAATATATTAGTACCACCCATTATAGACGTAAACAGATACAATGACAGAAGGCAAAGACAAAAAGAAATGTAAAGGTCAAAGTACAACTTTTGTTTATAGCGTTTAAATTTTGTGAGAGTTTTTGATGATGTCTGTCACCTATTTTTTGAAAATTAACTTGTTTGAGCGAAATAAGTCAACGTGGCTAAACTTTGCATTGTATGTTCGGGGTAACCTAACCATGACAGTATTCGAACCGTAGTTAGTGCGACGTTGAGGCACATTGAATAGCGGTGTGTGACGTGTTCGACGTCTAGGAGCACAGAATGCTACTTTATCCGTCTACTCTGTCCCGAACAATATCAAATAATAAGCAGACATCAGTGTATCCCGTCTTTCTTCCAAAGTTAATAGATTATTTTCGTGACAGGCTCGAGTATATGATTCGTGCGACCGATGACACCGATACGAGATATGTCTTAGAAATAGTTTTTGTATGCGCTCAAGGCGTTCTTTGTAGACCTTGTATTGAGGAGACCAAATTTGACTAGCAAATTCTAGCAGACTACGTACATATGCATAGTATACAACCTTCAGTGAGCCTATATTCTTAAATGTCTTGCAGGCTCGCAAGACGAATCCCAAGTTTTTATATGACTTTTTTGTGACTAAGTCGATATGATCAGTAAATGACATTTTGCTATCGAGTTAAACTCCTAGGTTACGAACCAAATTGATTCTTTCAATGGGAACACCATTAATATTATATGTGTGTAAGATAAGAATAGAAGGGAAGTTGATTAAGCAAGTGGATGAGCTTGTATATTTGGGATGTTTATTTAGCAGGGATGGTAGATATGACAAGGATATAGACCGACGAGTGAACGCAGGAGATAGAGTTAATGGGGCTCTACACGCTATTATGAAGAGTCAGAATGTGTCAAAGAAGGCACGTATGGCAATTCATAATGATGTGTTAGTCTCTACTTTAATGTATGGTAGTGAAAGTAGGGTATGGCAGAAGAAGCATGAGAGTAGAATAAAGGCTGTAGAAATGCGGTCATTACATAGTATGCTAGGGCTGAATCTGAATGACAGGGTGAGAAATAGTGTGATAAGAGAAAACTGTGGTTTGCAAGATGACGTTGCGACAAGGATTAAGAAAGGAATGCTTCGGTGGTTTGGTATTGTAGAAAGAATGAACGAGGAAAGAGTGACAAAGCAAATTTATGTTGCAGAAGTGAACGGCAGGGTTGGGAAGGGACGCCCTAGACGAAGGTTTATCGACCAAATCGGCGATACATTGAAAATGGGCCAGATTAGGAGTACCCTTAATCGACGAGCGTGTATGCGTAAATATATGGATGTAAAGGAGGCGAGAGAAGTGTGTCAGGATCGCGCCAAATGGAAGTCCGTGGTCTCTGCCTACCCCTCTGAGTGACAGGCGTGAGTGTTTGTATTGTATTATTGTATTGTGTGTAAGATGAGGTTCCCTTTGCGAGTGAAAGATATGCACTGGCATTTTTTGGCATTCACAGTTATCTTATTAGTTATGTAATAATTATACAATGCGTCCAGTTCCGCCTGTATCGTATAACAATCATTGATGCCATTTATTCTCAAAAATATATTTTTATCGTCTGCGTACATCAGATGTTTAGAGTGCATGAGACAGTTAGGCAAGTCGTAAATGTACGCATTGTAGAAAAGAGGTCCCAAGTGCGATCCTTGGGGGACACCGTAGGTTATTTCTGTGTAATCTGATCTGAATCCACCCACCACAACCGCCTGCGAACGTTTACTTAGGTATGATTCTATCCATCTTAGAAGATCCCCGTTGGCATACAAGTTTCCCTAGTTTGTTTAAGGGTATGGAGTGATCAACCCGGTCAAATGCCTTCTCAAAGTCCGTGTAGATCACATCCACCTGCCCACCGTTTTCCATATTACTAATCACGTATTCTGAGAAACAAACCAGGTTAGTGACAGTCGATCACTTTTTAAGGAAACCGTGTAGATTCTCGGGAAATATATCGTCGGCAAATCAAAGGTGAGTGATGTACTCGCCACTGCTGTTAGTACCGTATCTTTCCAGTCCAGTAGCTTTAAAACGTCTTTGTGGGGAGTTTCGGCAATATAACATCACCCTGTCTTACAACTCCCTGCAGGTGCATAGGTTTCGAACTCTAGATCTATACTTGGACATCCAATGTTGCCCTACTATATAAACTCTTAAGAACTTCGATATACCGACAGTCAACTTAACACCGCTGAAGTGATTGCAGCACCGCCCAAATTTCGATGGAATCAAAGGCTTTCTTATAGTCCATATATGCAAGACATAGTGGCAAATTGTACTTCTCGGTCTTCTACACAATTTGCCGAAGGGTAATAAAGCCTTTTCTTGTTCGGGAGCCTGGAAGTCGTCGATTCTGCGTACGAGACGATTCGTAATGACTCTCGAAAACAGCACGTAGGCACGTAGGAGCTTCTAAAATACTTCGAGTACCGGTTTTCCACCCACTTTCAGAAGTTCCAAATGGTTTGGTACACACCACTGACGACAATACGACACGTGTTTCGCCTCTACACGAGGCATCCTCAGGTGATATAGACTCTACGGTGGCTAACCGCTAAGACTTGACTTACACACTTACACACACCACTGACGACAATACGACACGTGTTTCGCCTCGTGTATAATGGACTTCCGCAAAGTAACGCTTAATTCTATTAATTACTTATTAGTATACAAATTTACAAAAAAATTATGAATTCTGATGGTCACCATCTCGGTGATAGAACAAGTTGCCGGATTCGAGGAAAATTGTATCCTCCCCCTCTCTTTGGACTTTGGATAATCCTATAATATCCCAGCGTAACTTGTACATCTCTTCTTCTAGCTCCAGGATCTTCTCGTCAGTCCTCAGGGTGCGTGCGTTGTATGTTGCCAAGTCGATTCATCTAAGATAGCAACCATACCTCTACCGGAGATTCATAGAAGCCCCTGCCCTGCCGTTAGCATGGTCACCACGGGGCCACCGGTGACTGGGTGTCGTCTTATTGTAACTGTCGTCATGGGTGTATATTGCCATAGTTGCTAATCTTGAAGTCCAAAGAGAGGGGGAGGATACAATTTTCCTCGAATCCGGCAACTTGTTCTATCACCAAGACGGTGACCATCAGAATTCATATATTTTTTTTAAATTTGTATACTACTAAGTAATTAATAGAATCAAGCGTTACTTTGCGGAAGTCCATTATATTAAATTTGCCAAACAATTACTTTGCGTACATCAGCTAGATAAAATAAAATGACATGTCTTACCTAGTTTGAAGAGCACCTCCCGCCCTCCCTTAATTGCGTGCACTATTCCCGTCACCACTAATCCCAGCACCACTACTCCCAACATCACTACACTAGGTAAGACACACCACTGACGACAATACGACACGTGTTTCGCCTCTACACGAGGCGTCCTCAGGTGATATAGACTCTACGGTGGCTAAACGCTAAGACTTGACTTACACACTTAGACACACCACTGACGACGATAAGACACGTGTTTCGCCTCGTGTAGAGGCGAAACACGTGTCGTATTGTCGTCAGTGGTGTGTCTTACCTAGCGTAGTGGTGTTGGGAGTAGTGGTGCTGGGATTAGTGGTGACGGGGATAGTGCACGCAATTAAGGGAGGGCGGGAGGTGCTCTTCAAACTAGGTAAGACACATCATTTTATTTTATCTAGCTGATGTACGCAAAGTAATTGTTTGGCAAATTTAATACTACTAAGTATTTTCCTTTTAACTGCATGTTACTCGTAAAATAAAAATATCTCGATCACATAATTATGCAATAAACGCTTTTTTGCCCTGACATACACTCCACAGACTATGCTGTCCTGATACGGAAGAAGAAAAATTGAAAAAAAAAGCGCGAAATTAGTTTTCTTGATAGATATCACTGAGAAAAATATTACGACTATTGGAATGTATGTAAAAAAAATTACGAATATTTCATACACATTTTTGACTGAAATTAATAGCATACTGGTCTGTTAAATATAAAAATGTAATTAACGTAAGTATTGAATCATTATATCTGAATGTTTGTCACAATATAAAAGGCAGTTAAGTATACCTTAACTGCTTTTTCGTATAGCACTGACAATAATCCTACACAAAAACCTACTTTAAATTTTTTTTTGATTTCTGACGCATTGTTTAAATTACACTCTTAGACTAAGCTTCATTGCTGTTTAGTGATTTGACTGCTTTATAGTATAGTATAAACAAATTAAATACAAGTGAAACTAAACTAAAAGGTGCCTAAATGTACATCAATCTCACGGAACCGCTTTTTTGCTTAGCATTAGCGAAGGTACATTGTTATATAAATTAGAAAATTTGCTAAATGTAAACTAAAATTTGCTGTGGTTAAAAAAAAATATTAAAACTTTATTCATGCTTAGCACTAAATGTCCTCCAGACCGAATTTCGGTCACGGCGGCCAGTCTTAACGGAGACTAGCCATCGGCGCAGGACAGGATTATAGTGTCCAAGTGTATGCACAAGCACAGGTGCACTCTCTATTCCCTCACTCTCAAAGTCCGATGGGACGGTAAACCAACACGACCGGAGAGAGATCAGGCGCAGGACCAACGGCTTAACGTGCTTTTCGAGGCACGGGGGTGAGACACTGCCAACTTCCTGACTCCGGGCAGCTACTGAGAATTTATTGATAGTAAAACTCAATAACTGATTTTTTTGGCCCGACCCGGAATTCGAACCCGGGAACTCATGATCAGCAGTCGCACTACTACAACCACTAGACCAAAGTCAGTCAGTCTGCTTAGCACTAAGAGCTATTAGGAGAAACTAGACAATGATTTTTATTCTTAAAGAACCTGTTTTTTTTATTTTGAGATGTGGTTTTCTGCTCTACCAAACCGTTTTCAATTATTGTAATTCTTCATCTTCTGCCAATTTTGATGTAATGAATCTATTTTAATTATTGTTTTATTTTTACTTTGAATAGATAGGAGGCAAAAAGTATGATATAAAATGATTATCGTCATCGGAATCAGAAATGTTTTGCGGCACCTGCAATGACCGCACGTAGTCCTTATCTTTTACAGAATCGTCAGATTGATCAAAATTACTTTCTCGATTTTCCTCGCGTTTAATTTATTTTTAACACAACTTAATTTTATTTCCCGATGTTTCGTGTGCTTTCCAGCACCCCTACTTTCAGCTTTTTAACTATTACTTTTGGTTCAATCTAGGCAGAATAAACTAACTGCCTTGAAGTCCTTTGGTAAAGTAAGTTTTACTTTTATTAATTACAGGATGTCAAGCAGGTGGTATTACTCAGCCTCCTTCTCTATTGACATTATGATGTTCTTTTTTAATTTCAATAGCCTCAATATAGCCTAGAATTGAAATCAATCCTAAACTCACCACTTCACAGGCGGAAGTTTAAGCTCTTGTTAGACTTGAAACAACTAAAATTTTCACAGATGGCAACAATTTGGAAGGCGGAGCAGTTAGCGCTGCTTTTGTCTGTTACCATTCCACACGACACACTGATAAAACCACTCCAACATACAATAACGCACAAAGCTCGATAGAAGCTATAAAGAAATATAAACTCCACTTAACGAGCACTGTATTCCAGGCCGAACTGTTCGCAATCCTTAAGGCTTGTAAATGAGCAGCTGATAAGCGGTGCACGCTTACAGTAATCTACACGGACTCTCTTTCAGCTTTACATTCCATATAAGACAGTTCTAATACACACCCAATTGTCAACAAGATTCACCACACTATTCACCGGCACAAATGTTTTGGCACCATCGACTTTGACTGGGTCAAGAACCAGTCAAAGTCGATGGTGCAGTCTGGGTAGAGCCACGCGGTAACTTTTGCTGTCGCACGGATGGGCCGGCTCGAACCGGGGTAGTACCACGACCTCACAGAAAACCAGCGTGATGTAGAGGTTTACCTCTGCGTTTCGCTTGGTAAGTGCAGGTGGCCGGAGGCCCTTTTTACTGGAAATGAGGCATTCCATCTTGGTCCTCACGGGTGACAACGCATCTACATTTTGATTTGTAACAGAGGATAGATGTAGATGTCTATGGGCCGCAGCAACCACTTATCATCAGGTGGACTGTGTGCTCGTTTGCCACCCTCATCCTATAAAAAAAATACTAGGATAGCTGGCAATGAGGCGGCAGACATGGCGGCTAAACAGGAGACAAAGCACACAAGGCACACTGATACAGGACCATGTGAGTTCTTTTATTCCCTAAAATAAGAAGTCAGCTGAAAGGGATTTAGCTTTCATCGCCACAACATACGCTGCAGTGCTTAAACAAGCCGTAAAAAAGTGTCTGAGGTGGACTGGAAAAAGTATTTCAGAAATTATTTTTTCTTGCGCCCAGAAGCAATTGAAAAGGGCTACCCTCCGGAAAGCGAGGAAAGAAGGTGGTGAATGCTCTAAGCATGCCATGGTTTTGTGGGACTCACTGCGACTAATCTAACCTAACCTAAGTGCCTACCCACTAAACACCACGTGTAAGACTGGCATTGGCTTATGAGGCCTTTCTGCCGAATTGGAAGCGACCCTCTTTAGGGAAAAAAGGGGGCACAGGCGGCGACAAGCCGCCGAGGGGGCCTAACTAAGGCAAATTAAGAACAGTCGGCCTGAGTCGCCAGGAGTCAGTTCAGGTCGGCCGAGAGATTGTTTGGCGGGCCTAAAGGAGAGTTTCTTGGTCTTCGGACTCGATAGTGAGAGGGGAGTGGGGTTGCATAGGAAGCTGCCTCACGAATGAAGTGATTAGAGTGGGGCTCAGGCTTTGAAGAAGTTCTCAGAGAGTGTTTTCAGAAATTGCTGGACTGTGGGGAGCTCTAAGTCTCGATGGAGGTCGGCGTTATTGACGTACCAGTGTGCGTCCGTAGCTCGACGACAGAATAGGTTTTGAACTACTTGGAGTTCGTTAATGGTTTTGGGATTAGCGTGGGCAAATATGAGGTCCGCGTAAGTCATGACTGGTCATAAACAGACCTTATAAAGAGTTCCCTTGTTGCGGAGGGACATTTTACTGTGTCGGCCCAGCATACTGTTGAACCTACTCAGATAAAAACGTGCGTTGCGGGTTACTCTTTTGACATGGGGCCCCAAGTTGAGCCTCGTATCAAGGGTGATACGCGGCTCAACTGGGGACAGGGGTCCCTAGCATACGGATTGATGGAATGGTAGTGAGGTGGCGTCGTTTATGATCGAAGTATACGGCGGAGCTCTTCTCCGGGTTCACATCGATGCTCCATTTTTGGAACCAAGCCTCTAAGTCATCAACTGACATTTGGATCTTATTTCGTATGAAGGTAGTGAGATACCTTTACAGTAGAATGCAGTGTCTGAAAAGAGAGCTGAACACCTTTCGACGGGATGGGAATGTCGTTGGTGTACAGGATATACAGCAGGGGGGAGAGCACTGAACCCTGAGGTACACCTGCTTTGATAGGGTGTTGAGAAGAGAGCGTGCCTTCTTGTCTAAAACGAAAAGTACGATCCTTCAGGCACGGAAGCCACGAGACGAACAAGACGATCAGAGAGACCTATTCTGTAGAGTTTGAAAATAAGGCCTTCGTGCCAGACTCTATCAAAAGCTTTTGCAATATCGAAAAAGACCGTGATGGTCTTATGAAAAAGAGGATAGAAATTGCTGAGAATATATTCCACAATACGGTGAACTTGTTGAGGACAAGAATGTTTCACTCAGAAACCAAATTGGTAGGGGATGACTAGAGGGTCGCAAGGGGCTACGAAAGGCCCTGACGGGGCATTCTTAAAGATAGGGCTGAGAATGACCTGTCTTTTACCAGCGATGGAGTTTTTCTGCTGGGACGAGTGTAAGGTGCGCGAGGGCAGCCTCTGTAGTTTGCTGGGTGGTTCTGACTGCTGGCACAGGACGCACGCGGGTGGAGATTCGGCGTTTTGTGGCCGAGGATACTCTTTCGAGTTGTGTGGATCCAGGCACTTAACGCACCTGGGTGGGGCAGAGCAGTTGGCCGCCGCATGCCCATAAAGTTGGTAGCGATAGCACTGCGCTGGAAACCGTGCCTATGCGGGGTCTCAACCCTCACTCTCGACAGACCGCACACTGTGCATAGCTGCAGGAATATGGCTGTTGCCTCCGGTACGTTCGTCAGAATTACAAGGGCAAGCGGGAACCCTTGCTGCTGTGCATCTTATGCACAGCCTCAACTGGAAATCCTTGGGACTTAAGTTCCTCAAGGATGTCGACGTTGGTGAGTTCAAATGGGACACCGCAGATTACGGCGCTGATTTTACGCTCTTTCGGAAGAGCGAACGTGTTGTAGGACACACGCTCAGCTGTGAATAGCCTGGTAAAGTGACGGAAGTCATCGATTGACTGCAG
Source organism: Parnassius mnemosyne (assembly GCA_963668995.1). Classification (NCBI taxonomy): domain Eukaryota; kingdom Metazoa; phylum Arthropoda; class Insecta; order Lepidoptera; family Papilionidae; genus Parnassius; species Parnassius mnemosyne. The sequence goes on along the minus strand of CAVLGL010000057.1, from coordinate 40,752,530 downwards.
GATGATCTTAATGGCCTGACCGAGGTTGAGGGCCTGAACGTACTTGATACCTGCGTCGTAACAGGTTTTGGAGAGGCGGGTGAATTGCGACTTGTTTCTAAGAAAGACAGGGGGCGGGACCTGCTTTTTGGCCAGGGTGGGAGCGCAGCGAGAGGCTGGCTTGGACGACAGGAGAGATGTCTAGTGACATTAGGGGGCCGAGGTAGCGCCGGGAGCCGAAGCGGCGGGGGGGCTGCGGAGTCAGAGATGGCAGCGGGAGCTGCAGGGTTAGAGGCAGCGGCTGGGGCAGCAGGGGTGAGGGTGGCGGCGGCAGGGACTACCGGGACGGGGGCGGAGTGCAATTCTTCGCTGTGCGTTTACGGCCGCGCTTTGATGTCACTGTTGTGAACGATGCTTCTCCAGTTCCGTTGGCTCCAAGAAGCCCCTGTTCTCAAAAAAACAGGGGCTTGTTCTGAGAAGAACAAGAGACGTATCCAAGAAGCAGTATACACGATATAACAATATAGCAATAACAATAAAGAAAGAGACAAAACAAAAAAATAACAAAAAAAGTAACAGAAAAATAACAACAAGGCAAAAAAAAGAGCGGTCAAACCTCCCTGCCAGGAGACAGGGGGGCAAGAACGGTAAGTAAAAGCGAAAAACTCACCAACGGCAATTGCCCTGCGAGCGTAAGCAGGAGAGCGGAGGCGCGAGTGTGAGACTCAACGTACGGGGACGAGAGCGCGGTCAAGTTACACGTCCGCTCGAGAGCGGCGGCGCAAGCGGAAATGGTCAAAAATTGGTCCAGTTACATGATTTTATTAATTATATTGTTAAGCATAGTAAAAATACTAATGACGGTTATTCTAAAATATTTGGTTACAAATCTCCATATATAAAAATCAATTGCTGTCCGTTAGACTCGCAAAAACTCGAAAATGGCTAGACCGATTTTGATTAACTTTTGTGTATGTTTGAGTGGGTCACTGAATGATACAGATTCACAATTGGACCCAGTTCGTGAAGCTGTTGTCGAAATCCCGAAATACACGTACGAAGCGGGGACAGATAGCTAGCTAGTCTTTATTAATTTTATTTAGTTTCGCTAATAATTCTAATTAGCCCACGTATTTTATTCTTAATTTGTTTTTGTAGTTGGAAAAGTTGCATAATCATGCCATCATCTTCTGTGTCGTCTTATACACTACTAAAACGCTGCATCAAAGTATCCTATTGGGTTAATTGTAGCCCACGGCATGTCACAGCCCACTATTGCGGCATACAGGCCCAGGCACTTCAACTATAGTTTGGAGCCTTTTCAGGGACAATAGCTATTTGGATTATTTGGTGTAGTTCAAGGCTTCGAACGCGATAAATTTGTTCAACTATTGAACACATAAATGCTATGCTACGACGTCCTTCTCCTAGCAAATCTTGAGCTTGAAATTCTATATATATATATATATATATATATTAGAGATCAGTTTAGGCTGTGTTTATCAGTGTAGAAAAGAATACACGTATACATAACCTTAAATTACATAATCATTTGAAAATTTCACTACATAAGTTTTTTTTTTTATGGACATAGTTGATTCGTGGTTTTGGATGCTTTGTGTTAACATATCTGTAACGAAAGCATCCGCAGTAAAACTAAGATAATTAAACTAAGATTTATACGTGTTAGAGCCATGCTGCAGTTATATTAGTAGTATATAATAGTATATATACCATTCTGGGTCATTCTTTCACAGTTACTTCCCTCTGGAATAAATTACCTGTTGATCTGCGAACAATACCTGTCAAAAATATTTTTAAAAGAAAACTATATGAGCATATCCGTAGACTACAAAGTTGAGTCAATTGGATTGTATTAATGTGTGTATTTATTTATATATGTATATGAATTATATATATATATATATATATATATATATATATATATATATATCCGCGGGCCGCACTGCCCCGGGATCCTGCAAGCCTCCACCTACACGTGAAGTCTTCGGCGAAGCCTTCTTCAAACGCGGAGCCACACCACTCCGGAATCCTACAAGCCTCCATCTACCTCGGAAGTCGCTTCGAGTCTACTACAAGCGCGGGAGCCACACTACTCCAGGCGCCGAGAGCACCTACCGCCGGCGCTACCTTTGGGCGCTGCAACTGCTTACTCCAGGCGCCGAGAGCACCTACCTCCGGCGCTACCTTTGGGCGCTGCAACTGCTGGCTCTAAGCGTTGAGCGCACCTAATCCAGGCTCTACGTGCGCCGGTTCCGGACGCTGCGTGTGCTGGTTCCAGGCGTTGCGTGCCGTCGCTGCTAAGAATCTTACCTCTACAAGCGCAACCGGCGTGTGCTGGCTTCAGGCGCTGCGTGTCGTCGCTGCTAAGAAACCTACCTCTACAATCGCAACGTGTGTCGCTTCGACTTTTAGGCCCCACTACATCTCTTTATTCCCCTATTCTCCTACCTTTATATTTTTTTTGTAATCTAATTGTATTCTCACTTCATTCATCATCATCCTCATTTCATTTTTGTTTATAAAATTGTAAACATCTTTGAATTTTGAATATATTTTTGTTTTTGTTGTATTTTTAATGTTTTGTTGTTCTTAGGTTAGATTTAATATTGTCGCTTCATGACATTTGGCGCCCAACGTAAAAGTCCTCTTTCTCTCTTAATTCTTCACCTTTACTGCGCCTTGTCCATTCCCTTTTGATTTAATTGCTCTCCCTTTCGTTCTTAACTCTTTATTTATTCATCCTTTTCAAACCTTCCAAATTCTAAAACAACACTTCATCTAGTGTTTCAACTTATCTGGATTATATTTAGGCCTACATTTAACACTCCACTTACATTCATCACTTTAATATTCACTTACATTAATCATTTTAATATTTTATTCTAGGTAACTTAAAGAGGTATAACTTTTCAATTAAATCTTTATTTCTTAAACTTAACTTTGAACTTTACACTTTATATAAAATTGTTTTTCAAAGCTGAAGCGAGACGATTCATAACTTTTCTAAGCATTTACTAACTGTTAATTTGTATATATGTATAAATATCTAAACATTTATTTACTATTAATTTGTATATATGTATAAATATCACCATCATTCTCACCTTATTATTTTTATTTCTTTTAATTTGTTTGTTTGATGATCCAGTGTTCTTCAACACATCTTGCTTTAGGACCTCGAACTTTCGTTGGTTAGTCTTCACTTTTTATTTCAGACACATCTCGCTAGTGATGTTGCTGATCTCTGGCTTTGAGCCCTACCGCTCTGGCCGTTCTTAATCTTTACTTAAGTCATAGCGACTAAAGCTTGCTTAAGATTAATTTCTTTATCTTTATCTTCACTTGGGAGCGGCTGACTACTCCCTTAATATTTTTTTTATCTTCACGCAGGAGCGGATGACAACTCCTTAAATAAGCCTGAATGTCCTTTCGAAAACACACTTTTAAGAGTGGTGTTTCTTCGACTAATTTATTTTTTTTTTCCACGCAGGAGCGGATGACTACTCTTTAAATAAGCCTTAATGTCGTTTTGAAAACACACTTTTAGAGTGGTAGTCATTGAATGTGAACTCCACCCTTACCTGAATGGCAGATGATGAATGTAAGAGATGGTATATCTGATTTTGCCTGGTGATGTCTGTTTCTGCAAAGCTGTGTTTTTATGGTTTATTTTAGAATGTATATATCAAAATTTTTGCTGAGTCAAAAATTTTCCAGGGTCGGGGGGAAAATGTAGTGTTATGCTACTTACATATCATTTTACATTATTTTAAATTCATTTTTCCATTCTGTTTCGATTTTCTGCATTCACCTCAAAACTGGATACTTTACATCACCTTTATTTCCATAGGATCCTGTAACGATTTTAAACCATAAGAACACAATAAGAAATCATTTCTACTTCGTATTTTCACATTATCAGCACTTTTAAATTGGTGTCAATGGAGTCTACCTTTTTTCGATCTTTTAGCTAGTTTTCCGTAACTCTACAATCTTGGGCTTTGTGTGGGCAGCTGCGCTACCTTTTTTCCTATATCAATAATATCTCATTTTCCACTTAAATCTTCATCATCATCATTACAGCCCTTCACAAGTCCACTGCTGAACATAGGCCTCCCCCAAAGAATGCCACAAAGCACGGTCCTGAGCCACCTGCATCCATCGACTTCCTGCATGTCTTACCAGGTCGTCACTCCATCTCGTGGGGGGACGCCCTACACTACGCCTACCGGTACGAGGCTGCCACTCGAGAACCTTTCTTCCCCATCGGTTGTCGGTTCTTCGAGCTATATGGCCGGCCCACTGCCACTTCAGCTTACTAATCCGTTGGGCTATGTCGGTTACTCTGGTTCTACTGCGGATATCCTCATTCCTAATTTTATCACGCAGAGAAACTCCGAGCATAGCCCTCTCCATAGCTCGCTGAGCGACCTTGAGCTTCCTCATACGGCCAGCAGTGAAGGACCACGTCTCAGTTCCGTAAGTCATCACTGGCAACACGCACTGGTTGTACAATTTCGTTTTAAGGTTTTGAGGTATGTCTGACGAGAAGATGTGTCGTAGCTTCCCGAACGCTGCCCAGCCGAGTTGAATCCGTCGATTGACCTCTCGGTCGAAGTTGGACTTACCTAGTCGGACTATTTGTCCCAGGTAAACATACTCGTCAACAACTTCGAGCTTAGTGCTCCCAACAACTACCGGCATAGGTGTGACATGGACATTAAACATGATCTTTGTTTTGTCCATGTTCATCTTAAGACCTATCCGTTGGGAAACACTATTGAGGTCATAGGGCATAGTGCTTAGGTCATCCAGCGATTCTGCCATAAGGACTATATCGTCGGCAAATCGAAGGTGAGTGATGTACTCGCCATTGATGTTGATACCGTATCCTTTCCAGTCCAGAAGCTTGAAAACGTCTTCCAATGCAGCGGTGAAGAGTTTCGGGTATATAACGTCACCCTGTCTTACACCTCTCTGCAGTTGGATAGGTTTCGTACTCTAATTCTGTAGTCTGATAGCCATCGTAGCTCTACTGTACAAGCACTTCAGCACTTCGATAAACCGACAGTCAACTTGGCACCGCTGAAGGGACTGCAGCTCCCCCCAAATTTCGACGGAATCAAAGGCTTTCTCATAGTCCACATACGCAAGGCAAAGTGGCAGATTATACTCATCTGTTTTCTGTACAATCTGGCGCAGGGTATGTATGTGGTATATGGTACAAAAGCCTTTTCGGAAACCGGCTTGTTCGGTAGGCTGGAAGTCGTCAAGTCTGCGTGCGAAACGATTCGTAATGACTCTCGAAAACAGCACGTACACGCGGCTCAGATACCTGTAGTTCTTCAAGAGAGCGTTGTCACCTTTCTTGAAGAACAAGACCACCGCACTTCTGCTCCACGTCTCCGGTGTAATGCCACCATGGAGGACGGAATTAAAGAGCTTCTGAAGGACTTCAAGTACCGGTCTTCCACCCGCTTTCAGAAGCTCCGCTGTAATTCCATCCTCGCCTGGGGCCTTACCATTTTTAAGGTGCTGGAGAGCCATTCTAATCTCGCTCAGACTGACATCCGGGATATCTTCGGAATAGTGTCGGATGAGACTCGCTCTTGGATCGTTACTCACACTTGCGTGTGGCTCCAACGATGATGTGTACAGCTGCCCATAGAACCTCTCAATTTCACTCAAAATCTCAGGTCTCCCGGAAACGATGCTGCCACATTCTGTCTTCAGCCTTGACAGTTGGCTCTTTCTGGCAGACAGATCTCTGGCAAAAACTTTGGAGCCTTGGTTCCGCTCGATCGCTTCTTCAATACGAGCTGTATTGAAGTTGCGTAAGTCCCGCCGCATGCATTTGGAGATCTGTCTGTTCAGATGCCTGTATGCTGTCAAGTCTGTTGAAGAATGTAGCTTCATCTCCCGTCTAACAGTCATGAGATTAAGAGTGTGATCGGAGAGTTTTTGTGTTCTTCTGCGGCGGGTCTTGCAGAACTTAGCTCCGACCGCATGGACAGTTTCCACGAGCTTGTTATTCATATCGTCCACTTCATTGCAGTCTTCCAGGCACTGAAAACGGTTTTGTAACTCGAGCTGAAAGGTTTCAGGACTTTGGAACAGAGCACGAGGGGGACGGAGCGTTGACTTCATTAGACGAGACCTCTCCAACTTAACGTTTAGGTTCAGTGTGCCTCTAACCATTCGGTGATCGCTACCAGTTTTCACCCTCGCGATCACGGAGACATCACTGAACAGTTGTCGTCTGGTCGTCATAATGAAGTCAATCTCATTTATTGTAGAACCGTCGGGGCTCGACCAGGTCCACTTCCTGTGGGGCCGCTTCTGGAAGAAAGAGTTCATCATAAAGAGTCCCTCTTTCTCCATGAAGTCGGCCAGCTGCTGGCCCCTTGGGTTCCGTTGCCCTATTCCAAAGTTCCCTACTTTCAGCTCACCGTTCTCTCTTGTGCCTAGTTTTGCATTGAAGTCTCCCATTAACACCGTATATTGGGTTTTGGAGGAATGCATGGCTCTAGAGATATCCTCATACATTTCCTCCACCTCTTCATCGGGGTGTACCGAGGTTGGTGCGTAAACCTGTATGACCTTCAGCGAATACCGTTTGGTGATTCTGAGTATAAGGTACGCAACCCTCGTCGACACACTCCCGATCTTTACAACTTTGTTAACGAGAGACTTGTGGACGATAAATCCGACACCTCCTTGGGACAGATGGTCGCCCTCCCAGTGATAGAGTAAGTTGCCGGATTCGAGGATTACCGTGTCCTCCCCCTCTCTTCGGACTTCGGATAATCCTATAATATGCCAGCGCAACTTGTCTATCTCTTCTTCCAGCTCCACGATCTTCTCGTCAGTCCTTAGGTAGGTCAGTCCAGTAGCCAGGAATAGCGGGGCCGCCGGGGACTGGGGGCCGTCTGTTTGTTGTTTTATTCATTGGGGGGTATTTGCCATAGTTGCCACGCTTGGCGAGCGGGTTGGCAACCGCAGTTTTTTTATTGTAATTTGGCTATTATCAGGAAGATGCTGCTGCCCATCTCCTGCCTGTTTCCCTTTGTCGCCTTTTACGACACCCACGGGAGAATATGGGGTAGTGGATATTCTTGACCGCAACTACACGGCACTTAAATCTTACCGTTTTCTTATTATAAACCTAAAACCAAAATTTGACATGTTTTGTCATTGTTATTTATTTCGTTTCCATAGTAATTATATTCAAATTTGCTACCGATCTGTTGTTCCTATTTCGATAATTCCACATAAATACTCTTTTCTCTTGACCATTTACAAAAAATTTGCGTTTAATTTAAATAATTTTTCCGTTCTCTCTAGAAAGGTATAAAAGCCGAACAATCGGTGAAGAAAGGCAGTCTCGCTTCAGTTCGCGAATTGGAAGTATCTCCTAAAGGCCTTATCCCGGGGCCGCACTGCCCCGGGATCCTGCAAGCCTCCACCTACACGTGAAGTCTTCGGCGAAGCCTTCTTCAAACGCGGAGCCACACTACTCCGGAATCCTACAAGCCTCCATCTACCTCGGAAGTCGCTTCGAGTCTACTACAAGCGCGGGGGCTACACTATTCCAGGCGCCGAGAGCACCTACCGCCGGCGCTACCTTTGGGCGCTGCAACTGCTTACTCCAGGCGCCGAGAGCACCTACCGCCGGCGCTACCTTTGGGCGCTGCAACTGCTGGCTCTAAGCGTTGAGCGCACCTACTCCAGGCGCTACGTGCGCCGGTTCCGGACGCTGCGTGTGCTGGTTCCAGGCGTTGCGTGCCGTCGCTGCTAAGAATCTTACCTCTACAAGCGCAACCGGCGTGTGCTGGCTTCAGGCGCTGCGTGTCGTCGCTGCTAAGAAACCTACCTCTACAATCGCAACGTGTGTCGCTTCGACTTTTAGGCCCCACTACATCTCTTTATTCCCCTATTCTCCTACCTTTATATTTTTTTTGTAATCTAATTGTATTCTCACTTCATTCATCATCATCCTCATTTCATTTTTTTTATAAAATTGTAAATATCTTTGAATTTTGAATATATTTTTGTTTTTGTTGTATTTTTGTTGTTTTGTTGTTCTTAGGTTAGATTTATTATTGTCGCTTCACGACAAATTATAACCAAAATTGATTTTTTTTTGTCTTGGTGCACTTTGATGTATTATTAGGAGACATGAATATCCATATATGCTAGACCGCTGTAAAAGGTATAGTTTAGAAAAAAAACCTATAAAACCTCATAACGTCACGGGTGTCTTACGCGGCGCCATGATATAACAAAGAGCGTTTCCGTTACCGAGACGCCGCGTTGGTCACGCTTCCGGCCACCCGCCGCCGCAGTCGATCGTCAACTTTCAATCAAGACGCACGCCTATTTTTATGTTTTTTTTTTATTGTCGCGATGGAGATAGACGCTTATATCGACTTAGATATATCGCAGGAAGATTTACGAAATATAGATTTGCTGGAAGCTAGCATTTTTAGTGAGATAGACCGAATCTGTGAGGAAGAAAGTGATAATGATGATCCAATTCCATCAAAAAAGCGTAAGCGCATTATTATCGCCAGTGATTCGGATAGTGACGACGATCCAGATGAAACCTTAAACTCTAGAATCTGCGAACTACAGGATAACGCTTGTCAAAGTTGGTCAACACCAAAAGGTCACCAGCCATCAGTTATTGCATTTACTGAACCCACAGGTTAGTGTCCATTATACTAAAATCAATACAAATAAATAAAATTGAAGTGTCTGTTTGTGATTTTGATATAATGGTGTTTTTTTAAGTTCATATCGTTATTTGCACGTAACCAACACCTAATCAATAGTTTTTAAGATTTTTGTCTGTCTGTCTGTCAGTGTGTCTGTCTGTCTGTCTGTCTGTCCGGGATTCACGGCAAAACAGCTGAACTAATTTTGATGGGGTTTTTTGCATAATGTTAAGCTATTCAAGGAGCAATTACTAGAGTTTGTTTCATCACGCTACCACTTACGGGAGCCGAGCAGTGATCGAAAACGTTTTCAAATCTGTCTTTTTTCATTGAACTTTTAAAGATAGAAGTTCTAACGCAGGCAACGCCGCGGGACAACCGCTAGTTTACACTATTATTATAAAATGGCAAGGTTTGATTGTTTGTTTGAACGCGCTTATACCTGGGACTGTTTTCTAACTGTTGTACCTGTTATCTATATAAAAATTAACATGGAGATGTCTGTTTGTCTGTTTGTCCGAGGTAAAGTAAAATAACGGACATGTCCGGCTAAATAGTTTTTGACGTGAACATTTCTAAACTAATATTATAAAGATACAGGATTTGTTTTTGTATTGCTTTAGAGTTTCATCGAATAGGATGTGTTATGTTTTTTTTTTTGCTTTTAGGTATGAAGCAACCGTATGCAAAACAGCTTCAAAACAGCCCAGCTGGAGAATATTATAGCCTGGTTGTTCCGGATAAGATTTTTGAAGAAATTGCCATGCAAACAAATTTGTTCGCAGTACAAACGGGACCAAGCTCTAAACCATCATCGCGGTCACGTTCATGGAAACCAACAACCACAGACGAAATAAAAATTTTTTTTGGATTGGTTCTGTACATGGGTCTAGTAAAAGTTCCAAAACTCGCGGATTATTGGAGCAGAGATAAAGTTTTTAACAATGAAACTGCGAATTTGTCGGACCGAATTAATAAAATTCGTCCGCTCATCGATTCCCTTAATCAAACATTTGAATGTTACGCACCGAAATAGGACGTATGTGTAGATGAAAGTCAAGTGCCACACAGAGGTCGAATAATATTCCGCCAATACAATAAAAGCAAACGTCATAAATACGGAATGAAATTATTTAAACTATGCACGTTACCAGGCTACACCTGTAAACTAAGCCTTTATGCAGGTAAGAACCACGAACTGGTAAATACTTCGCCAACCAACGTAGTCATAGAGCTATGTAAGAATATATTAAACTGAGGGCATACAGTTTCTACAGATAATTGGTATACTAGTCTTCCGCCCGCAAACCAACTTTTTGATAAGGACACTCATCTCGTCGGAACTTTACGAAAATCACGAAAAGGGTTACCAAAAGAAGTAATCGAATCAAAACTACAGCCAGGCGAGTCTATTGCCAGGGAAAACGAGCGAGGTATTTGTGTCCTAAAATGGAAGTCCAAAAGGGATGTGTTAATGCTCTCTACAAAGCACTCAAAGGGATTCACCACCGTCGTGAAAAAAGGAAGAGTGGTTCGCAAACCAAAAATGATTGTTGTCTACAACAAAGCAAAAGGCTCAGTAGATATAAGTGACCAAATGACCTCTTACTCGTCGCCATTGCAAAAAACAGTAAAATGGTACAAAAAATTAGCTATAGAGCTTATTCTGAATACTGCTCTTGTAAATTCATGGGTGATGTATTGTGAAAACAAAAAAACAAATATAGGAATAGTCCAATTCAGAAGGCAATTGGTAGACTACTTAACTCAGACAGAAAGTGGACCTGAAGCAAGCAATGAGCGACCAAGAAGAGTTAAACATAAGCTTCAAACCAAAGAAGGTACTGTGAGAAGTACAAGGCGTTTTTGTGCCCAATGTTATAAAACTAATGTTGGTACTTATGGATCCAAGGCCGCCAAAAACAAAACTAAAAAAGTCTCTACATTTTGCAGCGAATGCGATAACGAACCGCATTTATGTTTGCCTTGTTTTAATAGAATTCATAAAATATAAAGGATTAGTTTGAAACGTTTTTCTACTTTGTAAGTCCTTACATAATTGCAAATTTTGTTATTTGACTACCTTAAGTTTTGTAATAAATATAACCTTATTTTTCCATAGGATGCTATGTCTCTTTTCATAGACAAATTTATTAAATAAATGTTCAGAGTATACAAAAAGTAGCTTCGATCAAAATCTAAGCCGGCTTCAGTGAAAAAAGCACAATACAGGTCTAATGTGGGAATGTATGGGTAAATGTACCTAACTTGATGTCGCCGATGTTTGCCTGAAAGTCGCGAACAGCTTAACTGATTTCGATGTAGCTTGGACCATTAGTTAAAACATTTTGTCGGAATATTCCATATTTAATTTAATTGAAATATATTTCATCGACTTTTTTCTGACAATATTTTTCGAAGTCGCTGTGTGAAGCCGGGGTGGGTCGCTAGTCAACCCATAAATTAACGTTATGGAATGCTACATAATATTTATGAGGTTTAAAAGCCAAAAAACGTATTTTTAAAAGTAAATTAATACTTCAAAAAATGTTTTAATAATGTTGGCAAGTAGAACCGCGGACGGCAATAAGGTTTTCCTTATAACTTGAAAAAAAAAATTAGCTACACAAGAACCATTCAGCAAAAGTGTTCTACAGCGCCACTCCACGCTTGCTATAAATCAATGAAATCTAAGTGCATAGCGGTAGAAATAAGGTTCAAAGTCAGATATGCCTCGAGGTCACCGATGACCTACGTGGCGTCTAGACACGGGGCAGGGTCCGGTCACCGGTGACCTACGTGGCGTTTGATGTGTTAACTGCCCAAACTCACTCTCTGTTCTACCCAAGGTTAGCTGGTAGAAAATTCCATATAGCATTAAGCTCGCCTTTTGTACAAATATTAGGTGCAATAAAAAATAAATAAGTAAATAAATAAATAGTTGTAGCACGAATGGGTCGGCTTGACCGGGGAAGGACCACGCTCTCATAGAATACCAGCGTAAAATGGCAGCTTAATGCTGCTGTGTTTCGTATGGTGAGTGTAGAGAACAGGATACCCTTTTTACTAGAACAGAGGCATTCCATCTTAGTTCTCACGGGTGACAATGCATCTTCATTTTGATACGTAATCGAAGATAGATGTAGATATCTATGGGCCACAGCAACCACTTACCATCTGGTGGACTGTGTGCTCGCTTGTCACCCTTATTTTATATAAAAAAAATAACCGACATAGCACGTCAGATCTGTACATCGTTAGCAGTGTTAAAGTATCAGCTGTCGTACTATTTATGTTTTAAATGTTACTGGTCTTATAAGACAAATGTTTCAATTAAAAGAAAGTAATTTTAATTCTGTTGAAATGAAAGATGTTATTTGAACCATTAAAGGAAATTAATTCGGAACTCATTACTAAAGTAATTTTAATAAATACGAAATAGCAAGAATCGCTTTATGAAAAATAAACCAATTAAAACTTTTCAAATGCTCAACGTGTTATGTTACACTTCGCAGATTCTTCTTTAACAAATAATTTTGAATTGAGCAGCATTGAAACCAAGGTAAGTGAAAACATCTAAAAAGTTAAAATATCCGAGCGTCCCTCTCCCATTTCAAAGTTACTGATTGACACCTCTTCTTAAAATTAATTAGGTCGCCCTGCGCAAGTTTTTTATTGTAATATTAAGTTGTAATTATAATTTTGGGCCGCATAATTAAACTGGGAAGCTATTTTGTATGACAGAGTTGTTCATTCTGAACTTCAAAGAGAGTGGAAGGAAACCAAGATCTATAATTAAGAAGTCAGTAAATAATCCGCGTTCTTTATTTCATATAGTTTAATGAGGTAAATAAAAAGAAATATGCTTTTGTTTAAAATTTTATTTTAATACATAATTTCATGGAGTATAAAAACAATTTTTAAAGAGAATATCAATTAACCTATTCCATTACGTAAGTGATGTTAGAGACGACAACCGTGTAGTGATAATACAAGAATATCTACTAACACATATCATCACGTGGGTGACGCAAGAGCCGACAGACGGAAACAAATCAGAAGATGGACAGAAGCGTCTTCCTAATAACGACTAAAAATAAAAGAAACTGCGTTTGCCAACCCACGACAAACAAGACCTAACCAATTTACAATCCACCCGATAAGCGAGACGATAAAGTAAATTGTTGCAATAATGGGAGCGAGAGCCCCAGACGCAGCTGTGAACTGTTTGATACCCCAGAGTGATAACGAAGAAAGAAAAATGAAAATGAATAGAACAATTATATCAGCATATATCTGTGAATTAGGCAATTGACCAATACAATCCACTATGGACTTTAGTCCTACCAACAACGGGAGAGATCCATGACTAGCAGTTGTCTTATTCGGGCTGGTGAAGAGGAAGAAGTAGAAAGTAATTGGGGTTTTTATCCATAAAATATAAAGTACGAAACGACGGTCAATCTTTAAATAAAATGTATTATTTATTATTTTTAAAGTTTCATATCGATTTTAAGCTAAAAGAGGTTTATCTTGTACGTTTTTTTTGCTTATTTAATTAATGAATTGATGAATTTATATCATGCCAGGTTTATAGCTTCGTTAGTAAAAATTAAAGCTTAATGAGTTTGTCTTATTTTAGTAAAAAGTAAAAACATCAAGTAAACTTAAAACAAAAATTTTGAAAAAAATTAGAAAATTAGCAGAGACTACGTCACACTGTTTTAGGGTATGCAGAGAATTGAGACGTATACAACGGCTATAATCTAGAGTCCCACCGCCGCATAATGCCCCTTTTTTACAGTCTGCAAGGCCGCGAGCACTGATTCTGATAAAAAAGCCAAAAAGACAAACTAGACACTAGAAAAGACCACAAGTGTTTTTTTTAACTTTTTAAATAATTTACCACGTTTTTTATCATATTCTTTCATCGTTATCGGAATTTAAGCTATTTTCAACATTTTAATTGGAAGTTCGTTTGAAATAAATTACTAAATTCCACCCGGGACGACAGACAAACAAATGACAATAAAAACGTGGTAAGAAATTCTACTGACGAAACTAAACTGACTAACTTGAATATTTTACGACGATTTTAACTGACGCAGATGAGTTTAAGTTTGTATAAAATATTAAAGTCCATTCCCCACTTCTATTTATGTCTTATAATGTCACCAAATAAATCCTTAACTTTCATTGCGGCCACATATTATAGCGCCACTATAATAAACTGGTATTACGTGCTATAATCTATATGTGGTAGCGAAGGATCTCAATATTTCGCTGCTTATCCCCCTTGTCATAAGCCAGCAGGTGGTCTTAAAGTAATAATTTTACGATATCCCACTTAAGTTCGTACCTGATAGCATTCACGGTGATTCTAAGATCGGCTTCTTTGCTATAAGTAGGGCTGCGACACATTGTTTCCGTGTTCATTTTGACGATTATGCCTGTATATTTTTAATAAATATTCTCTTTCGTTAAAGTGCTTATATTATGTATATGTGTTTAGATTAAGTATAAGTTTGTAGAATAAATACGTTTTATCTATTTAATTTTTATATTGTACATCGACCTATGTATATTTTTATCTATAATAAGTAGGATTAAAAATTATTTTATTTTGTGAGAAGATTTTATACTATTTAGATAAAATAAATCTAGCACATTTCTAATTTGATTTTTTTTATTCGCTTGATTAATTCAACATTTTCACCTTAGAAACGAAAGGTTGATGAAAAAAAAATCTACATAATTATGTGTTATTAGTATTATAATGTTTCTTTGGTTATATTTTAAGTATATTGATGTAATTTACTCGTATTTTTGTATCATAAAAAATATTTTATAAGACTCAATAACCTATTCCTAAGATTCTGAAAGCTATCCCGACGTGAAGACTTATCCGAGTTGGACCGGGCTAAGTCCCGTCGTCTGCCAATCTAATCGCGGTACGTTGAAAAGCGTATGGTACAAGTTGTAAAATTGTGAAGTTAAATATAGAATTTCTCATGTTATAGCAATGTTAGGACTGAAAAGCCGTTTTTACACAAACCAAATAAATAAACATTTAAAGTACATGATATTTATATACCGTGACTAATCAACAATGAACAATATCATCCAACTACAATCTAACTACCTGGAGCGACTACCTGGTATGAAATACTGCAAGTCTATTGATTCAGGAATTGATGCTGGTTATGATATAAACCCCTGATAAATAAATTTATATTGTTCAAACGAGTAATGTTAAGAATCTGATAGCAGAAAAAATTAAAAATGATTTTATCATTGGTGGTTTGATACGTGGTAGACCCAAGCTACATGTATATTATATAAAGTTAAAACACAAATGGGTAAGCTTGACTGGGGAAGGACCACACTCTCTCACAATAGTTACATAAAATGGCAACTTAGTTCTGCTGTGTTTCGAGTGGTAAGTATAGAGAACCAGAGATCCTTTTCACTGGAAATGAGGCATTCGGTCTTAGGCTGCAGGTACAACGCGTCTTCATTTTGATTTTTAATCAAAGTAGATGCTGGTGTTTTTATGCAAGAGCCTGTATTTACTATCAGATAGAATGTGTGCTCATTGGTCACCGTTAATCAAAAATTAATAAATAAATAATAAAAAAAAATTTGAAAGATGATGATAAATGTAAAGATTAAATAAAATTAAGCAATAGCAATTCCTAACAATGTTTATTTTGTGTTTTGTAATTACACCTAAAAGACTTATAGAGAAGTAGTTGACCTATTATTATAGATGTTAAGTGGTTAATAATTAACGAATTTAATATACCTACTAGCTGGCTCGGCAGAATTTCTTGTGCCTCTTCCAGTAGGTGGTGCATGAGTTTCATTCCGAATTCACTCGGGATTTTTTCGCTGCACCGCCGGTCTAAAATTTTTGGATTTAATTTCTAGTGCTAAACCAATACAGATTAGACAAGTTATTTCAGCCCATAAATAAAGAATGAATTTAGAACTTGACTACAGCACTGTCTATCGGTAATTGCTCGCTATGAAGCGTGGTCTTTCGCATTTAATTGACGCTTTTATTTCCCGACGTTTCAGTTGCTTTACAGCACCCATGGTCACGGGCGGGACTGAGGTGTTTAAAGACCCGATGTCATAGTTAGCCCAGCTACATTCAGTTTTTTAATATTAATTTTTGGTCCGATCTACGCAGAATGAGCTTACATTATCTTGAGGTCTTGCAGTGGTATACTTGGGTTTGGATTTAATTTTGTTAATCATATAATGCCAAGCAGATGGCAGTACCCATCCATCGTCTCTATTGAAATTAGGATGTTTTTTTTAAATTTCAATAGCATTGCGAATCCTTGGTAGGAATCGGTGTATTTTTGCGAGGATTTGTGGTCTATCAAATCTAACGTAATTTCGGGGATGATCTTGAACATGTTCACAAACTGCAGACTTCCCGGAACGTCGGTGCTTTAAGTCAGCTATATTTACTTTTACAAAAGTTTTTATTGATTTTTTTATTTTTCCTATGAAATAGAGACCACATTAACAATCCACCTTGTACACTCCTGCATCTTGTAGAGGGATATGACACTTGACGGACGGTAAACATTGACAAATCTTCTTCGACGGCTTGAAGTAGGTTTTAATGGAAGCTCGATTCAAGATGTAGCCAACCTTGTCTGTGACTCCTATGACATAGGGTAGTACAGCAGGCACACGCTCGACTGTGGCCGAGTTCACTCGGTCACTCTAACGTAGGCGAGGGATCCGAAGCTTGTTGTCTTTTAATACTTGCTCAACGTGCTGAAGCTCGGTGGCTAAATGTTTTCTACGACTACGATTTTATTCTATGGAAATAAGTAAAAAAGACAAATTTAGCTGTTTCAACGCATATAAGGCCTCTAATCTTTTTTACAGCATATGCTGCAGGGCTAAGTTTGCTATATACTTTAGATTTATGAGAGCCCCATTAGAGCTTCGTGTCAACTGGATTTCCGAGACAAACAGTGGATTCAACAAGGCTCAGCTCCTTCCCATTTAAAATCACACTGGTATTCAACGTACTAAGAGAGTATCGTGGTTCTGTCCGTTGTGGTGGTTCTTCTGGTGTAGACAAGGAGGATGATGTTGCATTGAGATGTTGCACATTAATAATTCTTGTTGGGAGAAATGGCAATGTAAACAAAAATCAATTACTAAAATAAATTGATTATCTAAATACTGTACATAAAATTATCTTGTTTACATTGCCTTAAATACAGGGTTGGTCACAAGAAAATAAAATAAGATACGATTTAAATTGATTAATGAATAAATTTTTATTTAATAATAATTTATTCATGATATCAAATTGTTATAATTATAATAATAAAATTGATTAAATACACATAAATAATTTAATTAAGAAATTTTGGACTAGAGATAGGTGTTACCTATCCAAATATAATTTAACAGAGATAGCAAATGTTTTATCTTATTGTTTTTATATTAACTCAGCCAAGGACTTGATACCTGCTTCTATAGAGCAGCATATTGATTTAATATGTAATTTGGAATCGGTTCCAAGTAATTTAAATTAGAAAATGGGACAATAGAGGTAATCTCTACCAGTTGCAATAATTGAAATAATTTAGAAAGTATCTTAAAAATCCTAAATTGGTGTGACTCCACAGAGTGATGATAAAAATTGTTTACACCTGGTGCATCAAAATATATAAGGCATGGTAGGCAGAGCTAGAAATTAAATTGTTCTTAAATAGCAACAATATTCATATTTTATGTATTACTGAACATTGGTTAAAGCTTATAACTTAATATTTAACTTCAGTAATCACAATCCTTAATATTACCTAGTAAATTATTATCACTATTAGTACATGTTGAGCGAACTGTAGAAGTGGTATGTGTTGCGTTTGAACATTGTTGTGAGCGTCTACAGATCCACATATTATATATAATATGAAACTTTGGCAAAAATTATGGAGGAAGTTTTTGCTTTGGCCTCTCAGTACATTTATGAAAATTTAATATACGTACACAAAAATAAAAATTGTTCTACAAAAATAAGTAATATTCATTCTTTAAATACTAGGAATAGACACAAGCTAGTAATACTAGTTACTCAACTTCACCGAGTCAGTAATTCTTTCTTGGGGTGATGTATAAACTTTTACACTAATATCCCAGAAAATATACAAAATTTTACCTGTTCAAAGTTTAAAAAATTTAATAAACTAAGTTTGTATAAAAATGTTTATTATAATATTAAGGAATTTATGGATGATAATAACCGCGGGGAATGAGGTGATCGCTACCAAGCTATTTCTTATTTGCTTTGAATTTTTAATTGTGTAACATACATGATTGTAAGCTGTTATTTAAAAAAATCCCGCTAGGTTTCTTGCTGGTTCATCCCAGGGCTAAGGTTTTTTTTCGAACCACTGGTAATTAAACAAAAGAATTTTTACTTATAATCTATATTGAATAAAAAAAAATATGTTTCTGTTTCTCACTTCTTGTAAATGAATAACTATAATATAAATAATCCTTTGGCCCAAACAGACCTACATCTATATTCGGCTTATTAATAAAATGAAGATTCGTTGCCACCCTAAAGGCATACAAAATATGGCAGTATAAGGCTCAATACGAGTCGTAGTTCATTATATACTGCAGTTTGGCTTTATTACATAATAAAATGTTATGATACTTATCCTCTCGTAAAATTAACTGCATAGAATGTTTATTATTGCAGTATTTGTGTGTGCCCGCAAAAGTAAAGTATAGTCGCAGCCCATAACATACATCCCTGGTATTTTAGATTTTTTAAGCTTATCCATAATAGCATGCATATTTCTCTATTTATATTTATTTAATAAAATGCTATCTACGAATATAGGTAAATGTAGCTGATAAATAAAACTATCTGAGCTATAAATATACAGTTTGTATGCATGGACGTTAATAAATACGGAGGTAATGTTACATTGAAAATGTGTAAATCACCCTAGGTCCTACAATTTTGTTTGTTATATGCGAAGTACACGCACACATATATGCGTGTACAGCTGATCAGGAAATTACCAGAATAAAAAACATACTCAATGATCCCAATACTGAGAATGTACTTGACAACCGCAAAAACTTTTAAACTTAAAAATGGACGCGTATACCGCATTATAGGTGACGAATTAAAATGGGTTGTGCCAAGTGGAGCTCGGTGGCAGATTGTTAAGAGGAATCATGACGATGTTGGTCATTACGGTTATGAAAAAACGTTAGCACGCATTAAAAAGCACTACTGGTTTGCACGCATAAGGCGGTTCATTAAGAAGTATGTTTCAGCCTGTTTAGAATGTGCTCACCATAAGGTACCAGGTGGGAAGCGAGAAGGTGAGTTGCACCTGACAGAAAAATATAGCATACCTTTTCATACTATTCACGCTGATCACCTGGGTCTTTTTATAAAAAGTAAAGTAGGAAATAATTATATATTAGTTTTAATAGACAGTTTTACAAAATTTATTAATATTACACCCGTTATAAACACTAAATCACTGACAAATATTAAAGTTATAAAAGACCACATTAGTTTCTTTGGAGTACCAACGCGCCTTATTACAGATAGAGGGTCCAGTTTTACAAGTAAATCATTTAAAGATTTAATTGCCGAGTATGGAATAAAGCATGTCATGAACGCAGTTGCGACTCCAAGAGCCAATGGTCAGGTGGAACGGTTCAACAGAACCATTACAGAGGCACTAGCTACATCAAATCATGGGAAGGACGAAAAGGCTTGGGACGAACACATTCGAGACATATAAATTGGTCTTAACACTATGGTCCACAAAACTATTAAAAAATCACCATCAGAACTTTTATTTGGCTTTAATATAAATAACAAAGTCAGGGAATCCTTAGTACAATCATTAATGATACATTAAATGTAATATCGTCTGATGAATTAGAATCTGTCAGGGAGGAGGCTAAGAAACGTATTCAGGCGCAACAGCAAAAAGATATTGATCGATATAACAAGCATTGAAAAGCAGGTAGAAAGTACAAGGTAGGAGACTTAGTTCGGATAGAAAGACAGGTCCCGCGTGATGGTAAATCGCAAAAATTAGTAAGTAATTAAATACCAGGGCCGGTATCGTATCATTAAAGTGCTCCCTCATGATAGGTTTATAGTTGAAGAGGCGCCGTTGTCATGTAAAAATGGTCGTAGGTACGAAGGAACAGTGGCTTTGGACAAAATTCAACCATAGATGAGCTTTAATAGAGACTTTGATAATAGTTCAAATAGTACAAGTGATGCTGATGATAATACTGGCGACAATGGAGTTACTAATGAAGTATAATAATGAACCAAAATAATACTACAAATGTTAAGAAACCCACGAAATATGAGTCTGTACCAATAATATAAGTAACTAAGTCACTGTTTTTATTTCTAATTACTTTAAATGCTTGTGATAATGTCCAGTTATTCAAACTGTGTATAATTATAAGGTATAATTATTAATTCTTTTTATATACCAAATACATATCAATATTAGTTATATAAATATAGTAAACTTTATATTAGTATAGTAAGCTTTTATAAATAAATCTGAATTGTAATTAAGTTTCCCGTAAATGAAAATGTACTCTGTACTTCAATTTAGATTTAAGATTGTGAAAAAAAATCTTGGTGTGTAGTTCGAGATTACACCGCGAAGGGTCTCGCGCTATACAGGATGGCCGAGCTGTTAGGGATTACCTTATTCTAAATAATATAAGTTGCCATTTCCGGTGGTTAATTAATCTCAAGCTATCGATTTTATTCAAAACTTCGAATCACTATAAATATAATTAATTAAAATCCATGTATAATTAAGCTCATATAATTTTTGTGAAATTTAATACAACTTTCGTAAAATAAGAAAAACATTGTAAGACTACATCCAGTTCGTTTATTTACCGTTTCCGGCTATGCGGAAAGGTAAAGACATTACTTGTGAAACGATACCGGGGTAGTCATTCGCTCATCGGCATTTAACAGTGAAGGACGCTTAAGTAGGACGTTACGCCGAATTTGATCAATAATTATAATGTTGGATTGTTCGATAATAAAGTGTAAGCGGAAGAGCTAATAAATTTTTTGAGGAAAATCAAACTCGTTGTATGAATTTTCGTTAACTCCAATGCAAAGGTATACGTGAGAACAGGCATGATCCAACCGTTATATGCGTGCGTCTTATTTACACCGGACAAAAGGCTGTTAAGCACTTTGGTCAAGCGTGCATAAAACACATCGCAAAATTACTGTTTCATACCCACCTCATCTACACCGATGTTCTGTGACATACCCAGGTATCGGTATGTTTCAGCCTCAGAAAAGGTCCTTATGTTGATGGGCATAGATAAGTCTATGCCCTGAGAGTTAGCAACCCTTTCCCTTTCAACATGGAGGACCGCACACTTATCCATCCCCAGCTCCATTCTAATAGAACTACTAAAATCACAAGTGATGTTTAGCAGCTCCATAAGATGAGAGCGACTGGAGGCAAACAGCTGGAGATCATCCATATAGAAAAGGTGGGT
Organism: Parnassius mnemosyne; assembly: GCA_963668995.1. Taxonomy (NCBI): domain Eukaryota; kingdom Metazoa; phylum Arthropoda; class Insecta; order Lepidoptera; family Papilionidae; genus Parnassius; species Parnassius mnemosyne. The sequence goes on along the minus strand of CAVLGL010000057.1, from coordinate 40,731,231 downwards.
CACTTTTGTCCCTTCTTTCCGAAGCTGAAATCCTCTCCCGGAGTCCTCCAGTAAGGTACTGAGAGGGTTCAGGGAGAGGCAAAACCAGATTGGACTCAAACAATCGCCCTGGAAGATACCCCTTCTTATTCTTATGCGGCTTTCCGCATCCGTCATCCGCTCGCCTAGATGACAAAGGACTGTACTCCACTGCCCCATACATTGCCCGAGGAAGTCTCTAGCTGTACAATGAACCTTGTACAGCTCGAAGACCCTCTTAAGCCATGTATGGGGCACCGAGTCGAATGCCTTTCTATAGTCTATCCAGGCGGCGGAGAAGTTCCGACGGTTGCGTTTAACCACTTTGCCAATGAGGAGTTGTTCCTTGGTTCCACTACCACCGCCCCGGCATCCATTCTGAGCACGCGACATCACCTGGTTTCAATCCAGGCGACGAACGATTCGCGTACTCAAAATGGATGTCAGTGTTTTATATATGGTGGGTAGACACGTAATGGGGCGGTATTTGCTCGGGTCTTTGGAATCCCGGTCTTTAGAAACCAAATAAGTGATCCGAGTAGTGAAGAGGCTCCGAAGCGACTTTTGGTCGAGAGCCACTTGAAACTGTCGGGCGAGCACAGCGTGACACACCACGAACCCCTTCAGCCAGTAGTGATGCAGCCCGTCGAACCCCGGACTTTTCCATTTCGGGGCCCTACAGACCGCCACAGCTACGTCATCCGGCGTTATGATGACGGGGTCCATGGGCGTAACATTCGCACACTGACTCTCCACAACTTCCGTCCAAGGGCCCTCACTGAGGTTTACGGGCTCTGACCACAGGCCGCGCCAGAATGCGACAGTGTCGGCCTGATTCGGTGCTAGGCCCGTTCCACGTACCATTGGCCGCTCCAATGATTCATAGAGCCTCTTCTGATCACTATGGAAGAGACGATTCTGGTTGAACCGTGTCGACCTCTCGGTATATCGCCGAATCCTCTTCCCCCAAGCAGCGATTCTCTGCTTCAGGTCGTCTATGAGCTCCGTCAGTTTTTGCGTTATATCCGGCTGGGACAAACTGATATTTGTCCCAGCAAACGCCATCCTGCCAGTGCGCACAATTCTCGGCCTATTATTGCTCGCCCGACCTGAAGCTTATCAGTCTGCCGATGAAGGCCCTTGACTTTGCGATGCGGTCCTCAATCCTTCTTCTTCAGGCTGGGATAGCGCTACTTTGCCTTGTAGTGCATCCAGCCGTGAGAAGCTTGGCACCAATAATACGGCAAACTGCAAGTGCGGCGCCAAAGAGAATTGAGTCCGTCTCGCAAAGGTCCCGGCTGGCTTCCAAATAGGTCAACAGAATTATTTATTATTATTATTTAATTTCAAGTATCTAGGAATCATTATTACATTAACTTTTTAAGAATTATGATTATTATAAAATTTTAATTAATTACTCTATTATTATATTAACATTGGATACATGCATTAAATTATTATTATTATTATATATTTATAATTAGTTGCTGGACAAATGTATACTACAACAGTGTAGCAGATAGGGACAGTACACTCTGTCACTTTCATTTTTAGAATACCGTTAGGGCTGGCCCTAACCCTGCGCACCAGAGATACAGCTCTTTTACGCATAGCTGCGTAAAAACAATCTACATAAGCTTGAACAAACATCGCTGATGCGCTGCAGCGACGGGACAGCCCCATCAGCACCCGGAACTCGTTATTATATTGGATCCGAAGGTCTCCATAGGGCCGTTACGTGTAGTACCTCCATAGGCTACACGTGTAAAGAGATGTGCAAAACGCCCTAAATAGAGTGAGTTTAACATCCCCTGAGCCTCATGCGAACCTGCGAGCAATCATATTTGCTCGAACTGACAGAGCCCTACGTTCCCGTTCCATGTCAGTATTATTCTTGAGGTCGGATCATGTGACGTAAATATTTAAAAGATGCTACCCTAGTTAATGGTTTATTGTTTAATTTAATGGGAGGCAGATCACTCGAATGGTCCCGACCGGCCCCAAAGATCATAAACTGACTTTTTTGTACAATGTACTTCAATCCATCTACGGCTGCAAATGTCTCACAAGCACTTAACAATTTTCTTAACCCACATACTGATGCACTCAGAAGCACCATGTGGTCTGCATAACTCAGGTTGTTTACACACATTCCATCTATATGACACCCGACATGCATGCCACTAAGCGCCTCAATAAGTCCATTTATATAAAGATTAAAGAGACTAAGTGAGCTTAGCCCACCCTGTCTCAGCCCGCACTCTAACCGATATGGTTCAGACAAAGCGTTCGAAATGTTATGTGAGAGCGTTGTCATTTCCCGGTCGAGACTCGTTCGTGCCAAAACTATAATATAGACTACAGCATGGGACTACCACTTAAATTGGATTTTGTACACAATTTAAAATGTTTTTCCCTTTATCATAAATGTTTGTCAAAATCAATCACATCATTTCTTAAACATGCCAGTTATTCCTAACAACATATAAATAATTTTAAACTTATTTTTTGTTCGCCATTTGAAAAAATAAACATATTTTAAAAAAATAATAAAAGTATAGTCTTAACCCTTACTTAAACGAATTTAATATGTTAATGTTCTAAATAAATAATACAATCAGAATATGCAACTTAAGATTTTAAATTTAGAAACCAAGACAAGCGAAATAGCTCAAAGAATACAAAGGGCTGTTTCAACTGAACAAATTATAGGTTAAATGAGGGTTTGGACCCAGATTAAGAAAGTTGTTAATGGATTACATTGTGGTCATGAACGAGGCATATAAGAACTTGGCCGCTATAAATATTAAGGTTGGCGCAAGAACTTTGTCGTTTTAATTCCTTGTACTTTCTCGTGCAGAAAATTTATTATAAAGTATTCTCGTGGAGTAACAAACGTTTATATCGGTGTAGATGAAAATATTTGTAAGATGTGATACGTTGCTAGCACTATATCGAAATAGTTGCATTTTGTGACATGCCAGTCGGTATATTCTATTTTGTTATACTCGTAAATCACACATAAGCATGGGACCTAAAGGTCTCAAACTGACATGAGATACTTTTTTGGCTCAACATGGTCCAAATAACTCTCTGCTTTATGAATTTTGTCTAACCAAATCGAAATTTTTGAATAAGAAGCTTTTTTGACTAAGAGTCCGTCTATGTAGGTACCCTCTTACATATTTCTTCCACCAAATACAAGTTGTTTGCACTTTTATGATCTGGTCTGATAGGTGTATAGAGCCACTATAATGACAGGCTGTGAGGCATTTCATCTTCATTAACTCATTTGTAGCCTTCTTTTTTTTAAGTCGGCTGCAGGTTTCCATCGACTGCAGTAGCCACTTACCATAAGATGGACTGTAGGTTTTGTCACTTCATTTAAAAATACTTTGCATTTAATATTCTACTCCATCCTTCTACTTTTTCTCTATCAATATATATATTTCATTTTTCTAGAATATATCAACTGCTATGCATACCATTTGGTTTGTGATCACCAACATTAGGTTTGTTACATTTTGTTCTGCGTTCACCAAGCAATGGGGGATAGTGTACGTAGAACCACATGTCGAATGAATATAGCAGCTTAAAAGCGAATCTCATGAGATTCATTTTTATTTATCGGGGATTATTTAAGGTTAGTCTTTCTTTTCTTTTTGCTATCACTTACAATAATTATTACTTGCATGCATAGTTACAATCAAAATAATATTTGTAAAAATGTAATTTAAAAATATTGACAAGAGGCGAAATCCTCAAGTTATTTGTTTAGTGACATAATACTTGAAATAAATCATCGTAATCATGTACAATACTTCGCAAGTTCACTGTTGAACAAAGACTATCCCCAAGGAGTACCACAAAACATGGTTCACCACGTTATCTACTTTTTGAAATTATTATCAGTTGGTTACACTTTTTTAAGGCTTTTATTTTGGTGCTATTTGCGCTCTTTGTAATTAATTTTTGATGTAAATACTCTGATTAAATAATAAAATTGTGCATAATCATAAAATCAATATAGAAAAATTAGGTTTTAATTCAACCAAACTTTTCATATGTCAGAAATCCACGCAGACGAAATCACGGCTAAAACTAGTTACTAATAAAACAGTCGAGTCTTTGTTCTCACAAACTGAAGTAAACATTAGTTCATCAACATACGCATAAATACCGCTCCAAACGTCGGACCCTCCTTCTTGGACCCTCGCTTTTGTTGTAAACATTTCGTTAATAATTGCCCTTAACCCTCTCTATGTTTTATTCATATTGGCCTGTAAAGCCAAACTAGTATAATGAAAAGGGACACCGCCGCATAAACTCAGTGATTACTTTACACCGTACTGAAATAGTTATTGGTTTACCTAAACAAGTTATAAGTTTATTTCTTAGTTTGTTTGTTTTTTAAAACATTGACAGCCACACGAAGGGTCCATGGTGAAATCATGCATCTTAGGCAATGTGTGCGAAAATTTTAATGATATTATAAATCCATTTACTCTAAGCATGGTGGTTATAGTTAATTTTTCTAAATCCGACTCGAGTAAAAGTTTATATTTTCTTTATCAGTTCGTAAACAAACCATGCTAGGCATAGATCTTTCAAAAAGTTAATTAAGTCTTCGTCATGGTTGATAAACAATGACATCCATATTTGGCACCTTTGATTTTGACCAATCAGTAACCTAGGTTATTGGCCCACTTGGCGGAAAACATGGGAAATATCTATATTTAAACAAAATTGAAGTGACTAGCAGTAATATAATAATAACTACCGACAATTTAGTTGAGGAGGTTATTTGCATGCAACTAAGACATGAATAAATATTTAAAAAAAAATTCAGTCTGTCTACTCGCCTGTCTATCAGTCTGTCCGGGCTAATCTTTGGAACTGCTGAAACGATTCTAATGAAATTTAAATAGCCGATAGAAAACAATGCCGGAGTGTTCTAGGCTGTATATTATTTAAAAAACTTTGAGATTTTTGATTATTATAATCTTATCTAAATAAGCCATATTAATAGATCCTACCCAAGCAAAGCCTGTGCGAGTCGCTAGTTACGTACTCGTATAAACTTCTGAAACTTGTTTACCTTACAAGAAGTTCTGTACATAAACATCGGGGGGCACAGTAGTGGCCCCGCCAAGTCGAGCGCGAAGCAAACACTGCCGTACCATCCTTTACTGGAACCATTTCGCCGCATTTTCAGGCCCCTATTTGAGTACCTCCGGATAAGACCAGAACGCACAAATTTTCGTCATCTAGTAAACTATAATCACGTACTTAAAATCCAAAATTTCAAGTCTGTAGGTAATTTAGTTCCGAAGTTAAGTGAAAGCAAAGTTTCACATTTATGACACTCACTCACTCACTCACGATCATCAGAATAGAACTAGTACTTCCCATAAAGTCAGAGAGCTGAAATTTGGTACCGAGTTAGGGTTTAATGGCCACATAAAGAGAAAACTATAAAAACTAGGATAATCGAAGATCTGGAGTACCTGGTGACCCTGACTAGAAAACACAAGAGCCCAACCAAACTATTAGAAGAGATCGACACCGCCTTTACAAAAAAAAATTTGGTGGGCCGCTTCATTTGATGTCAAAAATCGAAGGTCTGACGTATCTGATGAAGAACCCTCAGCTGGTTCAGATGTATTAGAGATATGTTAATGCCCCCTTCTACTATTGGTACATTAAAAAAATACGTGTACGGAGAATAATTCCCAATCTGTGTGGCGTATGCCCTAACAATTCACAAGAGCGAAGGTCTAAGTCTAAAAAATGCCCTCATGGGCATTAACACCTCCATATTCTCTTGTGGCCAAGCCTACGTGGCACTTTCACGAATAACCAATCTTCATGGGGTGCACCTCATAAATATTGACTTCAAGAGTATAAAAGCTCAAACTTCAGCGATCACCGAATACAACTGGCTTAGGCGTAAATACCGCACCGATCTTTCAGAAATTAAACCTTCTAAACCGTCCAAAAAATAAATAATGAGCAATACAAAAAACTGTTGCTACTGTACAAGAATCAGAACCGGAAAAAAAGGAAAAGAAAGAAATGTAATAATAAAAAAACTACTCCTAAAAACCAAAAAAAATGTGTCAAATAAGAAAATCTAATAAAATTAATCAATATGCCCACGTTTCTACAAAAAGCAGTGAAATCCCACCAAAAACATTCTGTAAAAAACTAGCTAAGTCTCGATGGAGCTGCTTGTTTATCTCTAAAAAGTAATGAAATCTAGACAAAGTCGTGCCAAGTCGAAGGTTCCTTACTGCGATTTCTTTATTATTATAGTTAATGTTGTGTGACTTGGCCGTTGAAGGGTACACAAGGGTACAAAACCAGGTGCTACATTGCATACACACCATTGCACCAATCCGTCGCCAGAACCGCTACCCATTGACGATGGAAAATTGCCAATTGGAAAACGTTGATTGAATAACCAGTCAATTGTAGGCTTGATATAGTTGCGTTTACACGTAATGTTGCACGTAATTGTGTTTACACGTAATGTTATATCTGTTGTAACTATCTATGTTTATTAAGCGAGATAACTGGACGCTAGTGTCTCATTTTACCCATTGTACCCTTTAACGACCAAGTCACACAACATTAACTATAATAATAAAGAAATCGCAGTAAGGAACCTTAGACTTGGCACGACTTTGTCTAGATTTCATTACTTTTTAGAGATAAACAAGCAGCTCCATCGAGACTTGGCTAGTTTTTTACAGAATGTTTTTGGTGGGATATAAACTGACTTTGATTTGTTAATATTTCATCATAAGATATATAAATCAAAATTTTATAAATTATGATATATTTGTTAGTCTTTTATCTACGGTGTCACTGAGGAAACTAACCAAACTCATTATGGGTCTACGCTGGACGTAACATTTGATAACTTACTAGCGATACAGATTCAAGTTGTGAATATTGTTTCACAGTTTAGACACTGTTTAGTAACTTCATTGCGACTATTATGGAATGAACTCACATAAGTCAAGGTTTGTTAAATTAGATCTTTCTGGTTTTAAGGAATATGCTTAGTATTTCCTGTCAAAATTGCCAAAAAAGAAACTATTACAGAAACACCTTGTTATATATCTTTTTTTAATAGATTACGGGTGAAAACCGAGCACACAATCCACTTGATGGTAAGTGGATGATGTGGTTCTTAGAAATATACATCTATATTCGATTAGGTGTCAAAAATGCATTGTTACCCTTGAGGACTTAGATGGAATACCTCGTGTTAAAAGTGACTCCAGTTCTTTACACTCACTATAAGAAACTCATCAACATTAAGCTAGTCCTTCCGCGGTTGAGCCGACCATCTCGTTCTACACCACAGTACAGCTACAGCGTGATGCTACCAAGCTTGACGCTGGAGTGTGACATTATAGGCTGTAACTTAATAATTGTAAACACGCCAGCTAAGCACCGCGTCTAAGGTAAATCCTTAGCCAAAAGCTAATGTTTAATTACTAAGGTAAGCGCGGAATCGATATTCTCAGAGTGGTTATTCGGTTTTCCATATATAGCTGCAGAGATGCTATCGCGTACCACTTTTTTGTCTTTTCCATAAATAATCACTGGTAGCACACACTAGTTGTACAATCTTGTTTTAAAGTATGCCTGACCAGAAGATGTGTCGTAATCGCTCGAGGAAGTAGATGGATGCAGGTGGCTCAGGACTGTGCTTTGTCTCTAAGATCGATCAAGGGTAATGCGAAAAAGATTTCAAGGGCTTCTATAGATTGCGTTATATCCAGTTCGACAACGGGGATCAGAGGTAATGGTGCGAGATAGTCAATAACTAAGATCATCGCCAATGACCAAAAAAATACTTTGACCGCCTACTGAGCATGTCAAAGCGTGGTGTATCCTCCAAATTTGGGACAGTTTCATGTCCATCAATGGAATGGATAAGGAAAATGACTTTATGAGATAACAGTAAGAAGTATAATATATTTTTGGATGACTGGCTTCATTATCATTGTCATCACATGTACACTGCTGAACATTGGCCTTCCCCATGTTCAGCAGTTGATTTGTAGAGAAGAAATGCTACAAAACATTGGCCTGAGCTGCTGTTTCCGTCAACTAGATGCATCTGTTACCTAGTATCTAGTAGGGACGTCCTTACACTTCGATCGAGATCACTTTTACACGATACGAGGTTGCCACTCGAGAGCATTCTTGACTTGATATAATATGGCTTAATTTAATAAACAATAAACTCGTTAAGTTATGTAACATTATTCCACAGTTTACTCATGCCATTCATCTTCTTGATTTTCGGCTTTAACGTAAACATCTCGTTATTGATAGCGCCCAACCCTTTGTTTTATTCATGTTGTCAACAGAACTGGAATAATGAAATGGGGTCGTAACAACGCTTGGACAAAATTATCTCGCCTTATTTCTAACTGCATCGATATTTTATGTTGAAATGTGTAGTATTATGTTAGTCGCAAACAGGAAATTTTGAATTATTTAAATAATTGAATGTTTGTGAATAAGGAAAAAACGATCACGTTAATGAATACTTGGCATTGCGAAGGTGCAGATGGCTTTGCTGTACTCCAAACTCAATTAGAAGAAAGAAAGAAGAAACAGATTTTATTTGGCACATGCAGCACACTCAAGCGGATTACATAAAACACATAACATTTAAGTAATCATAGAAACAAACAAAAAAAAAACACAAAAAACATTATACATAGAAATCATGAAACAAGACATTAACTCCTTATTTAAAGATATCGTAAAATTAAACAAAAAAAAAAAAGCAAAAAAGCAAACAATAATATTGAAAAAAATAATAATAACAAAGAACTAGAGAATTAGGAGTAATGCATAAGGTGTATTATAAAGATAATCCACCCGTTAATGCTGCTCTGCTCCAAAAAGGAAAGCCACTCAGGATATGTTGGAATGTATCAGAAGCACCCCAACCCTGATTTTCAGTGGCACCCTTATGTATTTAAAATACAAATACACAAATAAGTATAAAAAATATATATATAAATACATATATTATATATTCTTTATGTGCAGAGGGCAGTTCTGTTGTGTTAAACCAAATATAATAACAAAAATTTATTTGTTGTAATATTGTCATAATTCTTATAAAATATTCTTAATACTGTAGGAACGTAATTAAGTTTAAGTTACAAGCAAATACACAAACCAGCTGCAGTACACCGCTTCAATATATAATTTCAATAAATAATATTTACATACTCAAACATACACACATATACATATATACATACACACATACATACACATATACATATATATATATATATATATATATATATATATATAATTAGTGAATAAAGAATACCCAATTATCAAAGAAGCCAGGAACCAGTGGACCCTCCTAATGAAAAAAAAAACTACGATTCTCGTCTTGGAACATTATTGATAATTAGGACAATCAATAGGATCAAATGTTTCTTTACGGAAAACATTAAACTTAAATTATGAACATAATCTTAGCTAATTAATTTTACATTTTTATACTAATTTGCTTATTAAAATAAAAGAAAAATTGAAATTAATATAAGTCCTATAACGTAGATTTTTTAAACAAAGTAACCATTCTAGTCGGCAAGAGTCGTAAATCGTGCCGCAGCTATAATATGGTTGTAGCACGAATATATTGGTTCGGTCGGGATAGGACCACGCTCTCACACAATACTTGTGTGAAATAGCAACATAATGCTGATGGATTTCGTATAGAAAATATGGAGAACTGCAATAAAATGGAATGCCTCTTTCCATAAAAAGCCTCCTTTTTATTGAAAGAGGCATTCCATTTTATGCCTCGGGTGTGACAATGCATCTGTGTCTTGATTCTTAAGGCTTTAATAAGTCTGAATGATCTTGACGAAACGGCGACCGCAGAGATTTGAGCCGATGCCAACTCCGTCTAGCGGCTATTTATTTTATTTTTATTTTATTCTTTATTGCACTGAATATTTTTACAAAAGGCAAGCTTAGTGCTATATAGAATTCTCTACCAGCTAACCCTGGGTAGAACAGAGAGTGAGTTATGGGCAGTTAAGTAGTTATGATCAAATTACGTTCAAATATATACATGCAACACATACATACAATATACACACATATATATATGTATATATATATATATATATAAATTATATGTAATTGATACACATATATATAAATAAATCCACACATTTATACATACAGATGTCAGAAAATTCAACAATAAACGACGAGCAGGTCCACCATCATCAGGTCAGGCTCATGACTACTCGAGAAAAAATAAAAAGAAAAAAAATCTAAATCGTTTTCGAAATAACTAAAAAAAAATGAAATTCTTCGAAATTCGATACCCCGATATGGTATTTTTAACTACCATGACCACATTTTTAATTTTTTTTGTATATTTTTGTATCGGCAACTTTAATAGTACTGCTATCTACCACAACCCTTATAAATCCCAGAATACATATAGTTTTTACACAATAATCAATCAAATTTAAAAACTTTACCCCCACACTAGGATTTTCTCCTGTGTCGTGGAGGCAGTTTACAAACATAAATTGCACAAGGACAAACACGGAACAATTATTTGTAGGCCATACAAATACTTGTTCCGTGCGGGATTCGAACCCGCGGCCCCCTGCGCTACAACTGATTGTTAAGCCACTGCGCCACGGGGCCGTTAAGACCAAAATACACCAGAGCAAGCATTTGGTGACAGATATAGGTAAAAGTGTGGTTCCTACACACCTGTGGACACCTAGTCAAAAAAGGATGTGCTGATGAATTATTTAGTGTCTGTGCCTTTTGTAATTTTCTAAAATATCTGAAAAATTAGTCACAGTTATCACCAGTCAGGACAAAATCATCATATTTTTCAAGTTGCTTCTCAATAAGTTTAAAGAATTGCATTTAAAAGAACCTTTTGACGTAATGAAGGGTTTCGACGGGAAAATAATATCAAAGTTTGCGTCCAAGCGTTGTAAAGCCAGCAGAAATGAAAAAACTTTGATTGTTGTCTGATATTTCGGGCTTTCCCTGTAAAGGCGCCTTTGTTTGCTACTGAACTAATATTCTTGTTTGTTTTATAGCAATAGTCAACTATTTTATTTTTAATTTATTTTTGGTACAATTTATAATAATCTAGTAATACTGACCGTGACCGTGTAATGGCGGTGTAAGAATAATCACTACCCCATATCATCCCGTGGGTGTCGTAAGAGGCAACAGAGCGAAAATGGTGCTATCGAGAAAGGTACCCAAATGATCAAAGATACCATGATTATCGAGTATTTATTAATGTGCATCAAGCGTTTGCGGAGGGTCGTTTACCATCTGCCAGGAGAAACGCTGGAAGACCTAGATTGGGAGGCGATGAAGAAGTTCTCAAGGAAATAGAAAACGATTCGACTACCTCGGTACGTGCCATAGAACTAGCTACGGGAATCCCAAAAGGTTCTGCGCATCGAATTCTTAAGTGTTTCAGGCTTCACCCATACCACTACAGCCGTGTACAGACGATATTACCACGGGGCTATCTACTACGGGTCGCATTTTGCCGTATGATGCTGCAAAAGCACAGAGAAGATCCCCAATTCTTAGATAAAGTTCTATGGTCGGATGAAACAACCTGCAAGAAAAATGGCTATTTAAATCTTTTTTTCCAGTGGAGCTTCAACACAATCATTAAAATATTCAATAAAAAAAATAACTTCCAATAATTATTTGATTTTAAGTCGTTGTTTTAAATTTTAAGATTAGTTATAATCAGCGTCATTCTTAGTTTGGGTAAAACAAACCTTGTCAGTTTTAAAGAAACACGACTAAGTTCATATTAAAAGAAATGCACTTCATAACAACATTTCTATGTGAAAGGAAGGCTACCGATAAGATTTCTTAAAAGTACAAATTTTCTTTTATATGCAATAACAATTTTCATCAAAAATAGCATAGATTTATAAAGTTCATACACATGGTCAATCAAATTGAAGATGATTAATTGTATTATAAAATATTTAATAGACTATTTCCAGTAAAATGACCCAAATATCATCATAATCATGCATGACTGGCACACTTTAAAGTTTTCAGATCAGATCGCAAAATATTAACTAACATTTTATGACAATTTCATGCTTTTCTATAAAAAGTTGCGAGAAATTTTAAATCACAGACCTCTTGGTTTATTTTATTATTCACTTTATATCGAAAAACAAGATGGACTGAAGTGTAAAAAATGTTAAATAGCACTTTTTACACAAGAAAGTAAATTTTATGCAGATGGTAATTAAAGTCTTTTATGTAAACAGGTGTAACACAGCGGGTATTATATTCATTGGTAGCGGCCATTCATGTTTGGGACAGTTTTCTGCAGCACTACGCCTACAAATTATTTCAAATAAGAAATACCAAAGCCAGCATCATTTTTAACACGCTTTTATTAGCTTGATATGTATTTATGTAACGTAATATTTGAATGTAATTTACACCCCCTTCAAAACGTCACATTGATTTGATACTTCGCACACTCAGGGCCGATGTCAATGCAATAATTTATATAGTTTGTCCCACTATACTTGCCAGGATCCTCAGGATTTGCGAATATTTCATAAAACAACTATGATTTCTGCCAGTCCAATCTACTGTAAGCCGCGTAATATAACCTCGGTCCAAAAAACACGCTTTTGTAGTTTGCCGCACTAAAAAATAGAAAATAAATGATAGTTTTCAAAAAACTAAATAAACTATTTTGCAGATAACCGAACTAAAAAGTAGAAAATAATTTGAAATAAGTTTAAAATAACAAAATAGTGATTAACATAAAAAAAAAATCATTTTAATGTAAAAAAAGCGTGGGGTGCTTGATGGCATTTTGTTGTAAATATTTTTGTGGATATTTGTAAAATTAGCGTCATCATAAAAATATCTGTAAAAGCACCCCACACGGTTATCTACAAACGCCTGTTTTTTCTTTGTCTTTTTTTAATTATTATTTTCCGAACAGAACCCGGCAAAGTGTTGCTCAAGGTTCTATGAATAAAGCAGCTGATAAAAATGTTATATTCTGTTAACAAAAATTGTAATTGTAAATGATCTTATAGAAAAAGCTATTCCGGTGCAGGAGCTATTATTAGAAAAAGAAAAAGTAAAATTTTGTATTAGAGATTGTTTTTTCTGCAATTGTGCATAAAATAAACATAAAATAACTTCAGCCAAAGAGCACAACTGGCATTATACTCAGGCGAATCAAATGGTATGGAAAAAATATTTTAATTTATTTTAAAATTTAAATTTTACCAGGTTTCAAAAAATCAAAAATAGTAACATCAATAGTGTAGATCTGCATGTCTATATATATATATATATATATATATATATATATATATATATATATATATATATATATATATATTGTTAGAAGAGAAGGTCTGACGACGCCGCGCCGGGCTATATAGGAGGGCGGCTGGCGTCACTCGCCCCTTTTTGCCGACGGTCATCACGGAGTGCGGAAGCTTTGCTCGAATACTAGCGTCATTATTTTGAACCTTGTTTTAAGCTTTTAAGTTAGTTAATATTTGTTAGGCCAAAGGCCATTAAAATATTTTAAATAAAGTCAATTCGTGTTTCTATTTGTAACATCAGAAGTGGGATCAGAAGGCTGAAAAGCCGCTGTACGCCTATATTTCTGGTTTTATAAAGGAAAACTTAGTTTCCTTTCAGTTGTTTATTTAATATTCGGGCACAGTTTTTGTCTGTGAGATGCCTAGCAACGATAAACGCAACAAACAAAAACGCCGTGGGCAAACTCCTTCGCCCAATCCGATGGAAGAGATCCTGAGGAGGCTACGCGTGCTGGAGGAGCAGCCCCGTGCGTCAGTGGAGACGCAAGCCATTGCAACGACCAGCTCGGGCCCTAGGTGCGCCCTCGAGCTGCCAAACACGACACCATCGGCATCGGCATCGGTGTTCGGGATGCCTACACCGCCGCGTGCGCCTGTGCCCTCGCGAGTGGGGACGCCGCCGCTGACTCCGCACACTGGCAACGTGGGATCAACGCAGTCTGAAGACGTGGTGACGAACGCCGTAGAGCGTCTTTTGACCGCTATCGGCAGTACTCAGGTCAGATCTAACCGATATTTTGTCTCTGATTTTGATCCTAATGTTCATGACTTCGACACGTGGTGTGATGAGGTAGAAAGAGCCCGTATTTCGAACCATTGGGACGACAGAGAATGCCTTGCTCGTGTCGGACATTGTTTTAAAGGAGAATCTCGCACCTGGCTTAGCCAATGGACGAGCAGTATTCGCACGTGGTCCAATTTCAAATCAGAACTAAAAGCGCTATGCCCACGTTCTGTCGATGTCGCGAACATGCTTTATGATGTAATGAGGACAGGGTCAGATAAATACTCCACATATGCTGAGTATGCTCGTAAATCACTTTTAAGGTTACGCATAGTTAAAGGTCTCAGTAGCGAGCTGCTTACGGCTATTATCATTCGTGGAATTGCAGATCGTGCTATGGCTGCTAACGCCAAATTATCACCTGACTCTATAGTGGAGTTTTTATCGAGCTTTGTTAAACCTTCTAACAGCCATAATAGGAAAGTGTATTCTAATGGTCTCAATCGATTTGACCGACCCTCTAATAATAGTAACTCGAACCGCAAACCGATAAAACGTCGATATGATTCCGAAGACTTAAAATCAATAAGGTGTTACGAATGTAATCAATTTGGTCATAGGAGTTTTAATTGTAACAAACGGTCGAATACACTCCCGAGTTATAGTAACGAAAAAACAATCGCGTTACCGACGATATCTCGTAGCGATCCGTTAAAGTGTGGGTTTTGCAAAAAGGTAGGTCATTCCGAGGTAACATGTTTTGCTAAGGAACGCGCAAATTCTCGGAATAATAATGGTGTCAATTTTTGTCGCGAAATCACGGACAGTTATAAAAATCGCGACGTCACGACTGCGGTCATATCGGTATTACCATTAGACGTACTAATCGATAGTGGTTCATGTGTTTCCTTAATGTCAAAAAATGTTGTTAAGCATTTTCCGTGTCAAGTAAAGCCTACGAATCAGTTGCTACGCGGCTTGGGTGGTATGGAAATAAGGTCGGAATCATTTGTAACATTACCCGTCGAGTTTAGCGATATAACGATAGAAATTGATTTTTATGTGGTGGGTGGGAATAATTTGAGTGTGCCAGTCATTATCGGTACAGACGTACTAAACAGGAAAGGTATTACATATGTTAGGACCGGTGATAGCCAACGTATAATTCATAGTGAGGCGACTGTAAACGATATTCTGCAAGTAAATTTGATTTCTTTGTCCGATCAAGTTAATACGTCGGTATTTGGAAATAATAGAGAACGATTACTAGAGATCCTCACCAAGTATTCCGATTTCTTTTTAAGTGGTACCGCGACCACAACGGTGAAAGATAGTGAGATGCATATCAAATTAACAACCGATGTGCCCGTGTACTATAGACCCTACAAATTATCGCATGGCGAAAAATTAAAAGTACGCACTATAGTGAAGGATCTGCTCGATAAAGGAATTATTCGCGAGTCCGATTCAGAATACGCTAGTCCGATCTTGCTCGTAAAAAAGAAGGATGGTTCTGATAGAATGGTCGTTGACTATCGTGCATTGAATCGAATAACCGTTAAAACTAGATATCCTCTCCCCTTGATCAACGACTATATAGACAGGCTAGGCAATGGTCGCTGGTTTAGCTCTCTGGATATGGTTTCTGGTTTCCATCAACTTAGAGTTGCAGAAGAGTCGATTCATAAGACCGCATTCGTTACACCAGAGGCGCAGTATGAATATTGCAAGGTACCCTACGGTTTGGCGAACGCGCCTATATTTTATCAGAAGACTATCTCTAAAACGCTTAAATCTTTTATCGATGCCGGAAAAGTCATGGTCTACATAGATGACGTATTAATAATGACGGTCGGGATTGACGAACACCTCGTTTTATTAGATTCGGTTATGAAAACGCTAACTGAAACAGGTTTTTCAATTAATTTAAAGAAATGTACTTTTGTTACTAACGAAATAGAATACTTGGGTAGGATTATAAGAGATGGTCAGGTTAGACCGAGCAATTATAAAATTGATGCGTTAGTTAAATCACCACGACCGAGTAATATCAAACAGGTTCGCCAATTTCTTGGCCTCGCAGGATACTTCCGAAGATACATTTGTTAGCCGGCGCTTACGGAAAGACTAGTCAGGCAGCTGCAGCATACATGGTGTTATGGAAGGGTGAATGGACACCCGAAACATGTGCTGCATTTTTTGAAGGTACTAGTAGTACGATTGCTGTTATATTTGCTTTGTTATTTTACATACCTAATAACCCCTCATCTGTCAACAGGCCTCTGGAATATTGGAGTAAACAAAGGCGCATATTATGTCAAGTGCCTCGTGGAGCTCGATCAGTTCCCACGTATTTCTATATTTTTTGCTATATTTCTTATCCAAAAGTTAAAACTATGTTTGTGATAAGAATGTGAACCCAAACGGGACATAAATTATTACATAAACCACTTAATTTGCAGTATTCTCGACTCTCGACTTAAACTCACCCAAAACTTACCTTATCGGGTCATTTAAGTGAGGCATGTTATCGTAGAGCTTGTGGGGTGAAAAAAAAAATGTGTCAAGAGCTATGTTATTTTTATGGATTTATGTTAAATATGTTTTAAGTGGGTAAAGTAAAATATTTGTCGAATAAAGGTTTGCTTTTATGATTGTAACGACTTATGTGTATTGAAGTAGGAGGAGCTCGATTACATCAATTTCAAAATAGAATTGATAATGTGTTACGAAGGGAGCTGTCCTGATTCGTATGTAATTCGTTAGCTTATTTTATAATGACTCAAACGATGTATGCATTGTTTATAGCTCTCATACGGGACTTCTGCAGAAATCGCAAATCTGATTACACGTACCGCGATCGCGCGAGTTCCTTCAGAGGTGCCGCGGCGAATGCGCTTGGTCGTGTGTTGGTGCTGTGACAATCGAGAAGATAATCTTTCCCTATTCTTGAGCTAGATTATGTACCAAACAAGCCCGTGTTTATTGATTTTGACTACGTTACGTGTTGTGTTCAGTGGAAGAGACCCGTATAAATCCTGTGCGCATGGTATTGGGTTGACCCTGACACTGGTGGTTTCTGGGGTGAGTCGGTGGCGCAGCCGACAACAGACCTGTGTAAATCCAGCCATTATTAGGTATCTGGGGTGACCTGCTAGAGACTGATGTAAATCCTGTTTGCACACGCGAGTATGTGCGGGGTATTCGGTTGCGTGGGAAGAGACCTGTGTAAAACCTATGTGACTTGAAACGCTTTTGTGTGGCGTTGATAACTGGTCATGTTGACTGTTTTGACTGACTGACTTGTTTGGCTAATTGGGTACATAATCTGACGCTTTTATGAACTATATGAATTTTGATCAACTGTTAATACGCGATATAAATAAGTGTCTCTTAGATTGTGTGTATCTTCTCAGAGATCGACGATGGTGACGTCGAACAACCGCGGGACGCGGTGAGTGTTGCTGAGCCATCCACGAGTTCCTGCTGAGGGCTTCGAGCACGCAGCCCCGTCAGGAGAGGCCGTGTTAGAAGAGAAGGTCTGACGACGCCGCGCCGGGCTATATAGGAGGGCGGCTGGCGTCACTCGCCCCTTTTTGCCGACGGTCATCACGGAGTGCGGAAGCTTTGCTCGAATACTAGCGTCATTATTTTGAACCTTGTTTTAAGCTTTTAAGTTAGTTAATATTTGTTAGGCCAAAGGCCATTAAAATATTTTAAATAAAGTCAATTCGTGTTTCTATTTGTAACAATATATATATGTATACATATATTGCCGCCTACGGACAAACTGACGGTTACTCAGTACCTATATAACATCCTGCAGTCACGCCAAAACTAAGAGGAGAGAATCAGTGTACAAAACGTAATTATTCATTGCAAAAATTTTGTGACAAAATAAAAAAAATATAAACATATCCAAGATGCCCAATACGTTACAGAAAAAAATATAACAAATTATAAACTAATGAGTTTGCGTAAGTTTTAAAAAGGTTGCAAGATATAACAAAAAGACACATAAATAAAAATCAAAAAATGTCAGCATCCGATTAACTTTATAGGGCTGACACTTAATCATGCGTTTGGAAACCACGCCAGTTGTAAACAATACTTCCGTGAAAAGTGGTGTGCACAAGAGAATTATGAACAGACAAAATCTTTCTTTTCAAATTTCCGCCAAGTTTTAAGTAGAAGGCCAAATACGCCATGTGCCAATTAAATTAAATATATTTTATATTAAGTGATCTTGACTACGTTTCGTCAATTCACCATTGATAAAAATGAGAACAGCAATTTTACTGTTGTGTTTATAAGAAACACTATCATTTGAACCTTGCAGCTTGATCATTATTTTTATTATAAATACCTTTAAATGTATATATTATTAATAAGTCATTGCCATAATATTTTTATTATTTTTTATTTTGTCTTATCTGAAACGTTCTAAACTCTATAGAAAATGTGGTGTATGAAATGACTGACAATCACTAGAACATTTTATCTCGGTACAAAGATGTTTTACGTTTTCCTGACCACGATATTTTTGTCAGCATTAGGTACCCTTCTGTATCTAATACGAATATGAATATTGCATACGTATACGATACAAAAGTAAAATAACAGGTTACGTAAGTCCCTCTGCTGGGCACAGGCCTCCTCTTACTTCTGAGAGGGGCTTCAATGCATGTTGGCGAACTTCACATGTCTTCGAAGTTTTTTTCTTATTCCTCAAACAGGTTTTCTCACGATGTTTTCCTTCACCGCTGAGCACGTGCTAAAACAACACTTAAAATTGCAATTAAAATTTTTTCATTGGTGCTGCCGGGGATGAAACCTGGGCGAAATTCACAGCGAGCGCTTAGATTCAATGCTACTAATACGACACAAATAAATATGATTCAACGAATATTATAAAAACTCTTACATACTTAAAACTTAAACACTTGATAGCTCGTGATGCCTACCGGACGAAGTTATAGCACCACACCATGCAATGTAATTGTAGATGCTTAACTGCGACATAACTATCAGTGACGCGCACGCATAATAGGCCAATTCATATCGCATCACTTATATACTTGTCACCTCTGCAGTCTATTAATCTTTGCACTTTTCTAAGTAATACAGAACGTAGTCGCTAGACGGTGTTGACGTCGACTAAAATTTCTGCGGTTGCCGTTTCGTCAAGGTCTTTCAGGCTTCTTAAAGCCTTAATATTATATAAATTTTTTAATCTGTTATAAAATTTTCAGTTTCGAGAATAATAGAAGAGACTCAAGTTTAATAAATGATTACAAAACTGAAAAAAAAATCCTATCCTATTGGATATAAAAAGTCTACTGCTTGACATGGGCCCTTCATATTGTTTTTTTTTAAATAACAATTACCCACAATAGGATTTCCTCCTGTATCGTAGAAGCAGTTTACATAGGTACATAAATTTCTTAAAGACAAACATCCAGACCTGGACCAATTATTTGTAGGCCATACAAATACTTGTTCTTTGTGGGATTTGAACCCGCGGCTCTCAGCGCTACTGATAGTGAAATTCAATTTAATCACTTTAATGGTCACGTTTAGCTAGCGGGTTCAGAATCGCTATTCCAGACGTCTCGCACATTTACGCTGCTGCTGGTCGCCGGTCTGGGTAGTTTATATCTCGTATTTTTGGACCATTGTGTTTTCACTATGTTTGGTTTGGGTGATTTTTTTTTTACTAAAGCTGGTGCTTCTGAAATGGTCCCATATTAATATGATCAAGATTTTACTGGTAAGTTTTGAATTATCCTTAATAATGCATATGTAATTGACTTCGACTACATTGATGATGTTGTTATTTATATTGAAATCGGTTGTATAAAATTTTTAATTTTACCACTTGTTTATTACTAATAAAGTAACTGTGTGTATCATTTCAGTGGACCACCTTTATATCCAAACTAGCAAGCAGACTAAGCTCTGCAGCCTATGCTGTAAAAGATATTAGAAGGTCTCACTAGTGTCGAGACAGCTAGATTAGTTTATTTCAGTTATTTACATAGCATAATGTCTTATGGGAATTAGCTATAGGGGATTGCGGCTGATTTAGAAACTATTTTTGTTTTACAGAAGATTAGATCTATTTACAACCTAAAACCGAGGGAGTCTCTTACAGAAAAATTTAAAGAAATAAATATATTAACTGTGGCCTCTCAGTATATTTACGAAAATTTTATGTACGTTCACAAGAACACAGGTAGTTTTAGTAAAAAGTAATATACTACCTGTAAATACTAAGAACAAACACAAGCTAGTGATACAAGTTTCTCGACTCCACAGAGTCAGTGATTCTTTCTTGGGGTAATGAATACGGTATTAAAACAAAGTCCCAGAAAATATACAGGCTCTCTTTATTACCAAGTTTAAATATTTTATCAAATAAAAACTGTATAAAAAGTGATTATAAAAAGCTCCTGGGAATGAGGTGGTCGCTTCCAAGCTGCTTCTAAAATAAATGTTGTAAATAGTTTTACAACCATTTATGTAAAGGACCGTGGGCAAAAATGTATGAAGCCTGGGCTGACCCACCAACAGAGATAAGATCAATTTGAATATACTTGTACTGCAATAAATATAAAGATATAAAGTCATTTTTTCGAAGAATCCATGAGGTTATTTTTCTTTAAATATTTTTGTCCTACCATAAATAAGCTATAATCCTGCAAAGTAATGCTGTTATGACATTGTAGTTTATGTTGTTTGACATCTTATACCAGTTTTAATTCCAGGTGCAAAAAATATATAAAAAATAAAACAGCTGTTATCGGTTAAAAATATTTTTATTTTTAACTAATAACAGCTGTTTATCAGTTAAAAATATTTCAATCATTATCCATAATTATGTCGTTTAGATGACCTGCCGGTGGTTTAAATTGTATGTGCCTAACCCTAGATACCATATTGCATGCCGTAAGCGCCTAAGCGCGTCGGTATGTTCTACTAGGGCCTAAAAATTAAGATTCCAACGTTTTGTCGCATGCAATCGTATCTAGCAATCATATTGTACATATAAGTGATATAAAAGGCACATTGTCAGAAAGATAAATGATTGTTGAACTTATTAATATTTCTTTAAATCGATTAATTGTTGTTTTAAAATAAAAAAAGGGTTTTAGTGGCTTATGGTGTGGATTTATCAAGACCGCAAGGCTTGTAAACACGATAACTTTTGAAAATATCAATTATTCAACTGAATATATTTTTAAAACTTTTCATTATCATGTGGGAAGCCATTGAATGTAAATGGCAGTTAATTTGTTTAGTTTAGTTATAATAAATTTTTTTCGGCTGCGAAATGACGAAATTTTCAGTATATTCGGCAACCGTGTATGAATAAATTATTACTAAATAGACATTACAGTTCGGTGTCAGTCGCCGTCGTGAGTGGACATTATTACGGTTGTTTGCAGCTCAAAAAGATCGCTGTACAAATACACAATATTCGAATAACCAAATTTCTTTAATACTTGATTATAATAATAATGAGAGATTTTTTAATTACAATATTTTAAAAGCACAGAATAAAAAATAGTAGCACGTACTAAAAGTAAGTAGTATCAATTTTTTCGTCATGGGTGTCATTTTCATGGTTTTCGAGGGTGTTGAAGCCGATAGTGCTGTCGAAATGTAAATCCAAGATGGCGGCTGCAATAGATATCAATTTTTTCATCTTGGGTGTCATTTTCATGGTTTTTGCGGGTGTTGAAGCCAACAGTGCTGTTAAAATGTAAATCCAAGGTGGCGGCTGCAATAGGTATCAAATTTTTTAATCATGTGTGTCATTTTTATGGGTTTTGAGGGTGTTGAAGCCGATAGTGCTGTTGAAATGTAAATCCAAGATGGCGGCTGAATTAGGTATCAATTTTTTTCATTATGGGTGTCATTTTCATGGATTTCGAGGTTGTTGAAGCCGACAGTGCTGTCGAAATTTATTTAAACTACTTTTAAAAATTCCGTATTGTCATGTTATACGTAATTTTTTAATGCACTTAGAGCATGCTCAATTGGATTTACCAATTTCTTTTATTGAAACGGTGTATGCACAACTTCCTACTGTGCGTCTACCTGTTAGACACGAGCAGTAATATCGAGCGATGGCGTCTGGACCTATTTCATTTCTGTTGACTAGAATATATACGTAATGTATACGAACATGTCTTGATTGTATTCTTCCTCTTAATATCCACACATTTTGTTGTTGGATATTGCATGCTGCTAAATTATGTAATTCATTTTCAAGATAGATTTCTATCGTATATAAACCATTGCGTACATGTTTGCTGCAATATGACTTATCAAGACCCAAGGGATATAGATATATAGTAAGATATAGTAGAGCGTGTAATAGTATAATATAGTTAGAAGGGACAGGCACCCGCGCAGACGTCCGAAAGGTGTGAGGGATAGAGAGTGTTGTAAATCACACGGGCGCAGGCGCACATATTGTTTACCATTATTTTAAAATATGAATTTGTGGTTTCAATGTTTTAACAGTTTTATGACTACCAATTGTCTTTTTCTACAAAACCTATTTAGGTGCATATCTTTTTTCTGCAATGGAATTGAAGGTGGTGCCGATAGTAACAATTTAAGTGCAAACTTCATATACGAACAACATAAGGCGCGAAATTCATATCGGTCCGTATTAAAATCTTTTAAAAAATAAAATATTGAACATAAATCGTCGGAAAATGAAACAAAAGTAAAGTAAAAACTGTGAACTTAAAGTGACATTGTTTGCAAATACAGCGAAACCGTAATAATCAGTTTTTTATTTTTACTAAAACATTTTATAAAATATATAATATATATAATCGTTGAAGTGTTAAAAGAAATATTAAATGCAAAATTTTAAACTTAGCAATAGACAGAAATCTAGAGAAGTGAACTTTATCGAATTATCTAAATAATAACAGTGTGAGAAAAAGTGAACTGTATTATATCAAGTTGTACTCAAAACGTTATGTGACTATTGGTTTTAACACTAGAATATTATTATATTATTTACAACAAAGTAATTATTATAAACCTGGGAAAGCGATCTTTACTGAAATCATCAAAATAGTGTGCCAACAAAAGGAACTAATGTAACGAATTTAGTATAACCAATAAATCTCAAATTCGCTTCAAGATATTTGTTAATAACGAATAAGATTAGTATTCTGTATCCACACATGATGGAAGAGGAGTATGAAAACATTACTTTAAGACCTAAAAAATTATTTAAATTCAAATCTTGTGAATCATTAGATAACGACGGACTTAACGTATCTTCATGTTTCGCGGATTCAGAAATGGTACAAAGAAGCTTTGACCTGTCTACACATTTACATAAGGATACTCTAATAGATGAATTAAAACAGAAAATAAACGATTTAACTTCACAATTGCACAGCACGCAAAATGAGTTAGAAAATGTAATTATAGAAAATTGTCAGTTAAAAAAAGAAATAAACAAGTTAAGCACCCAAAATAATGCACTAAGAACTATATGCAAAAGTCCAGTACAGCACTTAAAGAGAACAGTACCGCCAACAAATAAAAAAAAACGATATATTACAAGAAATAACATAAATCAAACAATTGCTTGTGCATCAAACACAACATTCGATAAAGAGCGTGAGTTTGAAACCGGGCTAAAATCATCTTTAGAAAACAAAAATAATATGCAGAATCAACAACTTACCAACTTTTCCGGAAATAACAGTTCTCCCGAAATACAACAAAGCAATGAAACATTCACCCAAATACAACTAAACTATAAAACATCATCGAAATTATCATCCGTACTTCATAAAAAAACATTATATATAACTGGGGGATGTATAGGATTGGCAAATTTGTTACGAACATCAAGAATGAATACACCTTACGAACATTATCAACTTGAGTCATTTATCAAACCAAAAGCAGACACTGAAGAAATCTTGAAAACATGCCAATTATTTAATGTCACATCAAAGGACTGTATTGTTTTAAGTGTTGGAGAACATGATAAAAACCCTTATAAAGTAATGATAGAGTTAAGTAGCTTTCTAAAAACAATAGATAAAGAGTTTCTTGTATTAGTTTTAGGGATTCGCACAAATATATACTTAAATTAATGGAAACTCAATAATATACTGAAAATAACATGTAATCAATACCAAAATTGCCTTTTTATCGAATATACTAAGACTTTGAAAAGATATGATTTATGTTAAAAAAATTAATCTAATTATTAATCAAAATTACTATAATTTAAAGTTTCTAAGTTTTATGCAACGTTCCAAAGTAATAAGAGGAAATATACGAAAGGAAGTATGCCGTTATAACGTTGACATACAAAAAAAAATCGTACGTAGTAATACGCCAAAAAAAAACACAGACTAAACTTCTTACCTATTCCAAACATAATTCATAAAACGCCAACAAAAAAACAGCAAAAAATAACATCATACTTTACAGTACTCCCACCTAAATCTAAAACTACGCCACACACGTTTTTTCGTACCCAACACTAGTAAGTATGTACTAAAACTGATGCATCAAAATATAGCTAGCATTTACAGTTAGAAGAAACTGCTCGAGGAAGCTCTTATCCAAATTCGCCCCGACGTAGTTTGTCTGTCAGAAACCTTCATTCCAAAGGGGTGTGAATCAAACGTAAGTATTAATAACTATAATGTAGCATCAATGTACTGCAGGCATAAGAAACATAATAGAGGAGCTGTATGTATATTAGTAAGACTGAACTTGCAATATAAAAATCTAGAAATACCTAAAAAATATGCTACTGACGAATCTTTTGAATGTTGCGGGATTGAACTAATAAACCATAAAATCGTCGTCATATGTTTATATAGAACACCCAGCTCTAACATTCAATTATTTTTACATAGGTTTAACACGTTTTTGCATTACTTAACCGAACAGAATAAAAAAAATAATTATAGCAGGAGACCTTAATATCGATACTCTCAAACATAGTAGCACAAATAATATTTTTTTGGATATTTTATTGAACTATAGCTTAATAACTCACATTGACAAACCCACAAGACTTAATGCATGTATAGAGCATATAATTAGTAACATCTACAATGCTCACGGCGAATTATTGGAATTAGCATTGTCAGACCACAATACAGCGCAAATGCTACATGTACCTGTAGAATAACAAATCTGTAGCCCTTTGAAACATTACTTTATTTTCAGAAGGGACTACTATGAAGATAATATTACAAAATTTAATGAATGTTTGTGTAGTATAAATTGGTCACATGTTTATAGTGAAAATGACATAAATATTGCATTTGATAATTTTCATGAACTATTCCTGCTAATGTATGAATTGTGCTTTCCTCAGACGCGCATTAAAATTTTGAACAAACCATCTAAACCTAGTTGGTTGATTAAAGGCTTAAAGATTAGTTGTAAAACGAAAAGAAAACTACAATTACAATATTACAAACACAATAATAATGAAAACAAAATTAAATACATAAAATACACAAAACTCCTTAAAAATGTTTTCGCCTGTCTGAAAAAATTAATAACTATAAGTTTGTGAAAAATTCAAAAAATACGTGTAAAGCTGCTTGGAAAGTCGTTAAACAGGGATCTATCTTATAAAAGTAATAAAGACTTATTTATAAATGGAATAGAGGTTGACAATAAATTAATTACAGATCCTACTAAAATCGCCGAGTCATTTAATGAATATTTCATTAGTCTTACTAATAGATCTCCCACTAATAAATATATTAACACAAATAAAACTACTATATCTAGCAGTATTTTTTGAAGCCATATGGTTATGCCGATGTGATGAATATAATAAGGTCATTGAATGACACAAACGCAGAGGGATATGATTCAGTTGCCACGAAAATAATAAAATGTTGCAGTAAAGAATTAGTACACATTTTAACCTACCTCATTAATCTTTCTTTTACTCATGGCAAATTTCCAGAGAGTTTAAAGAAATCTATAATAAAACCGCTCCATAAAAAAGATGATAAACGTCATATGTGTAATTATCGCCCCTTAACTTTAGTGCCTATTTTTTCCAAAATATTTGAAAAAGCAATGTATAAGCGTATAATAAAATTCACCTCAAAATTTAATATAATAATAAATGAACAATAAGGGTTCCAAAGAAATAAATCAACTACCCATGCATGTTCTCATCTTGTAAATAATGTTGTTAATAATTTAGATGACAAAAACCACACTTCTGTAATGTTCATAGATATGAGTAAAGCCTTTGATTTCGTTTTACACAAACTTCAATAAACAAACTCGACAACTTAGGCATTCGCGGACCGGCATTAAATTGGATAGAATCATATCTTAAAGATCGAAAACAAAGTGTTGAAATTTCAAAGTTAAGTTATTATAAAGAACTTGAGCATTATAAATCACCGTACCTAATTAATAGCTATGGCGTGCCACAGGGCAGTGTACTTGGTCCACTTTTGTTTTTATTTTATATTAATGATATCTCTTATGTAACGAATAATTTATTGACTTTATTTGCAGACGATATTTCTATGCTAATGACATGTAACAAAAAATCAGACATTGGTAAATTTGTAAATGACATTAATATTTCTTTGAAATTTATAATTGAATGGTTAGAACTTAATAATTTACATATAAATATAAGCCAAACCAATTTAATACAATTTTTTAATAAAAAAAATAATGAAACAAAGCTAATTATTGTATACAATCGCGAACAAATAAAACAAGTAGAAGAAATTTCCTTTCTCGGTATACATATGGATACATTTTGTAACTGGAAAACCCACATAGAAAAAATATATAATAAACTTAACCGCTTTGTTTACATATTACGGAACCTTACAAAGACGGCATCGCAATCAACAGCTCTTATGGCGTATTACGGTTACGTTTATTGTATACTTAGCTACGGTATAATAATATGTGTTTAATAATACCAATGTGTTTTTAAATGGGGAGGAATTGAGCCCTGTTGTATCCACTGTTTTTCTTGGCATCACTCTTGACGCAAAGCTCCAGTGGGGCCCCCATATATCCAAATTAGCAAGCAGACTAAGTTCTGCAGCCTATGCTGTAAAAAAGATTAGAGGTCTCACTAGTGTCGAGACAGCTAGATTAGTTTATTTTAGTTATTTTCATAGCATAATGTCTTATGGGATTTTGCTATGGGGAAATGCGGCTGATTCAGAAACTATTTTTGTTTTACAGAAGAGGGCCATTAGAGCTATTTACAATCTAAAACCGAGAGAGTCTCTTAGAGATAAATTCAAAGAAATTAATATATTAACTTTGGCCTCTCAGTATATTTACGAAAATTTAATGTATGTTCACAAAAACAAAGATAGTTTTAGTAAAAGAAGTGATATACATTCTGTAAACACTAGGAACAAACACAAGCTAGTGATACCAGTTTCTCGACTCCACAGAGTCAATAATTCATTCTTGGGGCAATGTATACGCTATTACAACAAGGTCCCGGAAAGTGTACAGGTTCTCTCTATTACCAAGTTTAAATGTTTTATTAAGCTGAAACTGTATAAAAAGGGTTATTATAGTATAAATGAATACATGGTTGATAATAACCCCTGGGAATGAGGTGATCGCTTCCAAGCAGTTTCTAAAATAAATTTTGTAAATAGTTCGTAATCATTTATATTGTAAAATTTATTTTAAAAAAAAAGTCCCGCTGGGTTTCTTGCTGGTTCTTCCCAGGACAGAGGGTTTTTTCGAACCAGTGGTAAAGTAAAAAATGACTTTCAATAAGAATTACACATGTAATGTATATTGAATAAAAAATATTCTATTCTATTCTATTCTATTCTATTCTATTCTATGGGAAAATTCTGTAGACATCAATAAAGTTTTCATTGCGCAAAAAAAATGTCTACGTGCAATTTATAATATGGCCCCACATGAATCGTGCAAACCAATATTTATAAATTTAAAAGTGTTAACACTTCCTTGCATATACATCCTTGAAACAGCAAAATTTGTGAAAAATAATTCTGAGCTGTTTACAACTGCTGGAGATATTATCAAGTCCAAACCCTTAAGGAATCCAGATAAATTAGGCATTGATAAAATACCAAAAACAGTAAATTATCATAGAAATTGTTATGCAATGTGCATAAAAATGTTTAACGCAATACCCAATAATATAAAATTACTACCAAGGAAGCGTTTTGGGAACGAGTTGAAAAAGTGGCTAGTTAATAAATCTTTTTATTCGGTTAGGGAGTTGTTGGAAAAACAATAATTATCTTTATTTTTTTAAATGATAATATTTTGGTAATTATATATTATAATGTGAAATGAAATTATAAATATTAATGATATGATAATGCAAATAGTAGTAAATGTTTTTTTTTTAATTAGGTCACATTAATTTTTTTTTGTGTTTGCTATTTATTATGCAATGTACGTATTTTTTTTTTGTAATTTTAATTCGTAATGTCATATTTAATGTTTATAAAATTCAATAATTTTGTACACCAGAAATGGTTAATGTGTTGTACTATATTTTCTATAACAACTATAAAACACACACATTATGCAAAATAAATAAATAAAAAAGAACAAAATCCTTTACAATGGCATATGCCATAACTCTGTTGGACACTAAACCCAATTTGTCGCATGGTCCTTTACTTTAAATAAGTCCCGCTGGGTTTCTTGCTGGTTCTTCCCAAGACAGAGGGTTTTTTTCGAACCAGTGGTTAAAGTAAAAATGACTTTCAATAT
Source organism: Parnassius mnemosyne (assembly GCA_963668995.1). Taxonomy (NCBI): domain Eukaryota; kingdom Metazoa; phylum Arthropoda; class Insecta; order Lepidoptera; family Papilionidae; genus Parnassius; species Parnassius mnemosyne. The sequence goes on along the minus strand of CAVLGL010000057.1, from coordinate 40,702,257 downwards.
AAATTACACATGTGAACTATATTGAATAAAAAAATATTCTATTCTATTCTTATTCTTACTTCGTTTAATTAACTAACGTTTACTAGAATTACCAGAACCCTGGGTTCTTTTCGAGTATTATGTAGAGAATGTTATTATTTTATGTAGTTACGTTATTTGTATGTTCCTTTGTGATTTTCTGTACCCAAAACAACTTGAGGGATTTTGAAGCGTAAGGCCGAATCCATATTTGATCATCTTGGTAAAATTACTTATAGGAAATTGTAGAATCTATAGCTAGTAACTATCTCTTCCATTTCGTCTATTGAAATAAGAGTTATTTTATATATGTTTTCACCAAAATTATATATAGGCGTGTACACGCACCTAGTTGCCCAGACTAAGGTCTACCATACAGGGGCCCATACAGCTGTTAGGTTCGACGGACAACTAAGTGTGGGGCTCAAATGCCTATGGATATTTAATATCTATATGGATTAGGTACTTAATGCTTCAGAAGCGAAGACTGGTCACAAGGCTCGTTCAGGCATCAAGTATGTTCATGTAAGTAGTGTGTGAGAAGTGTATGTATGTATAACCCGAATTAGCCCTTTTAATCAGCAGCAACCCTGACTCCGGTACCGCCCCCCAGCGTGGTATTCTCCAGCGGCGGCAGCAATGGACAATTTCTTTCTTCAATTCACTATGCCAGTCTATCAACTTTATTTTACATTTAACTAACTTCAAGACGCAACTAAATCCCGTTAATTATAATCAAAAAACGTAACACGCGGCACGAATGATGAACGGTGGGTCAAAGTTCACTTCCGTTCACTCCGCAACAAATTATTTCGAAAACCGAACGCGACCTTTTAAGGCACTTAACGCAACGGTACAATTAAACATTAACTTCTCAACAATTAGCCAACCCGGCGTCTAATGTTCTAGACTACACAATTCCTCGTCGTTGCATAAATTTGCTTACAAAATCGACACTATCAGAGGTAACCACGCGGCTCGATTCGACTCACAGCAAATCTTATACAACCGAATACGAGACGGTCTTCACGAAAAACTAAACTTAACTTAACCACAAAGTTACGTTGCGACGGCGTCGCTGCACTAAAGCTACTGTTCTCGCACTCGCGTTCTGCGCCCGCGCCCTCTGCTGGGTGACGCACACGGGAGTGGGGCATTGTGACCTTTACAAGTCAGAGTGCGGACACTAGTGTTGAATGCAAATTTCAAATGTTAATTGTTTGGCCTAAACAAGGCGTAAATACGGTAACATCACCATGTACCACACCATCGATTGTATTTACTTACAGTAACAAAATACGATAAATATCTAAATAAAAATAAACCAAATATAGTTTCAGCAAAGACGGCTCCACTTAGCGAAACATAATATATAGTCGGAAATAACAATAAATCTCCGTCTATGTTTTACAAAATTGAAATGATAATTAATATAAGAAAGAACTTAACACATTTTTAATTGCGAAATGCTAATATTCCACAAACGGTAATGAATAAAAAAAAAAGTGACTCATCAGTATGAAATGACATTATAATATTATTTGAATAAATCTCGTAGGTTTAAAAACTAATTGATTTATTTACATGTCTATATTCTTGTGTTTAGTTGTTTTATGTAGTGTTTGCATGCCTAAGGGCTGAATGCAGACAATTTTAAGAAGAAGTCTTTGTTCTCTATATTCATAAAGAAACGTTTGAATTTCAAATGAATTTGAACTTTTCACATAGACGTTACATCTGACATAGGTTATGACTTTTCAGCGCAGTTTATTGGCTCCAACTATTTGGAAGTATGCTGGTGCCATAATCGTCCAGTAGAACAAAAACGTATACAGTTGTATATCCTACAGCAACTGATCTTACAATAACTTACAATCTTACAATAACATACTCTCTTACAACTTGCAATCTTACAATAACTTACAATATTACAATAACTTACAATCTTACAATAACTAGCAATCTTACAATATCTTACAAACTTGCAATCACTAACAATCTTAGAATAACTTGCATACTAACAATATTTTTTTCAATCTTAGAATACCTAGCAATCTTACAGTAACATACAATCTTACAATAACTTGATATCTTACAATAACTTACAATCTTAAAATAACCTGCAATCTTACAATCTCACAATAACTTACAATATTAAAATAACTTACAATCTTACAATAACTAGCAATCTTACAATAACTTACATATAATTACGCTTTCCCGTACGGGTAGGCAGAGACTATTTCTTTCCACTTGCTATGATCCTTACATATATAACTTAACTTATAATCTTACAATATCTTACAATAATTTACAATCTTAGAATAACTTGTAATCTTACATTAACTTACAAGATTACTATAACTAGCAATATTATAATGACTTACAATCTGAATATCTTACAATCTTGCAATAACTTATAATCTTACAATTTTGCAATCTTACAATGACTTACAATCTTACAATTGTGCAATCTTACAATTACTTACAATCTTACTATAACTTACAATCTTACAATAACTTGCAATCTAGCAATAACTTACAATCTTACTCCTAGAAAAGCGATGGTTACTGTTTTGTGATCTAGCGCAGGTATGATTCATCACAGCTTCTTACCAAACGGGATCATTATTGTTGCAGATGTGCACTGTGAAGAACTGATCACAATGATAAAGAAGCTCGCACATCTCCAACCAGCTTTTGTCAATCGATCGTACCCGTTGCTTCTGAACGACAATACGCGACCTCATACTGCACAACAGACGGTCTCAAAGTTACAAGAGCTGGCGTTGGAAGCTCTCTGTCATTTGCCGTGCTCACCAGACCTTACGCCTACAGATTTTTACTTTTTCCAGCATTTGGATAACGATTAACCGTAAAAAATGGCCTTGAAGAATTTGTTACCTCCCTTCCAGCTGATTTCTCCAAGAAGGACATCGATAAAGTACCACTTCATTGGTACTTTTATTATAAGAAATAAAAAATATAAAAAAGTTACGTTTTTACGAATTTATTTCCCAAACAACGACAATTTCATAGGTAAAGACCAAATATCTGTTAAAACGTTACAGTTACATTTAAAAAGTATTTAAAGATAGAAAGAAAGATCTTACGCGATAGAGACCAGTGAACTACCACGCTCTCACAGTATAGCAGCGTAACGCTGCTGTGTTTTGTGTGGTGAGTGTAGAGAACGGGATACCCTTTTTTTCTGGAAATGAGGCATTCCATCTTAGTCCTCACGTGTGACAATATATCTGCATTTGGTTTCGTAATTAGGTATAGATATAGATGTCTATGGACCACTGCATTCACTTACCATCGGGTGGATTGTATGCTCGTTTGTCACCCTTATTCTTCGTGCGGGATATCAACGAAATAGTGTCGGATAAGACTCGCTCGTGGTTTACTCACACTTGCGTGTGGTTCCAACGATGACGTGTACAGTGACCATAGAACCTGTCAATCTCACTCAAAATCTCAGGTGTCCCAGAAACGATGCTACCACACTCGGTCTTCAGCTTTGACAGTTGGATCTTCTGGCAGACAGATCTCTGGCAAAGGCTTTTGAGCCTTGATTCCGCACCATCGCTTCTTCAAAACAAGCTGTATTGAAGTTGCGTAAGTCCCACCGCATGCATTTGGAGATCTGTCTGTTCAGTTGCATGTATTTTTACTTGCATTTTTACGTGGTAGCGCCATACTGCAGCTATATTATGGTTGTAGCACGAATGGGTCGGCTCGACCGAGGAAGGACCACACTCTCACTGAATACCAGCGTAAAATAGCAGCTTAACGCTGCTGTGCTACTTTTGCGACGTCTTGCAGAACTTAGCTCCGACCGCATGGACAGTTTCCACGAGCTTGTCATTCATATCTTCCACTTCACTGCAGTCTTCTAGGCACTGAAAACGATTTTGTAACTCAAGCTGAAAGGTTTCGGGACTTTGGATTAGAGCACGAGGGGGACGGAGTGTTGACTCTTTTTTTTATAGGAGAGGGGGCAAACGAGCATGCGGCTCACCTGATGGTAAGTGACTACCGCCGCCCATGAACAACTGCAACACCAGGGGAATCGCAGATGCGTTGCCGGCCTTTGACTTCATTAGACGTGACCTGTCCAATTTAACGTTTAGGTTCAGTGTGCCTCTAACCATTCGGTGATCGCTGCCGGTTTTCACCCTTGCGATCACTGAGACATCATTGAACAGTTGTCGTCTGGTCGTCATAATGAAGTCAATCTCATTTTTTGTCGAACCGTCGAGGCTCGACCAGGTCCACTTCCTGTGGGGCCGCTTCTGGAAGAAAGAGTTCATCATAAATAGTCCCTCTTTCTCCATGAAGTCGGCCAGCTGCTGGCCCCTTGGGTTCCGTTGCCCTATTCCAAATTTTCCCACTTTCAGCTCACCGTTCTCTCTTGTGCCTAGTTTTGCATTGAAGTCTCCCATTAACACCGTATATTGGGTTTTGGAGGAATGCATGGCTCTAGAGATATCCTCATACATTTCTTCCATCTCCTCATCGGGGTTTGCCGAGGTTGGTGCGTAAACTTGTATGACCTTCAGCGAATACCGTTTGGTGATTCTGAGTATATGGTACGCAACCTTCGTCGACACACTCTCAATCTTTACAACGTTGTTTACGAGAGACTTGTGGACGATAACGACGACAAGCAAACTGAAAATTACAAAATTTTAATACTCTAGTGGTTATTTCATCGTGACCAACACTTGTTTTGTTTTTTAAGTTATTAATTATTTTAACTATATGATCGGGCATTGTTGGATTCATATACAATGAATTTGATATACGTTCAATGTTACTTCTGTAATTTATTGGTTTGCAGTTCTGTACAGGATTCATAAATGTATCATTAAAAGCTTCTGCAATATTACCTGGTTCAGTAATCGTTTTCCCTTTATAAGTTACACTCTTCAAAATTTCTTTCGGCTATGTGTAATTATTTGAATTTATTATCTTCAACGTAGATCTTGTTATATTTTTAGACTTTTTGATGTAATTGTTGTTTTGAATGCGTGGTGATTTATTATTAACTTTTTTTAAAAGTGCTGTATATGCATTATATTTAAGTTTATCATTTTTAGATTTAAATTGAAAATACATTTTGCTTTTGCGTTTACACGATGTTTTGATACCACTTGTAATCCAAAATGGCTAAGCTGAAACTTTAACTACGTTGAACGGGAAGCATAAATCATAAAAGAGTTTAATCAATTCATAAAACATATTGTACGCTTGGTTTACATCATTACTTTGATTAATATCATAAAAGGATAAACTTTCCAGGCATTCTCTAAATTTGGTTAGATTTTCAATACTTTAGTCACGTCTTTTGATAAACCAATATCCCAAGCAGGAGTAATTTATTGTGATAGGATATTGCAATATTTGAGCAGTGTGGTCGGATAATCCTAAATGTAAAATTTTGCTTTTACACCCACGGCAGTTATGACTGATATTATCGATACACGTTCCACTTTGTAATCTAGTGGCATCCATGAATTCAATTTTAAAGTTATGACTCGACAAAAGTTTAATAAATACATTAGTTGTCATGTAATTCTTTAAAACATCAATATTAAAATCACGACATATTATAGTTTTCTTAGTTCTATATTTGCTAACCCTATTCAACGAATTTTCAAGTTTTTCAAAAAAGATAGAGATATTACTATAATTAGGAGTTCTGTATAAACAAATAATTATAACATTAAAAGACATAAGTTCAATAGCACAACATTAAAATACGGTACTGAGAGATTTTCTTGTAATTTCAGGCAATTCTCGGTAATTAAGTCCTCTTCGAGTCATAATACATGCACCTCCTCTTTGCAGCAGCTAGATTGTAGTTATTGCATACTAAATTAGTTTCATGTCCATTCTTTACAAAATGTTCAGTTAGACAAATTACGTCAATACAGTTTCCTTCACTTGAAAAATCCTCCAATATGATCTTAATATTATCCATTTTACCTAGCGCACCACATATGTTTTGATGCATTACATGTAGAAATTAACTTTTCTTGTTTTCGAAAAAAGTCATCATTTGATAATTTTACATCCGAAACGATTTCACTAACACCTTGCTGAACTGATTTGTCAGTTTGCGTCCCTTTGTTGGATTTATAGTAGTCCATAGACATATACGAAATCTATATTTCTGATAGTAAACTCTTAAGATCTGCAACCAAAGCTCTCATGTTTTTATTGTTCACGGCACCAAGTTTACCACAAAACATGTGATAATCATAGGTGAGATTCAAATTTGAATATCTAGTAAGTATGCATATTCATGTGCTTTATTTTTGGACAGCAAATAGTTAAAGTTTTCGATTCTTCTATTAAAAATATTTGTATCTTTAGCACATCTAAAAGTTGGTATGAAAATTACTATATTAGTATGAGTGATGCATTGTATGGTTTGTGTGGCGGATTGGGATTATTTTATTAGATATAGTGGACTGTATTGATATTCTAAATCCCCTGAAACGTTCAGTTACCGCAGTCACAAAATCACACCAAAAACAGCAATAAACTACTCACGGTCTTACTAGCCAGCCTCCCAAGATCAGCAAACGTTGACAGCTCCTGGTAGCTTCTTCTACACGGTAGAATACACTAGCAATTAGATTGTACACGGTACACTCTGGAGTAGTCCCTTTTTAAAGTTTTTGGAGAGATGTTCACATCACGAACACAAAGAGAATGTGTATGGCTTGTCTCGCCTCCTACCCTCTTCTTTTCTTTTTAACTCCATAGATTATTACAACGCATATTACGTCGCAATGTTGCCACTAGGTGTAACCGGCGCTCCGATCGCAGCAGATCATTGTGCCTCGGTATAAATTTTGTGAGTTGCGGTTTATTACTGAACAGTTTGCCTCAAGCTCTCCACTAATCTGTTATAATCTTGTGACATCCTGAAGTCATAATCTCCAATTTGAATAACACAATAGTGTAATTAATCAGTTTTTTGTCAAGGCATTGAATTAAATCTAATATACCAGAATTTGTTTTTGTATAATGACAGAATTCAAAATCTTTAGAGAAATAGTCTTATGCAATGCCCTTTACATTATTATTGTTGTTGCTGCTGATTATGCATAGCTTTCTAGTGTGCTTCAAGGGTATCGGTTCATCAGTTCTGCATTATTTACTTTTTTCCCCATAATTTTTTTTATATTCATTTACGCGTACCTTGTGTTGTTCTTTATGATTTATTATTGAATTATGGTTTTTACTTTCAATATTATTAGGGGTTTCCTTATTTTCAACACTTTTAACTAGGTTTGATTCTACTTCGTTAATGCTTTGTGGACTATTTGTACTTGATACGTTCATCTCTCAGGTTTCGACTTAAATTCGGTTATTTCTTTTTTTAATATACAGTTTTCTGATATCAAGTCTTCAATCTCCTTGTCTGCATTATCAAGTTTTCTTTGTAGTTCACATAATTTTTCATTTAATTTGCTTAAACAATCTTTGGTACTTTTTAAGTTGGATCACTTCCACCTATGTCCACGTGTGTTGGAGTTGATGTTAAAGAAGAGTATTCAAAGTTATCATCGACAGATAAGGAGCCAAATGAATTGTAGGCTTCTTTACTTCTTATTATTTTCTTACGTGTAGTAACATTTCTGGTAGCCGTTTCTAAGCTCTCAGTTAGAGGTGAGGACTGGTTTAGCACGCAGTCATTATCTTGTAATTTTTTTACACATGACTTACACTGGAATTGTCTTCTTTTATTTGGGCTTTTTAATTAATATAATTTCGGTGAAATGTTTGTACACTTCAAATGATAGTATTCAATATACCGATAAAATAACTGAATTATAATAATGTCCTCCAGACCAAATTTCGGTCAAGGTGACTAGTCTTAACGAAGTGCCCAAATGTATTGTCATTTTGATTACCATTCCCTATAAGTCTTTATCAGAAACATTTAATACACATTTAGAATTAGCATAGTAGCACTCACTTTAATTCCTGGGGTTATTATCAATCAAGTATTCTTTAGTAGTATAAAATAGTCCTACTAAAATTTTTTTGCTTAATAATTTTTTCTAAATTTTCTTAGATAAATCCCGCATATTTTTTGGAATTTTGTTGTAAAAGTGTATACATTGGCCCGTGAAGGAATAACTAACCCTTTGGAGTCGAGTAACTGGTATTCTTAACTAACTTGTTCCTAGTATTTACAGAATGTACATCAATATTTTTAATAGGGCGTTATTTAAAGGGTTAGTATAATAGACATGTTATTAGCATAGCCCTCTCCATAGCTTGCTGAGTGACCTTAAGCTTCCTCATCCGGCCAGCAGTGAAGGACCACGTCTCAGTTCCATAAGGCATCACTGGCAACAGGCACTGGTTGTACAGTCTCGTTTTTAAGTTTTGAGGATGTGTGGTAATCTCCCGAACGCTGCCCAACCGAGTTGAATCCGTCGATTGACCTCTCGGTCGAAATTGGAATTACCTAGGCAGACTATTTGTCCCAAGTAGACATACTCGTCAACAACTTCGAGCTTAGTGCTCCCAACAACTACCGGCATAGGTGTGATATGGACATTAAACATGATCTTTGTTTTGTCCATGTTCATATTAAGACCTATCCGTTGGGAAACACTATTGAGGTCATTGAACATAGTGCTTAGGTCCTCCAGCGATTCTGCCATAAGAACTATATCGTCGGCAAATCGAAGGTGAGTGATGTTCTCGCCAATTATGTTAATACTGTATCCTTTTCAGTCCAGTAGCTTGAAAACGTCTTCGAATGCAGTGGTGAAGAATATCGGGGATATAACGTCACCCTGTCTTACACCTCTCTGCAATTGAATAGGTTTCGTTCTGTGGTTCTGTACTCGGATAGCCATCGCAGCCCTACTGTACAATTATTTCAGCACTTCGATACACCGACAGTCAACTTGACACCGCTGAAAAGACTGCAGCACCGCCCAAATTTCAACGGAATCAAAGGCTTTCACACAGTCCACATACGCCAGACATAGTGGCAAATTGTACTCCTCGGACTTATGTACAATTTGCCGAAGGATATATATGTGGTCTATGGTGCTAAAGCCCTTTCGGAAACCGGCTTGTTCGGGAGGCTGGAAGTCGTCAAGTTTGAGACTTCCGTAATGAATCTCGAAAACGGCTCAGGAGGGAAATCGGTCTGTAGTTCTTCAAGAGAGCGTTGTCACTTTTTTTGGTGAACAAGACCACCGCACTTCTGCTCCACGCCTCCAGAGTAATGCTACCATGGAGGACGAAAGTAAAGAGCTTCTGAAGAACTTCAAGTACCGGTTTTCCACCCGTTTTCTGAAGCTTCGCTGTAATTCCATCCTCGTCTGGGGCCTTGCCGTTTTTAAGGTGCTGGAGAGCTATTCTAATCTCGCTCAGACTAATGTTCGGGATATCATCGGAATAATGTCGGATAAGACTCGCTCTTGGATCGTTACTCACACTTGCGTGTGGTTCTAACGATGCCCATAAAACCTCCCAATCTCATTCAAAGTCCCAGAAACGACGCTGCCACACTCGGTCTTTAGCTTCGAAAGTTGGTTCTTTCCGGCAGACAGATCTCTAGCAAAGACTTTGGAGCCCTGGTTCCGCTCGATCGCTTCTTCAATACGAGCGGTATTAAAGTTGTGAAGGTATTAAAGTTGCGTAAGTCCCGCCGCATACATTTGGAGATTGAGATCTGTCTGTTCAGTTACCTGTATGCTGTCAAGTCTACTGAAGACTGCAGCTTCATATCCCGTCTAACAGCCATGATTTAAGAGTGTGATCGGAGAGCTTTTGTATTATTCTATGCTTTATGCTTGCTATGACCTTATGCTATGGAAATAATTAAAATAAACCAATCTAGCATGTGCGGACCGGGGGTCCTTCTCTGATAGCTTTGCTCGTTGACAAAAGTGCAAGCTGTCTATGGTCCACGGCAATAATTTACGTAAAGTAAACTTTGTGAAGTTTTGTAAGAATAAATGATTATTACCTATATTTATAAAAAGAAGTGTGTGTGTGTGTGTGTGGGTGTGTGTGTGTGTGTTCTTATGTACGCACGTAGGAATTAAAAATACATATACCTCTTTAGCGTAACAAAACCAAAAAAACTTGAGAGACAATTACCCTCTGAAGTTGTCGCTTTTAGGTGACAGTATGCGCGTGCATTGTAACAACTTCATGGTGTCGTTTTTAGGTGTCGGTGTGCGCGCATCGTACAAGCTCACTCTCATCATTTTTCCCAAACGCCCTAAAAGAATTATAACTTCAAAAAATAATGCTTAGTGACAACACGCGTTAGCATTGAATAAAATTAAGTTCGTCATTCTCTTAACTTAAAGGTAAGAAATTTAATTTCCTTATTAGACTAATTTTGTATATTCTATACAAGTTAAGCCTGTCTCAGTAATTAAATCTGCTTCGACGAGATTTGCGGGTCTTATCGCATATTAAACATCGTTGAAAAGGGTTTTATGTATTTTCAGTGTTTTAAATTTTAAGTTATTTAAGTTGCTTAATAAAAACGAATTCTTTTTCAAATTCAACAAATGGGGAAGAAAAGGTCTCGAACGTCACGTCACGTCCGTCTTGTACTGGCGGGAGCAGTGATGAGCGATCCCCACTAAATAGATTGACGACCTGATGAAATATACAAAGGCAGTAGATAGATGAAGATGGCTCGGTAACATACTTTGTGGGAATTTATGGGGAAGGCATATCAGCAGTGGACTTTTGATATGCTATTTTTGTTGGATATTCTATCACCCATTTTGTTCTGCAGGTGTTGCAAGTGACGACTTTAGAAGATCTCGTGGCCTTCAATACATTACTATTTGACATTACCGTTGATGACTAATGTAAATTACTCACTCCAGCGACCGTTACTTCGATTGGCAGTCCATATGTCAAGAGTGATGTATATGGCAATTCCTTCCCACAATAGAATAGCTCCATATTTACAACTAAAAAGTTACGGCTACGAGCTAGTTAAGAAGAATAAGACGAATCAAAAAGTAGGGTCTTGATTTTTTGTTCTTAAACACTGCTCTATAAGATTGCAATTGGGTAATAAAAAGTACGAGAATACGTAAAGTAACAATCTATATTTATTCCACTTCTGAGCACAGGTCTCTTCTCAATCCTGAAGGGATATAAGGACAAGAAAGAATACACGGGTTTGTTTAAATTGATTTTCCATCCATTTCAATCCATTACAGCTTATAAAAGTGCTTCACCGAATATAAGCATCCCACATAGATTGCCCCAATGAGACTAAACATTTCAAAATTTCCCACAAGATACTTTTTATGTAGAATGTTTTCATCGGGCAGATTGCTGCTGGAAACACTTGCCAAAAGCCGTTTCGTAACCGAAAATGGAAAAACTTTTGTATTTCATATTTACGTCGCATAAAGGATTAAGCATTTGTTCTGTTCTTAAAATAAATAAGAATTTCTCTTTATGACATAGCTGAGTAATAAAAATCTTTACTCCAGCGAATATGTATATAAACAAAGTGCAAAATATAATGGAAGCAATGTTAAAATGGATGTCATTTTTATGATGAGAATAAAGAATAAAGATTTTTATTATATTTTGTATTTATTTCTAACGCCCACATCCATTATCCATCCATCAATTACAGCTTATAAAATTTACTGCTGAACATAGATTGCCTCATATATTGCCATATTTGCCACGCTTGGCACAGGCAGTGTAAGAATATGGTACTGGATATTCTTTTTCATGTCGTCTTATGGGATTCGCAAGAGGCGACAAAAGGAAACTGAATCGGGATATGGGCAACAGCATATTCCTGATAAGAACTCAAAATAATCCCCTCTTCAATGGCATTCTGTAGTCCTTAGAAGGCTCTTTATTAGCCGACTTCAAAACAGGAGCAGGTTCAAAATTCGAATGTATATTTTTCGTTAGTATGTTACGTATGATTTTATGTAAAGTATCATTATAAAATCTCCTTTTTTATTAAATAGGTTAATATCTTTAAGGATGTTTCGATTTAAATTTGGAGAAAAATTTCCAGTCTAAGGGTGGTCCAAATAAATAACTTCTTTTTATTCTTTAAAGTCAGCTTTTACTTTTTGTTAGATGTTATAATTATTTTTAATTTTTCAAGTGTGTTCTACACAGGTATAAAGATTAAATAAAAATGTTATGTTACCAATGTTTTAGATCCCTGATACTGGAGTAAATTTGTGAACCGCTACAATACCACAGGAAATGCACAGAAATATCACAATCGTTTACTACGTAGAATAGAGAAAAAGGACAAAATATTCCTTCAGAGAGCGTTCAGTAGTTATACACACTCATTTAATATGCCAGCAAAAAAAGCCTAAGTTCTTGGCACAATACCGCGGGGAGTAGGACTATATGATATTTAAATTTCTAGTTTTATTTGTTTTTTTACTATCATAGTTTTAAATATTGTAGATAAAATTAAGTATTATGTACAATTTTAATATTTATACCGAAGCTGTGTTTGTTGGTGACGTAGAAAATCCCCACCTCATATTGTTGCACGACGGTCATAAGAGGCGACTCTGGAAAATGCCACAAATATATTAATATGGTATTCGAAAGATAGGGGGTATTATACACGTCCGATACAAAATATTTAAACTGGCGCTAGGGAGCAGCGTCACGGATGCTAGATATCTGGTATATACTACGAACTCCTTTCAGCACTTCGTTTTTTTTTACATGGGAAATTGCTTACGAATATCCGTATCCGTATCATGGAGGTTTATGTTGGGCTTGCACCGACCAAAACCCCATCGTGTTACACCTACGCCGAGAATGTATGCATAAGCATTCCCGTGATCTCAACAATACCAGCCGCCCCTCTTCTCGAGAAAGGAAAGCTCCTTCCCCTTCACCTTCTCAGGAAAGGCGCACCAAAACACAAGGCGCTTCCTTCCTACAAAACCTCCCTTTGTGGCCTCCAACTTCACCTGCCAATGGAAAGTGATGTGTTAAAATTGATAATCTCTATATTATTTTCATTTGTTGGGAACATGGACAGAGCACTAATGAATAAAAGTTATATGTTTTTTTTTTAATATAATATAAGGGTGACAAACGAGCACACAGTCCACTTGAAGGTAAATAGTTGTTGTGGCCCATAGACATCTACATCTATCCTCGATTACGAATCAAAATGCAGATGAGTTGTCACCCGTGAGGACTAAGATGGAAGGCCTCGTTTCCAGTTAAAAGGGTCTCCGGTTCCCTACACTCACCATACGAAACACAGTAGCATTAAGCTGCTATTTTACGCTGGTATTCTGTGAGAGCATGGTCCTTCACAGGTCGAGCCGGCCCATTCATACTACAACTGTACCAATAATATAGCTGCAGCATGGCTCTACCACGTTAAAATGCAGATGCGTTGTCATCCGTGAGGACAAAGATAGAATGCCTCTTTTCCAGTAAAAAGGGTCTACCTATATGTAGAAATACAAGCATAATAAAGGTGTTCCTAGTTGCATGTTTCACATTCCCGGTTTACTGTCTTTTAAATCAAAGTATACATATATTTCGTTATTACTTTGCAATACAACATTGTCTTCTAATATCGAACTGTTTGAACGTCGATAAAGCTGCTTGTCAGCTTATTTTTCACCAATTTGCTTTATAAAAAAAAAAATCATACGGTAACCGTGTTATTTTCTGATAGTCAAAGAATTTTTAGAATCAGATACAGCATTTTTAAAGATTACCCCTATAAACAAACCATCAATAACAAACTAACATTACCTCTTTATAATAAACGCTACGATTAGTTAGTATTTACGTTTATTATTTGGTTTTTCCAAAAAATATCAACAACGTGAAAATCTTGATTAATTACAAAAGGAATTCAAATATTCATATAATCAATCCTTTAGCACTTAAATACATCGAGAGTTTCACCGTGTTTGCTACACTAACATTACCTTCAATTTCATCACTTATCTACGTCCGGAACAAGTGTGGATAATGTTTAAGTACGTTCACCATTAAGCACATTCGAAAGCTCCGATTCCAAACAATTCTACGTAATAAAGTTCTCGAAATACCGTTAGAGCCGACTAACCGAAAATTCGACTGTGTAATTCCGTTCTGTAATACTCAAACGGCCCGACGCCTTTGTGCAACTAATTGCGTCGATTCTGATTGCTGTGGCGCACAGGATAGCCACAGTTGCTGGGAAATGCTCTGTTTGCTGGATAATGGCATTGATGGACTGATCAGTTCTGAGTTTGAGTTCTGATCAACACTTTCGAGCGTTAGCTCTCTGCTCTTTTTGTAAACTGTAGGTGCATAAGCACTAGTAAAAGTGTTTGTGTTTGTTTGTCTCTTATTGTTGTCTCATATTTACGTAATATTTTCTGCTTAACGTAACAGCTTTGCGTAACAGATATGGGATATAAAAAAACCCTTTATAATTATTTATGTGTAACCCAAGAGATTTTGCTTCCTGTAATAGAATTAAAGGAAATTGCTCAAATTATAATGTTAATGTTACACTCTTGCTAATGTTTTGTATTGTAATGTATATTGTATGAGTCTATTTTCGAGAATTCACTTTAGTTATGAATAATTTAAGATTTTCCATAATTATCTCTTCTCCCTTTCAGCTCCGATTTATAAGACCTCGTTACTATCCATTATATAACCGTACATTATTCAGGCTTACTAATTGTAATGCTGAAGGGTGGTAGTGGATTTTTTTACACCGCCACAATATAGTAAATTTTTAAATTGAGGAACTCAAAAGATGCAGCCTAACTTGTGTAAAATAGTTTAAAAAGCTTTATAAAAGATGATACTGCCTATCTCCTGTTTCAGTTTCTCTCTGTCGACTCTTACCACGGGACGATATTGGGTAGGGTACCATTAATATTAGCAATTTAAATGAGCAAGTCACTTGAAAAGTACACATAGTACGAATAGACTACAGTTGAATGAAACACTCCCGGTTTCCGCTATTTTGTGAACTTTAATGGGAAACAGGCAAAGTTTCTGTTGTTAACTAAAAGTTTAAAGAGAAATTCAATGAGGTGGATTTCAAATTATTATAATTAAATTTCTATTTTTTTTAAGTAAGTGTAATAAGAGAAGATTTCTCATTTGGGCGGAGTAAAAAAAGCCTCCACTCTACTAGTGTATACTCATAAAAAATGGCCAGAAAAACCTCCTTGTCACCTAAAGATATACTAATTAATATTCACGAAATGTTAACCGTGTAGTGGCTGTATAAGAATATTCACTACCCCATATCCATCCGTAGGTGTCCTAAGAGGCGACAGAGGGAAATTGAAACAGAATATTGGCAGCGGTATCTTCCTGAAAACAATTCAAATTAATAAAAAGCTGCGGTTACTCACCCGCCTGCCAGGCGTGGCAACTATCACCAATATCCAACTCATGAGGCAATCTATGGGGCGGTCTGTCTTCACCAGTGGACTTTTATCGACTGTAATAGAAATTGTCACAAAGCTTGTTTCCTTTATAAATGGGGATATTTTATTCTTGAGCAAATCAAGAAACTAGCGCGAAGGAAACGAAATAAATTTAGTGTTGGTGGTTAGAGTGTTTTGGGCATCTTAAAGGTATATACAACTTTATTGTTTTTTTTTTTAATTATTATTAGCCAGTGATTGACTATTATTCCACTTGATGGAAAGAGGTGATGCAGCCAAAGATAATAAAGTTAGCTTATAGCTAAATATTCCGAATCAGTGGTTAAGTAAAAAATGACTATCAATAAGAGTTACATGAAATCTATTTTGAATAAAAAAATATTTTATTCTATTCTATTCTAATCGCTGATTGACAGTTGAATTGGCAATCGCAGTATGACCAAATGTATAGTATCTTTCATTCTGCTTCTGTCACAGGTCTGAATGACAAGAAGCAGAAAGAGTGGACGCTACTGTCCACTCCTGGTACGTTTCTCTGAGTCGCCTCTTAGAACAGCCACGGAAAGATATGACGTAGTGGATATTCATATATAAACCGCCACTATATTGCATGGGTTGATTAAGAATATAAGCTATAATTAATTCTCATATGTCATTTTCTTTGAAAAATTTTGTTAAACTTTACTCTATTGTTGTTTTGTGTGTAGGGATTAAAACTTTACTTAAATTCCCGCAGTTTCTGAGTATATAGTGAAAACTAAAGCAGCAAGAATTTTAGAAAAACAACATACGTCCAACCTTAGAAATGTCTAGGTGGGTACTTGCTTTTCGTGTATATGTCGCAGCCAACTAGCTTAATTATTAGCTTTTCAGTTAACAGCCTAGTTTTAAAGCCTAGCTTTTTTATTGTACGGCACCTTTCATCTAGTGGCCTGAATATCATTCAGGCCCAACGGCGATGCGCCTAATACAACATTGAACCTACTATGTGATATCAGCGATAGTAGGTTTAGGTGCAGTTGGGGTAGCCCTTGGACCACCCTTTAGCTGCGTATGTTTATGTTATGTAATGTAAAAAATAAACTTACTACGTGGAAGAGCCATGCTGCAGCTATATTATGGTTGTAGCACGAATGGGTCGGCTGGAACGGGGAAGGACCACGCTCTCACAGAAAACCAGCGTAAAATAGCAGCTTAACTCTGCTGTGTTTCGTATGGTGAGTGTAGAGATCCGGAGACCCTTTTTACTGGCAATGAGGCATTCCATCTTAGTCGTCACGGGTGACAACGCATCTGCATCTTGAGTATTTATTGAGGATAGATGTAGATGTCTATGGGTCACAGTAACCACTTACCATCAGGTGGACTGTGTGCTCGTTTGTCACCCGATCCTATAAAAAAAAACACATATCGCATAATTACATTACATGGCATGGTCAAATCTTAATTTCATTAAACAGTAGCTTGTCACAAAAAAAAATTGTATAAACTGTTTAATATATATGATATTGTTGATTTTACGGCTTAACTTAATAAATAACAGTACAATTTAACTACCCACGTTCGGTTAAAAATACAAATACTTATTCATCTTAATTTTATGAAGGGTTTTATGTATTATGTCTTGATTTACGACCTATAATTAAATATTTTGGTAATAAAAATTACAGCGGATTACAACACGTAATTTTTTAATGTAATTTTGTATGAAATGTTAAATGTATAAAAGTATAAATATTAAATTATCATTCATCGATATTAGAAATTATTCACACCCAACGTGTCTTGAGCTATGTGAACAGGTAGACCGTTCTCTGATGTGTGCTCTGTCGTTCCTGTTAGTTTGCATACTTCATCAATTTGGTGATATCTTGCACTTACTTCTAATTGCTCACTGTGCTCCATGAACGTTTCATAACTTAAAGTTGTTACTGAGAAAATATTCCTTTCTTTAAAATAAGTTTGAGAATAATTTTTAACACAGGTTTACTTTAGTAATAAACATCCAGGATCTTATCGCTTTTGACAAAGCGTGATTACTCGAGTAGACTTCAGACACAAGTTTGTTCCGGTACTCGGCGACGTTTTCCCGAGAAATATTGGCACAGCCGGTGTATAAAGCATCACCTGTGCTGTCGTCTGCATAGCAGTGAATTTTACTGGTTTGCATCATATCATTGATATGCAGACGAAACATCGTTGTGGAACAACAGCGTTAAAAGGCTTGTAATCGGTGTATGCACTATCTACTACGATCGTAATGCACCGATCAGATAGAAAACTGGTGATCCAATTGCACAATATCTCGGGAAGCCCATAGGAAGAAAGCTTCGAAAGAAGCGCTTATTGCCAAACCCGATCAAAGGCCTTCACTATGTTGGAACTTACCGCCAAAACCTCCCTCTTTGACTAGATCGCCTACATCCATCTGTTTGTAAGGTAAACAATAAGATCACCAGCAAAACGACCACGGCGATAACCGTACTGGTAGCACCAGCCAAGCGAAAGCTAAATTGGCATCTAAGACAAGCAGAGAAGTTATCTCGGTAACAAGTAAGGCATTGCGTAAAAAAGTCCTTATACAAAACGCAGCCTCCTCGGGTAAGACGGTGGAAGAAGAATCGAATCTCAGCAGATTACCCACTTCGGATGCGATGAATTGTTTGGCGAACACAGTTATACTCATGGTTGACCCTGAAGAATCGGCAGCAGATGACCGGATAACATCTTAATTGAAATGGGAGAGGAGAAAATCAAAGCTCTATAACTTTTGAAACAGAAGCCGATTTGGCTATTTTATGCAAAAGCAAACCATCCGAACGTATCTATAACGAGTGGTCTGACGCAAAAAATTCAATCAGTCTTTACAGCAGGAGGTCCAGTATACTGCCACTTGCAAATAAGCGGGCTGGCATATCAATGGACCTGGCTACTCAACGAGCTAATGGCTTCCTGCTCTCAGGCCAGGAAGCACTCGAAAAAGCAGGAAATATGAAACGCAACTGCAAATTAGAGGTACACAACTGCTTGCAGGGATTATATGAAATAGTGCTCTCCTTATCTGATTTTCACTCGCGGCATCGCCTTGAATTAGAGCAGGAATGATCTGCTAAGGAATTGTTAAGAATTGAGCAAGCTCACAACAAGCAACTGACACAAATCTTCTCCACAATAATAAATAAACTAACAGAATCCTTTGATGCAATTCGAAATAAAAGTAAGTTTGTTGATGCTATACGCAGCTTGTTGAGTAACGAGATGGATGAGCCAATAAAAGCCATAAGCAATATTCAAGTAGTTGTTGAATGTTGATAAAAAATAAAAATAAAACATTGAATACACCAAGAAAAGAGAAATAATAACAGAAAGAAGGGTACTGCAGAATAGTAACAGTAAAGTAAGTAAATAAAAAAGTGGTCACTAATCAGCTGGGGCTCCTTAAAGTACTGAATGAGCTGGAAGTTAATAATAGACTCCATTATTTTCGAGAAGAAGGAGGTGATGGCAATAGGCCTGTAGTTGGATGGATCACAGCGGTTACCACTTTTAGGTATCGGGTGCACGAAAGCTGCCTTCCATGAATTTGGGAAAACGCCTAGGGAAAAGGAGTGCCGGAAAAACGCGTTAGAACCGGTGCCAACTCGAGCACACGTGCTCAGCATATTTAGCGGGATTCCGTTAGGTCCACTCGATTTGTGAATGTCCAGAGAGAGGAGTGCTATGCGTACTGAGCTCTGTGTGAATCATATATCAGGCATAGAGCATTTACACTGCGGTATGGTCGCAAATGTGTGTTACTTTTATTTTAGAAAAAGAATTAGAGTTCCGCGCAAAAAAATTAAAACACCAAATAACACGCGGACGAAGTCGCGTGGAACTGCTAGTTAAATAATAAGTATTTAAAATTTTATAGATGTAGAAACATTGTCTCTAAAAATGTTGCAACGATATCTTACAAAGTTGTCAATCACTTTTAAACACTTGTGTAAGATTAATTCATACTAAAGTTTCAGGTTTCAGGCGATTTCCTCGTATCTTACATTGTTTACAAACTCTTTACTTAAAGTTAGTAAAGCTGCAACTTTAGATTTTAACTTTACTGCATCTTGTTGAACGACACATTTTAAGATAAATTTTGATGTTTGAAATATGTTGTATAAAGAAAAATGTGTATGTTATGTAACCTACTTCCAATTAACAGAATAAAAAGTAAAATATGAAAATTACATTAAGTCCCATTCTAAAATATTATTTATGTTCCTTTTAAATTATCATTTTAATTACTTTCTTAGTCTCGTTTAAAATTTCGAGTTAACTAATATATTTACAAAGTAATTAAAATTTTTGATTTCTAAGTGGTCGGAGTTTTCCTAATAACAATTAAAAATTAAAAAATAAAACTACTGTTGCCAACCAGTCTACCAAGCATGGTAACTATGGCAAATGCTCCCAATATGAGGCAATCTATGGGGGATACCTTTATTTAGCAGTGGAGATTTGATAGACTGTAACGGTAATGTTTAGGAGTCCGTCCGATGTTTTATCAACTTCATATATGTTTATTATTTATAAACCATAAACAGATATTGTAATAGTTATATTATACTAAACATATACTCGAAACAGGAAGTCCATTTTCCCACTTTCATGACTTGATGTTATCTATCAAATAAGTTATAACCTGACTTTTTTATATGAGAACATTTACAAACGAACATACAGTTCACCTGATGGTAAGTGACTAACGCCGCCCATGAAAACTGCAACATCAGGGAAACTGCAGATGCGTTGTCGGCTTTTTAAAAGAGTAAGATCTTTTTTGAAGGTTTCTAAGTCGTATCGGTCCGGAAAAAATTCTGCTGGTATTGGATTC
The DNA here is from genome assembly GCA_963668995.1 of Parnassius mnemosyne. Taxonomy (NCBI): domain Eukaryota; kingdom Metazoa; phylum Arthropoda; class Insecta; order Lepidoptera; family Papilionidae; genus Parnassius; species Parnassius mnemosyne. Next base: position 40,681,911 of record CAVLGL010000057.1, on the reverse strand, counting down.
CACAAGGAAGTTGTACGAGGAAAAAAAATTTTCTAGACCTCACAGTCGTGGATCGGCAATCATCCAGATGGTACGGATGGTATTTTGAGTTCCGTCGCGACGTGCGATGGTGAAATTGAGCGACTGGAATTCGTCCGAACAATTTTTCTGAGCACTCCCCATGGTAGAAACGGTAAAATGCGCAAAGAGATGCAACATCTCTTCGCAGTGCCAGTGAGTCCAGCCGATCAGAAAGAACTCGGTCACCGACGAATCGAACCGCTTTGCGCTGGATGCTATCGAATGGAAGGAGCTAGCACTGGGGAGACACAGCCCAGAGATGGGAACAGTATTCCACGTGAGGCCGAAACTGCGTCTTGTAAAGTTGCAGGTGGTATGCTAGCATGAAAGACTGTCCCACTCTGCTGAGTACGCCAAGATTTTAAGAGGCCAATTTCACCTTCTCTTACAAGTGGCCACAAAACTGCACGCCATTCGATATGTCGACGCCAAGGATTCCGATACTGGCTGAGACAACAAGGGAAGTGCCTTGAAACTGAAAAGATTCGACATAGGGTTCTATTTAGCGATAAACGCGCAAACTTGTGTCTTTTGAAGACTAAACTGCACTAGGTATAGTCGCCCTCAGTCTGAGACTTTGTTGAACAAAGTCTAGACTTCAGACGCAAGTTTGTTCCAGTACTCGGCGACATTTTCCCGAGAAATATTGGCACAACCGGTGTATAAAGCATCACCAGTGCTGTCGTCTGCATAGCAGTGAATTTTACTGGTTTGCAACATATCATTGATGCAGACGAAACATCGGTGTGGAACAACAGCGTTAAAAGACATTGTAATCGGTGCATGCACCATCTACTACGATCGTGATGCACCGATCAGATAGAAAACTGGTGATCCAATTGCACAATATCTCGGGAAGCCCATAGGAAGAAAACTTCGAAAGAAGCGCTTGTTGCCAAACCCGATCGAAGGCCTTTACTTTGTCGGAACTTACCGCCAAAACCTCCCTCTTTGACTAGATCGCCTGCACCCATCTGTTTAAGGTAAACAATAAGATCACCAGCTAAACGACCCCGACGATAACCGTACTGGTAGCACCAGCCAAGCGAAAACTAAATTGACATCTAAGACAAGCAGAGGAGTTATCTCGGTAACAAGTAAGGCATTGCGTAAAAAAGTACTTACACAAAACGCAGCCTCCTCGGGTAAGACGGTGGAAGAAGAATCGAATCTCAGCAGATTACCCACTTCGGATGCAATGAATTGTTTGGCGAACACAGTTATACTTATGGTTGACCCTGAAGAATCGCTGATGGCCCGGATAACATCTTAATTGACATGGGAGAGGAGAAAATCAAAGCTCAATAACTTTTGACACGGAAGCTAAATTGGCTATTTTGTGTAAAAGCAAACCATCCGAACCTACCGATGACGAGTGGTCTGACGCAGATAGTGCAATCAGCCTTTACAGCAGCAGGTCCAGTATACTGCCACTCGCAAATAAGCGGGCTGGCATTTCAATGGACCTGGCTACCAACGAGTTAATGGCTTCCTGCTCTCAAGCAAGGAAGCATTAGAAAAAGCCGGAAATATGAAACGCAACTGCAAATTAGAGGTACACAACTGTTTGCAGGAATTCCATGAAACAGTGCTCTCCTTATCTGATTTCCGCTCGTGGCATCGTCTTGGATTAGAGCAGGAATGATTTGCTAAGGAATTGGTAAGAATTGAGCGAGCTCACAACAAGCAGCGGACAGAAATCCACTCCACAATAATAAATAAACTAACAGAATCCTTTGAAGCGATTCGAAATAAAAGTAAGTTTGTTGAAGCTATACGCAGCTGGTTGAGTAACGAGATGGATGAGCCAATAAAAGCCATAAGCAAAATTCAACTAGATGTTGAATGTTGATAAAACATAAAAATAAAATATTGAATACACCAACAAAAGACAAATAATAACAGAAAGAAGGGTACTGCAGAATAGTAGTAGTAAAGTAAGTAAGTAAAAAGCGTACTAGTGGTTAATAAACAGCTGGTGCTCCTCGAAGTACCGCATGAACTGGAAGTTAATAATAGACTCCATTATTTTCGAGAACAAGGGGGTGATCGTGACAGGCCCGTAGTTGAACGGATCAGAGCGGTTACCACTTTTAGGGATCGCGTGCACAAAAGCTGCCTACCATGAATTTGGAACAACGCCTAGGGAGAAGGAGTGCCGGAAAAACGCGTTAGAACCGGTGCTAACTCGAGCACACGTCCTCAGCATATTTGGCGGGATTCCGTCAGAGCCACTCGATTTGTAGATGTCCAGAGAGAGGAGTGCTTTGCGTACTGAGCACTGTGTGATCGTATATCAAGCATAGAGCATTTACACTGCGGTATGGTCGGCAATGTGTTACCCCCATCGAACGCGGCTTTCTCTTTTGCAGCGTGGGCCAGGAGTCGTCCTCCCCGTGCATATATCGAAGTGATGGCTTATAGAAATTTTTTTGGACAGCCTTAGTGAAAGACCAGAATTCACGGTTTCCCGAAGGAAGGCGAACTAACTTCTCGCCAATTCTGCCAATGTGCTTTGCCTTGGTAATAACTCTTTTAAAGGGCCTGTGGCGAAGTTATACGAGTACTTATTTTTAAGCGTGCTTGTGTTTACATTTCGAGCTGCCGAAGTATATTTCACGAACGCACATCGCGGCAGAACTCCCGATACCATCCACACCATCTGGATGATTGGCGGTCCACCACTGTGCGATTTAGAAGATGTTTTCTTCCTCGCACGACTTCCTTGTGGAATCGATTACCATCAGCGATTTTTCCGGACCGATACGACTTAGGGACCTTCAAGAAAAGAGCCTACTCCTTTTTAAATGGCCGGAAACGCATCTGCAATCCCCTCCCTGGTGTTGCAGTTGTTCATGGGCGGTGGTAGTCACTTACCATCAGGTGAGCTGCATGCTCATTTGCCCCCTCTCCTATAAAAAAAAATCTGAAAATAAAAGTCAAACAATTAAACTATTTATTTAATAAAACGGTTATTTTCAATTTGTTTAAATTGTATTTTTTTTTATTAATAACTTTATCTGACGATTGGAAAATCGGCCCTAACTGTTATAGAACGCATTAAGTTTATCCATATCGCCCAACATATTAAACGAATAATAGAATCTTTGTTCTTATTACTTCAAACGCGAATTAATTTACCTCTGATCTGTGGCAGAGGAAGACGGTCTGCAGACATTCGATTAGAAAAAGCAATAAACTAACGGCAAGCGGAATATTCATGTAAATTATCTGCATTAACAAATGACGGCATTATTTTTTCATCTTGTCTTTATTGACTCTTAGTTTATGTACAAGTGGCCAAATTAAAAAAAAATTGTACAACCAACTTCAATATAAATAAATGAGAACATCATCAATGTAGTCAAAGTCAATGAGTGCTAATAATTTCCTACTCACTAGATGTCGCTAGTTTACACTGAGGTAAAGGTTTTTTTAATTACATACACAATGTAATTTAATTAAGAAGTTGTTTTTTAATAAAAGTTTATCGGTTTCTAGAGTATTATTTTTAATGCTCATTTTTAACTTTTTTTAAATATTTCTACCTTTATGAATATCTGTGGTTTGGTTTATTTATTTGTAATGTTATTATTATAAAATATTTTTATTAATTGTACAAAAAGAAACAATAACTTTAACATTTTGCGAATAAATTAACTTCTTCGCTATGAAATTTGTCAAATATTATACCTCACTTTCTAGTGGCGCCGCCCTAGTGGCAGAAAAGTCGTGGATATCCTCAATATATACCCATTATTCAGGATAACTCAAAAAGTACTGGTCAGATCTTGATCAAATTTATATGGGACTTTATTCAAGCACCATAATTTCAAATAAAAAACGAATCATCAAAAACAGTTCACCTAGAAAAAAGTTATGAGGTAACACACATAAAAATACAATTGAATAGAGACCTCCTCCTTTTTTGAAGTCGGTTAAAAGTGTGTGGTTGTGGAAAGAAAAGGCAAAATCTCCGCTGGGCAAGGTGTTCTGCCCGGGGAGCGGGCAACGCTCCGAGAAGTTTAACGCTTAGAGTAGTAGTTTGGAGCTGTTCTGTATATACTGCTTTTGCTTCGGAACTTTGCTAGCGCGATTTAGGCTTCGGTATTTTTTAAGTTTCTAAGTGTTTAAGTTGACACTCAGTGTTAGTTATCCTTGTATCAGACGTAAAACGTACAAGAACATAAAATGCGTAAACGTAAATTAATTATACATCGTAATTAACTTTGGACTCTAAAGAAACCAAAACCGACTTCAAAAAACTAAAATCAATAAAATAATTTTTACTTTGTTTCTGAAGACGTAGCTTTAATTTTTGATAAGAAAAAACACAGTAATCAAACCAAATTTTTCGAGTATCATTCAATTCATAAATAAACAGACACTATTATTACCTATTGATGCTAATAATTGACATTAGTAAATATCAATCTTTATCATTAATATATTATCATTGTTTTCTCTATTTTCAATTAAAGTTGGCATTACTTGCATGTTACAAGCACAGTCTTTCAATTAGTAAGTGTAAAATTAAGGCGCCAAATTTTATTCTTAAAGGCGTCCACAAACTACTATCTTAAGTGGATTCATTTAAAAGAAAAATCTTTTATTCCTACATTGCATCTAAACTCTCGAGATAACGCGATGGTTGCGTTCCCTTCTAAGCTATTACGGCACTTTGGAATAAGTGTGCATTTAATTTAAAGTCCCCTTAAGCGTCTACCCCACACAAGAGCAACCATTAAAGACCTAAATAGAAAGGTAACATTTCTGTACGTGCTCTTTATGTTACCTTTGGTGTCGGTGTTTTTAAAGAATTTGAATTTTGATTTACCCTTTGAAAAGTTTAATTATTTCGATTTTTTTACGATTGATGTGGTAAGTGAACTAACTAATCTACAGTGGCAATATATGTATGGTAAAAAGTTAATTGTTAATTGTTAAAGTTTATTGTAAGTGCAATGATTTACTGGAAAGAAATCTTGACTCTAGCATTGTATATGACAACACGATGATTGGATGCTTTGAATATACAAATATGACAAACGATGTTATTGGTTTTAACGGAAAAAAAAGTAATTTAATTATATAACGTTTGCTTTCGCTGATTCAATTGTTTGTATTGATGTCATTGGTTTAAACCATTTAAATATTTTAAGAATTCATCGCTTGTTTGTTTTAATTGTGTTTTAGAATCAGCATATTTAAAGTTTATAAATATAAAACAAGAGAAAAGCTAAACCAAGTTAAATTTTTTTAAGATATTTATGAAACGACCACAATATATTACGAGTATACTATTATACAACTATTACACAACATACGAGTATATAATTACTAATAAACATACAATAATTGTATGATCAGGAACCTGTTTGAAGTAGCGTCAATTATATGAAAATATAGACCATATCCGATAGACATCAAAAACATATTTCAAGTTAGTCTAATATAGTGTCGTATAGTTATTACATTTTTATTAATAAGGTGGGATAAAGTTTTAAATTTCTGTTGGTAGTGGAAAGTGAGGACCGAATACTTTATTGTTTGCATAAAATTTGCAGTAAGCTAAGATTTATTCAACTTTAGTTTGCTTTTTATAGAAAGCGACATCCACAGTGATCAGAGTTTTATTTATATGTAATTTTAGTCAAGTTATCAATAGGATTCGGTGGAAATGTACCATAAAATTGAGAAGAAAACCCGGTACAATTTTTCTACAGATGGAATAGAGACATGTGTGGTTAAAGAATAAAAACATTATGAAGGTCTTTGTGGGAATGAAATATCTACTAATTAATACACTAAAATGTTGGTAAGAAACTTAGAATCCTACAAAACGTATTTCATTACTTAAATGTAGTAAGGTATGTAAGCTTATGACAGAAGGTAGTATAAACCACGTTTAGGCCATAAATCAATTGTTCAGATCACTGACGCGAAGCAGGGTTAAAGCTGAGTAAGGTAGCTTTCAGTAGTAGACTTTAAAGGATTTGTGAAAGAGAATATAATACAAAACAGATGAATGGATTTTTTTCTAATCGAATCAGAAGAACAAATGAACACACAGTTCACCTGATGGTAAGTGGATACTGTGACTCATAGACAGATGCGTTGTCACCCCTGAGGACTAAAGGTAGAATGCCTCGTTTCCCGTTAAAAGGGGCTTTGGTTCTCTACACTCACCATACGAAACAGCAACATAAAGCTGCTATTTTACACTGGTATTTTGTCACAGCGTAGTCCTACCCGGGACGAGCCCATTCATTTGTGCTACAACCATAATATTGCTGCAGTGTGACTCTTCCATACAGATAAGATACATATAAGATTCAATTTTTTTCAAATTTAATTCCAATTTGATCACATAATTTTTTACCTGTACGTATTTTTCTAGCAATAAATATTCTACAACTTTCTAAGGAAGTAAATGCAAGCTTACGTCTGCTTTCACGTTCATAACGTCATAAATATATTACATTTCTTTTATTTGAAAATATATTAACAAATTCTTTAGTCTTTTGAGGAATTATAAATATTATTGCAATTTGATAGAAATAGAAAATGATACTGATAATACAATATATTTTTTATTTAAAATACTTGTGTTAATTACTGAAAAATTTATTTCGATTCTAAAAATAAATCAGGATAAAAACTTGGGTTAGGTTAATTGGTAGGGTTTTTCATTCGCAAAATTTTGCTCGTGCTTTGAATTGTTTTGTCTTTTAAATCAATAAATCAGCAATTGAAATTTTATAATTGGAGATCGGAGAATTCATTTACGAGTACGTACGAGATTGAATTTTTTGCCAGATTATTTTTTATTTTAGACCAGGATATTTAAAGAATGATTTGCCATCTCGGATTAGAATAGGTGACAATTTCTCTTAAATTGTATAATGTCATACATCATTTAAATGCCTTAAAGCTACGTATCAATTACGCGCTGCTGGCGCGTGCGCCAAGAATGACCGCGCCGACCAGTGCGTTCCGCGGAACGCGTTCAAAATGATCCAAGTATATCAACTAATCGCGCCTGGCGTGTGCGGCAGCCGTTCTAGTGTTTGGCCATTCCACAAGGATATCGGTCGTGTACAAATAGCTGCCGCTTTCATAGTGCGATGTATCTTCTCCGAGTGCTTTATTATGATAGAAACGACTTTTGCTATTCCATTGCAGTTCTTTTGAACCATAAAATTTTATCAATTTACGGCAACTTTGGTTATCGATAGCTTGGAAAGGAACGTACACACGAATTATGAAAACAACCGTCACAATTGGCGCGCGCGCCAAAACTTAACTACTTTGATACGCGGTAAAAACCGACACCAGATGAAACGCTCCTTCCACGTTTGAGCATACCAACGAAGAATTTAGCGCGTTCCGAGGCGCTATCAATTACATGCGGCTGGAACGCGCGCCAATGTTCGGCCTCTTGGAGCGCATAATCGATACGCAATTTAACATCACTTTCACTTTTCTTTATCACACTCTTCTGAAGTCGTTGGTGGATATGGATCTATTCAAAAATATGCCTTCAAACATGTATTAACCCCTTTTTTTATCAGATAAGGTTGACAAACGAGCACACAGTCCACCTGATGGTAAGTGGTTGCTGCGGCCCATAGACATCTACATTTTTCCTCGTTTGTGAATCAAAATGCAGATAGATGCGTTGCCACCCGTGAGGACTAAGATGGAATGCCTCATTTCCAGTAAAAAGGGCCTCCGGCCAGCTGCACTCACCAAGCGAAACGCAGAGGTAAACCTCTACTTCACGCTGGTATTCTGTGAGGTCGTGGTACCACCCCGGTTCGAGCCGGCCCATCCGTGCGACATCAAAAGCTGCCGCGTGGCTCTACCACTGTTAAAAGACTCAAAAAAATCAAAGAGAAGAGCACATATTCTCGCACTGGTAGTCCTGTACTCATCATCAGTCTATATTCAAATAGATATAATATTCATTATACTATATGTTGTAACTTTCAGTCCACGTGCTGGGAAGTAACTACTGCAGCCCACGGACACCTGGAACCATGCAAAATAAAGATGTCTTTAAGAAGGCTACAGATGAAAGACCACTGCGGACTGCCTCTTAGCCTGTAGTTATACTGGCCCTTTCTAGCAGAAAAGGGTAAGTGGTACCTAAGCGCACTAACAAGCAAGAAAGGCTTAGAAAAAGTTGTTACTTCTCCCTTATGACCTGATAAATCCTATCAAACTCTTAAACCTAACTTAATTAAAATGCTGCCATTATCTGACAAACTTACCATCATTTGACGCAGAGTTAACCGTGTAAAGAAAAAAAATCAAATCTATAGAGTTAGTGTCTGATTGCCGCGCCCTGATAACAAAGAATAGTCGGATCTCCTACAGATACATAATATATGTCCGCGATTATTTTAAAGGTGTATTTATAACACACAAGTTTCATCCTCATCTTCTGAGTTATGAGCTAAGACTGTTCCCACTACTTTAGTATACTGGCTCCAAAGTAAGTGTGCATTAATTTTAGAAGTCATTACCAGTCGACCCTACATTATTGCGACCAACGTTTGAGGACCTAACTGTAAACTTCTACCCAAAACCACATTACATATTTACCTCATGAAGTTGATGGTTGGCGTACTTAATACACGTCTCACACGCTTGATGCAGTTACCCGTGGCCGATTTTATTAACTTGCTTCAGCCATAAACGAGATTATAGCACCGTCGAAGATGAAATATTTCTTATATTTCCGGTAATTTCTCTAGCTGCCTCTTACTACATCGGCGGTGTAAAATGGATGCGACTTAACTATTTATTGCTATATGTTTATTATAGATACGAGCACATTTGATTTAAAAAAATAATTAGTGAGTATCACTAATTTTTTTTTAAATATATATTATTTTAGTACGTTCAGCAATAAGCTGTTAAAATATTGACGATTAAGATAATTATGTAATTAATGATATATTATTTAGGGAAATGTCGTCAGGCATTATCAGATTGTCTTAATTAAGACTATATATATATATACAGGTTTATTTTTCAAACAATAGCCAAATTTTAAACTAAAGTTCAAGTAGGCCCTTTTTACTGGAAATGAGGCATTCCATCTTAGTCCTCACGGGTGACAACGCATCTACATTTTGATTTGTAATAGAGGATAGATGTAGATGTCTATGGGCCGCAGCAACCTTTTACAATCAGGTGGACTGTGTGCTCGTTTGTCACCCTTATCCTATATAAAAAAATATATATAAATAATGATGATATACCATTATTAGAACTTTTGAAAATACGAGTAAATTAGGATTCTACTTATATTTGAAGTGAACCTAAAGTGGATGTGATTTATCTTTTTTTTTCTTCTCTTCTTCTTTTTTTAAAACGTTACCCCCACACTAGGATTTTCTCCTGTTTCGTGGAGGCAGTTTACAAACATAAATTGCACAAGGACAAACATCCAGACCCGAAACAATTATTTGTAGGCCATACAAATACTTGTTCCATGCGGGATTCGAATCCGCGGCCCCCAGCGAAACAACTGATTGCTAAGCCACTGCGCCACGGAGCCGTCAACACGAATACTGCGCCACGGAGTCGATTTATGGGTAAAAACGTTATCGCCTATCAATTAAATTTTACAAATGTGTGCGTGTGCACTAAAATCAGTTAAAATAATGCATTTTGAATTTAAAAGATAAAAATGACAGAATGTTTGAGATTTATTTTAATAAATTTTACTTCACCATTTGCCATTATTACTAATTCTGAACTTTATTTGAAAATTTTGTCGGTTATTGTAAAATATGCAGTGCCGTGTAGTGGTGATTAAGAATATCCACTACCCCACACCTTCCCGTGGGTGTCTTAATAGGCGACAAAGGAAAACAGGCAGGAGATGGGCAGCAGCATCTTCCTAATAACAGCAAAATTAAAATAAAAAAACTGCGGTTGCCAACCCGCTTGCCAAGCGTGGCAATTATGTCAATATACCCCACATGAGCAATGACAACAATAAACTGCCCCCAGTCCCCGGCGGCCCCGCTACTCCTGGCTACGGTAGCGACCATGTTAACGGCGGGGCAGGGGGTGCTAAGAATCTCCGGTGGAGGTTCGGATGCCACCTAAGACAGCTCGACCTGGCAACATAAAACGCACGCACCCTGAGGACTGACGAGAAGATCGTGGAGCTGGAAGAAGAGATAGACAAGTTACGCTGGCATATTATAGGATTATACGAGGTCCGAAGAGAGGGGCAGGAAACGGTAATCCTCGAATCCGGCAACTTGCTCTATTACCGGGAGGGCGACCATCTGTCCCAAGGAGGTGTCGGATTTATCATCCACAAGTCTCTCGTTAACAACGTTGTAAAAATTGAGAGTGTGTCGGCGAGGGTTGCGTACCTTATACTCAGAATCACCAAACGGTATTCGCTGAAAGTCATACAGGTTTAGGCACCTACCTCAGCACACCCCGATGAGGAGGTGGAGGAAATGTATGAGAATATCTCTAGAGCCATGCATTCCTCCAAAAACCACTATACGGTGTTAATGGGAGACTTCAATGCAAAACTAAGCACAAGAGAGAACGGTGAGCTGAAAGTAGGGAAATTTGGAATAGGGCAACGGAACCCAAGGGGCCAGCAGCTGACCGACTTCATGGAGAAAGAGGGACTCCTTATAATGAACTCTTTCTTCCAGAAGCGGCCCCACAGGAAGTGGACCTGGTCGAGCTCAGACGGTTCGACAAAAAATGAGATTGTCTCCATTATGACGACCAGACGACAAATGTTCAGTGATGTCTCCGTGATCGCGACGGTGAAAACTGGTAGCGATCACCGAATGGTTAGAGGCACACTGAACCTAAACGTTAAGTTGAAGAGGTCTCTTCTAATGAAGTCAACTCTCCGTCCCCCTCGTGCTCTGTTTCAAAGTCCTGAAACCTTTCAGCTCGAGTTACAAAACCGTTTTCAGTGCCTAGAAGACTGCAATGAAGTGGACGATATGAATGAAAAGCTCGTGGAAACTGTCCATGCGGTCGGAGCTAAGTTCTGCAAGACCCGCCGCAGAAGAACACAAAAACTCTCCGATCACACTCTCAATCTCATGGCTGTTAGACGGGAGATGAAGCTACATTCTTCAACAGATTTGACAGCATACAGGCAACTGAACAGACAGATCTCCAAATACATGCGGCGGGACTTGCGCAACTTCAATACAGTTTGTATTGAAGAAGCGATCTAGCGGAACCAAGGCTCCAAAGTCTTTGCCAGAGATCTGTCTGCCAGAAAGAGCCAACTGTCAAAGTTGAAGACCGAGTGTGGCAGCATCGTCTCCGGGACACCTGAGATTTTGAGTGAGATTGAGAGGTTCTATGGGCAGCTGTACACGTCATCGTTGGAGCCACACCCAAGTGTGAGTAACGATCCAAGAACGAGTCTTATCCGACATTATTCCGAAGATATCCCGGACGTCAGTCTGAGCGAGATTAGAATGGCTCTCCAGCACCCTAAAAACGGTAAGTCCCCGGGCGAAGATGGAATTACAGCGGAGATTTTGAAAGCGGGTAGAAAACCGGTACTTGAAGTCCTTCAAAAGCTCTTTAATTCCGTCCTCCATGGTAGCACTACTACGGAGGCGTGGAGCAGAAGTGCTTTGGTCTTGTTTTTCAAGAAAGGCGACAACGCTCTCTTGAGGAACTACAGACCGATTTCCCTTCTGAGCCGCGTCTACATGCTGTTTTCGAGAGTCATTACGAATCGTCTCGTACGCATACTTGACGACTTCCAGCATCCTGAACAAGCCGGTTTCCGAAAAGGCTTTAGTACCTTAGACCACATACACACCCTTCGGCAAATCTATATCGGCAAAACTATTACTTGGACTACTTGGACTAGTATCAGTCGAGCCGACAGAATAACAGCACTGCAGCAAGTTTTCTCTTGATTGACTTTCTTTTGATGTAAGCTAATGAAATATTTATTTTGTGAATGTATTTATTTTTTAAGCTTTTATTAGTTTGTAGGTTGCAACAATTTTGTAGCAAGCTATTTGTCAATATATTACAGGGTTATTTTGCAATCATCATCATTACAGCCCTTCAAAAGTCCACTGCTGAACATAGGCCTCCCCCAAGGAATGCCACAAAGCACGCTCCTGTGCCACCTGCTTACATCGACTTCCTGCATGACTCACCAGGTCTTCACTCCATCTAGTGGGGGGGTCGTCCTACACTTTGCCTACCATTATGATGCTGCCACTCGAGAACCTTTCTTCCTCAACGGTTGTTCGGTTCTTCTAGCCATATGGCCGGCCCACTGCCACTTCAAATAATTATTAATAATGGAATCCATTATAAACTGCCAGCTCATGAGGTACCATGCGGATCACCATCTGATTAGTGACCGCCAGTACGGTTTTCGTCGAGGTCGATCAGCTGGTGATCCTCTAGTCTATCTGACTCATAGATTGGCGGAGGCAGTAGAGTCCAAGGGGGAGGCATTGGCCGTTAGTTTGGACATAGCGAAGGCCTTCGATCGGGTCTGGCACAAAGCGCTTCTTTCGAAGCTTCCTTCCTATGGGCTTCCGTTTCAGTTTCCTTGCTGATCGGAGTATCAAGGTCGTAGTAGACGGTGCATGCTCTGATTTCAAGCCTATCAACGCTGGTGTTCCACAAGGCTGCATGCTATCACCAACGCTGTTTCTCCTGCATATCAATGATATGTTGCTAACTGGTAGCATTCATTGCTATGAGAGCGACAGCACTGGTGATGCCTTATATACCGGGCGTGCCAATATTTCTCGGGAAAACGTCGCTGTGTACCGGGACAAACTTGTGTCTGAAGTCGAGTCTTTGCTTAACAAAGTCTCGGATTGGGGCCGACTAAATCTAGTCCAGTTCAATCCCCAGAAGACACAAGTTTGCGCGTTTACCGCTAAAAAGAACCCCTTTGTCGTATCTCCTCAGTTTCAAGGCCTGCAAGTTTGCTGCCTCAGCTAGTATCGGAATCCTTGGCGTCGACATATCGAATAGTGTGCAGTTTCATGGTCACTTGGAAGGGAAGGCCAAATTGGCCTCTAAAAAGCTTGGCGTGCTCAGCAGAGCGAGACAGTATTTCATGCCGGCACATCGCTTGCTACTTTACAAAGCGCAAGTTCGGCCCCACATGGAATACTGTTCTCATCTCTGGGCCGGGGCACCCCAGTGCCAGCTCCTTCCACTTGACCGTATCCAGCGCAGAGCGGTTCGAATCGTCAACTACCGAGTGCTTTCTGATCGGCTCGATACACTGGCACTGCGTAGAAATGTGTCATCTGTTTGCGTATTTTATCGCATCTATCACGGGGAGTGCTCTGAGGAATTGTTCGGACTAATTCCAGCCGCTCAATTTCACCATCGCACATCGCGACAAAACTCGCGTTACCATCCATACCATCTGGATGATTGGCGGTCCAGCACTGTGCGATTTAGAAGAAGTTTTCTCCCTCGCACAACTTCCTTGTGGAATCAATTACCACCAGCGAATTTTACGGACCGATACGACTTAGGAACCTTCAATAAAAGAGCTTACACCTTTCTAAAAGGCCGGCAACGCATCTGCAATTCCCCTGGTGTTGCAGTTGTTCATGGGCGGCGGTAGTCACTTACCATCAGGTGAGCCGCATGCTCGTTTGCCCCTTTATATAAAAAAAAAAAAAACTTCAGCTTACTAATCAGTTGGGTTATGTCAGTTACTCTAGTTCTACTGCGGATATCCTCATTTATAAGTTTATCACGCAGAGACCCCCGGAGCATAGCCCTCTCCATAGCTCGCTGAGCGACCTTCAGCTTCTTCATACGGCCGGCAGTGAAGGACCACGTCTCAGATCCCGCACCACGCACTGGTTGTACAATTTCGTTTTCAGGTTTTGAGGTATGTCTAACGAAAAGATGTGGCGTAGTTTCCCGAACGCTGCCAAGCCGAGTTGAATCCGTCGATTGACCTCTCAGTCGAAGTTGGACTTACCTAGTCGGACTATTTATCCCAGGTAAACATACTCGTCAACAACTTCGAGCTTAGGGCTCCCAACAACTACCGGCATAGGTGTGACATGGACGTTAAACATCATTTTTGTTTTGTCCATGTTCTTCATCTTAAGACCTACCCGTTGGGAGACACTATTCAGGTCATTGAGCATAGTGCTTAGGTCCTCTCAGATTCTGCCATAAGATATATATCGTCGGCAAATCGAAGGTGAGTGATGTACTCACAATTGATGTTAATACCACTGTCCACTGACTTTGAGAAAGCTTGCTGCAGTGCTGTTATTCTGTCGGCTCGACTGACACTAGTCCAAGTAGTCCAAGTAATAGTTTTGCCGATATAAATTTGCCGACCACATACTAAATATCTTTTTTTGACGCCTTATCAGGATAAAATTCTTTGACAGAGTTATTAAGGGACTGACTCTTCAAGGCACTGAAAACGGTTTTGTTACTCGAGCTGAAAGATTTCGGGACTTTGGAGATATCCTCATACATTTCCTCCATCTTCTCATCGGGATGTGCCGAGGTTGGTGCGTAAACCTGTATGACCTTCAGCGATTACCTTTTGGTGATTCTGAGTTAAGGTACGCAATCCTCGTCGACACACTCTCAATCTTTACAACGTTGTTAACGAGAGACTTGTGGACGATAAATTCGACACCTCCTTGGGACAGATGGTCGCCCTCCCGGTGATAGAGCAAGTTACCGGATTCGAGGATTACCGTGTCCTCCCCCTCTCTTCGGACCTCGCTCAATCCTATAATATGCCAGCGTTACTTGTCTATCTCTTTTTTCAGCTTCACGATCTTCTCGTCAGTCCTCAGGGTGCGTGCGTTCTATGTTGCCAGGTCGAGTCGCCTTAGGTGGCCGTCTCTTTGTTGCTCTAATCATTGGGGGATATTTGCAATAGTTGCCACGCTTGGCGAGCGGGTTGGCCACCGCAGTTTTTTTTATTGTACTTTTGCTGTTATCAGGAAGATACTGCTGCCCATTTCCCTTTGTCGCCCTTAAGGTGACACTAGTCGACAATATTTCCATTGATTTCCATACAAATTTCGGAGGGGTTTTACTACGCTGTTTGACAGTGTACATCCAAAGTTAAACATGATATCGTTTTGTCTCATTATCAAATTTGTCTGTACGGAAACAGAATAGTAAAATAAAATGTTATTAAAAAGTTACGAGCTACCAAAGATTCGTTTTTATTGCCAATTTTAACACAACTTTGGGCGTAAATTAGTAATAAAAGAAGTGTGAAATTTCCAAAACAAAGTCGGTACCGACACAGCTCAATTATCGAAGAATTCAAGAAATTTTATTCGTAATTAATTTATGCAGTGGTTTTTTCATAAAACCCCTTCTTCCAAAGGCCTTTTCGTATTTTTTTACGCGCGTATGTTACTATGAATTATCGTGCATCTCACTGAATAATGTTTGCCCCGGTGCGGTGCGGGAGGACGACGCTTACACACACATGCACGGGCGGTGACGCGGGCTTATTCGAGTTTTATTCGAAACGAAAAGTTTTGCTATTTTGTAATTTGGACGCCAAAGACAAAAGACAGCATGGAAATTGATATAATTGAAAGAGATGATGCGTTTTGGACGACAGACAATTTTGTTTTTTATTTCAATTTTCGTCTGTAATATAATATAATTATAAAAGAAAAAAAATTAAGTCTATAATATACGATTACTATATAAAATTGCAACAATTTCATTGGTGCCGACGGGGATCGAACCCGGGTTGCTCGCGTAGTGTGATACTTACGGCGAACGATAACCATCTGAGCTACCACGGCTCTCAATGCAAGTGTTATAAATAAATAAAGAATTACAAAACAGTTTAATTATTTATTAGACGACTCTTGCGGCGGACAAACAAGGTATATTATGTGGGATTTTCATAGGTACCTACTGTTATTACCTAGATACCTACAACCTACAATACAACAAAATGTCACAAAACGTCACCGCGTCGTGGCCACAAAATTGTAAACTTTAGGTAGGTACGTCAGTACTAAGAAAACAATCTTGATGGGTCACTTGTCTTGATAAAAACCTGTGTTTACGTTTAGTGATATTGAGTATATATAAAAAAAAGTAAGAAGACAGGTAAGTATTTTTGAAAAAAATTTATAGGTAAGCAGAACTAATTACAATTATTATCTAAATATTATAAATGCGAAAGTTTGGATATTTGGATGGACGAATGAAAGGATGTATGTTATTCAATCACGCCAGAACCGCTGAAGGGACCTGGATGATATTTTGCTCAGAGATAGGTTATAGTCTGGAATTTTATTTTTTTTTATTTTTTAAAAATACATTACCCCCGCACTAGCATTTTCTCCTGTATAGTGGAAGCAGTTTACAAACATCCAGACCCGGAACAACTATTTGTAGGCCATACAAATTTTTTTTTTTCTTATTTAAAAAACGTTACACCCACACTAGGAGTTTCTCCTGTATCGTGGAGGCAGTTTACAAACATAAATTGCACAAGGACAAACATCCAGACCCGGAAGAATTATTTGTAGGCCATACAAATACTTGTTCCGTGCGGGATTCGAACCCGCGGCTCCCAGTAATATAAAATATTTCGTTCCCGTGGGATAATTTTTGCAGTTACACACGTTCGAAGCCGAACTCTTGAGTGATCGCTGCATAACCACTCGGAAAAACTAAACATAATAAAATAAGCAATCTATATTAGGTATATAGAGCCACAGAGGTATAATATGAAGCGATAAAGCAGCGCCTAATCATTTCGCGGTTTCACCCGCGTCATCATGTGTCCGAGATGCATGGCATGACATGACACCTAGTTTTATAATTGCAATCAAATATTTTATTTGATAATAATGTATGGAAAAATTGTCATAATTAATGAAGTACTTTTATTTTATCTGTCGGCATACTATGCGCGGTTTTATTCAGTTTTAAAGAAAAACGTACACGATACATGAAAAGTGTGTAGGCAAGAAATGATTCTTGATACATTTGCTATCAACCTCTTATACTCTTATACGGCTCCGTGGCGCAGTGTCTTAGCAATGAGTTGCTGAGCAGGGGGCCGCGGGTTCGAATCCCGCACGGATCAAGTATTTGTATTTGTATGGCCTACAAATAATTGTTCCGGGTCTGGATGTTTGTCCTTGTGCAATTTGTGTTTGTAAACTGCCTCCACGATACACGAGAAAATCCTAGTGTGGGGGTAACGTCTTTTTTTTTAAAGAAATAAATAAAATAAAAACTTATTAATCAATTAAACTTTCAAAATACCATAGCAACGTGAAATGAAAGAGTTCAGAATTAACTAATCATTGTTACGCTCACCTGGGAGATAGATAAAAGCACTCAATTAATTTTGAATTTATTTTAGCTACCAGCTGTTCCCCGCGACTTCGTCCGCATTTAGTTTAGGGTGTTAATTTTGTTGCACGGACGCCTAATAATTTTTCTAAAATTTAAGCATTCTAAGTTACTACTTATAACATGAGCTATCTACTAGTGAAAGTCCCGTCAAAATCGGTCCAGCCGTTTTGGAAATTAACCGGAACAAACAGACAGACAGACAGAAAAATGTTAAAAATTGTGTTATAAGTAGCGTATATAATTTCATATGCAATTAGTAAAAAGCTGTTATTTTGACATTATAACAGACACTTCAATTTTATTTATTTGTGTAGATATAGATAATGATTGAACTAACGGCTAACCTAACCTCGCTCATAGAAGCTTTCAATACTGGCTTCTCAGTTCGCACCGGGCTAGGGGTTATGCGTTGTTTGCGCGTCAAGGCCAAGTATTGAATTATTTTAATTTTACATTATCTCAACTATGTACTATATAAACATGGCATAAACAACGAAGTTTATCTTCAAAAAATTGTCTTGATAATGAAGTAACTTTCGTTCGTAAGGATAAATATGCCATGCCTAATAATTAAATTTTCATTTTTTTTTGTCAAAATAAAAATGCCTAATTGTGGCTTATACGAGTATATAAAAAATAGACATATGGTATCGCGGACTTTTTTTTAGACGGAGTAAAGATCTATATTTTCTGCTTTATTATATTAGTATAAATGTTGCATCGTGTTCGTGTAACTTCGTTTTTGTTCAAACGGTTCTGAATGCCGTACGAACAAGACGTGCGTGAATACTAGTGTCGATATGCTCATCACTGATACTATCTCTGTCGGGCACGATGCCAGGTGAGACAGCGTGCTTTTTGGCCGCGCCCACCAGCGAGTTCGAGCCCGCGACTTGTGCCACCTTAACGACACCCACTGGAAGATATGGGGTAGTGGATATTCTTAACCGCTACTACACGGCTTTTTTACTTTTGCACCCAAGAATTAAAAAAAGTTGTTCAGAATAAATTCAAAAAGAGAAAAGGCAAAAGGCATTTCTGATAAGATATTGAATCATGGGAATTCGTCCAAAATTTCTTAGAAAGTAATTTCATCTTTTAAAATAGATAAAAATATGTTGATGGATACAGCCTTCATAATAGTACTGATCTCCTGTGCGTATTGGAGGACTTCACCACAGAAATGCAGGTTTTCTCACGACATTTTCTCTCACCGTCAAGCACGTGATAAAATGGCAAATAGAATTGCAACTAACAATCTCATTAGTGCCGTCAAGAAAAGAACCCGGATTGTTTGCGGACTGTAAAATTTACGGAGAATGCTCGTCTCTGATTTACCATGGCTCACTACGTATATAATATGAACAAATTTACAGACACCAAGTGCACAAAAACAAGCAGTAATTCACAAGCTCGCAAACACAAAACGCTTAAACAATGCAAGTCGCAAAAATATAAATTTAAATAGAAATTACGGTAGGTAGACGGTAAGAAATTCTCCCTTAACGTCGCACACTTATTACAGAGTTGCAAAATAGCATAACAGGAATCGCTTCGTATGTGTTATCCTGAGGGTGTGGTTGCTATGGTATGGTTGCTATGAAGTAGAAAACATTTACTATTTTATTATAATGATTTATTATTTTTCTTTAAACGCTTTGGCATTGTGGATTATAGAACTTAAAATAAAATAGACAATCGTAAGAATAAAAAGCAGTTAGCAATTAAAACGCTGGCTGGACTGACTTTAAGAATCTCTATTTTATCACAACCAAGCAGAGATCAGTAAAGCAGAGATGACGGCTCCGTGGCGCAGTGGCTTAGCAATGAGTTGTTGCGCTGGGGGCCGCGGGTTCGAATCCCGCACGGAACAAGTATTTGTATGGCCTACAAATCATTGTTCCGTGTCTGGATGTTTGTCATCGTGCAATTTGTGTTTGTAAACTGCCTCTACGACACAGGAAAAAATCCAAGTGTGGTGGTAACGTTTAAAAAAAAATCTTAAAGTAGGTTCTGAGCAACCTAAGGGTTCCTTGGAAAATATGTATTTTTGCTTGTTAAATAATATTTATTTTTATTTATTTATTTAATATTCTTTATTGCACACCATATATAAATTACAGAAATTATATATATAACAGACGTATGCAATGGGCGGTCTTATTGCTGATAGCAATTTCTTCCAGACAACCAATAAATGGACAGGATTGCACGAATATGACAAGGGCGGGGCAAATTGGTGTGTAAGAGAAAAAAAGAGATAAAAAAGAATAAACACATATACATATTATACATACACATACTACAAACATATATACATACAAAAAGTAAAATACATATATATTGAATTATTTAATTAATTAAATGAAATTGATTTGATACATGTAATATATTATTTAATGGCTAGTGTGGAAGTGAAGTTAGAATTTAAAGTTCGAGGTAGTGATTCTTAACTAGTTTTTTAAATACCTGTAGGGATGGTGCGCGTTTTACTGACAATGGGAGTTCATTCCATAAATGAACGGCCTGTACAGTAAAAGACTTGTTCATAAATTTTCTGGTGTATAGTGGCAAATTCAACTTCAAACTCTTTGCTGATCTCAAGTTACGCGAATGGGAATCACGAAGAACCTCAAAACGATTTTTGAGGTAAGAAGGGTAAGAAGGATTAAAGAGAATACTATAGAGAAGATGAAGTATGTGAGCATTCCGGCGAAATCGTATTGGCAACCACTTGAGCTTAGTACGAAAAAGAGATACATGATCATATTTGCGCAATCCAAATATAAACCTTATGCAAAAATTCTGAATTCGCTCAAGTTTATCGAGCTGAGCTTCGGTGAGATCTAGATAGCTGACGTCTGCGTAGTCAAAAATAGGGAAGAGAAGGAACTTGACAAGCATAGTTTTGGTGGAAATATCTCGCTTAGGTACAAATATTATTTTGAAAAACCGCAAAATATGTAATAATAATTATATTATAATATTTCATTTGCACAGTCTAATATATCTATGATCTATGATATGTAATTATTTGATTTTAGTTCCATAAAATAAAATGGATTTGATGATGTACCATTACCTTATAAGTTTGGGAAATATTGGGATAAAGTATCATTCTGTGTATTATGAAACTTGAAAAATGCCTACCACAGTGTAAACGGGGATGTTTTATGGCAAATTTTGGCGACGTTTCATTTGAGCGCTGGGCTATTATGGGACGCATTGAAAGTCGGAAAATATGGGCTGTGAATGATGCCGTCAGGTGCTTCTTTTACGCTGATGATCAATTTATATTTGCGTCGTCGTTGAGTGAGAATGAACATAACTTTAAAAGAAAAGGGAATAAATGTGAACGCAAGTAAAACGTAACTGATGGTTTTTGAAAGAAAAGATAAAAAACGACATGTAAAATATGAATAGAAGAGAGCGTTGTCACCCCTGAGAACTATGGAATGGGTTCTATAGTCCTCAGGGATGACAACGTATCTGCATTGAGTAACAATTTGATTCTTAATCAAGGATAGATGAAGATGGCTATGGGCCACAGCATCCACTTACCATCAGGTGGACAGCGTGCTCGTTTGTCAACCATTTCTATAAAAAAAAATATATGAAAACAAACTTAAATTGTGCCCACTGTTACGAAAGGAATGCTTCGGTAGTTTAAACACGTAGAAAGAATTATTGCGAAAAGAGTAATTAAATGCTGCAGAAGTGAGTGGAGGAGACAGAAATGGCGGCCATAGACGAAAGGACCGAGGAGTCGATGAACCAAATTGGCGATATATTAAAAATAGGCCAAATTTAGAGTACCCTTAACCATCGAACATATAGGCGTACATATTACATATAGGTATGAAAGAAGCAAGAGAGATTCCTCAGGATCGTGCCGAATAGAAGTCTGTAGTCTCTGCTTCCCTCTGGTAACAGACGTGAGAGTTTATTTACTCGTATGCATACAATGAAAACAAATTAAATTGATCATATTTTTTTTAAATAAAAAATTAAGTGCTAAATGAACTCACAGACCTGATGGTAGATCTAAATTGTATTTCATTTTAAAATGTTTTCCAAAAATATTCTTCTCCATCAGTCCGTAATACACCACTGCTAAACATGGGACCCTACGATTGAATGAGCTTTTCCTCTAAACACTGCGCCTGCCGGATGGATTAGCGGTCATGCTGAATTTTAAGTTCGTTTTACTTCTATAAATACCGCTATCTACACACCAAATTACCGTGTAGTGGCGATGTAAGAGTATCCACTACGCCATATCTTCCCGCGGGTGTCGTAAAAGGCAACAGAGGGAGACAAATCAGGAGATGGGCAGCAGCGTCTTCCTAATAACGACTAAAAATAAAAAATAAACCGTGATTGCCAAACCGCTTGAAAAACGTAGCAACTTTGGCAAATATCCTATAAGACAATCTATCGAGGAGACCTATGTTCAGCAGTGGACTTTAATAGGCTGTAATGGTAACTCTTTCTACATCTATATAGATAGCAATATTTTGCTGCACTGGACTTCCTATAGTCGCCTTTTATGACACTCAGAGACACGAAAGAGGGAACAAGATACATTTTCACTGCTTATATGAGGAAACTGTTTTAAAGTTATCGGAGTTTTCTATTACAGTTTAATGTTGAAATTATCGCAGGCGCATTTAATGATGCTTTATATATTTTATATTACAGTAAAATCTAGTTAAAAATAAAATAGTAGCATAATCATAACTTCACGTACTTTCAGATACATTTTAACTATGACCGCTCTAAATTTTGTAGGTGAATAATAATTTACTTTTCAAGTTTATACATATAGGAAGGTATCATCCCTAAAATATATAATTTTTATATATTTATAAGCTCACAAACGGGCACACAGTCCACCTGATAGTATGTTGATGCTGGTGCCCATAGACATCTACATTCATCCTCGATTAAGAATCAAAATGCAGGTGCGTTCTCACCCCTGAGGACAATGATGGTATGCCACTCAGTACTCGTATTAAGCTGTTATTTTACGATGTCATTCTGTGAGAGCGTGGTCCATCCCCGGTCGAACCGATCGATTCGTGCTAAACTATCTATAATTTAGCTGTATGAACGTAAACAGATCACTTCTATCTCAATAACATTAATTCCTTATATATTTAAACTATGATGGTAACGATTTAACAAAAGTTTCGCTGCCTGTTTTAAGCAGGGCATGAATGTTAAATAGAATCAAAGTAAGGTACCGCATATGGATGCGCAATAATGAAATTACGTTATACAATTCGATTATTGCAGGTACAGGGTAATAATTATAAAGTATACCTTATAAGCGAATAAATTACGTTAATTTTGAGTATGAATTCTTATTATTATTTATTAGAGTTAAAAAACTTGAAGTTACAGCCTATATACGTCCCACTGCTGGGTACAGTCCTCCCATCATTTCTGAGAGGGTTTTAGGGTAAGAAAATGTCCGCTGCGCTGCCCCAATGCGTGTTGGCGAACTTAACATGTTTTTTTTTTTCTAATTTTTCAGTCATGTAGGTTTCCTCATGATGTTTTCCTTCAAAGTCAAGCGCGTGGTAAATCAGCACTTAAAATTGCAATTAACAATTTCATTGGTGCAGGTGGGGATCGAACCCGGGTTGCTCGCGTACTGTGAAATTTACTGTACTGTACTGTATCTGAGCTACCACGGCTCCTTAATTATCTTAATTAATTATTTATTATGTTGATTAAATCAAACCACTTTGAATTAAATAATTAGTTAGAAATAGACCACTTTGATCAAAAAATCAGCAAGTCACCTGCAAGATCAGTGAGTTAAGACTAATATTACAAATAATATTATAAGATATAAATTTGAAAGAGGTAATTATGTATTCTTGTCTAGTTAACTGAGACATTTTTATAGTTTGTAATTGAAGTTTATATGAATATAATTGCTATGTAAACTGTAAAGATATGTAAATATTTAATATTGGAATGGATATTAATATCTAGTGTCATAGACATGACAAGAATTAACATATCCACTTCCACGATATGAATCTTTATACTTTTTTTAGGATCCCGTAGTTACCCAACAAGAAACCCTTATAGTTTCGCCATGTTCGTCCGTCCGTCCGTCCGTCCGTCCGCGGATTTACTCAGAGACCCTAGATGCTACAAAACTATAATTTGGCATAGTTATAGATATTATTCACGCTTGGGAAACTGTGAAATAAAATATTAAAACACATTTATATTTTAAGTACTTCCCATACAAGTAATGGATAAAGAGTTTTTTATCCGTCTATTTCATTATGTGGAATATCGTTGGATAGATCTTTCAAAAACACTGCGGGGTGTGAAACAACATTTTTTCAATTCAGGGGTGCCTTTGTGATATATTTAGCTTTAAAATAGTATTTTTCGTTAGAATCACGTGTCCCCGCCGCTACCAACTAAACCGCTGTTTCTAGAAAAGTGAAAAGTATATATGATAGTAGGATATATAATAACGTTAAAAGGAAAATTATCAGAACTAAGTAGATTTTACAATTTAACGAGTAATAGTTGACCAACTTAAAAATGCGCTTGGATTAGTAAAAAATTCGTTACAACTCCATAGCAAATGCCTTAAAACCAGCTGCATTATAACTTTGTAATGTTATTGTGAATTAAAAAATAAACATACGAGTATTAAGAAAACGACTTATATGCATTACTACTATAGATTTACTTTTTCATTTGCGGGATAAGCAGGGAGGATTTTTCTTACTTACTTACAACTTTCGCTTATTTTGTTGTTGGTAGTTATTGTAGGCCACATTCAAAGTATTCATACAATCATATAACCTCATACAGTTTCATTCGTCACACTCTTGGTTTACGCGGGCGATCTGAGGATAGTTAATGACCATAGCGAAGAAAGGTTCGCTATGGTCATTAAGTCATGTCGCACGAATGTGTCGGCTCGACCGGGGAAGGACCACGCTCCCACATAATACATATATATATATATATATATATATATATATATATATATATATATATATATATATATATATGACGGCACCTGCACCGTTGTAGGTGCGGTGGCGTCGGTCTAGCTAGACAGAATTCTCGTAAACGACACGTGTACCGCACACCTGCGGCATTGCACCTGCGTTGCCACCCGTCCTGCTTGTATAAAACGGACGGAGCGGCCGCCGTTAAGACAGTCTTGGCTCTGACGTGGAACGGTGCGCTTGTCGTATTCCGTTACTAGTTTATCCTCGACTCGTTGGATAATTAATTCGTGTAAACGAATTAATTATTATTCCTTACTACAAAATCAGTCTCTGTACTATACCCTATATATTTCCTACATATATATATATATATATATATATATATATGTACACACCCCTAGCTGCCCCGACATAGTTCGACTATACAGGGGCCCATACAGCTGTAGATTCGACGGACAACTAAGGGTGGGGCTTGAAATTCCTATGGATAATTAACATATATAAGGGCTAGGTAAGTAAATAGGACGTTCCGAATCGAGGACCGACCCCAAGGCGCGGTCAGGCGTTAAGTATTTGCATGTAAGTAGTGTGTTAGAAGGTGTGTATGTGTGACCTGACGTCCCGATTAAATCGGACAGAAGATCCACCAGAGCTGCGGTTCTTCCAATGTGCGCTCCCTCCAGTCGTAGTTCACCAATTGACTTCTGCCGTCATTTCACTATTTAAGTTTATTAACTTTATTGTACATTTATTTAACTTCAAACTCAACTAAAACCCCGTTAATTTTAATCAAACACGTGACACAAGGCATAACTAATGAACGGTCGATCAAAGTTCAACCTCCCGTTTCACTTAGCAACAAAATTATAACCACGAGCAAGAACGCGATCTCTTCTCGGGTCACAAAGTTCAGCGTTCCACCCAACAAACTAGAATTCTTTCGTACGATATTAACCGTCCACACAAGCAAAAAATGCGTAAATATTGCAAATGAGCTTCAAAATGCAATCACTATACAAATTGACGTAAATTAATTGCAGCCAAAGGTAAGTTAATTTAATCAATCAACACTTAAACCGTCCTCGTTATCGCGTAAAACGCACTAAATATGATAACTCGAAATAGAAGCGATCTTAAAGCGACCTCACGAGTCTAGCGAGAAAAAACTATTTAGAGGTTATACGGTACGCGACCACGACGTTCTAGTAACTGCACTGCATTAATAACTTCCGACGCGCCTTGCCCGCAACCAACTCGCCGAACGTCAAAACCGGTTGGAATGCACCACGCCGAGCGCCCCCTAGTGTTAATTCTTAAAATTAGCATTTGGCGCGAACATATATATATATATATATATATATATATATATATATATATATATATATATATATATATATATTAATAACTCCTATGTTAATATATATATTGGGGTTGCACTGACGAGAATATATAGATAGATAGTCAACTATGATCACCTTTTGATCATTGATCATTGATACTTACTTGACATGTGAATGATTTGATGTAAATTGTGTAATTTTAAGTCTGAGTTGAAAATAAATCATTCAGTTACGATCTTCCTATTTGGGCCCATTTTTAATCGTTATAGCCGTCAAACCGCGAACTCAGTTATTATGCTCATTACGAAGAAAGCCCACGTATTGTGACGGGCAACGACGGTACACTACGTCTACATTGTGCGTAGCCCGACACGCACTTGGCCATTTTTTATAGGTTAAAAGGTGATATGCAAGCACACATTCCACCTCATGGTAAGTGGTTGCTGTGGCCCATAGACATCTACATCTATCCTCGTTTGCGAATCAAAACATACTGCTGAATTATGTGCATTGTGGTTTTTTTATCCTCGAAGTTTTCATGTTATAAGTTAGTAGTGTGTATCTGTGTGTCTGTCTGTGGAATCATAGCTCTTGAACAGAGGAACCGATTTTAATTAAGTTTTTTTTTCGTTTTTATTTTAGTATAAGGGTGACAAACGAGCGTACAGTACACCTGATGGTAAGTGGTTACTGTGGCCCATAGACATCTACATCTATCCAAGTTTCCAAATCAAAATGCAGATGCATTTTCACCCGTGAGGACGAAGATGGAATGCTTCGTTTTCAGTAAAAAGGGACTCCGGTTCTTGTCACTCAGCATGTGAAACACAACAGCTTTAAGTTGCTATTTTACGCTGGTATTATGTGAGAGCGTGGTCCTTCCCCGGTCGAGCCGACACATTCGTGCGACAACTATACTATTAATATAGCTGCAGCATCACTCTACCACGTATGAGAATGGTTTCTTAATTGTTAGTGTTCTTAGCCATGTTTCAAGCATATTTGTTCGTCAAATCTTTTTGTTTCGCGGGGGTTTTTAAAATTTTAAATTTAAGTTATATGTCCATGTTAATTTTTTTTATTTTTTTTTTTACAAATTTCAATAAAATTTGATTACATGTTATGTTATGTTATCTGTGTAATTTTTAGAGATTATCGGTCCGAGGGAAATGATACAGTCCATCAAAATATGAAATTCTCATCAGAAATTCAATCAGTCGTCGATGGCGAACAAGAGGACTGATTCTTTTTTCACTCGAGGGTTAATTATATCGATTCATCGAGAAAAGACAGCCATGGTTCTACGTATATCTATTATGTTTTTTATTATACCATGGAAAATAAGGCTTTTTGATATATTTATATTCAAAAGTTTGATAAGATAAAAAATAATTGTTATGAATAATATCTGATAAAAACAAGTAAATATTATATAGAATAGAATACAATGATTTTTTATTCAATATTGATTATTACATAATACTTATTGAAATTCTTATACTACTATATACATACTATATACATTATTCCCTAAATCGGCTTCAAATTTCCCAGAACGTAAATTGACTGGAGCAAAGCCATATATTGTACACTATTTATTATAAAAAAGTAATATAAAAAGATTTTTCCTTTTTTATAACATTTTTAAAAAAAGATCCGAAATACTCCTTGCCTTTAATCTACGATTTTCAACGATAAAACGCTGTTTTAATCTTTCAACAACATAGATAGAACAAGGCCGTAATGTAAGGTTGTCAAACGTATTCCAATTGAACATTTTTGATTGTTTTAACTTGTTTTTATTTTACCGCGTATGATATATTATGTTTAGAATGTCTTACAAACAAGTATGTATTGAGTGTATATAATATATTCTGGTTTATCGGAACATCGTAAACATTTTTCTTATTATTCGGCTTGACCGGGGAACGACTAATAAGCTCTCACAGAATTTCAGCGTAAAATAGCAGCTTAATGCTGAAGAATTTTGTTAAGCATTCCATTTTAGCGCTCAGGGATGACAATGTGTGTGTATTTTCATTCCAAATCGATGATATATGTAGATGACTATGGGCTACAGCATCAACTTACTGTCCACTTGATGGTAAGTGGATGCTGTGTGCTCGTTACAAAAATCCACGTTTTTCTAATAGCCAGTTGCTGTCAGCCAGTTGCAATTGAGAGCCAAAGAGTATAATAATTTCGTTTTATTGACATCTATTGAATTTTCCATTCTTCATTGAGTGGAGACACATTGCTTGCGGGTGGCGAATATTCGTTTTATGTCTGCACCCGGTCGACGGAACTTGATATCCATCGGAAGGATGGCACGCTACATGAATATTTATGTGCAATTTAACCATATCTTACGTTATATTATATTATTCACACAGTGGTAGAGTCACGTGGCAGCTTTTGATGTCGCATGGATGGGCCGGTCGAACCGGGGTAGTACCACGACCTCACAGAAAACCAGCGTGAAGTAGAGGTTTACCTCTGCGTTTCGCTTGGTGAGTGCAGGTGGCCGGAGGCCCTTTTTACTGGAAATGAGGCATTCCATCTTAGTCCTCACGGGTAACAACGCATCTACATTTTGATTTGTAATAGAGAATAGATGTAGATGTCTATGGACCGCAGCAACCACTTACCATCAAGTGGACTGTGTGCTCGTTTGTCACCCTTATCCTATAAAAAAAAAATATATTAATATCATTGTATAATCATCACAAGTTCTCGGTTATAATGAATGTTTCAGTTATCATTATTTAGTATCAAATATTTGAAGCTATGATAAGTAAAAATATACATTATTCATTGTCATATTAAAAAATCTAAAAATGTAGACTCCAATTATCATACAGTCATATTAACCGCAGTATAGTGCAAAGATCGCTGACGGAATTTTTACAAATACTGAATGGTTATACTCAGCCTTTGAGTGAGAAAAGACCAGCGCTCTTATCACCAGCTGCAAAGAAAAGTCGTGGACAGAGTTTCTTATGGAACTATACCGCACGTAGACTTCATAAACCGATAGTATCTACAGCAAATGGCACAAATATTTAGTCAACTCTCAGATACTCATACTCCCAAACCTTACTCAGAAGGAAAGGATACCAAAATGTCAACGCACGTAGTATCCATCACTAGTGCTTTACTTGTCTTCCAAAAGAGTAAAGTCATACCATCGAGTCTCCTGTCATTGTCACTAAACCTATTACATAATTAGTAGGAAGTGGACAAAAACAATATCACCTGAAACTAGCTGTTGGATATTATTTAGTAAAGAAGTGAAAATATGGATCAATTCACGTCCAAAGGTAATTTTAATTATTCCTACACTTTTTTATATCACCGTTTGTTATACTCGTCGTATAATAGCAGACTCAGAAGTGTCACCATCTCTTATACCACGGGTATTGTCCAAAGCATTAAAGAGTAAATGAAACAAGAAATCAATCAAGGTTCAAATCCATGAGAAAAAACATTGGTTTCTACTAAGGATGACACGTGAAGTTATTGAAATAATAAACAATTTCAATATTAAATGCGGGCCGGGTACTCCCACCTGAGACCAACCTTGGGATCTTGTAGTTAATAAAATTTTATTGAAACCTAATCATTCCACTGCAAGACTTCAAGATACAATAAGCTCATTCTGCGGTACTCTGCTTTAACGATGACATCAGGACGTATGTCTCCCCAGCTCCCCCATGACAAACATATAAATATATACTACCGCTCTGTTTGTTGCGGGGGGAAAAACGTATATTCCAAGCACCAATCATAAAAGCATATAATAGTTGTAATCATACATTTTACCAAATATATACATTTGTGAAAGTTGCATTCACATAATATTACTATGTTGAATTACTATGTGCATTCAACCGTTCTGGAATATATAATAATCTGGGCAGCATAATTTCGTAATTGCGTATTCAAGTGCAAGGAGCTCTTACAATAACTAATGTGCTTACAAGTTTAATAGCTGAAGTCAACATACTAAGTTTTATTAAATACTATTGTTACTTGAACTTTAGCATGATGAGGATATGTATAATTATGACTTATGACTATTTATTTCATTTTAGCTAACAGCCTATGAAAGTCCACTGCTGAACATAAGCCTCCCCCATATATTTGTTAATAGGGGTAATGATTTTCAATGTTGCCACGTTTGGCAAGCGAGCTGGCAACCGCAGTTTTTTATATTTAGTCGTTACTAGCAAGGCGCTGCTGCTTACGACACAGGTATTAGATATTCTTACACCGCCATTACACGATACAGGTTTAGCGGATACAATCTAGCATAGTTTGTGTCTCTATGTGGGTACTTCATTGAAAAGCCTTAAGTAACATTTAGGATATTCTTCTCTATGGAAATCTTAAGGCTCCTTTGAATTCTGTGCCTAATATTTTCTGTGACGCGAATTCATAATCCTGTCTTCTCGTAATTTGATTGAGAGAAATATAAACACAGTTTTCAGGAATATTATATCAATTAAGTCCTTTCTTGGGACTCATGTAGACAAATCGACAATTAGATAAATAGACAGAAAAGTAGACTGATTACAATAAACATGTGACTTAGCTTTGTTTTTAGCTGTATTATTATTCCAAGACGGCTGGGACCTTGTGCGAAATTTTGGTGAATTCCACCCATTTTTTGCAAACTCGTGAGAGAGAGTAAATAATTGGGAAAACAACTGTTAGACTTAAAACGTTGTAAGTTTAAATTCGTTTTTCGACTTCTTTCTAGCAACAATTTTACATATGCATAATCTCTACGTTAAAGAGGCTTCCTTAGTAAAATAAACACAGTAAAGGTCGTCAAGCTACTTACCAATATCGAGACATGACATTTAATTTTTGACAGACCGTGATGACAATATAGGTAAATTATAATAGTCCTGTAAATATGTATTTGAATAATCTTATCGATATTATGTTTATCAATATTAAATTTAAAAATTAAGTATCAATATATTGCTTATCGATATTTTTATATATTAAAAATTAGATCTCTATACTGAATCATGTATGAGGTATAAATAAAACATTATAAAAGTTTTAAGAGGGCAATGAGGAAAAATGTCGATCAGGATAATGTATTTTACACACAGCAATCTGTTATTATACCTCTACAAATATTATGTAAAGTAATAATATATTAGATATTTATAAAATCAATGCATAATTATATTAGTAATTAATTAAGTAAAAAATAAATGACTACTCCGTAGCGTAGTGGCTAAGCGTTTGGCTGCGGCACTACAGGGTTCTGTCCCGCACTGAACATGTGTTTGTATGCCCTAAAATTAATAGTCTGCGTCTGGATGCTTGGCCTTGTGTAATTAATGTATGTTAAGTGTATGCCTCTGTTTTCATCTTTTTAACTTAAAAGGTTTTTTTTTAAAGAAAGGGTAAAAATAATGTTCTTTTTTTAACACCAATTGAATAGATTTTTCAAAATTAGTACTCATTAAATCTAATGTTTTTAGATGAATCTATAAAAACAGTAAACATTTACAATTAGGTAATCACAAATAACTTCGAGGTTAGTTATAATATAATCGAATTCTTGCTAAAATGTACAATAATTTTATAGGAATACTATATTTTGCTACATATAGAGAAATCTAATTAACATACACCCAATTGTGGAAGCTTCCACGAATGGAAGAGCAGTTCGCCTAGTTTGGTTTGAAACATTGCAAATTCCAGCACTTAGCTCGAATTTGCAATGTTTGTCACAAATATGTTTTAACTGTTAAGCTTTTCAATTGGTACACGTAGCACTCATTAAACCACTATATTTAAAAATTAATATAAATAAATTAATATTTTTAAATATGTATTTTTATTGAACAATAGAACGTAAGCAATTCTGATAGATAGCTCCAGATAATATAGTTTCAAAGTATATTCACCTATTACCACACATAACTACGTCGTTAGACCACCACAAATCGTAACTACTGATCATGTAGTCACGTGTTCAAGTACCAAGTCGGGACCAAATTTTATTATTGGATTTTTTCTGTCAAGAAATTCTCGAAAGCAGTGTTACACTCACGTGCTTCGGAAAGCACTTAAAAATGTTGGTCCTACGCCTGATATCCCTCAGGTCGTGTCAGATTACATATCCCATCGAACTAACAGAATTAGGAAATTGAATGTATTTGTATTTACGAACACAATCGTATAGTATATAAATCGTATAAAAACCTCTCCTACATAGATGGCTAGTCTTCGGTCTGACGTTCTTGATCGAAATTTGCTTTAAATATCGCCAAAATCGCTTCCCGAAGCAGCGATTCTTTGCTTCTGATCGTCTTTGTGCTCCGTAATTTTTTGCGTTATATCCGGTTGAGACAAACTGTTATTTATCCCAGCAAACGCAATCCTGACGTTGCGCACAATAATTGGCATGTTATTGCCTGACCTGAATCTTATCAGTCTGCTGATGACGGCCCTAGCCTTGGCGATACGATCCTCAATTTTTATTCTTCGAACAGGGATGGCGCTACTTTGTCCTATAGAATCTCCAGCCATGGGGAGCTTCGCGCCAATAATACGGCATACTGTCAGTGTGGCATCAAAAATAATTGAGTCCGTATAGCAAAGATTCCGACTCGCTTCCACATAAGTCAAAAGCATTGGGTTGCAACTGAGCCCGATACGCTAGTCCTCCAGTTTCTTCCCCTTTCGCCTTAATGTGCACCAGCAATGCGTTTGTGTTCACATCCTTTGTACAATGCATGCGACGTACTCCACCAGTAACGGGTGCCGCTTGACGAGTTTGAGAGGACCCTGCCGACACCAAGCCAGGTGGTAAGGATGATTTATGGAATGGCTGCCAGGTGGTCTTGCAGTAAGTTGGCTAAACGCAGACTAGAATTGAATAGACTCAGAGCTAAGGTTTAAAAGCATTTTCTATAAAAAAGGTTTCTTTTAACGAAGATGAATAAAGTGCTTTATGATCATTGTGAATATTAAAAAAATATATAGATAACTTTTATTGAGTGAAGTTTTGTAAATTATTAAGGCATTGTTACCAAAACTGTTTATGAATTATAAAAGGACGCAGTATGAATAGAAGCATTATTGACAATGCGAACGAATCAATCATTGCTTTTTCACTCTGTCTGAATGCCTTTTTATTGATAGTAAGCTTTTCTGATGTTATCGTGGAATCGTTGAATCGTTATTTTTTTTTTGGAAATTATAACTAAATACAGACAAAACCAGTTCTAACGTTAGTATCAAAAACAAGTTTTGTCATCGCAGCATTTTGATACCTTCTCACATTCACTTGGTAATATAATGAACATATAAAAATACCTATGTCTTATAAGGGCCTTTTATTTTATTGTCTTGTTGTCTTGTCTAGTGGTCGATAAAGGTCGTCAGGTCTGATCATGAGGTCTCAGGTTCAAGTTCGCATGGGTGATTTCTGGATCTTGACAAAAGCGCCATGTACCGGGTCCAATTGTGAACCTAAACCATCCAGGGACCCACTCAAACGTACACAAATAATTTATTCAAAATCCTTCGAGCCGTTTTCGAGTTTAGCGAGACTAATGGACAACACTTGATTTTTAAATATAAAGATATAATTCCCGAGCTATAATTAATATTTTTCTTTACATTCATAACAACGTCCCCGACACCGCAATCCCCTTCGTGGGTGGAATTTCGTAAAATTCGATCTCAGTTGAATTCTAGATGACAAAAATAATAATTTCGCCAAATTTTAAAACTGTAGGAGCTATTTTTAATTTTACTTTTAACGCCCCCGCACTCGCCTTTGTGGGTGAAATTTTATAAATTCCGTTCATAGTAATTTTTCAGATGCCTAAAAGAATATTCTGGCCAAATTTTATACCTATAAGAGCTATAATTTAGAAATGTGATTTATTTAGATTAACGTCCTCTCAATTTCGTCCTGGAATTTCGAAAAATCCGTTCTTAGCTGACCTCTACTCAGCGAAATAAATATTCTTACCAAATTTCAAATCTCTAGGCCTTATGGTTCCGGAGATAAGGTAAGATGTAAAATAAATTCTAAGAGAAACCATTCTTCTTCATGTCTGATTTTTAATAATAAGTGTAACCGGGTCATCTCGACACTCATAATACGAAACACAGCAGCATTAAGCTGCTATTTTATGCTGGTATTATATGAGAGCGTAGTCCTAAGCCGATCGAGCCAACCCATTCGTGCTACAACCATAATATACCTGCAACGTGGCTCTTTAAAGAAAATCATCGATTTTTGCTGATATTTGTGCAGTTTAGGCCCTTTTTACTGGAAATGAGGCATTCCATCTTAGTCCTCACGGGTGACAACGCATCTACATTTTGATTTGTAATAGAGAATAGATGTAGATCTCTGTGGACCGCAAGAACCACTTACCATCAGATGGACTGTGTGCTCGTTTGTGACCCTTATCCTATAAAAAAAAAACTTATCATAAAAGGCTTTTACAGTATAATCAGACCCGGATGATCAGTATGTTTCTGAACATCACATCTTTATTTTGGGATTAATGATTTTACTGATGAATTATCTAAACGCCATCCAATCGGAGTATGCAGACTTCGCCTCAGGCGGCTTTACACGTGATGCAATAGAGTGGAGACCGCGTTTAGGCAAACGTAGTGTGGGACGAGCTGCGCAAGGCGGATGGCAGCAATTGCATGCGTAAGGCCGAAGATCGGCCTAAAGGACGCGCCTTGAGAGAGGCAGTGGATTGCCACAGGCTAATGATGATGCAGGGGCATGACGTGGTTGTTAAAAATGAGTGCCACCGTTAATATATTTTCCAAAGGATCAAATGCAGCGGATCGGGGTCGAGGTTAAGGGACATCGCAGTGGCGTTGGGAAATAAGCTCGCATATCACTCGCTATTTTGATCCATAATTTGACGACGCATTGTATGCAATGGTTTGACTTGACTTCGCCATGACTTTTCTGTGAGTGTTATTGATGGGGAATGTTAACCACGGCTAACTGATACACTAAGAGCTTTACGACAGTTTGACACAGTGTGTGTTAACTTTTAAAATTTGCTATATGTGGTTTCGGACGAATTTTATGCCTGCAAGCGTTTAAAACGCCATATGGCAGTTTTATAACTAAAGTGACAAACGAACTTTAGTTGTAAAACGAGTGCACCTTATGGTAAAGATATTTAAGTAAAGAAGTCTTCAGATGTGTTGCTGTCTCTGAGGACAAAGATGGAATACCTCACAGTCTATTATTAATATTGGCTCTCTATTCCCATTAGACCCAAACACACCATTGCAAGCTATTGGCGGTATTGCTATTTGGCATAATGCTATTTGGCAGTAGGTTAGTACCTATAGGACTCTCGGGCAGGAAAGGAGTCCTAGCCCCTTTTACCACTATATGAAATCTCTGACCAGTAAAACGATCATAAAGTCCAAAAACGCAGTTGAACTATAATCTATTTTGTAGCGAAAGTCGTTACTATCATCATCGTCATGTTAATGTGTAAATTTGATGGGTTGAAATAATGACAGTGATGAAAATGTTTTAATGACCATGTGGCTGGTGCAAAACCTGCTCACTGAGTGGTTGGTCTTCCTATATGGATTTGATAGTTTCATCAATACGAAGAAGTTTTAAAGTCAATTGAATTGTTAAATAAACAATATTGTCTACCGAAAAACTTTCAGTTGGAGATAGCTCTTTACTGTTGTTTTTTTTTTTTTTTTTTTTTTTTATAGGAGAGGGGGCAAACGAGCATGCGGCTCACCTGATGGTAAGTGACTACCGCCGCCCATGAACAACCGCAACACCAGGAGAATTGCAGATGCGTTGCCGGCCTTTTAAAAAGGAGTAAGCTCTTTTCTTGAAGGTCCCTAAGTCGTATCGGTCCGGAAAAATCGCTGGTGGTAAACTATTCCACAAGGAAGTTGTGCGAGGAAGAAAACATCTTCTAAATCGCACAGTGGTGGACCGCCAATCATCCAGATGGTGTGGATGGTATCGGGAGTTCTGCCGCGATGTGCGTTCGTGAAATTTGGCGGCTGGGATTAATCCGAACAATTCCTCAGAGCACTCCCCATGGTAAATGCGAAAGAAAATGCTAAGAGATGCAACATCTCTTCGCAGTGCCAATGAGTCGAGCCGATCGGAAAGGACTCGGTCGTCGACGATTCGAGCCGCTCTGCGCTGGATGCGGTCAAGTGGAAGAAGCTGGCACTGGGGAGCCCCAGCCCAGAGATGGGAACAGTATTCCATGTGAGGCCGAACCTGCGCCTTGTAAAGTTGCAGGCGTTGAGCCGGCATGAAATACTGTCCCGCTCTGCTGAGCACGCCAAGCTTTTTAGAGGCCAATTTGGCCTTCTCTTCCAAGTGACCACGAAACTGCACGCTACTCGATATGTCGACGCCAAGGATTCCGATACTGGCTGAGGCAACAAGGGGAGTACCTTGAAACTGAGGAGATACGACAAAGGGGTTCTTTTTAGCGGTAAACGCGCAAACTTGTGTCTTCTGAGGATTAAACTGGACTAGATTTAGTCGCCCCCAATCCGAGACTTTGTCCAGCAAAGACTCGACTTCAGACACAAGTTTGTTCCGGTACTCGGTGACGTTTTCCCGAGAAATATTGGCACGGCCGGTGTATAGAGCATCACCAGTGCTGTCATCTGCATAGCAATGAATGCTACCAGCTTGCAACATATCATTGATATGCAGAAGAAACAGCGTTGGTGATAGCACGCAGCCTTGTGGAACACCAGCGTTAATAGGCTTGTAGTCGGAGCATGCACCGTCTACAACGACCTTGATGCTCCGATCTGCAAGAAAGCTGGTGATCCAATTGCATAATTTCTCGGGAAGCCCATAGGAAGGGAGCTTCGAAAGAAGCGCTTTGTGCCAAACCCGATCGAAGGCCTTCGCAATGTCCAAACTAACGGCCAATGCCTCCCCCTTGGACTCTACTGCCAACGCCCATCAATGAGTTAAGTAGACCAGAAGATCACCAGCTGATCGACCCCGACGAAAACCGTACTGGCGGTCACTAATCAGCTGGTGATCCTCAAGGTAACGCATGAGGTGGCAGTTTACAACGGATTCCATTATTTTGGAGAACAAGGGGGTGATGGCGATAGGCCTGTATTTGGACGGATCTGAGCGGTCGCCTTTTTTAGGGATCGGGTGGACAAAAGCTGTCTTCCATGATTTCGGGACTACGCCTAGGGAGTAGGAGTACCGGAAAAGACGCGTTAGAACCGGTGCCAACTCCGGAGCACACGTCCTCAGCACAATTGGGGGGATTCCGTCAGGCCCACTCGACTTGTGGATGTCAAGGGAGAGGAGTGCTCTGCGAACCGAGCGCTGTGAGAATCGCACATCCGGCATGGAGCACTCACACCGCGGGATGGTCGGCGGTGTGTTCCCCCCGTCATGAACAGTCGAGTTGGACGCAAAAAGGGAGCCTAAAAGGCCGGCCTTCTCTTTTGCGTCGTGGGCCAATGAGTCGTCCTCCCTGTGCAGAGATGGTAGTGATGGCTTACAGAAATTCCCTTGGACAGCCTTGGCGAGAGACCAGAATGCACGGGTTCCCGAAGGAAGGCGAACTAGTTTCTCGCCAATTCTGCCTATGTGCTCTGACTTTGCCTTGGCAATAACTCTTTTGAAGGACCTGGAGGCGAAGTTGTACTTCTTTTTGAGTGTGCTGGTGTTTACATCCCGAGTCACCGAAGCCGCAGCCCAGGCTTGATAACACTCCTGCTTACTGCGTAATGCAGTCTTACAGGAGCGACCAAACCAAGGCTGAGATCTGCCTCCGATGGGTACCACAGATGATGGAATAAATAGTTCCATTCCCTGTAGCACTACATCAGTGACAGAGTCAGCAACAGCGCTGGAATCATCCGGCGAGAAGCAAACCCGCCCCCATGGGTAGGAAGCAAAGAAAGACCGCATTCCGTCCCAATCCGCCGACCTGTAATGCCAAACACGGCGGCAACCTGCAGAACGCAACCGCGAAGGGAGCGTGAGTGGCACCACACTCCGGATCAGACAATGGTCCGAAGAGCCAAGAGGGGCATCGACGGAAACCTGATATCCGTCCGGATGAGAGGTCAGCAGAAGGTCCAACAGGGAAGGTGTATGATCCTCAACATCTGGAATCCGCGTAGGCGATGTAACCAGTTGTGTCAGACCATATGCCAAGGCAAAGTCATAAACAGATCTCCCCGCATGATCGGTTAAACGTGAACCGAGCCATTCGGCGTGGTGGGCGTTAAAATCGCCAAGGATCACGATCTCTGCGGATGGGACCTGTTGTAGCAAGGAATCTGTAGCCATTTGGACGTGGTTGATGAGTCGGTCTGTTTCGGCATTACCGCTATGGGACCTATAGAGGCACACGTAGACGCGCGGATGGTCGTCGCTGTCTACGCGTAGCCAAAGGATGGACAGGTCCGAACCTTCAAGACTGCCGAGGCGTCGAGAACAGATGTCCTCTCTGACATACACGCAAACTCCAGCCCGAGGCACAAAGGAGTGCTCCAATTTGTACCCCGGGTAGGAGAGATACGAAGTATCAGCCGGAGAGGACACCTGCGTCTCGGTCAGAAAGAGCAAGGCCGGCTTCGCCGTCTCAAGATGGTAGTGGACGGCGTTTAGGTTCGAGTGAAGTCCCCTGATGTTGCAGAAATTCACGGATAGCGTGGCAGGGGTCGCCTTGGTCTTGTTGCTCAGTTTGCCCCGAGCAGTTATTGTGTTGAGCGGAATTTTGCCCCCCCCAGAATACGCGGGGCAGCCTGAGCACCCACGCTCAGGAGTGGAATAGCATGGTCGTGGATGCTCAGCGAGGGATTCTCCAGGGGTACTGGTACCCTCCTGGGGTAGTTTTTGACGTAATTCCGCTACCATGTTGATGGGGGGGGGGGGGGGAATTGGGCATCCGGTCACCTGCACTCACCAGACGAAACGCGGAAGCAGAGCTTCCACTTCACGCCGGTATTCTGTGAGGTCGTGGTACTAACCCGGCTCGAGCCGGCCCATACGTGCAACAGCAAAAGCTGCTGCAAGGCTCTACCACCGTTCTGTTTCTCTGTTTAATCACGAGTAATTGAATGCCCTCATTGATACGAGAGGATCAATGAATATTGAGAGCGCAATAATTTCCGTCTGCTACACACAGTGGATTTTAAAAGGTATTCTGTATTTCAATTTCTGATTTTTTAATACGACTTATTTTGGATACATTTGTAGATATGCTGAAATGAAAATGATCTCGTTCACCAAGGTTTGCCTGGAAGACATCGCTGTTTAGCGATAAGGCCACCTATGTGTACATACACATATATATATACATATACAATGCCACATTGATGTTTGGTAAGTGTTTTAGTAATATTTGTTTTAGTATAAGAGTATTAAAGTTGAAAAGATTCTGCTTTGCAGACATGAAGGTTTACATACGATATTATGTTTTATCGCTTGCCATAAGTCAGCAATGTGCTGCCTGTTTCTAGCACTGAGACGTACATAGGCCGTTACTCTATTTTCTGCCGACTCCAAAAAAGGAGACGGTACTCAATTCGATTGTATTTTTTTGTTTTTCTTTTTTATGTATGAATCTTTCCGTAGGTGGAAATTAATCTAGGCTGCTTGATGTATGCCTTTGTACTTTGCATTTTTGAAATTGAATGCATTGCTTCGCCCAGTTGCCAACATCCACTTGTATTGAAGGCCAAAAGAATTTTCCAGTGATGAGTTTTCTGGTTGCTCTATCACCTGGATGACTGATGTTGTGCAGTGCATTGAAAACTTCGCGACAACATTCTTCTGGTAGGTATGGACGCATGGTTGATATTGAAGCTTTACAGTAGATAGGTAGGTGCGTCATTCGCATTGTAACTTGCTTGATGGACAAGTTACTTTGCTTCGATAGATGTTTGATGTTGTCGCTATCTCTGTCTTGTGCTTCGGCGATCTTGTAATAGTCGATTGATGTAGGGCACGTTACATTGTCGATTGGTATGCGACTGAGTGCGTCGGCGACTATGTTGTCCTTCCCACTGATATGACGTATGTCGGTCGTGAATTCACTTATGAAAATGAGTTGTCTTGCTCCTCGTGGTGTTTCCGGTGGTGATGGTTTCTTCTGAAGTACATATGTTAATGGTTTGTGGTCGGTAAAAACGATCAGGTTTTGACCCACAAACGTTTTTCTGAAGTGATTGATAGCTATGTAGATAGCGAGTAGCTCTCAGTCGAATGCACTGTAGTTATGTTGAGTGTCGGAGAATTTCTTCGAAAAATAGCCAAGTAGTTGCCATTTCCCATTGATGTATTGTTGGAGTAGAGCTCCTGCTGAGAGATCGGACGCGTCGCTGAATATAGCAAGGGTTGCTTCGTGTGATGGGTGAGCGAGCAAAGCTGCATTTTGGATCGCAACTTTACAAGCTTCAAATGCCTTCGTGGCTTCATCGTTCCATCCGATTAACATTTTATCTTTTTTCTTCGTGTTATGTAGGTAAGCGTGAAGTGTTGCTTGGACTTCAGCGGCTTTAGGTATGTGTTCTCTATAAAAATTAACCATCCCAAGAAAACGCCTTAGTTCTTCAATTGTATTAGGTTTCACATAATCGATGATTGCTCTGATTTTTTCAGTAGGCGGTTTGATTCCTTCCTTGCTGACGGTGAAACCAAGAAATTGAACTTCTTGTTGTCCAAATACGCATTTCGAAGGGTTGATTGTGATTCCATTGTCTTCTGATCGCTGTAGCAAGGTGCGTAGATGGGTTTCGTGCCTTTCTTTATCAGGGCTTGCAACAAGGAGATCATCAATGAATGCGAAAATGAAATCCAGTCAATCAAGTACTTCGTGTATGAATCTTTGAAAGGTTTGACCAGCGTTCTTCAGTCCTGGGGTCATTCTTAGAAATTCGAATAATCCCATTGGGGTAATTATTGCTGTCTTCTCTATGTCTTCGTCGCGCACTTTTATTTGTTCGTAAGCTCGTTTGAGATCTATAGTGGAGAATGTAGTCTTGTCTGACAGTTTATGAGTGAAATACTTGACCCGCGGTATTGGGTAGCGGTCAGGAGTGGTAATAGAATTCAGTCTTCTGTAATCTTCACAAACTCGTAATTCTCCATTCTTCTTCGGTACAACGTGAAGTGGTGATGACCAAAGGGTTTTGCTTGGACGGCATATTCCTTGCTCGATCATGTTTCCGAATTCCTTTCGAACTTGCTCGTATCGGTGTGGTGCGATTGGACATGCACGGCAATGAAGTGGTGGTCCATTGGTTTCGATGAAATGTTCAACGTCGTGCTTTGGTGTTAATTTCATTGAAGTTATTCTTGTGATTCCAGGATATTCTTCAAGGATCTTGTGATACGATTGTTGAATACCTATGCTTCTTATTGTGGGCAGATTGGTTGCTTGGACGAAAGACTGAGATGCAAGATTGGTTTTCCCGTCGATGATTCTTCTATTTTTGATGTCGACGATCAACCGGTGATGTTGAAGAAAATCAGCACCGATGATTGGTTTGCTGACTTTAGCGACGATAAATCTCCACTTGAATGGTCGGCGTAGGTTTAAATCTAGTTCCATTGTTTTTTCTCCATATGTAGGAATCACCGTATTGTTTGCTGCGCAGAGTTGAAAATCCAGTGGCTTCATCTTCTGTCTTTGTGTCGGCGGTAAAACTGAGATATCCGCTTCGGTGTCGATAAGGACGGTAAGCTTGCTTTTTTTATTGGTGACGAAAAGACGTTAGGACTTTTCTGTTACACAGGATTCCGTTGCATCAAGCGTATTAGTTAGTTTTCCGACTTCATATTTTCATTTTTGAATGTACACGGTGTTGTGCATTTTCTTGCCACGGACCCGAAACATCGATGATAGTAGCAGTAAGGGGATCTTGTTCTTGAGCTTGTTCGACTTCTACTTGCAGAGCGGTTACGACGAAAAGGTGATCTTCGGTGTTGCTGATTGCGCTGGTTATACCGTTGTTGGTAACAGGTTTGATGCTGGGAAGATTTGAGCGCGGCGACTTCGAATGATAACTTCCGAATTTCTTCGAGAAGAAACTGGCCTTGGTTGAAGTGCCTTCGATCATCTATATGTGTGAGCTACTGCTGTTTTCAATCATCTTGTCCTCCAGGAGTGCCAGTCCGTCGAGCTTCGTCTGCGTGCTGAATGTTTCACTCACTGCTAGTACCGATCGAACATGTGGTGGTAGGTGGTTTACCCACATTAGCCGTAGCGTCGAATCTAGGACTTTATCTCGCGCCAAAATACGCATTCTACGTAGGTCTCCAAGTTCTATTTCTGAAGAAAGTTTCTGTAGCTGGCGACTGTCGGATTCTTCATATACAGAGATCAGACGATCCTTCAGCGAATTATACTGGTCGCTTGCTCGTGGGTTGTACAAAAGGTCCGAAAGGAGATGAACTTGATTCCATACAAGCTTGGTCCCAGCGTGAACAAAGTTGAAATAAATTTTGTTTTAAAGATTTAAACATTTGCTACTTACGGCAAAAAATCATATTTTAGTAAGACTTGGGGTTTTGTTTTTATTATGGTTTATTATTTGTAGGTTATGTAGTAAAATCACTCGTTCTTGGAATAAGTTGTTTCAATAAATTGAGAGGACACGAAAGGATGCAGTTTTATAGTTATTATTAAATAAAATACAACTCAAACTTTTTAATTATTTAATTATTTTCTGCAATTATTAATAAAATGTCATCTCGAAAAGCAGCCTGAGGCTGTATATTGTCTGTTCTATTCCTCTCAAAACCCAAGTAACACATTATTGTCATTATTTGGGCGCCACAATCTACTGTCCTGTAAAT
The DNA here is from genome assembly GCA_963668995.1 of Parnassius mnemosyne. Taxonomy (NCBI): domain Eukaryota; kingdom Metazoa; phylum Arthropoda; class Insecta; order Lepidoptera; family Papilionidae; genus Parnassius; species Parnassius mnemosyne. The sequence goes on along the minus strand of CAVLGL010000057.1, from coordinate 40,639,243 downwards.
CAAGAGAAAAGCCAAGGGTCAAATTAAATTAATTACCACGAAAATAAAGATACTAAATATATCTACGAACACAACCACAATGCCAAATGCGTATGACAAATTTAAACTCGAAGTTACCATTTACCAAGTCTCCTTCGAAACATGCAATGATAAACGACCATACAGCCTATTCAATTGTGTCCGATATTATTAAAATATTTTGTTTAGTTTAATAACGTAGCCTATTCAATCGATTTTCTAAAAAGATTTCTTTTGTTCAGTATTATTCTCTACAGATTCACCTCAACGTTTCATATTATGAGTTTTTTTTGATACTGAAGGCTATTTATTACAAAAAATAGCCTTCATTATCTAATGCCATAGACAAAATACATAAAATTATTTAAAAACGTTTTGTTTTTGCTATAGCAAAAGCCTTAGTTTTTGTTTTTCCAGTTTTAAAAAATGTTTTTATAATTGTCCCATATACTACAGATATAAAAACCATTTAATTATACTCATAATTTATCTTTATATTACGTACATATCTTTATATAACTGTTACGAACGATGTTAAGAACCCAATTTCATACATCTCCTTTGTTCGATGTCTTCTTTTCAAGTTGGGCGATCAACATCTGTGCTACTTGCGCTTGACTCTTCTTTAAATCATTCGTCGCGGCTTCAAAACTGACGAACCAAAGTCGGGGTTTATCTCTCCAAAACGGTGATATTCTCAGCGATAGAGATATACTGGCGATTTCTTGTTCCTTGGCCGGGTTTGATGTATATGCGTCGGATTTCTTCGCTTCTCGCTCGATTACACTGATTTTATATACTGAAATCTTCCTTGATATTTTTCCTACAATTTTTTTTATAGGATCGGGTGACAAACTAGCACACAGTCCACCTGATGTTAAGTGGCTACTGCGACCCATAGACATCCACATCTATCTCAATAAAGACTCAAGATGCACGCGTGAGGACTAAGATGGAATGCCTCTTTGCTAGTAAAAAGGGTCTCCGGTTCTCTACACTCACCATACGAAACACAGCAGCGTTAAGCTGCTATATTACGCTGGTTTTCTGTGAGAGCGTGGTCCTTCCCCGGTAGAGCCGATCCATTCGTGCTACAACCATAATATAGCTGCAGCATGGCTCTACCACGTACTATTCTTGCAGGGATCTTCATTATCGGTGTTCATAACGGGGTCACCAATGTAATAGTGGTTTATGGTGTCCACTATTAACAGACTCCGAGTGGTCTAGGAGCGGAGAAATAAAACTATTTTTCTGATATGCCTTACTATGCGCAGGCGAATAGAGTATGGAGTATATTTTATCCAACTAACCCTGCCTATATTTATATTCCCGGCTACGTCCTTAGTTTACCAATAGTAATAATTTATTATTTACTTAGTCAATTACAATTCCTACATTTTGACCAATAAAGATTAATAAAATATTATTTACAACTATTATGTGTCGCGCTCCATTTGCCGGCGTTAGACTTGTGGATCGCTTCTCGTAGATGCGTTGCTCGGCGCGTAATCGGCGAGCGGCGGCGGCGTGGGACACATCTCCGGAACAGCAAGAAGAAGCGAAGCTGCGGCGTTGAGGAAACGGCTCGAAAATGGTCGACGGATGCGTGAAGATACCTAGCGTGTGAAGACGATGTGGTGCTGATGATATTTGTGGCTGCTTCTTGTTTCTATATTAAAACGTTAAATATATATACGGCAAATTATCTCGCATCGATATGCAGCCCGCAGTATCTCAGTAGCCGTGGGTAGTTAGGAAATAAATGTTTTCTTTAGACCTTCACCTTTTGCGTTATAGTAGCAGCAGGGTAACATTATTTATAACGGTTTAAGGTTGATTAGCCTGGCTGCTACATAACTTGTGAAGATTGCAGACAGTATCTGCTCGGGAGCGAATGAATGGGGTACTTGAGGACTATGACGAAGGTTTTAAAATTGTAGTTGCCGAAGGTTGTTGGTTGCGTGTTCATATCACGTCGGGTGGTCACCACTGTGGCGGGTGGAAGGAAAATGTGGAGATCTCCCGCCGGGCAAGGTTTTCTGCCGGGGGAGCGGCCAACGCTCAGATTGGTAGTTCGGAGCTATTTTATATATGCTGCTTTAACTTCGGAACTTTGTTAGTGCGATTTAGGTTTCGATGTGTTTCACTTGTGGCGCGACGACAGCGCCGCCACACTGGTTCTTGGTTCTTTGGGTGTGGTTTTGGAATCCGTTGAAAGTATATTGCTATAATTTTTTCGGGATTCACTTTAATTCTCCATTGGCGGAACCATTTGCTTAAGTGATTGGTAGCTGTTTGAAGTTTTAAACTGAGACTATACTTGTTATAATCTGATACAAAGAGAGCCGTATCGTCGGCAACCGATACCATATCTATCTCACTACTGGGCACGGGCTGCTGTGCAAGGCCTCCTCTTATAACAGGAGTATGAAGGTTTCCGCCTTAATACATGTTGACGGCCTTTAGGTGACCTCGAAAATATTTACTTTTAAATTCTCAGACAAGCAGGTTTCCTCACGATGTTTTCCTTAACTGCCGAGCACGTGGTAAATTAACACTCCAATTCAAAAATTCCAATTTAAATTTCTACGGTGCCGATGAGAATCAAACTGGAGTCGTCTAATTATTATTCGATTCAAGGTCAACGCGTAACCTTAGAAATACGCATGAGAAACATGCGTTAAATTGAAGGAGATTGTTACGGCCCACAGCTGCCCCTGCAAAGGTTGCCTTGGCCCATAGTAGCCTCCTCGACGGATAGCCGAGGTTCCGGGCCCAAATGGCCTTATGGAAAAATTACTTATCATACTACACAATAGGGAGAAGGCTAGGAATAAAATAAACGGTACGTACCTGGATCCGAATCTAAGACCGCCCCAAGGCTCGGTCAGGCCGTAGGTAGAGTAGAGCATGTAAAGTAGTGTTTAGTGGTGTGTATATGTAGGTGCCCTGGCCCAGCTGAGGTGACCTGTCAGTGGACGGTTTCCGTGCTGCCTACCAATGCTGCATCACTCCAGCAGGCGTCTCCAATTGGCTATTTCTTTCTTCATTTCACTATTTCAGTCTATCCACTTTATTGTACATTTAACTAACTTCAACTCGACTATTTCAACGTTCATCGTAGAATCAAACACGTGATACTCGACACAAGTAACGGACAGTACTTCAAAGTTCAACATTCAATATCCCGGATTCATTTATCACCAAATTACAAATAGGGAACTAACGCGATCTCTTCATGAGTCACACGATTCAGCGTTACAAACACAAATAAGCTCCTTCGTTCGGTATTAAACACCACGCCGTAATAAGAATTCAAAATCAACCTAGCTGTCCTATTGTAAACTAGCTACCGAGTCAACACACAAAAGGCTCTTAAGGCGACGGTATAATTAAACGATGATTTCGTAATAATAACGATAATTGATGAATCAACCGGGAGACGGCCCTTGAAAAGGAATGCGCGGTTCGAATTCTAGACCGTATATCAACTCGGCGCGCGCGCAAAATTCCACGTTACACGAGCAAGTTAAATATTGCAAAATGTACTTCAACACGCAATCACTATATAATTTGCGCAATTACTTTCAAACGAAATTACTTTAGTCAGTCAAATACAATACAAGCCTCTTGTCACGAACTTAAAACCTAGACAAACTAAGCCGAGGCGGTTTTCACGAAACCACAATTACGTAACGAAGTAACGCGCACAAATTCTAAAAATGTAGACCATAACCTAAAACCGGTCGCGCGAAACTTCTGCAGCAGTAACCGAGATACTCTAATTAACTGCACCGCTGCCCGCGAGCCACTGTCTCTCGCCCGACAGCGCCAGACGCTGGGAAGCTGCCTTCCGCTGCCCCCTCCCCGCCACCCAGGATGCAGTTTTATAGTTATTATTAAATAAAATACAACTCAAACTTTTTAATTATTTAATTATTTTCTGCAATTATTAATAAAATGTCATCTCGAAAAGCAGCCTGAGGCTGTATATTGTCTGTTCTATTCCTCTCAAAACCCAAGTAACACATTATTGTCATTATTTGGGCGCCACAATCTACTGTCCTGTAAATCAAGAGAAAAGCCAAGGGTCAAATTAAATTAATTACCACGAAAATAAAGATACTAAATATATCTACGAACACAACCACAATGCCAAATGCGTATGACAAATTTAAACTCGAAGTTACCATTTACCAAGTCTCCTTCGAAACATGCAATGATAAACGACCATACAGCCTATTCAATTGTGTCCGATATTATTAAAATATTTTGTTTAGTTTAATAACGTAGCCTATTCAATCGATTTTCTAAAAAGATTTCTTTTGTTCAGTATTATTCTCTACAGATTCACCTCAACGTTTCATATTATGAGTTTTTTTTGATACTGAAGGCTATTTATTACAAAAAATAGCCTTCATTATCTAATGCCATAGACAAAATACATAAAATTATTTAAAAACGTTTTGTTTTTGCTATAGCAAAAGCCTTAGTTTTTGTTTTTCCAGTTTTAAAAAATGTTTTTATAATTGTCCCATATACTACAGATATAAAAACCATTTAATTATACTCATAATTTATCTTTATATTACGTACATATCTTTATATAACTGTTACGAACGATGTTAAGAACCCAATTTCATACATCTCCTTTGTTCGATGTCTTCTTTTCAAGTTGGGCGATCAACATCTGTGCTACTTGCGCTTGACTCTTCTTTAAATCATTCGTCGCGGCTTCAAAACTGACGAACCAAAGTCGGGGTTTATCTCTCCAAAACGGTGATATTCTCAGCGATAGAGATATACTGGCGATTTCTTGTTCCTTGGCCGGGTTTGATGTATATGCGTCGGATTTCTTCGCTTCTCGCTCGATTACACTGATTTTATATACTGAAATCTTCCTTGATATTTTTCCTACAATTTTTTTTATAGGATCGGGTGACAAACTAGCACACAGTCCACCTGATGTTAAGTGGCTACTGCGACCCATAGACATCCACATCTATCTCAATAAAGACTCAAGATGCACGCGTGAGGACTAAGATGGAATGCCTCTTTGCTAGTAAAAAGGGTCTCCAGTTCTCTACACTCACCATACGAAACACAGCAGCGTTAAGCTGCTATATTACGCTGGTTTTCTGTGAGAGCGTGGTCCTTCCCCGGTAGAGCCGATCCATTCGTGCTACAACCATAATATAGCTGCAGCATGGCTCTACCACGTACTATTCTTGCAGGGATCTTCATTATCGGTGTTCATAACGGGGTCACCAATGTAATAGTGGTTTATGGTGTCCACTATTAACAGACTCCGAGTGGTCTAGGAGCGGAGAAATAAAACTATTTTTCTGATATGCCTTACTATGCGCAGGCGAATAGAGTATGGAGTATATTTTATCCAACTAACCCTGCCTATATTTATATTCCCGGCTACGTCCTTAGTTTACCAATAGTAATAATTTATTATTTACTTAGTCAATTACAATTCCTACATTTTGACCAATAAAGATTAATAAAATATTATTTACAACTATTATGTGTCGCGCTCCATTTGCCGGCGTTAGACTTGTGGATCGCTTCTCGTAGATGCGTTGCTCGGCGCGTAATCGGCGAGCGGCGGCGGCGTGGGACACATCTCCGGAACAGCAAGAAGAAGCGAAGCTGCGGCGTTGAGGAAACGGCTCGAAAATGGTCGACGGATGCGTGAAGATACCTAGCGTGTGAAGACGATGTGGTGCTGATGATATTTGTGGCTGCTTCTTGTTTCTATATTAAAACGTTAAATATATATACGGCAAATTATCTCGCATCGATATGCAGCCCGCAGTATCTCAGTAGCCGTGGGTAGTTAGGAAATAAATGTTTTCTTTAGACCTTCACCTTTTGCGTTATAGTAGCAGCAGGGTAACATTATTTATAACGGTTTAAGGTTGATTAGCCTGGCTGCTACATAACTTGTGAAGATTGCAGACAGTATCTGCTCGGGAGCGAATGAATGGGGTACTTGAGGACTATGACGAAGGTTTTAAAATTGTAGTTGCCGAAGGTTGTTGGTTGCGTGTTCATATCACGTCGGGTGGTCACCACTGTGGCGGGTGGAAGGAAAATGTGGAGATCTCCCGCCGGGCAAGGTTTTCTGCCGGGGGAGCGGCCAACGCTCAGATTGGTAGTTCGGAGCTATTTTATATATGCTGCTTTAACTTCGGAACTTTGTTAGTGCGATTTAGGTTTCGATGTGTTTCACTTGTGGCGCGACGACAGCGCCGCCACACTGGTTCTTGGTTCTTTGGGTGTGGTTTTGGAATCCGTTGAAAGTATATTGCTATAATTTTTTCGGGATTCACTTTAATTCTCCATTGGCGGAACCATTTGCTTAAGTGATTGGTAGCTGTTTGAAGTTTTAAACTGAGACTATACTTGTTATAATCTGATACAAAGAGAGCCGTATCGTCGGCAACCGATACCATATCTATCTCACTACTGGGCACGGGCTGCTGTGCAAGGCCTCCTCTTATAACAGGAGTATGAAGGTTTCCGCCTTAATACATGTTGACGGCCTTTAGGTGACCTCGAAAATATTTACTTTTAAATTCTCAGACAAGCAGGTTTCCTCACGATGTTTTCCTTAACTGCCGAGCACGTGGTAAATTAACACTCCAATTCAAAAATTCCAATTTAAATTTCTACGGTGCCGATGAGAATCAAACTGGAGTCGTCTAATTATTATTCGATTCAAGGTCAACGCGTAACCTTAGAAATACGCATGAGAAACATGCGTTAAATTGAAGGAGATTGTTACGGCCCACAGCTGCCCCTGCAAAGGTTGCCTTGGCCCATAGTAGCCTCCTCGACGGATAGCCGAGGTTCCGGGCCCAAATGGCCTTATGGAAAAATTACTTATCATACTACACAATAGGGAGAAGGCTAGGAATAAAATAAACGGTACGTACCTGGATCCGAATCTAAGACCGCCCCAAGGCTCGGTCAGGCCGTAGGTAGAGTAGAGCATGTAAAGTAGTGTTTAGTGGTGTGTATATGTAGGTGCCCTGGCCCAGCTGAGGTGACCTGTCAGTGGACGGTTTCCGTGCTGCCTACCAATGCTGCATCACTCCAGCAGGCGTCTCCAATTGGCTATTTCTTTCTTCATTTCACTATTTCAGTCTATCCACTTTATTGTACATTTAACTAACTTCAACTCGACTATTTCAACGTTCATCGTAGAATCAAACACGTGATACTCGACACAAGTAACGGACAGTACTTCAAAGTTCAACATTCAATATCCCGGATTCATTTATCACCAAATTACAAATAGGGAACTAACGCGATCTCTTCATGAGTCACACGATTCAGCGTTACAAACACAAATAAGCTCCTTCGTTCGGTATTAAACACCACGCCGTAATAAGAATTCAAAATCAACCTAGCTGTCCTATTGTAAACTAGCTACCGAGTCAACACACAAAAGGCTCTTAAGGCGACGGTATAATTAAACGATGATTTCGTAATAATAACGATAATTGATGAATCAACCGGGAGACGGCCCTTGAAAAGGAATGCGCGGTTCGAATTCTAGACCGTATATCAACTCGGCGCGCGCGCAAAATTCCACGTTACACGAGCAAGTTAAATATTGCAAAATGTACTTCAACACGCAATCACTATATAATTTGCGCAATTACTTTCAAACGAAATTACTTTAGTCAGTCAAATACAATACAAGCCTCTTGTCACGAACTTAAAACCTAGACAAACTAAGCCGAGGCGGTTTTCACGAAACCACAATTACGTAACGAAGTAACGCGCACAAATTCTAAAAATGTAGACCATAACCTAAAACCGGTCGCGCGAAACTTCTGCAGCAGTAACCGAGATACTCTAATTAACTGCACCGCTGCCCGCGAGCCACTGTCTCTCGCCCGACAGCGCCAGACGCTGGGAAGCTGCCTTCCGCTGCCCCCTCCCCGCCACCCGCGTGACACTTGGTACCATCGGGCGATTCGCTTACTCGAACGTGATTGGATGCCGTCTCAAAATGAACATTTTTGGCCTAAACAGAGATATTTAATTAATATTTTAGCATTCAGTCTCTCCAAGCTTAAAAATTATTAACCTTGACTTACCTTTTAGCTACAATAGCTAAAAGTGCACCACGAAACACACCTTGAATAACATTTCATGTTGGCATAGTAATTATTTCAAGAAAATATTCACTAATAAAGGGATTTCAAATTGTTTTTATTTTTGATATGTATCTGAATTATTATTATTAGCGACTGGCCTCAGCTACGCTTGAGTAAGATTTGTAAATGTGGTGGTATTTAGATATATAATAATCAAGTACATAACATTTATTTTATTAATTTTTTCGATATATCTATAAAAAAATTTTTTTTGGATAAAATGTAGTTTAGATCACTCCAGAATAAGAACGCAAAATAGCAGCTGTTCGTATCTAGATTGTCATCCTTAATCGAGGAAAGATGTAGATGTCTATGGGCTACAGCATTCACTTACGATCAGGTAAACTATGTCAAAAATTATCATTTATTTACATGGCCGTTGATATTAAAATTCGCTTCATCGGAGAACTATTATTGAAGCTTCTAAAGCGATTTATCACTATCCTGCAGGATTCAACTCGTTTAGCAGGAGAAAGGTTTATCATCTCTTATGCAACAACAATTTTGTAGGGATGAAAGAGCAAATATTTAAGAATAACGTGATAAGTCGCGGAGTCGTTCACATTTTGAGAAGTTACTCGCAATCATCGTGACCGCATTGAATTGTTCATAACCGAATGGCGAACGCGGTTAACATCTATGTTCGTTTTTGATGTCCTTTTTCGTCCAGTTGATATATCCTGCATTGTGTTTCCGGTTTCTTCAAACCTGCATTCCCAACTTTTTGTTTTGCTTGATCAAATTAGCACTTAGTATGATTATCATGCTGCTAAATTAAAATGTGACCTATAAAGAAATCGAACTACAGTATAAGAATAAATATTTTTATAAAATGCTCGAATTCAAAAAGCACGTTGCGGTCTCGCGTCTCTTCCAATCGTTTGACACTACCCCCGTCCTGTTGTTATTTTTTTTGGTGCCAAATGGGTAAAACAAAAACAAAAAATATTTCGATAGTGTCTTAGAATGTCTTGGTCGTTGACTTTAGATAAACGTATCAAGCTACTCGTATTTTACGTTTAAATTTGGTTTCAAAAAATTGTGTCCATAGCCGTTTTCCTCTTGATTAATAGTAAAATGGGAATACTTTGTGCTGTTCAATATAATTTCAATTATCGAGAAAAGCCTTTCAAGTTTTATTGAATTATCAGAGCAATTTAACTTATAATTTTAAAATTCTGGGCAAAATTTCATTGTAGCGTGTTTTGTAAAAGGCATTTATGAAAATTTCCAGCAAAATCATGAATAGTATATAATATAATAATATTCCACAACTATCAAACAACGCCATCTAGTCCCAAGCTAAGCAGAGCTTGTGTTATGGGTACTAGACAACTGATAAACATACTTATATATATATATTTCTAAATACATAAATATTATAGATAAATTACACCCAGACACAGAACAAATGATCGTGCTCATCACACAAACATTTGTCCTGGGTGGGAATCGAACCCACGACCTCCGGCGTAGCAGTCAGGGTCACTAACCACTAGACCAACAGGCCAGTCGAATGAAATAGATGCCAGAATTAGAAGTACCAATATGTGTCATCTCCTCATCATCTATGAGGTAATTTACCAGCGGTAAGAATAGCTTGTCTCGTAGGAAGAATACTTGAGGCTTAAGTTTAGCAGTAGACTTTTGATGGGCTGTATCGGTATTATATCATCAAACTTTGAGTGATTTTACTATATAATGATATAACCTGCGAAAATGAAACGTTTGGGAGTAGCAGAAGAAAACACATCATAGAGGGGGCGAAAGGAAGATTAAGCTGAACGGTGTTAGTCGGAGAAAGCAAATAATTAAAATAGATTTGGTTTTTTTTTTCAAGTGTAAACGAAATAAAACTTTATAATATAAAGTTTTATTTCGTGTCTAGTACCATATACAACATAATTTTTTGTCCCAATTAAGACTGACAAACCAGCACACACTCTACCTACATCGGTTCTCGATCGGAAATCAAAATGAAAATGCATTATCTTTGTTAGAGACCACCTTATATTAAAGATAAAATTAGAGTACACGCTTTCATCAGATATTATCCCATATTTTTTATTGAATTCATATGGGTTAAGATTTGTTTTGTTTTTGTATTGTTTTGTTTAAAAAAACGTTACCCCCACACTAGGATTTTCTCCTGTGTCGTGGAGGTAGTTTACAAACATAAATTGCACAAGAACAAACATCCAGACCCGGAACAATTATTTGTAGGCCATACAAATACTTGTTCCGTGCGGGATTCGAACCCGCGGCCCCCAGCGCAGCAACTGATTGCTAAGCCACTTCGCCACGGAGCCGTCGTCATATATTATATTTAAGATGTGGACTATTATTATCTGCCCAAACATAATATTTTTTTGCAGTTAAAGTGGTCTACCAAAAATTTTCACTCAATTCACTTCAGTCGATTTAACCTAAACTGCTTTTCCTTCTTTTCGTTCAATTAGATAGATTCAATGAAGATAGTAACGGTATAGCTCGTATATATATCGTGTATTGAAGTTCGTTATTATTATATTTTTTGGCATTATAAAGGCTGTATAAGCGCTTATATAGTTCTTATAAGTAAAAAATTGGCACTATACAGCTTTATGTGTTAGTAGCGCTGCATATTAGCTGTATAAGCACAAAAGACGCTGTGTAATAACTGCATTACAGCTGTTATTTGGTGTGCAAGGAAAATATTTCACTAAAGATTGCCTTATAACGTTTAAGACAATATGTAGTATACTAGTTTCCTTATAAGTTATAAGACACAATTTTTAAACACAACTTGTAAAGACAAGCGTCCTAAATAGGATTTTGAACGGAATAACAAATTAATATAAAACAAAACGGAATTTATTTTAGATGAATAGATTGTATTTATATACTTTATTTAATGATGGCGACGTTTAATGCCTAATTTGAGTTTTGACAGTAATAAATGGTGAATTGAAAGTGCAAAATTAGATTTACGGTAAACTTGTATATATCAAAAAATTGCACCGCCAGCAAAATAACCAAATAATATGAGGACAAAATACAAAATACGGTAACTTAATATGGATTGTATAGTTTAGAATAAATATATATATATATATATAAAATTTGGCAGATTTGGACTCGGTGATTAATGATCAAAAAAAATAATTGTATAGGCAGGTGGCTCAGGACCGTGCTTTGTGGCATTCCTTGGGGGAGGCCTATGTTCAGCAGTGGACTTATGAAAGGCTGTAATGATCATTAGTCAAAATAAAAATAATTGTATAGGCTCAAACTGATTTCTAATATTCCTAAAATTATATTTTAAAATTTGTTTTTTGTGAGTCCTAAAATGGCAACAATTTGCTAAACCGCCTAAACGGCATTTCGAGGGTCTTATATTTTAAGTGGCTGTACTATGTATGTTATGGATTATATCATTGCAGCCATTGGTTTTTAATCAGTTGTATAGTAGAATATTTTTATTACTTACGTTTCATAGCAGTTTTTTCAACATACCATATAATTCCCTTTAGAGATGCGTATAAAAGATGATAGAGCTTGTCTTGGGAACAGTGTTGGATAACTTTTATTTAGGTATAGCATGATCTTCTAACTGCACCAAATCTTTATCTTTTTTCCACATATTGATAACAAATTAATTTAGTTCACTACCACAATATATACTCGCAACGCATGCAAAATAGCGATATTCCAATACTTATAGAGATTTAAATTGTACTATGGCAGTTGTTGAGTTGATGAGCCGTGGTAGCTCAGATGGTTAGCGCTCGCTGTAAGATTAACAGTACACGAGCAACTCGGGTTCGATCCCTGCCGACACTAATGAAATTGTTAATTGCAATTTTAAGTGCTTATTTACCACGTGCTCGGCGGTGAAGGTAAACATCGTGAGGAAATCTGCATGTCTGAGAAATAAGAAAAACTATTTCAAAGACACGTGAAGTTCACCAACACGCCAAAACCTTCTCACAAATGAAAGGATGCCTATGCCCAGCAGTGGGAAGTAAATAGACTGCAACTTTACTTTAATTTTATGGCAGTTTTTATTTTTTTATTTTATATTTCGCTCGTAAACAGAAGTCATAAAACTACTGTACTTACAAGAGTGTACAATTACATACACTATAAAAATACGTTATAGAAGGGAGTTTGCATACACCATTGTTCAGAAATAAGATTTCAGTTATACTATAATAACACTTAGAACTGTATAATCAAGTGACAGAATGTAAAAAACAGCTTCTGTACAGCTTTCGTGATAAAATCAGATTCAAGTGTTACAAAATACTTATATATGATAATATCCTTTTATACTGTGGTGTCGGTACTATGATAAAACAATATAACAGGAATATTAAATGATATCATCACTCAACGTGGACTCCATATAAGGAGTAGAAATAACATCTATTTGGTTCAGTAATATCATATTATATTTATAGAAGAAGATACCATTCATGTGGCTCTACCTGGAACCACGTAACACAAACCCTGCCCCCTACCTATGTACCTACGTCACAACCACTATATATAAGTCTCCTCCAACCCAATAAAGAGAGAATTATTAAACTGCATCACTGATTTTAAATTACTGCTTGTCCAAACATTACATGGCGACCCTGCCAGGCGGTGCGCTGCTACAATGCACGCGCACCGCCGGGCCTACTATTTAAAAAGAAGAAAAATTATTATAAGAAAACTTAATTAAATAATGGACAGTTTTTAAGAGGATTGACAATTTAAAAAAAATATATTATAACGGAATGGACGCAATACCGGATGTGACGAAAAATAAACAAATATGAATACAAGAAGAGGCCACAATAATTATTTTATTGAAAGTGACTTAAAATTTAAAATATATAATATATAGTACTATGAAGACGAGTAACGAGGAAGGAGGAAAACAAATAGTGGATTTTTTATATCATGACCAAAGATCAAAATTTAAGATTCGGCAGATCTATTTAAAAAGAAAAGAAGCAGTTGTATTCATGCGAGCACCACCCAGAAGAATGCGAAAATTGAGCCAAAAAAAGAACAAAGAAGAAATTAAGAGTTATGGTGTTCTATCTTGAGCTGCGTGACTGGGTGTACGCGTTTAACGAAAAGTAACAACCAAGAACATGGGCGGTTATCAAACTAAAGAAGAGATCATGATTGTGCAAAATACAATGGGAAGGAATAAGGCAGGAACTGAACAATTGCAATTTCACCTGACTATGTTATATATTTCGTAAAATTATATTAGGTGTACTCTATTCTACATATTGGTGGTAAGTTATGAATATTTCTCTAGAACAGTTATATGAGTAATTAAAAGAAGTTAGGGCATATTTAATAAAAATTGCATCGAGTTAACCTGAAGGGAAAAATTTTAGATACCAAACTAAAAGTGGTTATAATAAATTTTAATAGTAAAGTAAAGGAAGATAAGATTAAATCTACTGATATTCCATTCAAAACTTTAAGAATTGAAATTTTTCATGTTGTTTTGCTATTATATTTTTTCTAAAGTTAGTACGTATTAAATATTCTGTGTTTAATATAATTTGATTAAGTTGAAAATATTTATTCAGACATTTAACGATTCAATTGCAATTTTATTAGTTTTATTACTTTGTCTAAATAAAAACTATACCGCAATAGTATAAATTAAGTTAGGTATACACTTATTTGGTACTTCTATTAAGGCACAAGACTACTTTACATGCACTTTCATTCAGTTATAGTTTTAATTATTTTATTACTGTGTCAAGTAAAAGATGAATGAAATAATGATATACCATAATAGATTACATTTTTTACGTACTTGATTTCTCCATAATTTATAGTTAAATAACACTGAGACCTTAGATTCTATAAAATTATATAATCTAAGACTGTGACACATTTCGTCGTTTTTATTTTTTTTGGAATCCAAATTTTAAAAAGGGTTATAGACAATTCGTTTTATTTTTAGTTCTAAAAGCCGACGGTACTGTCTTAAAGTTATATTATGATAAATTAAAATTATTTTTTTCTTTCAAGGTTTTAAATAAATTAATATTTTCTTATATGTAAACTCGATGGCCGTTACAGCGATTGTTTCAATTAATTTTTGTATGTGATATAATTAACATTTTTAGAGCCAATGAATAAATGTATGTACTATAACTATAAACGACAAAACTAAGTTTCTGTGTAAAATTAAAAAAAATAAATTCTTAGAATCTCATTTTAAGGTTGCATTCATAGTACATATAATATATTCTACAAGTTATCTTAAAATTAGGTATAAATCACACCGTGTGATCTGATCATAGTTCGATGCAATCGGAAACGTTTCATATAGGTACTTACTTTCGAATTTAAAACAAAGGTGTCTCAAATTGCTGTTAAGAATATAATTTGTATTTTGATCTGTCTGGTGTTATCACTATATCATGATGACTTATGTTCCCGTTAGTATTTCTTGGTTCTGTATCATAACATGAAATGTAGTTTATTCCTTTCGATTTTACATTTATTGAACTTTTAAATCATAAACTTTTAACTATTATAATTTAATATTTTCTCGGAAAATAGTACTTACTTGCGTGTATTATGAAAATATTTTCTTCGCTTTATATGATTTTGAAACTCATTATATTATGTAGACAATTAAGTACCTAATTAATTTAAAATTTGTTGTGCCCATATTGTGAGCCTCAACCCCTAAGTGACAATGATGTAACTAAATATTATACGGGACTATATGATATAAATTTATAAAAGACGTAAGTAAATTTATGGATAAGTTACGGAGTTTATCATTATGAGTGAAAAATATTGATAGAAGTATAAGTAGAAAGTGTGGCATAGGTAAAGAAAATTGTCGGTGGTTAGCATATCCACATACAATCAGCCTGATCAGCTGAGAGTTTGGAAAAACTAATAACCGATTAATTTTAAGGTTGTTCGGAAAAGATTAAATGTAGAATAACTTTTAATGTATTATCAATGAGGGAAATGAGAATTTATTATGAATTGTATAGGAATATTGTCCATAATCTTGGGTACTATTAAATAATGAGGTATTGGTAAGTACCATAAAGTAAAGAAATAAATAGAAATAAAACGAAAGTTGACCTGCATAAAATAAGTAATGGAGAGATACGGGAACGTCCGTCACTGGTAAAGCATATAGTCCTCGAGCAGGGTATGTTTCCATGATTGGATGATAAAATCGGAAGTAACGGGTACTAGGGAACAATACCTTCAGTACAAGTGAGATGTGAACGAGTTTACTCATATTAGTACTGTTGGGGACCAGAGAAGTCTTAAATTTGTTACCCTTAATAATGGTACATAGAGGTCACATCCTTCGTTGGATCATAGTGTGAACTTAGTTTTCCTCCGTGACAATTGTTGGAGTCTTTTAAAATGACTTAAACGTTGACCTCAAGGTTGTGCGCACAACCCAAGGTACAGTTTTACCTTGATATAATATGATAAAAAAAAATATGTACCAATAAAATAAAATGAATGTAATGAAAATATAATACCCAAGTAAATGGGGGGCCCATATTTATAAAGTACCCGCGTGATATAAATCATGAAATAAAATATAAATGAAGTGAATTAATACTCCGATTCCTGGTATCTAATAAATAAATAAATATATAAAGCTAGCTAAAGGTCAAAAAAAAAAAAATAAGAGATAAAAGAAAGTACGTACAAAAATTATGAAAAAAAGGCCTGACAATCGAAAACAAAGGATATGAGAGTAGTGTTAGTATTTATGAAAATATATAACACGCAAAGACATGAGAACAATTAAAATGAGGTAATAAAGGGATCCCTCGAACAAATCTAAAAAGTTAAGATATTATGTAGTTATTTCGCATTTCTATATTATTACCTACAATCCTACTCAAAAGGCTACTTAGAAGCTACACATCTAGTAACTATAGGAACGATCCACACAACCACACAAAAAAAAACCCAATTAAATTTGATAAATACATTTTCGCGTAGATTTACATTAATTTACGATTTTTTTTATTTATGCACATTGACTCATAGTTACAATAACTCTACCTTAAACTTCTCGTGTTATATTTTTTTTTGTTGTTTATGAATAATTTGTACAATTTTAAACAAAATTTGGTATATTGCTTACTAAAATCAAATCCAAAGCGTATCGATACTCTATTATTATAAGTTCGATAATGTAATAATATTTTTTTTTTCTCTATATAGACAGTCAAACCTAAGTTTACGTTAATACATATTTACTAATAAAAAAAAAAATTGTCTTCAAATGTTAAACAAATATTTTGTTATAACTTCTAAATTATTTTTATTAAACATAACTTTATATTTTAAACTCTGTATTCAATTAAGATCAAGAATCTTGAAATCTAAAATTAAAAAGTAATAATGTGTATTCGACTTTTATGAATAACTTAAATAATAAATATTCGATAATGTATGTAAATGTATTATAACAATGCCATGTAACCATCTTAACTACGTACATTAAAAAGTGCTTGATACTGTAATTTTCAAATACTTTTAAGTGTACTCATAATAAAACAATTTGTAAGTTATTTTGAATTAGATATTATGTATGTGTCATACGATGTAATTTCAAACCTTTCCTTATACGTGCTTTGTGGACTTTATAACAAAGGTGTGTCACAAACCGCTTACGCGGCTGTTGCAAGATGTATTTTGATCTCTGTTGTTTTGATCATGATTAGGTTGCATTACATTATGTTCTTTGTTCTGTTCATCTTAAAATGAAATGTAATATTTTCGGTGATAAATCATATGCTTTTAATTTTTATAAGTCATCGTTCTCTGGAAAAATTGTTAAGTATTAATATATAACCTATTTGTGTGGATCATAAAAGTAACGATTAATCAAATACAAAGGTATAAATAAGTGAAGTATAAAGTATTATAATTGTATACTAATAGTATAAAATGTCAAAAAATATATAAGGAAGAGTAGATAGTACTTAATGCGAGTATCCGGATAAGTTACTTAATAAATGACTAAATAACTCAATATCTAAGTACGTTACAATAATGTGTCGACCAAAATAATATACCTTCACGAATGTTCACCTAATTATGTCAAATACGTATGTTGTATGTATGCATCATACTATTTTTAATGTGACTGACGAATTATTATGTGTTTAGGAGGTTTGGCCAGCCGTCCTACCCAAATCAAGACGAATTTTACATATTATACTTAATAATTTTATTTATTTACTTTTAAGGATTAATTTTTTACAGTATAAAAAAAAATTGTTTTATTTTTTATTTTTTTGTCAGTGGGAGGTGTGGTATAGGTATAACCCACGACTATATAATAAGTATATAAAGTTAAAAATAAAGAACTTATAATAAAGCTATCATTATATAAATTAAGTGTAAGACATATGTAAGTCGTAATAATAATTACATTATAAAAATGATGAGTAGTTTTAAGAAAGTATTTAGTATTATATAGTGTCATATGTTTAAAAATTTAAAAAATCTAACTGAATTTTAAATTTTTTTAAATAAGGAAGGAGATGTGGTGTCGGTACTATGATAAAACAATATAACAGGAATATTAAATGATATCATCACTCAACGTGGACTCCATATAAGGAGTAGAAATAACATCTATTTGGTTCAGTAATATCATATTATATTTATAGAAGAAGATACCATTCATGTGGCTCTACCTGGAACCACGTAACACAAACCCTGCCCCCTACCTATGTACCTACGTCACAACCACTATATATAAGTCTCCTCCAACCCAATAAAGAGAGAATTATTAAACTGCATCACTGATTTTAAATTACTGCTTGTCCAAACATTACAATACGTGGTATCCTTTTATACTTGGTAGAGCCATGCTGCAGCTATACTATGGTTGTAGCACGAATGGGTCGGCTCGACCGGCGAAGGATCACGCTCTTACAGAATACCAGCGTAAAATAGTACCTTAATGCTGCTGTATTTCGTTTGGTGAGTGTAGAGAACCGGAGACCTTTTTTACTGGAAACGAGGCATTCCATCTTAGTCCTCACGGGTGACAACGCATCTGCATCTGCATTTAATCGAAGATAGATGTAAATGTCTATGGGCCACAGCAACCACTTACCAACAGGTGGACTGTGGGCTTGTTTGTCATCCTTATTCCATAATAGATCCCATAATACAGACTTTATTTAGGTTGAGCTGTATACGTTATAAGAGTGGTTTATGAGTGGTATTATAATACCACTCATAAACCACTCTTATAACGATACAACCTCTTTTCAAAACTCTTATACACTTCTAAAATAACTATAAGTTCTACGTGGGCTCGCTTGTGTGCTGCTCGGGTAAACTGTGTATTAATGTTGTAAGTATAACCATAACACAAAACAAAGGAAAAGTAAAACAGGAGATTGGCAGCAGCATCTTTCTGATATCAGCTCAAACTAATAAAAAAATGCGGTTGCCAACTCGCTTGCAAGACTGGTAACATGGCAGGATTCCTCCTATGGGGCAATCAATGGGGTAAGCCTATGTTCAGCATTAGACTTTTGATAGGATGTGTATCTAAAACATTGTATTTAATCACTCATTCGTTAAACAACCACGTTTGCTACGATTTGATAACATGTCGGTTATTTATTTTTTCTGCTAAAGATATATTTTGTGAAGACAGTCAAAATTATATTTGTGCAATTTTATACCTTACCCTACAACAATACGATCTGCAATTGAGTAACATTTTACTACTTTCCTATGTGAGTATCTAATTTGATTTTCTTCGTACGGAACGAAGTAAGACAGGGATTCTATTAATGCACAATAAGCGTTTTACTGATTCAATTCTCAGCAAAATACTTTCTATAAGTATAAGAAACGTTTCTTATTTATTAGCAAGTAATGTATGTCGTTATTTTGTGTAACTTTTTTACTTTATACCGTATATGCAAACAACGAGGAAGTAGATAAAATTTCTTTATATTTTCTTCCACAATTTTAATCGATTATATTTATAAAACTGAAGTGATAAACGAACTTACATTCCACTGACAGTAAATGGTTGCTGTATTCTATGCACACTTGTAGCAGACTTTAAACAAAGAAGGCTACATACTATACGTTATCACTCCTAAAAACAAAGATGACATACCTCACAGCCTGTAATTACACTAACTCTCTAGACACTTCAGACCAGAAAACAACAGTGAAAGCATTGCAATTAAGCCTGCCCACACAAACTCCGGACGGCAGAATAGGAGTACCTACAAAAATAAAAAAAAAACACCTAAATAATGCATGTTGAATGCATATAGGATGTCCAATTTCAAAACCTAGTAAAACAAAATTACCTAATAAGAGACCGACTAAACATAAATAGAAGAAGTCCTCGGAAAGTAATTTCAAAAGATCTATTGAAGATGATTTCAAATTTCTTTAGAGAATTACTACGTAACTAAGATTTTGAAGAAAACATTTTTTAATGTGACATTATATATGGATGTCGATATAGGAAAGCAGATTTTTTGAAACGTGACATTAAGCCTCAGTGAAATTTTGATATAATAAGCTAAATGTATATAATAATAATAATAACGATAGTGATAATAATAATAATAAAAAAATGCCTAACTGGAAGGCTGCCGGTCCCGATAGTATTCATAATTACTGGATCAAGAAATTCACTACCTTACACGACCTTCTATCAAAGTGCTTCAATTCTTTCCTCCAAAGTCCTGAGGATTTTCTTGAATATCTTTCCATCGGTATTACATATCTGCTACCAAAGGATGATGATATTGGTAACCCCACATACTACCGACCTATTACCTGCCTCTGTATACTTTATAAAACCCTGACATCATGTTTGACAGTGAAAATTTATGAGCACTTAGACCTACAGTCGATACTAGCTATTGAGCAAAAGGGGTGTATAAAGAAGTCGCAAGGCTGTAAAGAACAACTTATAATAGATTCTGTGGTTACAGAGCAAGCATACCACAAATCTAGAAATATCCACGTGGCGTATATTAACTATCGCAAGGCTTTTGACTCCGTACCGTACTCCTGGTTGATAGAGGTCCTTAGTATGTATAAGATCCATCCTAAGGTAGCAGCATTGCTTAAATATATTATGTCGTATTGGCGTACTGAACTTTCTCTTAGTTTAAAGGGTCCCCGTCGAGGAATTTTTCAGGGTGACATTTTAAGTCCCCTCTGGTTTTGTCTTGCTCTGAATCCGTTATCTGCAATATTAAACAATACAGGTTACGGGTTTCTCATTAAGGGCGGTACTGGGATAGAGTTCAAAATAAACCATCTTTTGTACATGGACGACATAAAGTTGCTGCTGCTAATGCTCTTGAACTTAGAAGCTTACTGCAAAGTACCGAGCAGTTCTCGAATGACATCAAAATGTCTTTTGGCCTGGAAAAGGTGTCGAACTTTAAGTGTTGATAAGGGAAAGGTCAAAAATTCAGAAGGCACGACCTTCAGGATGGTGGTATAATTGATGCAATGGCTAAAGATGACAATTACAAATATCTTGGTATACTCCAAACTCTTCGAATCGACCACAAGGAAATCCCGGATGTGTAAAGAATACTACCGTAGGCTCAAAAAAATTCTAGGAACGGGTCTTAAGAGCAAAAAAATCTTCAAGGCAATCAACACTTTCGCAATAACTTACACCTTCGGAATTGTAAAATGGTCAGACACCGATATCGGGAATATTGAGAGAACTACCCGTGTATTATTGACAAAATATCATTTCCATCATCCTAAAGCCGCTACTGAACGAGTAACTTTGACAAGAGCTGAAGGGGGAAGAGGTCTCGTTGACCTAAGGCGGCTTTATTCTAAGCTAATAAAAAACTTACGAAATTACTTTCCTAGCAAAAAGTCGTCTCCCTTACACCAAACAGTCACTTTAGCGGATAATGGCTATAATCCACCCGATCTTTTCATCTTCTTCATTCTAAAGAAGTTGAGCCCTTGGTTGCCGATGCCGAATACCTTAAGGCCAAACTTAACCAGTGGGTTTCAACTACATGGAAGGTTTGCCCACGAGCTTAGTGGCCCTCACGTTGATATTGCAGCGTCGACTAATTGGTTGCGCAGTGGGAAACTGTTTGCAGAAACTGAGGGTTTTATGATAGCAATAGGGGATCAAGTAATTCCGACAAAGAATTACATAAAACTAATGTCGAAGATGACCTATGCAGACGATGCTATCAGAAACCTGAAACGATCCAACATATCACGGGATCGTGCCAGGCTCGTGCTGCATCAGAATACACTCAGCGTCATAACGATGTCGCCAAAATTATCCATCTAGCACTGGGTCGAAAATATGATCTATTGAAGGATGACAACCCGTACTGGAAATACTCCCCTAGTGCCGTGCTAGAAAATGACAACATTCAACTGTATTGGGATAGATCAGTCCTAACAGGTCGGTCCGTCCCCCATAATCGGCCAGATATTATAATTCTTTATAAAAAGGAGAAACGGGCTTATCTGTTAGACGTTGGGGTTCCCAACTCGCATAATATTCAGCAATATATAATGGAAAAAAAAAGACAAAATACCAACCGCTTGCTGAAGAAGTGAGGCAAATGTGGCTTCAGGATGAAGTAGAAGTCCTTCCCCTCATCATCTCAACTACAGGAATAATACCGCAGCAGCTTAACAAAAATCTTGCTAAGCTAGAACTATCAATGTCCGTTACGAACAATATTCAAAAAGCTGTTATCCTAAGGACAACTGCCATTGTGAGGAAGCATCTTGCCCTATTAAACACAACCTCTTTGCATCTTGCTAAAAGCCGATCTAAGCGTTGTAAACCCAAAAGGAGAAAAAATAATAATAATAATAACCATGAAACGGTGCCGGGCCTGGGCGTCTCCCGTTAATAGACCCCCGTACAACGGACGATGGACAATAAAAGAGTGCGCATCGGGCCGCTGCCTGCAGGTTGCCAGGGCGCGTTTGGAGCTGGCACTGGACACGACAGCATGCGGGTCGCTAGCCAAGCGCGGGGGGCTACAAGACCACCTAGTAGCCGCCCGCATCCATCATCCCCACCAGAGGGCTTGGTGTCGGCTGGGTCTTCTCGGACTCAGCAAGCGGCACCCGCCGCTGGTGGAACACGTCGCATGCGTTGCACAAAACTGATGAACGCAAACGCATTGCGAGCGTATTTTAAGGCAAAAGGGGTTGAAACTAGAATGTTAGATAATCGGGCTGGGATGCATCGCTTTTTCGTGGAGCTGAAGCCATCTGTTCTTGTATCAGAGCAAAACCTGGCAGACCGAGTTCGGTACATCCTGCGCTCCAACAAATTTGATGACGCCGAAGTCGAACAACTACGACGTGAGGCTGTTCTCTCATCTGATTAAAATGCTACAACTGGTAATGCGACGCCACTAATTGCAGAATAATCTGCACACGTAGATGCCGCCGAGGATTTTCCAGTTGTAGTTCATTCAGATGATGATGGAATAGTCACCCAAGAACTAGAGCAGATGAGGAGAATTGGAGGAGGCGATTGTGGAAATGCGCAGTACGCCTCTCGAAAATCGAACGCTTCTCCCGCGCATACCCCTAAGCAAGCGGAATCGGGCTGTCGTGAGGGCTCTTAACCCAATGCTGGTGACCTATTTGGAAGCCAGCCTGGACCTTTGCGAGACGGATTCGCCCTTGGGGCCGCCCTGGCAGTTTGCCGTATTATTGGCGCCAAACTTTCCATGGCTGGACGAACTACTAGACAAGGTATCGCCATCCCAGCCTGGAGAGGAAGCATTGAGGACCGTATCGCAAAGGCAAGGGTCCTCATCGGCAGACTGATAAGCTTCAGGTCGCGCAATAATAGGCCGAGAATTGTGCGCACCGTCAAGATGGCGTTTGCTGGGACAAATATCAGTTTGTGCCAGCCAGATATAACGCAAAAACTGATGGAGCACATAGACGACCTGAAGCAGAGAATCGCTGCTTGGGGGAAGCGGATTCGGCGATATACCGAGAAGTCAACACGGTTCAATCAGAATCGTCTCTTCCAGACTGATCAGAGGAGGCTCTATGAATCATTGGTGCGACCAATGGTATGGCGATTGTTTGAGCCCAATCTAGTTCTGCCTCTCTCTGGACCCTCTCAGTACCTTACTGGAGGGTTCCGGGAGGGGATTTCAGCTTCAGAAGGGAAGTACAAAAGTGACCCACCTTTTCTCTGTGGATGATCTCAAGTTATTCGCCTCCAGTCGCTCCCATCTTATGGCACTGCTAAACATCACTTGTGATTTTAGCAATTCTATTAGAATGGAGCTGGGGATGGATAAGTGTGCGATCCTCCATATCGAAAGAGGAAGGGTTGCTAACTCTGCAACAACAGCCTTTTGTCCCGTGTGAATAAGACGCACGCATATAACGGTTGGATCATGCCTGTTCTCATGTATACATTTGGCATACTTAGGTGGACTCAGACCGAACTGAACGCTCTGGATAGAAAAGTCCGCACTATTATGACGTCCCACAGGATGCATCATCCGGGAGCGTCGGTAATGAGGCTGTACTTGCCGCGGAAACATGGTGGGCGCGGCTCTTTAAGCGCGCTTACCATGCATAATCGCGAAGTGTGCAGCCTCCGTAATTACTTTCTGGCGAGAGCGGATGATCCATTCTATAGGGACGTTATTTTTTGTGATAAAGGACTTACCCCGCTATCCTTAGCCAACGAGCAATGGCAACACCCGGCAATACAGAGCATTTCCGACCGAGAGGCCGTATGGAAGGAGAAGGAGCTCCACGGGAGGTTCTACATGAGCCTTTCGTAGACACAGTTGCATCCCTCCACTGGGTACGTTTTGGTGACCTCTTCGGGGAAACCGAGGGTTTTGTCTGTGTAATACAGGATCAGGTTATTAAGACCACCAACTATCGGAGATACATCCTAAGGGAATGCACCGTCGACATTTGTCGAGCTTGTCGCCATCCTGGTGAATCACTTAGGCATGTCATCTCCAGTTGTTCGGCGCTTACTAACTCTGAGTACTTGCCTACCGAGTAACCTAGTAGCCAGGATTCTACACCAGCAGCTCGCTCTGAAATACAGTCTCGTGGATCAGAAACTGCCTTATTATAAGTACATGCCAGAAGCCGTGCTTGAAAATGACCGCACAAGGCTCTACTGGGACCGGGCCATTATCACAGACAGAACCATTCTTGCGAATAAGCCTGATATTGTGCTGATGGACCGGGCACAGTCAAGGATATTTTTGGTCGACATTACCATTCCGTATAACGAGAACCTCGTGAAAGCCGAAACAGACAAATGTACAAAATATCTGGACCTGGCTTACGATGTGACCGATATGTGGGGCAGACTGCCGACCGAAATTATACCTTTAGTCGTTTCTGCGAACGGGTTAATCCCAGTCAGCCTCTCGGGTCATCTGAGGCGGCTGGGACTCCGTGACGGACCGCTCCAAGCTCAAATGCAGAAGGCGGTGCTCCTCGATACCACCCGCATCGTCCGCCGGTTTCATTCCCTTTCCCCCTAACCCTCGGCCGTCTGGTCTCCCCTGCCGAGGGCTTCTATCTGGTTGGGTTTTTATTTATTTATGTATTTTTTATGTAAGTATTTATTTTATTTTGTTGATATTTATGTATGTTTATCATTTTTATTTACAATTATATAATTATACAGCCCAACCAGATGAGAAAACTTTATAGATATCCCCGATAATAATATTAAAATATTTATTCATTGACCAAAAGTAATAAAATATTTAAAAGTTAAACTAATACAAAAATGATATTTTTAGAAGGACAACGAAAGGATTCTGACTGAGCATGTGTTGCAGAGAATCTACATACAACGCTGTTATTCTGTCAGCACCCATATACCTACTTAGTGAGCTAAAGTATAACAGTACGCGTACATCACTGATTATATTACAAATAGCTTTTAGTGTTAAACTATTTATTTATTCATTCAGCCAGTACAAGAACTATTTAATTAACCAGTACAAGTTTTCATATTATTTCTATTAATAAATTGATAATTAATATTCATGTACAAAAGATAAACATAGTATAAACAAAATATAAACGAAATATAAACAAAAACATATGAAAAAAAAATAGTATTAAAAGTAAGAGCTACAGTAGTGTTTTATTTATTCAGACTAATTATAATATAATTATATTCAGACTAATTATAATATAATAATGATGTATATACATTTTTTGGAGACACTAATCGGCAAAAGCACTTAGTCCCGGGTAGTGACAATTTATGTTATCATCCCGTGAGTTTCGTAAGAGGCAACAAGAAGAAACTAACATAAGATGGGTAGCAGCATCTTCCTCGTTACATTTCAATCTATGATCCATTTCTTACCGTTCTTCGCAAGTCCACTGCTGAACATAAGTCTCATCCACAAAACGCACATAACCCCCATAAACAAAAATATTGCTCGATTTGGACCTTATATGTTGAGGAGCAGAAAACTCTCTATCTAGTGGGGTTCACCCTACATTTCGCCTACCGGTACAAGACTGCCACTTGAGAATCTTTCTTCCCCATCGTCTGTCGGTTCTTCGAGTTATGTCAGTTTCTCTGGTTCTACTACGTTCTGTTCTCTGGTTCTATTACGCAGAGAAACCCCGAGCATAGCCATAGCTCGCTGAACGACCTTGAGCTTCCTCATACGCCCAATAAGAAACCATTATAAAGACAATTAATTTGAACGTAAGTAAATTCAAAGTAAAGTTACAGCTTTATGTGCTGATTAAAGGCCTCCTTTTATTTCTGAGGGAGATTGTTGGACAAGAAAATGTCCGTTGCATTGCGTGCAATTTTTTTAATTTCTCAGACACGCAAGTTACCTCCCGATGTTTTCCTTCACCGGGGAGCATGTAAAAATCAGTACTTATAATTGTATTTCAAAATTCCATTGTTGCCATTGGAGATTAAATGAAAGCTTTATGCAATCAGCTTATCGCATGATTTTTTCAGCTTTGTTGCACAAGTTTAATTAGATATGAAGCGTTAAACCTTAGTACTCAGGAGTGACAATTCGCTTTGTCGACTTTTTATTCTAGTCTGCTACAGTTATCCATGAGATAACAGTGTGAAGTTTTGTTACGGAAAGGGGGAAGTACTAAGAAAAAAAAATAGTGTGAAATATAGATTTATTACTAGTACGTTTCACTCTTTGAAGCGTGCGCTTATATTACGCTGATTTGTATATTAATTTTAAAATTCCGCACCACTTACGTAATGATTTAATAAATTTCCCATGAGTTTTATCAAAACACTTTTGTAGTCAATTCAATTGAAAATAACTCAAACGAAAATTAATTTGTTTTTCTATCAACTTATACGATGTTATTTCATAAATAAAAATATCTCGAATACCTTTCCGATGTGAATGCCTGATTTCATTCCTCGCATGTGGAATGGAATGAATAAAAAAGAATATTCGTAATGCATTTTGTTGACTCAATTTTTATCAACATACATATCATATACATTCAGAACATTCAATTATCTCTTCTGTATTTGCATATTTCTGTTTTGTATTATTATTGATATAAAATCAGGTGTAAGGGAGAATATACATATAAACTTTTTCTCCATGCTCCTAATACATTCGGTGCACTAATTTAAGGAGCTTTGAATTTTGTCAGAGTAATGGTGGCATAAAAGAATTTATGATAACTTCTCGCGGTGACTATGGAAAATGGCGATAATGTTTTATGGTTTCCGCTAGATGGCGTTAATATCATGAACGCCGGTTGTAAATTATTCAGATCGGCAAAGGTAAGCTATTGCCAAGCCGTCTGCTCAGCGTGGCGATTTAAACAAATACTCCTAAAATCTGAGAAAATCGTCAGCAGTGGATTTTACAGGCTGATAAAGAATATGAATATGCTTTTTTTTTAACATTAATGGCCTTATAGACATATAAGTTGATTTTTTATTTAATACAGATCAAAAATAATACCTACAGAAAATCGTTCGTGCATTTAACTTTTAAATTTATTATTAAGTGGTATAAGGGTCCCATATTATATGATAAACATAGAACATATT
Organism: Parnassius mnemosyne; assembly: GCA_963668995.1. Classification (NCBI taxonomy): domain Eukaryota; kingdom Metazoa; phylum Arthropoda; class Insecta; order Lepidoptera; family Papilionidae; genus Parnassius; species Parnassius mnemosyne. The sequence goes on along the minus strand of CAVLGL010000057.1, from coordinate 40,611,940 downwards.
TATTCACACTTAGCTTGAAGCTACACCTGCAAGGATAGCTAAGTTGACTTTTTTTTAAGTTGGCTAGCCCTCTGCTTCCGGAAGAATTAACATCAATCACACAAGTTTAAATAGTGTAGCCGAAATAGTAATATATATTTCAGTATAGCAATCTATAATAGAAATATGTTGGCGGTCGTAACCATGAATTTACACTTAGAAATTTCGTTATATGAAGCAGTCGGTGCTTTGGCTTTGTTAGAATTATTAATCACCTCTACTACCTCTAATGTTTAAATGCTAATATAGTATTTAAAATTATTTTATTTTACAGTATATAATACAGTAAATTTTAATTGTTTCATATTCAGAAATAGTATACGCAAATATTAAACAATAGTTTATTCCTTTTTTTGACTTATTTTTAGAACAGCAACAGAGCAGCAGATCAAAGGAACAAAGGAAGGAGTGTTTATGATTTTCTGTCGTAATTCCAGACATATTTCTTTGGTCATGGCTTACTTTATAGACTACTAGTGAAACGTTCCGGTTTCGTCTAGGTAGGGATCTATTCATGTAACGTCATTAAGATTTTTAAAAGACTTATCGCTGACCATTTATTTTATTAATTTTACGATTTGACAAAACAGTCTCATATAAGTGACAAACATTTTACAAAAAGTAATTCATGTCATAATTTCCTAAAAATGAAAAAGGTAGTTATTTCGATATTACTAACCGAGACTTTAATTTTATTTGTATGTACAGATTATAAGCCAATATTTGGTACTTTGATGTTAAGTGGTGATTTAGCCAAAGATGGTTATGCACCCTGATTTACCTTAACAAAAGCCCTTTCACTCTTGCCTTAAAGACACTCTCATTGAATCGGATAGAAAGATATATGCTCGACAATTACCTTTTTGCCTCCCTTTGCTTCCTTTCCTGGGGACCTGATGACCTAAAATACAGGTTCGTTGCCTAGTTTAGGAATAAGTCTCTCACATTACTTTGTGCCTTTTTAGTCAAAAATCAATATTGTTAAATTGTGGTAAGCAAATTTATTAATTTTATTTCACCATCACCACCATCTACCAAAAATCCACTGATCTGTATAGGCCTCCCTAATGGATTAATCCACAGGGAGGATGTTTTCTATAGAGTCCACGCTTAGCATGCGGGTCGGAAACTGCAGTTTTGTTTATTTTCTAGTTGTTATAGGAATGACGCTGCTGAGATGGGCATCTTCCTTTATCGTCTCTTACGACACCCACGGGTCTATATGGGGTCGATATTCTTAAATCGCAAATATATGGTACAATTTGCTCTATTTTGTTCAAATACGTGGTGTGTCAAATATTGACTGTCTAAAAGATTGACTGAGTCGTTGCCTAGTGATCGTAAGTGCGACTGCTTATCATAGAGTCACGGCTTCGAATCTCGGGTCGGAAAAAATTAGTTATTGGGATTGCCTGTCAAGAAATTCTCAGTAGGAGTTCAGAGTCGAGGGAGTTGGTACTGTTTCACCTCGGTACTGTGTTTGATCTCTCTTCTATCTATAACTATGAGAGTGAGGGAATACAGAGTACACCTGTGTTTTGTACTGCGAAAACATTATTATAATTATTATGATGTCAAATAAAGAAAAGAATATTAGAAACCTTATAATATAATTAATGATATAGAGTTCATAATTGATTACGACTTTACATGTGATAATAATGACGATAAGCTTGCAGCACGTTTAGAGTCGAAAACCAAGAGTTCGTGCGTTTGATTTTAACTACAGCTTTAATCTAGAATCCACGACACAAAAAACTAATAATTACCTTCACTGAGGCGATACTATGTATGTTCAATGATATTAGATATTTTATTACGTACTACCGATACACCCAAGCTTCGCACGGCTTATTTCTGGATATTCCCAACAGCGCCACCTACGGAGTCCTAGTATGAATCGCTTAGGATTTAAATCGTTTTATCCAAGGAGTCACTCAAACACACACAAAAGTCGGTCCAGCCATTTTCGAGTATTTGCGAGGCTAAAGAACAGCAATTGATTTTTGTATGCTTGTTATAAAATGCTTGTTATAAACAATCAGAAATAGCACGTTTCTTTTATATCTTAAGTCCTCTTAAATAGACAAAGCGAGATTTATACAAAATCCGAATTAGAACCTGAATATAAATCAAAGCAAAGGCTCTTCAGTCAATGTATTTGACAGTCAGCTTACTCAGTAATCTCACGTGTTATTTCCAATATTTGATAGTAACTCAGTCTAATATCAATAAGCCTAAGGTTTCAAATGTGATTTGAATGAAAAATTATAACAAAGTTCTGTGAAGTCATTTTCAGCTTCGTTCACAGACTATGATTGATTTACTCCGAAACTGTATTGATTGCATAGATTTATTATATTACAAACTTATGTATTGGCAGCCTGAAAAATAATAAATAATTTCGTATTGTCTTAAACCCTTAGAGTGACCTGACGGGTACATCTATCTGACTGTAAAAGGCTACTGCAGTCTATTGACAACTGCCATCAAGATTCCAACTCATATGCATATGTATCATGAAATGCACGATCGGTAATAATCATTTTATATCATGGTTTGATGAGTAATATGTTCGTCACTTAATAGTCCATCATTATCATCGTGTATTAGCAATAAAAAAGAACTACACCGCGTCCTAATTGACTAGTTTATAGAAGATTACGAAAATATTAAGGAATTCGTTTGGGTTGACGTTGATCTGGTACTTGATTTTAATTATTTTTTCAGTTTAAGAGGCTTTTCAGGGCTAAGCATGAACCTTTTACACTGTTTTTGAGTGTCAGAAATACGTTTTGAATTAATTACGATAAAAATAAATTTTACTAAAAATTCCGTATAACGAAACGTAAATATGACAATTTTGTATAGTGTTATGAGATTAAATGTCAAAAACCGATTTAAAAAAGTGTGAAACGGGACGGTGTTGACACCCATAATTTAGGCCACCGTAAATGTCAATATAATATATTATCTATGATGTCAAATGTCAATTGTTATTGTCGTTTCTCTAGTGATCACGCGAATGTTCTCTCTTGTGCCTAGTGATGTGTAACACAGCCTGTGTTTTCTCTGTTTTTTCGACGACTTATGCTCTGTTTTTGAACTTTTTTGATTTGATTTAAAATTACATTGTTTCATTTATCACTATCAACAGTTTAGGGAAACCTCACTTTATAGATAAGTAGATCAAATCTGTACTAACACTGAATCAGAACACCCCGAATCCACGTAGTCTTGTCTGCCCTACCCCTAAAGTGTTTTTGTAAAGCCGTAGGCGCGGCCTTGCGTAGCAAATTACACGCACCTATGCTCACCTCCGCAGCTTCAGCTCAAACAGGGGACTGCGATTTGCTACAGCGGACGGGGGCTGCACTTCCCACAGCACCGAAGTCGTTGCAGAAGTAACTCTGTGTCAATATTCCTGTGTAAAAAAGTGAGGTTATGATTGTACAAAAAAAATATTACTCATAAACTATACATTTCCACAAAGGGGGAAGGGCAGGGGAGGCTTCCCCTGAACCCTCCCACTCCCATCTCCCCTTTCTACCCCCGTACGCGAGTACCGGATATCTTTAGTTTAACCATGAGTTTTGTATGAGAATAGGTTACATGGGATACACGCAATGAGAGTATGTTTTCGTAGCTTTACTTACTGATTGAATCCGAATTCGACAAAATGATTATGAGAAGTAGTATAAACCTGCAGAAGCGTCGATTTTGTGCACTAATTCCATCGCGATGAGTGTAGCTACATCCTGCAAATTTAAAATGAGATTGAAAAAATAAGATTGGCTGTGGTATGGCCTCCAGACCAAATTTTGGCAGTCTCAACGCGTTTGTAACGTATGCTCAAGCACAAGTGTACGCTCTTTTCTTTCACTCTCATAGGCTGATGGCGCAGCAATCCCACTCGGCCAAAGGCATTACGTGTTTTCCAAGACACGGGAGTGAAACACCGCCAACTTCCTGACTCCAGGCTGCTACTGAGAATTTCCTGATAGACAAAATTAATTTTCTGATCGGGTCAGAAACCCTACACCAAAATCGAACCCGAAACCTCACGATCTGCAGCCGCGTTTGCGACCACTAGACCAATGAGGCAGCCAAACGCATCGTGTATCATTAAACGATAAAACGATCGCAGTAAATGTGAATGTGTAGTAAATATAACTAAGGATTATTGTATAACATAAGGTCTAAAGCTAATCACCTATGGAACATAGCAACATTATATTTCGTGCTGGGATTCTGTGCAAATGCAGGTATTCCCCGATCGAGCTGCCTCCTTTTTTGCTGCACTCATAATACGCTGCAGCTTCTCCTTATCGTGTCATTTTAATTAACAAAAAATCTTATAAAAATTTAGTTTCCAAAATACGTAAACTAAATGAGAGATTTAACACTATAAAAGACTTTTTCAAAGACCTCTGGATAAACTTTGTAAAACTGTCATAATATTAAGTTATAAATTATGTAAGTGGTGTCTCTTAAAATAGCTACGGTAGAAAAAGCTGAAGACAATGTAAACTTTCTCCTATAATTTTTAGTGCATGCTATTTAGAAGCAAGACTTATTACAATATGAATGTCTACAATTGTTATATTTCTTAAAATAAAAAAAATGAAACATCTAATTAACCACCATCATTATATAATAACTAAATTATTACTATTTCTGTACATAGGCCTTCCATAACTGATGCCACAAAACGTGATCTGAGCAATCTGTATCAATCTGTAAGATGAAACAACTATGTAAACAATATATAAACAACTAACTACTTGTCCGTGTGTATGTGAATGTGTGTATGTGACTAAATTCCTCCTAAACGGTTGGACCGATTTTGATGAAATTTTGTTTGTTCGATTAAGTTAATTCGTTGAGAACAGATGTCGGTCGAAACACAAAGGAGTGTACCAATTTGTACGCCGCATAGGAGAGATACGGAGAGGACACCTGCGTCTCGGTCCGAAAGAGCAAGGCCGACTTTGCCGTCTCGTGATTTTAGTGGACGGCGTTTAGGCTCGAGTTAAGTACCCTGATGTTGTAGAAATTCACGGATAGCGTGGCTGGGGTTGTCTTGGTCTTATTGCTCAGTTTGCACCGATCAGTTATTGTTTTGAGCGGAATTCCCCCCCCCCTGGAATACGCAGGGCAGCCTTAGGAGTGGAGAAGCATGGTCGTGTATGCTCAAGACACAAGTTTGCGCGTTTACCGCAAAAAAGAATCCCTTTGTCGTATCTTCTCCGTTTCAAGGCACTCCCCTTGTTGCCTCAGCCAGTATCGGAATCCTCGATGTCGACATATCGATTGACGTGCAATTTTGTGGTCACTTGAAAGAGAAGGCCAAATTGACCTCTAAAAAGCTTGGCGTGCTCAGCAGAACAGGACAGTATTTCATGCCGGCACAACGCCTGCAACTTTACAAGGCGCAGGTTCGGCCTCACATGGAATACTGTTCCTACCTCTGGGCTGGGTCTCCCCAGATCAAGCTCCTTCCACTTGACCGCATACAACGCAGAGTGGCTCGAATCGTGGACAACCGAAGCCTTTCCGATCGGCTCGATTCATTGGCCCTGGGAAGAGATATTGCATCCCTTTGCATTTTCTTTCGCATTTACCACGGATAGTGCTCTGAGGAATAAAAAAAAATAATAAGAATAAATCCCAGCCGCCAAATTTCACGAACGCACATCGCGGCAGAACACCCGATACCATCTACGCCATCTGGATGATTGGCGGTCCACCACTGAGCAATTTAGAAGATGTTTTCTTCCTCGCACAACTTCCTTGTGAAATCTATTACCACCAGCTATTTTTCCGGACCAATACGTCTTAGGGACCTTCAAGAAAAGAGCCTACTCCTTTTTTAAAAGGTCGGTAACGCATCTGCGATTCCCCTGGTTCCCCTAGTGTTGTAGTTGTTCATGAGCGGCGGTAGTTATTTACCATCAGGTGAGCCGCATGCTCGTTTTTTCCCTCTCCTATAAAAAAAAGAAAAAAAGGAACTTCCAAAAACTGCGGTCGTGAACCCGCTTGCCAAGTGTGACAATTATGGCAAAGTACCCTTATATGGGGCTGGCTTATATTCATAACATCAAATATATTTTAATTTACCAACACCTTGTACATTAAATTGGAGTAAAAATTATTTTAATGAAGCTTAATTATTATCCTTTTCTTGAACAACGTTAAGAATTTAATTTCTCTCGGCTCGTAAATTATTCGGAATCAGCAACCGCTAGTTAAATTCGCTTTCAGTCCAAGATGTTGTCTGTAATTAGTGCTGTTGTTAGAACTTAGTTGCATTTAACTATGTTGTCGGGAGTTTTGTGTTACCTCGATATGTTTATATAAAATTGTGTTTGTTTCACATACGTTCACCCCCGCACAACGAAATAAAAGTGCATACAAACACATGCATATCTATGCACAAAAAGACATCGACGGAACAGTTTTATACACATCTTAATGTTTAAGTGGATTCATCTTATTAATTCTGTCATCGAGCTGATATCTTAGGGCGTGGGACATTGGTTCGTATTGGTGATACCAAGGTTGTTATTTATTACTACACGTCACTAGTTTTTTATAGAGTGTAAAGTGTAAAGCTGTATTACTGATGGAACGAATACCAATCAATCAAAATAATTATGTTAACGATAGTTTTATATTTTTTATAAAATATTTAGGCTTTATTTCCAAAAAGAAGTTCATATTTAATTAGTCTAAGGTTTAAACTGGAGCCTGTTTTCAACAAGTCCGATGGAAAATACATGTGTGCTAAAATTTAAAGTATGGAATTTGACAGCAAGAAATGTCAAATTGCGCAAAAACGTATTTAGTTAAAACTACTGTTTTAAATCATTATATATTATAGTATTTCCTCGTTAAAATTCAAGACTATCAGTAAGCCAAGTTTTGTAATGAGAAGTTATTTTGTTTAAACATGTTTGTCCTATCGTCGTCCAGAATAGATTATCTGAATCCTAGAGTCTAGTTACCAGATGAACTGATTTTTTTAATTACTTTCCTTCTGGGTTGGTGTTATCTTCTTAAATATTTCTGTTGACAAGTAGGACTGCCTCTACTACTGTGTTGAGGATTGAAATGTCACGATAATTATAGGCTGTTATGCATTTTAAATTATCTCACAAGTGTCGTAGCAGATCTGCAGCTGCGCAGCCGCATAGGAACGCGCTTCTGTGTTTTGGCGTGCTTAGCCTGAGGAGGAGAATATAGAAAGGAGTTGTCCCCTACCGAAAAACTGCGGGCGACTAAAAAGCGGCGGCAGACGCTTCTTTATGTTAGTTGCAGGTGTCTAAAGTTGCAATATCTAATTTTCATAATACAGCTTCTCAGAATACCTCACATTCATCTTAGGTTAGTTCTTTTGCTCGTATAATAAAAATCTAATATCAAAATTAGATTTTATATACATATTCTACGTGGTAGAGCCATGCTGCAGCTATATTATGGTTGTAGCACGAATGGGTCGGCTCGAACGGGGAAGGACCACGCTCTCACAGAAAACCAGCGTAAAATAGCCGCTTAACGCTGCTGTGTTTCAAATGGTGAGTGTAGAGAACCGGAGACCCTTTTTACTGGCAAAGAGGCATTCCATCTTAGTCCTTACGGGTGACAACGCATCTGCATCTTGAGTCTTTATTGAGGATAGATGTAGATGTCTATGGGTCATAGTAACCACTTACCATCAGGTGGACTGTGTGCTCGTTTGTCACCCGATCCTATAAAAAAAAATGTTTTTTTTTCTAGTTCTACGTTAATGATTTTCTTTCTTTATCATCTTTTGAAATTCCACTGCAAGACATTTGTCTCTCCCGTTATAGAGAGGATTTTGCTATATTCGTTTTGTTTGAAAGAAATATTAACGTTCGAATTGTCAGACGTCCGCCTACCTTCGACACTCGTGCCCGTCGAGTTTAACGTAAATGTAATTAAAATTGAAACATTATTACAGAAAAAGGTTTCTTAGGAAACAAAAGATTTGCTTCGTCTTTTGTAACGCGTACAGCAAACGAGTGGAATAATTTGCCGGCGTCTATCTTTCCATCCGAATACAATCTGGGCGTCTTCAAGGCAAGAGTGAATAGGCTTTTGTTACGCTAAGACAGTGCCACCAGGTGGGATTGTGGCCAAGCACTGTCTTATAATAAGTAAAAAAAAATGTAATAGATGCTAGTATACCAATATTTTTTATTTAAATACTATCTCCGGATTCATATTATCAATTAATCGATTTTCAGAAAAAAAATTAAGTTGTACGAATAAAACATAGCCTAGATCGCTCCGGGCATTGTTTTATATCTGCTCGCAGTGTCTTCACAATTGTTAAAGCCAATACGACGATGCCCGGACAGACAGATAGATAGGCAAACAGACAAATTTTTTAAAAATCTTAATAGCACGCAAATAACACCGTCAGCCATTAGGCTGACGGTGTTATTTGCGTGCGTGAAATGACTCTTGTCCTTCTGCGGATATTCTCGTTACAAATATAATGCAATTTATAGAATCACGTATTACTGCGTAAAGTAATTTTGTTAAATTAGTTAAAATTAATTAGCTAGTATTTGCTAAAAATACATATGAATTGGTGTTGGGTTGTTGGAGGCCGTAATAGTGCACCCAATTGTGAGAGAGAAGGATATGCTTTTTTAACTAGTTAAGACATACTACTTTTAACGTTAGGTATTTAATTGTAACATCTTTTATCAAGTAACAATGCGTCAACAAAGTCTTACTCCGTTGAATACAGGAAGATACACGACAAAACTTTCTAAAACTCTCCTTTCTCTGAATATTCAACACTCAGTTCAAGTAACTGAGACAATGGCGCCGTTGAAAGTTGTATTGTAACAAGGACCCTTGTATATTTTGTACGAATATAAATATTTGTTTACTTTAAAGACACTTTAATACATCAATTATGTCAGGCATGATTCGTCCTCATTTTCATTCATTTATTATAAGTTGTCAAAAGTTCATTGATAAAAAAGGCCTCCCCGATTGATTGCCTCATAATAGATTTTGCTATAATTGCTACGGGTTGGCAAACACAGTTTTTTTTTATTTACAACTGTTATCACGAAGGTACTGCTGCCCACTTCTGTATACAGTTTTTTTTTCTATAGAATGGGTGTGACAAAAGAGCACATAGTCGATCTGACGGTAAGTGCATGCTCTGGCCCGTAGACATCTATATTTATCTATGATTAAAAATAAAAATGCAGATGCCTTGAATGGAATGCCTCGTTTCAAGTAAAAAAGGTCTCCGGTCCCTACACTCACTATGCGATACACAGCAGCATTTAACTGCTACTTTACGCTGGTATTCTGTGAGAGTGTAGTCCTTCCCCGGTCGAGCCGTTCCATTCGTACTACAACCATAATATTGCTGCAGCTAATTTGACTGCAACATGTTCTCTTCACTAAGTGCTCGATATTCAATAGTATGCGAGTAACCTGAGTTCGATTGGTTAAATATTAAAAAAAATATACTCTCTCCTGCACCCATCGAAATAATACAATTATACCAGGTTTTCACTCAATCTAGTGGGGAACCACCCTACTCTTCGCTAATCGGTACCAGGTTGCCACTCAAAAACCTTTTTTTCCCATGGGTTGTCGGTTATTTGGCTATATGGCTGGCCCATTACCACTTCAGACCTATGTAACGTACGCACTTAGACCAAACAAGAAAGATGTGCAGACCGCATCCTTAACTTCTTGACAAGCAGTCACGTACACATTTCTTTCACACAGCCCGTAAAAGTCTACTGCCTGCTAGATACACACAACCAAAACCATTTTTTTTGTAAATGATTTTAGATGAATGTGTATTTATCAAATAAGTGTTTAACAATTAGTTGAACTTACGTAGTAACATTATCCATACATATAAAAATATATGTAACAAAAATATAGTCAAAAAACCACGCTACAAAACATATCATGTGGTCTTTATTTCAACTTATTGTAAATTATTTATTCAATCACTAACGTTAATATTATTTAGCCTGATATATTTATTAAGAATAATGATGAGTTACTAAAGAGGTAAAAGATACGTAGCATAACATATTACGTAATACTTATTACAGTAGACTATAAGGCATAAATTTCTTCCAACTTTGATATTAGTTGAGATCCTTTAAATTGTGTTATTTGTAAACGTGAATAGCTTTGTAATTTTATAGCTGTTCTTGGAAGAAACATGTAATAATAATCTTGTATTTCACAAAGCAAACTGCGAATACATATTTTCATAAAATAATCATTCGATCATTACAGCCCATAAAGAGTCCACTTTTGAAGATATACCTTTCCCCACAGAATGTCTGATAAGGTGATACGTAAGGGTGTAATTGTCATAGTTGACATTCTTGGCAGGTAGATTGGCAACTGCATTTTTTATTATTTTGAGTGGTTACCAAGGAGATGCTGCTGCTCATATCCTGTTTCTTTCCCCTCTGTCGCCACCCACGGGACCATAATGGGTTAGTGAATATTCTTACACCGATAATTGTATTGTTAGTGAAATAATCTTACCCAAAAACTGAAAGTATTTTAAAAATTATACAAATCTCAGAAATATTCATCATTAATTTTTAGAATAGAATAGAATAGAATAGAATGATTTTTATTCAATATGGATTATTACATAATACTTACATATTGGAAGTCATTATTTTATTTACCACTGGTTCGGAAAATACCTCTGTCCTGGGAAGAACCAGCAAGAAACCCAGCGGGACTTTTTTTTTAAATTTAGTTTTAATTTAAATCAAGGGTAGTCATCATTTAGAATACTAGTAGCTGAAGTGATTTTTCAACCGACCTCAAAAAATGAGGAGAATTCGACTGAATTTCTTTATGTGTGTTACATCTGAACTTTTTTCTAGGTGAACCGATTTTGATGATTCTTTTTATTTAAAAGCTGGTGCGTCTCATGTGGTCTGTTATAAATTGGAACAAAATTAGACCAGCATTTTTTGAGCCATCCTTAATAATGCGTATTTAATTGACTTCGACTACATTGATGATGTCCTAATTCTAATTATATTGAAGTCGGCTGTACAAAATTTTTAGTTTCACCACTTGTTATGCTGTTGGTTTCTATGCGAACAATGTAGGTCAGGGCAGGGCAAATACACCTTCTCAGAAATACCACGGCTATCCATTGGTAAAACTGCACCTTACTTGTGTCGTAATTTACACAGTCACTTCAATCATTATTTATTTGTTGTGCCTGAATACAGTCACTTATATTAATTATTTATTTCACTGAAGTTTAACCAATAACGTTATATTTATGTTCATAAAACTAAAATGAAATATATATTTGTACCTTTGTTAATATTCGTTAATACTATTTGTGTGTATGGACAAGGAATACCAGCTGGTGATATATTAAATTACAATTAGAAATGTTCTCTAGTGACATCTCTATGAAGAAAAGATTATTTTCAAGATTTTAGTTAACAAACCAACATACAGTATACCTGACAGTAAGTGACAACTGCAGTGGATGGACACCTGCAGCCTACTTTAAAAAGACAAACTTTGTTACCTCGAAGGACTAAGGTGGAATATCTCACAGCTTGTACTGTATTATATTTACTACACCCGGGACATAGAAGTGCAAGCACAGCTCTTTGGCGGCAAGTAGGTAAGAGAGTGGTAACTACCCAGATGTACTCCTAGACGAAACAGGAGTCATACCACCTAATATAAATAGGATAAATATGCCATGCAGTGGTGACGCAATTATCTAACTTATACGACTAAGGAAAGGTAGGAGTTTTACTGCCAGATGCACACAACCAAAACCATTTTTTATTTTTGTAAATGATTTTAGATGAATGTGTATTTATGAGTGCGTGTTTAACAATTAGTTGAACTTACGTAGTAACATTATCCATACATATAAAAATATATGTAACAAAAATATAGTGAAAAAACCACGCTACAAAACATATCATGTGGTCTTTATTTCAACTTATTGTAAATTATTTATTCAATCACTAACGTTAATATTATGTAGCCTGATATATTTATTAAGAATAATGATGAGTTACTAAAGAGGTAAAAGATACGTAGCATAACATATTACGTAATATTTATTACAGTAGACTATAAGGCATAAATTTCTTCCAACTTTGATATTAGTTGGGATCCTTTAAATTGTGTTATTTGTAAACGTGAATAGCTTTGTAATTTTATAGCTGTTCTTGGAATAAACATGTAATAATAATCTTGTATTTCACAAAGCAAACTGCGAATTCATTTGTTCAAAAAAAATTGATTGTAATTGTCACAGTTGCCATTCTTGGCAGGTAGATTGGCAACTGCATTTTTCATTATTTTGAATGGTTACCAAGGAGATGGTGCTGCTCATATCCTGTTTCTTCCCCCTCTGTCGCCACCCACGGGACCATAATGGGTTAGTGAATATTCTTACACCGCCAATATTGTTATTGAAATAATCTTACCCAAAAACTGAAAGTATTTTAAAGAATTATACAAATCTCAGAAATGTTCGTCATTAATTTTAATTTTAATCAAGGGTAGTCATCATTTAGAATACAAGTAGCTGAAGTGATTTTTCAACCGACCTCAAAAAATGAGGAGAATTCGACTGAATTTCTTTATGTGTGTTACATCTGAATTTTTTCCAGGTGAACCGATTTTGATGATTCTTTTTATTTAAACGCTGGTGCGTCTCATGTGGTCTGTTATAAATTGGAACAAAATCTGACCAGCAGTTTTTGAGCTATCCTTAATAATGCGTATTTAATTGACTTCGACTACATTGATGATGTCCTAATTCTATTTATATTGAAGTCGGCTGTACAAAATTTTTAGTTTCACCGCTTGTTATCCTGTTGGTTTCTATGCGAAAATGTAGGTCAGGGTAGGGCAAATACACCTTCCCAGAAATACCACGGCTATCCATTGGTAAAACTGCACCTTACTTGTGTCGTAATTTACACAGTCACTTCAATCATTATTTATTTGTTGTGCCTGAATACAGTCACTTATATTAATTATTTATTTCACTGAAGTTTAACCAATAACGTTATATTTATGTTCATAAAACTAAAATGAAATATATATTTGTACCTTTGTTAATATTCGTTAATACTATTTGTGTGTATGGACAAGGAATACCAGCTGGTGATATATTAAATTACAATTAGAAATGTTCTCGAGTGACATCTCTATGAAGAAAAGATTATTTTCAAGATTTTAGTTAACAAACCAACATACAGTCTACCTGACAGTAAGTGACAACTGCAGTGGATGGACACCTGCAGCCTACTTTAAAAAGACAAACTTTGTTACCTCGGAGGACTAAGGTGGAATATCTCACAGCTTGTACTGTATTATATTTACTACACCCGGGACATAGCAGTGCAAGCACAGCTCTTTGGCGGCAAGTAGGTAAGAGAGTGGTAACTACCCAGATGTACTCCTAGACAAAACAGGAGTCATACCACCTAATATAAATAGGATAAATATGCCATGCAGTGGTGACGCAATTATCTAACATATACGACTAAGGAAAGTTAGGAGGCCTACAAAATCTTGTGGTGTTCTATGGCTGGCAGTAAAGTCATTTCGCTTGTAACCCAAAAGTTAAAGATCTAGAAGAACGATACAGATTTAAAAAAATCGTATTTTAGCGCTTTTATAGACGAACAGCACTTTGTCATTGTTAGGCATATCCAGCTTTAAGCAGGAATTAGCGATGACGGCAGCACTTACCCATATCATTGGCAAATGACCGCTCGTCCATAAAATCGCATTCATACTGTTGGTTAATACTCCATCGTCATCATCATCATCACTATCATTACAGCCCACCATAAGTGCATTGCGAAACATAGGCCTCTCCCAAGGAATGCCACAAAGAGCAGTCCTGGGTCACCTGTATACATCGTCTTCCAATACTCTTACCAGGTCGTCACTCCATCTACTTTGGGGACATACTATACTTTGCTTACCGATACGAGGTTGCCACTCGAGAACCTTTCTTGCCCGTGTTATCGGTTCTTTAAGCTATGGTCATCCTATTGTCAATACAGCTTACACTTTATAGTTCACTTAGCAATCACTTTTTAATGACAAATAATGCTGCCCGCTGTCGTCTTCTTTATGTGTGAACAACGATATATATATATATATATATATATATATATCGTTCCGATCATCTCGAGCTTCTCGGCATAGAGTTGACTGCTTATCTCTACTTTGACGCCAACATTGAGTCGTAAGCACAAACTGCGGCCAATTAACTGGATATTGTATACAAGGTTAAGGAATATTTCACGCCAGGACAGCTTTTAACTTTATACAAAGCTAAATTTCCAACATGCATGGAGTATTGTAGGCACCTTTGGGATGGCTCAGCAAATTATCAACTTACCGCACTTGACTGAGTGCAACGCAGCGCCAAGTGGCTTATCGGCGACAAAAAGCTGGTGGCAACTAAGCTTTATAGCCGCACACCGCCGCCAAGTTGCTTGTTTGTCGGTCTTCTACAGATTGTACTTCGGAGAGTGTGTTCTATCAGAACATCAGCTATTCTGAATATTCGCACTAAGTGCAATAAGTCATGTTTCATAAAGCACACAGCCAAGGAGTGGAATGCCCTGCCGGCATTTGTATTTCCAAATGCATGTCTTACCTCTTCAAATTGCGTGTTAACAGGCTTCTCCTCGGCAAACTTGCCGCCATCAGTTTTCAATGAAAATAATAGTTTATATTTAGAACACGGAATAACAGACCGGTTTTAATGAGTCTTTGCTCTAAAATACTGGTTTAAATGAACGCTAATAGTACTGAGAAATGTTGAACTTCCAGTTGATTGCTTCGAAATACTTTGCAACAAAGTAAAATCAATCCTACAAAGTTTTGCTTGTTTTCCTACATTTAAAATAGCTTAAGTAATAAAAATTACCACTAAACAGTTTTCCGATACTTGCTTTGCTTGCATTTCTTCCTACATTATGAGTGTCGAATAAAGAGGTCTATAGCGGTTTTTGCTACTAATAAGCCAGTCATCATCATCATTACAGCCTTTCATAAGTCCACTGCTGAACATAGGCCTCCCTCAAGTAATGCCACAAAGCACGGTCCTGAGCCACCTGCATCCATCGACTTCCTGCATATCTTACCAAGTCGTCACTCCATCTCGTGGGGGGTCGCCCTACACTTCGCCTACCGGAAAGAGGCTGCCACTCAAGAACCTTTCTTACCCATCGGTTGTCGGTTCTTCAAGCTATATGGCCGGCCCACTGCCACTTCAGCTTACTAATCCGTTGGGCTTTATCAGTTACTCTGGTTCTACTACGGATATACTCATTTCTAAGTTTATCACGCAGAGAAACCCCGAGCATAGCCCTCTCCATAGCTCGCTGAGCGACCTTGAGCTTCCTCATACGGCCAGCAGTGAAGGACTACGTCTCAGATCCGTAAGTCATCACTGGCAACACGCACTGGTTGTACAATTTCATTTTAAGGTTTTGAGGTATGTCTGACGAGAAGATGTTTCGTAGTTTCCCGAACGCTGCCCAGCCGAGTTGAATCCATCGATTGACCTCTCGATCAAAGTTGGACTTACCTAGTCTGACTATTTGTCCCAGGTAAACATTTTTCATTATTTTTTTTAAAAAAAAAAAAAAACATACTCGTCAACAACTTCGAGCTTAGTGCTCCCAACAACTACCGGCATTGGTGTGACATGGACATTGAACATGATTTTTGTTTTGTCCATGTTCATCATTGAGCATGGTGCTTAGGTCCTCCAGCGATTCTGCCATAAGGACTATATCGTCGGCAAATCGAAGGTGAGTGATGTACTCGCCATTGATGTTAATACCGTATCCTTTCCAGTCCAGAAGCTTGAAAATGTCTTCCAATGTAGCGGTGAAGAGTTTCGGGGATATAACATCACCCTGTCTTACACCTCTCTGCAATTGGATAGGTTTCGTACTCTTGTTCTGTACTCGGATAGCCATCGTTGCTCTACTGTACAAACACTTCAGCACTTCGATATACCGATAGTTAACTTGGCACCGTTGAAGGGACTGCAGCACCGCCCAAATTTCGACGGAATCAAAAGCTTTCTCATAGTCCACATACGCCAGGCATAGTGGCAAATTGTACTCCTCTGACTTTTGTACAACTTGTCGAAGGGTATGTATGTGGTCTATGGTGCTAAAGCCCTTTCGGAAACCGGCTTGTTCGGGAGGCTGGAAGACGTCAAGTCTGCGCACGAGACGATTCATAATGACTCTCGAAAACAGCACGTAGACGCGGCTCAGAAGGGAAATCGGTCTGTAGTTCTTCAAGAGAGCGTTGTCACCTTTCTTGAAGAACAAGACCACTGCACTTCTGCTCCACGCCTCTGGTGTATTGCCACCATGGTGGACGGAATTAAAGAGCTTGTGAAGGACGTCAAGTACCGGTCTGCCACCCGCTTTCAGAAGCTCCGCTGTAATTACATCCTCGCCTGGGGCCTTGCCGTTTTTAAGGTGCTGGAGAGCCATTCTAATCTCGCCCAGACTGACGTCCGGGATATCTTCGGAATAGTGTCAGATAAGACTCGCTCGCTCTTGGATCGTTACTCACACTTGCGTGTTGCTCCAACGATGACATGTACAGCTGCCCATAGAATCTTTCAATCTCACTCAAAATCTCAGGTGCCTCGGAAACGATGCTGCCACATTCGGTCTTCAGCCTTGACATTTGGCTCTTTCTGGCAGACAGATATCTTGCAAAGACTTTGGAGCCTTGGTTCCGCTCGATCGCTTCTTCAACACAAGCTGTATTGAAGTTGCGTAAGTCCCGCCGCGTGCATTTGGAGATATGTCTGTTCAGTTGCCTGTATGCTATAATAAGCCAGTGATTATATAAAAAAAAAACTTTACCATTATCCCACCTCATAGTAAATGGTGATGTAGCCGAATATTTTAAAGCATACTGGCTTGTTTAACTAAAACGTAATTCCTTACCTTGAAGACACCCACATCGTAATCAAATTGACTGACAGATTCTGCCAAATTATTTCATTCTTTCCTGTAAGCGTTTTGTTTGTACGCCTGGTATGCCAAAATTAAAGGGTAAACCTTCCGAATTCGCTATTCATTTTTTCATTTATTTTTTAGAAAAACATTACCTCTACACTAGAATTTTCTCTTGCATCGCGGAGGCAGTTTATATGCATAGATTTCACAAGGACAAACATCCAGACCCAGAAAAATTATTTGTAGGCCATACAAATACTTCTTCCGTGCGGGATTTGAACCCGCAGCCCTTATTGATGCAAACCATTGCAAAGCCACTGCGCCACGGAGCCGTCATATTTGATCTCAGATGGGGAGAGAGTTTCCCTTTTACTTATTACAAGCCAGTGCTTGACAACAATCCTACCAGTAGTAAGTGGTGGTGAACTCGTAGATGGTAAATTTCACTGTCTTAGCATATAAAAGCGTAGTGAGAGAGGAGGAGGAGGAGATTGAATATATTGAATAAAGTTTATAAAATTATATTAAAATGTTTTTTATAACTAAACAATGGATATAAAGAAGATAAAATTAGATGGATGTATACTAAAATCACTTAAGAAGTTAATAACTTAACTGAAAGAATTGTCCCGCAGCTCTACTTTGTTCAAAATTTAAAGTGCTGACTGGTACCTTGACAAAACATAGCATATAGGTGATAGAAAAAATAAATACACTACTCTCATTGTCCATAATCATGTGATAGTGGCTAAAGAGAATCTATTTCGTCAAGTGAATGTCGTCAAATGCGACACTGGAAAATACCAAACAAATCATATGGCTTCCAATAGACGACACCAAAAACAACTCGTTAAGTGTATTAAATGCGTAAACGTAACGATTAAGACAAATCCTTTCAGGCAAAGACTTACAGGCTGATAAAAAAGTAAAGGAAGATACTGCAATCTATCACAAACCATGCAGGTATTTTTGGTATTTATCTGTCTCTAATAACACCTACTGGAACAGACTGATGAAGTTATACTTGAAGTACAATTTTTAAACTACAAAGCTCTTAACAACTATCCCACCTAATAGAAGTAATGGTGCAGCCGAAGATGGCGAAGCCCACTGAGTAGCTTTACAAAAGCTTATTCACTCTTGACTTGAAGGCCACCCTAATTTTATTCCACTCCTTTGCTGTTCGCATATTGACGTAGCAAGCCGTTTGGTGGAATCTATCCGAGTGAAAGTAATAAATATACTTATTTACATAGGTATGACACGAGTGGAAACTGTTCATCGGTAATATAAAATAATGATTTCACAGTCGATTTCGTCCACAGTGAAACCTTCCAAATAATAAATAAAGTTATCAACTGTGCAGGAAATATATAATAAAGTGCATTGTATTGTTAAAGAAATGTTACGCAAGAATGCGTAGTAACATACTACTAACGCGTCTTAAAATAACCGTCTCCAATGTAATGCTTATGCGATGAAGCAGAAGACTTCACAATGTAGGGTCAGATATGGGCAAAGTCGAAACACAACCACATACGAAAATCAAAAATCGCGTTTTGCACAAATATTTGCTTTAGCGTGTATTTGAATCTACAACTCCCAACAAAGAAGGTATTGTTATAATAAAACGAGCAGGGTTGATTTTACTACAAGGTCGTTAAAATAAATGTCCATGTTTCAACTTCATAATTTAATGTGAAATTAGAACTTATATTTCCTTAAAACCATATTTGTTATTTTGTAAGAATGTTCGTGTGGCTTTTTTAGATCTTTCATTTAACATAGCGTCTTTGATGTAAACAAGCATCCCTTGATACGTCGACCGTCTTATTAACACGTAAAGAAAGCTCAAACAAGCCGGCAATGGATCTGAGACTTGTAAGTGCAGGCCTTCGGGGAAATAAAAGAAGTCGCCTTACGCAGCGACGAAGATTTTGAATAAACCTTAGAGCAATGCTTCTTTTACGTTTGGTTGCTATTCATACCTTCAGTTTGGGAGTTAGTATTTGCAGCTAAATGAAAGTGCGATTTATAAATTAACTAAAAATAAATTCATATAGTATGTAGAAAGCTATAATAAAAAAAAATTGAATGGAACTATTTGGCGTTTTGCATTTAATAACATAATATCGGCTAACATCCAGACCTGGAATAATTTATTTTTTATTCATTCATCACTCATTACAACTGTAAAAGTCCACTGCTAAACATAAGCCTCCCGCATATATTTTTCCATAGTGGGGTATTTGCCATCGTCGCCACGCTAGGCAGGCGGAAAACAAGGGATAGCTTTCATTTTATTAATAATGCATGAAATTAATTGACCTTTTTTTCACTTTCAAATGACTCCCTAAGCCCCTAAAGTCGTCTAAATGGAGAGAAGCCGATAATTAGTGAAATAAAAGCCATATTCTTGGATGTTAAGTTGTCAAAAGTCAACGTCTCGGTTTTGTTTATAATTTTTTTTTATTTCCTACTTTGCTTGATTTTTAATTTGATTGATTCAGATTAACCCTTGCGTTGATCAATGTAATAGTAAGAGACGATGGTCAAGGAAGGATTATTTTAATTATCAAACACATTGTGTGAGCTTTCTCTGTCCATTGACAAAAATGGTTTTTGATTATTACTTTTATTATGGGCTTGACTGCCTCATTGGTTTAGTTATCGTAGGCGCGACTAGTAATCACGTGTTCTCAGGTTCAAATAACGGGCATGGCCAAAGCAGTTATTTAATTTTGCGGTTAAAAAATTCTCAATAGTAGTCTGGAGTCAGGAAGTTGGCGGTGTTTCACCCCTGTACCGAGGCACAGGGTTGAAACACCGCCAACTTCCTAGCATGTAAAGCCGCTGGTCCTACGCTTGATCCCTCTCTGGCCGTATCGGATTACCGTCCCATTGGGCTATCACTGTGAGTGAATCGATGGAACAACTGTCCTTGCACACACACACGTGCACTAGTCTCCGTAGCCGTTTTTCGATCTGAAGAACATTATTATTATAACGGACTGATGTAATAGAAATAACAAATGTGTACTTATAAAAACGTTTTTAAAATACTTCATTAAAAGTAGCGCCATAAATTTCTATATTCTGAAGGAAATGAGCTCACTCTTTTGTAACCGCAGATTCTTTTTGTCAAAATAAATCCATGGATTAGTAAGAAAAATCGAACGTTACGTAAAACCTATGAAAGAGTAAATTGTCTTTGACAGCAACAACTGCGCTGGAAAAAGATTTAAATTTTCAACGTCATGATCAATTTTTCTGCAATTTCATAGTGATTACTTTACAGTGCATTAGCTTAATAAAATAAATGCGTTATAAATAACTTTATTTACAAGTTAAAAAAACTAAATTACAGCCTATATACGTCCCACCGCTGGGCACAGGTCACCATCTCTTACCTCTGAGAGGGTTTCAGGGTAAGAAAGTGTCTGCTGCGCTAACTTAATATAACGCTAACTTAACTCATTTTAGCGGTGCTTGTATCGGGGATCGTTCTCAGGTTACTCAAGATAATTAATGCGTGCACGGTCGCAAGAGGAGACAGAGGGAATCAAACCCAGAGATGGGCAGAAACATGTACGTATTTACAAAGAGAAAATTAAATCTCGATGGCCAACCCACTAAACGTGGTTGAGGTTGACAACTGTGACCAATATTACTTACAAGGAAATCTACGGGCCTATGTTCAACAGTGGACCTTGGCAGCCTGTGATGAATGACCACGGGACAAAATATTTAATTTGCTATGTAAATCATTATATAAAAAAATTTTTGTTAGTTTGCAAAATTCTTTGACTGTTTAAAAAGTCCAAACTTGCTTGAAAATTAAAATAATAAAAATAATACCGAGGAACAGATATTTTACGTCTTTAAGAAACAGTAAAAATTCAAATCACCGTCGGAAATGACCTAATTGTAATCAGTAATAGTACTTTTACAGAAACGCATTAGCACATAATACAGTGGCTCGTAGAATAATTATGTTAGGCGATAATACAGAAAACCAACCCTTGGTACAAGAGCTTTTATTGAATAAGAAATTCGCTTTAAGATAGATTTAATTAAATACAATTCCAATTCCATGAAAACTGTAACAAAGTCTTTTATATTAAATAAGTGAATAATTAGCTGTTGAAATTGGCTTAGTCTTCTTGGTGAGTTAGACTTATTTATGGACCACAGCACCTACTTGTTTGTATTTTCTTTACTTGATTGTCACCCTTATCTAAATTTAAAAAAACTCATTCTCAAAACATATTTGCAAGATGATGTTGTGACCAGGATTAAGAAAGGAATGCTTCGGTGGTTTGGCCATGTAGAAAGAATGAATGAGGAAAGAGTGACAAAGCAAATCTATGTTGCAGAGGTGAACGGCATAGTCGGGAAGGGTCGCCCTAGGCGAAAGTTTATCGACCAAATTGGCGATATATTAACCACTCAAGACTTTGACAGTTCATTAAACCAATTAAGTCAGACCTATGGTCAAGCCAAAGACAATATCTATTTTTATAAAGTGAGCGCTAGGGTAACGAAGATTGCAATACGTTGTCGATAAATAAAATGTTTTGAGAAATTACCAATTCAACACTTAAAATATCGAATTGTTTGTATGAAAGTCAAGTGAGCGCTAGTCACGACGATTGCAAGACGTCGATAAGTGAAATGTTTTCAGAAATTTAAATCACCGTTTCATTACACGGTTCTCAAAACATTGCAGTGTACGAATATCCATATCATGCCGTGTGTCGTAAAAGGCGACCAGACTTGGGGAAGTATTATTTTTAATAACTATGACCGACGTTATAGGTCTATAAAAACAACAGTGAAAAATCACTTACTTTGTCACGTCGATTACTTATTAGAAATTGACATAAACGTTATTTTTCACCGTGATGTTAGTTTTCAGTTATGATTAATAAGGGACAGAGTGAAACAAATTAGGATATGGGCAGCAGTGTCTACTCTCTAGTCTAATATGAACAAAATAAGTGAGGACCTACGATCGCTAAGTTGTCTCAATAATTATTATAAATATTACAAATATAAATTATTATTGATTTTTTTTTATTTATAATATTTCACCATTTTTTAATGTTTCTTTTTGTCAAAAATTGCTTCGCAGACGCTATTTACCAACGGCAGCGCGGCTATAAATTCTACTAATTTTCAGGGACAGGCGGGCTATGTTTTAGCACGTAGCGATCGTTCTCCTGTTCTCTAACCTCCATGCTATGATCTATAGTGGACTTTACTAGGCTCAATTAGGAAAATTAGGAGGAAAAAGTCCGAACATGTTTTTAAATTTAATCTCGTCATTTGCTCATGAGCTCCTCTGGATTTCCATGACCCATGGGCCAGAAGTAGATTGTTACGACCTTATGAAAAAGATAAAATTGTAAGGAAACTAAAAGGAAAGGGAGGGGAGTAATTTTTTGTAAAAAAAGTCATCAAATAACAAGATGAAATAATTTATTAAACAAGTTGCATAAACAAGTCCAATGGTTAAAACAATGATAAATAATAAAATCTAGTTTATTGTAAAGAAAAAAATTCAAATATTATGTCACTTCCACAACTAATGCAAATCTAACGAAGCCCCATATATTAAAAAATCCATCAAGCAATTTAGGTTACAGAGCGTGTCAAAGAAAAAGACCTCCATACGTGCATACTTAAAAAACATTACCCTTATTTTGAAGTAGCCAAGTAAATAATAAAGGTTATACTATAAAAAAAACAAAACATGCGGTAACAGATTAACCGCTCAACTATGGAGTGTAGAAGTAAGGAGTACAAACTGCCATACGAGAATAGTTAAAAAACTGTCCATATGTAAGCAGTAAATAAGTTATTTCAAAAACTCTCCACTTCAGCGCTCGAGTAGCTATGAGGCGCCGTAAAATACGTTGAGTGATTTTGAAAATAAAAATTTTGAAAGCAATAAAATAATCATTGTAAAAAGAATTGTGAGTCTGTGCAATAAAAGTTAGGCAATTTTTCCAAAATATAAATAAGTAATTTATGTTTATTATGTCCGGGGAGTGGCTCCATATGCTGAAATACAGGTTCTGGCCTAGTTCGGCAATGGATGCTATTTTTCATGTTATAAGATAAAATATTCCTGTGTAGTTTATAAATAGACATATTGTTAAATAATATATATGGTAATAAAGATTATTATAATTATAGGAATGATGCCATTTTGAAAGATACTGTTGAGAGGTTAAGAATATCCACTAGCACCGTTTCGTCTCGTCTCGTGGGTGCAGTAAGACGCGTCGGAGGAAAACTGAAACAGAAAATGGGCAGCAGCATCTTCATCTTCTTAATAATAACTAAAAATTACATGCTTTTTATAACCAACGATAAAACACAGAATGACTTTCAATAAGTGTTATCCGTATTGAATAAAAAAATATTGTATTCTATTTATTCAAAAAAATTAAATACAAAATATTATAAGACAGATGGAAATGTCGGTTAGGCATTTTTTCAAACAAATGCAAGTTTTTACATTCAATACATACAGAGTTATTTTGCAATAACTGGCCAAATTTGCAGAGATTTCTTTTTTTTTTTTGCGCCCGAAGCAATTGGAAAATGGGCTACCCTTTACGTAGGGAGGCGGAAAATGCATTACGCATACCACGATAGGCTATCCATCGTGGCTATGGGGGACTCACGCCTAACCGGGGAGCCTAAGTGATACCCCCTAAAAACCGCCTTTGGGGACTGACAACCAGCTGTTTAAAGCTTCACATGCCGTATCGAAAGCGACCCCCTTTTGGGAAAAGAGGGCGCAGGGGAAAAGAGGGCGCAGGAAATTTGCAGAGAAAGTTCAGAATAAGTAATATAGGCAAGTAGTGAAGAAACATTTTTTTTTGCGCCCAGAAGCAATTGGAAAAAGGGCTACCCTTTACGTAGGGAGGCGGTAAATGCTTTATGCATACCACGACAGCCGGTCCGTCGTGGTTATGTGGGACTCACTGTTTCTAACCTAAAGTGGAGCCTAGGTGCTACCCACTAAAAACCGCCTGTGGGACTGACGATTGGCCGATTAAGCCGCTTCGTCGGATCGGAAGCGACGCTCTTTTGGGAGAAGAGGGCGCAGTTCAAAAAAACCTCACATACGGTCCTTTATGGTCCTTATTATGGTGTTTATCTTTTGAATTCAAAATGCATGGTAATGCACTGTTTTAACTAATTTTACAGAGTACGAATGTGTGCACATTCGTAACGGTCAATAGGTGGAGAAAAATGTTGTGGCCTATATCCCAAATTGAATGTGATTTATCACATTCAATTTGGGATAATTTCGAATAAAAGTTAACTTTAGCCTTATTTACTCGTATTTTCAAAAACTGCAATAATGGTATGTTATTATTTATGTATTTGAACTTAAGTTTAAAATTTGGCTACTCTTTGAAAAATAACCCTGTGTATGCTTTGCATGAATGGAACAATACTATTATTAAAAACATACAGTATTTCAAATATACGCGTAACACGTCGAATAACAAACAAGTTACAGAGCATGCCAAAAAAAGACATACATACATGCATACTCGAAAAACATTACCCTTCTCCTAAAGGAGCCAAGTAGAGAAAAAAGATTAAGCTACAGAGCGTGCCAATGAAATAAGACATCCATACATGCGTACTCGAAAAACATTACCGTTTTTCTGCAGTAGCCAAAAAGAGAAAAAAGCTTGTATTAAAAAACAAACCATGTGGTGACGCATTAAGAATATCCACCACTATCATTTCGTCTAGTATACTAGGTGTCGTTAGAGGCATCGGAGGGAAACTGAAACAGGAAATCGGCAGTTAGTTATTATAAAAGTTACAAGTTTTCACACTATCGCACTATATAATTATATAACAGACAATCGCCTTTCATACCAACTGTCTCCAAGCATTCCACCATTATTAAGATAAATTTGATACGAAACAAACACGTAACGGATAGGAAGAGAGAATAAAAACAGGATTACGGCAGATGTTATTACAGCACTATAATATATATTACAAAGACATTTGGTATTTATGCTATGGCACAATAATATGTCCTGGACAGATGAAAAAATCTGCCATAACCGGATGAACACCGCCGCGATCGATTTCCATTCATCAACTCACAAAACTACATTTGGTCATTTTATGGCATTATGATATATCCTGCACATCTATGACGCTGGAATCCGTTTCTCAGTATATACCTTTTGACAACCTTTCGAGCATTTACGGCACTATAATATATTCTGCATTAATGTTTGCTGCTGGTAATACTGATGGTCACTATAATATATAATGCACACATAGGAATTAAATAAGGAACCATATAAACCTGAGAGAAAACAAAAAAAATTATAAAGATAATAAAAAAAATGATCTAGTTCGAATTGTAAACATACTATGGAGTATGATGCAATTTCAAATGATATAATACTATACTAATGAATAGTATGATATAATTTGAAGCAAGGTTCGAGACAAAGAGCTACCTCACAATATTCACACACAAAAGTGGTAAGTTTCGAAACCTGATTTCGCTTCAGACACCAGACGCACTTACGTCGCAGAGTTCGGTGGCCGGCGGCATGTGAAGCTGAAAACCTGACAGGCCAGTGAACACTGTTCGTCAAGCGTCTCAAGGGCAAATCGCTGTCGCGATCTGCCCTTGAGACGCTTGTGTCGCGAATGTGTCGCGAACATGGGTTAATCTCGCGATGATAGCGCGGCACTTGATGGAGGTGTTTATCAATAATGTCTTGAACTAATTGTAAACGAAAAGACAAATGATGTTGCCGTTCGTTACAAGATTTTTCAAAGTGGATTCTAGAATTAAGTATGGTAACATTTAAAAGCCTCTTGAAGAGCTTCATGTTCCATTTTGCACAACGTTTTCTCTCCAATAAATATGGTTCCAGCATTTGATCTTTACGATCAGTTCCACCCATATTCTTATTATAATCAAGAACCAACTGGGGTTTCCACTGAGGCGGCATATGGGGCTTGGATGGTGCCAGCCCTTGCTCAGTGCCATGGTACGTACTGATTAACGGAATCCTTTTTTTATCCTGATACGCCATTATAACAACGTCACCCGAGTGCCGCGCCAGGAACTGACCTGCCTGTAGCTTACAAAGTGACACCAGAGATGGCACATTTTGACGGTTGGGTCGTAGTGTTCCCACACAATCGGTTCGACGTTTCTTCAAAAACCTCGCCAGGAGGGGGCAATTGAACCAATTGTCTATAAAAAGAGTATACCCTTTGTCGAGCAGTGGCCAAATGAGTTTGAGTACAGTTTTAGTACTCACGTTAAGTGACGATGGAAATCGAGGATCGGGGGTATTTACCTTTCCAGTGTATACGAAAAACGACCACATGTATCCCGTAGCAGACTCGCACAATTCTAAAGTTTTTATTCCGAATCGGGCCGCTTTAGTCTTTATATATTGTTTGAATGAGAGTTTACCTTTCCATAAAGTTAAGCTCTCATCAATACATATTTCCTGATTAGGGATATAAGCGGATTGAAAGCGGCAATTCAAATGATTTATAATTGTTTCAATAGGAAAGATAGGGTGAGAATCAGGTGTACGTGTTGCGTTATTTACAAAATGAAGAGCGCGGCACAAATGTTGATATCTATGGCGTGAAAACAATTGGCGGAAAATGTTAGTCTTCAATAGAAAATGTTCACAAAAACAAGATGCTATGGAGGGCATACGGATGATCCCCAACATCATCCAAAAAGAAAATAGGATAAATAGCTCATGTGTATTTGTTTCGTACCAATTTTGTGCAAAAGTATCATTGATACAAGCCAGTTCTACAGCATACCGGTTTGTTTCTGTCGCTATATGAGACATGATGCTCTCGTCCCAATATTGGCGGAATGCCTCATACGCGCTTCCGGACGGCGTGGTCGGCCCTGTTCTTTCCGGAAGAAACGTTTCTCTTTCACCTTGAAAGGAGTCCATGGGGCGCCAATCATAGTGAAGAGAAGTCGCATCTCCTTCGAATAGGGCCGCATGTCCACTGTCATCGGCCACATCATCATTATCTACTTCCATCCTTCTCCTTTCGGCCCTCCGCTCTCGAGCTTCCCTATCAGCCACCAGTCTCAAAATCCTATTGCGCAAATCCTCAGGCACATCATCGTCTGTCACACATACTTGAACAAGGCGGTCGCCGCGCCGCCACGACGAGGAGTCGGAGACGCGAGCACCGCGGGCGCGGCGCCCGCGCCGCCCGCAGCGGCCGCCTCGCGCCTGACGCCTGCCTGCTGCTGCCGTCGCTGGGAACCGCACGCCTCGTACAGCACCACCACTCGAACTCGCCACCACCTCCTCGTGATATAGTTCATGCTGGTCCGCCAACAAGTACTCGTTGCCGGTCTCCTCATCTAACCGCTCAACGACAACGACCACTTCTGGACGAACATTTCGCCTGCAAGACAAATATGAAAATTACATAACATAATTTAGTAATACTAGCTGTTCCCCGCGACTTCACCTGCGTATTAATTTATGACCATTAGATTTCATGGGTTTTAATTTATTTGTGCAGAACCCTAATTATTCCTTATATATATATATGCGTCGAACGGTTCGTGTATTGCATTTTTATACCTGTGATACATTCTAAATTAAACATCCGATTTGAATGAATTACTGCTACATAAATACCCTTAACGATAAAACTATCTATTCAAATAAGAATCAATACTATGAAACTAACCAACAACCATCCTAGCTACCACGGCTCCTATAAACTATTAAATATAACATAAATGTATATACCTCTTCCCCTCGGGCTTCGGTGGACATTGGACGTCTTTCTTGTACCATTTTATTTTAATTTAAAAATAGTATTTTTCAAAGTAATTCTATATTAGTTAAATATATTGAGCTACCACGAGCTTAGTGCATAAAGAGAGCGTTGAACATTAACTGCAGTGACGGGGCGTGAGTAGGACATAACAATTAAACAAAGATATCGCTATAAACTGACGCATCATCGACTCCTGCTTTAGGCCTATTTATATACCGACATAATATAATGTAATTTTTCATGCAAACACGTGGCAAGAAGTTTATGAAAATGTTAAGGCTTAAATAAAGTATCTGACTGGCTAATAAACAACCTTTTAACATTAAATATACAAAAGACAAAATACATGATTTTTACAATGCGTTCAGCCAATAACATTGACTTCCAATATTCATTAAGAGCACTTACATGTTCAAAGATGAAAACGACTCAATGTCATTGCAGTGCTATTGAGAGTAGAAAATATGAAATATCTTGGAGTAATCATTGATAACAAACAAACTTAATTTTCAAAGTCACATATAGACATGTTGACAGCTAGAGTAAGAAAGTTAATATACATTTTTAAAAACCTTAGTAACATAGCTGACTTAAAAATCATCAAAATAGTTTACTTTGCCTTATGTCAATCGATTATCGCATACTATATAACATCCTGGGGTGGTTCTGAAAGGACAAAAATAATAAAACTGGGAAGAGCACAGAGAGCTATACTAAAAGTATCCGCCTCACTTCCACTTTCTTTACCCTACTGTAGGCTTATACAAGCGATGGAAAGTCCTATCTGTGAGGCAGCTCTTTATTCTACAATGTATTATTAAAAAACACTCACTCTTACGGTATAATCCACAATTGATAAAAGATAAGCGCAGAAATGATCTGGTCTGTTACTACAACACGCATTACACACACATTTACAAATTTTCACATAAATTCTTTACCTTTCTTGGTAATTATCTATATAATAAAACAAACGCTATAATTCGTATATATCCACTTAATAGAAATAATTGCAAATTTAAAGTAACCCAATAGTTGTTAAGTCTAGACTATGAAACCACTGAAAACCTTCTTATTTCATATACATAACTTTAATACTGGATAGATAATACATACATACACACACACGCACACACACACACACACACACACACACACACACACACACACACACACACACACACACACACACACACACACACCACAAAAGTAACTAATAATACAATTCATTTGTATCTCATTTGTTAATCATACAAATGGCATGTGATGTTGTGATGATAGTAACCTGAGGGGGAGACACTGGTGATCCGTAAAACAGGCTTCCGCCTAGTACAGACACCAGACTGTCACCCCATAGTCTACTTTGTTTATAATCTACCTTGTAAACTTAAAATCTGAGGGTAAATAAATATATTATTATTATTATTATATTATATCATAGAATAATTATATACAAATTAATTAGATAGAATCAAAGATGAAAATAGTAACTAGTTACAACAGTTACTAAACTCCAAAGAAACAGTATAATTCCTTCATGGGGCAATGTAGGTATATGCTTTTACAACACAGTCCCAGAAAATATAAGACCTTATTAATCAGTTTTAATTTTTAGTAAGCAAAATTTGTTTAGTAAAGGTTATTATACTACTTAAGAGTATGTTTTTGGATTATTATCAATCACATACTACTTAAGAGTATGTGATTGATAATAATCCTTGGGAATGAGGAGATTGCTACCATACTAATTTTATTCTATAAAAAATATTGTAAATTAATTCTATTCACCAAAAGTCTCGCTGGGTTTCTAACTTGTTCTTCCCAAGACGGAGGCTTTTTCATATCTCTAATTTATAAGAGTGAAGAATTTTCATTGAATATAGACAAAGTTTAAAAACTGTGGTAGCTTCTACTTACACATTTTTTTGAAAAAGCTTTAATACAAACATAATAACAAAATTAACTTACGAAGAAGATGGTGACACTGGTAGTGGCGGATTTACTTGTGCTGGCTCAGTGGAACGTGCGGGTCCTAAAGGGAGACTTGGACACTCCAATTGCTGTCCATGTTCATCAAACATGGCCAGTAGGGTAACCTCATTGGAGTTATTGAATTCCCCCTGCATATCCTGCTCCTGAAAAACAAGTAAGATGACATTTTAGATATACATATAACATATTTTTATGGTCATGAGTTGGATTGACCAGGATAGCACTGCTGTCTTTTAATTAGTGAGAAAAACCAGAGACTCCTTTTCATAGATGTGTTTCATGTTTACGTCATATGATAGGTGTAGATAATTAATATATATATATATAGTATATAAATACCAACATGTGTATATATATATATATATATACAATAAACCAACATAACAGGAGAGAGATCAGGTGCAGAACCAACGGTTGTACATGCTTTTCGAGGTACGGGGATGAGACAGCGCCAACGTCCTGACTCTGGGCTGCTACTGGGAATTTCTTAACGGAAAAACTCATTAAATAATTTTATTGACCCAACCAGAATTTGGACCTGGGACCTCATAATCAGCAGTCACGTTATACAACCACTATATACACTCATATTTATAATTATAATAAAGACAGAGTATAATAAATAACTTACAACATTATTATGTGAAAATGTTTCTTCGTTCTCGCTGAGATCGCCCTCGTCAGAGTCACACCATAAGTTATCAAATTCCGCCATTTTTCTGAAAATGTATGTATTACACACATGTGAACATTTTGTGTCTTCATGAAAATCGAAAAGAGTAAGAAGACAAAGTTTATAAAATTTATATATATGAATTATGAAATACTAAATTCTACACTCAAATATCTAACTACTATGTAGAAAAAAAACACTCGAAATTTCATAAAGAAAACAAATATATAACAAAATTATATCGACATCGTAATAATAAACACTCAGTAGGAGCCTCTAATAAATCGAAATAAAATCAATCATAGGTATATATTTATTTGTTGTTTATGTATTGTTTACGCCATTTTTGTTGAAAATAATTTTGCCATAATTTTCACGATATATCGAAATTATAATATAAAACGTCATTTTTGCACATTGGACTGTATAAAATATGAGTTTCTGTGTTTTTTTTCATGATTTATGGTGATTATTTACACTTTATATTTCATTTTCAGTTAATTCTGACTACTTTATTTCATACGTGAACGACGGTATTTGAAATGCTAATTTTATAAATTGAATAAAAATTGTTAAAATACGAAATATAAGCAAAACTTTTTAAAAAACAGTGTAATTACTTACCCTTGGTAAAAATAAAACTGAACAAAGTTTTGTAAGCTATTAAACACTTTCAAATTTTAAAAATAATACAGTAGGGCAAGAGTCATGCACACGACATTGGGATAACTGTAGTAAATACGACGCATCATGGCGGAAACTCGTCATTTGAACTAAATACTCTTATTTTCTAGAAGCGTAATTTAGTAACGAGACTAGTTCTAATATTTTTTTTAGAAAATTAGATATATAGTTCTTATAAATAACATTTAAAAAACAATTGTTTTGAGAGATCTACAAAATGACATTTTGAGAATCCAAATGGATTCGCCGAGCTTTGAAAGGTTAAAAATGGGCCAAATCAAGAGAAATTTAACCGACGAGCGTGTATGCGTAGGTATATGGATGTGGAAGAAGCGAGAGAGGTGTGTCAGGATCGTGCCAAATGGAAGTCCATAATCTCTGCCTACCCCTCTGGGTGACAGGCGTGAGTGTTTATGTATGTATGTATATATCTATTGTGATATTTATGAGTATTGTAGTCTAAGAAATAAGAATTTTTATAACGCCTAATTTATTCAAAATATTGTTTTCATAATAATTATCTTATAAATCAGTTTTAATAGATTATTATTATGTGATAAGTGAACTGAGTAGTTATTTGTATATAAAACTGAAGTAGAAAATGAACTAACACTCCAACTAACTGGTCTAGACACCTGAAACCAATTTCGAATAAAGAAGGCTACGCGTTATTACCTTTGTGGACTAAGATGGAATACCTCACAGCCTGCACTTATACTGGCTCTTTACTCTTTAAACATATATCACTGAAAGCACTGCCATTTGGCGGCAGAAATAGATAAAAGTAAGTGGTGACAAGATTATCCAATACCCCATAATATCTTCCCGTGGCAGAGGGACCGCAGCAGGAAAAAGGCGGCAACGTCTTTCCGAAAACAACCGAAAATTATATAAAATTGCAGTTAGTAAACCGCCTCTGCCAAGCGTGGCAACTATGGCAAAATTATCTATGAGACTATACTATCTATATTATATATGAGACTAAAAAGATCTATGGGGAAGGCTTAGGTTCACCAGTGGACTTTTGATAGGTTGTAATGATGAATCAGCCTCAGTCAATTATAACAATTAATGAAATGTAATCTACGATTCTAATAATACAATATATAGTTAGTTCATTAATTATGTTGTCTCCGTAAAAAAATTACAATTTTTAATTTTGTGTTTTTTTTATTTTGCTTTTTGTATCATAAGTATAATAAACAATGATTAAAACAAAATATTGTAACAAAAAGACGAAATTTTAAAATCGCTTATCGGTCTTCCCTTAATCCGAGATATCCTTCGGGAAATTACAGTTTCAACAAGTTATAAGCGCCTAGAATAAATTTCGACAAAACAGTAGGAGATATTTTTTAATTACGTTCCCTAAGTCCATATAAACTTGTAATATATTCCTGTTCAATTCATTGTAAATCTACACGTTTTGTTTTCAATGATTTATAATTTGTTGTAATCATTCTTCAGGAAAATTTGCTTTAATCTAATTTGAAACTTTAGAACGAAAATAAAATTTGGTAAATTAACTGATGGTGAACTGTGTATTTCTACTGTATGGTGGCTGGGTATCTATCATCTATTATATGTGTATGCTGTGCCATCCCCTACATTTGTCCCGTGGGCGTTGTTAGAGGCGACAAAGGGAAACAAACCAGGAGATGTGCAGCAGAGGCCTCTTAATAACAATAAAAACACACATTGATTGTCCATATGTTAAATTCATAGTGTCTACGTAATTAAAAAAAACTAACCTGAATATGAATAAACAAAATCTCGTGAAATTTATTCTACAAAGTGAATGTTCGCTACGTAAAACTTAACGGCGGTTGGCTTTGTCAAGTTAAAGTGAATGTCAACCTGAACTCCAGCTAACAAAGCTTGTTTCGTGTCGCAAAATTTTATTTGTACGTAGCGTCCATATATTCATGTAAAATACAGGATTGCATTTTAGTGCTTTTCAAAAAATAGCTTTGATTTAATATTATGTCAGTTTTATATTAGTCTTGTCTGATTTTACATAAATAAAGATCGATAAATACGTAAAACTATATAGGATAAATATAAATATAAAAATATAATAAACATTATACCTTAATTATGATTATACATTCCAGACTAAATTTCAATCAAGGTGGCCAAACTCAACGAAGGCTAACCATCCTCACAGGTTGGGGTTATAGCACGAGTTTGTGCGCAAGCACAGATGCACTCTTTATTTATTCACTCTCATGGTTCAATGTCCGACACAAAACAGTATATAATCACTGTGTGCGTTTTATCCAACAATACCGGAGAGAGACCAGGCGGACCAACGACTTTATGCGCTTTCCGGAGCGGCTGGAGCCACACAGTTAGCGGTGATAAAACACCGCTAACTGTGTGGCTCCGGCCTGGCTCTGAGCATTTCTGACTAAAAAACCCACAAACTGATTTTTGGCCCGACTCGTTCCAAAGCCGGAACCAAGTGATTAGCAATTCCGATTATAACCACTAGACTAAAATGGTAGGTCGTGGATCTAGTGGTTGTGGATCATACACTACGTTACTTATAGTAATATAAGTACAGAAGTGAAACCTAACGAAGAGTTTCGAGGACCATTATTCTTAAATTATTATCAAAATATTTGATGGTTAATTACATATCAACCGAAAATGACATATAAATTACATATTTGTACGATTTACTTATGCAGACAAAATCTGGGTAACTCGTTATCTGCACAATTAACTTGTTTTTATTCAAAATTATACGACATAGTAACAACCAATCTAACTGATGCTTTCGTCATTTTGGGAGATTTTAATCTACCAAATATATCTTGGACTCTTGAAGATGATGGATACTCTCTTTGTCCAGAAAATATTGAGGGATCCGTTCAGTACGATTTTTTTGATACCTTAAGTACGTGTAATCTGCAGCAATAAAACTCTCATACCAATGTTAACAACAGAATCCTCGACTTAATCTTTTGTAATAATCACTTATCCGCAACAAAATGTACCGACCCTTTAGTGCCTGAAGACCCTCATCATGTGGCTCTCAATGTCTTAGCCGATTTTGTCGAGTACCACACTTTACCAGTCCAGCCAAGGACTAAGTTTATGTACCATTTAGCTGATTTCTCCTTTATATCACGAAAGCTTGATAATTTTACATGGTGGCACGATCTTTTTAAGGGCACAGTGGACGATGCATTGTCACTATTGTATACTCGATTAAACAACTTGTGCGGCACTTACACACCAACAAAAGTAGTAAAATCATCTTCTAAATATCCCCCCTGGTACAAAACCCCTCTTATAAAAATATTAAAGGAAAAGTTTAAATATCACACCAAATATAAAAAATATGGCAATTTGTCAGACTATGAGTCTTTCTTAATATTACGTAATCGCGCCAAACAGTTAGAATCCGAAATGTTCAACAATTATATAGAAAAGGTAGAACTCAGCATAAATAAATCGCCAAGGACCTTCTGGTCCTTCGTTAAATATAAAAAAGCGTCAAACGCTTGTCCATCTACAATGAAATATGGACACATATCATCAGACCAAGGGGATGTTATTTGTAATATGTTTAACGATTTTTTTAATGGTAATTTTCAACAAATTCGCAGTAACTATGACACCTGATACAAACCCGATAATTGGCGATCACAGACTGTGTCGGGTATAAACTCGATACAAGTTAGCGAAACTGAAGTCTTTAAGCTCTTAAATTCTATTGACCTGAATAAATCTGCAGGTCCAGATGGTATACCGCCTATTCTTATTAGTAAGTGTGCTAAAAGCTTGACTATACCGTTAACAATAATATACAGACGTTCGCTTAAGGAAGGAATAGTACCGCTTACTTGGAAATCTGCATTTATTACCCCCATCCATAAAAAAGGCCCAAATGACCGTGTAGAAAACTATAGGCCAATATCCAAGCTCTGTTTATTCACCAAAATCTTTGAGAAAATCGTATACTCGTC
Source organism: Parnassius mnemosyne (assembly GCA_963668995.1). Taxonomy (NCBI): domain Eukaryota; kingdom Metazoa; phylum Arthropoda; class Insecta; order Lepidoptera; family Papilionidae; genus Parnassius; species Parnassius mnemosyne. The sequence continues at coordinate 40,576,664 of CAVLGL010000057.1, read as the reverse complement.
TGTATATCATGGCATCAAACAAACACTCAGTGATTATCAACACGGCTTTTTAATAATTTAAAATTAAAAATTTTGTACAGCCGACTTCAATATAAGTTATTTAAGAATAACTTAAAAACTATTGGTCTGACCTTGACCAAATTCATATGGGACCACGCGAGAAGTACCAGCTTTCAAATAAAAAAAGAATCATCGAAATCGGTTTACCCAGAAAAAAGTTCTGAGGTAACACACATAAAAAAAACATACAGTCGAATTGAGTACCGGCTCCTTTTTGGAAGTCGGCAGAAAAATAGATCCACTGTTTCGAACCTTATTGTCTGTTCTGACTATTTAACTACCATCATGTCTAAGCGCTTACAAGTGGACGTAGTCTACACTGATTACAGTAAAGCGTTCGACCGCTTAGATCACATTATACTTCTCAACAAACTACTCGAAGTAGGTATCAGCGGCGATCTGTTTAGGTGGTTTAAGTCTTATATTGAGAATCGTTGTCAGACAGTAGTACTCAATGGTTACACATCAGCAACTGTGCAAATCCCTTCAGGTATACCGCAGGGATCGCTATTAGGTCCATTGCTGTTTGCGATTTTTATAAATGATATAGGTTCCTGTTTTACTTACTCCAAAATAATCCTATACGCTGATGACATGAAAATTTTATGCCCCATCACAAATACTTCTGACTGCTTTGGTCTGCAGCGTGATCTCAATGAACTTGAACGATATTGTTCACACAACAAACTTGACTTGAATGTGTCCAAGTGTTTTATACTTACATTTACCCGTAAACCCAATCCTATTGTCTTTCAATACAAATTACAAAACACTAGTATAGAGAGATTGCAATTAGTAAAGGATCTTGGTGTATTTTTCGATTCTAAATTACTCTTTGATGCACATATTGAGAATATAATTAAAAAAGCCAATAAAGCACTTGGATTCCTTTTGAGATTTTCCACCGATTTTCATAATATTAAAACATATAAGATACTTTATTGCGCTCTTGTTCGCAGCCATTTAGAGTACGCCTCTCAAGTGTGGAACCCAAATTATAACATTTATATAGATAGGATTGAGCAAGTACAAAAGCGTTTTCTACGTTTTCTGCAATTTAAAACGCAATTTTACACTGATAACTACATTTCGCGATGTAAAAAATTTCATGTTTTACCTCTGCACGAACGTAGGCGCATAGCAGATATGATTTATCTTTTCAAATTGGCAAATGGTAATGTTGACTGTCCGGAGCTACTGAATAAGCTAGGATTTACAACAAGAGGTACCCTCTTAAGAAAGCCTCGCTTACTTCACGTGCCGCATACCCGGAATAAATACAGGCAAAATTCTTTTATGATACGTGCATGTAAAACTTTTAATGACATTTCCAATAGCGTTGACTTGGATCTGTTTAATACCAGTGTTTCTCAATTAAAAAATATTTTAGCGCAAAAATTCTTTTGTTGAGTGTTCTTCTGTTTAATTTTGTTAATTTACCGTATTTGTCTTAATCGATGTTTATCTTTTACCGACTACAATTATTGTTTTTAAGTTCATATTGCTTATAGGTGAAAACTTTTAAATGACCTTCTAGTTGTTATTCATTTATTTATTGTTAATGTTAGCTGTAAGTTTTCCAAAAAGAATAAAATTATATAAAATAAAATAAAATACCTGCTTGTTATAAATTATTAATTTATAAAAAAATTAACACTTCTTAAGCAAAAGTCGGAATAAGATACTCAGAAAATGACAATACGAGTACAAATATGCTATTAAAAATATGCTGTAAATAAATTTCATAATACACGAGAAAGGAGTCTCCGCCAGTACCAATGAAATTGTTAATTGCAAGCAAGCTGAGGTGCTGATTTACCATGTGCTCGGCGGTGAAGTAAACATCTTGAAGAAACCTAAATGACTAAGAAACACAATATTTTGAGGATATGTGAAGTTCGCCAACACATTGGAGCAGTGTGATAGTCAAACTGCTCCATTATTCTTTCAGAAATGACAGGAAACCTGTTCCCAGCTGTGGGATGTATAAAAACTTTAACATTATCGTCATACCTCCTCTGATGCTGTATGACGATAATATTAAATGATGATAAATGATGAATCATACAGCCTATCAAAAGTTGTAGCTGAATATGTCCTCCTCCATAGATTGCCAGGCAGGCGGTTTGCAAACGCTATATTTTGTTTTTTATTTGCTATTATAACGACGCTGCTACCCATCTGATTTGTTTTTCTCTGTCGCTTCGTACTACACTCATAGGACGATATGGGATATTGGATATTCTTACAATGTTAATTAACGGTTTAATGCTATATATAATAAAAATGTGCATGAGATTCTAAAGGTACATAGAAAAGTATTTTAAAGTTACTAACTCGTAAAACTGTTCCAGTCCTTCATAGAAAATCATTTATTTCCCCGAACTTTCTTTTAATAGAAATTGTCAACTCCATAACTACGTTTAACTTACGTTGTTTAGCGTGTAAGGATAGTTGTTAAGAGTGTGTGTAAATAAATAAATAAATATTTTTAAATATGTATTTTTATTGAACAGTAGAACGTAAACAGCTCCGATTGATAATATAGTTTTTAAGTATATCCACCTATTACCACAAATAACTGTGTCGTAAGTCCACCACAAATCGTAACTACTGATCACGTAGTAGTTCAAGTACTAAGTCGGGACCAAATTTAATCATTGGATTTTTTCTGTCAAGAAATTCTCGGAAGCAGTGTTACACTCACGTGCTTCGGAAAGCACTTAAAATGTTGGTAATACGCCTGATCTCTCTCCGGTAATGTGAGATTGCACATCCCATCAAACTAACAGAGTTATGAAGTTTTCTATAAAAAAGGTTTCTTTTAACGAAGATGAATAAAGTGCTTTATGATCATTGTGAATATAAAAAAATATATAGATAATTTAATTGAGTGAAGTTTTGTAAATTATTAAGGCATTGTTACCAAAACTGTTTATGAATTATAAAAGGACGCAGTATGAATAGAAGCATTATTGACAATGCGAAGGAATCAATCATTGCTTTTTCACTCTGTCTGAATGCTTTTTTATTGATAGTAAGCTTTTCTGATGTTATCGTGGAATCGTTGAATCGTTATTTTTTTTTTGGAAATTATAACTAAATAAAGACAAAACCAGTTCTAGCGTCCATTCCCACATTCAGTTGGTAATATAATGAACATAATATAAAAATACCTATGTCTTGTAATGGCCTTCTATTTTATTGTCTTGTTGTCTAGTGGTCGATAAAGGTCATCAGGTCTGATCATGAGGTCTCAGGTTCAAGTTCGCATGGGTGATTTCTGGATCTTGACAACAGCGCCATGTACAGGGTCCAATTGTGAACCTAAACCATCCAGGGACCCACGCAAACGTACACAAATAATTTATTCAAAATCGTTCGAGCCGTTTTCGAGTTTAGTGAGACTAATATTAGTTACTAACTTAATACGAGCTAAAATTAATATTTTTTTTACATTCATAACAAAATTTTTTAATGGAATTTCGTAAAATTCGATCTCAGTTGAATTCTAGATGACAAAAATAAAAATTTCGCCAAATTTTAAACCTGTAGGAGCTATTTTTAATTTTACTTTTAACGCCCCCGCACTCGCCTTTGTGGTTGAAATTTCATAAAATCCGTTCATAGTAATTTTTCAGATGCCTAAAAGAATGTTCTGGCCAAATTTTATACCTATAAGAGCTATAGTTTAGAAATGTGATTTATTTAAATTAACGTCCTCGCAATTTCGTCCTGAAATATTGGAAAATCCGTTCTTAGCTGACCTCTACTCAGCGAAATAAATATTCTTCCCAAATTTCAAATCTCTAGGCCTTATGGTTCCGGAGATAACAAGAATATATATATATATATATATTCTTATATTCAAATTTATATATATATTTTATATATATATATATATATATATATATATATATATATATATATATATATATATATATATATATATATGTGTGTGTGTGTGTAAGATAAGACGAGAAGATAAATTCTAAGAAGAACCATTCTTCTTCATGTCTGATTTTTAATAAAAAGTGTAACCGGGTCGTCTCTACACTCATAATACGAAACACAGCAGTATTAAGCTGCTATTTTATGCTGGTATTATATGAGAGCGTAGTCCTAAACCGATCGAGCCAACCCATTCGTGCTACAACCATAATATACCTGCAACGTGGCTCTTTAAAGAGTATAATCGATTTTTGCTGATATTTGTGCACTTTAGGCCCTTTTTACTGGAATTGAGGTATTCCATCTTAGTCCTCACGGGTGACAACACATCTACATTTTGATTTGTAATAGAGGATAGATGTAGATCTCTTTGGACCGCAGGAACCACTTACCATCGGGTAGACTGTGTGCTCGTTTGTCACCCATATCCTATAAAAAAAAAAAAACTTATCTTTAAAGGCTTTTGCAGTTTAATCAGACCCGGATGATCAGTATGTTTCTAAACATCACATCTTTATTTTGGGATTAATGATTTTACTGATGAATTATCTAAACGCCATCCAATCGGAATATGCAGACTTCGCCTCAGGCGGCTTTACACGTGATGTAATAGAGTGGAGACCGCGTTTAGGCAAACGTAGTGTGGGACGAGCTGTGCAAGGCAGCTGGCAGCAATTGCATGCGTGAAGTCGAAGATCGGCCTAAGGGGCGCGCCTTGGGAGAGGCAGTGGATTGCCGCAGGCTGATAATGATGCAGGGGCATGACGTGGTTGTTAAAAATGTCGAGGTTAAGGGACATCGCAGTGGCGTTGGGAAATAAGCTCGCATATCACTCGCTATTTTGATCCATAATTTGACGACGCATTGTATGCAATGGTTTGGCTTGACTTCGCCATGACTTTTCTGTGAGTGTCATTGATGGGGAATGTTAACCACGGCTAACTGATGCACTAAGAGCTTTACGACAGTTTGACACAGTGTGTGTCAACTTTTAAAATTTGCTATATGTGGTTTCGGACGAATTTTATGCCTGCAAGCGTTTAAAACGCCATATGGCAGTTTTATAACTAAAGTGACAAACGAACTTTAGTTGCAAAACGAGTGCACCTTATGGTAAAGATATTTAAGTAAGGAAGTCTTCAGATGTGTTGCTGTCTATGAGGACAAAGATGGAATACCTTACAGTCTATTATTAATATTGGATCTCTATACCCATTAGACCCAAACACAGCATTGCAAGCTGTTGGCTGTATTGCTATTTCGGATAATGCTATTTGGCAGTAGGTTAGTACCTATAGTACTCTCGGGCAGGAAAGGAGTCCTAGTCCCTTTTACCACTATATGAAATCTCTGACCAGTAAAACTATCATAAAGTCCAAAAACGCAGTTGAACTGTAATCTATTTTGTAGCGGAAGTCTTTATTATCATCATCGTCATGTTTATGTGTAAATTTGATGGGTTGAAATAATGACAGTGATGAAAAATGATTTAATGACCATGTGGCTGGTGCAAAACCTGCTCACTGAGTGGTCGGTCTTCCTATATGGATTTGATAGTTTCATCAAATCGAAGAAGTTTTAAAGTCAATTGAATTGTTAAATAAACAATATTGTCTACCGAAAAACTTTCAGTTGGAGATAGCTCTTTACTGTTGTTTAATCACGAGTAATTGAATGCCCTCATTGATACGAGAGGATCAATGAATATTGAGAGCGCAATCGTTTCCGTCTGCTACACACAGTGGATTATAAAAGGTATTCTGTATTTAAATTTCTGATTTTTTAATACGACTTATTTTGGATACATTTCTATATATGCTGAAATGAAAATGATCTCGTTCACCAAGGTTTGCCTGGAGGAGATCGGAGGCATTGTACATACACACATATATATGTAAAATGCCACATTGATATTTGGTAAGTGTTTTAGTAATATTTGTTTTAGTATAAGAGTATTAAAGTTGAAAAGATTCTGCTTTGCAGACATGAAGGTTTACATACGATATTATGTTTTATCGCTTGTCATAAGTCAGCACTGTGCTGCCTGTTTCTAGCAGTGAGACGTACATAGGCCGTTACTCTATTTTCTGCCGAGTCCAAAAAAGGAGAGGGTACTCAATTCGATTCTATTTTTTTTTTGTTTTTCTTTTTTATGTGTGTTACTTCATAACTTTTTAATGGGTGAACCGATTTCGATGATTCTTTTTTTATATGAAAGCTGATACATCTCGTGCAGTCCCATATGAATTTGATCAAGGTCAGACCAATAGTTTTTAAGTTATTCTTAATAACTTATATTGAAGTCGGCTGTACAACATTTTTAATTTTTAATTATACTTAGTAGTACTGGTAGGGTACAAACTTACGTATTATGAAACCTGTGGTCAGTGCTTACTCCCTGAGCTATACATTAGAATCGATTTGTCTTACTATTATCGTGATGTTTGTGCTGTTATAGTAGCAGCAGGGTAACATTATTTATAATGGTTTAGGGTTGATTAGCCTGGCTGCTACATCACTCTCCCCCTAGCGAAAGCGTACCGGAGGCTTGACGACTCGCCCATGTCTCGTAGTTTTGAAAATAGGTTTCATCTGGGTTGATGTAGATGATGGGTTTTCAAGCTGCCTCGCTGGTGGTTGAGATGATGATGATGATGATGATGATGGTGAATCCTCTGAAGCATCCTCGTTAATAATATAGGCAGGCTTTAGTCGGTCGATCGATATAATTGTAGATTTCCTTCCGGGTATTTGTAATTTAAAAGTCTTACTATTTCGCTCTAATACTTTATACGGTCCATCGTAGGTAGGTTGAAATTGTTTCTTCACTGCGTCGTTTCTTACAAAAACTTGCTTTCATGTTTTCAAATCTTGATGAATGAATACTGATTTATCATTTCCGTGTGATGATGTACGTTTTGACTATAAGACTTTGTTGATTGATTCTCGAAGTTGAGTTACAAAATCGTAATTCATTTCTTGATTGTTTGACGATGTTAAAGTGAAGAAGTCACACGGTAGTCTTATGCTGCAGCCGTAGGTTAGCTGAGCGGCACTAAGACTAGTGTCTGCACGCGGTGTTGCTCGTAGTCTAAATAACACTGTAGTTAGCTCATCAATCCACTTTGTATGTTGAGATAAACGAGTTTTGAGTGCGGTCTTCAATGTACGATGCCATCGTTCGACTATTCCGTTCGACTGAGGATGGTATGCCGTTGTACGTGTCTTCTGTATTCTCATAGTTTGAAGAAATTTGAGGAAAAGGTTGCTTTCGAAGTTTCTTCCTTGATTTGTTGTGATGGTTTTGGGTGATCCGAAACGAGTAATCCAATTTTCATAAATTATCTTCGCGACGGATTCAGCTGAAGTATCATCGGTAGGTATTGCTTCTGGCCATCTTGTTGTTCTGTCGATCATTGTTACGAGGTAACGATGTCCTTGCGGTGAAGTAGGTAATGGTCCAACGATGTCAACGTGCAGGTGTTCGAATCTTTCCGTAGGTGGAAATTAATCTAGGCTGCTGGATGTATGCCTTTGTACTTTGCATTTTTGAAATTGAATGCATTGCTTCGCCCAGTTGCCAACATCCACTCGTATTCGTATTGAAGGCCAAAAGAATTTTCCAGTGATGACTTTTCTAGTTGCTCTAACACCTGGATAACTGATGTTGTGCAGTGCATTGAAGACTTCGCGACGACATTCTTCTGGTAGGTATGGTCGCATGGTTGATGTTGAAGCTTCACAGTAGATAGGTAGGTGCGTCATTGGCATTGTAACTTGCTTGATGGACAAGTTACTTTGCTTCGATAGATGTTTGATGTAGTCGCTATCTCTGTCTTGTGCTTCTGCGATCTTTTGATAGTCGATTGATGTAGGGCACGTTACACTGTCGATTGGTATGCGACTGAGTGCGTCGGCGACTATGTTGTCCTTCCCACTGATGTGACGTATGTCGGTCGTGAATTCACTTATGAAAATGAGTTGTCTTGCTCGTCGTGGTGTTTCCGATGGTGATGGGTTCTTCTGAAGTACATATGTTAATGGCTTGTGGTCGGTAAAAACGATCAGGTTTCGACCCTCGAACGTTTTTCTGAAGTGCTTGATAGCCATGTAGATAGCGAGTAGCTCTCGGTCGAATGGTCGAATTTCTTCGAAAAATAGCCAAGTTGTTGCCATTTCCCATTAATGTATTGTTGGAGTACAGCTCCTACTGAGAGTTTGGATGCGTCGCTGAAGATAGCAAGGGTTGCTTCGTGTGATGGGTGAGCGAGCAAAGCTGCATTTTGAATCGCAGCTTTACAAGCTTCAAATGCCTTCGTGGCTTCATCGTTCCATCCGATTAACATTTTATCTTTTTTCTTCGTGTTGTGTAGGTAAGCTTGAAGTGGTGCTTGGATTTCAGCGGCTTTAGGTATGTGTTCTCTGTAAAAATTAACCATCCCAAGAAATGGCGTTAGTTCTTCAATTGTATTAGGTTTCGCATAATCGATGATGACTCTGACTTTTTCAGTAGGCGGTTTGATTCCTTCCTTGCTGACGGTGAAACCAAGAAATTGAACTTCTTTTTGTCCACATATGCATTTCGAAGGGTTGATTGAGATTCCATTGTCTTCTAATCGTTGTAGCACGGTTCGTAGATGGGTTTCGTGCGTTTCTTTATCAGGGCTTGCAACAAGGAGATCATCAATGAATGCGAAAACGAAATACAGTCCATGAAGTACTTCGTGTATGAATCTTTGAAAGGTTTGACCAGCGTTCTTCAGTCCTGGGGTCATTCTTGGAAATTCGAATAATCCCATTGGGGTAATTATTGCTGTCTTCTCTATGTCTTCATCGCGTACTTTTATTTGTTGGTAAGCTCGATTGAGATCTATGGTGGAGAATATAGTCTTGTCTGACAGTTGATGAGTGAAATTCTTGACTCGCGGTATTGGGTGGCGGTCAGGAGTGGTAATAGAATTCAGTCTTCTGTAATCTCCACAAACTCGTAATTCTCCATTCTTCTTCGGTACAACGTGAAGTGGTGATGACCAAGGGATTTTGCTTGGACGGCATATTCCTTGCTCGATCATGTTTTCGAATTCCTTTCGAACTTGCTCTTATCGGTGTGGTGCGATTGGACGTGCAAGGCAATGAAGTGGTGGTCCATTGGTTTCGATTAAATGTTCAACGTCGTGCTTCGGTGTTAATTTCATTGAAGTTATTCTTGTGATTCCAGGATATTCGTCAAGGATCTTGTGATACGATTGTTGAACATCTATGCTTTTTATTGTGGGCAGATTGATTACTTGGACGAAAAACTGAGATGTAAGATTGGTTTACCCGTCGATGATTCTTCTATTTTTGATGTCGACGATCAACTGGTGATGTTGAAGAAAATCAGCACCGATGATGGGTTTGCTGACTTTAGCGACGATAAATCTCCACTTGAATGGCCGGTGTAGGTTTAAATCTAGTTCCATTGTTTTTTCTCCATATGTAGGAATCACCGTATTGTTTGCTGCGTAGAGTTGAAAATCCAGTGGCTACATCTTCTGTCTTTGTGACGGCGGTAAAATTGAGATATTCGCACCAGTGTCGATAAGGAAGATAAGCTTGCTATTTTATCGGTGACGAAAAGACGGTAGGACTTTTCTGTTACGCCGGATCCCGTCGCATCAAGCGTATTAGTTAGTTTTCCGACTTCATATTTTCATTTTTGAATGTACACGGTATTGTGCATTTTCTTGCCTCGGACCCGAAACATCGATGATAGTAGCAGTAAGGGGATCTTGTTCTTGAGCTTGTTCGACTTCTACTTGTAGAGCGGTTACGAGAAAAAGGTGATCTTCGGTGTTGCTGATTGCGCTGATTATACCGTTGCTGGTAACAGGTTTGATGCTGGGATGACTTGAGCACGGCGACTTCGAATGATAACTTCCGAAATTCTTCGAGAAGAAACTCGCCTTGGTTGAAGTGTCTTCGATCATCGATATGTGTGAGCTTCGTCTGCGTGCTGAATGTTTCACTCACTGCTAGTACCGATCGAACATGTGGTGGTTTACCCACATTAGCCATAGCGTCGAATCTGGGACTTTATCTCGCGCCAAAGTACGCATTCTGCGTAGGAGTTGTGTGGGCTTCTGGTCTCCAAGTTCTATTTGTGATGGAAGTTTCTGTAGCTGGCGACTGTCGGATTCTTCATATGCAGAGATCAGACGATCCTTCAGCGAATTATACTGGTCGCTTGCCCGTGGTTTGTACAACAGGTCCGAAAGGAGATGAACTTGATTCCATACAAGCTTGGGCCAGGCGTGAACAAAGTTTAAATACGAGTATATTTTATTTTAAAGATTTAAACATTTGCTACTTACGACAAAGAATCATATTTTTGTGAGACCTGGGGTTTTGTTTTTATTATGGTTTATTATTTGTAGGTTATGTAGTAAAATCACTCGTTCTTGGAATAAGTTGTTTCAATAAATTGAGTGGACACAAAAGGATGCAGTTTTTTAGTTATTATTAAATAAGATACAACTCAAAATTTTTGATTGTTTAATTATTTTCTGCAATTATTAATAAAATGTCATCTCGAGAAGCAGCCTGAGGCTGTATATTGTCTGTTCTATTCCTCTCAAAACCCAAGTAACACATTATTGTCATTATTTGGGCGCCACAATCTACTGTCCTGTAAATCAAGAGAAAAGCCAAGGGTCAAGTTAAATTAATTCATGAAAATAAAAATACTAAATATATCTACAAACAAAACCACAATGCCAAATGCGTATGACAAGTTTAAACTCGAAGTTACCAAGTCTTCTTCGAAACACGCAATGATAAACGACCATACAGCCTATTCAATTGTGTCCGATATTATTAAAATATTTTGTTTAGTTTAATAACGTAGCCTATTCAATCGATTTTCTAAAAAGATTTCTTTTATTCAGTATTAATCCCTAAAGATTCGCCTCAACGTTTCATATTACGAGTTTTTTTGATACTGAAGCCTAATAGCCTTCATTATCTAATGCCATAGACAAAATACATAAGAATATGTAAAAACGTTTTTTTTTGCTATGGTAAAAGCATTAGTTTTTATTTTTTAGCTTTGAAAAATGTTTTGATAGTTGTCCCATACACTACAGAAATAAAAAGCATTTAATTATGCTTATAATTTATCTTTATATTACCTACATATTTTTGTATAACTGTTACGAACGATGTTAAGAACCCAATTTCATACATCTCCTTTGTTCGATGTCTTGTTTTTCAAGTTGGGCGATCAACATCTGAGCTAGTTGCGCTTGATTCTTCTTTAAATCATTCGTCGCGGCTTCAAAACTGACGAATCAAAGTCGGGGTTTATCTCTCCAAAACGGTGGTATTGTCAGCGATAGAGATATACTGGCGATTTCTTGTTCCTTGGCCGGTTTTGATGTATATGCGTCGGATTTCTTCGCTTCTCGCTCCATAATGACGTATTGATTACACTGATTTTATATACTGAAGTCTTCCTCGATATTTTTCCTACTATTTGTTTTATAGGATCAGGTGACAAACGAGCACACATTCCACCTGATGGTAAGTAGCTACTGCGACCCATAGACATCCACATCTATCTCAATAAAGACTCAAGATACACCCATGAGGACTAAGATGGAATGCCTCTTTGCCAGTAAAAAGGAACTCCGGTTCTCTACACTCACCATACGAAACACAGCAGCGTTAAGCTGCAATTTTACGCTGGTTTTCTGTAAGAGCGTGGTCCTTCCCCGGTCGAGCCGATCCATTCGTGCTACAACCATATTATAGCTGCAGCATGGCTCTACCATGTACTATTCTTGCAGGGATCTTCCTTATCGGTGTTTGTAACAGGGTCACCAATGTAATAGTGGTGTATGGTGTCCACTATTAACAGACTCCGAGTGACTATATTTATATGCCCGGCTACGTCATTAGTTTACCAATAGTAATAATTTATTATTAACTTAGCCAATTACAATTCATACATTTTAACCAATAAAGATTAATAAAAATATTATGTACAACTATTATGTGTCGTGCTCCATTTGCCGGCGTTAGACTCGTGGATCGCTTCTCATAGCTGCGTTGCTGGACGGAGCTATAAAAGTGATGCAGACCGGCGCGCGCGCGTGATCGGCGAGCGGCGGCGGCGTGGGACACATCTCCGGAACAGCAAGAAGAAGCAAAGCTGTGGCGTTGAAGAAACGGCTCGAAAATGGTCGACGGATGCGTGAAGATACCTGGCGTATAAAGAGGATGCGGTGCTGATGATATTTGTGGCTGCTTCTTGTTTCTATATTAGAACGTTAAATATATATACGTCAAATTATCTCGCATCGATATGCAGCCCGCAGTATCTCAGTAGCCGGGGGTAGTTAGGAAATAAATGTTTTCTTTAGACCTTCACCTTTTGCGTTATAGTAGCAGCAGGTTAACATTATTTATAACTGTTTAAGGTTGATTAGTCTGGCTGCTACATCACTTGCAGAATGTGAAGATTGCAGACAGTATCTGCTCGGGAGCGAATGAATGGGTTAATTGAGGACGATGACGAAGGTTTTAAAATTGTAGTTTCCGAAGGTTGTTGGTTGCGTGTTCGTATCACGTCGGGTGGTCACCACTGTGGCGGGTGGAAGGAAAATGGGGAGATCTCCCGGCGGACAAGGTGTTCTACCCGGGCAGCGGCCAACGCTCAGATTGGTAGTTCGGAGCTATTCTATATATGCTGCTTTAACTTCGGAACTTTGTTAGTGCGATTTAGGCTTCGATGTGTTTCGCTTGTGGCGCGACGACAGCGCCGCCACACTGGTTCTTTGTCCACAATTCTTTGAGTGTGGTTTTGAAATCCGTTGAAAGTATATTGCTATACTTTTTTCGGGATTCACTTCAATTCTCCATTGGCGGAACCATTCGCTTAAGTGATTTGTAGCTGTTTGAAGTTTTAAATTGAGACTATTCTTGTTATAATCTGATACAAATAGAGCCGTATCGTCGGCAACCGATACCATATCTATCTCACTACTGGGCACAGGCTGCTGTGAACGGCCTCCGCTTATAACAGGAGTATGAAGCTTTCCGCCTAAATACATGTTGATGGCCTTCAGGTGACCTTGAAAATATTTACTTTTAAATTCTCAGACGTAGATTTCCTCACGATGTTTACCTTAACTGCCGAGCACGTGGTAAATTAAAACTCCAATTCAAAAATTCCAATTTAAATTTCTACGGTGCCGATGAGAATCAAACTGGGGTCGTCTAATTATTATTCGATTCAAGGTCAACACGTAACCTTAGAAATACGCATAAGAGACATGCGTTAAATTGAAGGAGATTTTTATGGCCCACAGCTGCCCCTGTAAAGTTTACCTTGGCTAGGGCCCATAGTAGCCTCCTCGACGGGCAGCCGAGGGTCCGGGCACAAATGACCTTATGGAAAAATTACCTATCATACTACACAATAGGGAGAAGGCTAGGAAAATAAACGGTACGTACCTGGATCCGAATCTAAGACCGCCCCAAGGGCTCGGTCAGGCCGTAGGTAGAGTAGATGCACGTAAAGTAGTGTTTAGTGGTATGTATACCTGACCTGGCCCAGCTGAGGTGACCTGGCAGCGGCCGGTTTCCGTGCTGCCCCCCAATGCTGCATCACTCCAGCAGGCGTTCCCTATGGGCCATTTCTTTCTTCATTTTACTATTTCAGTCGATCCACTTTATTGTACATTTAACTAACTTCAACTCGACTAATTCAACGTTCATCGTAGAATCAAACACGTGATACCCGACACAAGTAACGGACAGTAGTTCAAAGTGTTGAACTTTGAACTACTGTCCGTTACTTGTGTCGGGTATCAATGTCCCGGATTCATTTATCACCAAATTATAAATAGGGAACTAACGCGATCTCTTCATGAGTCACACGATTCAGCGTTACAAATACAACTAAGCTCCTTCGTTCGATATTAAGCACCACGCCGTAATAAGAATTCAAAATCAACTCAGCTGACACGTAAACTAGCTACCGAGTCAACACACAAAAGGCTCTTAACGCGGCGGTATAAGTAAACGATAATTTCCAAACATGATTGTTTGGAAATCATCGTTTAATTATACCCGGTTGATACCGGGAGACGCCCTCAAAAAGGAATGTGCGGTTCGAATTCTAGACCATATGTACTCGGCGCGCGCGCGAAATTCCACGTCACACGAGCAAGTTAAATATTGCAAAATGTACTTCAACACGCAATCACTATATAATTTGCGCAATTACTTTCAAACGAATTTACTTTAATCAGTCAAATACAATACAAGCCTCTTATCACGAGCTTAAAACCTAGACAAACTAAGCCGAGGCGGTTTTCACGAAACCACAATTACGTAGCGAAGTAACGCGCACAAATTCTAAAAATCTAGACCATAACCTAAAACCGGTCGCGCGAAACTTCTGCAGGGGTAACCAAGATACGCTAATTAACTGCACCGCTGCCCGCAAGCCACTGTCTCTCGCCCGACAGCTCCAGACGCTGGGAAGCTGCCTCCGGCTGCCCCCTCCCCGCGACCCGCGTGACACCTGGTACCATCGGGCGATTCGCTTAGTCGTACTTGATTGGCTGCCGTCTAAAAATGACTATTTTTGGCCTAAACAGAGATATTTAATACATATTTTAGCATTCAGTCTCTCCAAGCTTAAAAATTATTAACCTTGACTTACCTTTTAGCTACAATAGCTAAAAGTGCACCACGAAACACACCTTGAATAACATTTCATGTTGGCATAGTAATTATTTCAGGAAAATATTCACTAATAAAGGGATTTAAAATTGTTCTTATTTTTGATATGTATCTGAATTATTATTATTAGCGACTGGCCTCAGCTACGCTTGAGTAAGATTTGTAAATGTGGCGGTATTTAGATATATAATAATCAGGTACTTACCATTTATTTTATTAATTTTTACGATGTATCGATAAAAAAAAAACAATTTTGTGGATAAAATTTAGCTTAGATCACTCCAGAATAAGAACGCAAAATAGCAGATGTTCGTATCTAGATTGTCATCCTTAATCGAGGAAAGATGTAGATGTCTATGGGCTACAGCATTCACTTACGATCAGGTAAACTATGTCAAAAAATATCATTTATTTACATGGCCGTTAATATTAAAATTCGCTTCATCAGAGAACTATTATTAAAGCTTCTAAAGCGATTTATCACTATCCTGCAGGATTCAACTCGTTTAGCAGGAGAGAGGTTTATCATATCTTATGCAACAACAATTTTGTAGGGATGAAAGAGCAAATATTTAAGAATAACGTGATAAGTCGCGGATTCGTTCACATTTTGAGAAGTTACTCGCAATAATCGTGACCGCATTGAATTGTTCGTAACCGAATGGCGAACGCGGTTAACATCTATGTTCGTTTTTGATGTCCTTTTTCGTCCAGTTGATATATCCTGCATTGTGTTTCCGGTTTCTTCAAACCTGCATACCCAACTTTTTGATTTGCTTGATCAAATTAGCACTTAGTATGATAATCATGCTGCTAAATTAAAATGTGACCTATAAAGACATCGAACTACAGTATAATAATAAATATTTTTTTTTAAATGCTCGAATTCAAAAAGTACGTTGCGGTCTCGCGTCTCTTCCAATTGTTTGAAACTAACCCCGTCCTGTTGTTATTTGTTTTGGTGCCAAATGGGTAAAAAAAAAAACAAAAAACATTTCGATAGTGTTTTACAATGTCTTGTTCGTTGACTTTAGATAAACGTTTCAAGCTATTTTACGTTTAAATTTGGTTTCAAAAAATTGCGTCCATAGCCATTTTCCTCTTGATTAATAGTAAAATGAGAATACCTTGTGCTGTTCAATATAATTGCAATTATCGAGAAAAGCCTTTAAAGTTTTATTGAAATTTATTATCAGAGCAACTTAACTTATTATTTTAAAATCCTGGGCAAAATTTCATTGTAGCGTGTTTTGTAAAAGGCATTTATGAAAATTTCCAGCAAAATCATGAAATAGATGCCAGAATTAGAAGTACCAATATGTGTCATCTCCTCATCATCTATGAGGTAATTTACCAGCGGTAAGAATAGCTTGTCTCGTAGGAAGAATTCTTGAGGCTTAAGTTTAGCAGTAGGCTTTTGATGGGCTGTATCGGTATTATATCATCAAACTTTGAGTGATTTTACTATATAATGATATGACCTGTGAAAATGAAACGTGTAAGAGTAGCAGGAGAAAACACATCATAGAAGTGGCGAAAGGAAAATTAAGCTGAACGGTGTTAGTCGGAGAAAGCAAATAATTAAAATAGATTTGGTTTTTTTTTTAAGTGTTATTATAAAGTTATATTTCGTGTCTAGTACCATATACAACATAATTTTTTGTCACAATTAAGACTGACAAACTAGTACACACACAGAAAATGCATTATCTTTGTTAGAGACCACCTTATATTTAAGATAAAATTAGAATACACGCTTTCAGCAGATATCATCCCATATTTTTTATTGAATTCATATGGGTTAAGATTTGTTTTGTTTTGTTTAAAAAAGCGTTACCCCCACACTAGGATTTTGTCCTGTGTCGTGGAGGCAGTTTATAAACATAAATTGCACAAGAACAAACATCCAGACCCGGAACAATTATTTGTAGGCCATACAAATACTTGTTCCGTGCGGGATTCGAACCCGCGGCCCCCAGCGCAGCAACTGATTGCTAAGCCACTTCGCCACGGAGCCGTCGTCATATATTATATTTAAGATGTGGGCTATTATTATCTGCCCAAACATAATATTTTTTTGCAGTTAAAGTGGTCTACCAAAAATTTTCACTCAATTCACTTCAGTCGATTTAACCTAAACTGCTTTTCCTTCTTTTCGTTCAATTAGATAGATTCAATGAAGATAGTAACGGTATAGCTCGTATATATATCGTGTATTGAAGTTCGTTATTATTATATTTTTTGGCATTATAAAGGCTGTATAAGCGCTTATATAGTTCTTATAAGTAAAAAATTGGCACTATACAGCTTTATGTGTTAGTAGCGCTGCATATTAGCTGTATAAGCACAAAAGACGCTGTGTAATAACTGCATTACAGCTGTTATTTGGTGTGCAAGGAAAATATTTCACTAAAGATTGCCTTATAACGTTTAAGACAATATGTAGTATACTAGTTTCCTTATAAGTTATAAGACACAATTTTTAAACACAACTTGTAAAGACAAGCGTCCTAAATAGGATTTTGAACGGAATAACAAATTAATATAAAACAAAACGGAATTTATTTTAGATGAATAGATTGTATTTATATACTTTATTTAATGATGGCGACGTTTAATGCCTAATTTGAGTTTTGACAGTAATAAATGGTGAATTGAAAGTGCAAAATTAGATTTACGGTAAACTTGTATATATCAAAAAATTGCACCGCCAGCAAAATAACCAAATAATATGAGGACAAAATACTAAATACGGTAACTTAATATGGATTGTATAGGTTAGAATAAATATATATATATATATATATATATATATATATATATATATATATATATATATATATATATATATATATATAAAATTTGGCAGATTTGGACTCGGTGATTAATGATCAAAAAAAATAATTGTATAGGCAGGTGGCTCAGGACCGTGCTTTGTGGCATTCCTTGGGGGAGGCCTATGTTCAGCAGTGGACTTATGAAAGGCTGTAATGATCATTAGTCAAAATAAAAATAATTGTATAGGCTCAAACTGATTTCTAATATTCCTAAAATTATATTTTAAAATTTGTTTTTTGTGAGTCCTAAAATGGCAACAATTTGCTAAACCGCCTAAACGGCATTTCGAGGGTCTTATATTTTAAGTGGCTGTACTATGTATGTTATGGATTATATCATTGCAGCCATTGGTTTTTAATCAGTTGTATAGTAGAATATTTTTATTACTTACGTTTCATAGCAGTTTTTTCAACATACCATATAATTCCCTTTAGAGATGCGTATAAAAGATGATAGAGCTTGTCTTGGGAACAGTGTTGGATAACTTTTATTTAGGTATAGCATGATCTTCTAACTGCACCAAATCTTTATCTTTTTTCCACATATTGATAACAAATTAATTTAGTTCACTACCACAATATATACTCGCAACGCATGCAAAATAGCGATATTCCAATACTTATAGAGATTTAAATTGTACTATGGCAGTTGTTGAGTTGATGAGCCGTGGTAGCTCAGATGGTTAGCGCTCGCTGTAAGATTAACAGTACACGAGCAACTCGGGTTCGATCCCTGCCGACACTAATGAAATTGTTAATTGCAATTTTAAGTGCTTATTTACCACGTGCTCGGCGGTGAAGGTAAACATCGTGAATAAATCTGCATGTCTGAGAAATAAGAAAATCTATTTCAAAGACACGTGAAGTTCACCAACACGCCAAAACCTTCTCACAAATGAAAGGATGCCTATGCCCAGCAGTGGGACGTAAATAGACTGCAACTTTACTTTAATTTTATGGCAGTTTTTATTTTTTTATTTTATATTACGCTCGTAAACAGAAGTCATAAAACTACTGTACTTACAAGAGTGTACAATTACATACACTATAAAAATACGTTATAGAAGGGAGTTTGCATACACCATTGTTCAGAAATAAGATTTCAGTTATACTATAATAACACTTAGAACTGTATAATCAAGTGACAGAATGTAAAAAACAGCTTCTGTACAGCTTTCGTGATAAAATCAGATTCAAGTGTTACAAAATACTTATATATGATAATATCCTTTTATACGTGGTATCCTTTTATACTTGGTAGAGCCATGCTGCAGCTATACTATGGTTGTAGCACGAATGGGTCGGCTCGACCGGCGAAGGATCACGCTCTTACAGAATACCAGCGTAAAATAGCACCTTAATGCTGCTGTATTTCGTTTGGTGAGTGTAGAGAACCGGAGACCTTTTTTACTGGAAACGAGGCATTCCATCTTAGTCCTCACGGGTGACAACGCATCTGCATCTGCATTTAATCGAAGATAGATGTAAATGTCTATGGGCCACAGCAACCACTTACCAACAGGTGGACTGTGGGCTTGTTTGTCACCCTTATTCCATAATAGATCCCATAATACAGACTTTATTTAGGTTGAGCTGTATACGTTATAAGAGTGGTTTATGAGTGGTATTATAATACCACTCATAAACCACTCTTATAACGATACAACCTCTTTTCAAAACTCTTATACACTTCTAAAATAACTATAAGTTCTACGTGGGCTCGCTTGTGTGCTGCTCGGGTAAACTGTGTATTAATGTTGTAAGTATAACCATAACACAAAACAAAGGAAAAGTAAAACAGGAGATTGGCAGCAGCATCTTTCTGATATCAGCTCAAACTAATAAAAAAATGCGGTTGCCAACTCGCTTGCAAGACTGGTAACATGGCAGGATTCCTCCTATGGGGCAATCAATGGGGTAAGCCTATGTTCAGCATTAGACTTTTGATAGGATGTGTATCTAAAACATTGTATTTAATCACTCATTCGTTAAACAACCACGTTTGCTACGATTTGATAACATGTCGGTTATTTATTTTTTCTGCTAAAGATATATTTTGTGAAGACAGTCAAAATTATATTTGTGCAATTTTATACCTTACCCTACAACAATACGATCTGCAATTGAGTAACATTTTACTACTTTCCTATGTAAGTATCTAATTTGATTTTCTTCGTACGGAACGAAGTAAGACAGGGATTCTATTAATGCACAATAAGCGTTTTACTGATTCAATTCTCAGCAAAATACTTTCTATAAGTATAAGAAACGTTTCTTATTTATTAGCAAGTAATGTATGTCGTTATTTTGTGTAACTTCTTTACTTTATACCGTATATGCAAACAACGAGGAAGTAGATAAAATTTCTTTATATTTTCTTCCACAATTTTAATCGATTATATTTATAAAACTGAAGTGATAAACGAACTTACATTCCACTGACAGTAAATGGTTGCTGTATTCTATGCACACTTGTAGCAGACTTTAAACAAAGAAGGCTACATACTATACGTTATCACTCCTAAAAACAAAGATGACATACCTCACAGCCTGTAATTACACTAACTCTCTAGACACTTCAGACCAGAAAACAACAGTGAAAGCATTGCAATTAAGCCTGCCCACACAAACTCCGGACGGCAGAATAGGAGTACCTACAAAAATAAAAATAAAAACACCTAAATAATGCATGTTGAATGCATATAGGATGTCCAATTTCAAAACCTAGTAAAACAAAATTACCTAATAAGAGACCGACTAAACATAAATAGAAGAAGTCCTCGGAAAGTAATTTCAAAAGATCTATTGAAGATGATTTCAAATTTCTTTAGAGAATTACTACGTAACTAAGATTTTGAAGAAAACATTTTTTAATGTGACATTATATATGGATGTCGATATAGGAAAGCAGATTTTTTGAAACGTGACATTAAGCCTCAGTGAAATTTTGATATAATAAGCTAAATGTATATAATAATAATAATAACGATAGTGATAATAATAATAATAAAAAAATGCCTAACTGGAAGGCTGCCGGTCCCGATAGTATTCATAATTACTGGATCAAGAAATTCACTACCTTACACGACCTTCTATCAAAGTGCTTCAATTCTTTCCTCCAAAGTCCTGAGGATTTTCTTGAATATCTTTCCATCGGTATTACATATCTGCTACCAAAGGATGATGATATTGGTAACCCCACATACTACCGACCTATTACCTGCCTCTGTATACTTTATAAAACCCTGACATCATGTTTGACAGTGAAAATTTATGAGCACTTAGACCTACAGTCGATACTAGCTATTGAGCAAAAGGGATGTATAAAGAAGTCGCAAGGCTGTAAAGAACAACTTATAATAGATTCTGTGGTTACAGAGCAAGCATACCACAAATCTAGAAATATCCACGTGGCGTATATTGACTATCGCAAGGCTTTTGACTCCGTACCGTACTCCTGGTTGATAGAGGTCCTTAGTATGTATAAGATCCATCCTAAGGTAACAGCATTGCTTAAATATATTATGTCGTATTGGCGTACTGAACTTTCTCTTAGTTTAAAGGGTCCCCGTCGAGGAATTTTTCAGGGTGACATTTTAAGTCCCCTCTGGTTTTGTCTTGCTCTGAATCCGTTATCTGCAATATTAAACAATACAGGTTACGGGTTTCTCATTAAGGGCGGTACTGGGATAGAGTTCAAAATAAACCATCTTTTGTACATGGACGACATAAAGTTGCTGCTGCTAATGCTCTTGAACTTAGAAGCTTACTGCAAAGTACCGAGCAGTTCTCGAATGACATCAAAATGTCTTTTGGCCTGGAAAAGTGTCGAACTTTAAGTGTTGATAAGGGAAAGGTCAAAAATTCAGAAGGCACGACCTTCAGGATGGTGGTATAATTGATGCAATGGCTAAAGATGACAATTACAAATATCTTGGTATACTCCAAACTCTTCGAATCGACCACAAGGAAATCCCGGATGTGTAAAGAATACTACCGTAGGCTCAAAAAATTCTAGGAACGGGTCTTAAGAGCAAAAAAATCTTCAAGGCAATCAACACTTTCGCAATAACTTACACCTTCGGAATTGTAAAATGGTCAGACACCGATATCGGGAATATTGAGAGAACTACCCGTGTATTATTGACAAAATATCATTTCCATCATCCTAAAGCCGCTACTGAACGAGTAACTTTGACAAGAGCTGAAGGGGGAAGAGGTCTCGTTGACCTAAGGCGGCTTTATTCTAAGCTAATAAAAAACTTACGAAATTACTTTCCTAGCAAAAAGTCGTCTCCCTTACACCAAACAGTCACTTTAGCGGATAATGGCTATAATCCACCCGATCTTTTCATCTTCTTCATTCTAAAGAAGTTGAGCCCTTGGTTGCCGATGCCGAATACCTTAAGGCCAAACTTAACCAGTGGGTTTCAACTACATGGAAGGTTTGCCCACGAGCTTAGTGACCCTCACGTTGATATTGCAGCGTCGACTAATTGGTTGCGCAGTGGGGAACTGTTTGCAGAAACTGAGGGTTTTATGATAGCAATAGGGGATCAAGTAATTCCGACAAAGAATTACATAAAACTAATGTCGAAGATGACCTATGCAGACGATGCTATCAGAAACCTGAAACGATCCAACATATCACGGGATCGTGCTGCATCAGAATACACTCAGCGTCATAACGATGTCGCCAAAATTATCCATCTAGCACTGGGTCGAAAATATGATCTATTGAAGGATGACAACCCGTACTGGAAATACTCCCCTAGTGCCGTGCTAGAAAATGACAACATTCAACTGTATTGGGATAGATCAGTCCTAACAGGTCGGTCCGTCCCCCATAATCGGCCAGATATTATAATTCTTTATAAAAAGGAGAAACGGGCTTATCTGTTAGACGTTGGGGTTCCCAACTCGCATAATATTCAGCAATATATAATGGAAAAAAAAAGACAAAATACCAACCGCTTGCTGAAGAAGTGAGGCAAATGTGGCTTCAGGATGAAGTAGAAGTCCTTCCCCTCATCATCTCAACTACAGGAATAATACCGCAGCAGCTTAACAAAAATCTTGCTAAGCTAGAACTATCAATGTCCGTTACGAACAATATTCAAAAAGCTGTTATCCTAAGGACAACTGCCATTGTGAGGAAGCATCTTGCCCTATTAAACACAACCTCTTTGCATCTTGCTAAAAGCCGATCTAAGCGTTGTAAACCCAAAAGGAGAAAAAATAATAATAATAATAACCATGAAACGGTGCCGGGCCTGGGCGTCTCCCGTTAATAGACGCTCGTACAACGGACGATGGACAATAAAAGAGTGCGCATCGGGCCGCTGCCTGCAGGTTGCCAGGGCGCGTTTGGAGCTGGCACTGGACACGACAGCATGCGGGTCGCTAGCCAAGCGCGGGGGGCTACAAGACCACCTAGTAGCCGCCCGCATCCATCATCCCCACCAGAGGGCTTGGTGTCGGCTGGGTCTTCTCGGACTCAGCAAGCGGCACCCGCCGCTGGTGGAACACGTCGCATGCGTTGCACAAAACTGATGAACGCAAACGCATTGCGAGCGTATTTTAAGGCAAAAGGGGTTGAAACTAGAATGTTAGAGAATCGGGCTGGGATGCATCGCTTTTTCGTGGAGCTGAAGCCATCTGTTCTTGTATCAGAGCAAAACCTGGCAGACCGAGTTCGGTACATCCTGCGCTCCAACAAATTTGATGACGCCGAAGTCGAACAACTACGACGTGAGGCTGTTCTCTCATCTGATTAAAATGCTACAACTGGTAATGCGACGCCACTAATTGCAGAATAATCTGCACACGTAGATGCCGCCGAGGATTTTCCAGTTGTAGTTCATTCAGATGATGATGGAATAGTCACCCAAGAACTAGAGCAGATGAGGAGAATTGGAGGAGGCGATTGTGGACATGCGCAGTACGCCTCTCGAAAATCGAACGCTTCTCCCGCGCATACCCCTAAGCAAGCGGAATCGGGCTGTCGTGAGGGCTCTTAACCCAATGCTGGTGACCTATTTGGAAGCCAGCCTGGACCTTTGCGAGACGGATTCGCCCTTGGGGCCGCCCTGGCAGTTTGCCGTATTATTGGCGCCAAACTTTCCATGGCTGGACGAACTACTAGACAAGGTATCGCCATCCCAGCCTGGAGAGGAAGCATTGAGGACCGTATCGCAAAGGCAAGGGTCCTCATCGGCAGACTGATAAGCTTCAGGTCGCGCAATAATAGGCCGAGAATTGTGCGCACCGTCAAGATGGCGTTTGCTGGGACAAATATCAGTTTGTGCCAGCCAGATATAACGCAAAAACTGATGGAGCGCATAGACGACCTGAAGCAGAGAATTGCTGCTTGGGGGAAGCGGATTCGGCGATATACCGAGAAGTCAACACGGTTCAATCAGAATCGTCTCTTCCAGACTGATCAGAGGAGGCTCTATGAATCATTGGTGCGACCAATGGTATGGCGATTGTTTGAGCCCAATCTGGTTCTGCCTCTCTCTGGACCCTCTCAGTACCTTACTGGAGGGTTCCGGGAGGGGATTTCAGCTTCAGAAGGGAAGTACAAAAGTGACCCACCTTTTCTCTGTGGATGATCTCAAGTTATTCGCCTCCAGTCGCTCCCATCTTATGGCACTGCTAAACATCACTTGTGATTTTAGCAATTCTATTAGAATGGAGCTGGGGATGGATAAGTGTGCGATCCTCCATATCGAAAGAGGAAGGGTTGCTAACTCTGCAACAACAGCCTTTTGTCCCGTGTGAATAAGACGCACGCATATAACGGTTGGATCATGCCTGTTCTCATGTATACATTTGGCATACTTAGGTGGACTCAGACCGAACTGAACGCTCTGGATAGAAAAGTCCGCACTATTATGACGTCCCACAGGATGCATCATCCGGGAGCGTCGGTAATGAGGCTGTACTTGCCGCGGAAACATGGTGGGCGCGGCTCTTAAAGCGCGCTTACCATGCATAATCGCGAAGTGTGCAGCCTCCGTAATTACTTTCTGGCGAGAGCGGATGATCCATTCTATAGGGACGTTATTTTTTGTGATAAAGGACTTACCCCGCTATCCTTAGCCAACGAGCAATGGCAACACCCGGCAATACAGAGCATTTCCGACCGAGAGGCCGTATGGAAGGAGAAGGAGCTCCACGGGAGGTTCTACATGAGCCTTTCGTAGACACAGTTGCATCCCTCCACTGGGTACGTTTTGGTGACCTCTTCGGGGAAACCGAGGGTTTTGTCTGTGTAATACAGGATCAGGTTATTAAGACCACCAACTATCGGAGATACATCCTAAGGGAATGCACCGTCGACATTTGTCGAGCTTGTCGACATCCTGGTGAATCACTTAGGCATGTCATCTCCAGTTGTTCGGCGCTTACTAACTCTGAGTACTTGCCTACCGAGTAACCTAGTAGCCAGGATTCTACACCAGCAGCTCGCTCTGAAATACAGTCTCGTGGATCAGAAACTGCCTTATTATAAGTACATGCCAGAAGCCGTGCTTGAAAATGACCGCACAAGGCTCTACTGGGACCGGGCCATTATCACAGACAGAACCATTCTTGCGAATAAGCCTGATATTGTGCTGATGGACCGGGCACAGTCAAGGATATTTTTGGTCGACATTACCATTCCGTATAACGAGAACCTCGTGAAAGCCGAAACAGACAAATGTACAAAATATCTGGACCTGGCTTACGATGTGACCGATATGTGGGGCAGACTGCCGACCGAAATTATACCTTTAGTCGTTTCTGCGAACGGGTTAATCCCAGTCAGCCTCTCGGGTCATCTGAGGCGGCTGGGACTCCGTGACGGACCGCTCCAAGCTCAAATGCAGAAGGCGGTGCTCCTCGATACCACCCGCATCGTCCGCCGGTTTCATTCCCTTTCCCCCTAACCCTCGGCCGTCTGGTCTCCCCTGCCGAGGGCTTCTATCTGGTTGGGTTTTTATTTATTTATGTATTTTTTATGTAAGTATTTATTTTATTTTGTTGATATTTATGTATGTTTATCATTTTTATTTACAATTATATAATTATACAGCCCAACCAGATGAGAAAACTTTATAGATATCCCCGATAATAATATTAAAATATTTATTCATTGACCAAAAGTAATAAAATATTTAAAAGTTAAACTAATACAAAAATGATATTTTTAGAAGGACAACGAAAGGATTCTGACTGAGCATGTGTTGCAGAGAATCTACATACAACGCTGTTATTCTGTCAGCACCCATATACCTACTTAGTGAGCTAAAGTATAACAGTACGCGTACATCACTGATTATATTACAAATAGCTTTTAGTGTTAAACTATTTATTTATTCATTCAGCCAGTACAAGAACTATTTAATTAACCAGTACAAGTTTTCATATTATTTCTATTAATAAATTGATAATTAATATTCATGTACAAAAGATAAACATAGTATAAACAAAATATAAACGAAATATAAACAAAAACATATGAAAAAAAAATAGTATTAAAAGTAAGAGCTACAGTAGTGTTTTATTTATTCAGACTAATTATAATATAATTATATTCAGACTAATTATAATATAATAATGATGTATATACATTTTTTGGAGACACTAATCGGCAAAAGCACTTAGTCCCGGGTAGTGACAATTTATGTTATCATCCCGTGAGTTTCGTAAGAGGCAACAAGAAGAAACTAACATAAGATGGGTAGCAGCATCTTCCTCGTTACATTTCAATCTATGATCCATTTCTTACCGTTCTTCGCAAGTCCACTGCTGAACATAAGTCTCATCCACAAAACGCACATAACCCCCATAAACAAAAATATTGCTCGATTTGGACCTTATATGTTGAGGAGCAGAAAACTCTCTATCTAGTGGGGTTCACCCTACATTTCGCCTACCGGTACAAGACTGCCACTTGAGAATCTTTCTTCCCCATCGTCTGTCGGTTCTTCGAGTTATGTCAGTTTCTCTGGTTCTACTACGTTCTGTTCTCTGGTTCTATTACGCAGAGAAACCCCGAGCATAGCCATAGCTCGCTGAACGACCTTGAGCTTCCTCATACGCCCAATAAGAAACCATTATAAAGACAATTAATTTGAACGTAAGTAAATTCAAAGTAAAGTTACAGCTTTATGTGCTGATTAAAGGCCTCCTTTTATTTCTGAGGGAGATTGTTGGACAAGAAAATGTCCGTTGCATTGCGTGCAATTTTTTTAATTTCTCAGACACGCAAGTTACCTCCCGATGTTTTCCTTCACCGGGGAGCATGTGAAAATCAGTACTTATAATTGTATTTCAAAATTCCATTGTTGCCATTGGAGATTAAATGAAAGCTTTATGCAATCAGCTTATCGCATGATTTTTTCAGCTTTGTTGCACAAGTTTAATTAGATATGAAGCGTTAAACCTTAGTACTCAGGAGTGACAATTCGCTTTGTCGACTTTTTATTCAAGTCTGCTACAGTTATCCATGAGATAACAGTGTGAAGTTTTGTTACGGAAAGGGGGAAGTACTAAGAAAAAAAATAGTGTGAAATATAGATTTATTACTAGTACGTTTCACTCTTTGAAGCGTGCGCTTATATTACGCTGATTTGTATATTAATTTTAAAATTCCGCACCACTTACGTAATGATTTAATAAATTTCCCATGAGTTTTATCAAAACACTTTTGTAGTCAATTCAATTGAAAATAACTCAAACGAAAATTAATTTGTTTTTCTATCAACTTATACGATGTTATTTCATAAATAAAAATATCTCGAATACCTTTCCGATGTGAATGCCTGATTTCATTCCTCGCATGTGGAATGGAATGAATAAAAAAGAATATTCGTAATGCATTTTGTTGACTCAATTTTTATCAACATACATATCATATACATTCAGAACATTCAATTATCTCTTCTGTATTTGCATATTTCTGTTTTGTATTATTATTGATATAAAATCAGGTGTAAGGGAGAATATACATATAAACTTTTTCTCCATGCTCCTAATACACTCGGTGCACTAATTTAAGGAGCTTTGAATTTTGTCAGAGTAATGGTGGCATAAAAGAATTTATGATAACTTCTCGCGGTGACTATGGAAAATGGCGATAATGTTTTATGGTTTCCGCTAGATGGCGTTAATATCATGAACGCCGGTTGTAAATTATTCAGATCGGCAAAGGTAAGCTATTGCCAAGCCGTCTGTTCAGCGTGGCGATTTAAACAAATACTCCTAAAATCTGAGAAAATCGTCAGCAGTGGATTTTTACAGGCTGATAAAGAATATGAATATGCTTTTTTTTAACATTAATGGCCTTATAGACATATAAGTTGATTTTTTATTTAATACAGATCAAAAATAATACCTACAGAAAATCGTTCGTGCATTTAACTTTTAAATTTATTATTAAGTGGTATAAGGGTCCCATATTATATGATAAACATAGAACATATTTATTCACACTTAGCTTGAAGCTACACTTGCAAGGATAGCTAAGTTGACTTTTTTTTAAGTTGGCTAGCCCTCTGCTTCCGGAAGAATTAACATCAATCACACAAGTTTATCTAGTGTAGCCGAAATAGTAATATATATTTCAGTATAGCAATCTCCAATAGAAATATGTTGGCTGTCGTAACTATGAATTTACACTTAGAAATTTCGTTATATGAAACAGTCGGTGCTTTGGCTTTGTTAGAATTATTAATCTCCTCTACTGCCTTTAATGTTTAAATGCTAATATAGTATTTAAAATTATTTTATTTTACAGTATATAATACAGTAAATTTTAATTGTTTCATATTCAGAAATAGTATACGCAAATATTAAAGATTAGTTTATTCCTTTTTTGACTTATTTTTAGAACAGCAACAGAGCAGCAGATCAAAGGAACAAAGGAAGGAGTGTTTATGATTTTCTGTCGTAATTCCAGACATATTTCTTTGGTCATGGCTTACTTTATAGACTACTAGTGAAACGTTCCGGTTTCGTCTAGGTAGGGATCTATTCATGTAACGTCATTAAGATTTTTAAAAGACTTATCGCTGACCATTTATTTTATTAATTTTACGATTTGACAAAACAGTCTCATATAAGTGACAAACATTTTACAAAAAGTAATTCATGTCATAATTTCCTAAAAATGAAAAAGGTAGTTATTTCGATATTACTAACCGAGACTTTAATTTTATTTGTATGTACAGATTATAAGCCAATATTTGGTACTTTGATGTTAAGTGGTGGTGTAGCCAAAGATGGTTATGCACCCTGATTTACCTTAACAAAAGCCCTTTCACTCTTGGCTTAAAGACACTCTCATTGAATCGGATAGAAAGATATATGCTCGACAATTACCTTTTTGCCTCCCTTTGCTTCCTTTCCTGGGGACCTGATGACCTAAAATACAGGTTCGTTGCCTAGTTTAGGAATAAGTCTTTCACATTACTTTGTGCCTTTTTAGTCAAAAATCAATATTGTTAAATTGTGCTAAGCATATAAATTATTATATATATTATTAATATTATTTCACCATCACCACCATCTACCAAAAATCCACTGATCTGTATAGGCCTCCCTAATGGATGAATCCACAGGGAGGATGTTTTCTATAGTCGACACGCTTAGCATGCGGGTCGGAAACTGCAGTTTTGTTTATTTTCTAGTTGTTATAGGAATGACGCTGCTGAGATGGGCATCTTCCTTTATCGTCTCTTACGACACCCACGGGTCGATATTCTTAAATCGCAACTATAAGGTACAATTTGCTCCTTTTTGTTCAAATACGTGGTGTGTCAAATACCGACTGTCTAAAAGATTGACTGAGTCGTTGCCTAGTGATCGTAAGTGCGACTGCTTATCATGGAGTCATGGCTTCGAATCCCGGGTCGGGAAGAAATCAGTTATTGGGATTTCCTGTCAAGAAATTCTCAGTAGGAGTTCAGAGTCGAGGAAGTTGGTACTGTTTCACCCCCGTACTGTGTTTGATCTCTCTTCTATCTATAACTATGAGAGTGAGGGAATATAGAGTACACCTGTGTTTGTACTGCGAAGACATTATTATAATTATTATGATGTCAAATAAAGAAAAAAATATTAGAAAGCTTATAATATAATTACTGATATAGAGTTCATAATTGATTACGACTTTACATGTGATAATAATGACGATAAGCTTGCAGCACGTTTAGAGTCGAAAACCAAGAGTTCGTGCGTTTGATTTTGACTACAGCTTTAATCCAGAACCCACGACACAAAAAACTAATAATTACCTTCACTGAGGCGATGCTATGTTTGTTCAATGATATTAGATATTTTTTATTACGTACTAGCGATGCGGCCAAGCTTCGCACGGCTTATTTCTGGATATTCACAACAGCGCCATCTACGGAGTCCTAGTGTGAATCGCTTAGGATTTTAATCGTTTTATCCAAGGAGCCACTCAAACACACACAAAAGTCTGTCCAGCCATTTTCGAGTATTTGCGAGGCTAAAGAATAGCAATTGATTTTTGTATGCTTCTTATAAAATGCTTGTTATAAACAATCAGAAATAGCACGTTTCTTTTATATCTTAAGTCCTCTTAAATAGACACAACGAGATTTATACAAAATCCGAATCAGAACTTGAATATAAATCAAAGATTAGGCTCTTCAGTCAATGTATTTGGCAGTCAGCTTACTCAGTAATCTCACGTGTTATTTCCAATATTTGATAGTAACTCAGTCTAATATCAATAAGCCTAAGGTTTCAAATGTGATTTGAATGAAAAATGATAACAAAGTTCTGTGAAGTCATTTTCAGCTTCGTTCACAGACTATGATTGATTTACTCCGAAAATGTATTGATTTCATAGATTTATTATATTACAAACTTATGTATTGGCATTAATTTCGTATTTTCTTAAACTCTTAGAGTGACCTGACGGGTACATCTATCTGACGGTAAAAGTCTACTGCAGTCTATTGACAACTGCCATCAAGATTATTCCAATTCATATGCATATGTATCATGAAATGCAGGATCGGTGATAATCATTTTATATCATGGTTTGATGAGTAATATGTCCGTCACTTAATAGTCCATCTTTATCATCGTGTATTAGCAATAAAAAAGAGCTACACCGCGTATTGACTAGTTTATAAAAGACTACGAAAATATTTAGGAATTCGTTTGGGTTGGCTATAGATATCTGGTACTTGATTTTAATTATGTTTTCAGTTTAAGAGGCTTGTCAGGGCTAAGCATGAACCTTTTACACAGTTTTTGAGTGTCAGTAATACGTTTTGAATTAATTACGATAAAAATAAATTTTACTAAAAATTCCGTAT